>CAWUFW010001326.1:1468487-2936975 GCA_963921515.1 Calotriton arnoldi | reverse complement strand
ATTTGCTGAGATCAGAAGGGCATTACAGTAGGCGGCTCAACCCCAGTGCCTGAATGAGAGTTTTCAGTGATGTCAAAGGAAGGAAGGGGAATACCCTCCGTAGAAGGCTTAGCACATGGAAGCAAGAGCCTACGGTGGCTGCAACGTGCTCCTTCATTGTCAGTTTCTGGTCCAAGCGTATGCCAAGGTTCTTGACCACAGTCTTGGGAACCGGGGTAGCGCCTAGATCATCTGGCCAACAACTTGGGGACCACAGCAGTGGCGCATATCCAAACAGCATAATCTCGGTTTTCACAGCATTAAGCTGGAGGAAATTATTCCTCATCCAGCTAGCGATAGCGGTCATGCCTTCTGAGAAGGTGGACTGGGCATTGGGAGTGTGTTTGGCAAATGAAAGTAGTAGCTAAGTGTCATCAGCATACGAAATTGGTGTGAAGCCCAGCTTTCTAATTAATCCAGCTAATGGAGCAACGTAAATGTTGAATAAGGTGGGACTGAGACAGGAGCCCTGAGGTACTCCCTTAGTCAGTCCCATGGTCTTCGAACGGAAGGGGCCCAGATTAATAATAGTCTGAGTTCGGAGGGAGAGAAAGCTCGACATCCACTGAAAGGCTTGTCCTTGGATTCCAATTTCTTTAAGTCTCCTGAGCAGAATCTGGTGCGAGACCGTGTGGAAGGCTGCCGACAGATCAAGTAGCACTAGTAGTACTGCTTGTCCGTTGTCCAGGGACTGCCTAATGTTGTCGGTAACAGCAATCAATGCTGACTCGGTGCTGTACCTTGGCCTAAATCCAGACAGAGATGGGTCAAGGCATCCCGTGGATTCAACATGCTCAGATAGATGTTTGTTGATATGTTTTTCCAATATCTTACTCAGGAGAAGGTAGAAAGGGAAATTGGGCGATAGTTGGATAGGTCCTCCATGGGGGCCTTGATATTCTTACGGATGGGAATTATTTGTGCCACCTTCCATTCAGCGGGAAGTTGACCCTCTCTCATCGAGAAATTGAGGATAGAGCAAATTGGGGGGGATAACTGTTTGGAGAGCAAGGAGGAAGTTTTGGCTGGAATAATATCCAAAGGGGAGCCTGATTTGACTGTATTCAACAGTGATTCCACGTCACCAACTGTGAGAGGGGGGAAGTTTTCCAACATATGCACATTAGTCGGGGCTGGAGGGCAGCAGGATGCACTATCATGCTGAAGGTTCCCGGCTGAGGTGATTTTATCATAGATCAGCTCAATTTTCTGTGTGAGATGGATAGCTATTTTATCACAGAGTGCTTGGGAGGGAGCCGCCTCATTATTACAGGCCTTCGCGTTTGTAAAGGATTTAAGAATTTGGTACAAAACATTGGGGGCACTCCCTGCCTGGTTGAATTGCAGCGCGATATGGGCTCTGCATGCAGTTTTTATGTTTTTGTGGTATTGAGCCAGAGAGATCTTATTTCTCTCTTTGTCCTGTGCATCATGGGAATGGCGCCAGCGCCTTTCCAGTTTTTTTACAAAGACGTTTTTCCATCCGTAGGTTAGAAGAAAACCACGCTGTCTGGGGGCGCCTAGCCGAACTAGGGCACTGTTTCAATGGGGCCAGCTGATAGATGGCTGTTTTTACTGTGGAATTATAACGAGCCAAACATTATCTGATTCAAGGTTCCAGAGTGCCGGGATTGTGTCCTGGAAATGATCTGGAGTGATTTTATGCCACTGTCTACGAAGGCTGTAGGGGGCCAAAGGGGGAGCGTCGTATACCCTGGGACCCCTGATTCGAAAGTCGATTAATGAGTGGTCAGTCCATGTAAGTGGACAAGGAGCTTCGCAGAAAATACTAGGAGAATTGGTCAAAATAAGATCTAACGTATGTCCTGCTGAATGTGTGGGACCGTCGTTGATCTTACCTAGTCCTAGAGTGGCTAAATCTTCCAGGAGCGTGGAGGCATCCTGATTGGCAGTGCTCTCACTGTGTACATTGAAGTCCCCTTATAGCAGGAAATTTTTAGTAGAGATGATATGAGGGGCAATTGATTCCATTAGTTCGGGCGAGAAATCAAGAAGGGGGGCTGGGGGCCGATATACGAGGGCACCTTTCCAGCTATGATGGGGTAGCAAATCCATTCTAAAGACTAAAATTTCAATTTTGTCATTGCAGCGTTGCTCGAGTGTAGATACTTTGATGGAGTCTTTATGAATGATGGATATACCTCCACCCACCTTAGGTTGTCTATCCAACCTTTGAATACGGTAGCCCTCAGGGAGAGCCACTGCAATAGCGGAGGTGGAGCTAGGTTTAAGCCAGGTTTCAATCAAGAATCCAATATCGGGATTCTTGGACTCAAGTAGATCCCAAATTTCAACAGCATGCATGGGCAGATATCTGACATTGCTCAAAAAGCTGTTCCAGCCTTGAGCAGATTTGCCAGTATAATTTCCTGGTGAAGTCAGGGAATGAGTGGCTACATTGGGGGTGTGTTTACCCTTGCCTGGGTCAGATAACAAAGGACCTATGTGCTTCTGATCCCGCTTCAGGCTTTGAAAGTGGCAGGACCTGCACATGAAGGGTCCCTCCATAACAGGAAAAGCCCCAGGAGTGTCATATGGATGGTTAGTGCATTTAGCCAAACTGCCTCGTCTAATATCGAGGAGTTCCAGACTTGTGTAAGAATATTTCTGCCTGATTCCTAAATCGGATATAAAACATGCAGGGGTCCTGGCTCCTGGCTCCCCCTCTAGTTTCCTAAAGAAGGAGATACGAACCATAGAGGAATAGAGCGGAATAGATATAGAAATTTTGGTAGTACTTTTATCTTTATGATATTACATCTCCCCATTATACCGATTGGCAATTTGTGCCAACTTCTCCATTTTGTAGTGACGGACTGGAGCAGAGGGTCATAGTTTAATCTCAATATGTGCCCATTCTGTGGAGAGATACGGACCCCCAAGTAGGTGGCTGTCGAGCATACCCCCGGAATTAGCCGATCGGAATGGAAATTAAGTAGCACTTGTGTCTTATTGACATTTAGCTTGTATCCCGAGAAGGCACCAAATGTGTTGGCTTCAAGCTTGATAACATCTACTGCAGCTGTTGGGTCAGATGTAAAAATAGCTATATCATCAGCATAGGCAGTAATTTTCAACTCACAAGGCCTTGATCTTAGTGGTACTATGTGTGTATTGGAGTGTAATTGTCAGGAGTCACGGGAGGTTTCCTCCTCAGAACCCTGTTGTGGCTCTCACTTGCGTTCCCCCAACCCACTATTCTACCTGGAAAACTCACCATGCTTTTAGTTGGCGAGTATGCTGGCAGCGCTGGACATCCAAGATGTCTGCCAGCATGCCCGCTGAGTCAGCAGTCTAGTTTTCTTAGTAATCAGAACTCAGATGAAGCGCGCACCAACGTTCTATTGCGCACTTCACCGAGAGTTTTCCCCTGAGAGGCTGTTACCTGCAAGGCGTCGTGTTGAAGTTAGTCAGGGGGCGCCGTGAGAGCGTCGGGTTCTTCGACATCGGTTCCCCAGCCATTCTGAGTGTCATGTTAGTGTTTAGGAATGCGCATGTCGTGAGGAAACGTAACGTTTGTGCGCATAATCGAAGAGTAGCGTTTCTTTTCAGTCACGCTCATTCTGAACCTGGGCATTGAATTCCGCTCCGCTCGCGGAATTTGCGGAATTTGGACAATTTCGCGTTCCGCGGAGAACGCGGAATTGCCATCAATTCCGCGATCCGCGGCGAAGCGGAATTATTTTCTTATTCGCGCTTTAAAAATGCATTCTAGCGTGCGCGATTATGACTTACCGGGATTCCTGCGTTCGCCGACGGGTTTTCCTATTCGTTCGCGGGCGCCACGAGATTTCGGTAGCCGGCCGCGCGATCCTGCAAGAGTTTGCGATCGCGAACACGTCATTCGATGCACCATCGGACAACGCGAGAGTGTGCGATCGCGAACACATCATTCGTCGCGCCATCGTGCACCACGAGAGAGATTGCGGTCGCGAACACGTCATTCGGGCGCGCCATCGGATTTCCGGCGGAATCTTTGTAAACCTGCGATCCCGAACACGCAAAATTTTCAATCTGGAGAAGAATAATATCGCGAGCAGCATAAAACCTTCTATAAACTGATGATTTCCATGGAAAAAAACCTCAGATTGATATTTGGGTGTCCTTTTTTTTCATTTTTGGAGCGGGGAGAGGGAGGAAGTGCCACAGAGTCTACTACTTCCTGTTCCTTTCCAGCAGGCTCCTCCCAGTGCTTTCTCCATCTCTTGTTCATTTTTCACTTGGATTTGAGCTGGAAGGATCACTGTTTGTGTCTGCTGCATCATTATCATTTGATTTGAGGATTTTTGGATTTGAGATTTTACAAGTAAGTTGCTGTTGTTTGATTGGGTCATTGCAGTTGCTGCAATTACAATTTTTTAATTTTCATCATTTTTAAAAATAAATATAGTGGTGGGTAGCCACTGTAGCCAGTAGGCCCAGAGCTAGTCATGGGTTGGTGCATGATGAAACATGATGAAACAACTGTTCCTTTGCTGTGTGATGTATTTTTTAATTTCAAACATCATTTAGGGGGCATGGATGGCGTTGGATTGAATTCCAAAATGTGTATTTTTGGGTGTATTTCCGTTTTTGTGCTGTGTGCTAAATGCATGCCTTAGTTGTGTGTGGTGTGCTGCAGGCCTTGTTTAGCCCTGTGGATTTTCGTTTTTGCATTTTATTGCATTACAGGCAAAGCAGTGTTGTTTACCATGCATCCTTTGCATGGCTATTATAGGTCTGTTTTCAGTACATTGTTTTCCAGGCCTCCTGCTTGTTGCTTCTGATTTGTGAGTGTCCATGTGGCTGGTAGCCATTTCTGGTGGGAGTTATAAGTGTGCTGCTTTTTTGCCATATAGGCCTGCATGTGTTTCCTTTGTGACCTAGGCTTCTTGTTGTTGTGGGCCTGGCCATGAGGCTGGTGGCCATTTTGAAGCCAGGCAGTGTGCTTTTTGCCATAGGCCTGCATTGTCTGTCTTCAGTTTCTTGTTGTTGTGGGCCTGGCCATGAGGCTGGCGGCCATTTTGAAGCCAGGCAGTGTGCTTTTGCCATAGGCCTGCATTGTCTGTCTTCAGTTTCTTGTTGTTGTGGGCCTGGCCATGAGGCTGGCGGCCATTTTGAAGCCAGGCATTGTGCTTTTTGCCATAGGCCTGCATTGTCTGTCTTCAGTTTCTTGTTGTTGTGGGCCTGGCCTTGAGGCTGGTGGCCATTTTGAAGCCAGGTAGTGTGCTTTTGCCATAGGCCTGCAAGCTTGTAGCCTAGTCTGCCAACAGGCCTTTCATCCAGTGGGCCCAGAGGTAGTCAGGGGTGCATGAAACAACTGTTTCTGTGTGTTCTGTTGAATATAAACATCATTTAGGGCACATGCATGGCATTGGATTGAATTGCAAAAAGTGGATTTATTTTTGGGGTGTATTTCAGTTTTTGGGGGTGTTACATGCCTTAGTTGTGTGTGGGTGTGTTGCAGGCCTTGTTTAGCCCTGTGTATTTTCGTTTTTGCATTGTATTGCATTACAGGCAAAGCAGTGTGGTTTAGCATGCAGCCTTTGCCTGGCTATCGTAGGCCTGTTTTCAGTACATTGTTTTCCAGGGCTGATGCTTGTGGCTTGTGATTTGTGAGTGTCCATGTGGCTGGTGGCCATTTCTGGTGGGAGTTATAAGTGTGCTGCTTTTGCCATATAGGCCTGCATGTGTTTCCTTTGTGGCCTAGGCTTCTTGTTGTTGTGGGCCTGGCCATGAGGCTGGCGGCCATTTTGAAGCCAGGCAGTGTGTTTTTGCCATAGGCCTGCATTGTCTGTCTTCAGTTTCTTGTTGTTGTGGGCCTGGCCATGAGGCTGGCGGCCATTTTGAAGCCAGGCATTGTGCTTTTTGCCATAGGCCTGCATTGTCTGTCTTCAGTTTCTTGTTGTTGTGGGCCTGGCCATGAGGCTGGCGGCCATTTTGAAGCCAGGCAGTGTGCTTTTGCCATAGGCCTGCATTGTCTGTCTTCAGTTTCTTGTTGTTGTGGGCCTGGCCATGAGGCTGGTGGCAATTTTGAAGCCAGGCATTGTGCTTTTTGCCATAGGCCTGCATTGTCTGTCTTCAGTTTCTTGTTGTTGTGGGCCTGGCCATGAGGCTGACGGCCATTTTGAAGCCAGGTAGTGTGCTTTTTGCCATAGGCCTGCATTGTCTGTCTTCAGTTTCTTGTTGTTGTGGGCCTGGCCATGAGGCTGGCGGCCATTTTGAAGCCAGGCATTGTGCTTTTTGCCATAGGCCTGCATTGTCTGTCTTCAGTTTCTTGTTGTTGTGGGCCTGGCCATGAGGCTGGCGGCCATTTTGAAGCCAGGCATTGTGCTTTTTGCCATAGGCCTGCATTGTCTGTCTTCAGTTTCTTGTTGTTGTGGGCCTGGCCATGAGGCTGGCGGCCATTTTGAAGCCAGGCAGTGTGCTTTTTGTCATAGGCCTGCAAGCTTGTAGCCTAATCTGCCAACAGGCCTTCCATCCAGTGGGCCCAGAGATAGTCAGGGGTGCATAAAAGAACTGTTTGTGTGTTCAGTTGAATTCAAACATCATTTAGGGCACATGGATGGCATTGAATTGCAAAATGTGTATTTATTTTTTTGGCTGTATTTCTGTTTTTTGGGGTGTGTTACATGCCTTAGTTGTGTGTGGTGTGTTGCAGGCCTTGTTTAGCCCTGTGTATTTTCGTTTTTGCATTTTATTGCATTACATTACAGGCAAAGCAGTGTGGTTTACCATGCAGCCTTTGCCTGGCTATCGTAGGCCTGTTTCAGTACATTGTTTTCCAGGCCTCATGCTTGTTGCTTGTGATTTGTGAGTGTCCATGTGGCTGGTGGCCATTTCTGGTGGGAGTTATAAGTGTGCTGCTTTTGCCATTTAGGCCCGCATGGTTTTCCTCTTGGCTTACTGCTTGCATCCATCCCCTTTGCCAGCTGCAGCTCCCTGAATGATGTGATGAGCAAATAATGTATTGCCAAACAGGGTCCACTTGTATTACATTTGTATTTTGGTTGTCCTGACAGTGTACACAGTATACCAGGAAAGCCCTTGTTGACAGTCTCACAAATGGCTACACTAATTTATATCTTTTATTTGTTTGTTTGTACTACCAGTAATTGAACCACAACAACAAATGCAACATTTCACTGATGTTCTTCTCCTGGCTTCTTTGCTTTTAGGTGCACAAAAAGACAGAGGAGGAGGTGTCATCATCAACATCACCCGTTGTACTGCCAGGCTGAAGTCCTGCTGCGCGTCACGTCCACGTGTGACCACAGACATCTCTGCAACTTGTGCACCTGCGTCCTGCTGACATCTGAAGAAGATGGCCCCAAAGAAAGGTACAAGGTCCTCCAGTAGCAATAAAGTTGCCAGTGAGAAGGGAGAGAAGAAGGAAGTGGCACTTGCCAAGACTGGGGTGCCGGCCGATGTGTTTTTTGGGAGAAAAAAAACGTACGCCTGCAGCAGCGGTGTCCAGCGGGGACCAAGCTGGGAGCAGCACCTCTGCATCAGTGGCCCCACCCCAGCAACCTAGGCCCAAGCCCATGACTGTGGCAGAGGTAGCCAGTCTACTAACGACCAGTGATGTTGAAATGTCATTATCGCAAAGTAGTACCCAATCCACGCACTCGCAGGCGCAAACTCAGGAGATAAGTGGGAACCCCAGCCGCAACCCGAACCGCAGCTGGAACTGCAACCACAGCCGCAACCCCAGCTGGAACCGCAACCCCAGCCGGAACCGCAACCACAGCCGGAACCGCAACCACAGCCGGAACCGCAACCACAGCCGGAACCACAGCCCACAATAGTAGCTGTTCCACCTGAAGTAGGGGCAGTTCAGGAAATCGAGCTTTTGCAGACGGAGAGGAGCAAGCCACTGTTCCAGAAGATCCAGTGTCTTCCATACCCCAGCAAGGAAAAGGAGGCTTAGTACATCAACTTCTTCAAGCCCCGCTTCTGATGATCTAGATGCCACTTGGAAGCCACCAGCTCAGCCTGAGAGTGATGCACACCACAAGACAAGGCTAGTGAAAGGAAGGTTCCCGAAAGCCTTACAGTTATGGAGGTAGATGTAGACGAGGGGGTGATGATGATGAAGAGCCAGTCATCACGAACATCACTCCTGGGCTCATGCGAGATGGAGACCAACATTATTAGACTACATACTTACATCAAGCTCAACCACCACCTCAGTAGGTGGTGGTAATGTAAGTGCACAGAGTCAAATTCCATGCACACCCTCCATTTCATCTGGTATTGAAAGTGGCACCTACAGCAGTGCCAGAAAGTTCTCCTCCCAGTTTGGGACTTCTTTTCGGTTAGCAGTAAGGAGGAGAACATTGCTATATGCTCAATTTGTCGGCAGGCTGTTAGGCGGGGTAAGCTTGGTACAAACTATGGTACCGGAGGACAAACAAGTCATCTCAAAAACACCACACTATCAGGTGGGAGGCTCACCTACTTCACTTACAAAAAAGTAAAACTGGACCCATTGCTGTTGTTGTGGATGAAGAAGTAGGGAAGATATGATCACGGAGGAAGGTCAACAAGAGGGAGACATTTATAGCCCTACTCCCAGCAGTGTACTGGTAACGCCCGCATCCTCAGCAACATCTCAGTGGCACAGTAGTAAGAGTCAACATGAGACAGCAAGGCAACCGGGCACTGCAATGAGCAAAAGTGCAGCGTCGTTGAGCCTAGCTGGGTTCAAGAAGAAAGGTGCAGCAGTAAGGAAAATATTCCAGCCTACCATTGACAGCATGCTTTGGTCGGAGGGGCAGTACCAACGCAACCACCCAACGGCACGGTTGTACAATGCGAAGCTCGCTTAAATGTTAGCGCTGGACCTTCTCCCTTTTTCATTTGTGGAAGGGGTGGGTTTCCTTGAATTTGTGTCAGCCATCTGCCCTAAATGGAAGGTACCCAGCCGTTCCTATTTTGCCCGAGTTGCTGTTCCAGCACTACATCACGATGTGCTTGAATTGGTTGGACAAGCTTTGCAGCAGAGTGCTGTTCACAAAATCCACCTGACAACAGACATGTGGACCAGTTGCCAAGCCACTGATTACATGTGCATCACTGCACACTGGGTCTCTTTTGTGGGGGTTAGAGACAAGCTATCTGAAGTAGGTGCTGGTGACAAAGCTGCAATTTTTAATGCTTCTCGGAAACATGCAACTATAGCCATGTTCCCCATGGAGAAATCTCATACTGCTGAAAACCTTTTGGAAGAGTTTAACAACAAGGTCTTTGAATGGCTGCGCCCCAGAGGGCTTCACATTGGTTTTGTTGCCACGGATAATGGCAGTAATATACTTAAGGCCATGACGCTTGGTAAGTATTTCAGGGTCCCGTGTTTGGCGCACTGCATTAACATTATAGTTCAAGACTTTCTGAAAAAGAACCCATAGTCAGCAACTTACTGACCACCTGCCGCAGAATATGCACGCATTTCAGCCATTCTTTTAAAGCCCGGAAGCAGCTGAGGTTCATTCAACGTGACTATAGAATGCCAGTCAAAGCACTGATCCAGGAGGTGGCAACACGTTGGAACTCAACGTATTACATGCTTGACCGTCTGTTTGAGCAGTACAGACCAATCAATGAATATGTCATGCAAAGGGCGGATGCTGCTGTGAAAGGCATGACCCTTCAGGTGGACCAATGGTGCTCTAGTTAAATCTCTTACAGAGATGCTTCTTCCTTTCGAGGTCTTCACACGTGAAGTCAGCAAGGAGGACTGTACTATGGGCCAAGCTATCCCATTGTTGCACATGCTAGAGCAAGAGCTGAAGAGGGTGTGTGAAGCGTACATAGGTGTGGAGGAAAAAAAGAAGCATACCAGTTGGCGGAGAGCTTATCATGTCGCTTAAGTGAAAATGCAAGGGTGCAATATAAGATTCTGTCACAACAACATTACATTTGTGCCACAATTCTGGATCCACGGTACAAAGCGGCACTGCACAGTAAGACATTACTCCCTTTTTCAGAAGTGGATGTTGCCCGGTACAAAACATGGATAGCTAAGGCAGCCAGTACATTGGAAAATGAACGGCTGGTAATTAAAGGCCTCAAACCCACATCAAGTACTGCAGCAGGGCATCCTGCGTCAAGTTCAACTTCAGAGCCTGTGGGCAGTGCATTTGGTTCACAGCTGTCACCAACACTATCGACAACAGCAAGAACCGGATCATCATCAGCCCCAGTACAAACGGCACAGAATTGGTATTTACAGCAAGGACTTGCTAGGTCCAGTGCTGATGCAAAGACAAAAGAGGCGCACTCAAGTTTAGCACCCCTGAACATTGACCGAATGGTCCAGGCCTACCTGGATGACCCAACAGAGGTCTTCATTGATCAAAACCCATTGCGGTATTGGTATGGCAAAAGGAGCCAATGGCCAGTGCTCAGCAGGCTGGCGATCAACTATCTGGCTTGCCCTATCGCAAGTGTCTCTTCTGAACGTGTTTTCAGTGCTGCTGGTTCCATTGTAACAGTGAAAAGGACCAGTCTCTCACCCATAAACGTGGAGAGGTTAACCATGATCAAAATGAATCAGCAATTTATACCACCTAATTATACAATACATGAATCACCGCAGGAAGATGAGGACAGCGGCTCAGGTGATGGAAGTAGCGTGTTGGATGCTGATTACCTACTTCTGGTTGAACCTCCAGAGTTTGAGGACGAGCTATACTTCCTGACGGTGACAACTAGGCTTCCAGTTCTTACTGTGGTTCTCCTTATTTACTTCTATTTCTGTGTCTGTCTTTCTGTTTGGAAACTTCAAATCACAACAAATCCATCACCACCGTCTTCTTATTTTATTGCCTTATGAGTTTCAGCTCTCTGCATTTCAGTCCACTCCTCCGAGTCCTGCTCCTCCATCCTCCTGAATCGACCTAAATCTATTGCCCTCAAGCCAGATGATTATTGGATGTAGCATAATCGAAGAAAACCTAATCTTGCCTCGTTGAGTCTCTCTAAAAGAAGTGGAACATGATGATGACTACTATAGCTATCACCCTTTCAGAGCCGATACAGACTGCCCATTAACTGAAGATGAGAAGGAACAGGTAATGAATGATGACATGCATTGGACGCTGACTGAGTGATTTGTGTTGTTGTTGTTTGTACTGTAGTGCATGAAGGTAATTCATTGTGTACTATTATCTAATCTACACACTAAAAGTAACCCAATGCAATGTTTCTTTCCAATCTGGTTTTTCAATAACAATTTTCTACTTCTACTGCAGGCCGATCCATTGCATTTTGAATATGGAAAGGGGACTCAATCTGTACACTACTGCACACTGAGTTGGACAACACACCATGATGATGACCACAGTGACATTATCTCTTCGCACTCCAGTCACTCAGTACGATCCGAGATGATTGATGGAATAACTCAGTGCGTTTAATGAGTGCATTACAAGGTAACCAAGTCAACAACAACCACTGCAGACCTACATGTCTGTGTAGTGGTGGAGTCGAGTGTGGTGGTATGGTATGACTGACAGCGGGGCATTGATTTAGTCACTTAATTTGTAAAATGCTATGTTGCTGTATATCTGCTTTGTCTGCCTCTGTCAAAAAGGTACGCTAAATGGAGGATGTGTCACGGGTGCCGTGGGCCTGCTCAGTCCTGTTGTTGTTGGAGGTTAATGTTGGAAACAGACTAAGTTAGACATGATGTATCCAAATCCATGCCGCCTCTGAAAGTGTTCTTGTTGCACTCCACCGTAATTTAGGCATTTTTTTCTACTTGATTTTTCAATATCCCTTTGGTTTTCCCATCTGCAATTACAGGCCGGCCCTTACCCTGTGCTAGACTGGGAAAAACAACTCTCACTTACCTTACCAATGAATCTACATGTGCCAGGCAGGCAGTGGCGTCACGCAAGATTGATGGCCGGAGCGTCCATGGAATGGAGGACCAAGACGAACGCCGAGATGCAACTCCCCATTTTGACCAGGATAACATACAGTAACAGTATCAACTTTCATCATCTTTTACATTTCGATTCTTTTTTGTCTTCAATCATTACTACTGTGTGTTGTTGTTTTTATGTTTGCTCTC
Source organism: Calotriton arnoldi (assembly GCA_963921515.1). Taxonomy (NCBI): domain Eukaryota; kingdom Metazoa; phylum Chordata; class Amphibia; order Caudata; family Salamandridae; genus Calotriton; species Calotriton arnoldi. The sequence continues at coordinate 2,924,857 of CAWUFW010001326.1, read as the reverse complement.
TGCTTATATAATTCAATTCATCCCTACAGCATTTTTGGACTTTTCTTTGCTATCTTTAAGCCCGGGCGGGTACAAAAGAACAGAAACTGTATGTAATTCGGGTCTCTCTGAGGGCAGACAGGCAAGGCAAATAGCATAATATACTGCTGCCCTGTACTGTCTAATTGTCTAGTAGTAGTAGTTAGTAATATCATTAACCATCAAGTTATCATCATCATGCATGCATTTCTCTTTTCTCCCTTAACTGATTTATGGATATGGTTGTCTGCCAATATTGTGTTTTGTTGTTGTCCATGCGTACTGTTTTTCTTTCTCAAACCTTTCCCAAAACCCCCCTTCCCAACCATTCTTCAAACCCTAATCCTCTTCCCCGGGCTGTGTGGTTATTGAGGTGTGACTAAATTAAATGTACACCAATAATTTATCACACGCTTGCTGGGGCGGATGTGGCTAAAGCAACATAAATGCATTTTCAAGGCAGGGCGCAGATCTTCTTCTGCTTGCCCACCCTCCTATGAGCAGTATATTTGGGTTTTTGTACCAAAGGAACCGAATCCATCAGCATTAAATGCCATCACAGATTGGATTTGTCATCATCCGAAACAGCACTAACGGTTACGCTTGTGTCGAGTCACGGACCACGGTGTACTGTAGGCCTAGTCGACTCGACACAGCTAGAGTTTGTAACTCTATGTACTAGGCTATCCCCGCAACCATTATGTTTCCTTGTATTTTGGCATATTATTGTTTGGCAGTAAGTTCCGTACTGTACTTTGTTCTACTACTCCTCCCACAGTCTCTCTCAGGCGACTGACTGTCTCATTTTCTTTTATTTGCAAGTGCTACTGCCAGGGTCTACTACTACTACCACCACAACCATGGCATGTTGGGAAAGAAAACCATCACCACCATGCAGCCATCGCCGTGCCCAAGTTAAACATCAAGCACAGGTAAGAGAAGAGGTTTGGGTGAGGCATAATTAATAACGGATTTTTTTTCATTAATTCTATTTCACACACCCCTTTGAGTCCAGTTGCAGAATGCATAGATTATCAGGGGAGACTGACAGTACTAGTAGGACAAGTCCCTCAGTGACGGGTACCGCATCTGTCTGTTTGTGTCTTAGTAACTCAGCCAATTATTAAAATCAAACACTGGCTGTGGCACTGCACCAGCAAGGAAACCGTGTGACGTAAAACAGTAACCCCACCCACAAAACATTAACCACATCGTATATTAAGTCTAAATATGTAATTTAATACCATAACAAAAATAAACTATGTAAAAAAATCCCACAACACCTGACCCACCCCCTCCCTAACCCCAACCAATGTTCATGTCCCGCAACGAAAAGTCCAACAAATGTCCAAAAGTCCAAAACCCAACGCCCGATTCCCACCCACCCAAATAAGAACTAAAAAGGGGCAATAAATAAACGGGGTCTCAGCGGGCTCGCCTCTCCAGGACACGGATGCGCTCCTCCAGGCGGGCCACGCGGTGCTTCAGCGCGCGGCAGTTGCATCCACAGTGGGGGTGGGCAGCAGTGCTTCTTCCTGTGTGGCGGAGGGTGGCTGACAGGCGGTGACGCCGTAAGACTGGGGGTGTCTGGGGCCCGGGCATTGAGGAGGCTGCAGCTGCTGCCGCCTCCTCCTCCTCCTCCTCTAGAACAACCAGGCGCCGGTATTCGGCCTGTATGGCCTCCAGCTTACGGCGCCGGGCCTTGGCTGCCAACTCCTTCCTGTTGACTTTAGGAGTAGCTATATCAAGAAGAAAAAACAAGACTATTGTAAAATATACTCTTAGCAAAGCAGTCAGACAAATACATTCTACACATAGTGGCACAGTAGCACTAGCAAGCACAGTACGTAACATTTGTGGTATGTATCTATCCTCCCACTACCTCAGCCTCGAACATTTGGGGAGTTTCAGGCATTCCGCCACCCATGCATCTGATTCATATCACACACCTATGCATGCATGCCACGTATCCTTCTCTGCCAGTCATAAACATAAAATCTCGCCCGTCCTGCCTCCTTCCACCCTTCTTTCCCTTTTCGTTCAACCCATCCATCAAGGTCATCTGATCAGACTTTTATTCTTCTCCATAAAAATTTCACAGCTGAGTTGAAGTCCGATAGAGGCCATTGGTTACTCTCAGACTCCTGTCGCTAATGCTATTGCTAATGCTGCTAAGTAAAGGGTGTCTTCTTCAAACGGCGTTCACAACTACTTCTTACTTAAGTCTCAACAGTACAGTATACATTACACCCTTGCAGCGAGTGTAATGTCAATAAGTAAGGATTAGAATATAACTTACCACCGCCCGCCACTTCTGCTGGCTCACCCCTGCAGCTACTCCAACTGCCGCATCGCCTGCACCCTCAGCGGCCGCGTCACCTTCACCGCTGGCCCCGGTACTGGTGGTCGGTAGTACGCCTAGAAAAACATTACACATTTTTCAGATGCCATATACACCTCCCCTATTTTTCACTAGCATGAATGAAAAAAAGTTAATACATATACAACATACATCACTAGTATAAATCAGGTAGTAGACTAGACACTAGTAGTGTTATATGGTCCCTAGGGTCATTTTAGTCTTTGCTAAGTTACCCCGAGCCATGCAACCATTTTAGCTCTGTCTTTATTTTTACGCAAGTTACCTCGCAGCTTGTTGTGAAATACGCCTTTGAGGCCACATGAGCTCATACTGCTACTGTCTACTCTGAGCACTGCGTACAAGGTCGAGAAACAAGCGACTTTGTTATGGAGTTATGGTGTTAGTCCATATTGCTTATCCATAAAAAAAAAAAACAGTTTTTGGCACGACTGAGAAATGCTTGCAGTATACTAACGCGCACCATTTTTCTCATTACAGACGGAAGATTCACTTATAAGAAGAACCAGAGCTTTGCAGAGCTTATGATGTCACCACTACTAGGTTCTTCTAAGGTGAGGGCTCCCCAGAATTCTCACATCTCCATTTAGAATTTTATATAAACTAGATTCCTACCAAGGGGAGGGTGGTTCGCCCACCACTGTTCAGTTATCATGATCTCGCCTTTTGGCTTCTATGGACTTTTAGTTGTAAGTAACTTGTAAGCCTAACTGTAACAATGTTTATTGTTTTAATCTTATACATTTTGCTGTTGCTGCTGCATTATACAACATACAGAGCTTGTCAGTTGGAAATAAAAAGAAACCTTTTGAACTTACATAGACTCGGTGGTATTTGGTGTGGACTTACACAAGAGTGAGCAAAAGGTGTGCATTGCTTCCGCGACACAGGTTGGGAGTGTTATGTTGTCTGGGTTGTCTACTCATTGGGTATTTTGGGGTGGGGGGCCTTTCGGAGTAATGAGACACTATAACAAGTCGGTCAGGGGATTGTGGTGGCTTCCGATTGAGGTGTGAGGAAGGTCCAACCTCCCATCACCAACGACCTATTTTCTTGTGCAAAGTTCTGTATGTGCAGAATCCCTACAACAGTAGTAGTATGTCCTATCCTATCTAAACTTCTAAAATTTGGTTGGGCATTTTCTTGGTGGGAATTGTCAAAAGCCTCAAGAATAAGAAGACTAGAAGTAGTAGAAGAGGACAACCAAAACTCAATGGCTATAGCTATTGGTGAATGAGTTTAATTTAAAATATTTGAAATAAAGAGTGGGCAACTGGGCAAGCTTGGCTACAGACAGACTAATAGTAGTAGTACAGAGAGTCATAGCAGACGCAGTTAGAGGCAGGGATAACAAGAATTTAGAAACAGATAGTATAGAGCAAAGAAGATTTTGTAAAAATGCGAATCAGGATACCGAAATAATAGTTCGGAAAAATAAGGTGCAGGAAAAGTTTAGGAAATATAATTATTAATATTAACCACTGGTGGACTTACTGGGGCCAGCAGCAGAGCCCTCGATAGAGGAGCGGTCCTGTCCCTGGGAGGCATCGTCCAGATCTTGTGGGCCCACCGCCTGCGACCCCGTCTTCTTGCCCCTGGGTGCTGCTGATCATGTAAGATTTCATAAAGAAAGAGACAAAAATTAAAGTTTGGTGTGAAATAAATAAAATATTTTAAAATAGGCACCAAAAACATTTTTGGTTACAAAAATTGCAATAAAATTGACCTATCTGATCGACTGGTAGTATTGCGAGATTCACGGACCGTCTAGCAAGCCTAACTACCACCTGACCTAACCCACCGATTCCAATCCAGACGGGCCAATTGTTCAGTAAGTCTGCATTTCCATTTATTTTAGTCCTCAAAAATGCATAGATGGAGGACACATGCATACATTTTTGCATACACCAAATTGTTGGCTGGTTGCTGCTAATGTTCTGCTAGTGATGATATAAGCCTATTAACACTCAGTAAACAAACTACAAAAGGTTCTGCTAAGGACTGGGGTAAGCATCACTCAGCAGCCCGTGACGTGACAGAGGATGCGTCACGCACACAACTTAGAAATTACCAACTAATAAGTAACTAAACCTATCAATCCACCACTATCCCTTCTTAGTGGCACGAGGACAAAGGAAGGACTACTCTCTCTAGCATTACATCACTTAAGTTCTCTAAAGTAAACTCTTACATAATCATCAGGCCAAGCGAGCGCAAAGTTGCAAACAAGTAAGATTAGTAGCGTCGAGCGCCTGTGTCATAACAATCACAGATTTTTAAACGTCATTTACCTGCAATGTAAGTAGCAGCATTCTTGCTGGTCGGAGAAAAAAATATTCGCAATATATAACACAGAGCAGAAGAACACAAAGTAGTAATATTAAATAGCTACTCACCAAGCCCCGGGACCTCCACTCCTAGCAGGTCCAGCAGGTCCTGCTCCCGGTCCAGAATATCGGACCACCGGTGCGTCAACTGATTCTGGGTGCGCCGGACACCAGAGCAGCGAAACACTGCCCGCCGCACCTTGCCCCACCGCTGCCGACGCTCCCGGAGCCCGCACCCGGACCCAGGCCTGCCGCCTGCTGCCAGGGTTAAGGGAAGGTGGCGCTGAACGAAAAAACAGTGCGGCCACCTCCGCCTCATTAAATAAGGCCCGTGCCTGCACTCCTCTTTGGCGCCGTCTTCCGCAAGGAAGGCGGTCGCGGCTCTGGCTCCGACTTCGAGCCCTGTGTCCCTTTGCCATGGCTCTGGGTAGGCGTGGGGACGGAAAAGAAAAGGTAGGAATTAAATAAAGTAAGTAAAAGAAATGAAAAAGCAGGTAATAGAAAAAGTGTGAAAAAGTAGTTAAAAACACACAAAAAGTAGAGAAAAACTCAAAATATAGAATCAGGAAAATAGAGAGATAGATAATAAACAAAAAAGACCCAAAATAAGTTTACAGAAACAAAGGATTGAAAAGATAGAGGGAGGATTGAAAAGCAGCCCCAGAACCATAGAAATAGAGTGAAAAACAAGATGGAGGCGCCCATTGCGACCGCATGGGCAAGTTCGTGCGATATTTCCCCCCCGAGCACGCAAAAAGCATCGCGAACACGTAATACGCGTTCCCGAACAGGAAACCCTTATCGCGAACGGGCGGGAGCATGCAATACGCGACCCGGAACAGGAAATACCATCGCGAGCGGGCGGGACAAGTGAAAACAAGATGGCCGCGCCCATTAGCGACCGCATGGGCAAGTTAGCGATATATTTCCCCGCGAGCACGCAAAAACACATCGCGAACGGACGGCACAAGCAATTCCGCGATTTCGCGGAAGTTCCGCGATCTCGCGGAATTTGTTAGCAATTTCGCGAGGATTTGCGTAACGCGACTACGCAAATTCCGCCCACCCCTGATCACAGACAGTTTAGTTCCAGTTTCGAGGGGAGTAGTGTTTCTCCCGTTGTGTTATTGTGGGCGGTGTTCACTAACGCTTACTGAAGGAATTAAGGAATAGAACTCTGATATATAATTTGATCCAAGGTTGTAGACCCGATATTCATTTCTCCTAATTGGTTTGCGAGTGAGTTTATTAGAAGTCAAGGTTAATCTCCTATGTGCTGAAAGTTGTTGTAGCAGATCCTGAGCAGCGAGAGGAAGTGTTGGTCTATCGTTGAGAACCAGTAATACTTCAAAGACAAACACTAGCGAACACAGTTAAGACCTCAAGAAGATTGTTTTTAGGCGTGCCCGCACATGATAACTGTAAGTTAGAATACTAAAGAGTAGATAGTTAGGAACTTGAATTATAAGATAAAGACTTACCTGTTTCTCTCCCTGCCTTAAGAACCAGCACTGGTGTTATCCTGGTGTGACCTGTAAGGAAAAGAAATATATAAATAAAGACTTCTCATCAAACAACTGGTATTTAGTACAAGAGAAGCTAGAAGAGAAGCAAGCCCTAAGCATTCTCTGGTAAGATAAATTATCTACTTTAATGCATAAGTGTACTATACATGCAAATAGAAGTGTAAATTGGAAATGTATTTGTTAACAGCCTTTTAAGAAGAAAGAAGAAGACGAGGCAAGAATAGCAGAAGAAAACTACCGGGCTGTCTCTTCTCTGTCCCAATTCCCCTTTCCCCCCTTGGTACTTACCTGTGAAGGGCTCTAGCAGGGACGTATTAGGAGGGGAGTTGGGAACTAGCATCATTCAGCTCCTGTGCTATCTAGAGAATCAGTTACAAGTCTTGGTACTAGCACCCGAGCAGAATGACGGAAGGTTTCGACCTAAAAATTTAGGAGATATCCTGGGAAGTATACAAAGGGATTTAGAGGCAGTTAGAGAAGAAAACAAAATCCTATGACAGGAAATAGTTAGTTTTAAAATGGGAGAGACTGCCTCAGGAGCTAGCTACAAAACCTCCACTTTTGAGTCCCAGAAATCAAATGCCAGCCCTTCATCCTTTGCTCCCACCCAAGTAATTCACTCACTGTCACCAGTCATTCCCCTGGCCCCTCCTGAGCGATTTAACGGAGACCCGCAAAAAGCACAAACCTTCTTGACTCAGTGCTCCTTACATTTTATGTGTCACCCCAAGATTTTCCCCGATGCTCAGTCTCGCGTCGCATTCATTTTGTCCTACCTCAGTGGGGACGCGGCCACCTGGTCGATGCCATTAGTGACCAACGACGATCCCATCTTATACAACCTAGAAGATTTCAAAAAAGAATTCCTTCGAATTTTCGATAGGAGAAGGGCGTCGCAGGCCATGGACAATGAACTGTTGGAGTTGAGACAGGGTAACCGCGAATTGGTCGCTTATCTAGCCCAGTTCAACAAGCTAGTGGTCAAAACAGGGTGGCCAGAAAACAAAAGAGCGGCAGTCTTCTATTGAGGCTTGCGGGAGGAATTAAAAGATGCCCTCTCGCAAATCCCAAACCGTCCTAAGGAAATCTCCGCACTGGTGGATCTGGTGTTAGAGATAGATTTTCGTCAGAGTGAACGGAAAGGCGAAAAAAGAAGGGAGTTTAGGCCCAGTGTCCCTCGATTCGATCGGATTAAATCAGAAACCACCCGAGCCGCTGAAGGTTCTTCGGCAGTCGAGCCAATGCAAATAGGTGCAATTCGAGGGCCATTATCCAAAGAAGAAAAGGAGAAAAGACGGCAAAATAAGCTTTGTATGTACTGTGGAGGCAGTGGACACTATGTAAAAACTTGTCAGAAAAGACCAAAGACACCATTGAGGGAGAAGGAAAACTAGCAGCACCCCCAGTGACGGGAGTTGGGCTGGTGGATGCAAGAGAAAATACAACTCCAGTGAATCATCAAGTAGCCAACACCTTGCAAGTCTCTTCACCACATTTGACTCTATCAGTGACATTGAAGTTCAGAAATGTGGTCCCGACAGAAATCATCGTTATGGTTGACTCCGGGGCTACGGGTAATTTTTGCGATCAAAAATTTGCTAAACACATTGGGTTGTTGGCTATCAAGAAGGAAAGAATCGAAAAGGTCAGAGCAGTCGATGGTACAGACTTAACTTCTGGTCCGATAACTAGCCACACTGAACCAGTACAGATGATCACCACAGCAGGGCATCAAGAGATCCTTCAATTTAACTTAATCGACGCTCCCCAGTTCCAATTAATTTTGGGATTACCCTGGTTAACCGAACACAATCCGTTGATTGACTGGGAAGCCCGTACCATTCAGCTGAATTCGGACTACTGTGCCACACATTGTTTTGAAGAAACAAAAATTCAACCGGAACCCAGTGTTGTGGCTCGGCTTTGTGAGGAAGGAGCATCGGTGTGTTTTATTCAAACTATTGAAATCCCGGAAGAGTACAAGGACTTCGCAGATGTGTTCGATGAGGTTCAGGCAGAGAGGTTGCCCCCTCACAGGTCTTATGATTGTAAGATCGACCTAGAACCAGGGGCAAATTTGCCATGTAGCAGAGTCTATGCCTTAACCGAAAGGGAAAACGTCCATCTAAAAGAGTATTTGAAGAAAAATCTTGAGACTGGCTTCATCAGACCATCACAATCTCCTGTATCCTCCCCGCTCTTCTTTGTGCCAAAGAAGGGAGGGGATCTCAGGTCTCGTATTGATTACAGGGAAATCAACAAAATAACAGTAAAAAATCGTTATCCATTGCCCCTTATTTCTGTGCTCATAGACCAGGTGAAAAAAGCAAAGATCTACACGCGACTAGACCTGCGAGGAGCTTACCACCTGATTCGACTTCGAGAAGGCGACGAATGGAAGACGGCGTTTAGAACTAAATACGGTCTCTACGAATATCTGGTAATGCCGTATGGCCTGTGTAATGCGCCCGCCGCCTTCCAATACTTTATCAATGAAGTATTGAGTGACTTCATCGACCAATGTGCCATAGTGTACTTAGACGATATTTTGATCTATTCTAGCTCAGAGGAGGAACACCGCACACAGGTCCGAGCCATCTTGCAACGTCTGAGAGAGAACTCTCTCTATGTGAAACTGGAAAAATGTTTGTTCAATACCGACACAGTGGAGTTCCTTGGATTCGTATTGTCACCTGAAGGAATCACTATGGATCAACAAAAGGTGAAGGCTGTGATGGAATGGAAATCTCCCACGACGGTAAAGGAGGTGCAGAGTTTCATTGGATTCTCCAACTTCTATCAACGATTTATCCACAAGTTCTCGCAGAAGATCCTTCCACTCACGGGCCTCTTAAAGAAAGGAGTACCATTCAAATGGTCAGAAGAAGCCGAAGCAGCATTTAATTTGTTAAAGAAAAGTTTTACCACAGCGCCAGTCTTGTTGCATGCGGACCCCTCTGAACCATTCTACTTGGAAACAGACGCTTCAGATTCGGCTATTGGGGGTATATTATCACAACGACACAAGGACACCGGTCAGCTGAATCCTGTAGAATTCCGCTCCCGAAAACTGAACCCAGCCGAATGTAACTATACGATCACCGAGAAAGAACTTTTGGCCATCAAGGATGCTTTTAAAGATTGGAGACACTATTTGATGGGCGCCAAACATACCGTAACAGTGTTCACGGACCACCGAAATCGGAATTTTTTACGCTCTGCCCGTACGCTTACTCCGCGTCAACTTCGCTGGTCGCTCTACTTTGCAGACTTTGATTTTGTTATCACCTTTCGGCCAGGTTCGAAGAATGGAAAGGCAGATGCTCTCTCCAGACTGGATACGGAAGACCATAAGACAGTCATTGCCAACCAGCAGATAATGCCTGACAATAAAATCATCGGAGCTATTTCCCAAACACCTTTTGAGGATCAAGTTTGAGGCGTAATGATTAACTCAGACATGGAAGATTGGGTCGCGAAAGATTCACAGCGTTTCATCCAGAATGGCCTACCTTATCAAGGAACCACTTTATTTTTGCCTACCCAAGCCCTCCAACTACAAGCTATGAAAGAATGTCATGACCATCCCTTAGCAGGCCACAAGGGTATATTGAAAACTGAAGATTTACTCAAGCATAGATTCTGGTGGCCACAAATGTCTCGGGAAATTCGCCAGTATGTTTTGGGATGCGGGATTTGTGCACGGGGAAAATCAGACAGGCAAGCCCCTAAGGGTCTCTTGCAACCTTTGCCCACTCCTCCGTGTCCCTGGCACACGGTTTCCCTAGACTTAATTGTGGACCTACCCTCCTCTCATGGCTTCGACACTATCCTTGTATGCGTAGACACTTTTACCAAGATGGCACATTTTGTACCCCATAAAGGCACGCCCACTGCTAAACAACTTTCCAAACTTTTTAACCAGAATATAATTCGTCTTCATGGCATTCCTAAGGTTTTGATCACTGATAGAGGTTCTCAGTTGTTTCTTTCGCACTTTTGGAAGGCTTACACTAAGGGCCTCGGGGTTGACCATCGATATTCCACTAGTTTCCACCCGGAAACCGATGGCCAAACCGAGAGAACTAATCAGGAGTTGGAACAATATCTCCGACTCTATTTATTGGATGAGGAAGGTGACTGGCCTGATTACCTATGGACAGCAGAATATGCCCATAATAATGCCAGAAATGTGTCCACTGGTTACTCACCCTTCTTCATGAATTCAGTCAGACACCCTAATTCCCAGTTAGAGTTTGAATCTGTGCATGTTCCCGCAGTTCAAGAACTTGCCCAACACATAGCTAAAATTCATCAAACAGCAACACAGAATCTAGTCTTAGCTAAAGACCGTTACAAACACTTTGCTGATTGAAAGAGAAAGAAACAACCTGATCTCCAAGTCGGAGACTGAGTTTGGCTCTGCACAAAAACCTAAGGTTGAGAGGGACCCGTAAGTTTCAACCACGCTTTATTGGTCCCTATCCTGTGGAGAAGGTCATTCATCCAGAGACTTATCGGTTAACTCTCCCTACCACTGCCAAACTCCACCCAGTCTTTCACATTTCATTACTTAAAAAAGTGCATCCATGTTTAAGACACATTACTCCCCCTGCTCCTCTGGTTCCTGATGGTGAGATTGAATACGAAGTGAAGAGAATTCTAGACTCCAAAAAGGTTCACAACAATCTCTTTTACCTCATTGATTGGAAGGGTTATGGACCTGATGAACGTTCTTGGGAACACAGTGCTAATGTTCATGCTCCCCGATTGATCAAGGCCTATCATGCCAAGTTCCCGACCAAGCCACGGACAGAGGAAACCCTGTTGGGGGAGGGGGGTACTGTCAAGAGTCACGGGGGGTTATCTCCTCAGAACCCTGTTGAGGCTCTCACTTGCGTTCCCCCAACCCACTATTCTACCTGGAAAACTCACCATGCTTTTAGTTGGCGAGTATGCTGGCAGAGCTGGACATCCAAGATGTCTGCCAGCATGCCCGCTGAGTCAGCAGTCTAGTTTCCTTAGTAATCAGAACTCAGGTGAAGCGCGCACCAACGTTCTATTGCGCACTTCACCAAGAGTTTTCCCCTGAGAGGCTGTTACCTGCAAGGCGTCGTGTTGAAGTTAGTCAGGGGGCGCCGTGAGAGCTTCGGGTTCTTCGACGTCGGTTCCCCAGCCATTCTGAGTGTCAGGTTAGTGTTTAGGAATGCGCATGTCGTGAGGAAACGTAACGTCTGTGAGCATAATCGAAGAGTAGCGTTTCTCTTCAGTCACGTTCATTCTGAAATCACAGACAGTTTAGTTCCAGTTTCGAGGGGAGTAGTGTTTCTCCCGTTGTGTTATTGTGGGCGGTGTTCACTAACGCTTACTGAAGGAATTAAGGAATAGAACTCTGATATATAATTTGATCCAAGGTTGTAGACCCGATATTCATTTCTCCTAATTGGTTTGCGAGTGAGTTTATTAGAAGTCAAGGTTAATCTCCTATGTGCTGAAAGTTATTGTAGCAGATCCTGAGCAGCGAGAGGAAGTGTTGGTCTATCGTTGAGAACCAGTAATACTTCAAAGACAAACACTAGCGAACACAGTTAAGACCCCAAGAAGATTGTTTCTAGGCGTGCCCGCACATGATAACTGTAAGTTAGAATACTAAAGAGTAGATAGTTAGGAACTTGAATTATAAGATAAAGACTTACCTGTTTCTCTCCCTGCCTTAAGAACCAGCACTGGTGTTATCCTGGTGTGACCTGTAAGGAAAAGAAATATATAAATAAAGACTTCTCATCAAACAACTGGTATTTAGTACAAGAGAAGCTAGAAGAGAAGCAAGCCCTAAGCATTCTCTGGTAAGATAAATTATCTACTTTAATGCATAAGTGTACTTAGTATACATGCAAATAGAAGTGTAAATTGGAAATGTACTTGTTAACAGCCTCTTAAGCAGAAAGAAGAAGACGAGGCAAGAATAGTAGAAGAAAACTCTTCTCTGTCCCAATTCCCCTTTCCCCCCTTGGTACTTACCTGTGAAGAGCTCTCTCAACCTAGCAGGGACATATTAGGAGGGGAGTTGGGAACTAGCGTCATTCAGCTCCTCTGCTATCTACAGAATCAGTTACAAGTCTTGACAGTAATGCACGTATAAACGGCTCAATGTCTAGGGAAAATAGCAGTGGAGAGAGAGAGAGGGCATCCCTGTCTAGTGCCACAATATATCGAAAAATAAGTCAATTGCAACCTCGCATAAAGCAATTTGGCCTGTGGTTTACTGTATAAAGCATGTATCCATTTACTGTATATACCCCACAGGCCAAATGATAGAAGTGTTGCCCATAGACATCCCCAGACCACATGGTCAAATGCCTTTTCGGCATCTAGCAAGACCATCCCGATATTAATTGCTGATTTCCTAGCTAGATCGAAAGCCACTACTGCGGTATTGACGTGGGCCATGGTATCCCTGCCGAGGATAAAGCCATGTTGCTGGCTTGATACTAATCCTGGCATCATAGGTGCCAGTCGAGTGGCCAAAATTTTAGCAAAGATTTTTGCATCTGTATTTATAAGAGATATCAGACGATAGGAGCTACATTCCTCAGAAGGTCTATCCTTTTTTAGAAAAACGACAATATTTGTCATGTTCCATGATTCAGGAACCACCCCATTGAGCCCAATATCTTGTATAACCTCACCCAGTAAAGGAACTATACTACTCTTAAAAACCTTATAAAATTCGATAGGTATCGAATCATCCCCAGCTGCCTTACCCGAAGATAACATGGTCAAAGCTTCGGAAATTTTATCATGTAAAATTTCTTGATTAAGAGAATCGGAATCTTCTTTGCTCAGACACGGGAGGATGCACCTTTTTAGATAATTCAATAGACCTTCCTCATCTAAAAAATGTGTTTGTGCATAGAGATTTTGGTAAAACTGGGAGAATTGCTCGACTATTAAGTGTGGGTGCGTGTATAATGTACCATCCTCCCCTTTAATAGCCTTAATATGTCTCTTAGCTCTATTGTCAGCTAGCTGATGCGACAGCACCCTCCCGATCTGTTCGCCATATTCATATTGAAGAGAGCGATGCTTATTATAGCTCGCTGCAATTTTTTCTTTGAGCGTCCTTCTCAAGGAGGAACGTTAATCTATTAGTAAAATATACAGCTGTTCCTGATTTTGGCCCCCTTGTCAGACTGCCTCTGCAGGAAGAAGTTCTAACGATATAAGTGCTTGACAGGCAGCTCTGGTAATGCCATCCCTATTTCTATTTTGCTGTAGGAAATACTGCTGAGTAATCCCCCTTATATACACCTTCATCGCGTCCCAAACTATACAAGGAGATGCAGTACCAACATTGTATTGCAAGAAATCCGTTATTTTTTTATGAATGATACAAACTCGCTAATAAGTAGTGCGGGAACGAGAAAGAACGCATAGCTTTATCTGCTACCTGACACTGAAAGGAAAACAGGGTAGGATTATGATCGGAAGTTATCCTGGGGCATATTTCCATGTCTGCAGATGCCAGTATTTTATGAGAAACCCAGGCCATATCAATCCTAGAGTAATGTTTATGTGGAGAAGAGTAATATGTGTAACCTGGGAGTAGGGGATACAATGCCCGCCATGCATCTCTCAAACAATGCAGCCGAGCAAGTTCGAGGATTGAAGCCCTTACTTTCACCATTCTAACGGTAGCCGCTTGATTAGTAAAATCGATGGCATAGTTCATAACACAATTAAAATCCCCCATAACTAGGAGCTCCCCCTGCCAATCTAATAGTTCTAACGTTAAAAAATCAAAAATAGCAGGATCATCAACATTGGGTCCGTATATAGTACAAAACACGTATTTTGTGCCATTGATCTTCAGCTGCGCAATTGCCCATCTACCACGTTAAACAGCAGATATCTTAAGAACTCTACGCTCAAATAGCTTGTTCACTAGAATAGCCACTCGTCGTATAGAAACAGTCTGAGATGAGCATACAATTGTTTGGTAGCCTAAATGTTTAAAAAGACCCCGGTCTTTATAAGCCAGGTGAGTCTCAGTAAGAAGGACAATATGAGGTCAATACAATTTCAGTTCCTCCTCACCAATTGGCGTTTACTTCCTGTATTTAGGTCCGATACATTCCAGCCAATACATCTAATTAACACCATTGAGACTCATAATTTGTAGCGTTACTTTAGTCGTCGAGCACCACCCTGTACTGACTCATCACAAAATCTTTATTAAGGTAATTAACAAACTTATATATACTCATGCATTCTCTATTGCCAACCCCTGCCATCATATTTATCCTTTTGTCGGCACACCCTTTGACATTTTCTCTTCTTACCCCCCCAGTCCCACCTCGGACTCACCCCCACACACCCTGTGCCATGCAAAAGGAATCATCCCCCTTTATGCTGCCGATGAAATGACAGCTATAAGGAGGAAAGCACCCAAAGTACCCCCACATCCCCACAATGCATCACATATAGTAAAATAACCATAAGAGAAAAGGAGAGAGAAAAGAAGGGAAAAAAAACAGTCGCATAGAGAGAAAAAGGATGAAAAGACTTATATACATGATCTAGATCAATATATTATCCCATAGCTTAATCTAGTCTTCTAAGTCTTCTTGGCGATCATCAGTTGCCATTGGCTTAAAACCTGCTTAGCCTCCAGGTCCGTATGAAAAATCTGAGAATGGCCATCTTTTATGACCTTAAGGCACGCAGGCTCTTGTAGAAAAACCCGTGCACCCTCTGCTTTTAACGGATCGATGAGCTGCCGCAGCTTCCACCATCTGTCCATAGTGGTTTTGCACAGGTCCGGCCTAACGAAGATAGAGAAAGAGTAGACTAATATGGGAGTATGAGGGGGGGGGGGCTTTAATAGATATAGCCTGTCTCAGTAAGAAATTACCAAAAGAAATAAGTAGTGGTCTGGGATATCTTGAGCTAGCCTTTTTTTGAAGTATTGGTAATCTATGGGCATGTTGTATTTTACAGTCCCAATCCCAGTCTGCAAGGTCAGGGAAGACCTTTTGGAATAGTTGGACTACAAAGGCTCTGGGGTCGGAGCCTTCTTTTCCTTTGGGGACCCCAAACAGCCTTAAATTGTTGCGACGTTGCCGAATTTCTAAGTCTTCAACTTTTGCCTGCAAAAATAATAATTGATCATCATACATTTAGACTGTCCTTGTCGTTGAAGTAGTAGTCTCCTCTGTGTCAGCAATCCGTTGTTGTAACTCTGATATATCACACGTGAGTGATGCCACCGTGCCAGTCACCTCTGTTAAAGACTGCTGAATTAGAAGTTTATCCACCCTAACCTGCGCATAGTTGTCTTGTGCCTCCAGCCTTTGATCTTGCAGTGCCTGAAGAATTAGGGAGAGCGAAGGCTCTTTAGCACCCAGGTTGCCATTCAAAAAGATAATTTCTGTGGTTTCAGTTACAGTAGTCTCCATTACTACTGAAGAAAAACCTGATGTTGGTAAAATACCCAAAGTGTCGGGGCTTTGCATCTGATTAGTGGAGAGATCGTGCGGTCCAAAGCCAGCAATAGACTTTGGGTCTGACACAGATCCAATTCCTAATCCCAAGCCTGATAGTCTGGATATTATAGCTTTCCACTATCCCTTAGATTTAACCCATTTACGTAAGAGGCTGCCGTCAGAGGTGGCCTTTGTACGTGTAGTGGCACTAATATGCAGTTGGCTACCGTAGAGATCAGTAGCCTTCTTCAAGTTTTTAATGGATTTAGTTTTACTCTTGTTTTCCCCGGGGAAGAACTTAGAACTAGATGTGCATCTTCTGCAATTTTTGCGGCATTCGAGAGGAAGCCTGACTCAGGCTGTAGCGTGGTAGTCACACGCCATCCCCATAGTCTGGTCAGGCTCCCGTACCTCTTTCTGCTCAAAGAAGTGGATACTGGTAATGGTTGTGCCTTCGGTTACGGTGTGCTCTTTGCAGTCCAAAACACTTAAACCAATTGGTCTAGGTCCTGATAGGCATTCTAAAATAGAGTAATCTGCCTTAGTGTCTCCTTCTTTCAGTAAGCTTAGTAATGCCTTGGACTGCTGAGATGCTAAAGCTTGTACCTCAAAAGACTCAACCTTAGGCGCAACATTTTTATTAGCTTTGAATGGTGCACGCCCCGTGTTAGCTTGTGTCAAAGTATCTGCTAATTGGGTTTTTTCCTGCGGGCTGCCTGCCACCTCTGTTGACTCTGAAAGCACCAAACATTCTGATGAGGACGCCTCTTGGATCTCAGCTGTATTTCCCTGACCAGGAGGAATCGCACTCAACAGTATGTCAATAATTACAGACTCGGATACCCCGCCCAGTATGCAAGAGGTCTGCGGCTTTACCTGATTGTAGCAATTTCAGGATTGGTTTTCCGACTCGAGAAGGACCCCGTCTTGCTGCAGTAGACTTCTGGCCTCCAGGCAGAGAGTCATCCTTTGTTGTAGACGTTGTAGTCCCTGCCGGTGCAGCAGTCGTAGAGACGCGGGCAGCACGTCCTCCTCTTGGCGCGTTTGTTTTCGGCAGAGCCATGCCTCTAGTTGAACGTGGAGCCGGAACAAGGCACAACCAGTGGAAAGTGGAAAGACGCGAGCCGGTAAGCCAGGCCGCATACTGGGTCAGCAGCCAGAAACTCCTGAAGGTCCCTGTATCCGAAACAAACATCCGGAGTACTCGTAACCTGACCAGATCCACTCGAAAGTCTATATTCCTCCCACTTTCTCTCTATTCACGTGTCACATTGCAGCAAGCTCTCGTCTTCTGTCCTCTCTTCCTCTAATGATGCAGCATGGAGGACGCGGAAACTTCCCTAGGTATGTGCTCTCTGTGGCGGAGTCAATACGCCATCTTCCTTCCCCATTTTCATGGTTCATTGAGTTATAGACCATTTTATTCTGCTTAGCTCACAGACTGCGTCTTCATTGCCAATTGTTCGAGTTGGTGGGAGTCTACTAGTTGTCCTGGAGAGGGTGCAGATTAGCCTTGCATAATCACTAGTCAGGCTGTGCTGGACTTTGAAGTTACTAGCCTGAGAATAATTCTGTGTGGATACCCAAATATAATCAATTAAGGAGAAGCTTGAACTCCTAACGTGCGTACAAGATGGAAGTTGATCTAGGGCACCTCTGCCATTCAGGTTTCTGAGGTCCAGTAAATTGTGAGTAGTGGCAAATTTTCCCCGGCCTTGTTGTTCTTGATTTTTCCATAGTCAATCTCCGGAATGTGCCAGGCGATGTCTTCCTCATGTTGCCATATGGCGTATTCCGCTGTTCCCAGTAGGTGCTTAATTAAATCCCCTGCCTTTACCCACATGGCTTCGAAATATTGATGTCTTATGGATCTAATAGTTGCTAAAATTTCACCTATTGCTATTTTTTCCTTGGGCTGTTCGGGATTTATATAGATACATTCAATGACCATTGGGGGCGCCTTACTACAGTGGACTTCATTTGAAGTTGTTGCTATCACAAAGATATATGCAACCAGGCCCCTTGCAAGTTTCTTTACTTCAAGTTCCAGGGATTTGTTTATCAAAATGGAAACTCTTCCAGAAGAATGACCCCCCTATGACAGAAAGTTCGGCTGCTGTGAAAAATCTGAAGAAATCTTGCCATGGACAAGCAGCCAATTGCCAAGTTTATTGCAAAAAAAATATGTTTTTTTAAACTAATTTGTTCTATTGCATCGGTGTAGGTGCTAAGGTTGTTTAGGCCTCGGATGTTCCACAAACAAAACTCCAGTTCACACCTAAGAGCGGAGGGGATGAAGTTATTGAAAGCGATGTTTTGTTTCTTTGCATAGTGGTTTGTTGGCTTTCAATGCAAACCCGGGGCCAACCAGCATACTCTTTTGTTAGCAGCTTACTCTTTTTTGATCCACATCGGCTCTATTCCGGATTTTGTGGGCCTTTCGAGCAGCAGAGGACAGAGTCTTGGTGCTGTATTTGGCCAGGAGCCATGAAAATTTTGGCTTTGTTACTTTACTAATGGTGATCCCGATTCTGCTAAATCATGGAGTGGCCCTCCACATGTCTTGCTATCTAAGATGCACAAAACAGCACTTTGGTTGCCTCCTTCCTTGGTCCCTGGGATAAATGCAATAGAATCAAGGTCTTTGGATTCAAGAATGTCTAAGCCAGGGAGAGATGAGAGCAGTTTGAGTACGTTGTTTCTATTGAGGTTATCTTCATGCTACCTAGAAATGTTTTCAGGAAGAAATATAACCGTTGCATCCCGGCTCTCTACTTACTGGTAATCAGGGTCATGTTTCGCAGGGGCAAGAGCTTGTGGGCTCAAGATAGCTGGAGTGTGATCTGGAATTCCTGTGTGTAGGTCGTGGTGATGGGGAGCGTTTGCGGGGAAAAGGTTGAAGCCCAAACTGTCGATCCATCCATGTCTAGCTCTAGAATCTGACTTATTAGCTCTAATGAGCGGCCTTGTGTTTGATGCAGAAGATTGGGTGACCAATGGATTATTCTCAGTCGAAGCAATCTGAGGAGAGTTTCGATCCACGCAATCCATTTTAGTTGAATGGATGCATTGAGACAGTTGATTCATGCTATATGTTTCCCTATTGTATTGTGGAGTTGATTTCTCCTCTCCAATCCATTGTTTGGCTGTTTCTATATTTTTGCAATTGAACCCAGTTCCTATTGTAAACGTGCTTGAGCCAGTGGTGAATTCCTCTGTCTGGGCCTCAACATTAATCATTATTTTTGGGACGTGTACTAAGTGGCTGTTTGCGGTGTCGCCGGTGTTCGAATTCTCATTGATCTTGAGTATTCCCCAGCTGAGGATGGTTTCTAAGTCCTCAAGGGAAGGTTGCAGTCCACTTAAAGAGGTGCTGCCCTTACCCAGTGGATTGTCCTTCACTGGGGTTGTATTCACTGTCATGTTTCCCCACAGTGTGTTTTTGAATATTGGATACATTTTTTGTTCTAGTTTCATTTGATGTTTTTGTTTTTTGTTTAACTTCCTCAGACATCTTCTGTTTTCTTTGAGAGCTTGTTCGTGGCTTGTTCAACGGTGTTCAAACTTAAGGATTTGTTGACTGAGAAATTGGCTTGTCACACACAAAAGGGGGCCTAGAGGAGGTTTAAGGACCTGCGTGGGCACACTCCCCACTCATAATAACCAACACACAATGAGCCCACGGGTCCAGGGTACAAGTCTGATAGATATGTCGATTACATAAACCAAACACCGTAGAAAACGGGGGAGGGAAAATATCTCTTTTTAAGGACGGTTCCCCTCACACACCAGAGGTGTCATGCTTCATCATAGGGGAGCCTCCTCACGTCAAGAACCTAGTCTTGGTGCGGGCTATGACCCCCTCTCTACGAGGGAGGACCTCAGGGATGTTTTCTCAATTTGAGCACATGAGTTGTCCTAAAAACCCTATGTGAGCGTGGTGTATGAATAGAAATGATGTGCAGTGCTAACATGAAAGTGAATGTGAATTAAAACTGCCTACAGAGCTAACTATCAGCAACCTTTATTCAGCTACCCTGTGACAGGATTAAAAACAATAAGCTGAGTAATGAAACTGTCGACATTAGAGACAGCTACATTAACAAGATCAACATGTTTCGGCCTTAGGTGACCTCTCAAAGTATCAAGGCCTTCATCAGGATCAGAAAAACAGCTACTGCAACAAGTGTGTAAGTGAGAATTGAGAGGAAATTATTATAGAGCAACACTGTTTTATACTGAACCAGGGATTCTTGTGATCAGTAGATTCACCGTTGGGTCCGACAATGAGACAAAAAAACAGTGATTGTGCATGGTTATGCCACATTCAGACATTTGGTCATTGAGTAATCTATACTAAGCAAGGCCAAGTCACTCTTATATAGGTGATACATGGCGGCACTTACCTATTTAGGTAGAAAAAGTTACTGCTTCTGTCCGGGGCTATTTAGCCACAGGTACATACGCCAACCACCCTGGGGAAGAGAGGAGGTGGTGTCAACAAGGAGAGAAGGGGGAGAAGAGAAAGTACGAAGGAGCTGAATGTCAGTCAGCTCAGTCACGGAAGGGCAAAAGAAGGCGTGGGGTGCTCATACAGAGGTGCCCGATGATATTTGGCCAAGCACGCACCCGTTGAATTGGGGGACATAGCAAAGATACTGTGTTCAGGCAAGCTGGAACGCCCATGCAGCATTACCCAAAAATGTGTTAATCTGTAGTCAAAACACGCCAGGCCACCACCCATGTAGTCGGGAATTGCAGCGATAGGGCACAGACTGTTGAAATCCAGAGCAGGACTCATGGAAAACCCATTAGGCTGTGGAGTATTAGCAGAAATAACTGGTATCTAACCTAGCTTAAGGGCACTAACTTTAGAATCATGAGCCCATGGGGCTCTGGGGAGTTATACCTAAAGTGACAGTTACATGACCTAGCTTAAAAGCAGAGCCCCACGGAAGAAAGGGCGGGGGCCCCCGGTGCAGCCGGCTATAATACCAACAGACCCATAGCCAAAAACCAAAGTCGGACCTAGGGAATACGTCCCCGTGTGTCGTGCGGGACAGGAAGCAGACTCGCGGTGGTGACCGTCTTAAGGTAGAAGGCCCAAGGGTTCTGGTATTTGCAAGGATTGTTCTTCTGGTGCCTGGTCAGTAGGGGCTCAGTCTTTGGCAGAAGGCTGCCCTGCCATTGTTGTCCAGTATTTCAGGATTTAGTCTTGGCCTAAGGTTGAGATTACTTGGTATGCACTCTTTTACTAAGTCTGACATTATCCCTGGCCATGCTGATATTTTCTTTAGAAGAAGTGAACAGTAGCATGGGACGGGTGATTTATTCACCAGTTGTTGTGCTTTCAAAATGAGGGAATTTAAATTCTCTAGTCGAGTGTCGATGGTTTGGACGCGATTTGCCTGTGATTGTAAAATTAATATCTTTTTTATATTTATCCGCATGCATAATGTCAGCCTGACCCACGGTCACCAATGTGTTGTCTAAGGCCCACCACCAGCTCAATGCATTGCTCCCTGAAGTTTCATCTGCTTTCAATAGGAAGTTGCTGTTAAAGACCTGGACAGGCTTCTCCTGGTGGTGCTTCTTGACTGGCTGACCATTTTCGGAGTGCATCATAACCTTGAATGCTGGAGGGCTATTAGCTTGATGCCCACACGTAGTCAATGAGTCATTTGAGCCTTCAGTTACATCAGTCAAGGATTGGCTTATAGGAGGGGAATCAAACAGGTGCCTTACATTGAGGATATCCTCATCCCCAATGTAGTGCTCTTCTAGCTTGTTATGATGGTCTCTAGTTGCATCCACTGAAGACAGGGACATGTGTGTCGCTGGTCTTATGGCTTGGGCAGGCTCACCGTTGGACGCACGAAGGGAGCTAACGATATCAGCGACCCACTCATCAAAACTTGATTGTTGTTTGCACTATGAAGAGCAGGAGTTCAGCAATCTCCTGGGACAGTTGTCCCTTTAACACTAAAGTCCGTTGTGGGGGCATGAATGTTGCGACCAACACTATTTTAGTTTTTGGGGAAAGGGGCCAGGGAGGTTTTGTAAGCTGGTCCACAGCCACCAAATTTATAACTTGTTGTTTAAGGAAGTGTCTCCGGAGGTCGCATCCCCTTTTAGGGAGGTTCCCTTTTCTTGGATCACCACTTGGGCTTCTGTGTAGAAGTTTTAACATCTTGGCTGGCATTGCGCCCGTTGGTTCATGCAAGGTTCTGATTAGAGTTAAATTGTTGCGAATTGTCGTCTGTATCTGATAACCTTCCGGTGTGGTGACTAGAGCACCCGGGGTCTGGATTTTTTAATCTTTTTTGTTTTATAACATTTCCTTATTCCTGCGGGGGGGATGCTTGATTCTCCATAATCTGTTTGGATCCTACAGAAGGAGATCTCAAGAATGACATTGCACTGCCAAGTTTGTGAGAAGAAAGTTCTCCCTGTTTTCTTTTGCCAAGGTTGCTTTGCCCCTGTTGCTCTTGATGGCTTTCAAAAGTGAAGAGGACGGAGAATGGATGAGAGGCAGCGGCCGGCTGTTTGAGGTAAGTGTTTTTTTTCTTTATTTTATCTTTGTCCTCGTCCCTCGTCCCCCATGCCCCCGCCCCACCCCCGCCTCACCACCCGAATCCGGTAGCAGCCCCTACTGGGCAGGATAGCAGCAGGCAGGAAAGAAAGCGACTGGTGCCGACAGGCACCGAGGACACAGTGAGGGTTGCACAGCTGTGGGGTGGAGCGGTAACCTGGCCAGTGTGCAGGAGCCGCAACGGCAACCGCTAATCTGCTAGTCCAGCCTCTCAGTGACTCCACATTGACGTCCACGTAGTACTACCCAAAGGAAGGACAAACCAGACCTAGAGAATTAAACAGGAAGAAACAGAAAGACGTTTACTTCAGCCATTGATGGCCCTCTAAACCCCCCCGGTCTACAAGGGAGTTCCCAACATTCCAAAGTTGTAATGATGATTGTGGAACTCACAGAACCAAAACACCAGCATATTACAGGCGCAATTAATCATCACATATGTCTAAAAAGGATACTCACTCAAGTGAGGCAAGAACAGAGGCTATTCCTAGAAGCTTGCTGGCTTTTCCATTTTCTCAGAAAGACCACTTGTTAACAAGCAATATGTTATATCTTGATTTCGTATGATGCATCCTTTCCCTGGTTACCCCATTCCCTGCTGCTCACCCAGTATGAATGTTATGTGTATGTGGAATGTTAGAATGCTTGATGAGGGAGTGGAATGTTGGAGTGCCTGGTGGAGTGGAGAGAGAGACAGTTGGAGAGTGTGGGCTGAACAGCAAGGATGCTGCTCCTGGTGAGGCTTAACTAATGTACTTCCATCTTGTAACTACCATCCTGTAACCAAGCTAAATAAACCTCTTACTTGAATATACCTCGTGGCTACCAATGGACTTCTTTTTGATTGTAACAATGGCGACGATTTGGAGAAAATAACCTGCGTGTTTTGAAAGATTACCTGTACATGAAGCTACTGAGAGACCTGAGGTGAAGATACTTGAACTGTACTGCTGGAAACTACTAAAGAAACCTGAGGTAAAGAAGCTTGAAACCTGAAGGAAAAGAACGCCCTCGCTAGCCCCACCAGTGTCCTTTAACACCTGGACAGCCTGCCTAGGGCATTTGACCTTTCCTTACATCTTTGGGTGAGAACATTAATTGAATGTTAACCAGTTTGCTTTGAAGACTGACAAACCTTCAGACACCTGTCTACCAGGGTGTGAACTTGGCATTAACTAAGACGACAAAGACTAGCAAACCACTGAACAACAAACTGCCAGTGTGTGAATTTGTCAACAACAGAGACTGGCAGTGTATTGAAACAGCTTCATCTGCAGAGACTGGCAGTGTATATGAGCAAGCTCTATCTACAGAGGCTGGCGGTGTTTTCTAACAGGTACTACTGAGGTGGTGTGACTTTTCCTTGCTGTGAGCACTTCGTGAATCTGTGCTGGGGAAGTGCTTTGGCGGAGCCAGTGACAGCATCCAGCGGCACCACAAACTTAATTTTTTCGCATCGGAAACTGTTTGGGACACCTGTTTTGCATTGGTGAGTTTCTCTTTTTGAGTTATCGGGGAGGCGCGGGCCGTTTGCCGTTGTTTCCCGCGGCCTTTGAATGGGCCGAGGCGCGCGCTCCTTACCGTTCTCGTTGGAGTCGCGTGAAGCATCTTCGAGCTCTTTGTGCACAAGCTGTTCCGAGGACCTTGCTGTGTACTGTGATGTTGGTGGAGAACGCATCCGTCTGTTTGCTGCGCGAGCCGTTGTCTCGGGACTGTCCGTCTGAGGAGGCGCAAGCTCATAGTGGGAGGAGCTACAACTTTATTACATGCCGCATCATCAGTATGCCCCCACTGGCTCAAACAAGCTCTATCTCCCATTGAAACTTATGCTCAACTGCCGACGTGGAGGCCATTTTGAATCCTTCCCAACTTTATGAAGACTACTTTACTTATATTGTACCCACCCCTCTGTGACTCGTACTGCATGCTTCGCCGGGCTCTACCCTGCAACATTCTGGGTACATGAGTGCACTGCCTTGCTTTTGTGCATATTGCTATACTATTGGAGGACCGAAGTGCTGTGGCCGTCAACAGCTACTCGTCTGTATGTGGGTGCCAAAGTCCCGGTGAGGTCATTTTGGGCCCATTACTGCAACGTGTCGGGTGAGATGTCGCTCACCTGAGTTGCACCAGAGTTATTATGGAACTATAGCATTGGGAACTGTTTAATGTTTTTCTCTTCTATAGTCTTATCTTTGGTGATGCCGGGGTATAATATGCACATAAGTTTTTATTTACTGTCCCAAATTGATATCTGTCAATGTGATACTGAGTGTAATGCGTACTGCGTACTCGCTGTTATGTAGTCATGTGCCTCGTTCAATTTTGCTGATCTTGCTGCCAAATAAGTCTTTTTCTTGCTGGGTGTGTTGTTGCTTTTGCCACGTGCTATTTCGTGCAGTGCTTAGTTTGCTATCCTGTATATCTTATTCTTACTAGTTGTGGTTTTGCCTATGTTGTGCTGCTTTTGTGGGGCTATCATTTATTCTAGCCTTTTTGGATTGCGAGTTGCCTGGGTGTCTGTTCTTTTTAATGTGTGTGGCTTTGCCTTTGGAGAATTCTGTTGTGTTGAAGGGTTGTGTACCCTGTGCTGTGTTTTGCCTAGGTGTGCGTTGTCGGGTCGTGTACCCTATACATTTGTTTCACCTGGGAGTGTGCGAGGGGTCGTGTACTCTATACATTTGTTTACCTGGGAATGTGCGATGGGTCGTGTACCCTATACATTTGTTTTACCTGAAATTGTTTTTTCTCAGGTATGTGTGGTATGTAGAAGGAGGTGAGTGGTGAGGGATTTACATCTCATTGGTGTCCTCCATTCTCCCAGTCTTTCACAATGTTACCACTGTAGAATTTCTATTTTCATTCAGTATTGGAAAGTGGATAATCCTTCTGTCCTCTGTTCTTTTATTTGCAGCTATCATTTGTACATTATTTATTTCTTCTTCATGCTGTTCTGCTATCGTTATGAATTCTAATTTGTTATCACCATTTGCACATTGCATATTTCTCTTTCGTACTGTACTTTTATTCTGCAATGTTGTAATGATTTTTATTTATTGTTTTCCCAAGGGAAGGGGATGTGTTATACCTTGATTTCGGATGATGCATCCTTTCCCTGGTTACCCCATTCCCTGCTGCAAAGCCAGTATGAATGTTATGTTTATGTGGAATGTTAGAATGCTTGATGAGGGAGTGGAATGTTGGAGTGCCTGGTGTAGTGGAGAGAGAGACAGTTGGAGAGTGTGGGCTGAGCAGCAAGGATGCTGCTCCTGGTGGGGCTTAACTAATGTACTACCATCTTGTAACTACCATCCTGTAACCAAGCTAAATAAACCTCTTACTTGAATATACCTCATGGCTACCAATGGACTTCTTTTTGATTGTAACACAATACTCGCAGAATGCAACAAAAGACCCCTTTTCAGGACAGCATTGTCTGGACCATGGGTACTCACAAGCATTTCCCTGGGGGCCACAAAGTAATGTCTGTGGCTTCCCGAGGGCCGCACGGATGCCAGCAGGGCGAGGATAGCAGTGCTGAAAGGTGGGTGTAGGGGGACGCAAAGCAGATGCATGCTAAAGGTGAGTTGTCTTGGAAACCTGCTTTGCTTCTTTACCTTTAATTTAGTTAATGTGCAAATAAAGTATGCCTGTTTCATAGCTTTCTGAATGTTTCTACTCAGTCAAGTGAACAACAGCCCAGTGCTGCTGTTCACCAGGGGGCCTCAATTAAAGGTCAGGAGGGCCGCATGTGGCCCTCGGGCCGTACTTTGAGTATCCCTGGTCTAGACTTAAAGCTGATTGTCTTATTCCCTTATTGATAAAGTAGCCAGTCACTGTTTAGTTCTTGCTTCTTTAAAGACCATACACTGTCAGAATTGGAAATGGCCTTTACAACGTGGGCTGAGCCCAGTCCTGCCAAGTATCACGCATCAGGCATTAGACTAACGCATTTCAGTATGGTGCTCCGCATCACCGCACTGAAATGCATTGTCACACATTTGATGCCACTCCCTCTGCTGTCACACAAAGCGCTAAACTAGTACACTACTGGAAACTCCAGGCTGCTAGCTTGCATGCGCACCTGTGTGGCTGGCCTGCACCGGGGCTGCTCCCGCAGACGTCACTTGCCGGCCTGGGCGCGCGCTGGCAGTAGCACAGAGCACAGCAGTGAGGCTGCTACAATTTATTCTTTTTTAAAAACCGTAGTGCATTCCCGCCCGGTGCAGCGCCACTGTCACAGCCTGACCTCACGGCCCAGCCGACTAAGGCAGTATGTACGCTACGTTCTGCTGCCACCTGTGGCGCAAGCGGGGGTGGCTGCGTAGGCAGATGAGTGGAACTGCAGCAAATGGCAGTGCTGCTTGCACCGCCGTGGTGAAATATTTAAAATGCACATGATCTCGCGCGAATGGGAGAGCAAAGAAGTGTGCGCAGTGCACGCTATTCTGGCAGCTGCAGAGTGCGATTGACAGGCACTCCGACTCGGACTGCTGCAGGCCTGGGGGCTAGCTCAGCTATGCTCGCGAGCTCCATTCGGCATTCACGTGATGTCATGACGTTAAGGAGACAGCAACAATGTGTACCACATTTTCCCAATGCCGAAACAAAGTTTAATATATAGGGCGGGCCGCCATGGCGTGACGCGAGCGGCCAGCAGTTATCAGAGTTTCCTTCAAGTTTGGCTGGAGTGGAGCTCACCGCTGCTCACACCACTGGCCCATATGGTGCGTGCAGCCTC
Source organism: Calotriton arnoldi (assembly GCA_963921515.1). Lineage (NCBI taxonomy): Eukaryota > Metazoa > Chordata > Amphibia > Caudata > Salamandridae > Calotriton > Calotriton arnoldi. The sequence continues at coordinate 2,897,788 of CAWUFW010001326.1, read as the reverse complement.
TGATCAGTGGGCTGCTCGAGTCCTGACCAGAGTTGGACTGCGGCCGCTGTAGTGCCGAGAGAGAGTTCACTGGTGCCTGCAGCCTCTCATCATGATGTTATATGAGTCCGGACCGCGGCTGCTGGAGTCGAGTTGCTGCCTGCAGTCTGTCATGCCACTATCTAGTCTCTGGTAATGTAAATCTTAAATGTTATATTTAATTTTACAGCGTCAGGATCATCACTGCTGGGATCTCTGCTCACTGCTTAATTCTATGTCAGGACCGGAGGCTCCGATTATGCTTCTCATTTCTTTACTGGTAAATTTCTCAGCAGCCAATAAGATTACAGAAAAAACAAATACTACAATACCCATGAACACACAGGGTATCCCATGATAAACCATAAAGTAACCAATATATAAGCTGCAGATGAGAATACAACATCCTCTTTCTTTGCTGCTCCGCAGCCAGTTAAGTGCCTTGCAGTTTTTTCTATGTCTTATCTTCCTATTTGCATGCTTACAGTGTATTTGCTGGCGCATAGCGCATCTTTGTGATTCAGATTATTCCCGTTGCTGCTCCGCAGCCCGCTCATTGCTTTGCAGTTCGATATATGCTGTTTTCCTTGTTTTATTGCCTTGTTGTTTGGCACGTGCGCGTCTTTGTGTTACGGACTTTTCCGCTTCATAGCGGTTCTAAATTGTCTGTTTTTGTTTAGTTATATTCACTTACTAACCTTTTACAGGCGCGTACTGTGATTCACGGTTCACACGGCTGCTTATTTTTGGCCTGATTCCTTAGCCGCTTGAGTCTCTGGAGCGTTATTCCTCCCCGACCGGGCGCCGGTTGTGCCCGAGTCCTTATTGTGGAGCGGGAGAGTGTGGGAGCAGGGACGCGCGTCTTGTAGATGCATAGTCCTCTTTCTGGTTCTACGGGCGGCCTGCTTTGCGCATGCACAGCGGCCATTTTCTACCCGTTTTGACGCATATTTCTAAAACACGGATTTAAATGAGCGCGGGAGCAGCGCTAAACTTGCTCTTTTCCCATTTGCTCGTCCAGGCTTCAACGACGCCCCGTCTATAAGCTAGAGTGGGGCTGGATAATTATTGCATAGGCTTTGTCTAGAGTGGTATTTGGCAAGCCCTCCCTCCACATTTAATTTGTTTATGCACAAAAACTGTCTTCACTTTGTTTCCTCACTTGTGCTTTGGCTTGCCTGGGGTTTTTCTCCACTCCCCCTTATTGGCTTATTTAGCTAGTTTTTGCAGTTATTGTCTGCACAACTTAGCCCTTGTCATATATTACGGGCTGTCCTCCTGCGGGAAGGTGTGTCACTTTAGTGTGACATTATGTCAGATTTATATTTTGAGGAGGACTTTTTGGATGAGGAACCCTCTGGGTCCATGGAGCAGGAGCTTGTTGAAGCTTTAGACGCTGGAGTACAACACTCTGTTAATAAGGCTCTGGTCAGGGCCATTGAGCCACTGAAGCATCACCTCTGTACTTACGCCCTGCAGCAGGGCTGGCTTCCTGGCTCCGGCAGTCGTCCTTCCGCCACTGGGAAGGGATCTAAGAATCCTCATGCAGCAGGGTTTTGCCAGGCTGGCCACCGCCATGGCTAAAGACCATGACTATGGTATGTCTTCTAAGAAAACACCTACTTCAGAGTCACCTCAAGAGGATGATGATGATACTTCCTCAGACCCGGATTCTGAGCAAGAAGAGTCACCTAGGCCTGCCAAGAAACTGAGAAAAGAGCGTTATGTAGACGCACCATCTCACCCTAAATTACTCACCTTTGAACCAACGGAGATAGTTCATCCTAATTCCTCCGCTTGGCTTCCGCCTCCTGAGGTCTCTGAATATGTTCAATCCCACATTAGGCAAGCTTTTGATAAGGATGTTAGAGCGAGGCTTCTTTCGGAATGTCCTCGTCCAGACTTGGCTGATAAGGTGGCAGAAACGCCGGAGGTGGATCCCTCCATGCTCACCTATCTTAAAAAATACTCTAAAGATCCTAAAAAGGGTATAGATCGAGCATGGAGGTCTTGTCAGGATAAACTCTTAGATTTAACGGGTCCCCTCACTAAGATTCTGGAGCTGGGTTTTCGTGCCAAGGAATCTTCAATGGCGATTGACCCAGAGGATCTGATTGGATGGGCGCAAAGGGCCATCTGTCAGTTGGGGAACGCGAATTGCGCTATGTCTAGCGAGCGCAGTCGCTCCATTCTTCTGAAGCTCGACCCTAAGTTGGCAGAGCTTTCCTCTTCTGAGTCCGGTTCTTTGGCTCAAGGTCTCCTCTTCGACCAGCCTTTTCTTAAGGAGCTGACGAAGTTTGTCGCCACCTTTAGTGGTTTAGACAAAGCGCATGGGTCTCTTAAAAGAGCTTTCCGACCGGTTTTCGGCAGGGCCGGAAAATATCATGGGCGGTCGTTCAGCCATGGTTTCCATCAAGGCGCCCCGCGTGGCCAATACCAATCGCATCATGGAGGATATCAGGAGTCCAGTTATAACAATTCCTCCTCCTTCTATCCAACCCGTTGAGCCAAGAACAGGTTCAGGAAAGGCAGATATGGAGGTAACCAGGGAGGACAACAAGATACCGCAGCTTCAGGTGAGATTAATTCCGTGCACGGAAGTGATGTTGGGGGACAGGATACAGTCTTTTCTCCACAATTGGCAAAAGATCTCTGCATGGATCTTGGAGACATTGCAGGGCTACAAGATAGAGTTTTACAATTCCCCCAATCAGGTTTTGTTTCCACATCCAATGTATTTTTCCCATCAAGATCAGATCTTAATTTCCAACTAAATAGATTCTATCCTTCAGAAAGGAGCCATAGTGCTCTCAACTCGTCACCCCCGAGGCTTCATCAGCAGCATCTTCCTAGTACAGAAGAAGGGGGGTGGATCCAGGCTAGTTTTAAATCTAAAGGATTTCAATGGATGGGTAGTAAATCGGCATTTCAAGATGGAGGGGATTCATCTTCTACGCGACCTCCTTCAGGAAGGGGACTGGATGGTCCGTCTGGACCTGAAAGATGCGTATCTGTCTGTTCCCATTTACGAACCTCATCGGCGCTTTCTCCGGTTCCAATGGCAGGGAGTTTAGTACGAGTACAGAGTCTTTCCCTTCGGCCTCTCGTCAGCACCTTGGTGCTTCACAAAACTTCTGAGGCCCGTAGTAGAATCATTGAGAGCACAGGGTGTTCGTCTGATTATTTACTTGGACAACATTCTCATCATGGCTTGTTGTCCTCTTCTTGTGATGACCCATCTAGAATGGACAATAGATCTTTTGCAGTGTCTCGGTTTTCTTGTGAATCCACAGAAATCGGTCTTAGTTCCATCTCAATCGATCGAGTTCCTGGGTTTTCTGATCAACTCCCAAAGTTGTCAGCTCCTCTTGCCCAACCAGAAAATCAGGTCTATCAAGAGAGAGTTGAGGTCGATTTTGCTCAAGCAGATTGTGTCATTGAGATCTGTAGCCCGGATCGTAGGACTGTTAGCTTCCACCATCCAAGCGATTTTCCCTGGTCCCCTTCACTACCGGGCGCTTCAACGGCTCAAGATTCGACATCTCCAGAAAGGCCTCGGTTACTCAGATCAGATTCATCTTTCAGAGGAGGCGAGGTTGGAAATGTTGTGGATTCCACATGGAGTCCTGGAATGGTCGAGCCCTCTTCGGATTTACTCCGGAAGTAATGATAGAATCCGACGCCAGTCGGTGGGGTTGGGGAGCCCGTTGCGGTCAGATATCCACAGGAGGCCGTTGGTCACAGGAGGAATTGAGTTTACACATCAATTGCCTGGAACTTCTGGCAGGCTCCTTTGCGATTCGCTGTCTCTCCCCCGCAAGACGAACTGTTGCATTCTGCTTCGCATGGACAATGTGTCAGCAGTACGCTATGTGAACAAGTTGGGGGGGACAAAGTCCCGGATGGGTCTAGATGGGTCTAGATGGGTGTGCTGGCTCATGGGCGAAGCAGGAATTGATGTTTCAAAATTTGGTGCACATTCAGCTTGTGGAGCTATGGCTTCTAAGGCTTTCTCTATGGGGGTCAGCTTAGCAGATATTATGAACGCAGCTGACTGGTCATCTGACACAACGTTTAAGTCTTTTCACTGTAAGCCTATTGTGGATGTGACATCAGTAGTGGCGGCTCAGCTTTAAACAAGCATAATCGGAGCCTCCGGTCCTGACATAGAATTCAAAATTTGCGAACATACGTGACAAGAATTTTCAATTCTATTAAGGACACGGAGGCGAGGATTATCCCACCCACTGTTATGTATTGCATATTGTGATTTGCATTGTCTAACTTTGAGTATTTTCATACCGCAAATATGTTCCTATGTTTTTTCCCTTCCCTTTCTGATGTATTGATGAAATATTTGAGGGAGTAAGGTATTACGGCCCTATCTTTTTCATTTCAGGCTCTGATCTCAAGTAAAGCACGTTGGTCATCGTTCTTGGAAGTTCTTCACGTCCTCACGCCAGTCAAAGTGTCACGTTGGTTCAGGAACCAAGTCTAGTGTATGGAGCCCCGTTGGGCTGCTGTATTTCTCTGCCAGAAGAGTTTATTCTCGATTCCAGATGGTTCTCAGATGTCAGACTGTTGTTCATGGACTTAACTGTTTATTTATTTTGTCAAAGAAAGAAGATGTTGTATTCTCATCTGCAGCTTATATATTGGTTACTCTATGGTTTATCATGTGATACCCTGTGTGTTCATGGGTATTGTAGTATTTGTTTTTTCTGTAATCTTATTGGCTGCTGAGAAATTTACCAGTAAAGAAATGAGAAGCATAATCCTCGCCTCCGTGTCCTTAATAGAATTGAAAATTCTTGTCACGTATGTTCGCAAATTTTGAATTCTCTCTTTTGTTGGATGCACGTGACTAGACCCTGACTCACAGTGTCCGGTGCCCGTGTGTTACCAGTTATGCAGTTAGTTCACCTTTCTTCGCTGACATATGCGGTGATCTAAGGTGCCGAGGTTGAATCGCGCAAGACCGACTCATCCTTACAAATTAGGTCGGTAGATTAGGCACCCTAAATCATTGAATTGTAACTAATAGCTGCTGTGTGTGTACAGTGCTTACAAATGGCGGGAAGGAAGTATGCACCGAGGCTGACTTTGACTATGTACAGCTTTGTCTCCTGCTTTACATTTTCTCTGAGTGACCTAGCCCCTCGAACATGCCTCTTGCGAGCTGGCCTGCCCTTGCTCTGTAGATTGGACGGATGCTTAAACGCCATGATGGTGCCCTCCCAACTACTGCAAATTTCCTGGAAGACTTCTCATGCGGTCATGTGAATACATCCCGCTTCTAGGCGCCTTGTGATCATTGGTGAATAGTGCTCAAGGCGCGGTAAATTGAATGAACTGAACATCGTCTCCAGCAGGCGTGCGGGTGAGAGGCCACGGCAACTTTTCCCTTTTAGGGTGAGGGTGCCTCCTGGATTCTTATTTGTAGGCGTTGAACATCTATTAAGTGTTTTGTGAAGGTGTGGAGCAATGTGCGAGGTTTCACTCACCAGGAACATAATGAAAGGCTACAGTAAAACCCCGCGGATTTTTACAATTGTGACCCCTTGAAAAAAGAAAGGCGAGACAAGAATAAGGAAACTGGACTGACATTTACACATGAATAATGTTACAATATAAGTTTCTGTTACATCACCCATCTATCGTTTTTGTGTAGGATGCCGGTGGTATAATTAACCACATAGGCTAAACTCATCTGGAAGAAAACATTTTATGGCACAAAAATATTCGAGATAACCATAGGGTATGTATTATTGGTGTTATGAATACACAAAACGTTAATACAAAAACATGGAAAACACAAATAATCACTAAACGATCAATCTTTGTCCTTAAAAACGCCAAAAGAATTAAACCATCGCTCAAACCACGTAACACTGACAAACCATAACATCAATAACATAGTTTTGTGTTGACCTGGACCATGAAGAAGAAATGGGTATTACATTTTCTTGAAAAAGTTGTCGCTTTTTCGTCCTTCTAAGATAATTCGAAAAATGCCTTCCAGGGAACTGGATATACAGTGCATAATGATTAATTCCTAAGATCAAACTCTTCCAAGTGTACACAGGGTCCTTCCAAAGTAAACATGCAGTGCAGACTTGTCCCTGTATAAAACTGAAAGGAACATCGCGATTGGCGGAGTAGAACATGAAGACTGTGGGGTTTCCAAGCCAGATCTCCGGCCTTGGAGGCAAGTGGCCAATCCTTGCAATACATGTTTTTGGTGTTCCACACAAATGGCATGCAATCACTGAGATTCATTAGTCGTTGATTTTCTAAGTGTCAACAGTTAGGACTAATCGTGATTTTAACGACTGAATGTGGGGGTATACGCTTATGTGCCTTATAAGGTGGCAGTAATGAGCTTGACTGTGGTAGTGTGATGGCTGTGTTCATATGCTTCGCCCGTTCAGGAGGCCAACCTGCTACAGGGAGTTTTGCGCATGAAGTGCCAGCTGTGGTTTACATGCAGCAGTCTTGCTCCACGCCTAGTGTGTGTGTGTCACCTGCAAAGGACGTAGTGAAAGAGACGCACTGCCCACTCCTGCTTACGTGCGCAGCAACATTTCAGTGGACACAGCGGGAGTCAGGAACATGAGGCTCATTAGCAGGCAGTATGGTCTCTCACATCCTGTTTGGTACAGTCGGGTCTCACAGTACCCTTCCAATTTTGGTTCTTTGCAGCAAGTTTAAGATCTTAGAGTTTTTGGTTGCTCAGTTGGGTGTAATTTCTGATTTCTATATGTTTTCCTCAGCTTGATTTTGCTTGCGAGAAAGTGCCACTCATAGTCGTTGAATGTCACTCGTAATTACACTGAAATTATGAAAATGTCACACATAAGCAATCTGAAAGCTTGGCAGCTATGTGAGCCACGTGTGCCATTTCCTTGCAAGTGTAACAACGATTGCCTGAATCACGCATCTGCCTTAACCACGCATATGCATGATTAAGGTAGCTAGTGGTCTAGTGTCCGGATGGGCAGAGAGAGGAAGAGGAAGTGTCGGAACAGGAAGCTTCAGACGCAGACAGGTAAGTGGGGCTGGGACCAGGTTTGGGGAGGTAGTTTTTAGGGGTGGGGGTCGGTTTTAGGGCTCAAGGCAGGGGGAGAATTGGGGTCGTTTTTGGAATGGGGAGCAGGTTTTTAGGGCTCAGGGCGGGGTAGTTTTAAGAGCTGGGGTCAGGTTTGGGGGATTCGTTTTTAGGGGTGGGGTCGTTTTCAGGGTTCTAGGCTGGGGGAGTCGGTGCAGTCTTTTTAAAAGGGGGCAGGGTTTTAGGACTCAGGGCGGGTGAGGGGGTCAGGGTAGTTTTAAGGGCTGAGTTTGGGGGCAGTTTTTAGGGGTGGGGTCGGATTTAGGGCTCAGGACAGGGCGTGTTGGAGCAGTTTTGTAAAAGTGGGGCAGGGTTTCAGGCCTCAGGGGAAGGGGTAGGGGTAGTTTTAAGGGCAGTGCAGGGGTACATTTTAGGGCTCAAGTTGTGGGGGCTAGGGTCAGGGTCGTTTTTGGAAGGGGGCAGGGTTTTAGGCCTCAGGGCGGGGGGAGGAGAAGGTGTCATTTTAAGGTCAGGGTGGGGTAGGCTTTAGGCCTCAGGGCAGGGGGGGATAGGATTTTAGGGTTTAGGGCGGGGAGGGGGGGTCGGGGTAGTGCTGATCTTTACCACACATATCTCTTTACCAATCATGCCTTTACAATGAAATTGCATGGTAAAGGCATGCCTGGTAAAGGCATGCATAGTAAAGGAATGCGTGATTATGAAGCATTCGTGGTTGGAACCGTGTTGTAGAGGCACGCGTGGTTCAGCCATGCGTGCCTCTGTCATACAACCAGTCAGACCTGGTGTAAAACTTCAGGGGAGGTCAGAAAGACCAGATAATAAGCTGCTGCTTCATGCCTTCGGACTCCCTAATTGCTGCTTTTTAAAAATATCTACCTATTAAAGGTCCTGTTTGGTGCCTTAAGTCTGGATAAGCATAAGTTGAAGATCTCAGAACAGCCTCCATTTAAGTGTGTTTGATTATGACATTGTCACAGATGCCATAAACTATTATTCATGGTTGCGTCCAGCCTGCTTTACAGCCAATGACCATATAGAGCGTTTGCGTCATGTCTCCCTGGTTCCCTTCAATTTGGCACAAGCAGCACAAAGAATGGCGCCTACTGCTGCACATTTCATGATTGTATCCAAAACTCATTGTAACCACTGCTCAGTGCGTCCAACCAGTCTGAGGTTACTGTTCGTTCATTTCCCTACCTGTAATATTTGGAAGTATAGGCTGGTGGCATGGATAAGAGAGCTAAAGACTATAATTGAAGGCTGCAAGACCTTTTATAAAACGTTTTTCTTAGTTATTGATGTAGTTTGCCCCCTGTATAGTGCACAACCTGCCATTAATACGACATTGCAGCGTTTTTCAAGTTAGTATAAGGTCTTTATTGCTTGATTAACAAAAATAATTGCAATTAAAACATTTCAGTAATCGAAAAATATATAAAAACATTAACACATGTTGTAACAGGCCAAAAATAAAATTGTTTGTGAGCAGCTTTTTAAAACAATGACAGGAATATTCTTGACAATTTATAAATACATTCATATTTATGCAATAGAACCGGTTAACTTTATCGATCATTATAGAAATAAACTACTGGATCTATCGGGCATGGCCTAGATCATTACATATTAAAGTGCAAGCGTGCAGTAAACAGTAGTTTCATTGTGCAAACAGGTTATGAAAGTGCATCAATAATTTCTAAAACAGGGTAACTTCATTATTTCCTATTCTAATTATTACCCTAGCAGCATTGACACTAAATTCTACAAGAGGCCGTACAGTGCAAATAAGCTGAAGAGAAATACATTCAAGAATTCTCTTGAAGCCAAGGGATTTAATTATGATGCATCTTGAACAGTCGTTACCAAACATTTTTCGCCAGCAACCAAAAACTTTATCAATTGTCATAGCAGCGTTTTTCAAGTTATTTGATGGCATCTGTATAAAAATTAACTTCTTTTGATTTGGGTAAAATGTTGCATGATGATTTCCTGTGCTAAGACAAAACAATGGATGCTGAATTACGATTTGAGGACAAGTAATTTCATAAGGAAAATCAATGTCATCTGCAACAAATGCCAGTTCATATTCAGCAGGGACACTGTTAGATGGAAAATACACATTTTAATATTGTACGTTAGTTAAATCTCATAAATTAACTCAATTACAAAATGACTGTCAAAATAAGAAAAACAAATAGCAGAAAGATAATGGGTGAGTATGTGGAAATGCTTGCTTGGTGCTCACGTGATGCACACAACATGCAATGCATAAAGTGTGAATAACTATCAGACCATGAACAGAAGTCTTGAATTGAGTAAAAAACAAGGCCATTCAATTGTTACACAAAAACATGTGATCAAATCAACATGGTTAGTATGGGATAGTCGGCCACGTTTCGACCCTAAACTTTATACAGGTCATCATCAGGACTGGAGTAATAAAAGTATCCAAAGAAGAAAACTAAAAAAGAAGAAATTAAAGGAGACAATGAAGGGGGACGTTTCGACCCTAAACTTTATACAGGTCATCATCAGGACTGGAGTAATACAAGTATCCCAAGAAGAAAACTAAAAAAAGAAGAAATTAAAGGAGACAATGAAGGGGGAATCATGAAAATAAGTGGGAGAAGTACATTTACGCAGAGAATGGTTGAGGATACCAAAATAATGTAGAGAAAAGAAGAAAAGAAATAAGCTTAATGGTTTCATATGATCACGATATGTAATTTCTGGGCATGTCATTAGTACCCAGTATCGAGGGAAAAAACTGTCTAAATCGGTTCTGCAACAGCCATTTTCACAGCTATTCCACATTTCCAGTAAAAAATCATTTTTAATGAGGAAGGACCTGGCAATAGCAGCGACTTCAGTATTTCCCCTATGCAGGAATTCTGACCTAATTACATCAAAACTTGAAACGGGGGCGCGATTGTCTATCCTCGGAGAGGCTTTTCTCTTACATGGAAGACAGAAATCTAAAACGCACAATGGAAGTGCAAAGGGGCTTAGACCGGAAGGCGTAATTTCTAGTTCAACAGTCAATTTCTTATTTTCTTATTCCTTATTTCAATGCTGAAAAAAAAAATAATTCCGTAAGCAATCAAAGCCTGAATGTTTCTGTGAAATAATCAATTTCCTTTTGCCAAAGTGCCAGGGACTACTTCCGTGAGGGGCGGTGACCCTCCACAGGGCACGCGGCGCTATGGAACAAATCAATTAGCACAATAAAACATTCGACACGCTTTCCAAATAAGTTTCCTCGGCCCTCGCCGCCACCGCCGTTTCTCACCGCTGTGATTTGTTGCTGAACGAGCACCGGTGCCACCAGGTTCCACTCGCCTTGCTGTTTACCGATTTGTATTCGCCTCTCCGGCCCACGCTTGCTGTCGGAGCTGCCTTCTACCTTTGTTTATTAAGATTTATAATGCGAATCACAGCGCAGACCTTATGCCCAGATAATGCTTCTACTCTGTTCCACTTTAGGCCTCTAATGAGAGCAGTACATCACAAAGTGCAGCTCTGAGGCAGCACTTCACAGGAGCCGGCTGCATTCAGGTAAGACACCGAAATCCAAAAATGTAGTTTATAGGGTCTTTTTTGTGTTGATCAATGAATGATCAGAGAAGTTCAGGAGTGATGTGACAATATCTTCTTAATTTTGCCAACTCATCGCATCCGCAAAAGATGTCTTTCCCTAATTACATTTGTATTGCCTTTGCTTCATGCTGAGACAAGTAATCTTTTATTCCAGCTCATCTTCCAATCACCCAGACACAGCAGTCTGTGGAAGCCCCATTAATTCATGTCCCAACATGGGCTTCCTCTCTGCCCTGGCCGTGGTTCCTTGCACAGTGCTGCACAGGAGACAATTGTGTTCTTGACGACAATATTGCCGCCTCATTTGACTTTTTTAAAACAGTGCATTTTCTTTCATGTTTGGTGTCTGGTGTTTGGAGGCGGTGGTCTGTTGTTGTTTACTGATATTGCAGAGTTTGCATGATGCCATCCTGCGATGCCATTACTAACAGCGACCTCGTGATTTAAAAAAAAATAAAGTGTATATCTCTGCTAATTTTCCTATATCTTTATACAAGTTTGTTATTTTCTTCCAAAATATTATCAAAAATGTACCCTAAACCACCAAACTAGGACCCAGATTTACTAACACTAGGGCCCTAATTACGATGCCGGTCGTACGAGAGTCCGACCAGCATTGTGTCGGAATGGAAACCGACCGACTAGTAGTCGGCGGTTCCATCTGACGAATTTGGATTGGACCGCTCATAAGGCGGTTGCAAACATTCATTTCTCCATTGTGGCTTGTGCAGCAGCCGGAAAAGGGCTGCTGCACAACCTGCATTAGACAAGCATTGGCATAGCCAATAGGTCTCGCTTTTGGGACCTTATAAGTATTTAGTTATGCAGCACAATATCCTTGGGGCAACAACATTAACTGTTGCATGGTTAAACACTTATAAGGTCCCAAAGGCGAGACCTATTGGCTATGCCAATGCTTGTTATTATAGTCACCCACAATCATATAAAATAAAACTATCTATGCTGCCAAGATCAGAACCAGTAAGTAAATAGGCATTACAGCAAGCTGCTTTAAAAAAAAAAAAAAAGTATGTGTGAATAATATCTGGTAATCAGTAGCCATCGTGAAACTAAGGAGGCTGGACACTCAAGTTATTAAACAAACGAGCCTATATCTTAGTACAGCGATCCTATCAGCTAATGTCTTATTCCCTAGAGCTGCAGTGCCACATCGCCATATATATTTGATGCAGAGCCACTAATGTATGGACATTTTACAACTTGCATATAATGTCTCCTCTTTCCTCATGCCAATGCAAGCATGCGGAACTGTGAAATTCTAGCCTATGCACAATGTAATGTCCAGTAGGCCCTATGAAATATTAGGACGTAAGCTTGAGCAAACACTGCAGCAAGATTTGCTTTCAATGTGGAAAGTCAATTTTTTAAACATGTTTCATAGACGGGTGATGTGCACACCCTTTGATGGATTGCTGAAAACAGTAACTTTTATTCATAATAATCATGTGGCTATTTGCTATGCTATATTAAATAAGTATTTATAAAATGTGAATACACCTTGAGTAAAAGTGAACAATCATATTTTACAGACACAAACGCGAGCCTCGAATACAGCGTCCAAATGAAAGTCATGATTAGCCAGAGCAAAATAAAGATGTATGGATGGATGGTAGGAGGGACGTACAAGTGGATGAATCAATGGAAAGAGAGAAAGGCAGACGGGCGGATAGATGTACAGACAAATGGATGGGTGGAGAGTTGCACATGAATGGACAGACAGAAGAAGGTACAGATGGAAGAGAGAACGGGCAGACGGACGGGCAGGCAGATGGACGGATGGATGGATAGCTGTATCCGTATGGTTGGTTGGGTGGACGGATGGACAGACGGCAGGACAAAGGGCGAGATAAGTGAAAGTAAAGCGATAGGGAGCCAGCGATGTGGAGACTGTGACAGGGGGCGGTGACAGAGAGGCAGGGAGGTACGCGTGTGTGTGGGGGGGAAGGGTCCTCGCCGGGGAGAAAGGTAATGACGTGAAGAAAGTGTGACCGGAGGGAGAGCACAGGAGAGGGTGTGTGTACGTGGGGCGGAGTGATGTAGATAAAGAGAGGGGGGTACGGATGTGCACCGGTAGAGAGCTGTGATGTGCGGTTGGAGGGATGGAGTGTGCAGGAGTAGAGGAGAGAGCCGGTGGGCGGGAACAGGTGAATCAGGAGGAGAGGCGGAGTAGAGGCTAGGGCACAGGTTGAGGAGCGGGAAGGTACGGGTGGAGGGGGTTGTTCGGGTGGAGCAGGAATACGGGTGTAGTAGACGAAATGTGCTGGTGACCGGGCGTATGGCACAGGTGAGGGGACTCAGGTGGAGCGGGGGTGCGCGTGGAGTAGAGAGGGTACAGGGGGAGGAACGTAGGCACATAGGTGGAGGGTGGATATGGAGCAGACACACAGGTGGGTACAGGTGGAGGAGTGAACGGATCAAGGTAAAGTAAAGGTAGTGGTAAAGTGAAGGAAGCGGTGCAGGAGAAGAGTGAGGGTGGCAGCGGCAGACGACCCCCTCCGCGCCGGGGTGGTGTAGCGAGGTGTCCCGTGTGCCTTGTTCTGCGCCCCTGCCTTACTGCTAAGCTCTCCGCAGGAGCTCCGCTCGGCTCTGATCTTATCAGCTGGAGCTGCAGGGAGCTGGCACCGCCGCCAGGGGGCGGGGAGTAGAGCGAGATGTCACTCCCAGACTTGGCGCTTCTGCCCTCCTGCCGGGGGTAGAGCCGTCCCAAGTGTGAGACAAAGGCAAGCTCACACCGCACTCTCCACCGGGAGCGCAGCGAGCAGAGACGGGCTGTAGCACCGAGCACAGCGCGCAGAGACACCCCGAAGCGCCGGTCTATGGGCAAGCGAGCTGATAATCTGCTCGAGGAGGCCAGCCGATGGGGGGAAAATGCCTGCATCCCACCACGCATTCCACCCAGGGGAGGAAGGCGCGCGGCCGCTATCGTAAAAGAGTGCCGCACTTGTTTTTCCAGTGAAAGTGTTTTGGAAGGACAGATAATGAAAAGTTATCAGTAGGCGCGGGGGTAAGGCAGGCTCAAGGAGAAAAGAAACAAGACGCGCGGCCGCGAGACGCGCTCTGTGGTGGGGAGGGGGAGGGGCGTTGAAATGCGAGCAAGACAGAGAGGCGGAGCGAGGCGCGAGCGCTTGGGAGAGCGAGAGGAAAGCCAGATGGTGCCTCTGCTCGTAACTGTGCGCGTAACCGCACGCTCTATGCCACCCAAAAAGCTGTGGTCGGCTTTTTAAAGCCCACTCACTAAATGTCTCGCCAGAGCAGCGCATGCGCTAGCTCAGGCGAGACCTAAAAAACGGATGTTTACAAACATCCATGCACCATGTGGTGCCTGGCACGCAGGGTATGAATGTTTGGGGGGGCACCACAGGTGCCTCCCAGGCCTCCTAGAGGAGACTTTGCTAGGGGCCCCCAAAGTCTGTGTCTGGCAGCCTTTCAATGGCGGTCAGACCGCCATTGAAACACTGCCTGAAAGGGACATTGTTAGCCCTACGGTGGTTATCACTTATAAAAACAAGATTCCCTTATGTGCCGAGTTTACTGACCTCAAGTAGTAAGCACTGAACCAAATCCCACAATCCAATACTAAATGTCTTGACACGTCTATTTAGTAAAAATAAACTTTATTTCATACAATACAAGAAAGAACTGCTTTTAGTTGCAATATTTAAAATTTGTTAAAAACCATCATAATAATTCATCTAATTATCCACAATGCGTATCAGTCAAAACTTTTCATAAGACAATGCAATTGTCTAATTCCCACATCAATTTTATAAACATAGACGAAATTGTATTAAAAAACAATATATCAAAGGACAATGTGTCAGTACATTGAATCAAATAATAATGTAATCAAAGAACAATGTGTCGACGCAGCGTTTCGGTGTGTCTTTTTATTTTCTTGCCACCTTCTTCAGGACTTATTCAAATTTCACAACTCTTTCATAAAATTCATAAAAATCAGACAATACATCTAAAAGAAAAGGATAAAATGCAATTAGATTTTTTTTTTAAAAACATAGGGGCCGATTACGATGGCGTCGGAAAACCATTCCGCCCGCCGTGGCAATGGGAAAAGACCGCCCGCATGGCCTGCGGCACCACCGCCGATCACATTACGATGCACCGCCGGAAAAACCCGACCGCCGCGGTCGGAACCCAAGAAACACCGGCGGCGCACATGCAGAAAAGGCAAAATACCCTCCACGGCGGTCGGATTCACTGCGGAAAGCTCACAAACCGCCGATACACATGCGGAATTTCCACGAGTGCAATTATGATCTTACCGCGGTGCCTGCGGTACGACCGCTTGTTTCCGACCGCCGCGATTGACAGCAATGATGAATGGGAGAGCTGGAGGAATGACCATTGCAGTCCGACCGCGGTGTCTGCGCGGAAATAGTAATGGTGGTCGAAAGCAACTACACCACAAAACCACCAAATGTGGCAGTGTATCTGTCTCAGCCAATAAAAACAGCTAACACACCCCATTGACACATGCCCCAGGCAAATAAGAACTACAAATCCCAGCTCAACACAGACAACACTCCTGACATGAATCCTCAGTTTGGACCCACCCACATAGCAGACCATAAAACCAGCCCCTGCATGACCACAATTCTTTGCACAACTCCAGAACTGAAGGGCCCAACAATATCACACAAAGGATAGGCAACCCTGCACACATCACACCATCACAAACACACACACACCACACACATCACCACCACCACCACCACCTGCACACCTGCACTCTTAACCACTCAGCACATCACACACCATGGCACATAAGATGCCCAAATTCACTGATGGTGAGTTGTCAGTCATGGTGGATGAGATAATAAGAGTTGAGCCATATATTTTAGGAAGCAGGGTCCAACAGACCCCATCAGCCAGGCAAAATCAAATGTGGCAAAGGATAGTTGACAGAGTCAATGCTGTAGGGCAAGTTCCACGCAACAGGAAGGAGATCAGGAAGAGGTGGACTGACCTCAAGAGCAAGGTCAAGGAGAAGAACAGCAAGAACCGTGAGCTGGCAAACCCGGACTGGCAGTGGCCCTCCCATTCCACCAAGAACATTCAACGCATGGGAGGAGAAGGTGCTTGGCATACTGCACCCAGAGAGTTGCACTGGAATTGAGGGGGGAATGGAGGCTGGTAAGTACCAACAAAAGTCTGCCATAACACTGCTATGTAGTACCTTGCACAACTAAAAAGCAACACCTCCTAGGCCCAAATGTACTCATGTCCACCACACTCCCCCCAAACAAGTCTCACAGATCCCACAATAACTCCCTCTCATTCACCACAAAGGTACATAACAATATTTACATGGGGGCACATTACAGGCAGCCAGCACTACAACTCCCAACAGGCCCCCTTGTCCCACAGCTCAGCAGGATGGAGCATTCCCCACACCCCCAAGCATGGGGCAGCCATTTCCCTCCAATGTGTAACCTTACAGGTAGGTAGCCATCTGAACAGGGAGCGGTCTTTGTGGCTGGGAAGTCTGCACTACAACTCCCAACAGGCCCCCTTGTCCCACAGCTCAGCAGGATGGAGCATTCCCCACACCCCCAAGCATGGGGCAGCCATTTCCCTCCAATGTGTAACCTTACAGGTAGGTAGCCATCCAACAGGGAGGGGTCTTTGTGGCTGGGAAGTCTGCACTACAACTCCCAACAGGCCCCCTTGTCCCACAGCTCAGCAGGATGGAGCATTCCAAACACCCACAAGCATGGGGCAGCTATCGCATTGCTCTCCCAAAACTTAAACGTAGGTAGTGACTGCATGTACACTGCCATCCTTATCTAAATGCATGTAGCCACATAACCACATCAGCACTAACATGTCAGCCAACTTGGCATAGTTTTAAATGCCACATCCAGTGTGCAGACATCTAAGTGCACGTAACTGTCACATATTTTGAACTCATACTCACCAAGTCACAAGTGAAACAAATGCATCCCACAATTGTGCACAGCAGAGAATGCAATGTGGAAGTGCCATGGTGTCTGAGCATGAAGGCCCATCTCAACACCAAACATGCATGGTCTACATGGAAAAAAAGGAAAGTACATGTGATTCCAAAGCTATGTATAACATGACAATGGTTCCTTCTAGCTCTGTTGAAATAGATTACATGAACAGCTAAATGAAAAGACGCACAACAGAAAATTGATGTCACGCAATTGGGTAGATGAGGACATGTCCGTGTAGTTACACTATCTGTACACTGCACCAAGTTTCAATTCACAACGGACACCATGGACTAATAAGGTATGTACCTCAACGTCATGTCATGGTGCACAGCATATAGCAGGCATACAAAGTCATTGCATTGTAAAGTGTGTGTTGTATCAAATGTCTCAAACAATTGTCTAACATCAAGCTTGTTGCGTGCAACTCAATTACCATATCACCTCTGTTCAACAGGAGATAAACAACTAACTGCAGAGGATGACACCAACATGCGGAGCCAGTCTCCCCCCTGGAACGTGGACTCTTGGATGCAGATTCCCCAATATTCTCGGATGAGGATTCTCAAGCTTGCCCCTCTGGTGTGGCAGGGACTAACATGTCTCAAGCCCTCATTGTCCCCACCACCACCACCACCACGGCAAGAACAACTGTGCTGCCCCCTGCCATTACGACCTGTGTGGCCTCCACCCCCACCACCACCACCACGGCAAGAACAACTGTGCTGCCCCCTGCCACTATGACCTGTGTGGCCTCCACCACCACCATCACCACTACTGCCTGCAACACACGCCCTGCCACGGTGGTTACCAACACCACCACACAATCACAGCATGCCAGGGAGAGAGTGCCAGTGCGTCGGGGGACTATGCCACAGGTCCGTGTCAGGAGGGCAGGTGGGAGTACAACTGGGGCAGAGACACAGGAGGACAATGACCCTGAATCCCTGGCCACCATTGCAAGAGTCCTTGGTGCCTACCAAGAGAACCACGGAGTAATGGGCCAGCTTGCTGAAGACATGCATGAGATCCACCTGCTGCAGCAGTCCATGGACACACGGATGGGCCAACTTGTCGACCTTGTTGGCCAGCTTGTGGGTGTTCTGAGGGACAGACTCCCAGCCCCAAGTGCAGCTCCACCCCCCTCCAGTGGATTGCCTGCTGTGCAGCCCAACATTCCATCTGCAGCCACAGAGAGGGGTGTGCAGGAGGAGAGTGAGTTCTCAGACACCACTGACCCTGCAACAGATGCCCCCCCTCCCAAACGCACCAGGGGCCGTCCGAGAATCCATAGGGGAGGATTTGGTGGCAGGCCACCATACCAACGCCACTCACATAGCCAGCCATGATGGTATCTTGTTGTTCCCCTTTGCATTGACTATGTTGACTATCCTTGCCCACATTGCCATGTTGATGGCCTGAGTCTGTTGGACTGTGTGACTTCAGCTTTGTGGTGACTACACTATTTGTCTCAACT
The DNA here is from genome assembly GCA_963921515.1 of Calotriton arnoldi. Taxonomy (NCBI): domain Eukaryota; kingdom Metazoa; phylum Chordata; class Amphibia; order Caudata; family Salamandridae; genus Calotriton; species Calotriton arnoldi. The sequence goes on along the minus strand of CAWUFW010001326.1, from coordinate 2,879,634 downwards.
ACCATAACTGACAACTCATGTATTCACTGTTCACATTTATGTACATATCCCCGTCACTTGCACAAAAACTAATTTCAAATAAACACTCTTCACATACCTATGTCTGTGTGAGCTACATGTTTATTCCAGTATGTATAATGACAAATCAGATTTCTATGTTCCAACAGCTGTGAAGCAGAAGAGGCATTCAGAGGGTGAATGAACCTAGAGAGACACAAGAGAATGACATTTACTTATCAGGTGACGTCTTTACAGCAGAAACACAACACTAGGCATCAAGGTACAAAAACAAGCACCCATAGCAGTGGTCAACAACCTCAACATACACATATTGTACCTTGATACAGATACCCTGTGCCACACACATCATCCCTTATCACACACACAATAGCCAGCAGTTAAAATTCTCTATGCCTTGATAGTAACATCCAAGCAAACACACAATGTCACTTGTCTACAAAGTCACTTACATTCAAGGGAAGTAGTTGGCAATGAGCTGTTGATGCAGGTCAACACCTTCTTCTTCACCACTATCATCCGCACTGGATCTGTGTGTGGGTGTGCAGGAGGGGCATCTGCTTCTCATCGTCATCCATGATCAGCGGAACGGCTTTGCGCAAGGCTGTGTAGCATGCAGCATGCTACAACTATTTGGCACACCTTTCGTGGGGAATACAACAGTGCACCTCCGCTCTTGTCCAGGCACCGGAATTGGGACTTCAGGAGGCCAAAGGTGCGCTCCACCACACCTCGTGTCCTACCATGTGCCTCGTTGTAGCTGACTTCACCCGGGGTACTTGGATTCCGCAGTGGGCTCAGCAACCACGGCCTGTTGGGATACGCTGAGTCACCTAGGTGTGACATACACAGAGAAATGTTGTGATACAAACAGTTGACGAGAACAGCATGTCACACACAGCACACTACTTGACTCAGTGTACTCACCTACAAGCCATGCACGCTCTGGATGTAGATTTTCCATCAGCCGGGGTACAATGCTGTTCCGCAGGATGTAGGAGTCATGGGCGGAGCCAGCAAATCGCGCACAAACATGGCTGATGATCATATCAGCTTGGCATACCACCTGCACATTTATGGAATGGTAGTGCTTCCTGTTCCTATACACCTGCTCACGTGCCTGTGGTGGGACAAGGGCAATGTGTGTGCCGTCAATGGAACCAACTACATGAGGAATGTGGCCAAGGGCATAAAAAACAGCCATCACAGCAGGCAAATCTGCTGTATTTGGGAATCGTATGTATTGGTCCTTGTATAGCATCATTGCGGACACCACATCCCAGAGCACCATGCTGAATGGTGGTTGCGACATCCCACCGGCACTGGCCACCGTGTATTGGAAAGAGCCCGTAGAGAAAAAAATGCAGCGCTGCCATGATCTTCACTGTTGGGGATAGGGCAGTTGGATATGTTCGTTGAGGCCTCAGATGGGGCTCCAACTGAGTACACAGCTCTTGCAGTGTAACGAGATCCAGACAAAATTTCCGGATGATGTCCACATCCTCCATGTCCGCCAGGACTGTGAAAGGCCGGTGCACATTTGGTCGTCGCCTATATGAAATGGGAGAGGACTAATGTTATTCAAATTACACAATGAGATGTGTCCGACTTCTCACATCTTGACTCACGCAGCAGAAACAATGAACGTACTCCAACAATTGCTGAATCCACAACTCAGATGCAGAGACACCTTCACCACATGTGTTTTTACAAGTGGACATGTCGTACATACTGACTACCCCAAAAACATATTCAGAAGTTGTGATTGGTACACCAATACATCTGGTGTCCCCAGGCCTAGGAGTAGGTGACACAGCAGAGGTATGAGACAGCAACACTGCTGACTCATATGTAGCTGCTTTACCTGCCACACCTTCTTGCTTAAGTTGCACAGACCACTAGTTATCATCACAATGTGCACAGTGTGTATAAGCTGATCACATATCCTACTTAAATCAGCTATGGGCACAGTAAAATACCACCATTATGTGTTCAGGCAATCATTACTGTTGTTTGATTAGCCATCTCACACATTAAGTTGATTTCAAAGATGAGACAACATCATTCAACCAATAGATGTACATCCACACACATATCATAGGTGACGTGAGTAAGTGCATGTCAATGCATGTCACATTTTCCACAGACATGGCATGTGTAGGCATCAGTGAGTTGAATGTCACACCAGCATTCATTGTACAAAACAAGTGCAGTAAGACACTATGGAGGCATAGTGTTCAATTGTTAAATTTGACCATTGCCATTGCTAGTGCATAATGTGTCCATAACCGCGGTAGGCGTGCACCGCCACCGCGGTGCCGCTCATTGGCCACAATTGAAAGATGCAGCATAGCGGTAACGACCGCCTGTCCTCCGCGGTGTGACACCACCAATGCCATTGCAGCCAATGGGACCCGCGATCACGGTAGTGAAATGCTACTTTGGAAACCGCGGTAGGCGTGTACCACCACCGCGGGGCCGCTCATTGGCCACAATTGAAAGATGCAGCATAGCGGTAACGACCGCCTGTCCTCCGCGGTGTGACACCACCAATGCCATTGCAGCCAATGGGACCCGCGATCTCGGTAGTGAAATGCTACTTTGGAAACCACAGTAGGCGTGCACCGCCACCGCGGGGCCGCTCATTGGCCACAATTGAAAGATGCAGCATAGCGGTAACGACCGCCTGTCCTCCGCGGTGTGACGCCACCAATGCCATTGCAGCCAATGGGACCCGCGATCGCGGTAGTGAAATGCTACTTTGGAAACCGCGGTAGGCGTGCACCGCCACCGCGGGGCCGCTCATTGGCCACAATTGAAAGATGCAGCATAGCGGTAACGACCGCCTGTCCTCCGCCGTGTGACACCACCAATGCCATTGCAGCCAATGGGAACCGCGATCGCGGTAGTGAAATGCTACTTTGGAAACCGCGGTAGGCGTGCACCGCCACGTCGGAGCCGCTCATTGGCCCCAATTGAAAGATGCTAGCCAGGTGGACCAATTGCAGCAGCTGCCTGCCACTGATACCAACCCAGGGGCCTATAAATCTCTGTGGAGAGCCACACATTTCACATGCATTCAGACACTGCTGACTGCCATTCCTCTACAACTGCATATTTTGCTGTATCCTGGACCCAGTGATGGCGAGAACAGAGAATGTCAGGGCCCGTCCCTTCACTACAGAGGAGCTGGAGCTTCTGGTGGACGAGGTCCTTGCACAGTATGGGAGACTTTTTGGTGCGCCAGATGTACTGGTAAGTGTTCCTGATTCCAAGTGTGAGAGTGATCAAAATGATACCATGATGTTGCTGTGCAGTAGTATGTGCCTGTGAGTGCAAGTCGATGTACAGGCATCCTAATAGTTAACATGGCATGCTCCATACATGTTCTGTGGGAATTGAATTTGATTATGTGTAGAAAATGGACACTCCTACAGCCATTCTTGCACAAACTTAATGAACATGTTGGTCTGAGACTAGGTGATGTAAATGTGTGTTACACTGCCATGCATGCTAACTTCATGTCAATGGTGTCTGTAGGCTTATTTCCGCACCTACATAAGTTGATTGAAGGTAGGGGGAGACATGCATTGTTTAAACAGCCACACAGATACGATGGTGTTCTGAAACAGCACAAGTCGGGACTGATTTTTACTGTGCCATGTTATGTGACTGTCTACTCACTCTTCACAACCTCATATGTGACTGTTGAAATGTATTTTGGAATGGAGCACTAACTTATGTGTGTTGAATATTTCTTAAGTGCATTATGTTGATGTGAGCATCTTCCACAATAGTCCAATGCATGAGTGGAACCCACTTGATGTTAATGTAACTATGACACTTCACATCAATGTAAGTAGTAGATGTCATCCTTACATTGATTTGAACATGTGTTCAGTCTCGCATGTGTTGGCACTTTTCACCCTCTCATGCTGTACATCCATGTGATTTATCTGAGGGACCATGTTGAACCGCACTGTGAGTTCCTCTGGCCTGCACAGACACTGTCCAATGTTACTCTGAGCCATGCCTAACTGGACTGAGTCAAACATGTGTTTAGTCCACACACCTAATACTCACTGAGCCATCATAGTCCTGAGAATTGCACAATCGAGGACTTAACATTGTGAGAAGGGCATGATAATTCAGATTATGTCCCAATATGTTTCCTGAAAAATGCATTGAGCCATTCACAGGCCAAGGGCATCGAGGGGTGTGTAGTGGTGGACACAGTGAGTCTGCCACTACACTTCATTAGCACTGTATTGCATGTCATGCTCACTCACATACTGCATCACAGATGAGGGCCTTCTGCACATAGCTGTCTGTGCTGCCATTGTGCATGTGTATGAGATGGCCATGTACTGTGTGCCGCGTCATACATGCATTCATTTCTATGTAGTATTGTAATGAACATGTACTATGTGTCATGCTGTATGGCCTCTGATGAAGATGTAGCGATTTGTGTGCCATGCATTTATGTTCTCCTGTGCTGACACACAGTGTGAATGACACAGGGTCTCTGATACTTCCTTTTCTTGTCTCCTATGCATGCAGCTGAAGGTCCACCAGCGTAAGGCCACATGGAAGAACATTGCACGGAAGTTGTGGACTCTGGGTGTATCCAACAGACGGCACACACACTGCCACAAGAGGTGGGACGACATCTCCCGTCTGAGCAGGACCGTGGCAGAGATGACGGTGGGGCTGGTCCCTCGCAGTGGCAGGTTGGCGTGCCAAACCATGACTCCACTAATGTCCCGCATCTTGTCTGTGACACAGGCAGAGCTGTATGAACGTTTGAGGGACCATCAGCAGGGAGTTAGTGGTGAGTATTCTGCGTAGGCTGACTTTGGGTGTGAGTGACTGCATGAATGGCGACCGGGAGCCATTGCTGATCTTGCTGCTGTGTAAATTTGTGGGAACTACTTCTCAGTGGCCTATGTGTTCAGTGCAGGTGTCATGTATTTTCCCATAGATGGACTTGATCATGTGTTTCATACAATGGCCCTTGACATTGCATGATGAGATGTGGCCTTATGACATCTTCTGCATTCTGGGTGTCATGGACATCACCAGGCAGTGTACAGCAGTGTGCATCATGTCAGTGTGCATTTAACGATGTGTGCACTGCAGGACTTGTAAATGGTGTGAAGTACACATCTGACACCAATGTGCAACACTTTGCATGATGAATTGCTCAACTTGTTAGACATCAGTAGCTCATGGACATTCTTAAGTACAAATTTGAATCTGTATCTGTGTTGTCCCCTTACAGTGACTCCATATGTGACAGAGGCAACATGCTGAGATGTATGCCTCTCTCACATACAGGCACGTGGGTATGCTTGCAGAGATGTTTATGTTAGATTACAAGGAGGCAGGGACCTGCTATTTGCCGGTGTGAACCTCACATGGCTCATTGATGTAAACAATGCATATTTCCATGCATCTTCTGTGTTCAGCATGATTGTTGCACATGCAGACTGCACAGGGTGTTGTGCAACTTGGGGTTGTCATTATCTAGTCTAGTTCTGTGCTTGCATTTGATGTTTGTGCGTATGGCACTGTACTGAACCTATGTCTCTGTCCATTGCAGCATCTACCGAGTGCACGGAAGGCCATGATACGGACACCAGTGCTGAAGCATGTGACACGTATGATAGCCATGAGATCACTGACACTGAGGTGACCAGCGCCTCGGAGGGGGACAGGAGTGTCCTTGAGGACTCACGCGCAGAAAGCACAACCTCAACATCATCGGACTCCAGTGGGGAGTCAGCGACAATGGTGGTCACAGGGAGTGACAATGCTGCCTCTTCCTCCACCACACATCGGCCAGTGCCCACCATCCCGGCTACTACCACTAGTGCTGTCCGTGCCCACAGGGCTGTTAAGGGTAGAGTCGCCTTCACCCCAGGCACCGCTGCCCCTGCCCCTGTCTCCCCTGCTGCCCTCAGTGTTGAGGCGGTAGAACTCTTGCACCAGCTGTGTGTGGGTCAGACAGCTCTCCTAAATGCTTTCCAGGATCAGGACAAGAAGTTGGGACAGGTTCTGGCATTTATGGAGGGCATTCATTCGGACGTGGGTGGGCTACACAGGACTGTCCAGGGTTTGTCCTCCACCGTGACGGCAGCCATTCAGCTATCACAGCATCCAAGTCCAGCCCCAATGCCTTCACCAACCACCCTGCCAGTGGCAACCCCTGAGGAGAGTGACCACACAACTGAGCCCTCAGGCCCCAAGTCGTCGACACCCAGGACACGACAGCAGTGCTCCAAGCGTGCCAGACCACAGACACCATCCCCAAAAAGTGACACTGGCACACAGGGACGCAAAGAAAAAAGCCCTTCACATGACACTCAGCGGCATCAGGCAAAGAAGCAGGCCTCTAGCTCACGGTCCACAAGATTGCACCCATCACAAGAGACTCCCATCTACACAACTGCTCCAAGTCACAGACAAACAGTTGGCATGCCTGCTGTGGTGCTGGTGCCGCTCAAGGGAAAGCCCACAAAGCAACCTAAGACTGCTTCACCCAGGACCTCTACTCCCACCCACACCCCTGTGAAGCATGTTCAGGAGAGCAATGTGAGTCGTTCACCAGGACCACAGGGGATGGAGGGTAAAAGGCAAGCAAAAAGCAAGGCTAAGTCCATATCCAGCAAATCCCCACAAGGAGGGCCACCTGCACCTGTCACACCTTTGGTGGAGAGGGACTCTGTTGTGCCAGCCACACTTCCCACTACTCCCAAGACACTTCTGCAATATCGGATACCCAAGAAGTGTAGAGGCAGCCCTCAACATTCACCCTCACCCACTGTGTCTCACGGCAGCGTCTCTCCGCCTCCACGTGCCACCATGCCACCCGGTCCGAGCAGCCCTACACCTGCCACAGCCACTACTGCCTCTGTGTCTCATGGCAGCATCTCTCCGCCTCCACGTGCCACCATGCCACCCGGTCCAAGCAGGCCTACACCTGCCACAGCCACTACTGCCTCTGTGTCTCACCGCAACATCTCTCCGCCTCCACGTGCCACCATGCCACCCGGTCCAAGCAGGCCTACACCTGCCACAGCCACTACTGCCTCTGTGTCTCACGGCAGCATCTCTCCGCCTCCACGTGCCACCATGCCACCCGGTCCAAGCAGCCCTACGCCTGCCACAGCCACTGCTGACTCTGACTCTGATGATCCTCTCTCTCCCAGGTCCAGTTCCACCAGTGGCCACGACAATCAGCCACCTCCCACTCCAACTGACAGGCAAATCTGAGGCACAGACCCCCTCCCATACCCATCTCTCCCACAGCGGTGCCTGGACTGAGCTTTGATAGCCCCGGTGCTTTGGTCATTCACATGGCAGTGTACAGTGTTACACATTGACTGTAAACATTTTCAGGCACACATGTGCATTGTTTGGACTGTGGACTGGCCAATGGCCTTTTATTTGTTTGAAATTTTGTGACTATAAGGATATTTTGCAATAAACACTGTTACTCCTGTCGTATCGTTTGTTACTGCCCTTGCTTAATTATACATTTTGATGTGTGGGTATGGATAAATGTGCCACATGCTCTGCATGGCACTTCCACATTGCCATTTACTTCATTCACTTTGTCATTGTTTGGCAAAACGTAACACACACTTTTGGTCTGCTTGACTCTGAGGTTTGGGGGTGCAATGATGTTTGTGGGTGTTGATGTACTCTTGCAATCATCATTCGCTGTTGATTTCAGTATGATTGTACACATGTCATGTTAGGGGGCTATACCACAACAGAGGTGAATTCTACACACAGTCTAACTTGCGGGGTGTCCAAGGTTGGTGATGTCTGTGTGATGTGTTTGGATGTGTGTGGTAATCTTGTGAAGGCCTGTCTTCGTACTCACATGGGTATATTTGGATGTGTGCAGTTGAGAGGTCACACAGTGTGCTTGGCCTGTCCTTGTCAGTGGTGTTGAGGTGTATGTGGCCCTGTACATGCCAACTACAAACGTGTATGTTCCAGGTGGGGTTTGCCCCCTCATACTCATCTTGGCAGTGGCAGGAAGGGGGTTTCACACCACAAGCACCTTTTTGGCATTACTTTGCAGGTGGGGTTTGCCCCTGATACTCATCTTGGCAGTGGCAGGAGGGGGGTTTAACACCACATGCACCTTTTTGGCATCACCTTGCAGGTGTTGTTTTGCCAGCTATTACTCATCTTGGCAGTGGCAGGAAGGGGGTTTCACACCACAAGCACCTTTTTGGCATTACTTTGCAGGTGGGGTTTGCCCCCTAATACTCATTTTGGCAGTGGCAGGAGGGGGGTTTAACACCACATGTACCTTTTTGGCATCACCTTGCAGGTGTTGTTTTGCCACCTATTACTCATCTTGGCAGTGGCAGGAAGGGGGTTTCACACCACAAGCACATTTTTGGCATTACTTTGCAGGTGGGGTTTGCCCCCTAATACTCATCTTGGCAGTGGCAGGAGGGAGGTTTAACACCACATGCACCTTTTTGGCATCACCTTGCAGGTATTGTTTTGCCACCTATTACTCATCTTGGCAGTGGCAGGAAGGGGGTTTCACACCACAAGCACCTTTTTGGCATTACTTTGCAGGTGGGGTTTGCCCCCTAATACTCATCTTGGCAGTGGCAGGAAGGGGGTTTCACACCACAAGCACCTTTTGGCATTACTTTGCAGGTGGGGTTTGCCCCTGATACTCATCTTGGCAGTGGCAGGAGGGGGTTTAACACCACATGCACCTTTTTGGCATCACCTTGCAGGTGTTGTTTTGCCACCTATTACTCATCTTGGCAGTGGCAGGAAGGGGGTTTCACACCACAAGCACCTTTTGGCATTACTTTGCAGGTGGGGTTTGCCCCCTAATACTCATCTTGGCAGTGGCAGGAAGGGGTTTAACACCACAGGCAGCTTTTTGGCATTACCTTGGAGGTGTTGTTTTGCCACCTATTACTCATCTTGGCAGTGGCAGGAAGGGGGTTTCACATCACATGCACCTATTTGGCATTACTATGCAGGTGTTGTTTTGCCACAATACACCTATGAACTTGTTCACATACATCACTATCCCTGAATATCAGATGGGCACACATTTTGATGTTGAACAGGGTGGGATGGTAGGAGCTGTGATGGTATCAGGTAATGACAGCTGCTACCAACAGAGGCACACAATGTATATTTGGACCAGGGCCAACACAATCCTTACACATCCCTGTGACTGCCCATGCGTGCCGCTGGACCTGCCTACTGGATTGTGCTGAACTTTTCCCGCGTCTTCACCGCTGCGGTGACGTGACCGGAAGGATGCAGTGATGACGTTGTTGATGGATGACCCCGATGCGGAGGTGTGGCATTGACGTACCTGCGGTGTTGTCGACTGTGGCGGCATCTTTGTTGATCACGGATCAGGAACAGCAGCGGTAGGGCTTGTAGAGCAGGATCCATTGCAGTAGCGAACGCGTGGAGTTGTGTGTTATTGCCGTTTTCCTCCGCAGTATTGCTTCCGCCATGTTTCACTGGGTGGTTTCTCCATTGCGGTCCTATTGCCTATTTGAGGCATTGTGATTCGGATGGCGGTCTACACGTCATTCCGCACGGCGGTCTCCCGCTATTGGCTACGTCCGCCCTCGTCGCGGAACCAAAGTACTGGCGGTACTAAAAACACTGCGGCGGTAGGCATTTGGCCTATGTCTGCCCATCGTAATATGGCAGTCGGGGATTCGCGACCGTGGTTGGCAAAACAGCACCCGCTAGGTCGGCGATCCGTCCGCCATCGTAATGACCCCCATAGACTCTTTTGGTTCAGTACATACCCTCTGTCAGGATATAATAGTTATAGCTAATGATTATGAAATTCATTGAGACCAGGTTGATAGTCAGTTAAGAACCTTAGTCGCTAAATTTGCTTTTAATTAAATTTAAATTTAAAAAGTGAGAAGTAAACAGGTAGAATCTCACCTGAGTTTGTATTAACAGGGAAATTCCGAGTGTGCAGACATATTTAAATTGCGTTGCACCTTTTCAAGGATATGTTATCTTCAAATATTCTCCTTTATAGTATCCTAAAGATAATGAACCTGTTGTTAGTATCTCTTACTCATGGTCCATTGATATTATCTAATAACCCTTCCCATAACTTACTTGAGAAAAGGGGGATTCTTTCAGACTAAGTAGGACCGCCTGGGATGCAATCGCCAATGGGTGTTCGCCTATTGAGAATGTGTTTATATTTTTATGAGTCAGGCCTTACTGTATATCAGTTTTATTGTACACCGGTATAGTTTTATACTTCAATTATAAACTTTTTTATAAGTGATAACTACCCGGTCCCTTCTGGTCTAACTGGGGTAACTCTCTCTTTTTTGAGGATCCCTACGGTGGTGCCTGAGCAGGCACCGCCCCATAGTAGGGGATTACTTTCCAACTGCTGCCCCAACGGGCTCTTCGAGCCGGTCGGAAAAGCAGCGGTAGATCCCTCTGTCCCCTGCCTCCGACCGCCGCATCGTAATGCGGCAGTGGGACTGCATAGCAAGATGTCGGTTGGACCGCAACCGACAGGCTGTCGGTTCAACTCTGACCGACATCATAAAGAGGGCCTTTGTGCCGTCACAAAATGACCCAAATTGGCGCAAACTCTTCAAAGGGTATTTACTTTCAAGTGCTAAAAAGGTGCCCTTATTTTCATGCAAAAAGTGATTTCTGCAGCTTAGCATCACTTTGCCTCAGTGGGGTGTTAAAGAGTAAACACTTATAGTTTTTACCGCAAGGCCTAATGTACTAATATAGTAAGACTGGATTTTGCATCAGAAACTAACACCTCCCTTGAGCAGGGGCTAACAAGGAGCAATGTTTACATTTCTCAAAAAACCCACGCATTGCATGAGGTTCACAGCACTCATCCAAATCGTGGGATCCTTCCATGTCTGTCAGACCACACTTACCTCTGCGAGGCTGCAGGGAAGACAGCAGCAGCAGGCACTGAACTGTATTTCCCACTTGCACAATGCAGCAAAGTTGGTTAGAATTAATAAATCGTTCCCTACATGGTATGGTTAGAGCACTATTTTGCTAAGGAAAACTATTGAACCCCGTTTTGCGTTTTATTTTTCAGCACTCAATAGTTTCAGAGCCCCACTGTGCAAGTGATGGTCTGCTCCAGAAAATAACAAGCACCAAGGAATCTGGGTATTTTTGGTCCCTCTCAACAAAGTGCCAGGTTGCTGCAGGGTCAGGGAGCAGAGAGGGATAGCCTGCTACGGCCATCTCAACGTTGCTGTTGATATTGCATGCTGGATGACACTACTCCCATGTCTGGCATACATATGCTTTTCAATGGCTGAGTCTGTGGCACCTTGGCTTTGCGGGCTGGCCTGGCAATGGTAGTACCTTTCTCTCTCCACATATTGTGACTGAGGGACCTGCATCACAACTGTACTGTATATTTAATGGACTCAGAAAAGGCTCTATCTAGTCATTTACACTGTGCATCTTGTCAGCACCACCACCTTTTGAGTTACAGTAGCCAACAAGCGAGATTGGGAGCAGATGTGGAGGTGCGACAGGTGAAGGAGGAAAAATAGTGAATGGAGGTTGTGCTATGTAGATGTATCGAGAATGAAGCCTGATTGGTCAGGCCAAACTATGTCGGACAGCAGAGGGAGAATCAATTGGAAAGGACTTGGCCAATATCTTATCTATATTACAAAAGAGAAACCGAGTAGCGGGCCAGCGATCACAGCACCTCCCCCTTTTCCTAATACATTTAAATACAAATAGTCCAATTCATATCCATGTGCACTCACTACGAGCACCTGCTGCCTCAAGGTGTGACCCTGTGGTCAAGCATAATGATAATACAAATAGAGGTGCACCACATTCAATTATTTCACAAAGAAAAGACCCATTGAAATTCCCAAAGTGTTCCAGTTCTTCTTTTTATTTTGCTTGTTGAAGGCAAAAATCCAAATGTTACAGCAAAGACGGCCAACACGTTTCATTCACTTGAGTGGACTTCTTCAGGGCTTGAATACAGTAAATACAAATAGTGCAGAGAACTAAATGTGGATATGTGATGTATTCAAAACATAAACCCACAAATACCATAAGTACATAAACAACACATAATTATCTAGCACAGATAAGACCACACATTCACAAAAAAACCCAACATAAATACCATGAATGATTTCAAACCCCATTGGGTTCGAACAATAAAAACAGCATTGTACACTTTAAAAATGTATTTACAACAATGGGTCTAGAAATACTGCCCAATGGAGCAGACCTTATTAATACTTGTGCGACCAATCATCATAACCAAAGCAGGTTGGATATTATCAAAAATTCAGTGAATGCATAATTACAGAGTTTAATAACTCGTGACACCATTGAGGGACAAGGACCACATAAAGGGGACCACCACAAAATGATCACATAAAATTGATCATGCTTTTAGCCTAAATACTCATAATAACAATCGCAATCTACTCTTCATAATGTATCGTTGAAAGTTCATTGCATCATACTAAATGTTTGGTCAAGACAAGAGGTGAGATGATAGATTAGAAATAATAGAAAATAGTGATAAAAAGATGAAGAGAAGTAAGGGGATACGCTCCACATCAGCAACAGGTATGGTCTACCTAACCAGATTTTCGCTATATACCGTATTTAGGTTCTATTATCTAGTCATGTTAGGCCAATAAGCTGTTCTGCAACCATACACCTTCATGCAGATTCCCTCGCATGCGTGGGTAAGACCCATGTCCCATATTAAACTTCTAATTTCATAAAGTTTCAGGCCAATCAACCACGTGGTTGGCACCTGCCAATACAATGTGAAATATATTGTAAACCAATAAGGAACATCAATACAAAAAGGATTGTATATATAAGGAAAAAGGAAAAGCCCATAGGCATCTGCATACTTGTCCTCTATCTGTATCGTCAATGTATTGTCCCCAATGCCATTGATAACGTGAGCATAAATAAATGTGTTGCCTCCAAATGTCAAGTCATACCCCGCCCACCAAGGATCTCATGTTCCCTAACGCCTGTGCTCATACATATAAGTGAAAGCAAAGCAACAGTGTGTCTGTTCCTAAATGTTCAAATCATGTGGGCCACAAACGTGTATTATTACCACAACGGCCGAGCTGAACACCTTCAGGTAGAGTGCCCCGGCTATACTCTGTTGATGCACAGTCAAAACATAAACCTGTAGCAACCTGAATCCAAATGTACCATCAACCATGAAATGAGGCAGCTGGCAAGGTGCATTATGGTCAATGAAGTCGACCTCTGATTAATCTGGATTACGATCATGGTTGGATAATACATGAATGTCGGCTGAAGTCCGAGGTGTCATAATAAACAAGGGAACCCAAGGATATGCCAGGGACCAAGGGTGATGTTTAGTGATGAAGAAACAAGAGGTCCCTTACCAAAGAAATGGACACGTTATTATCTATAGAAAACAAAATATTTTCTATAGCAACCTAGAATGGGGTCACATACAAAGTCGTTTTAATAAATGCTTCGAAAGAAGACAGCTGAAAAAAGAAGAAACAGGAAGAACTGTGCAAATTATATACATATAACACTCAGACATTTGCAGGAAGGTGCCATAATTATTAAATTAGCACCACATAATGCTAAATAGTGCCCATGCTATTTATATCTCAATAAAACATTTGTTATAGTCATGGTGCTTTGCGGTCGACGACGTTTCGATCCCTCATTGAAATACGGGGATCACCATCAGGATTTAGAATATATGCCTGAGGTAAGAAATGCCTGTTTTGGGGTGCACCCAAGAATTACTTCCAGCGTACTGCCACAGGTACGGGAGGGGTAATTACTAGGCACAGCCGGTATGAAGATGCAAATCCAGAGCACAAGAGTTCTCACTCAACGTGGTTGGAAGCGGATACACTTCTGTGATGTCGGTGCCGATGCCGGGAAACCGTGGATCGTTATTAGCCGGTGCGCTGAGTCGTGCCATGATGGGCGTAGAGTGATTGAGAGCAGACAGCAATGTGGTGCTCCGAGCCGTGAGGAGTTGCCTCGCAGATGTAGAGCGGCAGCAATGTGCGGCTCTCTAGTGGAAAGCCCGAGGAGCACTCTTGCTAGTTCACCCCAAGCAGTGCCATAAGTTACATCTTGTGAGAGGAGTTGGTCATATTTGAAAGGATGGCGATATATGGCTTTCGTTTGTATCAAACGTGCACAGGACGAACAACCGGCACGCCAAAGGAACATGTGGAGAAAACCACGATGTTGTAAATCAGCGTCCTTTTAACACCATAACCCAACGACCCCAATTACTATATGCCAAAAAAGGAGGGGAAATATTAAGTGAGGGGTAGGTATGTTCAGGTCCCAGACCCCGAACAAACCCAGTTATCACATACCTTGATAAGCGCCAGTCGCCGCATCTTCACTTTCCTCACATCACGTAAATTGCAGTAAAGAAACAACCCAACCCCTCACCTTCACTCCCATTTCAAAGGTATTCCAACCATCCAATGAATTCCACCTGTCCTCAACCCGCTGTGAGCAAAATGGCCCAGCACTTGCAACACTATCAGCCACATCCAAAACGAGGCAAAGTGCATCGTGCAAGTAAGTAAACAACCGTTCTTCCTCCCACAGAAAGGCAAAGCATCTCATTCCATAAGGCTACCATGTGCGACACCTTATCCCAATTGTAAAAACGAGAATCATTTTACAAAAATCACATATAAAATCACCAAAATATAGTAACCACTATCCTCACAGTAAAAATTCATAAAAACTGTGGGAGGTCAACAATCCATGTAGTGTAATATATCTCGAGATCAATATTTTCAAAAAACAGTGCCAATAGGCAAATGAAAATTGAGTATGTGCACACACTTAGCTATTTCAACCGGGGTATCTGGCCCCGCTACTCTACGTCTCCAAATAGCCACGGTAACACACCAATCCTAATTCAAGGGGCATTACATTACCATAGGTATACCGGGACACCAAGCCCCCGTGAATGTACGGCGTGAGAGAGCTATGTTACCGGCACACTGCCAATTCCAGAAACAGTCACATCAGCACCAGTCCTCGGGCAAAGAGGGCCCCTATTGATTGCACTATTGGTATGAACAAAAAACTGAGGGGCATATGTACAAGAACTTAACGCCGCCGTAGCATCAATTTTTTGACGTTATGGCAGCTTTTTTTTTATCGCCTTATTTACAAAGTGCTGCTAACAGCAGATTAATAATGAGTAAAGAGGTGCCTACAAGGGATTTTGTTTGAAAATTCTTACTCTAATGTGATATACAAGTAGTAACTTATATGTTCAACCCCAATTGGTCTTGAACCCTTGAACAATCAATACATACATGAGGCTATTTGAAACATACACATTCAATGAGTGAAGAAGGAATTTCATAAGCACGGGAATATCTTTTTTTCAAAAAAGTACAACATTTTTATTGTAGGTAAAATTAGAAAGGGTACATTCAGATATAACAAAACATCATGATAGAGGATATACAAATCAACCTGCAAATCATGAATGCAGACATCTATTCCAAATCAAAGTAATCAAAAAAGTAACAGATCTGAAAACACAGAAAACAGTTACTTAAATACAACAAATGTTGGGGAAATAGATGAGAAAGTCGACGTTTCGATCTGTTGTGGCATAATTGTCCGTCAGACCATCTTCAGGACGTAGAGTTGATTGTTTAAAAAAGTCCCTTTGCAGCGGTCCAATATTCAGTTGGGACCAATTGAATCTTGAATCAAAAAGGATCACCCAAGGGGGTTTCCTATGGATATATTCACTCTGGCAGAAGACTGCTTGTTGCTATCCGGTTTAAAAGGCGTCAGTCAATACGCATTGTTCAACTACACGAGCGAAACAATGATCTCCACTCGGGGTGTAAAATATTAAGGTATCTCGCTGAAGAGTCGAGTTAGTATCAGCTGCCATGCAGTCACAGACACAGGTCCTTGTAGATGCAAAGCAATTTAGCAGATAGAGGCATTTTTTCCGTCGTAAATGTGAATTTTTTAGATCGCCACTTCTATTAGCGGTACTTAATGAAAATGAGATGCAAGGTGGGCGTTCCTGTGCAAAAACTGCCGCTAACCCCACTTCGCAATATTTACAATGAAATTCCCATACGGCGATAACCCCCAAAACTGCCGCTAAGTCCAGTTAGAGACAGTTTTTTAAGACCAGAAAATAGCTGGTCTTAAAATTGGTGCAAACACTTGGGTCCACATATTAGATGTTTGGGTGCTGGAAAGCGCTGCAAGGAACATTGCTGCGCTGCCCTGCACCAAAACAAAAGGACAGGGATGCGCCCTATCAATGAGATAGGGCGCATTCCTGGGCCCCACTCATGGAAAGTTTTGCATCGCTGCGACAAAACAGTGTTGCGACAATTTTCACTGTGCCCTCCTTGCGACACCATGGATGTGCCGTATTCAATGTAAGGTGCTCCATGTCGCAATCAATGACAGATACATCTGGAATCCTGACGTATCTGGCAGTGCTAAAGTCATGCATTGCTACAGGTCTGTTGCAAGCATGACGCAACTCCAGCAATGCATGGGGCCAGCCTATCCCTATGGCACTGCATCACCCTTTAGCCTGCCATGAGGCAGGCGTAAGGTTTTGGTGCAGTGGCATCCTAGAGTTGTTGCAGTGAAATCTGAGAGACTTCACTGTGCCAATTCAACAAGGCTTTGTTGCGTGGGAACGCCCACCCTGCCTACATCATACCTGACGCAGGTATAATGTGCCACAGGGCTTCACAAGGTCACTTTGTAAATACGGCGCAACGTGGTGCAAGATTCATGCTGCAAGTACATCAAGAAAATGACGCACCAGCGACGTTAAACTGCCGGAAGGGGCTCAGGATTAAGCCCCCCTGTCTTTTTCCCCTACGATGGCGCACAATGGCTACCATGCGCCAACGCAGGCATGACTGTGTTGCGGAGTTGATTGATGTTGTGGCTCCATCTCTACTTGAGACGTCTGCAGGTGCGTCTGGACTAGTGGAGGGTGGGAGTGAACCAGTTGGCCTTCTTGGAGCATTGTTTGCCTGGTCTTTTCTTGAGGGGTGCCAGGGTGTTGGCGCAGTTGGAGATCCATCGGTGGAGGTTGCGCGCTGCGGTGTTGGCGTCTGTAAGCGTTGGCGGAGCAGTGGTGCTAAGGGAGTTGACGAGAAGTTCTCCGGTGGCCTTGATCCAGCTGCGACGGGGGAGGGGAGCGATGATGGGCGTGTTGAAGGCGTGATGTATACATATGATGGTCGGTCAAGGAGAGTTCTGTGGTGTGGCTGAAGTTGAAGTTCCGCTGGCGGAGAAGACGGGCTGGAGCGTGTGTCTGGCTATGTGGGTTGGTGCGTTGACTAGCTGCTTGATTCCGATGTTGGAGAGGTTCCCCAGGAGGAGGGGGGTGGTGTTCTGGTCACTGGGGTTGTCTAAGTGGAACTTGAGGTTTCTGAGTAGGATGTAGTCGGTGGATGGGAGAGCCTGGGGTGCGATGAGGTCTACAATGGCATTGGTGAATGGGGGTTCATGGCCCGGGGGGCCTGTAGATGAGGGTGCTGCGGAGGTTGGGGTTGGTCCGGATCTGGAAGTGGAGGTGTTCCATGGTTTCTGTTGGGTCATTAGAGCGCGTGGTCAGTCGGAGTGTGCTTTTGTAGATGATGGCGATGCCTCCTCCTGGAATGTTGGGGTGGTCCTTGCGGGTGATTTTGCAGCTGTCGGGGATGGCGATGGAGATGTCCGGTCCGGAGCACAGGTTGTTCCAGGTTTCCGTGACGAAGGCGATGTCTGAAGAGGTGGCGTTGAGGAGGTCCCAGATTTCTGTGGTGTATTTGTGGATAGACCGCACATTGAGTAGGATGCAGTTGAGCCGGTCAGGAGCGCTGTTGGTCAGCTGGGCGTCAAGAGGCTCTAGTGTGCTGATGTGGCAGTTTTGCAGTTTTGGCAGGCGCAGGGTGCAGGAGTATTCTTCGGTGATGCTAGATGGCAGGCGGCATGCGTCCAGGGTTGAGGGCGAGGAGGGTGTTGGTTTCACAGCGGTGTAGTGCCCGAGAGGCAGGGTCGCTGGTGCTGGGCGCAGTAGAGGGGCAGACGGACACAGACAGGCTTGCCTTTAGCTTGCCTTCAGCGCACCAGTGGCACGCCTGCTGCACATGGCTGCACAGCGTCCACCATTAAGTAGTGCTGCAGGGGGTCTGGACAGCTGGGAGGGGGGAAACACAGGAAAGGATACTGGAGGGAGCGGGGATGCGGGGGATCGCTGTGGCAACGAGGGAGAGGATAGGGAAATAGGAACTGCAAAAAAGCACAGGAAAAACAAAGCCAAATAAAGCAAAGATAAAAAAAAAAGACAAAGTTAGAAAAGCAATGAAGAAGAGCAGAAAGATGAACAGGAACAGCAGAAAAGAGGGACAGGAGGACAGTCAAGCTGCAGAGCAGTGATGCTAGGCAGGAGCTTGCGGGTGGAGGAAGGACTTGAACACCTGACTTCCAGGTCAGAGTAACCAGCAGTAGCAGAAGAGGTCAGCAGCAGCAGCAGCCAGACGGTGCAGCGCTGTGGGAAGAGGAAGTCCACTAAGGGTTAGTCCCCCGTATACCCAAAAGCAAACTAGCAAGGAAAGGCAGCACCACCCGGTTGCATCTTCCGATCTAACAGTGACAACCAGATTCTGTGTTCCCCAGCGAGTAACGGCGGATCAAGCTGCATACCCAAGGGCCTGGGCCAGAACTGGCCCGTGCCCCTGGCACCCACTGCAACCAATGGTCGATCTCAGCAACTTGAGCCAGTTAGTGGCGTCCCTCACCAGTCTTGTGCGGTGCCCTCGGTGATGTAAGTCAGCTGCAGCACAGAGATTGATCAGGGCACGGTGTGCGACACCCACAGTCGCAAGGCCTGGGCCCGACTCGCCCCCGGGCCTCCTCGGCTACGCGTCCCACCTTCTCCTCACCTGGACATTGATACTAGGGCTCAATGCACTGCACTCTCTCCAAATCTGTGACTCAGCCAGCAGGAGCCTCAGCCAGGTGGGATTTCACAAGCCTGGGTACAGCAGTCGCCGCCAAGTCTGCTCCGGAACCTCTTGATGCAGGTGATGCAACAGGGCCCCCTTAGGCGTGAAGTTGCAGTGCTCCCGCCACACAAGTTTGGTGCAGCTCAGGGGCCTCACCCTCCACAGCGACCGGCCAGCGCAACATCCTCCAGCCTGTGATGCAGAGAGGCGCGGCCCACCATTGGTAATCTCCTCCGTGCACCCCGGTGTAGTGGTGGCGCCTGGTATGCGATGCAGACCTCTCTAGGTTGGTGCGCAAGAGCACCTCTACTGTTCACAGCTCCAAGGTGCACCAGGCGGTCTTCTTACACAGGTCAGCAATGTGTCTCCATGCGACCTGCCAGACTTCACCACCAGGTAAGGGCCATCGCCGACGCCTCAATGTCTACTGCCATGGCCCAGCAACTCCACAGCACCTCTGCCTCCCACTCCGGGTAACAGACGCAGACCCAGCGAGGCCTCTGGGGACAGTACCCAATTTCAAGGTTTTGGCTGCCATGATGTTGCAAGGAGGGCGCTATGAGAAGTGGTGCATCACTGTTTTTTCCCAGCGATGCACCTCGTTTCATAACTGTAGCCTTGACTCTGCATTTCCTCTTCCCCTGGCACTCTGGCTGGTCATCCTGGCTGTAGGGAGGTTTTTTTTTTTTTGATCTGTGCTGCACTTGGCCCTGGCTGCTTCATTCTTCATTCCATTGGTTTTATTTCCCTTTTTTTCATTGGAGGTGGACTTATAGGCTATTTTTGCCTCTAGAGGCAAAAAAGTCACGTTGGGCTGACTAACGTGATTTTTTTTGCCGCTAATGGGCCTTTCGTCACTTTTCTCTTGCTAACGTCAACATTTTTATCGCCTTGATGCTAGTGTTAGTGGCAGTTTTCACTGCGGCTAGCTGTTACTATTGCCATGTAGCGACGTATTGTAAATACATCGCTAACAGGGCAATAGTGTTTGGTGATAGGACGTGTTAAGAAAACTGCAGCTAACTAACGCTAACGCTAGTTAGCGGCAGTTCTTGTGCATATACCCCTGAGTGTTTTTAAAGAAACAAAAACAGAAAGAGACAAGAGACAAGAGTCAAGTAAAGAGAAAATATGAAAAATGAATAATAATAATAATAATAAATAGAATGCGAGACAGATGCAATAATGCGTACGAACAACTTAACAATTCCAAACATATATTTTACAAATACAAAAGCATATTATGCAAAGACAGTTCACATCTACGGTCCAGCAGGGCCCCAAAAATATGATGCTCAATATCTCATAAATTGCAGAATATCATTCCACATATCAAGGAGATAGACCTATATTCCATAATTTGGACAAGGGATAATTTTCACAAGAAATAGTGGAATTCCTCATCAGTGTTCTGGCCCATTTCCACACTGCGCAGACGGCAGATACAGCCTGTCTCATTTTGCCTCAAAAGTATCTCCCTGCACCCCTCAACCCCCCCAGGATTAGGGGGTATATGGTCAATGCCATGAAACCATATATGCAAAAAGAACAATTGATGGACAGAATGCAGAACAATGTCATACATTCACCCCACTACAGAAATCTGGGCCTACATCCATCCTTTTTTTGCTCACCATGCCATTCTAGTTTTGACCCAGCCATATGCAAATCAGTCTTGACCCTGCGCCCAATGGAAACAGTCCAGCCCGAACTGCCAGGCCATGTGCTCCCTGGAATGGAAACAAGCATCCTAGGACCAGTTTCGGGGTTTCACCCCTCATCAGCCAGGATAGCTAGACTCCAGTGGAATGGAGAGCACAGGACTCACGTCTGGGCATACCCGTCCCACTCGGGATGACAAATGCAAAAAGAACAATTGATGGACAGAATGCTGAACATTGTCATACATTCACCCCAGTACAGAGATCTGGGCCTAAATCCATCATTTTTTTGCTCACCATGCCATTCCAGTTAGAACCCAGCCATATGCAAATCAGTCTTGACCCTGCACCCAATGGGAACAGTCCAGCCCGAACTGCCAGGCCATGTGCTCCCTGGAATGGAAACAAGCAGCCTAGGACCGGTTTCGGGGTTTCACCCCTCATCAGCCAGGATAGCTTGACTCCAGTGGCATGGAGAGCACGGAACCCACGTCTGGGCATACCCGTCCCTCTCGGGGTGACAAATGCAAAAAGAACAATTGATGGACAGAATGCAGAACAATATCATACATTCACCCCAGTACAGAGATCTGGGCCTAAATCCATTGTTCTTTTCTCACCATGCCATTCCAGTTTGGACCCAGTCAAATGCAAATCAGTCTTGACCCTGCGCCCAATGGGAACAGTCCAGCCCGAACTACCAGGCCAGGTCCTCCCTGGACTGGAAAAAAGCATCCTAGGACCGGTTTCGGGGTTTCACCCCTCATCAGCCAGGATAGCTTGACTCCAGTGGAATGGAGAGCACGGGACCCACGTCTGGGCATACCCGTCCCACTCGGGGTGACAAATGCAAAAAGAACAATCGATGGACAGAATGCAGAACAATGTCATACATTCACCCCAGTACAGAGAGCTGGGCCTAAATCCATCGTTTTTTGCTCACCATGTCATTCCAGTTTGGAGCCAGCCATGTGCAAATCAGTCTTGACCCAGCGCCCAATGGGAACAGTCCAGCCAGAACTGCCAGGCAAGGTCCTCCCTTGATTGGAAACAAGCATCCTAGGACCGGTTTCGGGATTTTACCCCTCATCAGCCAGGATAGCTTGACTCCAGTGGCATGGATATCACGGGACCCACGTCTGGGCATACCCGTCCCACTCGGGGTGACAAATGCAAAAAGAACAATTGATGGACAGAATGCAGAACAATGTCATACATTCACCCCAGTACAGAGATTTGGGCCTAAATCCATTGTTTTTTTGCTCACCATGCCATTCCAGTTTGGAGCCAGCCATTTGCAAATCAGTCTTGACCCTGCGCCCAATGGGAACAGTCCAGCCCGAACTGCCAGGCCAGGTCTTCCTTGGACTGGAAACAAACATCCTAGGACTGGTTTCGGTCATTAAGAATGATGGATTTAACCCAGATCTCTTGACTGGGGGTGAATGTTTTGATTTGTTCTGCATTCCGTCTATCAATTGTGGGTCTTTTGTTTTTATGAAACCATATATCGGCATTGTCACCATGATGTTCCATCATACGGAAGGTCATAGGGTATCTCATATCCTTATTCCTTAGGACCGGATATGTTCTTGGATATGAGATTTCAAGGACCTCACTGTGCTGTCCATATATATTATGTTGCATACGCATCCAATGATGTATGTGACACATTTCGATTTACAATTAATTAAATGGCGAATTTCATATATTTGTTTGATGTTATAGTGGAATTGCTTGATCTTATTTTTCCCGATGTACACAAATTGCTTTCCTGACATGTGACGTATCCCCTAGTGGGGGTCGGAAAAGCGCCAATGCCTTTTATTTATTTTATAAATGTAATTACTGAACATAGCTAATTTGGTAAGAAATGCCACAGGACCCTGTTTTTTATTCTCACATCGTGTTTTGTTTCTCAAGGTGGCCTCTCTTACTGCCTGTTTGATCCTTCCCTCAGCTTTTTTCTGGATTCTATCCTTGTATCCCCTGGCCTTGAAATGTTGTTTGACATTTTCAATATTGGTAGGGAACGTCTTCATCCCACTACAGTTTCATCTTATTCGCACCATCTCGCCATAAGGTATGTTATTAATCACTGACTTGGGGTGAGCACTGGTGGCATGTAAAATGCCATTGCAGGCAGTGGTCTCTCTTAACATGGTACTCTGTATCGAGTTCCATTCATCATAGAACAGAATTTCTAGAAATTAAATTCTCTCTCTATTATGGTTTATGTATGGTCAGACTGACATTGTTGGGGTTGTCATTAAGATACACGTGGTATTCCATTAGCTGGGCAGCCGTCCCCTTCCACAGCATGAAGATGTTGTCAATATACATATATATGTTGTTGTTTTCTGGGAATGTCTTGTCTCATCAGTGCTAGGTAATTATGTGTTGCTTATGTAATTATGGTATTTGTGGGTTTATGTTTTGAGTATATCATATATGCACATTTATTTTTATACACTGTTTGTATTTACTGTATCACAGCCCTGAAGAAGTCCACTCAAATGGGAAAAACACGTTGGCTATCTTTGCTGTATCGTTTGGATTTTTGTCTTTAACAAGCAAAATAAAAAGAAGAGCTGGAACACTTTTGGAATTTCAATGGTACTTTTCTTTGTGAAATAATTAAATGTGGTGCACCTCGATTTGTATTATCGTCTTGTCCATATTTATCAAGAACAAGGGCTGATAAGAACTACAACACTCGTGCCACTTACCCTTCTTCATATAGGATAACTATTAGAGCCTCTCGGGCCTCTTTGAATATTGTCGTTAAATGTGGTGCTAGGATGTCAATATATTCTTTATAGAATTCCCTGGGCAAGCCATCGCTGTCTGGGGTTCATCCTATCGGAAGCTGCGCAGAGCCAATTAAATTTCATCTTTTATTATGTGTTCAGCAAGGAATTCATTATGTGAATTTTTGAGCCAGCCAAAGCTACACTGTCAAATAAATTGTTAACTTCCGCTATTGTTGTTTTGGCCCTTGAGCTGTAAAGATCACTACACAACTTGGTAAACTCTGTCTTGATAAGATCCTCCTCATGTACCATCTTGCTAACCACTGATGAATAAGTGCTGACAATCTTCTCCTGGGGCATTCTCACTATTCATTTCTGTAGTGGCACACTTGACAAGGTAAGTTACTTCCCCCTCTGCCACTTGGTGTACTCAGCAAGTTTAGTTTTGATTTCTAATAAGATCACCTAATCACCTGTCATATAGTATAAGCTGTTTCCAGTGTAGAAAGTTCTTGCTCGAACTTAAGCAACTGCTCTCTGAGGGTTTTTAGATTACTCTGTTGTTTGGACATGCAGGCCCCTCTGATAAAAACATTAAATGCCTCTCATCCTATACAGGTGTTCTCAACCAACATATTGGTAATGGGTGAAGGAATCCTGGGTAACTGTTTTAATTTCTTCCCTGAACACCTGACCAAGAAGAGCCCAGTAAGGGTGCCTGCATACAGAAAGGCCTTAACGCACTTCAGGCAATTGTATTCAAGTACCACTGGGGAATGATTCGATAGTGTTCCTGCCATATGGTTGACACTTGTGACCATAGGTTCTAGATATTAGGTGCTCAGCCAGTAGTTCAATCTGGAACAAGTGTTTTGTACAGCTGACAGATATGAGCCTTCACATATGGTCGGGCTTCTGTTGCACTATATGTCAAGTAGTTCATGCGTGTCATTTAACTCAGAGCTATAGTTGCCGAGTGATGTGTTTGAGTGGATGTGGAGGACTGATCTACTGTTAGGTCAATTACAGTGTTGAATACCCCCCTCAAGGTATAGTACTTGGAGCAAGTTGTAAGCATTGGCTATTTAACATGAAGGATAAAGGAAGAACTGTCTAAGGTGGGGCCATATGTGTTAACTACGGTTAAGAGTAAACCCTAAATCTGGCCTTAAACTCTGGCATATCTTCCTTCTGAGTCAACAATTGAAGTTATTGGCTGTAAGTGTATGCCCTTATGAAACAATTTGATTACCCCCTCAGATAAAACGAGTATGAAGCAGTGCATTGTTGGGCACTCCATTTTTTAGGGAACTGAGAGTCAGTATCTTACGTAGAATAAATGTGGCTCTTGTAGCAGTGCTTCATTGACTTGTAGACTGTTCCCAACGGCAAGGATCTGTCTTTGTTTCCGCAGATTTTTCAAACTTCTGACGCTTCAAGTTATGAATCGATATCTTTTAATGTGAAAGTCACCTGGTGTATTAGTGATCATGTGTCTTTTGTTTTGTTTTGTGTTGGCATCCGTTTAATTCTTTTACTCTGTGAGTGAAGCCCAATGGTGAATACATGTGATTGAATTTTTTGCCGCATTATTTGGATTTTTGTGGCATTTGGAACCCGACTTATACTGCCCTCTCTACTACACTAGATACCTCAACAAGCAGATGAAAGTCTGCATCCCAGCCATCCTACTTAAGTCATACAATCTATATTTAAATAAGTACATGAAGGCAAAACCGAACAACTTTTAAGAGGGAGTGTATCTGAGGGGAATCAGATACACAGGGTGAGTAACCTTCCCACTACGAAGGGTTGCATGGAATTCCACATGCAAGTACACTCACTCCTCACGGCCAGAAAATAACTAACATGAAATAGCAAATAACGTCAGTAGCCTAAAGATTCCATGTTATATATGTGTGAGTTTCAATTATAACTTTAAAGACATATCACTCCATTGGCTGACAGTGAGAGTTTTTTCTATGTTGCTGAGCAGTGAGCCATTGGAGTCTTCTTCTATTTGTTTCCTCATCTCTTGCTTGATTAGTACTTTTTTGAGAGCTGTGGTCACTTGCTGAAGATCCATAAATAGGTGCCCCTTTTTGCTACTTGTGACCCTCAGCCCAGCTGGGTATACCACAAAGTAGTTGATCCCTGCTTCATGGGTAAAAATTCCCACCTAGCTTCCTGAAAGAATGCCATAAAGTCAGGCTATATGGAGATAGTATAGCTCTTGCACACAAGAGAATGCTTTTCCTTGGCTAGTTTCTGGACAGTGTCTCAGTCCTTATAGTTTAGTAGGCAGGCAAAAATAAGACATACAGGTACATTAAGCGAGGGCCTGCTCAATCATGAATGCCTGGGAGAAGGCCAACGAGCCATTTAATTCTTATTCTACAAACTCCTCCATTTTCCCTTTCGGTGTAGACTTAGGGACACCTATGACGCAGAGTTTATTTCTATGGGAACATGCTTTGAGATCTCAATTTGTACCCTTTTTCACCTCCAACATTTTATCAATCTGTAGAAGTTTCTCATTGATGCTTTTGAAAGAGTCTTCCACATCTGAGATGCATTGTTCGGCTGCAGCGATCCTGCTTCCCTGCTTACCCAGTCACTCCTTTGTGAGGTCCAACTTAATGGGGAGGGAGTCAATCTTACCATCAATGGTGACCGGACTTTGTATCATGTCCAAGAGAAGTGTTTTACATCAGAGTCGTCTGCCAACAAGTCTGACTCTGCAGCGGGTTCCTCAGGTGGGTCCTGGCTGTATTCACCCTCTCTGGTGCCATGTTTTTGTCAACAGACTGTCTTGCTAATTTTAGATCTTGTGTCTACATATTGAGTAGTGTGGTTACATCCCTCACACACCTTGGGATGAACTCTGCCATGCTTGCTCTGCAGCTTTTAAAAAGCAAAGGGGGATGGGACTCGTGCAAATCCTTAAAAACATTGGTATATTATCTTCAGATAACAGAAGAAGTGGAGTGTAAGAAAAAAATTACTTTGATCTGAAAACATTTTTTTATTATTATATCTTGTTAAAATGATAAAAAAAATATTTCCCTAATTTCATTCTGCACTGTGTTGCCGTTTTATTGCTAGGGCTTAACATTTCACCTTTTCCACTTATTACTTTTTTCCTTAACTGTCCAAGCCAATCGTTTCCTGGTAAAGCCACCCTCTTCATATCACTCTTGGGAATAGGTTGGTAAGTTACATATTTCTTCTGAGTAATAATGATGTTTACGGCACCTTTTGCCTGTTCACATTTTTCTCTATTTTCGGAGAGCTCAATGATAGATGTGCTCTTTAAGTGCATAACATCTCAGCTTCACATGGTTTAATCTTAGCCTTCCTTTTACACTGGGTGTACATCATGTTGTCTTTCCTCTAAGGGTATCTTTAAAAGCATCCTAGATGATTGAAGGATTAGCAGTACTAACATTTAATTTAAAAAATCCTTAAAAAAGGGGGTATTTTCCATGACCCATTTACAATTGCTAAACCTCGCATATCTTTTTATTCATTTGACATCTTTTTTTTAAAATCACTTTTCTGTTTTTAATGCCATATCTGATTGGAATGCAGCATGGTGGGAGAATCAATTATGATTAACATCTCCCAGTTGTGTTTCTGTTGATACTGATGTTAAGGAATAGTTTATTCTGGAAATGAATATATATAGTGGTACAAAGTATATGTAAACTCTTTCACAGTAAGGTTAGCCTGCTTCCATGGATCTACCAACCCTGAGCCACTTATGATTCTATTTAGTGTTCGCAAACCTTGGATTTGTTTTGTTTTCTAGTTATACTATTAGAATTGATTGAAACTGAATACACTTGAAGCGCCCACCTATAGATATTTTCCCTTTCTGCGGTAGAAAAGATAAGAACAAATCATTTAATGAATTTGGATCATTTTTTATTGGAGCATATATGTTTGCAAATGTAAAAAAAAATTACAATGTGTAGCACAGGGTACTGGGTGCCGGTATATACACTGGGTGCTGGCCAAAGTCGAAAGCCTGCCACCCTGTTCGGTCTCCAATAGGAATGGACAACCAGAGGCCCCATAATTGTGAAATGTTCACATACCAATATGTTATCACAACAAATTTTCTATCAGTGATGATTCAATACGGTTGATGAGTCTTCAAATGTTTTTTATTTCTTCCTGTAACAACAATACTAGCTTCACCGGGATTGAACTAGCTTCTCATGCTTCTCTTATGTTAATAAAAATGAGATCCAATTGGCTTGATCTATTCTCTAGGTTTCTTGTTTATTTTAGATCTGTCCAGTTTCTCTCGTTAGTGTTCACAGTGTTTGAGTTTCCCGTTGATAATCCTCTACATCTGATAATCCTGATAATTACTGTACCAATTACATTAATCATCCTTTCCTCATTTTCAGGTTTATTTATAATATATTCAATTTTTGCACTCAGAATAGTCTCACTCTTATCTTGTGATGCTTCAACCTCTGATCTCGCTAGTTTTCTACCAAGTAGAGGAAGGAGCTTATTGTGCGGCACTTGCTGAAGTGAGATCGCGCTCTCCGCTGTTACTGCACCTTTGACTTCGATTCTTTTATGCAAAGTACAGTTATTTATTGTTTCTGGAAGGGAATTAAGAATGGCTATCATTAATACAAACCAAGCACTTATTCAAAGTGGCAAGGTGATCTACCAGACTCTCCCTTAAACACTTTCCACAGGGCTTATTCTCATTGATTTCTGTCTTCATCCTTTGGTGAGAAACTCCATCCTCTGTCTTACTTGGAGTCTGCTGTCTTGCTAGTGGAATGGGAAGCTGGTTTTCTTGCTCCAAACTGGCCTGATTTTTAATTCTTTTACACTCTTTTTTCTCCATTTTTTCATTTTGTGAGAGTTAAACTGCATAAGCTCGCTTGCCCTCAAGACCTTGTGCTGCATGCATTTAGGAAGTGATGGCAATGCGCAGTGGTAGATTTCAGTCAAGTAGTTTATTGAGGGAGTACAGAGAGCCATCCCAGCTGATGCAGTAAAGGCACAGACAACAACTGCCACTGACAGAACACTCAGGGCAGAGAGTCTCCCAACATTCTGGATGACATCACAGAGTGGATGGACATGTGCCATCACCACATCACCACACCTCCCCCCTTTTGATAAAATGACTCTTGTGAACGGAAGAGGAGGTAGGGGTACAAAAAGGAAAAAGGAAGGAAATGAAATGGGGAACAAGCAATGAAGCTTAAACATAGGGGCCGATTCCGATCTCGGCCGGTAGGGCACCGAATCGGATTCGGCTTAACCGGATCCGATTCGGAGCCCTATTTCCTGACCGAGTCGTACGTGCGTCCGGGCGAGCGAGTACGATGCGTGCGCTCGCGAAATCTCCGACCGACTCGTTCGCAGGACCCGACCGCTCCGACCGACTCGCACGGAGACGACGCGCACCTCGCAATGGAGACGTTCCCCGGCCGGGTAAGTACGATGCGCACCTCGACCGCTCCGACCGACTCGCGCAGTCCGGCTCCAAGGAGCTGTCGGAGCCGCACTTTGGGGGTCCGTGTCGGACCCCCCTTGAAGCATAGGCGTGCGAGTCGCACACAGGGGGACCCATGGGTCCCCCCTACACGTGCATGTACGGTGCGACCCGCATCGACGCGAACACGCTGTAGGGGGCGCCCTTGTTTGCGTCGTGCCCATTGAGTCAATGGGAGCCCATGTACGCGTCGTACGACTGGCTCCAATTGACTTCAATGGGAGTCCGACCGAATCGAATCCGATAGCATACGTGCGCATCGTACTCGTTCGGTCGGACTGCTAGGGTCCGATTCGGTTGGAAATCTCTCCGGGTCCGGCTCGGTCGGGGAGATTTCCGGCCTGAATCGGAATCGGCCCCATAGTCTTGTAATTTTCGTAGTCTAATACTGGCTCTGGCGTTTTTCCTAACTCCATCCCCCCTTGGAACATTCTGTTTGACCTTGACAATTTCGGAAGGGATAGAAGGATCTTTGGCAACACGAGAAGTGCTCCACCAGTTTCCATTAGACAACTTAACTGCGTTCTTACGCAAATCTACAATTTGTTGTGAGTCCAAAAATTTCGAAAAACCTTTTCTTACTGAAACAGGATTTTTGACTCTGACCCAGTCCCCAATACGGAGCCTGTGGGTTTCTTTCGTGGTGGAGGATCTTTGAGATTTTGAACAAACTTCAGTTGACGTCTTCTTGGCTGATTCCCACATGCACCTCATGTCACAACCAAGATGGAAAGAGTTGACCATCCAAAAGGGATACACTTGGGAGGGTGCTTTTCTGCCCCTCATAAGTTCGAAGGGAGAAAAATTGGTAGCGACATGAGGTGAAGTGCGATAAGACCAGACAAGATCCTTCACAGCTTGGAAAATACAGGATTGAGACCTAAAGGCTGCTTGCACACACTCCACTACAACCCTGTTGAACCTTTCCGCTTTGCCATTACTTTGTGGATGGTAGAGTGGACTCCTGGTGTGCTTGATGCCACAGGAGTGCAGGAAAGAGGTCATTTCATGTGAAACAAATTGGACGCCGTTATCGGTGAGAATTTCCTCAGGATAACCCTCTCTGAGGAAAATGGCAGTCAAACAGTTGATGACACTTTTGGAATTGGGTGTAGAAATAGGTTCAACTTCCACCCACCTGGACAGATGGTCGATGAGGACTAAAAAGTACTTAGAGTCGGAAGGAGAACATGGAATGGTCCAAGAAAATCCATGCCGAGTTTTTGCCAAGCTCTGCCAGGAGGGGTACAGGGGCTTCTACTGTACCTTCGAGTACTAAGACTTTGTCGCTGACCTTGCAGCGTGAGCATTGCTTTACCAAGTCATCGATCTGGATATCCATTCTGGGCCACCAGAAATCAGTCCTGACTTTCCTTTTTGTGATAGTTGCTCCAAGATGACCAGAATGTGCCGCTAGAATGATCTTTTCGCGATAAAAAGAGGGAGGAATAAGTTTGTCGCCTCTGACTACTTTTCCACTTTCCACTGAGAGTTCGTCCTAAATTTTCCAGAACATCTGAAGATCGGGTGAAAGACACCTTTCTTTTGGCCAGCCTTTCTTAATCAAAGATGCCACCTCCTTGAGAACTGAATCTTTATCAATCTGCATGATCCAGTCTTCTTCTGCAAAAGACAGGTTTTCTTGACTAATAAGTGCCACAAAGCATTCTTCAATTTCGGTTTCCCAGTCTTGTGCATCCGTGTCAGAGATGGGGAGTCTTGATAGGCAGTCCGCTCTGCAGTTCTTTCCCCCAGGAATATATTCCACTGTGAAAGTATATTCTAGAAGTTTTGTGGATAATCGTGCCAAACGAGAGGTGGTACGTTTGACATTTTTACCCGAGAGGATGTCAACCAGGGGACGATGGTCAGTCTTGAGGATGAAGGATCTACCCCATACATATGATTTGAACTTTTCAATGCTCCAGACACAGGCTAACAATTCCTTTTCAATGACGGAATATTTTCGTTCAACAGGACGGAGAGTTCTGGATGCAAATCCTACTGTGTGTTCTTTTCCATCAACATATTGCGAGAGAACAGCTCCCAGGCCATACTCAGAGAGGGTGAGTAATTTTTCTTGGACTTTTTTGCAGTAACAACGTGCAACAAGTTGATCCCTTACAAGTTGTGATGTAAAGTTGTCAAATTCGCATTTTGCAGCTAGAACTTTTAAAGCAGTAATAAAAGTTTTTATACTTTCATTGGGTTTTTGTGTCCTTGTGAAAAATTTGTATTTGTGTACCACAATGTTTTTCGTTTTGGTGAAGTACTTGTCTAATTGTATTACTGCCATATCGAACTCATCGGGATCTTCACCTTCAGGAGGTTCATAAGGAGGTAGATGGTCGAAAATATTTTGACCCTCCACTCCTAGATGATAGTACATAAGATTCTTCAAAAAAAAATACTCACAGTTGGGCTGCTGGGGCACACATAGAAGCTACCTTAGATTCAGAGACAGATGGCAGTTGATAGTAAGGCAGTCAATAGGCAGGATCCCATCCTCTGTCGCCAGTGAAGTGATGGCAATATGCAGTAGTAGATTTCAGTCAAGTAGTTTATTGAGGGAGTACAGAGAGCCGTCCCAGCTGATGCAGTAAAGGCACAGACAACAACTGCCACTGACAGAACACTCAGGGCAGAGAGTCTCCCAACATTCTGGATGACATCACAGAGTGGATGAACATGTGCCATCACCACATCACCACAATTACCTTTCCTTTGGCTTTATGTTTTGCCTTACTGAATTGATCTTGTTTTTGACCTTCAATTAGGTACTCTTTTGGTATTCCACAAAACAGTACATGATGTCTAATAGCAAAAAGTTTGTAAGTCTGGTTGCCCGTGCTCGCTTGGGTGCAGTTCTTTAAAGGGGCCAGTGCTTTGAGGCACTCAGTACCTGCTCTTCTTCAATTTGGAAGGGATAGCAATGGCACTTTAAGCATTGCTCCAATGCTTTTAATGGGAGTGCACTGGCACTTCTCAGAAGCAAACATGTACTCTGGGACAAGGAGTACCTGCACTTGTATAATTCCATTTCAAGCACTACTTGGGTGTTTTTAAGGGAGAGACCACAGTTTTGAGATTTTGATGACTGTGCCATGCAATTTCCCTCAGGCCTCCCTTTCGTTAAGTTTCTATTCTCTTGACTCCATCGGACAAGTTCAAGAGGCTCCCACCTCACTTTGATCTGGTTGGGTTTGAGGAACTGCTCTCTGTACCAATTCTGGAATCAGAGATTTCTCTGCTATGCTCACAATACTTTCTCCAGTTAATTCACCCAAATTTGGAGTCAGAAAGCACCTGTCGCTTTCCTTAAGTCTTCGAAATCTCCTTTCTCCAAGCACTCAGACAAATTGTTGCAATGAGCACTAGGCACTGCATTATTTTGTTGAGTGTTTGATATTGGCGCCATTTCTGGAACATTCTGCAATAACTTCAACTTTGCCCCTGTATAATTTTGTATTGCACTTAAAAGCCAACTTAGGCATTGCAGTCATCATCTTCCTGCGGAAATTGTTGTAGCTGCCTTCTGACTCTGCACTGGCTGATCTTTTTGCCCCTTTGGAAGCTTTGGCAACCTTGCTCATAGGTTGTAGTTTCTCATTCAAACAAACGTGGTACACAATTGATAATGCTGCTCCATGTAACCTATCAATGTATTTACTACAGGGCAAACGACAAGCGGAAGCCGACAATTCCCATACGAAAGTTTCAAAAGTCTCAGTGAAAACACAGTATCACCAATGGAGGGCAAAATCTATCACCCAGCAGTGCAGGCAATGTACAAGATATAAGAGAAACACCAACTTTGATTCTTGTGGAGTAAAACCCTTCTGGCACCCACAGTGGCATGCTGTCACCACCAAGATAGAGGAACCTAGAGGGGCCATCTCCTACCTGGATCCCAAGGAAGCATTTGTAGCTCCCATCTCAGCTACCGGTTTTTCCCCGCAGCACTTTGATACACCGGGTCAAAAGCACAGGAAGTAGAGACTTTATCCATGTGTCAATTCCTCTTGTAGTTTCTTTTTTTGCTTTCTTCCATAGAAATATTCACAATTGTGGTATGTAGCATGAATATCCCAAAGTGGATGTATTTGAACCAACTCGAGGTTCACTGAGCCTTGAATCAAACAGAATGTCTATGTGCCTCGAGGGACATCCCATGGAACAAGGACAACAGTTTGAGAAACAGGCTCTTTTGTCTTGCTGCCCAGATGAATGTAGGGGCTGAGAGTTTGAGCATTAGAAATGAATAATAGAGGATTCATTTAGAAGGCAAGTTTAATCCAAGATAATAAAACCTGTAAATATAATATCCATAAAACACAGTTCTAATTGACTGATCAATGTATGACAGTCCATCAGATGATGGGAATCTTGACCTTAAAAAGGGTTTTGTAAACATTGTTTGGTGCAGGAAACTTCAGCTTGGCTGACTGACAGCACTTATGTAGTTATGATACTCAGTAGGGTCCCTTGGCTCTGGTGTGATTGCTGCCTTAGCCAAACAGGACAATCTTCAGCTTATTCTTCAATTTCAGGAGAGTCGGAGTCCCTAACATCGAGTGGTGAGATGCAAGTTCCATATATTAGTGGCATGAGCCGAGGAGGACAATCCACCTGCATTACTCAAGTTGTGTTGCGGCAGAAGCACCTCCTTGCAGAAGTGTATGTTGAGGTCCTACAGCTAAGGCATGAAGGAGCCATGTGGTAAATAAGGTAAGTGTAGTATTGGCTTTATTACATTTTGTGTAGTATCGACTTTATTAGGTTTTCTTTGGTATGCTTGATATGCTTGTCATTGGGTAGAATTTACTTTGTTCAACATTCTTTGTTCTGAGCTTCTGTGTCGCCCTACTCGTGTGGTCCTGTTGCTTTTTGAAGACAGACCGCATGCATCAACCACATACGTTCCTTACACTGCGCCCTCCACTCTGACAGGAGCATTCTTCTCTATGGTGCCTGCTTGCGTCATTATGTACATGCTACGTCTTCTTGCAAGGTCGCACGATGAGACCCCTTCGTGCCTCCATTTCAGTAGGAGTGTAATGGTGGAGTGGGATATCCATGAAGTGAGGAGGTGCATCATGGATTCTCAAAGAAAAATAAGGCATATTATGATTCCAAACATGAAGTAAAACAAGTGAAATTGCGTGTAGGACAATGGGCGCGTGTTAAGAGTGCTAGGAAGATTGCTAAAGGAGAAAGCAAATTTAGTGAACCCAAAAGGGTGGTGAAAGTGATGAAAAACACTGTTGTGTTTGAAGATGGTGAAGTCTGGCACATGAGTCTCCTTGCACTGGCAGAACACAGAGCAGATGAGCGCAAAGCAAATAGGACTTCTTCTAGTAATTATTGATGGATTGGTCGTTGTGGTTTGATTTCAGGTGTGCAGTTTGATGCTGCTGACTCCATCAGCCATGGAAATTGTCCCATTTCAAATGTTAATTCGTATTATATTCAGGGGCCCGTTTCTCCTGTTGTAGAATGGGAGAATGACTTCCATGCGGATGCAGAAAGCAAGAATGATTCCCATTGTCTAGATGAAGTAAGAACAACTTGTGGAAGAATTGTGAAGAAACCAAAAACAATTGATACGTTTGAATATGGTTCATTTCATTTATTTAGTTTTATATTTGTTTTCTTTCCAAAGGGGGGGTTACGTATTATTGGCTTTATTAAGTTTTGTATAGAATTGGCTTTATTAAGTTTTCTTAGGCATTCTAGGTATTCGTGTCATTGGGTAGAATTTACTGTGTTCAGCATTCTTTTTTCTATGATTCTGTGTATTTGTAATTGGGGCTGTATTGTTAGGAGGCATTACTGGCAAGGCGTTGTTGTGCTGCCAACATATGCACTCCTGCGGTTGACTAATAAAGAAAGATTCCTGCTCAACATTATGTCCATCCTTCCTTCTTGGCGCTACAAGATACCACAGCAAGTTAAGGTCAACTGAATACTTTCAATGTGGGGAACCACTGTAGGGATCTTCAGGCAGCTGAGACTAAGTTTATGCTCTCAGCCTGGTGATTGCCCCAATAGACATGTTTTGAGCTCTCTGGAATTGTAGAATGGCATTATAATGCAAATGCAATTAATGGCAGTGCAGTCATCTAGGTGCCAGTGGTTGCAGCAGTGGCCCTTTGTGATAGAAGTTCTTAACTTTCATAGCTGAAAGAAATAGCTCCTGACTCCTGACACAGTCTTGGGAGAAAAGCTAACTCCCAAATCCAAAAGCATTTGTATGTTTTTCACTTTGGTGGCTGCAATAGAATCAGGGCCACAAACTGTGTGGTGCTTAAGAACAGAAAGTTTAAGTCTGCCCTTGGGCACCCAGAATGAAGAATCAGTTTTGGGGTCAGGGCATTATAGAGTAGTGAACTGTGAGGCACCCCACAATCAGTAGTTAGAGTCTCAAAAAGGAAGGAGACAATCTTTATCCATGGTGCTCTGACATCCAGAAAGGATGTCTCCGTGGACAACTGGCTTATTCATATCCATTGTTTACTGTGTCAAAAGCGTGCAAAAGGTTGATCCAGGACCGCCAGAATGACCTCCAAACCGAAGTCCATGTGGGAATGCCCCATGGCATTTTTGAGTGAGTTTTTCACAGTGGTGAGTTAGAAAGAAGTGTCAATAGTAAAGCTGCGGGTAATTTGGCATTGCTTTTTAGCTAGTTTCTAAAATTGACTAATTATACAAATATGGGATCCAAGGCAAAATCTAAGGAAGTAATTGGAGAAGTTCAGGATTAGAAAGTGTTGTGCAATCTAGGGCTCAAGACTGCAAGCCTGCTTTTCACAGTGACACTGATCCAGGTCAGCTCTGCGGCTAGGTTCCAGGCCTTACCGTCTTTTTACAGTGGTCTTCCTGCAGCGGTGTAGGCCAGCAGTGATGTGAAGTGTTAGACCTGGCACCATTGGTGTGGGTCTCCCCTGCATTTTTTGCCTTTGCCTCCTGTGTTTTTGGCTGTGTGTTGGACTCCGTTTTGCTGGTCTAAATGCTTTGGGCACTTTGGCACTGCTGTTCAAGGGTGCGTATTAGCTCCTACATTATTTACTCTGTTCATAAATGGGTTGATTCAGGAACTCTTTGGATGTGGTGGTGATCCTCCGAGATTGGCAGTTAATTTCCTGCCGGCGTTACTTTTCGCGGACGACACACTTCTCATCTCTAAGACCCCTAAGGGGATTCAAAACATTTTGAATAAATTTGCTGACGCATGCAGGGTTAGAGGTTTGGAAATCAACTGCTCTAAAACTAAATTTATGGTTTTCAATCCTTACAAACGCTCCAAAAATAAGTTAATATTGGGTTCTCAACAACTTGAGCAGGTTAAGGTGTTTGATTACCTGGGCGTTAGAATTAATGACAACCTTGCGTGGTCTTCGCAAATTTTAAAGAGTGAATCATCTTTGCAGATAGTAGATGGTGCTATAGTTAGGAGACTGAGAGGCTCATCCTATCGCCCCATTTCCCCTGCACTAGAGATACACAGGGCAAAAGCTCATGGGGCAGCCCTATATGGGGCTGAACTATGGGGCATGGAGAATACCAAAAAATTTGAAATAGCGGAAAATAAATTTCTTAGAGCCATACTTAATGTTCCGACTAGTACTCCGATTTTACCACTGCGTCTCGATTTGGGTGTGAAATCTATCTCGTATCATGCAGTCCTCAGAACCTTGTTGTTCTGGATAAGGATTTGGGCAAATAC
Source organism: Calotriton arnoldi (assembly GCA_963921515.1). Classification (NCBI taxonomy): domain Eukaryota; kingdom Metazoa; phylum Chordata; class Amphibia; order Caudata; family Salamandridae; genus Calotriton; species Calotriton arnoldi. The sequence continues at coordinate 2,842,879 of CAWUFW010001326.1, read as the reverse complement.
TACAGAGATTAAAGTAAGAGAGGCAGTGGTGGAACTTTTAAATCTCCAAAAACGGAAAGGCACCTTGTTATGGTTTTCAAGGATTAGAGATTGGCTACACCGCTTGGGCCTTGTATCGCTGTGGGAGAATCCAGGTTCCATAACTAAAAAGTTGGCCCCCATATTAAAAAATAAATTTTGGGTCTATATCAATTCTATTTGCACTGAAAGTACATCGTATGGAGTTTTAACAATGCAATTTTTAGATGTAAAATATAGTTTTAATTTTGAACCCTTTATGGATCAAATAGAACCCCCCCATGCACGAGCACTTTATATTCAACTAAGACTTGGTTCACTTCCATTGAATCTCTGGAAATGTAAATGGACAAATGCTGGACTATCGCCTATTTGCCCAATATGCTTAAGTGCAGAAGAATCCATTGAGCACTTTCTCTTCTTCTGTCCTATGTACAAGGCTATCAGGAGAGCTTGGATCATTCCAGTCTGTCGATTGTTCTCTTTTTCCAGGCCAATGGAAGCTCTTCGAATTTTACGATCTGACACTTCACAGTGCATTGTCTTTGCTGTCTCAAGATTCCTATTGTATGCGTGGTGGTTGAGATCCAAGGCCCTGAAATGAACTTAATGTGGTGACGTCCTTGGTCAATTGACTTTTTTAATCCTTTTTTAGTCTTCTTGCTGCTACTTTTAAACTTTTATCTGAGGCGGGGGTTTAAAATGGATGTAGTAATTATTACTTGATTGTTTTTTAAAGTATTGTATTTAAATGTTTTGTATGCTGGTGTAATGATCATATGATTGGTCGAAATAAACTATCTCTCTCTCTCACTGCTGTTCAGTGCCAAAGTGCAAGTGCTCCCTTTGTAAATTGTTGCTATGGATTGGTGTTTCCATGATTGGCTGATTTGATTTACTAGTCAGTCCCAAGTAAGGTGCACTGTGTGTGCCCAGAGCCTGTAAATCAAATGCTGCTAGTGGGCTGCAGCACTGATTGTGCCACCCACAGAAGCAGCCTGTAAATGAAACTCTGGCCTGCCATTGCAGAGCCTGTGTGCAGTCTGGTACTGCCATGTCAACCTGGCAAGTGCACCCACTTGCCAGGCCCTACCATTCCCTTTTCTTACGTTAGTCACCCCTAAGGTAGGCCCAAGGTATCCCTGTGGCAGGGTGCAGTGTATGTGAAAGGTAGGACATGCCCTGGTGTGTGTGGCATGTCCTGATAGTGAAATACTGCCAATTTCGTTTTTCACTATTGCAAGGCTACCTGTTCCCATAGGATAGCATGGGGAGTTTGCTTACAACATCTTATAAACATAACTACTCCTGGGAACAAGGTAGGAAATTAAAGTTTGATATGCCTGAACTCAGAATGTTCAAATACATCTTTTAGTGAAGGTGATTTCTACATTCTGTGTTTGAAAATACCACTTTTAGAAAGTAGGTATTTTCTTGCTTAACTCATCCAGTGTGCCTCTGCTAGGTTCGTGTATTGCATGTCTGGCTTTGGAATGACAGAGGCTAGGGAGGAGCAGTAGCTCCAGAGAGTTGGATGAGTCAGGGCTAGGCTGAATAGACCGGGGCTTCTTTTAGAGTAGGGGGAGGCGATTTCCTTTCACCTGAATGGGCCTGTTCTGCCTTCCACAATGCTGTCTCCACCTTCTGCCAGGAAGCTGCACCAGAGAGGACAGAACTGGTCTCGACTGAGCACAGGGATTCTCTGCCATGAGAGAACAAAGGATTTTGTAGTATAAATATTGGGGCCCAGAACTTCAGATCATTTCTGGGAATCAAGAGGAACCTTTGCCAAGGAGAAGAGCTGGAGAAGCTCAGGAGGAATACTGCCCCTGTGCTCTTTGCTGTCTGGGGTTGGCCTGCAGTGGCTACTTGCTGCCAAGGAAAGGAGAAAGGACTTTGCTGTTTGCTGTGTCCCCTGCTTGAGGAATGTCTCCAAAGGCTTGAAACCGAGCTTGCCTCCTGTTCTGAGGACACAAAGACTTCACCACCAGCTCCCATGAACTTCCTTGCTGGGAGTTCTGACCTGCAAAGAGGTGCCTGCTGTTGTTTTGGACCTCTAGATACTGTTTTCTGCTGGGAGCTGGAAAATCAACGAATACCGAGAATCGTGATGCATCCGTACCTGTTTCTGATGCATCGCCAAAGAAACCGTCGCAGCACCTGCCGCGACTCGAGAAATCACCGCACGCCACATCGAGTGCATCGATCTCCTAAGTCCAAGATCACTGCACCGATTTCGATGCAAGGCCTGCTGTGCGGCTGCAAGAATCCGCGCATCGTTCCAGATCATCGCATCGAGGCGCCAAGTCTGTCGCATCATTGGGGGACGCAATAAGAAACCGACGCATTACCTCCCCACGCAGTAAAAAACCGACGCATCACCACTCCTCCGGTAAGGAAACGACACATTACCTCCCCTGCGCAGCAGTAAGGAACCGGCGCAACACCTCCCCCGGAGCAAGGAACAGACGCATCACCTTCCCTGAGTGTAAGGAACCGACACATCACCTTCCCTGCGGCCCTTTTTGCTTTGTGCATGACACATCCAAGGTACTTTGTGTGAAAAGTGTTGCATCTGCAATTTGCTTTGAACTGAACTATTTCTACCATTTGAAAGTCATATTTTTATTACTGTATTGTGGATTTTCGTAGTTAGGTCTTGGTTTGGTTTAGATAAAGATTACTTATTTTTCTAAACTGGTGTGGTGTCCATTTGTAGTGTTTTCACTGTATTACTGTATGTGTTCACAAATGCTTTACACACTGCCTCTGAGATAAGCCTGTCTGCTCGTGCCATGCTACCAAGGGGGTGAGCAGGGGTTATTTTAGGAGTGTAACCTCCTTACTCTGACTAGAAGCAAGGGTCCCTATTTGGACAAAGATACCTACCTCTGACAACTAGAGACCCCCATTTCTAACATGAAGGCTGTGTCCTTTGCCAACAGTCCAGCAAGAGATTACAGCAGTACCTTGATAGGAAGATGTGCTGCAACTGAGAAAATGTGGCCTTGTGGAACATGGATGCAGAGCAATTCCACTACTTTTAGCTTCATGTACAAAAGCACAACTCCACTTACCAGTAGTTCACAACAGTAGGTGGTGCAGTGTCCTTTAGCGTATAGGCATCAAGTGTTGGGCAATAGCGATTAGGAAGGCACATTTGTTCTTGGAGGTCCCTACTGGTCAAGGACCACATTACATGAGGAGAGGAGCCACAGGAAGCACAGTTAAAGATATATAATTTCACTAATTCAAGACGGATAAGAAATGTTTCCAGGCCACCCACATCAGAATCAGCATGGCTGACTAATTATGCTGCTATTTCCTAGAACTTTGTCTCGCAGCATTCGAGGGTCCATCTTCGTTGTGCTCCACGATACTTTGCACCTCAGACTGTTGTTTTTCTCCTTCTATTTGTGATTCCTGTGGTTTCCTTTTTTTCTGCTTTTATGATCTTGGTTTATGCTGTTTGTTGCTAACCTCATGAATTGACTTTTAACTTATCTTGTTTGCTTATCATCTTTTACGCTTCTTGCTTTTTTCTTTTCCTTTAGGTTATTAGTATTCTTCATCTTTACACTAGTGCTTTGAGGCTTTGCTTTTTTGTACTCCTTGCTGTTTGTCCTACCAGTCTAGAGGGCAGTAGGGTGGCATCTGGGAGGGAAGAAGGAAAAGGTAAGGGAAGTGTGACATGAAATTGACAAAATGTATGCCTCCTGAATGTAAAGTTGACAGTTTAGACACTAGACCGTACCTCTTTCCTCATGAGGACAAACAGACAACCTCCTCCATCATCTGATAGTAAGCAGATTGCACGAGACACCTACTCATTTTCCGATAGAACAGAATCACTGATATAAGAATACCTGTGGAGCAAGAACTATTCGTTAACAAGTATCCTAAATTACAAAAAGAAAGGCAGATGTTGGACCTTCTCCTCGCCTTGCCTTGCTTCACTTCCCTCACTGTTTATTTTTCCCATAAGATTTACAATGGTAGAGAACGCCCTACATTTTCTCCAAAGTTTATTTAGGTATTCATTTGTGCCTGGAGCAGTACCAAGAGCTTCTCAGCGAGTGCATACATTCAAGACAGGATGGAGTGTTTCTTGAGCTGTAAGGCAATGTGTTATTGGACGCTGAACGTAGATTATCGTTGAACGTCCTTGCCAACTTGATTGCTCTGGCGTCTCAATGGCAGTGGCGTAACACAGGCCCCCGCAGTCCCCGCGGTGCGGGGAGGCCCCCGAGCTGCAAAGGGCCCACCTTAGCACAGAACTCTGGCCTGAAGGATCCTGATTAAATCCAGAGCGGGGCCCCTCCATGTGCCTAGCAGCGGGGCACCCTGAAGTTTCGTTATACCATTGCTCGATGGTAGTGGTCCCCCTGAGGTGTGTTCTGCGAGCTGCCTGGAGCATCAAGCTTAAGGAGTGGACTACGGAATTCAGCACTGAAAAAAGGATACCAGACTTAGGCATCTTCATTTGTCAAACAAGCTCCATGTATATCAGGAAATCGGTGTGGATGAGCCTTATAAACAGCCCTTTCCAACATAGTGGTCTTTCCCTTGTTGCTGGCTAAGGTTTCTATTCCAGTATGAAGAGTATTTTCCTGTGATGTCATTTCCTATTTGATACAAAAGGGGATGATGGACGGAACGTTTGAGCCAATCAAACACTCACCCCCAGTCAACTGATCTGGGTTTAATCCATCATCATTCTTTAGCTCACTCCACCACCCCAGTTCAGACATGGCCATATGCAAATCAGTCTGACCCTGTGCCTCATGGGAACAGTCCAGCACGAACTGCCAAGCCATGTCTTCCCTGGACCGGAAACAAGCATCCTAGGACCGGTTTCTGGCATTCCAGCCGTCATCAGCCAGGCTTGCTTGAATCCAGTGGCAAAGTGAGCAAGGGACCCACGTCTGGGCATACCCCCGCCAACTTAGGGCGAACAAAGCGATACAAAAGGGGATGATGGACGGAACGTTTGAGCCAATCAAACACTCACCCCCAGTCAACTGATCTGGGTTTAATCCATCATCATTCTTTAGCTCACTCCACCACCCCAGTTCAGACATGGCCATATGCAAATCAGTCTGACCCTGTGCCTCATGGGAACAGTCCAGCACGAACTGCCAAGCCATGTCTTCCCTGGACCGGAAACAAGCATCCTAGGACCGGTTTCTGGCATTCCAGCCGTCATCAGCCAGGCTTGCTTGAATCCAGTGGCAAAGTGAGCAAGGGACCCACGTCTGGGCATACCCCCGCCAACTTAGGGCGAACAAAGCGATACAAAGGGGATGATGGACGGAACGTTTGAGCCAATCAAACACTCACCCCCAGTCAACTGATCTGGGTTTAATCCATCATCATTCTTTAGCTCACTCCACCACCCCAGTTCAGACATGGCCATATGCAAATCAGTCTGACCCTGTGCCTCATGGGAACAGTCCAGCACGAACTGCCAAGCCATGTCTTCCCTGGACCGGAAACAAGCATCCTAGGACCGGTTTCTGGCATTCCAGCCGTCATCAGCCAGGCTTGCTTGAATCCAGTGGCAAAGTGAGCAAGGGACCCACGTCTGGGCATACCCCCGCCAACTTAGGGCGAACAAAGCGATACTGGGGTGGCGTGGTGAAGCAAAATAACGATGGATTAAACCCAGATCTGTGACTGGGGGTGAATGTTTGCCATTGTGCAACATTCCGTCCATCATCTTGTGTGTTTTGAATTTCCTATTTGAACCATATATAAGGAGGAATTGATGGATGAGTCACAATGCATTTGCTGCATCATTTTTCATCATATTGTTCACCCCCTTGCTGCTGTTTTTGTCCCTGATTTTTATATTGAGCAATTGGAACTTTTACTAGATTTTTCTACTGGATATTTTTACTTAGCTTGTTTTTCTTCCCCAATGTTGGTAGGAGTTTGGTGCCTTGCTGCTCACTTCAGTATTAATGTTCTTTTTCCATCAAGAGCTACAAGATTGTAAATTAGGGTTTTTACCCTTTGTGTTTGTTTTCTCCTACCTGGCACCCTCTGAAGCAGACACTTAACAACTTTCATACCTACTATTACACCCTTTCCTTATTCAGTCAAGAGGGCACTCAAAAGTCCTTTTCAGCATCTAGTCCATGAAAAATGTATGCTTCACAGGACAGTCTTCTGAATTCTAGAAAGTTTTATCCTCACTACACATCTCAGATACCAGACACTTCTGGTCATTTTCTGGAAAGAGTCCAAGCAATGACGTTTTGATTGAACTAACAAAGATCTCTGCATCTGCTGACATGTTTCCCTCAGAGTTTCTGCATGAGGACCACTGTGTGCAAGAAGAAAGAGGTCCACAATACTATCCGGCTTTCCAGCTCTGCGGCGGGTAGATTACCGGCATATGTCCTCCTTGGACAGGACACCACCACATTGGTGTCTGGAGCTGACAAGACCGAATGGAGTGAGTGTTTCCCTCCAGATAGGTTACAACTAGGACTGGCGGGACTTCGTGCTCGTCTCCACGAAGAGTGGTAGGTAGGAACTCCTCCACCCACCACCAAGTGTAGATAGTTTTACACCTAGGTCCTGATGAAATGCAATGGATCAGTATTGACCGCAATGCATGAAACATGTTGACCACTTTGTAAGAGTTGAGCTCTGCTCCGCTGGACCATTGCGCCAGAGAGCAGCCACTCCATTTCTCTTTTAATAAGGTGGATAGCCACCCTAATAAAAAGTTTATTTGGATTATCCAACCTTTTTATAATCACTTACTCACATCACATCTACACTGTTCTCTAGGGCCCTCACACCCACAGCACCATACGGCAAGGAACTGAAGATCTCCGCCAAAGAGCCCCTTTATGGGTGCCCGTCGGGTATTGCAGCGCCGACCCGACGAGGAGCAAGTCCATATGATGAAGCATGACACCTAGCTTGCTGGGTGTGTGAGGACTTTAGTTCCGAAAAGGAGTATTTCCTCATCCTTCACTTTTGTCACATGTTGTCCACACCCTTTTATTGGGGAACAGCTCACCTTTCGTGTTATTTTTAGCACTTCACATATGCCTCTGTTAATTCTGCAGCTCTTGGATCACTGGTCCAGGTCAAATACCTTCAGCCTATTGCTGTGTGTGTACAAGAGGACTTTTAATCCAACACCCCTAACACCTTCAATATTAATTGCACTAATCTGCCTATTCCGATTTGTCACCTCCCACCGGACGTATAAATTGTCTCAAATTAGGTTAAGTATTCCTTGCTTTTATTTGTTTCCCATATATGATCAGTTTTTGTTTCCCGATTGGAATAGGCATCACCAAAACACAAAGTTAAAAATGATGTGATGTGGTCTGATCAAGAGTTTTGCATCTTCACCAGAGATCACCACCGACTATCAATTTATGAGAATGTTTCTAGTGTTCCTAGAGCTAAACTAATGGATCAAGCCCACTGTGGTCTTGGGACCATCTGCTATAGGATTATAATCTACATGAGGGCATCTAAAAAAGAGATTCAGACGTCCTGGAGTCTCCCAACCCAAAAGGGCATATGCTGCTTGAACTTTAAAAAAGCAGGAAACTTGACCCCGGATTTTGTTGCTTCTTTGAGTGGGCAAAGTAAGCACTTCAAAACATCAGGCACAAATTTCAGAGCTTTCTTGGACAACAATCTGCAATATCTACAGACTTTGGCCGACTACTGCACCTGTTGAGACAATTTAGGCTTGGCCAAAACAAATTTAATTACAGGAAGCGCTTGGGCAGAACCATCAGGGTATTGTTGAGCAAACAGCTTTGAACTGTCTTGTGCTACCTATTCTGCTGAGATCGTTGACAACGTGGTTTTTGAAGGAAGCACCTGGACAAACGACCCCTGACCTTGACTGGTAGGTCGCTCCCCCACCACACAGCTCCGTCTGTGTGCCCTGCTGCTGCCCCTGATTGTGCTCGTTTTTTTCCTTTCTGTGCCCCCTTGCTGCCCCTGATTGTGATCGTTTTTTCCTTTCTGTGCCCCCTTGCTGCCCCTGATTGTGATCGTTTTTAGGTCTCGACTACGCAGCGCGCATGCGCTGAATAGGCAAGAGACCTCTTGAAAACGATTCAGCTTTGCAGGCAAAAACGTGCACGCGTTGCATTGCTTTCAATGCAACGCGTGCACGTTTGGCGATTCCCTTGCGGGAGCGAGCGGCGCCATGTGTTAGTAATTATCGCGCTCGCTCCCGCAAGGGAAACGCTGCCTGCTCTCAGCCGCACCCCCTACTTGCGCGAGGCGCGCGCGCTTGTTTAAATAGCCACAGCGCATTTAAACTGAAAAGTGTGCAGTGATCATGCCCAACTGCACGTTACGATAGCGGGTAAGTACACCAACAGCACACAGCGCTAGGCGAACCAGCGAAGGACGCAATCACACAGGAAATTCCTCTTGCACACACAAAGAAGTCGTACGTGCTGAGAAAAGGAAAGCTGCTCGTTTTATTAACTACGTATTGATTTATCACGACCGCATTTGAACGTCCAATGTTACTTCAGTTTTTCCCGATTGCGGTTAATAGTGGTTGTCCGCCGTGGTCTGTATAGGATGGTCATTGTCATGTTTCGAAGAACTCGGGCTTCTCATGCAATGAAGAGAATATGCATAGCACTTCCTTAACCCTCATTTGCAGAGTCCGACAATCAAGTTACTCTCCTTTTTAGTGAAATTATTATAATTTCCCTACAGTGACCATCGAAATTATTCATTCAGTTTACAGCATTTCACGAAGAGCTTACTTGAAGTGGTAGCAGGATTTTCATTTTCGTGACACCTAAACTGTTCAAGGTTGATAGCTATGCAATTCTCTTTCCATGCATGGACGGGTGAACAGGCTGCACATACTCCCAAGGTTGACCATTTTTAGAACGAAGGGCGCAGAGTCCAGGGGAGTGTATGTCTTCTTTCTTTCTGTGAAGTGTTTTACGGCGAGTAGCACGCGACTCTTGAGCTCAAATATAGTGGTCAGTCCATTAATTATTGGGGTTAGTGTGTAAGCTCATCCGAGGCATAAACGACAGTTTCTTTGTGGTACATTATTGACACAGATGTGATAATTGGAGGGAGCTATGCAAGAAGCAATTGCTTGCTGTAATTAATAAGCTAGTCATGGTTTCCAAAAAGAGCTTGATTGATGGACGGAATGCTGAAACGGTGTCAAACATTCACCCCCAGTAAAGAGATCTGGGTTAAATCCATCCTTCTTTTGCTCACTACGCCACCCCAGTTTGGACCCATCCATATGCAAATCAGTCTTGAACCTGCTCCTCATGGGAACAGTCCAGCCCGAACTGCCGAGCTAAGTCCTCCCTGGCTCATCATGCCAGTGGAGTCAAGCTAGCCCGGCTGATGTGGGGTGACACCCAGAAACTAGTCCCAGCATGCTTGTTTCCGGTCCAGGGAGGACCTGGCCTGGCTATTCAGCTGGACTGTTCCCATGGGGAGCAGGGTCAAGACTGATTTGCATATGGCTGGGTCCAAACTGGAATGGCATGGTGTGCAAAAAAACAATGGATTAAGTCCCAGATCTTTGTACTGGGGGTGAATGACATTGTTTCAGCTTTCCGTCCAACAATTGATAATTTTGCATTTGTCTTTTCATAAAAGCAAGTACTTTAATCACCGTGCAGAACTAAATGGCACACAGTGCAATTATGGTAAGCAAATTCTGGGTTATGATCCTTGGTTGAAATCACAGGTGCAGATTATAGCACTGTTATTCCCTTGGAGCGTAGAACTGCAACTTAGTCACTCGTTGATATCCCTAGTTCACTTTGAGCAGAAAGTCTCAGGTCCTCCCGCTCCACTTATTTAGAGCTCATCTGTTCTTTTACTCCCAGTGAAGCCTCATAATGCCTGCATGCCAGTTCTCGTAGTTGTGGCAAGACCGGCGTAGCCAATGTTTTCCGTTTTCACAGTAGTCTCTTTATACAGGAATGGCATGGCAAACATAAGTTGTTGCTTATGTTTTGGCCTTATCACTAATATTACACATAGTCCGGTAGCACCCAACCAGTCTCTGTTTTCGAAATAAAGAAAAGAAGACAAAACTTAGTAAATCACAGAGTTTAATAAGCTTGTGCACACGCGGATGGTCAGTCAGTTTCGCAGAACTGTAAAGTGAACTTCAAATCACAATGCAACAGACAGTGGTTTATACACCCTTTTAAAGATAAACACGTCACATGCATAAATACTGATAGAATGTTCGAGCACAGCATTATTGTAAAAAAACAAGCATTTGCAATGCAATAGGTCTTGCATTATTAAAGTTTGAGCTATTGGTGTTGCATTATCGCCTTTGGGACCTTATAAGTGTTTAGCCATGTAACAGTTAATGTTGTTGCACAAAGGATATTGTGCTGCATAACTAAATACTTATAAGGTCCCAAAAGCCAATGCTTGTTTTTAACACCCAAAGGCACATATCTGGAGCTTAGCTCCTACCTATTTGGCTTTTTTACTCTCCAAAAAGGCAACACTGTCCACACAGTTCCATGCCACACAATTAAAATCCACACCTTTTCAATCCACACCACAAAATTTGACACCAAACCACATAATTCAACTCAACAACACAATTACACAACTCACCACATACATCCAGTCCTCACCACATAATTCCACATCATGCCACAAAATTCAGCAGCGCACGACATAATTAAACTCCACTACATACCACTCCACAACACAAAATACCATTCCACATAATTGCACTACATAACACACAATCCCACTCCACATAATTTAATGACTCTCAATACCACATAATTGCTATCCACATATTTTCACTGCACATCATGCTACATAATTCCACTATACAAATCCACTCCATACCACACAATTCCACGCCACACAATTCCACAACTAAAAATTCCAATCCAACCCACATAACTCCACTACACACCACATGCATACACTCAATAACACATAGGTAAAAGACATTGCCATTTACAACGCCAATAGGTATAACTCAAGCAACTGCGAGACCTATTGCATTTCCAATGCTTGTTTACAATAGATTTCTCTTTCAAACCCTAAAGAACATACTTCATTCCCTTTAACTCAATTGGTTTTAAAATTTCAAAATTACACAGTCGCGTTATGAAGATAATTTTGATGATACAAAAAAAGCGTGCAGTATTTACTTAGCTCTTTCGCCAAATTCTTCACACTATGGGGCATATTAGCATTGCCTGGCGATAATTATCGCAAAGCGCAATTAGCGCTTGGATAATTATCGCCAGGAATCGCCGGTTTCTATCGCGGAGTTAGCGTGCAATCAGCAATGCTAATCTCCAAAGCGATAGAAACCTTGAAGAACAGTGTGAATATCGCCGGAAAACAGGCGATATTCACACTGTTCCCTAGTTCTGCTTGCTGATAGTGCGAGGGGACTTAGCCATGTAATCCACCTCTCATTGGATTACATGGCTAAGTCAGGGTGGGACCAGGTGTTAGCAAACCAGCGCTAAACGTGTTTAGCGTTGGTTCGCTAATCACCGCCCCTGCCTCGCTGATAGGCGTTAGCGACCTCAGCGACTGTTTCCAGTCGCTGTTAGGTGGGGAACGCCTACTTTGCATGCCATTAGCGATAAATATCGCTGGCATGCAAAGCGGCACCCAACCCGGTCGCTATCGCCTACAAGCTGTCGCTAACAGCAGTTAGTGACAGCTTGTTGATAAGGCGATAATATTATCGCCGCTTTAGCGGGAAAAAGTCCCGCTAAAGTGGCGATAATCGCCTTGCTAATATGCCCCTATATTTATTTAATGTGCACTGGAGAGCGAAAATTGTCTTTGAGTCGTTGTATGTTGTGATATGACGTTCTTCTTTTATAACATTTCTGGGTAGATGTTTATAAGTTTTGTTCGAAAGGGGTGCATTGTTTTCAGCCTCTGCCAATGTTATACACATATTTCATCCAGCAAATAATATTTGGGCCGTTTGGCCTGTGCCCTGTTCTCATTAAGCCCCGACTGGCCCGTGCCCGGCTCCGAGAGCGGGGATTATCCCCAGCACGAAATTAAATTACAGTGTTATTTAAAGGGGTTGCTGCACAACAGGGGTGGTTTATCCAGTTTACAGAGCAGTCGTTACATAGCCTTCCTCGGAAAGGAAGCAAACGGGAGCGAGGTTTTTTCATGCATCATTCTTGTCTATTAATAACCTGTTTTATATATAGCGTGTCGTCCCACGCTTCTGCAGTTTCTAAGTGCTGTAAGTAACAACCGTTACTCTTAACCAATTGATTTATGAGCATCAGAAGGATGGTAGACTGAGATAGCCTTCCTGGGATTCTAACTCGTGATGTGCAGATAACAGCGGCGAGCGTTTAAATCACCGACGCCTTGCTGTCTTTCTTGCGCCTGTGCTGCCCTTCTGCTCTTATAGAGCTCTTTGCAACCTAGAGGGTTTGGAGGGATACAAAGGAGTAGCAGAAGCTGAGGAAATACGTCCTGATAGAGAGTTTCGTACATGCATTCACTCTCTCTCTCTCTTACTTGTTTGAAATATTCATATGGTCTGGGAAATGCTTCACATTCAACAAAGTAAGGTGCAGGGTGCATCTCTTCCTCAAACTCTCAAATAGTTTTGCAAATGAACCACCACTGCTTTACTTGTAGGTAGCTGTCAGTGCAGCGCCCAGATACCCCTACTGCTGCTTAATTGATTGAATGAATATTATGTGCAATATGACAAGAAATGATACCGTGATGCTAGGACCAACACTATGACTGATGCCACGTCCACCATTGTCTTGCTGGCCACCCCTAGGGTAAGGATGGCAAAAGTAAGTAAAGAGTTACCACCATTATGCCAGGGCCAACAGTAACCAGACGTGAACAGTGCATGTATACCAGCATTAGGCCAATGGTAAACAGTAGGTCAGGGGTCTGCAGCATCATGCCATGGATGCCTCCGGTGCCTCTTTCCCCTCTCCCTATAACCCCAGCCAGATAGCCCTCACATCCAAACATCAATAATGTAATCACTGTGCAGAGTGCATCTTTTCGCACTCCCACCTCAAGAACCCACAAGAACTTCTTCTTTCATTCCTCTTTATTTTTTGCATTTTTATATAGTGCAAATTAAGGTATCAAAGCGCTTTATATAAGCACTAGTTCCATTACAGAAATTTGCCCAGTGGGGAATTATGTGCTGCGTGGCTAAACACTTATAAGGTCCCAAAGGCGAGACCTATTGGCTATGCCAATGCTTGTTTCCTTTCTGTGCCCCCTTGCTGCCCCTGATTGTGATCGTTTTTTCCTTTCTGTGCCCCCTTGCTGCCCCTGATTGTGATCGTTTTTTCCTTTCTGTGCCCCCTTGCTGCCCCTGATTGTGCTCATTTTTTCCTTTCTGTGCCCCCTTGCTGCCCCTGATTGTGCTCGTTTTTTCCTTTCTGTGCCCCCTTGCTGCCCCTGATTGTGCTCGTTTTTTCCTTTCTGTGCCCCCTTGCTGCCCCTGATTGTGCTCGTTTTTTCCTTTCTGTGCCCCCTTGCTGCCCCTGATTGTGCTCGTTTTTCCTTTCTGTGCCCCCTTGCTGCCCCTGATTGTGCTCGTTTTTTCCTTTCTGTGCCCCCTTGCTGCCCCTGATTGTGATCGTTTTTCCTTTCTGTGCCTGTTTCCCGCCGCTGCGCCCCTGCGGCCCCGCCCCCTCACTGCCCATTCGCTGCCCCATTCCCTGCTCCTCCCTCCCACCTCCCCATTTATGGCAGCCGCTGCGCGGACGCGCCGCTGGCGCGCCAAAGGCGCGCCTAAGGCATGCCCGTCTGCGCCCGTCCGCGCCGTGGCCGCGCCCAGCGCCAAACCCCCTGGTCCGGGCATCCCCCGCACCCGCCACATCAACAGACGCCGATACGACGCCAGCACCCTCCACGCACTCAACCCCGGAAAAGATCACGCCTGCTACCAGGCCACCCCGAAGCGCACCCAAGGGCCCTTCACCTGCCGGAACTGCAGCTTCGCCAGCACCCGCCCCGCCAAACCACCGCCCAGGAAAGAACCCAACTACCTCAGATGCATCCTCCTCAACACCCGCTCCGCCCGCAAACACGCCATCGAACTCTGGGACCTTCTCGACTCAACCTCCCCAGACGTCGCATTCCTGACGGAGACCTGGCTGAATCCCGCTTCAGCCCCCGACATCGCCATTGCCATCCCGGACGGATACAAGATCACCCGCAGGGACCGCACCAACGGAGTCGGAGGAGGCATCGCCATCGTCCACAGGAACACCCTCAGAGTCTCAACCAACACCGACGACACCCTCAGCACCGCCGAACACATGCACTTCCAGATCCACACCGATCCCAACACCACCCTCAGAGGAACCCTCATCTACAGACCCCCGGACCCCGACCACAGTTCAGCGATTCCATCGCTGACTTCGTCAGCACACACGCCATCGCCTCCACGGACTACATCCTCCTCGGGGACCTGAACTTCAACCTCGAGAACAACAAGGACACCAACTCCACCACCCTGATCGACAACCTCGCCACCCTCGGACTCAGACAGCTCGTGACTACACCCACCCACGCCACCGGCCACACGCTAGACTCCATCTTTTCCGCAAGCCCACACGTCTCCTTCAACCACACCTCCGAACCCCACTGGACTGACCACCACTGCATCCACTTCACCTACAGGAAGCCCACCACGCACCACCGCACCGAACAAATGCCTCGCCGCTGCTGGAGCAGAGTCACGGAAGACCAGCTAACCACAACCCTCGCCCTGAGCCCACCCGCCGAACCCTCCGACCCCGACACCGCCGCCCGCAACCTCAGACAGTGGATCGACGACTGCGCCAACACCCTCGCCCCGCTCAAGAATCCGCCCAACAGCCACACCAGCAAGAAAGCCACCTGGTTCACCGAAGACCTCCAGGCCTCCAAACGAACATGCCGAAAACTGGAGAAGATCTGGCTCCACGAACGGACAGCGGACAGCTACGCCGCCCACAAGAGCGCCACCCGCAATCACCATCACCTCATCAGATCCGCCAAAAGGGCCTCACTCAAAGACCGCCTAGACAACAACGCACACAACAGCAAAGAGCTCTTCAACATCGTGAAGGAACTCTCCAACCCCAGCTCCAACACCAACGACATCCAGCCGTCGCGAGACCTGTGCGACTCACTGGCCACCTTCTTCCACCGCAAAATCGCCGACATCCACGACAGCTTCAACACCACGACCGCCCCGGCAACCACCGAGACCACTGCCCCCACAACCACCAACCGCCTGCTCTCCTGGACCAACATCAACGACGAGGACACCAGCGAGATCATGAACACCATCCACTCCGGTTCACCGCTAGACCCGTGCCCTCACCACATCTTCAACAAAGCCAGTACAGCCATCGCGCCCCATCTCCGGAAAATAATCAACATCTCCTTCGAGACAGCAACCTTCCCGGAAAGCTGGAAGCACGCCGAGATCACCGCCTTACTCAAGAAACCCAAGGCAGACCCCAAGGACCTCAAGAACTTCCGACCCATCTCTCTGCTCCCACTCCCCGCGAAGGTCACAGAGAAAATCGTCAACAAACAACTGACCCGCTACCTCGAGGAGAACAACATCCTGGACCCTTCCCAGTCCGGCTTCCGCAGCAACCACAGCACCGAAACCGCCCTCATCGCCGCCACCGATGACATCAGGACCCTGCTAGACAACGGAGAAACAGCAGCCCTCATCCTCCTGGACCTATCAGCCGCCTTCGACACGGTCTGCCACCACACACTACGAACACGCCTTCACGACGCCGGGATCCAAGAGAAGGCCCTGGACTGGACCACATCCTTCCTTTCCGGCAGAACACAAAGCGTCCGCCTCGCCCCCTTCCGATCCAAGGCCACCAAGATCATCTGCGGCATACCCCAAGGCTCCTCCCTCAGCCCAACGCTGTTCAACATCTACATGGCACCCCTCGCCCACGTCGCCCGACAGCACAACCTCAACATCATCTCCTACGCCGACGACACCCAGCTGATCCTCTCCCTCACCAAAGACCCTCACACCGCCAAAGCCCACCTCCACGAAGGAATGAAGGCCGTCGCCGAATGGATGAGGACCAGCCGCCTGAAGCTGAACTCGGACAAGACGGAGGTCCTCATCCTTGGTTCCAACCCTTCAGCCTGGGATGACTCCTGGTGGCCAACATCACTGGGAACAGCCCCGCCACCCACCGACCACGTACGCAACCTAGGGGTCATCCTCGACCCCACCCTCTCCATGACTAAGCAGGTCAACGCCGTTTCCTCATCCTGCTTCAACATCCTCCGAATGCTCCGCAGGATCTTCAAGTGGATCCCCACCGAAACAAGAAAAACAGTCACCCAGGCCCTCGTCACCAGCAGGCTGGACTACGGAAACACCCTCTACGCAGGTACGACGGCTAAGCTCCTGAGACGGCTGCAACGCATCCAGAACGCCTCTGCACGTCTTATCCTCGACATCCCCCGACGCAGCCACATCACACCCCACCTGAGAGACCTGCACTGGCTCCCTGTCAACAAGAGGATAACCTTCAAGCTCCTCACCCACGCACACAAAGCACTCCACAACTCCGGACCAGCCTACCTCAACAGACGACTCAGCTTCTACACCCCCACCCGCCAGCTCCGCTCGACCAGCCTCGCCCTCGCCACAGTCCCCCGCATCCGGAAAACGACCGCCGGCGGCAGATCCTTTTCCCACCTCGCCGCCAAGACCTGGAACACCCTCCCCACCAACCTCCGACAGACCCAAGACCTACTGGCCTTCAGAAGACTCCTCAAGACCTGGCTCTTCGATCAGTAGCAGCACCACCCCCCTCTTCCCCCAGCGCCTTGAGACCCTCGCGGGTATGTAGTGCGCTTTATAAGTGACATGATTGATTGATTGATTGATTGATTGACAAAAATGGGAATCCTGTCTTTGAAAAGGGTCAGGGCCTCCTCTACCACTGTGCAGGGGGCCCCACTTACCTCTCGTCTCAGTACTCAATGTGAAGGACAACTTGTGTTACTACCTGTGTGGACCAAAGATGCTCAAGAGGTGCAGTTTTGTCATGATACAAAATAAATAAAAAGGGCCATCTGTGCTCTTTGGCAAAGTATAGTATCCTAGGTTTAGGACCGGACTTCTCCCAGTAGAGGGAATATCTAATTCATGGATTCATCTGGACCCATGCATCAGATGAAGGGTTTGTAACTATAAGAAGGAGTCTATGGCACACATTCTTCGCTGCTGTCCGGTGTGTGATGCCGAGTGTAGGTTGTTCTTGAAACCTCCTACACGAAATTGATTTTTAGCCATTTGGTCTATTTTAATAGCAGTGGCATGCAGTTATTCTGTGGCTTGTACTAGATTTGCAGTAGCCGTTAATACCTAGGCCACATTTATTAGTATTTCATTTTGTGTATTTATGGACTGCTAGTAGACCACTTGCTTGAGTTTTCCTTATTCCTTTTAAAACAAGTGTTTAATACTACCTGATTCTGAATTACGACTACAATGTTTTTATTGTACTGTATCCTAATATATTACATTTGATAGTGTTTTTATCACTTGTTTTACTATCATCATTTTCTACTGCTTGTCTTTTTTATTGAAATGTGTGAGGAAACAAGCTTTTTGCAGCCCTCCACTTTTTACCCCCATTTAGACTACCAGCTGCTGGTTTTCGACTCTGAGAGTACACTGAGGCCTGATAACCAGACCTCAGTGCCAGTGTTCTAACCCTTTATAAAATATATGTTGATTTGGCTACCCCCAATTGACATACGCTGACTTACTTATAAGTCCCTAGTATATGGTACTCGGGTACCCAGGGCATGTAAGTTAGAGTATCTACCCAGGGCTGCAGCCACCCTGCATGTGACATGGTACAAAATGGCTCCCAGTCTGCCACTGCAGCCTGGAAAATCAGTTTTAGAGCTGCTAGTTCTTTTTTGCAATTCAAACCAATGGCAAAGCCCCCACTTTCCTTAACATTATATATATGTCTCCCCTGAGGAAGGCCTATACACTTTAATATGTCCTAACAGTAAAACTTCCAAATTGTCGTTTTTACTGTAGAAAGATTAGTAGCCCCATTGGCTAATACAGAGCTGCAGGCTGACATCTCAGTCCTACTAGCTTCTGAATGGGACTACTAAAATGGGTACTTCAAAGTATCAAATCAATCATTACATTAAACCTGACTTAAAGCCCACGTCAAATTTATTATCACTTTTAACAAAATGACATTTAAAAAAGTTGCTGCTCTGTTGCCAAGTTTATCTGGTGGCCTTTCACAGTTGCTGGCCCTCAAACAGCCGTCTGCCCTGTGAACGACTTCCAGGCTCAGGAACAATAGAGGACTGCCACAGACGGAGGTGTTACCTCTCCTTGCAGGAAGCTGAACAGAGTGTTGACCCAAATGGTGAGCTTAAAAGGGGTAGCCGCCTTTGGTGGGCAAATGGCGATCACGCTTGTGTAGGGCTGCCCCTTTTTTTGGGTAGATGATATGGCGGCTGGAACAGAGAGGGGAAACTAGTTGCCAAACTGCTTTCACCATGGGCGTGTAGCCCACAGGTAGCCACACCTCTAGGGTGGGCTTCCAAGCACCTGGCATGCTAGGAAAGGTTCAGATATCTTGAGATTGAGCAGAATAATGCACTCTGGGATTGCTAGATGCCACACATAGCCAGAAGTGGTCATACAGCGGGAGGGATCCTGGTAGCCTATTGGCTAGCGACTGCATCATCCCCCATGGCACATTTTGGGCATAAATATGGCACCCCTGGAACCCTGAACCTCAGATCACATCTGGACTGGAGAGAGGACAGAAGAAGAACTACCCTGCTGACCCCTGGACCTGGCAGGAGAGGCTGCACCAGCTGCTGGGCTGCACCTGCGGTTCCTTGGGCTATCAAAGAGAGAACTGTGCATGTGGTACCTGGCTCTTGGAAAAGTTGCTCCTGAGCCCCAGATCGAAGCCGTGACTTCAAGGGTCAGTTAGCTAACCCCCTATACAGGCACCAGGGCCATAAAACCTATAGTCACTCATCCTGGGCAGTGAGTAGCCACTCTCAGGGACTTGCCGCTGACCACTGACGTGCAGCCAAGGGGACCTCCACTTCGGATTCAAAAGTTACACCCATGTCTGCCAGCCTCTGAACAGTCATCAGAGCGTGAATTGATCACCATACATGGAGACTAGCATTCACCAAATGATATCGCTGGACCCACTGTGACTGGTAGTCTAGCCGCAGCTGGACTTCTAATGGCTAAAAGAGGACTTTGGCCAAAGTTGCCCCACCTTAACGGTGGACCGAGCAACTACCCCAGGAAGGCCCCCATCGACTGCACAGCACCCAGAGCAACTTTCAGCATCTTCAGCATCCTGCATCCCCCTCATCAGGACCACTCCATTGAAATCTGTGGCAGTCTTGATGTAAAGTGTGGAACTGGACTTGAGACCTCTCTGATGACCAGGTAACTTTCCATATACTCCTTATTACCCCTTAACCTTCTCTCTGCCAGAACTGGTCACCCATTCCAGGACGGAGTTGCTGAACACAACTCTTTCAAAGTTTTCAAAAAATCTGTATCTCCGAAGCCATCAGTGGATTTTGCTCAACTTGCTGTCTAACAATATAATCTATTTTAATAAATTGGTGTCAGACTTTCTTCGTGTTGTGTGACTTTCTTTTTTCATTGTTTGTTTGCTGCTTCTAAATGCTTTACATTCCTTTAATTTAACCTTAGTGCTCAAAGCCAAAGCTACCCAGGATTGAGCTAGAGGTTTTACAAATGAGCCTGACTGTACCCAAGATGGTTTCGTGAGTGTATCACAGGTTAAGGTTCTGGACTCACAGATCGTATCGTTCATTTGAGGATCGGGCCACAGAAGAGTGGACCTGGCAACATTACAGTGCTCCACAGCGACTGGAGGGCTAGCGGTCCCGGACTTCGAAGCATACTACATTGCAGCGCAGCTCAACTGGCTGATCCAGGATGGCGACCAGGTGGAACCCGGAGAGGGCCCTCAACCCGATCACACCAACGTCCTCGATGCTTGCGAAAATATTGCTGCACATACAGCAGCGACCCACTGGGGACACCGAAGAGACCACAGTAGTAACCCGGTGTTGGACTAGATATCTGCAACATACCCACTGCAGAATCCCTTATTCTCCTGACCTACTTCTTGTCCTGCTTCGACACTTGCCGCACTGTGGTAACTGGGCGGGCCTGGATGCCTGGGTGGAAGTGGGGGCGAAGGTGGTGGGGAATCTTTTTCGAGATTCTGAGTTACTACCCTTTGATGAATTTCACACAGAATTCGATCTACCCCAAGGCCACTTTCTCCTACACAGGGCCCTCACCTCGACATTTGGGAAGCACTGGGGTACTGGGTTCACAGAACCATGGGCACTGAGCTGCTGTCGATACATGGTTTTATCAGCAGGCAGGATCAAAACGGTTTCCTGCCTCTATAGGGCAATCCGAGACGATATCCAGCAGCCTATGGATCGGTTGCGGCGGCAATTGGAGGTGGACTTGGGGACCCCGATCCATGAGGCGGACTGGGATACCATAGTACAGAGGACCCCGAAAGTCTCGTGGAACGCGCATTTCAAATTAATCAACTACTATATCCTACATAGGGCCTACCTTACCCCGGTGCGAATTATAAGATATTTCCAAGCGGAGGCAGAAGCTTGCCCCCAATGTGGGGAAAGAGAAGCACATGTACTACATGTGTTCTGGGAGTGTCTCACTCTGAGCGCTTTCTGGGAGGATGTACTACATATAGTGGAAACTATCACAGACAAAGAGATCCCTCACACCCCAAGTCATTGCATATTGGGATGGTTCCCACAACAGCTAAAACCAAAGTGACAGGGAAATTCCAAGATCTTGCTTATGTCTTGGCCAAACGGGAAATCACCAGGAACTGGAAGTCGATAGGGGACGAGAGTCTTGACATGGAGAAGAGAGCTAGAAAAATGGGCCAGCTGTGAAGGGAGAATACTTCTGAAGGAAGCCCGATGGGGCACTGGCACACTAGACATGGTCAGGGCCTGGGGAGGACTAGTCGACGACTTAATAACATTAGACGACCTGGATGCGGCAATTGCAGTCCCCTCACGTCCCTCATCCCTTGAGCGCAGAGAAGATGGAATAGGCCAGGTTGCACAGATAGCGCCCCCTGCCCTTATCCTACCCCCTTGCATCCCATGATTATAGTCTATGTGAGACACTGAGCAGTGACCCCTAAAGAATAGCCACATACTACTCAAGCTGACATGCAGAAGCTGAAACGACTCACGGG
The DNA here is from genome assembly GCA_963921515.1 of Calotriton arnoldi. Taxonomy (NCBI): domain Eukaryota; kingdom Metazoa; phylum Chordata; class Amphibia; order Caudata; family Salamandridae; genus Calotriton; species Calotriton arnoldi. The sequence goes on along the minus strand of CAWUFW010001326.1, from coordinate 2,821,517 downwards.
GGTGGGGGTGGGGGAGAGGGAGTTGGAATGTTAACAATGTTGATTACAATAGGGATGACAATAATATGTCAACACCTTTCTTAAAGTATATGTATGAGAATGCCATGCTTCTGATGTAACTGCAAAACCCCAATAAAATCTGTTTTAAAAAAATACAGGGTAAGGTTGTGCCCCACCAGCTTGCGAGGATTGTATTATATGGTAATATGATACATCACAATCCTCACAAGATGGTTTTCACTAATAACTAAAGTGAAAATCTGTAATATGTATCTGTAACGTAATCCAATAAAGTGAAATCTGCAATATTTAATAAACAGATAATAAAATAGTCAAGTCAAGTCAAAAACTTTATTTGATGTTAACAAAAGATCATAAAAGTACAAATTATAAACAATGTAAAAAAAAAATCACAACGCTAAAAGGTTTAAGAACAGTTACACCTCCATAGACTTCCTACTACGAAGGGGCATTTTTAAAAAAGAGCAAACACTTAAACATATCTGCTGAATACTTAGCATCCGTAAATACAGAAGGGCCTCCCTCCACTTTTTCAAAGCCAACAACTTTACCATTTGTTTGAGGTAAAGGCAAAACGAAATGTACAATAAAACCTACAGAAAAAGATAAAATGTAACAGCGACTGTTGTGCCATTCCGTCACAGGAGCAAGGAGGTGACTGAGAATCCCACACATCAGCCCCTTCAGCGAAGCACAGGGCCTGCCACACTGCGCCTAACCTGAAGCGGGAAAGGAGCGACCTCTCCCAGCATGTGAGTTCCAGGCTTAGGTAAGGGGCTGCATCTACCGAAGACAGGACAACAAAATATTCATGTGCAGAGTATTGTCGTAAAGCGTCATCAAATCTTCGAGAGAGAGCCAGCTCTTCGAAGCAGGTCTTGACCTGTACCTCATCCAACTTGCTATTGGTGTCTGGTGCAGAGAACAAGTATGAAAGTCTCATCTCAGCTAAGGGCTTGTTGATAGAACTCAGCCAAGGAATGGACAAACCCTGGTCAAGATTAAGACAATCACGAATAACCTCTCTATTAACAAGCATTGGCATAGCCAATAGGTCTCGCCTTTGGGACCTTATAAGTGTTTAGTTATCTAGCACAATATCCTTGGTGCAACAACATCAAGTGTTGCATGGCTAAACACTTATAAGGTCCCAAAGGCGAGACCTATTGGCTATGCCAATGCTTGATCAATGCTTTGATTGGTTTGTAATTATATGGAATGGAGTGGAATGATGTGAAACAGAAGTGTGTATAGTTGAATTTTTGTGGATTCCAGACTGATTCACCCTTCATAGTCATTTTCTTTGTCTTACAAACTGGCCAACTTGAGAACACTTGAAACAGGCTTAACGCCACTGTTTAGCGATATACAGATAGACATCTGCATCTCCAGCTCCCAGGGAGGTCCTTGGCGGCTGTGCATTTATTTATTTGTTAGCATTAAAATGAGAACTGGGGGGCATATTAGCAAGACCCACGTTAAAATTATCGCCGTTTTAGCGGCAGGAAACTGCCGCTAAAACGGCGATAATGGGCTTGCTAATATGCGTTATAGAATTCCAATAGAAGCCCAGGTTAGATGTGCAGGACATCTAACCTGGGCTTCTATTGAATTCCATAACGCATATTAGCAAGCCCATTATCGCCGTTTTAGCGGCAGTTTCCTGCCGCTAAAACGGCGATAATTTTAACGTGGGTCTTGCTAATATGCCCCTGGATTTTTGTATGAGCGGTGGGCTCTGCCACCGTTCTAAAAGATGAGCTTCTGATTAAGTTGTCTGAAGGTAATTAATATAAAGCAGGCAGAATGTGCCTTTTAATTTTATACCCCCAGTGCAAAACTGGATGCTCATTCCTGCTAACACGTGCCAAGCGGGTTTGATTCCAGCATAGGTTCAGAGCTGCCTGCCAGCAATATCATGCACTGTAAACAGATGTGCCATCTGGTGATATAAGGAAAGAGAAGAGTTTGCTCTGCCCTGACCTGGTGGGCACTGTAGTGTCCTCGGTCAGGGCCCAATGCTGAAGACACATAGAGTCGAGACACGTGTGGGTCCGAGTGCAGCCAGTAACTCACTGACTCCGCCCAGCGTGACCTGGGCTATTTATTTAACAATACACGTGCTGGCCGAGCGTACGCTGGGCCAGCCCAACACATTACGTAACTGTCCTGAGCCAGGGGTGGCAACCACCCCTCATCTACAGGGGTAACTTGGAGTGGTCCAACATGGACGACATTACATTCCTCCTTTACCCAAAACATAAATAAACCAAACAACTGGGAAAACCCCAACAGTTATGAGCACCAAGATAATAAACAGGGCATCTATGGAACAGTCTTACTTGGTCTGCCGACGCCACCATGTTCTCGGTCTGGAGGTTGACAGCAGGCAACAAAGTCCTGATACTTCTGGGACGGCTTGGGGTAGGGCCGCAGACAGTACCAACCCTGGCTGTTTCTGTCAGGGGGGGTCAGCGAAGGTTCCATAGGACTGCCATTGTCTTGTGTCGGTTGACTGCCCCTGAATTCTTTGTCCTGGGCTTTCTCAGGAGCCGGGGTGCTTCTGTCGTTATCCGCGGTGACGGCGGGGGGCCGGTCGTTCCTTCCCTGCGAGTCACGAGGAATGTCCAGTTCAGCCATCCTTTGCTCGTCAAGTGGGAGAAACTCCTCCGCGTCGTCATCTGGGACTTTCTTGAAGAAAGCTATGTTGCGGGTGACACTTTCGTGCCCCCGTGATGCTGTTACCATTGTACCTTTGATTCCGACCACTGTCCATGGAGCCAGTTCAAATGGCAATCTGAACTTTCCGCCGGGGTGGCGGTCACGCACTAGTACTCGGTCGCCGACAGTGATCGGGCTTTCTTGCGCATGCCTCCTATGGGACGCCTCTTGGTTGGTCTTCGTCCGCCTTGCCAGGGAGTGGTTTGGAGGGTTCGGGGAGTCTGCCCACACAGGATGGTGCGGGATGGTGTCTGTCACTGCTCGACCGAAACATAGGCGGCTCGGGGAGATGCCGGTGGTGCAATGTGGGGTGAGGCGATATTCGCGGAGAAAACGGTATAGTGCCTGTTCCAGGATGTGGCCATTGGCAAGGGCTATCTGGATCGTCTTGTTTAGGGTCCTCATCAGCCGTTCTACTTCCCCATTCGCTTGGGGCCACCTCGGGGTTATCCGTCGGTGTTTGATCCGGAGGGAGGTCAGGTACTCAAGTAGCTCAGCGCTGGTGAACGGCGGACCGTTGTCTGTCCGGAGCTCTCCAATCAGGCCATGGGTGGCCATAATCTTCTCCAGTTTGGGAATGACCTCTCCTGCTGATGTAGAGGAGACTATCTCGATTTCTGGGTATCGCGAGAAGTCATCCACCACTACTAGCATGTACTTCCCTCCCGGTAAGCTGCCGAAATCTGCGCTGGCTCTTTCCCAGGGGCGTTGGGGCCTGCTTCGGTGATCACCGGCGCCGGACTGCTGGGCAGGCTGGTTGCGAGGCAAACTGGGCAGCGTTGAATGATCGATTCGACTTGTTGATCTAAACCAGGGAACCAGACTTTGCTCCTGAGGCGGTTCTTTGACTTTACAATCCCTTGGTGTGCACCATGTGCAAGGAGGGCTGCCTGGTGGGTCAGGCGTTCAGGCAGGACGAGGCGAGGGCCTCTCAGGAGACAGCCATCTGCAGATACTGACAATTCGTGGCGCACTTGATGCAGAGCCTTTAAGGTGGTTTGGGCCGCTGTCGTGCGGAATGGTGTTGGGTTCTGCAGACTCTTCCAGTCTCCCGAGGTGATTGCTTGGATGGCGATTTGAAGGCAATCGTCTTCTCTGGTGGCGTGTATCACTTCCTCCAGCGAGATCGGGAGCGGTCGGGACCTTTCGATTATCATTCGCACGTAGTCTTCTGTTGCTACTGCTTCCTCCGCCTCCGGCTTGGTGACAGGTCTGGCGTGCCTGGATAGGAAGTCCGCCGGGTTGCGGGTGCCTGGTCTGTACTCCACGGTGAACTGGAACTCTTGTAGCTGTAACACCCATTTTTCTATCCGTGGGGGAGGACGCGATGATGATCCCTGAAACAGCGGGACGAGGGGTTTGTGGTCGGTGACCACTGTGAACGGGTGCCCGTACAGGTAGATGTGGAAATGGCGGCATCCCCACAGGATCGCGATGGCTTCCTTCTCGATTTGAGAGTAGCGCTGTTCTGTGGGCGTAAGTGTCCTGCTGGCGTACGCCACCGGGGCCCATTCTCCACAGGTCTGCTGCTGGGCTAGGACCGCCCCAAGGCCCGTGGGGCTGGCATCTACTACCAGCTGGGACTCATTTCGGGGGTCAAAGAACACCAACGTCGTGTCAGCCGAGAGCGCAGCTTTCGTTTGGCGGAACGCCTCCTCTTGCTCCGCTTCCCACATCCAGTGGCTGGAGGATTTGGTGAGGTCACGGAGAGGCCCTGTCAGGTCCGAGAGGTTTTTGATGAAGCGCCCGCAGTACGTGACCATGCCTAGGAAGCTGCGGACACCAGACACTGACGTCGGGGCGGGAGCTTTCTGTATGTCCGTTACCTTGTCCGGGTCGGGGCCAACGCCTTTGTCGGAGAAACGATATCCAAAGAAACTGATGTCTCTCCTCAAAAACTCGCACTTTTCGCGGTGGAGGGTGAGTCCGCTGTCTCGGATGCGGGATAGCACGGCCTGGAGACGTAGGAGGTGCTCTTCCAGCGTGGGTGTGTGCACCAGGATGTCATCGCTCACGTTGAGCACACCTTCCAGCCCTTGGAGTACGTTTTTGACGATGTTTTGGAATACTTCAACAGCGCTGGAGATGCCAAAGTTGAGGCGGGTGTAGCGCCAGTGCCCGGCATGTGTGGAGAACGTAGTGATGGGGCGAGAGTCCGGGTGGAGCGGGATCTGGTGATATCCTGAGCGAAGGTCCATCTTTGAGAACCACTTGGAGCCCGCGAGCTCCCGATGATGTCGTCTACCGTTGGAGTCAGGTGGCGTTCTCGCTTGATTGCGAGATTCGGGACCCTCATGTCCACACAGATGCGGACGGCTTCCGGTTGTTTCGGTTTCTTCGCGACGACAATGGGTGACACCCATGGGGTTGGGCCGCGCACCCGTTCGATGATGCCCGCTTTCTCCAGGAGGCGTAGCTCAGCTTCTACTTTGGGGCGGAGGTGGAAGGCAATTCTCCTGTGACGGAGGGCGATCGGGGCGACGGACTTGTCGATGTGTAGTCGGACTCGCGGGACCCTTCAGGCAACCGATCCCTTCGAATAGTGCTCCGAACCCTTGTAGCAGGCGGTCTAGGTCGTTGGCGTGCACGTTGAATGCAAAGTGAATCAGGTTGAGATCCTGCGCGGTGCGGCATCCAAGTAGGAAACCTGAGCCTTCCTGTGATACATATACTTTGGCCTGTTGGTGTGCGGTCTCATGCGAGAGACTGGCCTGGAATACGCCACACAGCGTGAGTGGAGAACGGGTGCCGAAGGCATAGACTTGTACTCTGGTAGGGCGTAGCGTTGGAGGGTTGGGCAAACTCCGGTAGACGCTGGCAGCCATGAGATTAATGGTGGCACCTGTGTCGATGAGGGCTGCTATGGCATGTTCTTGCACTTTGACTTTACACATGGGCGTAGTGTGATGGGCGGTCGGTAGAGCATTCAGCATTCGGACTACGTGGACCGTGGCAGCATCGGCTTCATCGTCGTCCATGTCGCTGTCGGGGGAACCTTCGGGAGGCGGCTCAATCGCACGAACTCGCCGTGGTGGGCCGCTTTGCTTCCTCCTCTGTGTCGACCGGCATACTTTGGAGAAATGGTTTACTTTCCCACACGCGCTGCAGGTCTTGCCATGCGCGGGACAGGCTCCGTCGTGGGGTAACAGGCCTCCGCACCACCCACATGGTCGACTGCGGGGTTCGGCAGGGGGGTCGTAAACTTCGGCCTCGTGGCTCTTTGTCGTGGTTCCTGCACGTCAGTGCGAATGGCGCATAAAGGTTCTTCTTTGACCGTGGTGGCCGGCTTGGGGTCCATGTGCGCTGCGCGGGCTCTGGACAATTCTTTGGAGCGGCCAAGTGTCAGGATGTCCCTCATGGACATATTGTGTTCTTGCAGGACTCTTTCTCGCAGTTTGGAGGATGCGCAGCCTTGGATGAACTGGGCCCGGATTTCGTCGTCCTCGTCTGGGAGGGTGCAGGTGCTTGCCAGCTCTTTCAGCTTCGCGTAGAAGATGTCTACCGACTCCTCCGGTTGTTGGCGTGCTTCGCGGAGCAGGAAGCGCTCGTAGTCGGGGTTGGCAAAAGGTTCAAAATAGGCTGTGATGGCGTCGCGCATCGTGGCGTAGTTCCTTGGGGGTCCTGCTTCTCGCACGGTCTTAGATATTTTGTGGATGTCTGCCCCTCCGAGGTGAAGAAGCATGGGCCTCCTCCGCGGAGCAGGGATGTCCGCCGCGTCGAAGTATGTTTCTAGGCGCTCGACCCATGCCTTCCAGCGTGCTGCTTGGGAAGGTGGGGGACCTGTGATGGCAAATGGCCCCAGATGTGGCACAGACGCCATGCGGTCGACGCAGTGGGCGTGAGCAGGGTGGCTGAGCACGTGCAATAAGGCACCAGCAGGCAGGGCCCGTGAGCAGGCGCTGTGTCACGCGGGGCGCCGTAGGGCGGCGTAGGCGGTAAACCCTCGACAGTTGCAGTGAGGCTGTGGGGGGTGAGGCGTAGCAGTTGGGTGTGCACAGCCACCGGAGGGCGCTGCGGAGTGAGTCCAGGCAACTGCGGCCTACGCCCTGCGTGTTCGGGCCAGATGAGGGCGCGCCGTGCTTGGACGCCACGTGTGGCTAGGCAGGCGGCCTGAACTGTCCTTGATGCGAGGGGGGGAAAAAGAGAGAGAGAACCTAGCTGGGCTGTGGCCGGAGGTGCAGGCGTGGAGAGCGGCTGGGAGTGGGCGGCGTCACAGTTACCGCCACTCTGAGGGCCGCCGGAGGGCTGTAGCGGAGATGGCTGGGTGCCGGAAGGCACCGAAGGAATCCGCAAGCGCACACGCGCGGACAGCAGGGCAGCCGTAGATGCTGTCGACCTTGATGGTAATGCGGCTGCGCAGGGCTGCGCGATAGCGGTGGCAGGCGTGCGGTGGAACGCACCGTGCGTCGGGCGAGAGATGCGGGAGACGCGGCTGGGGCAGTCTCGTGTCGACGGTGCCGGTGGCAGGCACAGCCGGTGAGTTGAGTCACGGTGGGGGTGGGAGACCACCTCGTCGCCAGTGTAGTGTCCTCGGTCAGGGCCCAATGCTGAAGACACATAGAGTCGAGACACGTGTGGGTCCGAGTGCAGCCAGTAACTCACTGACTCCGCCCAGCGTGACCTGGGCTATTTATTTAACAATACACGTGCTGGCCGAGCGTACGCTGGGCCAGCCCAACACATTACGTAACTGTCCTGAGCCAGGGGTGGCAACCACCCCTCATCTACAGGGGTAACTTGGAGTGGTCCAACATGGACGACATTACAGGCACATAGCTAATATGAATCACTGTTTTGTGTAGTGCTTAAACAAAAGCATATGCAAGCGCAGCGATAATTTTACAATATTTATATCGGCAGCATAAAAGCCTAAAGTTCCCTCTTGGACCAGGTCACACACTGCTTTGCAGCAGGCATGCTAAGTCACCATGTTATCAGTAGTGAAAATGAATCACTTATCGTCTTACCTGTATATATTTTCAATCATTCACACATTCAACAAGATACTCTTTATAAATTTAGCTTGCAGTGGTTCCCAAACTGTGTGCTTCGCGCACGCCACCTCTGGCTAGTTTTGACAGCGCACTATGGTGCAGTGACGCACAGATGGGGAAGCACTGCAGGGGGATGTTAGTGCTAATCATTTGCACCATGTTCCGGTCGCATGCCCTACATTTCCGTTGGCGGAGTGTAGGGATCCTAAAGGGGTCTAACGTTTATTTTGTTGCTGTATTTTGGAAACTAAAGAAAGAAAGCTGTATGAAAAATGTAGACTTGCGCTTCGATGCAGTTTCAGCAACGTAATCAGAATTTACCAACTCTCTGTTGCCTGGATCTGCCGTCCAGTGAAGCTTTGTTACTGTGCTGCGAGGCCTGCCTACATTTCCTGGTGGTATAGATTCTGCTTCCTTGTTCCTATTTCCTCCGCATCTGCTAGCTGTTCTTTTCATGCCGGGCCAGTCTGCCTCATCAGTGAATTCAAAAAGAGAAGCTAAGGAGGATTTGCTTTAATTGGCCACCACACCACTTGAAGGCCAGTCACAGTACAACAGGTTTCTTCAGCTCCTAGGGAGTATTCTATTTTGATTAACTGAGGGGAGGGTGGGTGTACCACAATTTACAAATCGCAGTGGAAAATGAGGCAGGTCGAAAGCGCTGGCAGACGCAGAAAAATAATAAAATAATAAAATAGAAAAAATAAGTACAACCGTGCTGTTTCACCCTCCAAACATGTAATTTTGTGTAAATTTCTTTACTTTAAACATCTCAATTTTTTTTTATTCCGAGCTGTGATATAGGCCTGTCAAAGTCAGGGCCAATTATTGCTATTAAGAACCCATCATGTCACTGCCTCGCTCCCCCCATTACGAGGACCGCGCTTTCCAGAGCTATAATCTTCATTCACTTTCGCTCCGTCACTCCCAGAAGGAGCCAAATTGTACAAAAAATAAATAAACAGATACATAAACCCTTGTTTTTCTACTTTCCTTGTCATGTGCATCATGAATGTTGGGACAATGCAAGGAAAAGGAGCACATGAAAGAGAAACCAATATGGCAGCACAATAAAAATCCATTTCTTTATTAAAAGAGAACAAAGAATACTGCAATATTTCCCATTTATCAGAGCACACATTGTTTTAGGTGCTTTAATCAATAAGAGGAATACTCAACCAAATAAATACACTGATTTATTATTTAGGATTTGTTATTTACTTTATGTTACCTATTTATTACAAACACTGGGGCATATTAGCAAGAACCTGCGAAAATTATCGCAAAGCTTGCTTAGCGCGCGTTTTTCTATCGCCGGCTATCGCTGGATAATACCGCGGAGATAACATGCTATTAGCAAGGTTTATCTCCAATGCGATAAAATATCCAGCGATAGCGGCGAAACCCAGCAATAACGCGAGAAATCCAGCGATAGAATCCCTGCGCTAATGCTGGGGACTTAACCTTACAATCCACCTCCCATTGACTATTATTGTTAAGTCATGTTTTTACCAGTTCTAAAAAACCAGCGCTAATCGTGGTTAGCGCGCGTTTTTTTATCGCTTCGCGGGCCTTGCTAATAGGCGATAGCGACTGTTTTCAGTCGCTTTTAGTTGGGAACGCCTCCTTTGCATGTCATTAGCGATATTTATCGCTGACATGCAAAGCGGCACCCAAACCAGTCGCTATCGCCTAAAAGCTGTCGCTAACACCTGTTAGCGACAGCTTGCTAATAGGGCGATAAAAATATCGCCGCTTTAGCGGCAAAAAGTGCAGCTAAAGCGGCGATAAGGCCCTTGATAATATGCCCCCCTATCTTCTCTAACTGGCCTGTAAATATCCTGTGTTTTTTCTGTGGCACTTTATATCAGATGTTGACCTGTATCCAAGCACCACCAGATCTTGGCAGACAATGAAACTGGAGAACAGAGAGATAATGGGATTTTGTCCAGGAGTACAAATTGGTCAAGTGGAGAAGACAAGAATTTAGCCAGGTTTCACGTTCCAGTGTCTGCAATTCAGGCTCTAAATTGCATTGTACGGTAACAGAATATCATGGCCTCTGTGCAAAATATAGTTTAGGAAAAATACTGCTCCCCTGGAGTTAATCATACAAAATATGCAAGTAATTGAAGTACTAGATTTGTACTTAAAACATGACCATAAGATGAATTTTATAGAAGACCCACAAAGAACTGACAGTACAGCTCTGTGGGAAAGGTCCGTAGAGATATAAACCATCCATAGAAGACCTATACAGTCCAAGCTTTTGTAGGAAAGGTCCACAGAGTGACAAAAGATCTGTCAAATGGACCCATAGAGAAGAAACTATAGTAGGAAAGGCTAATGAGAGAGCTACAGAAAGATCAAACATCTGTAGAAAGGGATAGTAGAAAAGACGTTTCAATGAGAGAGGCCCACCAAGTGATGAACAGCCTATGGAAGGCACACTGAGTGATGAAAACTTAATAGAAAGGGTCCATATAGAAGATATTTCAATGGGAGTGGCCGATAATGTGGTGAAACATCTCCAGAGGGCCCATAAGGTGACATAACAGGTATTCGAGGATCCATAGAAAGGAAGCTGCAGTGGGAGAGACTGAGAGGAGTTTTCTATAGCAGAGGAAAAATAGAGAGATGAAACATCTGTAGGAGGCTCGCAGAGTCACAAAGCAGGTACAGAAGGCACACAGAAAGGAAGTGTTTGTGTCAGAGAGGCCCACAGTTTGACAAAGTCTGTATAGAAAGGGTCAATGTAGAAGAAATTCAACGGAAAAGAGTGAGAAAACATGTATGCAATGCCCAGAGAGAGAATGCCATCTAACTTCACCATCCTCTGCATACCAGTCATGCTCATCAAACTTTTACATGCCAGGAGGAAACATTTCCTCTCTAGTGTTCCTTCCTTTTCCTCGCTCTTCCAAACCTCCTCCCTTCTGTCAGAAGTATCACTTGTAACTAAAACAAGAATGCCTGCCAGAACAACAGCCACCAGGAAAAAAGCCATCCAGCAAAAATTGCTTGACTATGCAACTTAAATCGAGCCTCGATTAGATCTGAGCACGGACAAAGGGGGGGTGCTGGCAAGCAGCACAAACCACGGGTAATGGGCCTCACACAGCCCCCACACATGGACAGGAACATAAGTGACAGCTCACTGCTTCTTCCCAGAGACTTTTCTTCTCCACTGGCTGGGTCACCGGCTCTGGGGAAGCCAAGCTGCCTGTCATTGCCTTTCTCCTTCACAGCAACAAAACGGCCCCTCCCTCGCTCATTTTCCAGTCTGAGTAGCAGCCACAGACCTTATTAAGGGGCGCGGGGGTGGGAGAAAGTCCAGCATGGCTGGTGGGCAGCTCTTGCCTCACTGCTGTCCTATAAAGCAGCCCGAACCATGACACAACCGCCCTTGTACCCAGTGTGTGGCTTTACTTGATATTGCTGATCTAATAGTGTACGTATTGTGTTTCACTTGCAACAGTGGAGTAACTAGAATCCACATCATCCAAGGTGGGCAAAATATGTGTCTCTGTCTTACTCTCATCTACCCATCAACCAACCAGACGCTAACTGAGCAGCGGCTGGGTGGTCTCAAGGCCGAGGGCTGGGGCCGCAAGCTGACTTTCCCACCCGCTCCTGAGTCAAAAGCTCTCCAAATGTGAACTACAAATTGGCAGCGCCTAGTGGTGCCCCTTGGGTGGCACTGGGAGCCGAGAGCCGTTACCCAGTTAAGGGCTTTGCATAGTGGCTTGAGGATTTATACGTTTCCAGGCCATTTAACGCAGACAGGAAGAGCAATAACGTGATATCTCCTACTGCATGGTGCCAGGAAACAACTGGGACCTAAGCAAACTTCATTCTAAAGCTAGACCACAACCAGTTCGCTTCACCTATGCGCTATACAAAAGCACACCACCATCAACTGCGAGGGATGCCCAGTAGAAAAAAGCCGGGGTGAACCGAAAGTGAACCAAGAGCAGGGGAGTGAGGATGGACATCAGAAAGCACCAGAAAAGCAATGGAGCCCGATGCAATGACACGCAGACACATCCGTGGAAGCATGGAACGAGCTTCTCCATGAGACCCTAACGTGTGATCTTAATCAGATCACTTGATCGACCTGTGTCTCACCTGTTGAAAGTGTGAGCACCTAGAAATGAGCATCATGCCTGCAGAGAAACCTTTATACGATGGTATGGCCAGTGTGGTGTAAGACAGACAGACCCCGAGCAATGTCCTGGCGCAATCTTGATGGGACTGGGGCGGGGTCTGGCGGCAACACGGAGTTACTGGATTAATTTCAATACAGAAGCGATACGAAAAAAGTGTCGGCAAAAGTGAAAGTGTTTCCCTTGCGGGAGCGAGCCACGGGCACCATGTGTTTGCAAGTTAATTGCAAACATATGGTGTCAAGCTCGCTCCCGCAAGGGAATCGCCAAACATGCACGCGTTGCCATTGAAGGCAATGCAACGAGTGCACGTTTTTGGGACAAAAACGGTAGCGATTGCTACAGGTCTTTATCCTATGCAGCGCATGCGCGCTGCGTAGGCGAGACCTAAAAACAGCTTTGTTATTGGACTATACACTCTCCCATCATTGAAGGGGGACCAGCTTAATATGGTCGGTTACCTAGGCCAAATTAAGCTCGGAATGCAAAGCAAAGTTGGAACTAGAGGGCGGTGAATACATTAGTCGCTTGAAAAATCCAATTTTCCTCTGTCTGTATTGGAGTAGCATTGTGGTATCCCCAATAATACAGTAATTGGAATACTCCCACTTTCACCTGCATTATTATGTAGAATTTACTACACCTCCTCCAGAGATGTCCACAAGAAGCAGACATCCAGGTAATCTCACCTTTACTTTGTCATGTCACTCTATCTATTGATATCTTCATTTTCTGATTTTCTTTGCTTCTAATGTTTCCACTCCATCGAACCATGTACTTTGAGACCTCACTTGGTACCTTAAGTGCTTGAGAAAGCCATTGCATACGTTTGCCCTGACCTTTGAGCCCACAGGAACATGGATTTTTCCTCCAGAACCCCTTTTGAACTGAAAGTCCAGTGCTAAATCCTACCAGGTTTGAGGATGGACACAAAGATTTGCAGCAAAAGCTTTCACTTTGCAAACAGGTCTCGAATCCATGTTGAGAAAATGCCAGCGTATTACAGCCAGTAGCCTGGAGGTACACATTGTATTCTTAATTTCGAGCAATATTCCTCTTGCAAACTGGGGAAGGCTTGTGTCACACCGATGAATCCTCACATATCAGAAAACCACTGGCCTGTTAAAGGATTTTTAGACACATATCTTGAAATGGCATAAGAAGCACAGGAGGTAATTATTACCTGCATGTCATGACAATTGACTCTTTGCTTACCTTATGCATTTGAGATTAGGTGACACTTATAATGTATTGAGTGATTTGCATAAACCAATCTCGGTGTCATCCTGTTTAGGGACTCAAACATTCCCCATATTGCTTGTTGAGTGGCAGGAAGAACATGCATCGATGGAAGAGGTCCACGCTGAAACGGAATAATTTGCAGACTAGCTTTGTTGAAGAGTGTGCCACAGGAAACATATTTTTGTGAAATAATTGCAGTTTCACTGTTTGGAAGCTGTTTCCAGTCTAAAAATGCTGTTAGGATTGCTGCACACTGGAGTAAAAATAGACAATCCCAGGGGTATGTGATTTTAACAGTAGCAGCAGTTTTGAAAGGAGAGTTGTATTGTTTACTAAGTTTGAGCAACATCACAACTAGTTTTAAATAATGTATTTAACGGGTGGGTCATTTGTTTCCGATTTCAACAAATTTGAATCAAATGGATCACATTAGAATTTTAAAAAGCCAGTATAAAAAATAGGAAATAAGTGAGAAGAAGGAAAAATGAGCGTGCAGTAAGAACAACCACTGGCAAAGCCAATAGATCGGATTTTTGTTAGCGCAAGTGTTTGGTAATTTGTTGCGTGACTTTGTGTCTGTCGCCCCAGCTGTCCTAGAAAGAAAATGACATTGTGAAGCAACATCTTGGGCTACCACACTATGGAAGCTGGGATCTGGACAAGGATTCTACTGTGAAGGAGGAGTTCCTGCTGCATGTACAATCAGAGAGGGCCCGCATGAAGTTAGTGACCAGGGCCCCATAAACGTTTCCGATAGGCCTGTGAACACCTAACTTTTCAAACCAGCACAGCACGCTTACACCGGACAGAGAAACATATAATCAAATGGCAAATTGCAGTAATATTGCACGGCCTAATCGAACTAATGAACTCAAAAATCAATCAATCAATCAATAATTTGTATAGCATGGCTAACCATCCTCGCTGGGGGGGCGGGTATCCAGGCTCTGTGCTGCAGGTATCAGTTGAAGAGAACAGTTACCACATATCAAGGATCGTGCTAGATTCACTTGCAGCATTTTGGTTTTGGAATTTCAATAACATATTAGCTGTATATCAAACAAAACATTATACTGATTTGTTAAAAACATTAAATGATAGTCATATATATCACCGAAATACAATAAAGAAGGTTAAAAACTATACCAACTGCCTTTTGTAAGGCGAAATATACATAAAAAGTGGTTTTCAACCAAAAATGTATAATCCCCCCCAACATTCAATTAGTATTGAACAAAGTTCTCCTTGGAATATAGATGGGCAGGGAACGACACACCTGCCTGACCTAAACGTATTTTAAGGCGTATGGGTGACATTGTGAGAGGCACAATATATTGCTGCTTCTGATATCTCCTCACTTGTATTCTGCTGGTGTTTAGCACAACTGAATTTCAGGGAAATTAGAAGAGGAATCAGATCAATTGACCAAAAACATCCCAATTTCCTAAGTAAGGTAAGTTCTTTTTGACAACACAGATATGCTGCATGCAGTCAATGCATAGATATCATAAACATAAAGAGAGAGAGAAGTCGTGATCCGTTCGTCTTACCAGTCCAAATATACAAGGAAGCAATATAAGAACAAATCATCCACCTATTTACGTTTTGGTTACTCAAGTCTTTCTCCTTTTGATAAAATTCTAGAGACTTGGAACCCACAGCGTGTTTAAAAAGAACGTATACCCATCTTGGTTCGTCTTTTTAATGGCTTCAGTGATACGGGCTCGATCACCCCCACAATGACTATGGCAGAGGTGGTTGTGATACTGCAGCCTGGTAAAGACCCTGCGGAGTGCGCCTCATACCGTCCGATTTCTTTATTGAATGTGGATCTAAAGATATTCACTAGCATTTTGGCGGCACGGCTGGCTCCGCATATGCAAGGTCTGGTTGACCCTGATCAATCAGGCTTCATCCTCGAGCGCAGCTGTAGTGACGGAACAAGGCGCCTCTGTCACTTACTGGACAAAACCCAACGCACACAATAGCCTACGGTTCTTTTATCGGTCAACACCGAAAAGGCGTTTGACCGAGTACACTGGCCATACCTGAGACAAGTCTTGGACGGATTTGGGGTAGGGGTTCGCTTTCAAAGATGGGTGCAGTGCATATATCGGGTGCCGGAAGCGCGTGTTAAAGTGAATTGGATAACCTCCAGGCCGGTGCGAATAGAGCGAGGGACTCGCCAAGGGTGCCCTCTGTCCCCCTTGCTTTTTGCGCTCTATATGGAGCCATTCGCTGATAGGGTCCGTCAACTCCAGACGGTTACAGGGATCCGCATGGGGGACAAGGAGCTCAAAATATCCCTTTATGCGGATGACGTGATGTTGTTCCTCACACAGCCAATGTTGTCACTCCCCCCTCTGCTGGAGGAGTTCACAGCATTTAGTGGCGTCTAGGGCTTTAAGATTAATCTAAAAAAAAACACAAGCTCTTAGCCTTACCACACATGATGCAGGAACACCTGAGGCAGGAATTCCCCTTTGCATGGTCCCAAGGGGGCGTCCCCTACTTGGGGTTGCAAATTTTCCCCACGACCGAAAGCACAGCCAAGGCCAACTACTCCACCTTATTGGACGAAACCCGGCGTGAGCTCCTCAGTTGGAGGAAACACGCCATGTCTTGGCTGGGTAGGCTGGTGCCCGATAAAATGACCCTCCTGCCCGCATCCTTTATGTGATGCAAGCGCTGCCGCTAAGCCCACCACCCCAAGTGCTGGCACTACTACAAAGCCTAATAGGGGACTTTATCTGGGAGGGGAAAAGAGCCCGCATGGCGCGACATCAAACCTTTCTTACGCAGGCGGACGGGGGTCTCCGGGTACCACACCTAGTGAAGTACTTCCAAGCAGCGCAACTGCGATATATGGTTGAATGGTATAAACGGGAATCTGAGAAACATTGGTGTTTCATTGATCGTGGCGTTGCCGGGATGCACATTTGGAAGGTCCCTTGGCTACCCAAATGATGTAGACCAGCAGGAGCTTATTTATCACTGGTACTGAAGGCGACTATGGGGCCCTGGGACAGAGTGCAGTAAACCAATGGCCTTTCGACCCTCGTTTCTCCACTAACCCCTATCATAGGCAACCCTGACTTTCCCCCAGCGCTGGAAGGGAATGGGTACTTGAAATGGCAAGAAGCCGACTGCAAAAGGGTAGGTGACCTATTTGATGAGAGAGGGATCATGGACTTTGACCAGTTGGTATCTGGTTTTGGACTCCCCCGGGACACTTACTGGCAGTGCTTGGTAATTCGACACTGGGTAACTCGACCGCAGATGCAACCTCATGCCAGCCGCCCCCTCACAAAATTTGAACTATGGCACATCACACGCACTTCAGACAAGCGCCCGCTCTCTGACATCCACTCCTTCCTCAATAAACCTAAACACAGTGGTAAAACCCCAGCGCAGCGTAGATAGGAAGCAGAGTTGGAGCAGGAATTCTCCCCCAAAGAATGGTAAGGCATCATCCATAGGGCCAGAGCTTCCTCTTGCAGTACGGCGGGGAAAGGGATGTTTTTAAAGATAGCCCACCATTGGTATTACACCCCGGTTAGACTTGCTAAATGGAAACCCGCTGCCAGTGATTTATGCTGGCGCAACTGTGGTCAGCCAGGTACGTTAACTCACATCCTCTGGCAATGCCCGAAAATACAGCCCTTCTGGAACACAATCCTTCAGGAGGTAGACTCCATACATCACACAGAAATACCCAGATTCCCCAGTTACTGGGATTGCCTAACCCCCTGACCTATCCTCTTAAGTCATGCAGAGGAAGAGCTATCACTTTAACCCTGGGAGTTGCCAAACAGGTGTTACTGTCTAGGTGGGGAACGGACGAGGTCCCGACTAAATTAGATTGGCTGTATCGGGTATGGGAGATAGTGGGCATGGAAAAGATTACGGCTGGCTTGTCTCGCACTCTCCCCAGGTTCGATAAAATGTGGGGCTCCACTATTGACTTCCTCTCCTCCGAATTTGTGGAACTTACCTGCCCAAGATACCTGCGAGTCCTCCACCTCTCTACCACACAGACCCAGACTGGTGACCAACCCCAGCTAATGTCATAACCCCTTCTGTGCCCCCCAGGAAGAAAGGGATTTTCCAGCTGCCCACTCTAGCTGCTATCTTCTCTATTTCCTATTTTCCTCCTTCATTTCTTCTTTCTTTCCTCTCGTTACCTATGTTGAACGATTTTCAAGTAACGAGCCCCACCGGCCAAAGGATGTAGGTGGCGGCTAATGTTCAGCTTTGCATCTAAAAATTAATAAAACAGATTTAAACCATAAAAATAATGTATAGATACACAGCTGTGGCCAAGAATGTGTAACTGGATGATTCAGGGTATCTGAGTAGAACTAAGGGGCCGATTATGATGATGGTGGGACCGCCACTGACAGCCCGTCGGTGGTGGTCCCACCGCCATCGGGCCCATGATAGCCACCCCCCATTTTACAATGGCTGGCAGATGGGTGGTGGTCAGAAAGACCAACCGCCACACATCCGACAGTCTCCTTGTGCCCACCAGTGCTTTGGAGGGGGATCATATCCCTACAACGGTGGTGCTGTCTACCAAGCACTGCCGTAGGGATTATAATGTCCCTTTCCAGTTAAACCGCCATGAAAAGGCGGGCTGAAAGGGACTTTGGGCGTCCGTAGCGGGTCCCTCTTCCCCCCTGGCCATCCGATATGGGCACTGGGGGGCACCATGCCCCCCTTCATATCCCTGCACCATGTGGCAGGCACCGCATTGTGCCTGCCACGTTGCGCAGGGATATGAAGGTGTCCCTATTTTGCATTGCGGTGGGTGCTGCATCCAGCAGCACCCGCTGCAATGCAAAGTATAGGCATTGTGACCGTCGTGGTGGCGGTAGCATCATAATGCCTATGTTGGAACCGCGACAGCCTGTCGGGCGGTCCCGATTTCCGATCATTCTAATCAGCCCCAATGTTCTCGACTTAGGGGGAGCAGAACACGCGTTCCATAGACCACAACTCAGAGTCATGCCATCCTGCGGGCATCATGCCACTGTCAGACTTCCGCCCACGATGGAAAAATAGAATGTTCTGTTCACCTGAGACAGAACCCTTTACTTTGCAATTGAGGAACATTCCATTCCACGGTTCTCTCTTGGTTTTCATTCCTCACTCTCATAGTTTGAAAACTCTAATATTTTGAGCAGTAGGATTGGCTGAAAAGCTTTGCTGCAGTCTTGTGATGTCTGGAAAGCAAATGTGCAGAACAGACTGCATTCTAATTCAGGAATAGAATCAGTAGTTGAGGGAAACGTTTGCCCACAGCTAACCTCGTTGATGTTTTACATAGGCCCTAATTACAATGTCGGTCGGTGGAGTGTCCGACCGAGATCATAGCGGAAACTGGACCGCACGACAAGGAGTCGGTGGTCCTGCTTCCACTATTAGAATGTGACTGCATTCACGGCAGTCGGAAAGTGTATTTTTTCTATTGCGGCTTGTGCTGTGGGCTGCAGCACAAGCCGCAATTGAAAAAATACACTTTTAAACAATCCATGCACCGTGTGGCAGGCACCATGTGGTGCCCAGAACACGATGCAAGAATGTTTGGGGGGCACCACAGGTACCCCCCAAGCCTCATAATGGAGGCAGCGGGGGGACGGGGGTTCTGCTGGAGGCCCCCAAAGTCACTTTCTGACAGCCTTTCCATGTCGGAAAGACCGGCATGGAAAGGCTATGGGAAACGGACATCATAATCCCGACCATTTGGGAATTAAATGTTCGACCAATGCCTTGTTGGGCTCCTTGAGCCCGTTGGAAGAGCAGCGAAATTCCCATGCAGGTTTCCCTCTGACCGCCAGTATCATAATACGGCGGTCGGACGGAAACCTATGATGTCGGGCAGAAAGCCTCCAATGAGCTGTCGGATGGCTTTCCGTCCGACATCAAAATCAGGCCCATAGTGTGCAGGTAAGACATTATGCTTAAATTCATTGCAGGCGCACATTTCTGTGCGACTGCACAATGTCTCTACTCATAGAGTTGTATTGCAAAGGAGTTACAATTATTTGTACTTCAGGAAAACAACTGTTGAGCATCATTGGGTGTATTTGTTAACTAACTGCAATTATAGATGCCATGCACTTAAGAGCAATAAACTTCACTTCACTGAAATCTCCATCAGTGCTTAATTTGTAAAAAAAATATTGGCCAGGGCTCTTGTCAGGAAGCCACTGCAGCTTGTAGCGCACATTGCCCCTGCCATGCTGGCAATGATAGTAACAACACAACTACTAACCATCAGATTCCGAAAAGTTTGACAATTCAGGCTATTCCAGACCCCCAAAGCTGTAAGGTTGGCTAGGGCGGCAGGTAATAGTAATTTTAAATATATATTGAATTAATAATTAACTGTTATTGTGATTATCTCTGAATTAGCCAGACAGCACCACCTTGTGGCAGACTGTCACAAGCACCAGTGTTAACAATTAAGTGCTGGTGCTGAGCACCGGAAACCACTGGCTCAAATTAAGCACTGATCTCCATGCACTGTTTTCATGGAGGTATACTTAACCTTAAAATGCATCTTCTTTCTGCAATAAATTACTACTTGTCTACCATAAAATGATTCTCTTCCACTGTCTTCCAACTTTGCACTCTGCTGTGGTTAGTTCTTTCGAATACATAGATATTTTTATTTCTGCCTTTCTGCCTTACACCTAGCTTAATTAGTCAAAAGAATCAGGGGGATATTCACAAGAACGTGCGCTAAACATCTCCAAAAAATGTTAACGCAACTTTACACATCGCAGTCTATTGCGGGAAAATAACCCCGTGTTAACGTGGAATTCACAACACGGCGGTACCATGCGATAGTCTCCCGAAAACGCGGACAATGTCCGCGATACAACAAGCGCGACGGTGATAAAAACCCAAACCCCAACGCAAAAAAACATGCGATGGGCCAAACCGCGATGAGGAAATCAGCAATAAGCAGCGCCAGGCCTGCCATACACACACGGCAGGCGGGAAAATCACTACAAAAGTAGAAAAAACACACAAACACAAAATGACCAACACCGAAGCACCATGGAGGCAGCCGGAGCAGGCGCAGAGGACGAGCGGAACCCCACAAGCACCCCGGTCGACCAGCCTGGGACCTCGGGGACAGGGAAGGGCAAGGACAAGAAGAAGAGGAAGACGAAGTTCAGTCCGCAGGAGAATAGGATCCTGGTCACGGAGGTGATAGAACACCATCAACAACTGTTCGTCACCTCCAATGTGTCATTGGGCACCAAAAATGGAATATGGCGGTCCATCGTGGACAAGGTGAATGCCGTCGGAGAGCACAAGAGGTCAATGGACGAGGTCAAGAGGCGATGGATTGACATTAAGCGCAAAACCAAGGAGAAACTCGCAGGCAACCAGAAGGCAGCAATGCTGATTGGAGGTGGGAGCACAGCGCCACAGCTGGAGCTGGATGACATGGAGAAGCTGGTGTCGACAGTCATCAGTGTGGAGACCGTGGCAGGAGTCGGGGCACCGGACACTGCTCGACATGACACAACACAACAGCAATAGGGTGAGTAACCACCAGGTACTGGGGGGACGGGGGGAGATGGCCACAATGGCACACATGCACAATCAAGCAGAGCACAGTGCACACCCACAATGACTCTGGATCATGGCCCTGATCTACAGACTGTCACAATGTACATTGCCATGCGGTCTGAATATGAACATGTACCATGCGGCTACATACATGTGGACACATTGTAACACAGCATCTCCCCTTCACATTGCGGGGGCACCGTCAACACCTCCTGCAGAGCAGTCCCAGCCACTCTTCACTGATGACGAGGAGGACACCACCAGCATCGACACCCAAGCCCTCCAAGACATCATTGAACTCATCCGCTAATCACCTCCAGGACCGGGCCGGCCCAGCTGCATCGAGGAGACCCCACCCACTCCACAAACCACCCAGCAGGAGGCACCCACAACCCCGGCTGTCTCCCAAGACCCCCCCGAACAACACATGGCCTTCCAATGCCGTGTGTTGGAGGGCCAGAGGGAGATGGCTGGGCAGGTGCGGGTGGGGTTCGACCTCATGGCTACCAAACTTGACGCCATCCATGGGTGTCTGAGTCCCATCAGGGACCACCTCCAGTCCCTAACGGACACCCACAGGCCGCTCCATGGTCTCCAACAATCCCTGGCTGACATCGCTGGAGTCATGACTCGGAGACAAGAACAACTGTCCGCTCAGAGTGGCTCCAGCGATCTCAGCCGTGAGCTTGCACACATGCGGAGGCTCATGGAGGACATGGTGCAGATGGAGGCGGAAAGGATGGCAGCCACCGCTGCACATCAGCAAAATGTAGCTGGGATCTACTATGCCCTGCATGTCCTCATCATGGCATTGCTGCCACAAGGTGTGGCGCAGATGAATGCTGCTGCTCCTACACCATCCACATCTCCGCCTCCTGGTGTGTCAGTGCCTCACAGTGCGGCAGGCATTTCCACTCCGGCACCTGATGTGTCACTGCCACACAGTGCGGCCGACAATCGACCTCCGGCCCCTGATGTGTCAGTGGCACACAGTGCCGCAGCCGGAACTGCACCACCCACAGGTGGGGCAGAGCACACATCCGTGGCCGAGGACGTGGATGGGCTTGAGATCAGAAGGAGGCACTAGCATTCATGTCCGCCACCTGGCCTGTTGCTGCATGGTGCCGCACATGGCCCCATGACCTTCCACTGACCCCCGATACACTCTGCTGCACTCACCTTGGACCGCGACATGGACTGCCATATCCTGTTTGGTGACCAATGACACGGCGACCAGACTGCGGACTGTACCCTTCCTCTTCCGCTGTACTTGTCATTCCCCGATGGACTCTGGCTGACCCTCCACGGGCCCATATTGTGAAGTGGGGTTGGCATGGCCCTGTACTGCTCCAGCTGCAAAACTCCACTGGATGTGCATTAAACATTCAGAAACGCACTGCTGTGTCATGTCTTTCATCATTCATGTATGAATGTGTGGATGAATGTAGGATCAGTGATTCCCCCTAACGTCAATGATGCTCATCTAGTGGGATTCCAGTCACAGTGTGCTACATTGCCGATTGTGTTCTGGGTGCCATAGACACTACAACAGGGACACAAGCATTAGTCACTTCCTTGTCCGGACATGGACTGAACCATGCCCAGAGCCCCCGAGTCATTGTTGCAAGTCCTGCGCTGGACTGGCGTACGCCAGGCCAGTCCATTCCGCTTACGCTCCGAGGGGGGGGCCACATAGCTACAAGTCGCAGGTTTACACGCTAGTGGTCTGCAGGTCACTGGTCTAGTTGTCAGCATGTCACGGCCACTCCCTGAGGGCAGGTTTGCACACACACCACACCCATCTGGCACAGGCGTCACAGGCCATGTGACCCTGCCAATAT
Source organism: Calotriton arnoldi (assembly GCA_963921515.1). NCBI lineage: Eukaryota > Metazoa > Chordata > Amphibia > Caudata > Salamandridae > Calotriton > Calotriton arnoldi. Next base: position 2,798,942 of record CAWUFW010001326.1, on the reverse strand, counting down.
AAGGGGCCGACAACGTCACATTCCCCACTGCCAGTGGTGACTGGATGACGGACGTTCCACGATTCTCAATCATAAAGGACCCATGAGTTGTTGCGCACAGGGTTAGTGGTACCCGGAGCCATGCGGCCGTCACGGGCCTACCACCACGTGGCGCTGACTGGGGTTGCACAGGTTAGTGGCACCCGAAACCTTGCGGCCGTCACGGGCCTACCACCACGTGGCGCTGACTGGGGTTGCACAGGGTTAGTGGCACCGAAATTGCTGAGCGGGTGTGCGGCCTGCGATGATGACGTGTGCACTGATGTGGTCTCTGCCATTGATGCCTCAGGACTCAGCGTCATGTGTGGGATCTGCTGGGCCGCGGTGCGGGTCCGCATGATGTGGAGCATGCCATGGTGGCGGGACCTGGGCCTGGAGCTTGCACGGGCACGTGGTGTGCCCACTGGTGGACACACCGTTGGCGGCAGGTGAGCAGTGGGGCCTGGGTGCACAAGTGCGGACAGCCAGCGCTGGCCGGCGGGAGGGGGTAGGGTGCGGCTGCATGTGTGCGCAGGGACGGACAGGTGTTGTTGCCGTGTGCAGTGAGATGGACTCTGCCATGATTGACTCTTGCCTCGATTACAGATTGCAGACCTGGTGGCTTGCAGTGTATACCGGCACGTGGTTGGAGACACACCGGTGGCAGCAGGTGAGCAGTGGTGCCTGGGTGCACGGGGGCGGCAGTGTCCCTCCTTCTCTCTCTGTCTCTCTTTCCCTCCTTTCCTTCTCTCTCTCTCTGCCTTCCTTTCCTTCTCTCTCTCTCTCTCTCCCTTCCTTTCCTTCTCTCTCTCTCTCCCTTCCTTTCCTTCTCTCTCTCTCTCTCTCTCTCTCTCCCTTCCTTTCCTCTCTCTCTCTCTCTCCCTTCCTTTCCTTCTCTCTCTCTCTCTCCCTTCCTTTCCTTCTCTCTCTCTCTCTCTCCTTCCTTTCCTTCTCTCTCTTTCTCTCTCTGCCTTTCTTTCCTTCTCTCTCTCCCTTCCTTTCCTTCTCTCTCTCTCTCTCCCTTCCTGCCCTTCTCTCTCTTTCTCTCTGTGCCTTTCTTTCCTTCTCTGTTTCTCGCTCCTTTGATGTGCGCATGACACACGTTCTGATTTTGTGCTTCATTTTCCAGGCTGTGACATCAAGATTGTCCCGGACGGACCCGACAGGAGTCTTCCGCATTGATGTTTTGTGTTGTATTTCAATAAAGTTTTTGGTTGTTACTTCAATGACGAGTGACTGTTTCTCGTTCTTCTGACCACACATGTGTTTCTTGTTGTCATTGTGCGACATCATGCGCTTTTTGTGGCTCTTGTGTCGTGCATGGTATGTGTTTGTCCCGGGGGTCCGGGGGGGGGGCCTGGGACTGGTGGCGGTGGGTGTTGTGGCCCTCATGGGTCTCCGAGCTGCATGATCATTGTCTCCATGGCATCTGTGGGTCTTCAGATGTAGCTCTGGGCCGGGCTCCCTTTCATACTGCAGGTAGTCGTCCTGCTTAACACCAGCAGCAGGCAGGTGTTAAATCCCTGCTGCTACCGCGGCTTATCGCCTGTTTTTGGTTCGCATCGCAGATCTGGCAGTTCGTTGTGAATGTGGTGTAGTGGTGTTTTCGTATGTTTTTGCACGGGAACGCCTACTCTGCATCTCCTTAGGGTTAGTTGGTGGTGTCACCCGTGGAGGTAAATTTTGCGGCAGTTACCGCGGGAATACTTGCGTTGTCTGCAGTTTGCACCCGCTTGTGAATGGGGCGTTAAATCTATCTCCACTTTTGATGCGTTAAGGTGGCGATAACTCGGCGATAAGTCCTTGTGAATATGCCCCTCAGTCTGTAGATATTCCTATTCATTTCCATTTTGACTTCGTTACGAGTAGTTTTCTAAATTATGCACACCATGGTGCACTGAGAGAAATAAATATTATACTTCCAATAACTTGGACTATAAAATAAAGGGCTACATTTAGTTTGAATCAGAATAAAACAAATATTTCCAAAGCCACGTTGTCCTATTTTAAAAAAAATAATGTTTGAGCTTTACAAATTGTGAAACTTGTTTTGCTGTTTTGGGGAAAGTGGACTATAAAGTGTCTGTAAATCGTATTTATGAGTCTGATTCCCACAGGGTAAAAAAACTGATTTTTTCACTCACTAACCATAAACAGTTTTTTATTTTGAAGAACAGCAGCAAAGGCATTCCAGAATGCAGTACATAGCAAGGTTTTGCAGTACCTTGCTAAAAAAATAAACAATTCACTGGATAAAATAAACAGGCTAGTGTTACTGGTGGTGGTAAGTGGGTAGCGAGACATTGCATATATTACAAGGCATTACATTAATATAATATAAATATTAATATATCTTAAAAAATTTATACAAACAGCATCAGGAGCACTGTCATCAAAGCCTCAGCTATTTGGAACACTGTTCTCAAAGCAGCAGTTATTTCAAGAGGTGCCTCAGAGCCCATATATTGTGAACACAAGATAAACCTGAAACTTAATACAGATTTCAAAACATAACTGCACTAGGTAGAATGAAAAGGCCCACCACATTTTATTAAAAGAAGTGTCAACATGTAGAGTTGTTCCCTGCAGTTTTAAACAAACCTTTTCAGGCAGAACGGACAGTGTTTTTCTTCCTGTATTTCCAGGCCAGAAAAAAATATATATATTGGTGAATAATAGTTGGGCTAAGATCTACTTAATGTATTTAGTTTTATTTTTTTATAGGTCTGGGATCGCTTCTGTATGACTATGTGTTAAAATCACTATACCGGAAACTCGTCAGAAACTACACCATCAATCGATAATGTGTTGAATGGCATATATTATAAGGCCTTTATCCATAAAAATAACTTGGGAGACATACTTGGAGAAAAGAAAAAGTACAGAAAAAAAAATCAACGCCTTTTCGGTATCCAACAATCCCACCCCAAAATCCAGTCTATATTCTTCTCATATGTCTGATGGGGCTAAGATAGTGTAAGAATATTCAACCCTATTGCAGCCAGTGTGGAGCCTTTCCCAGCACACTCATTATAATCAGAGAGACTGCCCTCTGTATGCCCAATTCCAGTTTATCATGTTCATGAACATTTGTGGTGATGGCTGTGCACCACATTCAAATCACTTGTAAGAAGGTGGTGTGTTACCAAGAAATGACTGATCATGAGGTTAAATACTTATCCTGGCGTCACACCACACGTGCATATGGCGAAGGTGGCTGGCCAGGCCGAACATTAGCTAGCAAACTAACGACCACGCGCGATCCAACACATAGTCAATGTAGTTGATACACAGGGAATGGACTGCTATGACACGCCATCAATATCGCATACATTCAAGGACTACTACTCACGGCTGTACACTACCTGCACAGCGACCTCAGAGGAGGAAATAGAAGAATATCTTAATGAAATAACCTTAGCTCGGCTCTCCCCAGGTCAACGGGAATATCTTGCACAGCCCATAACAGAAGAAGAAATCCGCACCACAATCCAATCACTGCCTATTGGCAAGTAACCCAGGACAGACAGCTTTACAGGTAAATTCTACAAAGAATTCAGTGATCTGTTAGCTCTGCACCTCCTCGAGATGTATGCAGCAGCCAATGAGAGTGGAGTCCTCCCCCCCTCCCATTGAGAAGCGCTGTTGGTATTGCTACTGAAACCAGGGAAACAACCTGAATACTGTGAGTCAAACAGACCATTATCACTAATGAACACTGATGCTAAAATCCTTCTACCAAATGAGTCCTAAAAACGAGGAATCAAGTGAAATGTGGCCTCTTCTATATCAGAATTAGAGGAACAACGAGGATCGTGTACAGACCATGCCCCAACATTAAAAACTGAGGTCTGACAGTAAATCCAGGTACAGTAGATTGAAAAGTAGTAACATTCTGCTGTAAACTATCAGGAAGGTCAATGAGTATCTGGAGATAGCAAGATAAAAAGGGCACCATGATACATAGAAGAGAAGAGTAATAGCTACAATCATATATAAGCAAGGATACAACCAAACAAATGAAGGGGCAGAAAGAAAGCCAGTTCATTGAGATAAATTTAAGTATATTAAATAAATAATTTGTCCTGAAGAAGTTGGAGTGAATCATTATAAATAACCACCGAAACGCTGCGTTGACAACCTATGGCAAAGATTTGAGTTTTAAATGATCTTGTGATAACTGTTTGTATACTTGATATATTTAGGGATATTGTCATCCATAACCATTTGTAGAAGGAAACTTTTGGAGATGGATATATGATGAATTGTTATTTATAATAGTATGTGATTTTAAAATGGGGAGTTTTTTAATGTAATGTTGTTTACAAAATGTTCTTAATTTTTATATATCAATGTGTAATAAATGTGAAATTTTTACATAATACAGTGGTCGGTGTCTAGAGAGTGTGGATATACATTAATAGATATAGGGATACATTTCCTCCTTTTTTTCTTTAATTAAGAGATATATTAAAACTATTTACCCAACCTTCCCTCTAGAACTCCCGCCCTTCAGACTCTACAAACACTCCTTACTACCTCTACACATGGACGCCTTATAACTAGCTCAAGCGAAGACCCATAGAGACTTGAATAAATCCCTGGATAGATGGAATGCGGTACTGAATACACCCTTCACCACGAAGGAATTGGGCTTCTGCTGCACACTCACGGGTATGCTCACTCCAAACTGCAACTTATGCATTATCCACTTTAAGTTCTTACAAAAAATGTATTACACCCCAGATAGACTACATAAATTTGGGCTGAGGGATAACGCCAGCTGTGTGCGCTGTGTGTATGCACAAGCAGACTTTTTACATATGGCCTGGGCTTGCTCAATAATTCACCTGTTCTGGACTGAGGTCACGAATGCTCTGGAGACCATGGTCTCTGACACCATTCCTAATACTCCACAATTATGTCTGCTATGTCTTGTGACACCACTGAAACCCCCCAATCGAAGGTTCATAGCGATGGCCTTACTTCTTGCTAAACGAAGAGTAGCTATGAAATGGGGGAGTAAACGGGCCCCTAAACTGCAACACTGTGTGGAAGATATAGTGTATTGTAAAGCACAGTTAGAGGTGTATGCAGAAGAACTACTTGTGACTTCACTCCCTAAAGAGATATGGCATCCATTTGCCGTCTATTTACTGTCCATAACTAACACTCAGGAATGTGCTGATGACCTTTAATTTATACACTGGACTTTCAACCGCAGAGGTGGACTCTATCCAAATTGCAGTAACTAGAACTGTCATGTCAACTTGTGGAGATGTGTAATGTGCACTCTGATGTAATGTACATGATGATATCGCACTACTGTAGCGATGTGACATCTGGAAAAATCAATTAAAAAAAAGAAGGTGGGGTGCCACTTTACAACAAATTTCTAATGATGTGAAAAGGTCTGTAATGTTTACTTGATCATGTGTGTCAGAGGTATTATAAATAGAATAATAAACGTTGGCCCTGTTTTACTGACCTGTGTTCTACTATACATCTGGTAGTGTCATATAGAGTAATTGCAGTCCAGCAAGTTGGGATTTAAACTGATGAACTAACCCACATAGATGTCCCCACACTGCTCAAAAGGCTCTGCTCTTCTTAAATAAGACATGTTTTTTGATAACCGAGAACAGGTTTCAGTCTCTTTGGCTCCAAAGATATTAATGTACTTTTTAGTGCCCGCCTGTGCTATCACTTGCAAGACATTTTGTTAACTTAAAGAGGGCTTAAAGCCCCCCATTACTTACCATTGGTTGGCTTCATTGTCACTCTCATTTCCATGTATCTCATTGGTCAGTGGTGCTGACTTCACTTCCTCTTCCTGTGTTTGTCCCCTCCTTGGATCATGTGCCAAGTATTGCTTCCTTTTGGCGGCGGTGCCCTTCAACTGTTCGCATGCTTTTGGAGGTACTTTTAAAATTTTAGTTGCAGCACTCCATAAGAGTGCATGTGTTTGCAGGCCATCACTCCCCCATCCCTGTCCCTCGGTATTGCTTGCACCTGCCCCGTCTTCTCACCCCATCCCTCATTCTGTCATTGCTTGCTGCTGTCCTTCCCACTACCACCCATCCCACATTTAGTTGTTGCTTGCCTCATCCCTCCCATGCCTTGCCACACTCGTTGTTGCTTGCCCTGTCCCTTCTATCCCTCATGCATTCCGTTGTTGCTTTCCCTGTCCCCCACCCCATCCTACATTCAGTTGTTTTGCTTGCTCCATCCCAATGACCTGCTCGCCACGTTGTTGCTTGCCCTGTACCTACCTCCCACCTTTCATTGCTTGTCCATCCCTGCCCCCTCCACTGTTGTTGCTTGCCCCTTCCACCAACCCTCCAGCCACAAAAAAGCACTCTGACATGACCAGCCTAGCTGTGTCATAGCGATTTTTCCATCCCCCGCTTCCTCCACCTTCATTGCTTGCCCCGTACCCCAGTCCGCGGTCCCCTCTCCCTTCAATTCTTGCTCCATCCTGCGGCCCCCTTCTGCTATAGCTCTTACCCCCATAATAGGAAACAAAAGTGCTATATTGAGATGGCAGCATAGTACTTTTTTCCCTAACTCTTAGACGTGCTGCTGCAACATGGCTAAAACACATTTTTAAAGCTAATAGCTCGTGCTCAGACAAGATCTGTTGTCATTGCCAATGCTTGTTTATAATTAAACCCTTTTGGTGTTCCAGATGCCAATTCTCAGCCTATAGATTGTCTAGTACTAAATACTAAATTGGAGATAGACTTCCTGTATTAACCCGTACATCACTGTTAAGTTTTTTTCAGTATTCCTGTGCACTTTGCTTTCATTTCCGTTGGCCTGTGATCACCCCTATATCTAACCTTCAGCTACAGAGCTGTTCCTTTGTATTGCAGCAGTTATCATGCAGCAGGCAGTCCAGAAGATGGCATCTCCCACACAGTACAATCTCTTCTAATCAAGACATTATTTATTAGAAAATAAAATGAAAAGAAAAACAGTAAACCTTCATTAAGACTTCAAATACATCAGAAATCCCTTTATAAGTGCATCTGCTTCCTCACAAGAATCATAAAAAACCAAGCATTTGGCAAAGCCAATTGCTCTGACCGTGGCATGACCTGTGATGTTTATTTTTTACTTTTATTGTAAGTATATACCAAAAAAATAAAAAAAAATAAAAAATATACAATATGCTGCTGCTTAAACGTGATGGTCATATGCATGCAAAGAAAAAGTTAAATGAAAAAAATAAATAACCGTCACATATATTTTCATGATCAATGCATGATTTACCAGGCATGCACATAATGGGCCTGATTCCGATGCGGTTAGGAAATCTTCCCAACCGAATGGGTTTGGGAATGGTTTCGGACCCACTCGGAATGGAAGAGTCCGACCGACCAACTACGATGCATCCGGATGCTTCCAGATACGATTGGGTGGGACTCCCATTGACTTCACTGGGAGCCTTTGTGCCGACCAAATGCATAGGCTCCCATTGAAGAAAGGGGTGGCTTGGGAAAATCGGGCACCCTGTGGCGGGCACCCCCTGGTGCCTGCCACAATGTGCATGGCTGGTAAAGGGGGACCCATGGGTACCCCCAGGGGCCCAATTGGGAAGGTTCTGGATGCAGGGGGGGGCCCGCTATGGGCCCCAAAGTCCAATTCCGACTGCCGATTCGAGTCGGACGGCACGATTCGTAAAGGCTGTCCGAATCCAGCATCGTACTCAGTCGTTTGGAAACGTGGCCCGTAGAGACGTACGATTCTGCTCCATACGTTGTGCAAACACTGCCAAGACATCAGAGATTTAATAACGGAGCAGCAGTTAGACTTCCTATTTATTACTGAGACCTGGCTGAAAGAGTGGTGCAACCCAGATATCGCGGTAGCTCTGCCACCTCTCTATACGATCCATAGGAAAGACAGAGAGGACTCCAGAGGAGGAGGCCTGGCCATTATCCTTCGGGACACTCTACATTGCACTACCTATGAATTAGATACACTTAAGGGAGCAGAAAGTCTTGGTTTTTGTATCTCCCTAAATGCCTCTGTGTCATTCTCAGGAGCTTTAATTTACCGTCCACCGGGTCACAGTGCCATTTTTAATGAATCACTAGGAGACACCCTAAGTTATTTCCTTCTGAGATATGCCAACTTCACCCTATTAGGAGATTTTAATCTGCACCTAGAGGACAAGAAAGAATCAGGAGTAGATAACTTCCTCCAAATAATAGAAATACTAGGACTGACCAAGATGGTGGATACTCCTACACACCGAGCTGGTCACACGCTGGATGGGGTCTGCTCTAACTTCACCCTCCTTTCAGTAGACCCATCCACCCCGCAAATATGTTCTGACCACAACCTAGTTCCTCTCACATTAAGTATTCCTATAAAAAGTCACCTTGACAAACAAGCAAAGGTGCACCAGATTAGGCGAAATTGGACACAATTAGCCCGCCATCCTAAGTTGGCCATCACCGCTCAGGCACAGATACCTACCCTCACGGGGAACACTGCTGCAGACTCATGCCTCTTTCACAATTGGATGACTGCAACAAGTAACAAACTTATCCCACATGATAAACCCAATATAAATAGAAAGACAGAATCCAGGAGAGCTCCTTGGTTCACACCTACACTCAGAGCAGCGCATGACCAATGTAAACTGCAAGAGCGTAAATGGAGAAAATGCTATGATGCCCAAGAGAAGCAAGCATTTAAAATAAGCAGAATGCTTTACCACAAAAAGATTAAATTAGCCAAAAAAGATTACTACTCGAATAAAATACATGAGGCCAAACTAGACCAAAAAATAATTTTTTCCGTTGTAAAGTCTTTCACAAATCCTAAAACCTTACGAAAAGAACTTCCCATGTCACAAAGGCTATGCGACCAAATCTCTTGCTTCTTTGAAGAAAAGATCATGAACATCCAAAAAGACTTTAATACGGCACCAGCTCTTCGACCCATGCCAATGCAGAGCACGAATATTGTGCCACCCAATATTCGATCTGCTCATTTGAACCAGTATCACTGGATCAAACTCGCGAAGCTATCATAACATGCAAATCTGGATCTCCCTCAGTTCTTCACCAGATTATTGACACAGTCAACCCAATTATAAACCAGATTGTCAACTCTTCTTTAAGTTCAGGGGCAGTGCCAGATGATTGGAAGTTAGCGATAGTGAAGCCCTTGAAAAAGAAGCCAAATATTGATTCATCGGTCCTTTCCAATTTACGTCCCATTTCACTCCTTCCCCTACTAGGAAAAATTACTGAAAAATTTGTGCATAAAGAGCTAACTAAATTCATAGAGGCCGCTAATATTCTCCACCCTCTACAATCCGGTTTTCGCCCTAAGCATTCCACTGAGTCGGCACTCCTAGAAATCACAGACTCTCTTAAAATGATTGCTGACAGAGGTAGGAAGGCAGTGTTGATCCTGCTCGACCTGTCGGCCGCATTTGATACCATATCACACAGCATCCTTCTTTCCAGGCTCAAATTATGCGGTATCTCACACATAGCCCTGGAATGGTTAAAATCCTTTCTTTCCAGGCGCAGGCAAGCTGTGTCTCTTGGAACGTTCCTATCACTGGAACGCACCATTACAACAGGAGTACCTCAGGGCTCTTCGTTAAGCCCTCTGTTATTTAATGTCTACATGACCCCACTCATCCCACTAATAACATCATTTGGGATCGAAGTTACGTCCTATGCAGACGATACCCAAATGATCCTATCTCTAGATCAAAACTCTAAGGAGACTGAACTCAACTTTAGAAGATGCTTCTCCAAGGTCCTCCAGTGGATGAAGGATAACCACCTCAAGTGCAACACTGAAAAAACTGAGATATTACCAATAGGAAAAGAAGTATCTTTCTCGCCAGAGGAGTGGTGGCCAGAGGGTACGTCACCCCCACCTGATATGGTAACGGTGGCAAGAAACCTAGGAGTGCAGTTTGACTCCGCCCTCAGCTTCAAACCACATGCACTGAAGGTTGCAGGGACCTGTTTCAGCCTCATAAAATCCTTGAAAAAATTCTTCGATCTACTACCACTTGCGGCAAGGAAATCAGTAGCGGTCGCATTGATACTGGCGCGACTGGACTACTGCAACGGTCTTCTGGCAGGGGCCAGCAAACAAACATTAAAAAGACTCCAAGTAGTCCAACATGCAGCAGCACGGTTGGTTTTAAAACTTCCACGAAGGTCCTCCGCCTCTACAGCTCTGAAAACCCTTCATTGGCTCCCATTACACAAGAGAATACTTTTCAAGATTCTCCTTATCACCTTTAGAGCCTCATTAAAACTGGGGCCTCAATACCTTGCATCAAGATTTACCCCTTACAGTACAACTAGAACCCTCAGGTCATCATCAGCCAACCTACTTAAACCTCCCAGCTTCAGATGCAAAACTAGGGGAGGAAAAACATTAACCGCATTAGGCACCAGAGCCTGGAACCTATTACCACCGCATCTGAGAACGCATAAATCTGAAACACAATATAGGAAAGAACTAAAGACTTGGATTTTCGGAGCCTCAGATTAATTTTGCCTCTCTCTCATTTAAAAAAAGAAAAAAAAATAATAATTCTGAGCAGCCGCTCACCTCCATACCTCCATACCAGCGCCAGGATGCTCCTATCGGAGTGGCAGTTAGCGCTTTACAAATATCAATTTTCATTTCATTTCATTTCATACGGCTCGGTCATTCCGAATGCCGTCGGGTTCGGATTGGGATATTCCTAACTCCTAACTCGCCTCGTACTCGGTCGGTCGGAAACCTTTCCAAGTCGGTCGGAAAGACACGTTACCGATCCAGACAGAGCAAATGCCGTTAGGAGGCCTTCCTAACTGCATCGGAATCGGGCCCATAATTGGAACAGTTATAGGGACCCTTTTTAGTTTAACGCATGCCAGATAAAAATATAATCTTTATTGGAACAAAGAAATGGTACTATTGGCTTTGAATTGCTGCAGCATGATAACGTACTTTTAATACACAAGGGTGCCTAAAAGAAAAAGAAAGAAAAAAGCATTGTCAAAGCAAAGCATTGGCCCACGGGCCCTTGCAATGAAATGTCATCACTTACAGTGCAAGAAAGTTAGTTCCTGAAGTGGGCTGACCCATAGCCCACTGTATGCCGTGTGGAGGAAAGATATTCGAACAGACCAATGGGATGGAGAGGGTTTAACCGAACATGTATGCGTTTATATATGGCTGTAGGTATTTATTTTATTTTTTTGCTTGAGGTTGTAATATAGCTAAAGTTGTCTAGGCCAGATCTAAAAATATAAAAGGCTTTGATGAACACAGTGTGTTTGCAGAGTTAAGCTGTACCCTTAAACAAGAGTGGTATGAAAAAGAGCTAGAAGAGGAAGCGTGTGCTGTATGTGATGAATTTAAATGGCATACACAGCAAAATATTGCACAATAGATACGTTTGATTAAAAAAAAAAACGTTTTACTATGTGGACAAAAAAGCTGTAAATTCAACAAGTTGTTTTCATGACAGCAGGGCAAAACAAACAAATTTGCAAAGGTGATTACTAAAGAGCACTGTACTTCTATGGCAGGCTAACACATCCAAAGAAGATGCAGTTCCTATACAAAAAAGTCAGAAACCAACAACTAAAATGCTATTGTGTCAGCCAAGTAAAATCATCAAAACAAACACAAACTATAAGCATCATGTTGAACCTGCAGCCTAACTAAAGGAGTACTTGATCACAAAAACCTAATGGGCACTCAAATGGGACAATTTAACCATCCGCGAAAAACTGTAGTCTTCATGAATAGCACATTCAAACAATGGCAAAACAAGGAAAAACACATCCAAACAAGTGAATATTGGGGGCATACTGGAAGCCACTCTCTCTTTGTATTATTTTTGAAGAATGGAGGACATGAGGTCTTCCAGACAGCTAAACCTGTTTGTAGCCCGAGCTTAAAATAGCCGTCAGGCTGCTCAACTTATAGGTCTTTCTAAACCCGAGGCAAACACTTTCCTGATCTCACCTGTTTTGTAGCACAAATCCATTTCCTCAAACACTCCTCCCCACTGCACCCAGAATCCTATTACTGGTCTGTACAATTAGCCTGGCACACAGCATCTTCAACCCCCAACTCTACAGCTGGTGCAGGTACTCTTGATGTCCTATGATGGTCTATGCAAAGTGACATCTCACCCCCCTTTCCCCTAACAATGAGCGCATTTGATGCTTCTTTGGGTCAATCGGTTGCACCTCTACTGGGGGCACCATAGGCATCTGCCTGGTAGTTCTTTGTGCCACAAACTGCTCTCCCTGTCTAGCTTCTCATTCACCGCCTACTTATAACCGGTTAGAGCTGAATTTAGTGACACACATGATCTACAGTGGACTTCGAAGCCACATCCTTGAGGTACCTGGCTTGATACCTTGACTCTGTGTCAACCCTTGTCAATCTCTTCCAGCACTGCTTACAGCTTCCATACCAATTACTGAGCCTGGTGCATGAAAGTTTAAGGGGAAACCACAAATACCTCTTAAATCTGAATGAGATGAAATGAGAAAAGTGGGTTTTTTAATTTTACAACCATGCCAAGGCAAGTTTTGCACGAGGTATTCTGGTTTCCATGGCTATAATTAACTGTTTGGTAAAATAGTATTACTCTCACTTCACAATGCTATAATGTTATCGAGCTTAAGGCTGGAAGTCATTATAAATGAATTAATTAATGAAAGCAACTTGTACCACAGTCACAGTGTGGTGTATGATCGTGTCGTCTATTCCTGCATGAAAAGCCAGGTTCTCAACCTTTTTTTGAACAATGAGATAGTGTCCACTGCGCGAAGCTCCAAGGAGAGCTTATTGCATGCCGCTGGTCCGAGATAGGACAACGACCGTCCCGCTGGTCCGAGATTGGAGAACGACCGTCCCGCTGGTCCTAGATAGGAGAACGACCGTCCCGCTGGTCCTAGATAGGAGAACGACCGTCCCGCTGGTCCTAGATAGGAGAAGGACCGTCCCGCTGGTCCTAGATAGGAGAAGGACCGTCCCGCTGGTCCTAGATAGGAGAAGGACCGTCCCGCTGGTCCTAGATAGGAGAAGGACCGTCCCGCTGGTCCGAGTTAGGAGAACGACCGTCCCGCTGGTCCTAGATAGGAGAAGGACCGTCCCGCTGGTCCTAGATAGGAGAAGGACCGTCCCGCTGGTCCTAGATAGGAGAAGGACCGTCCCGCTGGCCCTAGATAGGAGAAGGACCGTCCCGCTGGTCCTAGATAGGAGAAGGACCGTCCCGCTGGTCCTAGATAGGAGAAGGACCGTCCCGCTGGTCCTAGATAGGAGAACGACCGTCCCGCTGGTCCTAGATAGGAGAACGACCGTCCCCCAGCTCTAGAGCAGTGAATTCTGGGGTCCTTAGCAAGGTGGCTGTTAGCAGACGGCACATTTCTTGAAGGGGCGGAGAAGCTGAGCCTTGTTCTGAGGTAACCCGCACCTGTCTGGTGAACCAACGCTAATGCCTTAAACATGATTTTATTCTTTATTGTATTTATTAGCACTTACAATTAAGTAAGGCAAAGCAAGCCAAAGGAATTTGCCCAAAGTCCAAAGAATATGGCTATGTAGAGGAAGATAATATTAAAAATCAACAACTTCATTGTTTTTCATATAAGGTTTTCGAGCAGCTGTCACAAGAACCACTATTTCATTCAGTATGCTCATTTTTTTGGGGCATGTAATATGTGTAATATTAGAATGACTGCCATATTCACTGAGATGATTTAAAAATATGTTCCAGCATTAATATTTAATAAATACAAAAAGAGTAACACATAGCAAAATAGCTGCATTTAGCTCAGACCCAGAGCTCAATGACCTTTTTGGGTAAATATGATTTCAAAGCGGAATCTTTGTTGAAACAGAGTAAATTTACATTTCAACTTCAGGCACAGCAACTCGTGGAAGGACTTGCTAATCTCCCATTCTCGCTGATCTGAAGTACATTTGAATTTTATTTTTTAGCATTTTAATGGAAGCGGTATATTCAGCTGGGGAGCTGTGTATATGGGCAGCTGTCAGTCTGAAGTTGAAAGCATGGGTTATGGGAAATGCATGGGTGATCACATTGCATCAGAAAAGGAACACAGGGTTGATGCCAGCAGGATTGGAAAATGGTGCCCAGGAGTTTTAGGTGTACAAAGATATGTGCCATCTAGCAAACAGGCATGTCAGAAGGTAATTATTAATTAATTGATTAATTAGTAATCCATATTTGTAAAGAGCCAACATATCACCCCTTTAGGTTTCAAGGCGCTGGGGGTCGTCAGGGAGATTAAGTGAGCTGTTGCAGAGAGTCACATGATGCTGAGCTCAGTGGCGTAACGAAAGTTGAGGGGGCCCCCCTGCAAGGTACATGGAGGGGCCCCCGCTCCGGATTTAATCCGGAGCTCTCAGGCCTGAGTACTGTGCTGAGGGGGCCCCTGCACCTCGAGGACCCCCCGCACCGCGGGCGATGCGGGGGGCCTGTGTTACGCCCCTGGCACTGGAATCACCATGACCCACACCTGGGAGAAAAGCATATTACACCTTTTTCCTAGGACTAAGTGACTGAGGGTAACCACGTTTCCTGGACTTGGGTTTACTGGTGCCTAAACGCTTAATCACGAGGTGGTGGAAGTCTCCTGAACCCCCTCCTTCACTAGCCTGGAGATGCTCACTACTGGTGTGGGCTAAGGCTGAAAGTATTACCCTACATAGAGCGGAAACTCTCTGCCTCTGCAAAATCCCTATTGCACCTAACTGGAACACTATAATGCATGACTTCCAGAGTGAGTTCCCAAGAGAGTCGGGTCCTGTGGGAGGTGAGGTACTGTAAGCGGGGGAGATGAGGAGACCCGCTAGAGCCCCCCAGCATGACTTATGTGAGCTGGGTTACATCCAGAACCAGGTGCGGCCCTCGTGCATTCCACATGGCAAAGGATACAAATGGCTTCCAGTGGGCATGAGGCATGACACCTTTACATCCACGGACTGGGTGGGCAGGTGCTGGTATAGTTGGGCTATGTTATTTCTGTTATTATTAATTTGCCCCATTACCTTACCCTCCCGCCTCCAGATATGCAAAGGGTTAACTAGGAATGACAAGTTACTGTTAATACAAATGGGCAGCCCTTGGCAACTTACCAACAAGAGGCTTCTCCTCACTGTCCACCACCATGCTCTACACCAGTCAATCTTCCATACACTACCTCTTGCTTGTTCCTCACCACTAAAGCAGTTAAATGTATAAAATGTTTGAAAAGTTCTTAAGTGGTTATGTGGATGCATGAAAAGTGGGAGCATGTCCAACAAAAAGCAACATATTTGACTTTGTAATGTCGTCTCTTACACCAGTTATTGGTTGCATTTGTAAAAATGAAACATGAAACCAATAAAAACAGATTTAAACAAAAAAATGAATCACATCACTCGCCAAGCTAGTCATTCCCTTCCTGGACAGTAGCTTTTTGCCTCTATGTGCCTCCAAAGCTCTGAAGATGCCGGCACAATACCTGTTCAATGAGTAAGGGACGCTTTCACTGCAGTTATGCTGAGTCTGATCGTTCAGTGCTGCCAGGAAAGTAGGCGGAGGAAGGCACTCCCAAGGCACAGTGGGGATTTCATGATTGACAGTTAATGGGGGCTGAGGGGGCGTGACTACCAGACCATTGCGGATGGGGTCACATTTGAGGATGGGAGAGAGAGATTCAGGGTAGGGAAGTTTAGAAGGCATGATGGGGCTTAGGTGGTATTGGTGAGCAAGTACTTTGATTTGAGGATGAGTGGTGTCAGGATGGCTACATGTTGTTTTCAGTCAGGATTTTGTTCTTGATGGGTGCTTTGCCGTTTATGATTTCCAAGCAGCGAGATGGCCACGTCTTCTGCAGTATCTGTGTTGTGTTTTAGTCATGTATGGTCAAATATTTACCCTATAGAAGAGTTACCGTTTTTATGTAGGCTGTTCATTGAAGATTCATTTCTGTACGGCAGGAGTCACCTTTGTCTATAACGCAATGTGCATTATTGGCTATTTTTGAATTCTGTCTTAAATCTTGACTGAAGAACCCGCAAGTGATTTTCAGTTCCAAAAACCTTTAGTGACGCCTTGAGGTGCCTTTCCAGTATTTTCCCGAGGAAATGAAGATTACAAATTATTTAGATCTTCAGGATCCGCTTCTAGGTATTTTATTCAAAAGACCCTTGGATTCATGCTGAGTTGCTGCAAACGATGGAACTCTGTGAAAAATGTCTAAAAGTGGATAGGAATCTATATAAAATACAGTGGACCTTAAATTACTAAAGTGCCCTCAGAGCCCTCAAACTCATAGTGCTTGAGGTCTGTGATGGGTGATTTATACTTTCTGGTCTAAAACAATAAATACCCTCTTGCAGCCATACATAGGACAGAATCACCTAACCAGTTCTGTAACCTATATTAAAACTTTGGAACGTTGAGAGCGCCGCAGAAGACATTAGAGCCTCTTAGGGCCAATAATGTCTGGTACAGCCCTTCTGCTTCAACATTCCATAGTTTGTCTTTCTGTTTCTCCCTTTTTTCACTTAAAACATTCTACCCTCAGTCAGTGGAATGTTCCAATAGTCTGATAGTCCTTCTGCATCTGGCTATACCAGTCGTTAAAGGCCCCTGCCTACAGCTCGGACCCACAGTTCGGGTTCAGGGCCATTAACAAACAGTTACCAGGGCCACTGGAATTATGTGATTGTGCGGCCGCAGTGATTTTTGCATATTTGTACATTTGTCGCATTTGCCACATAATCCATCATCTGCCACATAATCCGCAGATTTTAACAAACAAAAATGTGCTCCTAGCTCACAGTTCAAAAGTTACTAAAACACAGCAATACATGTTGCAACGCATTGGAAGGCCTTTTGCAAAGGTTGACTGGTCACCTTTCTGTTGCTAATTGCTATATTTGGGTGTTTTACTAGTACTAATGAGGTACAACCAATGCCCCGACAGTGTTAACAAGTTTAAGAAAAGTCAAAATATTTCAGTAATACTATCACAAAATGGGCCACATTATGCTGCATAATTTGCATTTCATCACCATAATTTACTCAACACTGCCGCATAATTACAGTAGCCCTGATTATAGCCCTTGGCAGAAGGCTATGATGCTATAAGATGAGGGTGCTGGCAGGAATGTATGTCTCAGGAGAACGAGGGCTCTATGTAAAGAAGTTTAAGACTCATAAAAACGATGAAAGTAGTAGTATAGAAAAACACCACAACGTAACATGATATTGCTGTAATTAAATTACAATTTACCAAGATGAGACACAAAAAGTAAAGGTGAACTGAGATTCATGTTCAGGAAAAATGAACAGATATAATCTGGCATATGGAACTATCAGAGGAGCGTAAACCTGCAAATCATACAAGTACTATCGCCAGTATGGGTGAGGCAACGTTATTAAGAGACATAAGCTGCCTCACACAAAATCGTCATTATGGTGGGAAATATGCAACCAACGCCCTCATTTTATAGCCGAGGGCAACACTGGTTGTTAAGAGCCCTGAACACGTGTAATACACTCACGCCGAAGGCAAAGGCTTTTAACAACTGGTATAGACCGAGACAAAAGGCTATCAGACTGTTAGATGGGAGTGATACTCGATTATTTTTCGGCTAGTATGCAATAACCTCCCAAACGTTGGATGTGTGGTTAAAAAAATTATAAGTAATAAAAAGGGGGACTGACACTAAGATCACAAATCGAATCTGCAGTGTGGCCCTTTCAGTAACTTGACTGATCATCAGACACACAACGGCCATTAGTGGCGTGGGGGGTGACGAAGTGAGTGAGGTTCACCCAGCTGGTCCTAGTCTGGTCCTTTACAGCAACATGGGTAAGAAAAGACTTCAAAACAGTGTATAGAGAGGACTATCCTTACCTCCATTTACATCTTGAGCTTGTAATCCCACCAGAACGACTAGAAAAATAGCAGCCAATGGAAGGTAAGCTTTCATTAGGCGGGTAGTGAGTACGATTCTATGGCAGGACCGGAGGATTCTGATTATGCTTTCTCAATTCCTTTACTGACTCACAGCAGCCAATGAAAGTGAAACATGAACAGTAAAAAACTTCATTACCCATGAGGCTTTGAACCACGCCTCCTTATACAACCAATAGTAACAATGCTCATTCAATAAAACATTGAGGCACCATCTTGGCTTCCTCTTTCTTTGCTGCTCCGCAGTCAAGATAAGTGCCTCAATGCTTTATTGCTATTTTACTTGCTTAATGACCTTGTTGGTTTATGGTTGATAATTAATATGATGCGCTTTGCTGCTTGGTTGTTTCCGATGCCTTGAACTGCATCTGTATTTTGAGCGCAAGCGCGCACGCTTTCTTTCCCGTGTTTTACACTAATAACTCCTTTAATCACCAAAGCGCGTGTTGCACTGCCCTTTTCCTTGTTAGAAGTTTCCCGTTACAGTTTGCCTTTCTTTCCGCTTTGCGGACGGCGTGTTCGCCGCTTGTGGTGCGCAGCGGGAGTTGGCCCCCCCGCGGGAGCGAGACGCGCGTCGGAGCCCCGCCGGGCAGCCGACGTGCGTCTCGGGAGCCTGCACGCGTCTGTGCACGCGTGGAGCCCTGATCAGCGAGCTGGCCACGACGCTTCTCCCAGGCTGAATTGGGAGTGAGTTTTCCTCTACGCAGCAGCACGAGGTTGGAGCCGGTACCGGGCCGGAGTACAGTTAACCCTGCGCACGCTTGGCAAAATACTGCAATTACTTTTAAACAGCCTTCAGACTGTTGGATATTTTCATTAATTTTTGGAAACCCCTTATTCAAGGCGTCAGGGTTTAACCCTTTGTAAGGCCTGCTATATTAAGGGATTTGGTACCTGGGTGGCCCACTCTGCTCCAGCTCTGCTCCCAACCGACGCCCTAGTCTTCCTGAGGACTCTGGGCTGGACAAATAAGCTGCCCTTGGGGCTTTTGAGTGATTCCACGCTCTGTGGCCAATATGTCGGACTGTGAGGTCTACGAGGAGGAGGTAGCTGCGGATGAACACCTCGAGAGCGAGGCTTATTATTATGATGAGTCCATGGAGGACTTGATTGACAAGAAATTAGATGCTAAGTTAGATAAGGTACTCTCCTCTGCACTGCTCCCCATTTCACAGCGCTTAGAGCAACTAGCTACAGGGAAACCCCTTCCGATCCCGCTTCCAGAGCCTACTCCTTCGCCTGTCACCCCCTCTGATCCCTCTTGGCCCCACGCTTCTGCGTACTCATCCATGTATAAAGCTAAAGAATTAACGGTGGCCGAGTCCCCGGTCCTGCCGCCTTCTGACCCCGCTCCACTGCTGATTACCACCACCGACACAGGTACTGATACTGATTCCTCTCAGGAATATAGACCGCGCAAGCGCGCCAAAAAGCGTAAGCACGCGACATCCCCCCAACCCGCTGCAACCCCTTTCCTCTTTGACCCTGCGGACATTGTTCACCCCAGATCTGCCGATTGGGCACCTCCCACTGCAGTGGCAGAGTACTTGCAGACCCATCTTAGGAAGGGCTCGCTTAAAATCAGAATGCCCGAGGCCTGATCTAGCGCATAAGGTGGCTCTCACACCAGAGATAGACACATCTATGACCACCTTCCTTAAAAAATATAAAAAAGATCCCAAGAAGGGGATAGATCGCGCCCTCCGGGCATGCCAAGACAAGGTTCTAGACGTGGCAGGACCCCTAGCTAAGATTCTAGAGTTAGCCTTGCAAGCGCAGGAAACAGGTGCGGCCATTCACCCCGAGGTCCTGGCAGGAAGGACCCAGCAGGCCATTTGCCTTTTGGGTAATGCTAACTGTGCCCTTTCCTCCGAACGACGAAAATCAGTCCTCCTCAGAATAGACCCGCAGTTGGCGGACCTAGCCTCGGCTGAGCCAGGCCCTCTTGCCGAGGGGCAACTCTTTGGAGATAAGTTTGTAAAGGACATTGCGAAGTTTGTTAGTACGTTCGCATCACTGGACAAGTCTCAATCATCACTGAAAATGGTGTTTCACGAGGTCTCTAATAGGGCCGGACGCTTTATAGGACGCGCGACCGGCTGCTACTCCAATCCCAGTCCTCACAGGGGCTTTGCCCCGCGACGCAGGGGATACACACAAGAACCAGAACAGGCTGGTTTCTACCCCACCAGGTCCCGCGGATTCCGGGGCAGATTCAACAGGGGTGTCAATAGAGGTTTCAAGAACTTTGACACCCAGTCATCCGGTAAGTTCACATCACTTGACTATGATTCCTCTAGGGGGCAGGTTGGCTCACTTTGTAAAGAATTGGAGGAAGTTAACTTCAGATACATGGATCATACACACTGTTCGGGGATACCAGATAGAACTCATGCAGACACCGGTTCAGGCTTATCCGCCTCCTCCTCTCCTTTTTTCCCTTCAAGAAGAAGCTTTTATAGACTCAGAGCTTCAAGAGCTTTTGGCCAAACACGCGATTGCAGTGGGACCCTTCGTCCCCGAAGGGTTTTGCAGCAACGTGTTCTTGGTCCAAAAGAAAGGAGGTGGTCAACGATTGGTTCTCAATCTAAGAGATTTCAACCCGTTTGTAGTGTACAGACACTTCAAGATGGAGGGATCCATCTTTTACGAGACCTACTCTTAGAGCAGGATTGGATGGTGCGCCTGGATCTCAAGGACGCCTATCTTACGGTGCCAGTTTGCCCCTCTCATCAGAAGTTCTTACAGTTCCAATGGAAGGGGCAATGGTTCCGGTATCAAACCCTTCCCTTCGGCTTGTCCTCAGTGCCCTGGGTATTCACCAAACTTCTAAAGCCAGTAATTTCTCGGCTGAGAGAAATGGGAATACGCATGATTGTCTATCTAGATGACATGCTGATTCTGGCGCAGGATCAAAGCCTGCTCAGGTTGCACTTACTCTGGACAATGTCCCTGCTGCAAGATCTGGGGTTTGTGATAAACCTCAAGAAATCAATGGTGGTTCCGTGTCAGCAAATAGAGTTCCTGGGATTTCAGATCAATTCAGTATCTGCGCAACTACTTCTCCCTATGGCCAAGATCAGGTCGATAAAACAGGAGATTTCCTCCACTTTATCCAAACAGATGATCTCGCTGAGAGTGTTAGCAAGGATTGTGGGCCTTCTGGCCTCCTCCATCCAAGCCATTTTTCCAGGACCTCTCCACTACAGGGCCCTTCAACGCCTAAAAATATTTTATCTACAGAAGGGTATTCATTACGATCATTTGATCCCACTGTCGCCAGACGCTCAAGAGGAGCTTCAGTGGTGGTTGGAGCACATGGTGGCGTGGAATGGAAGAGCTATTTTTGGCGCTGCGCCAGACATGGTCGTAGAATCCGACGCCAGCAGATGGGGCTGGGGCGCTCGATGTGGAACCTTTGTCACCGGCGGTCGATGGTCCGCCGACGAGTTGAGATTACACATCAACTGCCTGGAGCTGTTAGCGGGCTCCTTTGCCATCAGATCGATTTCTCATCTCAAGAGAAATTGTTGCATCCTTCTGCGGATGGACAATGTCTCAGCGGTGCGATATATCAACCGCCTGGGGGGCACGAGATCACAAATGCTAGCCAACATTGTGAAGGAGTTCTGGCATTTTTGCCTGGATCGCAAGATCAGCATAATAGCGGAGTATCTGCCAGGCAGATTGAATCAAGTGGCGGACTGGAATTCCAGGTTTCTGCGGGACTTCAGCGACTGGAAGCTTCATCCGTCGCTCTTCGCAGAGATCATGCGTATTCGAGGCCCGTGTCAGATAGATCTTTTTGCATCCCGCCTCAACACTCACCTTCCCCTGTTTTTCAGTTGGAGACCGGACCCAATGGCGATGGGAACGGATGCGTTCTTTCAACATTGGGGGGCCCAGAGGAATTATGCATTCCCACCTTTCGCCTTAATCCAAAGAGTGGCGGCCCAGGTTCGAAGACAGATGGCGTCAGTAGTGTTAGTCACTCCGTTGTGGAAGACTCAGTTGTGGTTTCCGACACTATTGGAGTTATCGGTGGACTTACCGTTCAGTCTTCCAACGTTTCCCTTGCTTCTCCAGGACCCAGTGGGATTGCCACATCCACTGGTCCTGCAGAACCAACTCTCACTCATGGTGTGGACGCTCTCCGGCGACACAAACAAATTGAGGGTCTTTCGGCGGCAGCTGCCGATTTTATGCGACAGGCTTGGGCTCCTTCCACCCGTAAACGATACTCTGCTGCATGGAAGCGATGGTTGAGTTGGTGCCTTCAACGGCATCTGGATCCCGTGGGATCAGACGTTACAGAAATTCTGAATTTTCTGTCAGAGTGTGCTGAGTCAGGGTTGGCTTATAGGTCTGTCAATAATTTTAGGTCAGCTATTTCTGCAGGACATAATCAGATTGACGGCAAACCCGTTGGGATGCATCCCCTAGTGTGCAAGTTACTCAAAGGTATCAGAGTGGCTAGACCTCCACGTCCCAGGTACTCTACGTTATGGGATGTGTCGAAAGTTTTGAATCTGTTGATCTCCTGGCCGGAGAACGCTCAACTGTCCCTTAAACAATTGTCGGCCAAACTTACCATGTTATTATGTTTAGTCTCTTGTCGTAGAGTTTCAGATGTGCGTGCCTTAGATCTGGCAGGTAGAATTTTTTCTCCACAGGGTGTGTCATTCATCATCTCCAAACGCACCAAGACTATGTCTCGTTCGGTTGAGTATCCAGCTTTTCCGCTTAATCCTAAATTGTGTTTTGTACAATGTTTAAAACTGTATGAGGATCGCACTGTGGCACATAGATCTGACCCTATGGGACAACTCTTGTTGGCAATTCAGAAACCTTTCCGGCCTGTCTCTGCGGCCACCTTAGCTCGGTGGGTTCGGTGGGTGATGTCAGAATCAGGTATTGATGTTTCAGTGTATGGTGCAGATTCTGCCAGAGGGGCCATGGCCTCAAAGGCCTATACGCTGGGTTCCAGATTGTAAGACATTCTGCGAGCTGCAGATTGGTCTTCCGATTCTACTTTCAAAGAGTTTTATTATAAACCCATTGCACATGTGTCTTCGCTGGTGGTGGATGAGCTTTGAACCAGCATAATCAGAAGCCTCCGGTCCTGCCATAGAATACAAAATTTTCCAGCTATCGCGACAAGAATTTTAGATTCTATTAAGGACACGGAGGCGAGGATTATCCCACCCGTTGGGACAGGTTGATTACAACTGTCATGTTGTTTGATTATATTGATGTTGTTCTCCCACCCTGAACTATGGAATCCTTTTGAGGTTCTTTACTTTTCATCAATGTTTCTGTTTTCAGGAAACGACTCGAAGCAAAACTAAAGATGTGGAGTTCCATGCCTGGACCTGGTTGATCAGGGGAAGTGGATGATCTTTCCCGGGAGTTCATGATCGTTTTTTCTCCGTTGAGAAAGGTTGCTGCGGATACTACTCTCCATTGAGAGCTGAGACTGTTCTATTGGTTTGGACACTTATGGACTAATACAAAGAAAGAGGAAGCCAAGATGGTGCCTCAATGTTTTATTGAATGAGCATTGTTACTATTGGTTGTATAAGGAGGCGTGGTTCAAAGCCTCATGGGTAATGAAGTTTTTACTGTTCATGTTTCACTTTCATTGGCTGCTGTGAGTCAGTAAAGGAATTGAGAAAGCATAATCCTCGCCTCCGTGTCCTTAATAGAATCTAAAATTCTTGTCGCGATAGCTGGAAAATGTTGTACTCCCCCACATATATCCCAATTCCAAACCGAGACGTTCTGCTGCCCCCTTCAGAGGTAGGGAGTGCGTGCATTATCATGTGAGGAAATGTTCTGCACCTGGAGTTGCACGGAATTAAATTTGATGACGCAAGAGGGAAAGTTGCTGAGCTTGAAGAGTTACTTACGCACGCACCCGTGAAATGGTCATGGAGGGTTTGGCTGCAGTGCGTCCGCAGCCGGCCACCTGGTGGTTCCGGCCGGGCCATCTCGACCCACACACCGTCTCCCCACGTATTGTAACAGCTACAATTACACCAGAGGCCCTCCCGGGCGAGGCCCGGGCCTGCGCACCAATGATTAATTAAGAGGCCGGGGCCCGGGCGTGCGCAGTGCACCTTAATTAATGAAGAAGATGCCGTGGCGTGCCGTGCGCGTGCCATTTAATTATTAAGGAGGCCGCGTGCGCACCATTTAGGTTTGCTGGCTCCGCTGAGAGTGAGGGGGCCCCTGGAGGCGGGGGCCCCCCCTCAACGCGGGGGCTGCGGGGGCCTGTGTTACGCCCCTTGCTGAGCTGCCGCTGCCGGGGATCGAACCATGAGCCCCGTGCTCTGGAGTCAGCCTCTCTGGTCGCTGCGCCACACCTCTCCCCTAGGGAGGGCAAAGGGGTGACCATTGCATATGTATGTAAGTATGTGGTATTTCAAAAGCACAAACTTAGCCACAAGGCAGTGGAGCGCTGTACATGGTCGAAAAAAAGCATATAGTCAACGAGTAATAGGAGAAGATGAGGAAGGAATTTGAGAGGAAACTATGTTGTAATTGCTGTCGATAATTCCCCAGGCCTCATGTTTTTGGGGGCTCGTGCTTGTTCTGCAACATGTATTTTTACAATTTAAAGAATGTCTGCCATATTTTATTAATGACGAGGCAGCTAGCACAGCTAATACAACCAGATGGTGCCAGGTGCTCGAACTGCCATGTTTTATCCTTCGCTGCAGAATATTTTAGGCCTGAGTTATTAAGGCTTGAGCCGTCGCAATGTGATACAAAGCAATGTATTAGTATTTACAAAAGGTGTTTGGAGCTGGAAAGGTGTCTTTTTCACAACGCAAAAAGAGCATTGCACTACTCTGTTTCGATTTGCAGAAAGGGGATATTACTGGGGAATTACTGGGGGTGTTACAACATAACATCCAAAGGTTTTTGAAGCAAAGCCCTATCTCCTAAGACAGCAAGACCAGGATTGGTGTAAAAATAATGCCTCCTCGAAGTAAGCATTAACAAGGGGAAATAATTTCATTTCTCAAAAAAAAACACATGCATTGCACTTCACAGCACATTTCCAAACTGTGGAGTCCTTCTGAGTTTGTCTAGGCATAGGAATTTGTACTAGAAGGATAGACTTCCAGTATAAAATCTAATCTAGATAGACCACATTCACCTCTGCACTATGGTGCAAGGCTGTGGGTCTCACTAGACAGCCTAGGTGTGCCCGAGCAAGGATGACACCTGCAGCAGGTCAGTATTCGTAGATATGGCACTGCATTGTGATTCCTCCCTTGCACAATGCAGTGCAGCAAATTTGGTTGCTGCGCTGCACTGCATTGCGTGAAAAATGTGTAAATCTGGCCCTCAGTATGTTTGGCTCTGTACTTTGTTTCCCCTCTTGCACATTGTAGAGCAGCAAATGTGTTTTCTGCGATGTGTAAAAATAATTAAATCTCACTCTTTGTTTTAAACTTCCAAATAGATCCTCACCCTATTCGCTCCCTGCTCCAGTTTGTTACCCAGCAGGGCTGGACTGGGAACAGCAACCAGCCCTGGCAAATTGCTGCTCGAAACCAGCCCTAGAGGGTGGGAGGGGAAAGGGGTAAGGGGTAAGGGGACTGTTAGCAAGAAGCACCACTCCAGCTTTTGTTACAGGCGGCTGATATTGCAGCCATGCTGCAAAACCGGCCCCCAGTGACAAAACTACCCCCACAGGCACAAAACCAGCCCCCACCCCTCCGGCCCACTGAGGAAATGCCTGGTGCCCACTACAACCAGTCTGGCCCTGTTACCCAGGCTCCACAATAGCTTTAGACATGCCTGATAAATGTATTTGTAGAACAATGCATACGTGCAAATGCTCTGGTGTAGAATTGAGGACTCCACTCTCCCTACACTGACTGCCCATGCCCTCAAATTGTATGTACAGATAGATGTGAACACACGAGTAGTGGCTTGGGGAGTTGGACAAGAGTTAACAAATTACACTGGGCCCTGGTGTCTGTTATAGGGATTGTGGTGCTATTTGCCAAATAGTCAGAAAACAAGGACAATAAGTACCACTAACCCCAATACAATGGAGTCCCATAATCTAGTCAAGCTGATGTCTGTGAATAAACTTACAAAGAAAAAATGAAAACTAGTGTAAAGGAACATCAGAAAACTAAGGCCCTGATGCACAAAAATGATATTTAGCGTTTCCTAAATTGCGACAAATACCGAATCACAAAACAGGAATCACTAAATATGATGGAGTACCTTTCCGATAGGCAAATAGAGATTCATAATCATTTGTTATTTGTTAGTACTGAATTGGAAACTGCGAATCTGTATGAGTCATAAATTACAACTATCACACTGGCAGCAAGTGATGATCTCTCCCATGTCAGGAAGTACATTAACTTCAAGCTGCACAGCAGCAACAAAACTTCTCTCCCACCAGAGGGACTTTCTGAAAGCACCAGCCAAGAGCCACAGGAGGAGGTAGACAAGAAGAGAAAGCACAAATTTAGCTTCCTATAGCTGTAAATACCAGTGGAGGAGTGAGTCTCTGAACATGATAAGCTGTTTGGGAAAATATCAATTTTGGTTCTAGAGACAACCAAAAAACAAATTTGGACAAGGATCCAGCAATGGGTTAATGCTGTGGGTGACACAAAGAGGTTGGTGGAAAAAATCCGGATGTGCTGGTATGACGTGCCTTCATGAAACAAGAAGAAGGTACCAAAAAGAATAGAAGAAGCTGCAGGAACAAGCAAGGAACCTAGCGTAGAGCCACCACTCACCTATATGGAATAATTAATTGAGATGACATTCCAGTCTGAATGCCATTCAACATAGACACATCAGGTCCTGTATCTGATGCTCCAGGTCTGTTATTTACAATGTATTCATAAAAATATATCTTTATTAAACACTAGCTTTAAAACTTGTAAAAAAGTAGCACTACATTTGTTGATAAAATAAATGTTATTCATTTGGAAAATACTCCAAGTACTATAGAATTAGGGCAGCAAGGTCAGTTGGGCAGTACTTAATTTGAGCCGGTGGTTTCTGGTGCTCGGCACCGGCACTTAACTGTCAACAACGGCGCTTTTGACAGTCTGCCACAAGGTGGCACTGTCTGGCTAATATAGAGGTGACCACAACAACAGTTAATTATTAAGTCAATATACATTAAGAATGACTACTACCTTCTGCCCAAACAATTATTATGCCTTTGGAGGTCTGAAATAGTCTGAATTGTCACACTTGTAGGAGTGTGATGGTTTGTAGTTGTGTTGTTACTATCATTGGCAGCATGGCAGGGGCAATGTGTGGTACAAGCTGCTGTGGCCTCGTGACGCTAGCCCTGGCACTTATTTTTTGTTCAAATTAAGCACTGCAGTTGGGGAAACTGAGCAGGGGTCAAGTGTGAATGGTACCACGTTAGAAAGCCAGCTACATCAAGGAGCATGAGACGTCAGAGTGGAGAAATGCAAGGAAGGACCACACAGTGTTCAACACAAAGACCAACTGCTGGAAGTCAAAGGCATAAATAGTAAAATATACAATAGCACTGTTTTCATGAAGTTAAAATAATGCTGTTAATTATTTTGCTTAAACTTAAATATGATCTCTCTTCTTGAGTAATATTTTCAAAATGTACATGTTCTTCATCTTCAAATTAATCTGTGAATAAACTGAAAAGATTCTGTTTAGTGCTCAATACACTTTGTTTAGTATTTATTTAGAAATATGTATGTCAGATGTACCGTCAAAGTAGTTGTTTGTTACTTCATCCCTGCCGCACAGTCCTCTGCAGCTCTTGCACCATCATGTCCTGGAGGTGGCAGCAAATCACAGTCATCAGTGGCATAACAAAGGCCCCGCAGCCCTTGCAGGGCTGGGGGGGGGGGGGGCTCAGCACAGTACCCTGGCCTGAGAGTTTCTGAGTGAGTCCAGAGGGGGGCCCCTCCATGTACTTTGCAGGGGGGGGCCCTCAAGTTTCGTTACACCACTTACAGTCATCTATTATTTTGCTGTTTAGGGAAACAATGGTTCTGATGTGGCCTAAAGGTCCAAGTCGAAGTGACCCTGTGGGGGGCACTAAAGGTAGAGATTAAGAACTTAATTCTTAAATGAGAGCGGTAAGCAATATAAGCAGGGACATGTAGGTCAGTATATGACAGGTTTTTATTCCACAACAATAGTATTCAGGTGCTCACACTTTAAGTGACAGTAGGCGTGACGTGATAAGTGAGGGTGAAATTAAAATAAAGACATCGCATTGACAACAATGACAGAAGCTCCTTTAGAAAATTTTAACAGAGTAAAAGGAGTTCATGTTGTAGGGGGTCGACGGCGTTTCGAACTCAGTTATTTGAGTTCATCTTCAGGACATACATAGGTGAGCAAGCTGAATTCAAAGGAATCCTGTGAATGAAAGTATCCGGGGTTTCAAGGCGTCTCTTTGAACTCTGGGCTCCTAAGAGATTTAAGCGTCAGGGACTAATGTTTAGAGAATGGATCGGAAAGGCAGCTGGCCGCCGTGTGGCATCGCGCAGTGCCGGGGAGTTATTCCTGTCGATAACAGGGCAATGAATGGGACCCTGTGAAGAGAGAGCAGAGCGAGTCCTGCTGCTTCTGTCGTCCACGCACATTGCTGGATCATACTCCTGGGCACTCCCACTTTTGTACAGACATTGGAATCTGCCTAAATCAAATCAAATGTCAGCTCAATGCTCCTTATTTGCTTGTGAGCAGTATTGTACCTCTTTTGTTTAGGGGGTCAGGGATGAAAGTAAAGGGTCCTGATCCATGGTCTTAATGCATATGCACTATCATCTGAAATTTAACAACATTGTTTTAGAATGTATGAACTACCACTAAGGATAAATTAAAATAACCTAATTTCCTAACAACCATCCATCTTCAAGTTCTCCTCTTGCTAGTCGACCATATAGTTCACAGTGTCTAAAGATATAGGAGTCACAAGTGTTCCCAGGGTAGCAAACAACTAGGTCTGTGATCAGACACGTGGAATTACATACTACTTCGGTATTTAATGAATGTTAGCTCTTTCTACTCTGTTTTAGAGGGTGTGTTGTAGGGATTCTGCACATGATACACAGAGCTATGCACAGGATAATAGGACCTCGGAGTATAGTGGTGAACCAACCATGCACCTTAGTACCCACAATCCCAATCCGACTAGCTTTAGCGTCTCATTAGCAGCGATGCTACCAATGATTAGACAACCCAGAACACGGTATCTCTCTCTCAGGACTCGCGGGAGCAAGAACACCCTTTCATAACTCACTCATACCTGTCCACAACGTGTGTAATAAGAGACACAGTATAGTTTAAAATGTTTATTTCAACTATCGTGCTCTAAGATACAGTACACGTGCCAGTACTATCAGCATAATGCATAAGGATAAAATAATAAGCATAGTTACAATTCCATAGAATACAAACGGGGAAAGCATTTCATAAAGCAGTGGATATAGGGCTAAATGACCATACCACCCTCCCCGTGCTATTAGCTAGTTTATTATAAAAACATAAGACCTCTGGGCGTTGTCAGGCGAACCCTCATACCTCAATATCTAGATGCAAGGTTTACATCATCAGACAAGCACAGCTCTTCTCTCTGGAAAGGTTTTACTCCAAGTGCCTCCAACAGTGAAATCACAATATTAAAAAGCACACGAATTTCTCCAGTGCAGCTGTACGTAGTGTTATGTCTAAGTGCGAGGGACTGGCCAGATCAGCAAGAACAAGGGACGTTGTTTTTCGACCTTGTACATGTTGTGCAGACGTAACCCACAGGGAACAGGAGAAAAGGTGAAAGGCAGAAATGCAGACAGTCCTAATATAGCCGAGCATAAGCAGAGGCTGGAAAAACAAAGTCACAAAGTAACGTGCGCAAAAAAGGCATCATGGCAGCCAGGCCTAAGCCAACGTAGCAAGGCAGACCATGAGGCCACAAACCACATGACACCCTCCCCTGGTCGGTCCATTGGCGAAGACATAGGACGAAGACAGAGTTCAAATAGATGGAGCAGAATGGAAACGCCTGTCCTGGATTTGTCCCCAATGAAGGAGAACAAATGGAAAAAAAAATTGCAAAGCAAAAAAAAAAAAAATCCAGTGAGGCAGGACGCTGAAAGCGGAGGCCCCCTAATCCAATAGAGTGAAAGTGCAGAAAAACGCCACTCCTTCCAAGAGGATATCGTTGGAATCGTCAGAAAAAAGAGACGCCATCCAGTTCACCAAAACAAAACTGCATTCATGGTCCTCGCAGGAGGGAGCAGTGACCAGCATTGCGGGACACCTTGCGTGATACTCAATATAACTTTGTTGTAGGAGAGTCTGAGCAGCCGCCCAGACATCCCATTGTGCCAAAATTCCAAGTGCAGCCGCACGCGCCATGAAGCCATCACCGGAACAGTCCCGTTCATGGGCCTCTAAGGGACCCACTAACTGGACAAAATCCGGGTCAGACAGAGACGTATTGGAGAGGCAATAATCCAAGGACCATGAGAAAGGGCATCGGATGCAAGACATGACAGGTTGCACGCAAGTGAAATACGCAAAGCGAAAAGAAAGTCTATAGGACACACTCAGTGTCGCCAATGGCAGGATGCCGAAGCCAGCGAGGATGCGTTCACGGAGCATCCGGAGTCGACCGTGGTCGAGGAGGCCCCCAGGAAGTGCAGCTATTGCGTAGCAAACAGACCAAAAGCAATACATCAGCCGCCATGCCAAGAATCAACGGAAAGCCGCCAAAGACGCTGGAAAAAATGGAATGAATAAAAGCCGGTATTACACCAAAGACAGTTTGAAAGGAGGTAACAAGGCCAGAGCCCACAACTTTAAAAAAGTGCACAAGACCTTCGGTGAGTGATGCATTGAAAACACGGTGAATGAGCTCACCGAAATGTTGTGGGAGGTTTGTGTTCAAAAGGGCCTGTATTTCACTGTGGGTACTAGCCACCTGGAGGATGAACGTCTCCCGTGCGGATGTGAGCATAACATCCTGGTTCAATAATAGCGCCTTTATTCTGCTCAATTTATTGAAATCTGCCTTCAAAGTCAGAATGGAAGGCCAAATGGAACTATCTATGATGTTGTGCGGGGGAGGAAAAAGCAGATTTTTACAGCACACAACCCGGTGGGAAACAGTTACAATATAGGGGATGCCAGCCAGCACCATGGATTTAACCCAGATCTTTTGACTGGGGGAGAATGTTTGCATTGTCAGCATTCCGTCCATCATTTGTTTGCTGTAACACTTTTCGCCCTAAGTGGGATGGGTATGCCCAGACGTGGGTCCCTTGCTCACTGTGCCACTGGATTCAAGCTAGCCTGGCTGAAGAAGGGTGACATACCCTGAAACCGGTCCCAGGATGCTTGTTTCCGGTCCAGGGAGGACCTGGCCTGGCAGTTCGCTCTGGACTGTTCCCATGGGGCACAGGGTCAAGACTGATTTGCATATGGCTGGGTCCAAACTGGGGTGGCGTAGTGGGCAATAGAACGATGGAATTTAACCCAGATCCTTTGACTGGGGGAGAATGTTTGCATTGTCAGCATTCCGTCCATCATTTGTTTGCTGTAACACTTTTCGCCCTAAGTGGGATGGGTATGCCCAGACGTGGGTCCCTTGCTCACTGTGCCACTGGATTCAAGCTAGCCTGGCTGAAGAAGGGTGACATACCCTGAAACCGGTCCCAGGATGCTTGTTTCCGGTCCAGGGAGGACCTGGCCTGGCAGTTCGCTCTGGACTGTTCCCATGGGGCACAGGGTCAAGACTGATTTGCATATGGCTGGGTCCAAACTGGGGTGGCGTAGTGGGCAATAGAACGATGGATTTAACCCAGATCTTTTGACTGGGGGAGAATGTTTGCATTGTCAGCATTCCGTCCATCATTTGTTTGCTGTAACACTTTTCGCACTAAGTGGGATGGGTATGCCCAGACGTGGGTCCCTTGCTCACTGTGCCACTGGATTCAAGCTAGCCTGGCTGAAGAAGGGTGACATACCCTGAAACCGGTCCCAGGATGCTTGTTTCCGGTCCAGGGAGGACCTGGCCTGGCAGTTCGCTCTGGACTGTTCCCATGGGGCACAGGGTCAAGACTGATTTGCATATGGCTGGGTCCAAACTGGGGTGGCGTAGTGGGCAATAGAACGATGGATTTAACCCAGATCTTTTGACTGGGGGAGAATGTTTGCATTGTCAGCATTCCGTCCATCATTTGTTTGCTGTAACACTTTTCGCCCTAAGTGGGATGGGTATGCCCAGACGTGGGTCCCTTGCTCACTGTGCCACTGGATTCAAGCTAGCCTGGCTGAAGAAGGGTGACATACCCTGAAACCGGTCCCAGGATGCTTGTTTCCGGTCCAGGGAGGACCTGGCCTGGCAGTTTGCTCTGGACTGTTCCCATGGGGCACAGGGTCAAGACTGATTTGCATATGGCTGG
The DNA here is from genome assembly GCA_963921515.1 of Calotriton arnoldi. Taxonomy (NCBI): domain Eukaryota; kingdom Metazoa; phylum Chordata; class Amphibia; order Caudata; family Salamandridae; genus Calotriton; species Calotriton arnoldi. The sequence goes on along the minus strand of CAWUFW010001326.1, from coordinate 2,766,472 downwards.
GTCCAAACTGGGGTGGCGTAGTGGGCAATAGAACGATGGATTTAACCCAGATCTTTTGACTGGGGGAGAATGTTTGCATTGTCAACATTCCGTCCATCATTTGTTTGCTGTAACACTTTTCGCCCTAAGTGGGATGGGTATGCCCAGACGTGGGTCCCTTGCTCACTGTGCCACTGGATTCAAGCTAGCCTGGCTGAAGAAGGGTGACATACCCTGAAACCGGTCCCAGGATGCTTGTTTCCGGTCCAGGGAGGACCTGGCCTGGCAGTTCGCTCTGGACTGTTCCCATGGGGCACAGGGTCAAGACTGATTTGCATATGGCTGGGTCCAAACTGGGGTGGCGTAGTGGGCAATAGAACGATGGAATTTAACCCAGATCCTTTGACTGGGGGAGAATGTTTGCATTGTCAGCATTCCGTCCATCATTTGTTTGCTGTAACACTTTTCGCCCTAAGTGGGATGGGTATGCCCAGACGTGGGTCCCTTGCTCACTGTGCCACTGGATTCAAGCTAGCCTGGCTGAAGAAGGGTGACATACCCTGAAACCGGTCCCAGGATGCTTGTTTCCGGTCCAGGGAGGACCTGGCCTGGCAGTTCGCTCTGGACTGTTCCCATGGGGCACAGGGTCAAGACTGATTTGCATATGGCTGGGTCCAAACTGGGGTGGCGTAGTGGGCAATAGAACGATGGATTTAACCCAGATCTTTTGACTGGGGGAGAATGTTTGCATTGTCAGCATTCCGTCCATCATTTGTTTGCTGTAACACTTTTCGCCAGCATTCCACAGCAGTCCTGATTATTCAGAAGGAGATAGCTACCATTTGCAAGCACAGTGAAAGTAGGAGAAATAGCAGGAGCAGGAATGCCCTTTAAAACACAAGCAAGATTCGGAGCCGAAACATTACAAGCTCCGCGCAATTTAATGTTTTTACAAATAAGGGAATGACTCACAGTAGGATCGCATGACTCCCCTGTGAGAAAAACTTCCTTTCTGTCCCTAAGGCATTTATACATGAAAGGCAGGGACCAAAGTTCATGCAGGAAGGCACTGCCCAAGGGCTGGAAACAGCCCACAGGATAATGCTTCATGCACAAACTGAATTCAAATAAAGAATAAGGCAAGGCGATAACCCCATGAACTAGCCACACGGCAGAATCCAATTCCGCCACAGAGAATGGTAAGGGCTCTATTTTTTCGATATGTAATAGAGTGTATGTTGCATCTTTCATGGACATGAATTGCTGTTTCTCAGTTAAATTAAAAGGCAAGAATAAGGCAGATGTGTTCAAAAAGTGCCAAGGAACTTTACCCATTTTAAGTGTTTGCAAAGTCCATGCAAACTGCATCACTGAACGCAATTGATTTTGACCATGATATAACACAGAAACATCATCTTGTACAATATCAACAACAGAGGAAACAATATTCTCTAATGTGTAAATGCAGGAAGACAGGGTATTAATACTATTGTCAACAACAGCAAGCACTTTTTCTAAATTGGCTTGATCGATTTCCCGAAGACGGGAAGCAGCTTCAATTTGCGAAAGCTTCCAGAGTTCATTGTAAGTTTCATAAATGAATCTCTTAGGTCAAGGACCACGAGGCCCCAGAACAAAGTCGGACAGATCAATGTTGCCTGATAAGAGGGATAAATGTTGTTTAACAGAATCTAAGGAAGAGTGCTGCAACCACTGTTTACACAATTTACCAACAGAATATGTTGTTACAGTACGAGAGTCAGAAAACCTTGGATCTGGCCTATCCTGTTTGTAACCAGGAGCTGAGTCATGAAAACGCAGTTGGCAGGCATTAGATGCTATGGGCCAAGCCAACCAGGGTGACTGAACAAATGTAGAGACATTAAACGAATTGTTTTGAAACAAAGCCTGCAAAGTGTCAAGGGAAATATTGAAATGCAAGCTCTCGCCGGGAGTGGAAGACAATACGGGAATGGATGGTGCATTTAATTGTTTGGAAGTAGCCAAACCCCAACAGGTCGTTTGATAGACAGTATGATTTAAAAATAAAATCTGGGCCGGGATTAGGCAAGCACGGTGCAAGGCTTCCGTGCCTTGTACCTGCCATGATTTGGTGCCCCAAATATATTTCAAATCAATGGTGTCCTGCCAGTGCTCATAACCACCCACAGCTAAGGCGTTCAAAAAGGAACCCGAATATAGCAATTTGGTGTGGGTCAACATGATTTTCTGAGTGGACGAAGTGTTTAATTTAAAATAATAGGACCCAGGGTTCGATCTATCAAAGTCTGTAAAATAAGTAAACTTATTTCTAAGAGTTTGGGAGCTACCTGGCAAAGGGGTTGGACAGTGTTCCCATTGGGTGTAATTAAAAGAACCCCGAAGGGTACTTGGTTTATGGAGAAAGTGGTTGCCCCAATGCTGGTAACAATATAAGTCAGCATAACTTGCTGACTAAATACATCTACAAATCTTCAGCATTAAAGGCAGCATAATATTTCAAATCAGTAAATAACGATTCAACTGCATGCACATCCCAATCGTCAGAATGAATATTACTTTTAACGACATCACCCATTGAAACACGAACCAGGATACAAAAATACTGAATCTGGACGGGAGAAGTGATGAGGTGGAAGCCGAATCAAAGGAATAACGGGTGGGGCTCAGTGGCGTTGTGGGTTGATGAGCCACTGACTCGTTGGCTGGATATGTATATTCGGTCTCCTCATTGCAGGGGGAATCCGGGTAGTCGAGCAGGCGATCAGGCAAATCTACCATCTCGATGGCAACATCAGTGACCGTGTGGGCTGGAGGGCCACAAACAGTTGTCCTGGAAATGGCTGGACAAGAAACCGCTGGTGTTACACTATTCAGGATCGGCCAGATGTTGTAGCTTGACATTTTCCACTAAGATGTATCTGTTCTCTTTGCGACCAGGAAGCGGTGGTAAGATGACTGTACGAGTTCCCTTCAAGCCAAGGACTGGAACCGGTGCACGATAAGAGGGGCCAAATTCTTTTTTGTTCTCCACCTTCTCTCGGACCAGGTCCCCAACCTTCGGAAGCCAGCCGGCAACCGGAATCTGCAGCGCAGCGTCTGTGGCTGAAGGTAAATGTTCGTTTGCAAGTTTGTCACGGGCTTCTTGTAAGTCCTGCAACATAGTAGAATGGTTATCTACATCAAAGATTGCGGATTGCGCCGCCATGTCTAGACCATCAAGGTCGGGCACAAACATTCGTATGCCAAAGAGCATTTCGTATGGGGTCCGCCCACCCAGAGGTCTTCTAGGGAGATTATTAAGTGCACGTTGTACGGTATACAAGTGGGCCAGCCAGTTCCTGCCAGTACCTAAGACTCTAGCTGTCAAGGATTGCTTTAAGTCACGGTTCATTCGTTCAACAATCGAATTGCCCTCAGGCCGATATGGAGACGAAAATTTCACCCGCACCCCCAGTGACCCCATCGCGTCCTTGTACGCCTTAGAGGCGATCGCTGGACCTTGGTCAGAATGGAAGGTGCCACAGGCAAAAATTCCCACAAAGACACGCAAATCCCTTATGACATTTCGAGCGTCAGCACTCCGTTGTGGCCAAACCCAGATGAAACGTGTGCACGAATCCACTGCAACTAATATGTATTTATATGCAGTGTCAGAGGAGAAGGGACCGCAGTGATCCAGGTAAACACACCCAAAAGGTCTGTTAGAAATGCAGAGCGGGGTTTGTGGTGGTCGTGTAACCGTGGAAGGCTTAATCTGCTGACAAACGTCACAAGAAAGCACATAAGTACGGGTCTGTGTGTATAAACCACGCCACCAGTAACGCTGCTGCAAGATGGAAACCGTCGCAGACACGCCAGCATGGGCCGAAGCCAAGCCTTCGTGTGCGGTCGTTATCAAGGAAAGTCTGCGGTCCGCGTTGGGAATCAGCCGATCACCAACGTCCGGAATGTTTACATAAGGAACCTGATCGGGACCAACTTGATAAGAGTATTTGGAAGGGAAACCCCGTGGGTAATTAGCACCTTCCTTTGTTGCAGCAATAGCTGCCAAAATATCATTATCTATTTTAGTCATGGATCTTGTAACTGCTGCTACTGTGCACGTGGCTACTGCTGATTTGGCAGCTTCATCTGCCAAACCGTTACCGACAGCGTGTGCGCCCACACGCTGGTGGCTAAGAGTGTGAATCACCTGTGTGAGAGGCAGATGTTGTTTCAGATCTGCCACTCGAACCCAAAGCATTTTATGCTTAATTGTGCTGCCCTTTGCATCTCTATAGTCGTTTTGCGACCAAAAGAATAGATTGTCATTGAAGGATTGAACACAGTAGTAAGAATCGCATACAATTAGGGTCGTCACATCTGGATTAGCGAACTCGAGCGCGAGCACCAAAGCGCTCAGCTCGGCCAATTGTGCAGTACTGTCTCCTAGTGCCTGTGTGTGCACTACAGTCGATTTGAACTCACCGTTCACCATGGTACCTGCAACAATAGCACATGCTGCTGAATAAGCATGCTTGGATCCCATGACCGGTTGTGCCGAACCATCGGTATAGATAATACATTCGTACTCCTCAAGCGGTAGCAAGGACAGCAGAGGAGGATGAACATACTGTAAAAACTCCTGCGTCTGAAGTGAAGAATCAAAGATAAAAGTGACATCCGGAGATGTCAGAGATGTAGCCCATTGTATCCAATGGGGATGCAAAGCCTTAGAGTTCGGGACACTTGCTTTCATCACTGCCTCCAGGGCAGGATATGGTGTTAGCACCAAAATGCGTTTTCCCTGTGCCAGTGCGCGTTCCTGTAGAATCGCCATTTGCATTGCAGTCAAAACTTTCTCCACAGAGGAAAAGCGCATTTCTGCGGAAGTGTAAAGATGTGACTTGTATGCAATCGGTACTGTGTCACCTTCGTTAAAGGTTAACTACGTGAAACCCACTGCCCCTGGAACGATTCTAATCACCAGGTTTGTGTGGTTATCACGAGTCAACAAGAATTTAGATTCAAGTAGATCAGACTGCAAAGATTGCATTATAGAGGAATGCTCGGGAAGCCAGCATGACTTCGAAAAGTTAGGTTGTATCAAGGCATAAAGAGGCTTGATACGCTGGGCATATTCGGGAATGTAAGTACGCCAGAAGTTCAGAAAACCCAGTAAAGACTGAAGCTTCTTCAGAGTGGTTGGAAGGCACAAAAGTGCGCACTTCTCCAAGAAATGGGGTGCTAAGCCCTTACCTTCATTGTTGAGCTCATAGCCCAAAAACAAAACGGTAAATTCAGCAATGTGAGATTTGGCAAAATTAAATTTGTATCCTAAGACCGCAAATTCAAGAATAATGCAGTCCACTCGGGAAAGATGCAGCCATAATTCGTTGTCCGTCAGATAGATATTGTCGACGTACGAACACGCATCTGGGTCTATGCTGTCCAACAAAGAGACAACACGGGCGGCGAATACACCCGGGCTGTTCTTGTAGCCCATGGGTAAACGCCGGAATTTGAAATGTTTACCACCGGAAGTGAAAGCGCTCCATTGGCTGCACTCCGGAGACAAGTTGTGCGTGTAAAATCCATTGGATAGGTCAAGCGTCGTTTTATATTTTTTACGAACAAGACTGTCTACAAGCGCAGAACTGTGTGTATTTTGCACCGCAAAGGTCCGACAATGAGAGTTCAAATGTCGGTATTCCAATACTAGGCGGTACGATCCATCGGGTTTAGAAACCGCAAAAAGGGGATTATTCATTGGTGATACGCATGTTTCAATTACTCCTTGATATTCTAACTGTGTCAGAATGTCGGAAACGGGACCTTTAGCTTCCCGCTTGATGGGATATTGGGGTTGTGGCTGTGGCATCGACCGCAAAGGAATATCATGGGGGGGAGAGTCTTCATCCCAGCCCACGTGGTTGCAGTATAATGCCGGAGCCAGGGCCCCGGCCCACTCAGCTGCGAGAGCCTCCACTTTGTCCTTGGGGACATGACGAGAAAAGCTCGGAAGGATTACCTCCTCCCCGGGACGCGCAGCTAGTACGAATGGGGGCGGCCAATCCGCCTCTGCTAACAAAATGTCGTAAGAAGAGGTCAGATTCTCCCCAAAAATCCCTTTAATAACACGCTGTATGTCACCTTCAATTTGAAAGATGATATTATATAGTCTGTCAGGGGGGGTGCCACCCGGGTGTCAGCTGTCTCGACAGTAATGAATGTGTCAGTTGCTGTCGCCTCCACATGAGGACGTAGTGCCTCCCGCACTATGGTAACTTCCGCGGCGCTGTCTAGGAGCGTCACTGCCCACGTCCAATTCAGGAGTCTCGTTCTCACCGTCTTTGGCATACCTCGCTGTTACAGCAGCAACTTTTTTCTTCTGAAACTGTGGGCGAGAACGTTGAAATTCGTCTGGTTTCCCTCTGACTTGTTGTCGAGGTTGGTCTCGTCCCTGTGGAGCCTCTCGACCCCTACCTCTATCCTGGCGATCTCCTCCACCAGCCTGGGAGGTCGACGGTGCCTGTGGAGAACGAGGAGAACGCGAATCAGGGACTTGAAATCTCTCTGGAGATTTAATTCTCGCTCTGTCTCTCAAATCATAAGTGCGTTCAGAAGATACGGAAACCGGGGATGTGCCTCGCGACCCTGGTTTTTTCTGTTGTTTACCCTGTTTCTTCAACCTCCAGCTCTTTTTAGTAAAGAACGGTTTCTCATCTTTCTCAGACTGAGTTTTTTGTTGTGGCTGTGATTGAGTTTGCGTTTTAGCAAAAGGCTTAACTCCCAGACTATTGCGGCCAATGGTTTTGTACGCCTGGGCAATAATTTTCGGTAATTCGCGTGGCCTGTCCGGTTCCGGGACCAAAGCCAAAGCATTAGCTACTTGAAAGTTAACTGCATCGCCCTTGAAGTTCGCAAGGATCAAATCAGCTACTACATCGAACACTCCCACCAGTGTCATCCCCAATTCCACAGCCGCTTCAGGGCCATGCTCATCCTGCACACGTTTAATTACAGCGGGGAGAACTGTCATGGAAGAAGTGCCGAAACACTTCGCATATACTGCTGCGAATACCTTGCCCCAGTTGTTGCATTCTGTCAACTCGGGAATTTAGTCTTTTGGCAAACTAATCGTTAGAATCCTGTGTTTTTCCACAGGAGAAGTATTGGGAAAAACTGCCTCCAGCTGGTCAAATTTCTCTGCAAGCCAATAAGGCAAATCATCCTTATTTTGTGGGCGCTTGCCCATCACCGAATTAACCATGACGGGACTTATGGTTACCCCGCCCGGTCCAGCTGGATGCACTGCAACTCCAGGAGGGGCTCCCTGGACGTTGCCTGTAACATACTGTACTAAAGCTCTGTGCACACGTATCAAAGACGTATGCAATTCACGCAGTTCAGCAACCGCTAGCGTAAAATAACGCGGATGTGGGGTATACCCGGCCAAAACTGGCCAAGTGGCCCCGTCTATAGATAGGGGGCCTAAACGAACCGGGGTGACCGGATGTGGGAGGGCGCCATTAAACCAGATACGGTGTTGCCATGCCGTAAGTGGTACTTCAAGGGCCTGATAAGGCCGATAAGCAACGGGTAAGGCAGTGAGAGCGTACTCATGGAACAAATCGTCCGTTCCATCCACCGCCGGAAAAGTGACCCAAGAGTAAAACACCTCAAAGTGGTGAGCCGGGTCAGCTTGCACCACAAAGATAAGTGAGACACCCGCGTCGGGCACTCCATAAGCCAGTAAATGAGCCTGGATCGCAGCACGGCTATGTGCTGGGATATTTACGTTCACAGCCATTAAGACCAGGAATGATCGACAACCTAATATGAGGCAGCACAATATAGGGTTTTATTTAAACACCTTTTAATAACTTCAAGCTTGAAAGAACCTATAAAAACGTCAATATAGGAGGTATCACCCTCACACACGCTTCCGGAAGCGTCTGCGAAGGGTGTTGTGGACAAGCACACGTACTACTCAAGCGTCTCGCAGATAAGCAGCCCACTACGTTGGTGGCGCCATGTTGTAGGGATTCTGCACATACACAGAGCTATGCACAGGATAATAGGACCTCGGAGTATAGTGGTGAACCAACCATGCACCTTAGTACCCACAATCCCAATCCGACAAGCTTTAGCGTCTCATTAGCAGCGATGCTACCAATGATTAGACAACCCAGAACACGGTATCTCTCTCTCAGGACTCGCGGGAGCAAGAACACCCTTTCATAACTCACTCATACCTGTCCACAACGTGCGTAATAAGAGACACAGTATAGTTTAAAATGTGTATTTCAACTATTGTGCTCTAAGATACAGTACACGTGCCAGTACTATCAGCATAATGCATAAGGATAAAATAATAAGCATAGTTACAATTCCATAGAATACAAACGGGGAAAGCATTTCATAAAGCAGTGGATATAGGGCTAAATGACCATACCACCCTCCCCGTGTTATTAGCTAGTTTATTATAAAAACAGAAGACCTCTGGGCGTTGTCAGGCGAACCCTCATACCTCAATATCTAGATGCAAGGTTTACATCATCAGACAAGCACAGCTCTTCTCTCTGGAAAGGTTTTTCTCCAAGTGCCTCCAACAGTGAAATCACAATATTAAAAAGCACACGAATTTCTCCAGTGCAGCTGTACGTAGTGTTATGTCTAAGTGCGAGGGACTGGCCAGATCAGCAAGAACAAGGGACGTTGTTTTTCAACCTTGTACATGTTGTGCAGACGTAACCCACAGGGAACAGGAGAAAAGGTGAAAGGCAGAAATGCAGACAGTCCTAATATAGCCGGGCATAAGCAGAGGCTGGAAAAACAAAGTCACAAAGCAACGTGTGCAAAAAAGGCATCTTGGCAGCCAGGCCTCAGCCAACGTAGCAAGGCAGACCATGAGGCCACAAACCACATGACAGGTGGAGAAATTAGAAGATGTGTTCTCTCTACGCATCCAATTACTTAAGGGACATCAGTCCCCAAGTCTCTCTCATTTTATTGATTAGAGTGCACATACAATGTCTCATTTTGTATGACTACCAATCTCAAAAATAGTTGGCAAGGAAAAGTGTTTCAAGAAAAGTACATGTTCATAAAATGTTTTTCCAAAAAGATCCAGAAGATTTCCACAAAAGTTACTGGTCCTTGAAATAAACTCCAGAAATACTAGGCAACAACAAACTGGTGAAAAAACTCCTGATTTCCTATTGCAGGATCCAGAAACCCTTGAGGAGCTTGGAGGAAATTAATTCCTAATGCAGGAACAAAGTAGAGAAGCCTCCAAAGGCACATACACAGAAGACACAGAGAGTCCAATGCGTACAGCGCTCTGGTAAAGAGCGCAATCGATTTCTGAACAATGAGCGTGCACGCGCAGGTAAGATCTCATTATACTGCCAGACTACTGAGGCAAGTCCTTCCCCTCTGCAAAAAAATATCCCCCAAGATTGAAAAACAAAGTCTAATTTTGTGTAAAACACAAGTGTAAACAGAATGAAGCTGTTCTACCTTACCTAGTCACACAATAATGGCCAGTGAAAATTTTAGAACGCCTGGTTAGCATAACCCTTTCGCAATTCCTGGAAACTAACCTGGGGCTTGAAGACATGCAATTGAGTTTTCGCCCGGGTCACGGTACGGAGACCGCACTAGTTACGGATCCTAGACGAGCTTAGAATGCGGGCAGACAGAGGTCAGCCGGCTATATTGATCCTACTGGACATGTCTGCTGCGTTCGACACGGTCAACCACAGAATCTTTTTGAGGCGGCTTGCCGAAATGGGGTTGGAGGGCCTGGCACTGAAATGACTTCAGTCCTATCTTGAGAACAGGCAGCAAGCAGTGGCCCTCCCCCCCTTTTTATTGAAATTCGGAACCATTCAGCATGGTGTCCCCCAAGGTTCGTCAATCAGTCCGATTCTTTTTAATATCTATATGCGACCGCTGATCCCCATCATTAAATCCTATAATATCAAGCTGGTGAATTAAGCGGATGACACGCAGCTCATTCTGTCTCAAGAGGGGAATCAGTCCATCCCACTTAGTGACTTTCATGAATGCATGCAAAGGACTACCAGATGGCTTACGGACAATTCCTGCAGTTCAATGGGGGAAAAACAGAAATCCTATACTGCACGGCTAAGAAAGTCCCTCGTCCGCTTCCGGCTAATTTCTGGCCTATTCAGGCAGACACGCCTCCTACAACGGCCGTAGCAGTGCGCAATCTGGGGGTAGTTTTTGACAACAAGATGAGTCTGGAAAACCATGTGAATAAAACGGTTGGAACTTGCTTCTCTCTTATCAAAGCACTGTGGAAAATTCTCCCTATGCTACCCATGTCAGCCAGGGCTCTCGTGGTGAGAAGTGTTACTCTGAGCCGTCTGGACTACTGCAATGCCCTGCTACTCGGTGCACCGAATTTTCTGATTATGAAACTTCAAAGAATACAGACGATAGCCGCAAAGTTAGCCTTGAAGAACCCACGTAGTGCTTCTGCCTCTGCGGCTCTTAATGAGCTCCACTGGCTTCCTCTAGCTCAGAGTATCCAGTTCAAGTCATTATGCATCGTTTTCAAGGCTCTGCATGGACTCGGACCGGTGCCACTGCAGGAAACATTTGTCTGGCATTCCCCCGTGAGAAATCTTCGATCCTCCACACCTCATCTGGTCTGCACTGCCAGAATTAGAACCTCCAGGTTTGGAGGGAGAGCGTTTAGCTGTGCGGCAGCTCATTTATGGAACAATCTCCTGCCCATCCTTAGGCAAACAGAAGAGTTCCTTCACTTCAGGAAGAAGCTTAAAACCTGGCTCTTCCCTAGGATGTAGTGCGGGACAGTAATCTCGTTGGTAAACATGTGCATTTAGGGGAGTTCCTGTTAACCTCAGCGCCAAGATACCCGTGGGGTGATAGTGCGCTTTATAAGTCCGCATTACATTACATTATTCATGCCCTACCTGACAACAAAAATAACTTCGCTGTTACATTTTAAGACTTAACTCAAAGTTTATTGTCTCATGGATGACTCTTATAAACTCTTAGCTATTAGAAACATCTTGTGTATAGTGAACTATATAAGTGTATTAATTTATTCAATTTGTTGCAAAGTCATCCTGTGCCCTGGGCACCCCCAATTGTTTTGCTGACTGGTACTGGTGGCAAGTGACTCTGACTGACCCTGGGCTCTGCCTAACCAGGCCCAGGGCCAGTGCAATGCTGAAAACACAATTAGAATACAGTTAAAACACCTACATACACTTGGGTACACTATGGGTTAGGGTACCCCTATGATTGGCATGACCTCCCCGATAAGGCCCTAGTACATATGATAGGGCCGGAGAGTTATAACTACCTTAAAGTCCCTAGTATATAATAGGGCATGGCAGTTTAGAGGGCATTAGTCTTTCTGCACTTGCATGTGTGCACCGCTGAGGTCTGAAGTCAGTTTAAAAGCAGCCCTGTGTTGCAGGACTACTTTTAAATTTTAAATTGTGCCCAAACTTGACTTTGGTGTTTGGGGCACTTAAAGATTAATAAACTACAATATTTTGGCATATTAGGTACCCCCAGGCCACTCCCCCAGGAATCCCAGTGGTGGTGGGGGGTCAGGTAGTTATAAGGAGGACCCTTATAAAAATAGGTTTTATATGCTCTGGGGATAGTGAGATTGCACATTTCACTCCCCACATTGCAGTGAAGTGCTTCCCAAAATCGACTTTTGTGCTAGGTGCACTGTGGAGTGAGGATCTGCAATATTTTTACATATTCAGAACCCCTAAAGTCTCCCCTAGGTGTTCCAGGGGTCGGGTCCTGTAAATATAGGCAGGGCCCTAATAAAATATGTTTTATAAGCCCTGGTGTTGGAGAAATTGCCCAGTTCATTTTCCCCATTGCAGATCCCCAGCCACATAGATTAACATAACAAAACGCCAGGAAACACCAAAAAATATAATTCAAGGACTTACTAGAATGGTATTGATAAATCCAACAATATGCTATTGTTGAATTCATCCTAAAATTTACAGACAAGAAGACAAGAAGTTATAAGACTTTCTTGTCTGTAAGCTAAAATTCAGCCTTCCCCTGATCTGCCCTGATTGATCAGAGTTAAGTGGATTAGCCAGGCTGCTTTGATGAGGTGATAAGTAGCCCCTGGGGTGAAAGAGACATTCTGTGAGGAGAGAGTTCTGCTGCATAGGAATGTCAGAGCAAGGGGGATGGGTCATAAACCATGATCTTCAAAAGAAGGAGGAGACAGGCAGAAGAAACCAATTTGATTTACGCCCCTACCCTCTGAACCCAGCCAGATGGCAGGGTTAAGGAAGGAAGGTGCAGATGCCAGGGGGAGGGAGAATATGGAGATGCGCCATCCTGGAGGTTGATTTAGCCAGCTCATGCCTCTCTGCTGAGACTTCAGCCATATTGAATTTTGGAGAAATAGTGCTTTCTGAGAGACCATAGTGCCACACTTTGGAGGAAATGGTCATGCTCTGGGGTGCTGCCCTGCACCTCAAAGGACATGAGTGACCTCCTGCTTGACCCAGAGAACACTGAATAAGTATCTGAGAGGGGCAGAGCATCTCAGATCTGCTGCTTGAAACCACAGAAAAAGTAGGGTCCATACTGGAAGTTTGATTTGCACCAACCAGTCCGCGCACTCTGACTGATTGCGCCTGCTGCACAATCTAGAATTACAGTCCTGTGGTCCTACCTTTCTTCAAAAGGACTTAAGAGTGGACTCCCTGCAAGCTACAATTAGTTTAACAGAGCTCACCTAGACCATCCACACCAAGAATCCCAAGCCTGGAGTACTACCAGTGGATTTGTAAGGTTTTTGTCCAAGTGGATTGTGGGAACTTTAGTCCCAAACTTTCAAGGACCATCTTGGCGACCCTCAACCGTGACCCGGACAGCCATCCAGGTTCGTCCCGCTGAAAAGCTCCGAAGGTCCGACTTCCAGAGTTTGACCAGGAGCTGGTCAAAACCCAAGCAGGTGAACCCTCACCAAAGGTGGTCTGGTGAACAGCATCGAGGGACCCCTGGAGAAAAAGCTCTATAAAAGTTTCTAAGTCCAAACGTAGAAAAGGTGACCGGGATCAACTGCGAGAGTCAAGCCTCCCACCTTAAACCATGGGCCGGCCTGGATCTCTGGTTCGTCCCACTGAAAAGCTCTGGAGGTCGGACTTCCATAGGTTTGACTGGGAGCTTGTCGAAAGGCAAGCTGGCAAACCCTCACCGAATCCAGACTGGCTGAAAGCTTCGAGGGACCCCGGGAAGAAATGCTCCAGAAAAGTTTCTAAGTCAGAAGGTAAAAACTTTGACCGAGACCTACCGCGAGGGGTAGCCGCGCAGGGCTTCATCGTGGTCAGCCTGAAACTTTGACTTTGTCCCAGTCTAGCGCGACCAGATGTCCCAATAAGTGCTATAGGTTTCTATGTGCTATATAGTGCTAAATATTTAAAAAATCACATCTCCTCTTCCCTACATTGGATCAAATTTTAAAGATAAAAATATTTCCAATTTTTATAAATTGGTGTTGGAGTTTTATTGTCTGTTGTCTCTTAATTATTTACTGAATTGTTGTTTTTAAATGCTTTACATACCTGTCTCTGAATATAAGCCTGCCTGCTCGCAGCCAACCTACCAAGGGTTGAGCATGGTAATACTTTTCTGAGACCTATTATGAGCCCTATATTGCGTTAGTGGCCTTATTGCCAGTGGTAGATATATATTTATCTCTACTAATAATCCACTTTCCAACACAATTATAAACAAAGTTTCTTGAAGCACTTTTTAAGTCATTGGCATTTAGGTTATTGACCTTGAATGGACTTGCTGGAACCCATTCATCTCAATAAATCTGTCATAAAGCAGTCCATATTAAACTGACAGAGGACTAAAAGGCTCATTTAGAGATGGCAGCCAACTGGCCTGCAGCCGCTGCCTTTGCAGGTAAGAGTGGTGATGTGGGGGGAGAGTCGGCATACGATGACGAGGGAATAAAAGAAAAAAAGGAAAACCACTTACGAGTGCAAGGTAAGTGGTTTTTCTTTCCCTCGTCGTCGTATGTCGACTCCACCCCCACTCAGCCCCCACACCACTCTTACCTGCACCGGCCGCAGCTGCTGGCCTGTCAGGTCAAAGAAGGCTGTGTGGCCTCTGATCTCCTGATGGAGATTAGCCCACCGTATTTAGAGATCTGTGCAAAGTGGGGGGTTCTGAGGTCACTTTTACTGTAATGGAGCTGCAGTAAGTCTGTTTTTATATAGCGCAGCTACTCACCCTTACGTGTCTCAAGGCGCTGGGGGCCGTCGTGGAAATTAAGTGAGCTATTGCCCAGAGTCACATGGTGCTGAGCTAAGCTGCCGCCGGACCCGGGGATCGAACTGTGAACCCTGTGCTCCAAGTCAGCTGCCCTGGCCGCTGCACCACACCTCTCCACCGCAGTAAAGCAGGTCCTTTGTCTATTGGAAGCCATGTTTGTTGAGTCAGCTCTTCAAAGCTTTTTTCTCAAAACAAACCTCCAAAGTGTGAATATGTTTTCAGAAAACTAAAAACAATGTCTCTGACATGCATGGAGTTTATCTCCCTATGCATCGGGTTCTTTATTTGAATACTGTGCCCAAGTAAAGAAGACAAGTGACAGCTCCCCTGCGCTACATAGGACAAGGTAACCGTCACGGTGACCTGGCAGTCCAGTAACCTCAAGGGTTTCCACCGGCCCAGCCAGTTGAGGCTCTGCCAGTGCTTTCCCCGACTCTAGAGTGTGGAACTGCACGTTTAGGGGGGCGGTAGCATCGCCGATTGGTGGCAGTGCTCTGACTCCACCAGACTCTAAATGACCCCCTATTGTCTTAGTCAGATCCAGCGACCCCATGCAAATCACTACATAGAGGTGGAGTCGAGTTAACTCAGGGCCACATGAGGACAAATTACAGCTGGACCAATCTGTCAGCAGCAACATTTTCTTGGCACTTATTTTTCATGTAGCTCAGTCATGCCTAACAGAGCAACATCTTCTCCTAAGACTATTCTAGAGAGTTAAGACATGAATCTGTGCCTCTTGGATAACTTGCCCTCTAAGCTGTTTGTCGCTGTACTATCCTTTGGTCACATCGTAGATGCAACTTTTGCACAGCATCTCTGACGCAACCAGAAAATATTTGGCGCTATGATGGATGTACTAATTCTTCAGAGAGCAAAAGCAATATTATTAATATCTTTGTTAATTTGCAAAGAAACCGACCCCATTAATAATAGTGAGGCAGGATTCCATCTGCAAATCCCACTGAATGTTTAAAAATGGAGATGTGGAGCCTTCATCCATCCCTGCATTCACATTTTCACAATGTCTACATTACAGCCCCGTCCCTCAAGAGGGCCATGATGTAATTTTACAATACAAAGGTCTGGAGGAAAGGGGATATTACAAGGGAAGTAGTTTAAACATACAAAGGTCTGGATGCAATGGGATATTACACAGGATGTAATTCAAAAATACAAAGGTCTGGAGGAAAGGGGATATTACAAGGGAAGTAGTTTAAACATACAAAGGTCTGGAGGGAAAGGGATATTCCACATGATGCAATTTAAAAATACAAAGGTCTGGATGCAAAGGGATATTGCACGGGATGTAATTTAAAAATACAAAGGTCTGGAGGCAAAGGGATATTGCACGGAATATAATTTAAAAATACAAAGGTCAGGAGGCAAAGGGATATTACAAAGGATGTAATTTAAAAATACAAAGGTCTGGATGTAAAGGGATATTGCACGGGATGTAATTTAAAAATACAAAGGTCTGGATGCAAAGTCTATTGCACTGGATGTAATTTAAAAATACAAAGGTCTGGATGCAAAGGGACATTTGTGAGTGGGTAGTTGTTCCTCATACACATTTTCCATGTAACAAATACATTCGCAAGGGAAAGAGGGGATATCCTGTTCAAAACCCTCTTCTTTGCCAAGCCATATGAACCAATTTGTGAATTGCAATGTCCCTTTGAAACTTTTAATAAATTGCTAATTTTATTTTTTACTCGCAAATTTGGTCAATTTTTCTTTGCCAGTGCAAAGTCCTTTAGTACATCAGGCCCGTGGGTTGGTGTTCCAGAAGGAGCAGAGCATGCTTTCTGCAAAATTGATTGCATGCTTGTCCTTACTGCAGCCATGATTTCCAAAAAAAGACATTGATTGCCTCCTTTGCATGTGGCCACCTACGAGGCAATACCCTTGCCTGCGTGCAGGTTTAACATTGTATTGTATTGTATTGTAATTGCATTTATATAGCGCTTACTACCCCTGACGAGGAGTCGAAGCGATTTTTCGGCGAGTAGCATGCTACTCCGGAACCCAAGAATGATTAGTGTTGAATTAGTATAGTGAAATATGAAAGTAATTTGAGTGGTGGATAGGTTAGTCAGTTATTTGGATTCAGAAGGATAGCGGAGGGATAGAAGAGGGAAAAAGGTTTGCATTTATATAGCGCTTGTTACCCTTGATGGGATGTTGAAGCGCTTTTTTTTTTGACGAGTAGCACGCTACTCTGGAACCCATAAAGGATTAGTGGTGAATTAGTATAGTGAAATATGAAAGTAATTTGAGTGGTGGATATTAATCAGTTATTTGGATTGAGAAGGGTAGCGGAGGGAAAAAGGTTTGCATATATATATAGCGCTTGTTACCCCTGATGGGGTGTTGAAGCACTTTTTCGGCGAGTAGCACGCTACTCCGGAACCCATAAAGGATTAGTGGTGAATTAGTATGGTGAAATATGAAAGTAATTTGAGTGGTGGATATTAGTCAGTTTTTGGATTGAGAAGGATAGCGGAGGGATAGAAGAGGGAAAAAGGGTTGCATTTATATAGTGCTTGTCTCCCCAAATGAGGTGTTGAAGCGTTTTTTTCGGCGAGTAGCACGCTACTCGAAACCCATAAGGGATTAGTGGTGAATTAGTATAGTGAAATATGAAATTTGATAAGTGGACATATTAGTCTGTTATTTTGATTGAAAAGGAGAGTGGAGAAATAGAAGAGTGAAGGATTTAGAGATTTTTTTTTTGGGACGTCATAGCAGTAGTGGGAGGCTTGGGATGAGTAAAAAGGGATGTGGAGGAGAAGAGTTAGAGGGAAGAGTTTAGAAAGGCTTGTTTTGGGGCATCAGTATAGTAAAAAAGGTGTTAGATGGTGCAAGGAGGGGTAGAGTAGGGGAGAGTCTAGAAAGGGCTATTTTGGGGGTCATAAGTGGTATGGGGTGTGAGATGATTGAGAGAGTGGATGTAGAGGATATATTGATAGAGGTATAGGGTGAGAAATAGGGTAGTGCATTGGATATGCTGAATTAGAAGAAAGTAATAAATATTTAGATCCATAAGTACATGGAAAGTTTATAGATGCATAAAGGAAGTAAGTATATGTAGATTAAAGATATTGATAGAGGTATAGGGTGAGAAATAGGGTAGTGCATTTTTTTGGGGGAGGAAAGTAATAAATACATAGATCCAAGTACATGGAAGGTACATAGATGCATAAAGGAAGTAAGTATAAGTAGATTAAAGATGCATTCAATAAACTCTGGTTTTCAAGTGTTGTACTTAAAAATTTATTTATTTATTCATTTTTTTAAACATAATTATTCAACATGTTTATACAAAGCAATACACATGTATAGGTACATATCTATAGCAAAATAAATGCTTATATACAGAGGGATATGCTGTATATTTCTGTTTGCGTATGGTGCTTATGTGGGGAAGAGCCAATTCTTGAGTAGTTTTCTGAAGATAAGGTAGTTGTCGGTGGATCTTATGTTGGGGGGTAAAGAGTCCCATATTTTGGCTGCTTGAACAGAGAAGGATGTGCCACCCATGGTTTTTTTCTTGTATCTTGGGATTTTGAGGCGAGGTGCCACTCTAGAGCAGAGGTTCCATGAGTGAAACATGCACATAAGTCCTATGAGAAAGTGTTGATTGTGCACCAGGTAGTGGTAGGTGATATGGAGGGTCAGAAATTGCAACTTTCTGAGAAGGGGGTGGTTACTGGATGCTTTCAAAATAGAGGCTTGGATGCCAAAAGCCAACACTCACAGTGGTCCAGAGGCCGCACTGCCAGAATCTGTGCCGGTGCAGCCTTTGTGCTTGTAATCAGCCCATATTTCATCTGGCTGGTAGGGAATGCACATGAGACTTTCTCGTGACCTTGAGAATGATCTTGCTCTACACCTGGGGGTATATTTACAAGGGGATTGCATCACTTATTGCGACGCTTTGGTGGCGCAATGCCCTCCTCCATATTTACAAGGGGGCACTAAGCCACTTTGCGTGGCTTAATGCCGCCTTGTACATATCGTACCCTTTGATTCAGTTTTCTGTGGCAAAGGGGCGAGCAATGGGTGTTGCTGTAGGTGTACCCACGCAACACCCATTGCTTTTTGACACTGCCCCAGATTTACAAGAAATTGTAAATCTGAGGCAGCGCAAAAACTAACGTCATTGAAAAACAGGCGTTAGAGTGACGCAAAGAGGAGAAATACTTTTATTTTTCCTCGTTTTTTGCTCTTTTTATGTGTACTGCTTCAGCACACATACAAGGAGCAAATCGCCATTAAAGATTGTTTATGTGCAGGAAGGTTTCCCTTCCTGCACATAAACAATCATCTCTGCAACACAGGCACCCTTGCACAATGGTATAAGGGTGCCTGCGCTGGTGCTAGACACCTTTTTCAGCGCTAGCGCAAGGGAAAACACAGAGGTGCCCTGTATTTTTGTAAATACAGCGCATCCCTGTGTTTTTGAAATGACGCAGTGCAGCTCAATTGCTTGCAGCGCCATGCCATTTCTTTGTACATATGCTCCCAGGTGCTTTGAGGTAGAGAGCTTTCAGCTCAGACTGGGGGCCATGTGCCGCTCTGATAACATAGCCCGAGAATTCTTACTTATCCAAAGAGCTCTCTAAATCTTTCTATAATACCAACCAAATGGGTTTTTCCTGTTAGGATGTCCCCGACTGAGTTCAGATGAATGAATACCTGGACCAGGGAGATGCAGGCACATGAACTCTGCTCACAGACATGGAAACCTGCTCAGAAATCACCCTGGCACTCTCAAAGGGCGAACTGCACCATCGGCTTTCACTCTGAGCTGCATCAATCTTCAGTTTTGTCCTAAGTAGTATTTTCTTCAGTAAGTGGAAATGTATGTGTGGGAGTCAGATTTGATGCACTGTGATTTGTGACCAGTAATGGACTGAAAATTACACCCCCATAACATTTAGTTTGTGCACCACCCATAAATAAAATTCAAATGGGACAGTCACTCATTATATCCTGCGGCAAATGCTTTTGGCAGGGTTTCAGCATGGGATGAATGAACATTAATACAATGTGAAAGGAAGGGCTTGAAATGTTGGATTGTAAAGTGAAATATGGACACGTGTCACCTTTTAGGTGGATGCACACAAAAGATGAGAAATTGGACCCAAGAAAAACACATTTTCACTGGAGGCACTGAATGACCAGCAGTTTCAAAACTGTTTTAAATGATCTTTGTTCATCTAATAAAGCCATGACACTTCAACATTTGGTAAATGATTCAGTGTTCTAATTACTTGCAGAGAATTCTCATTAGACCGAATTCTACTCTTCCTGTTACAGTCTGTACAATATGAGGGTGAGTCATGTCTGGGAAGCAGGCACCCACATTAAGGGGCAGATTTGCTATTTTTTCACCCACGCAGAGCAGCAACCAAATTTGCTGTGTTGTGTTACTCGAGGGGGGAAACAGAGTGCAGAATCAAATCTACAAAGTTTGGACTGCTGCTGACATCCCCTGTGATGAAAATGCCTTGCACGACGCCCACTCTCACACCTTGGTGCACAGCAGAATGTGTGCTAACTAGTCCAGGTATTTACGTGAAGCATCACTCGGGTACACATTCCTAGGCCTAGACCTGTTTCAGAAGGATCCTACTTTAGATGTGTCCTTTGGACTTTATCACACATGCAATGCATGGGTTTTCTTTGAGAAATGAAATAATTTGCCCTTGTTACTACCTGTTTCAAGGAGGCGTTTATGACCCAAAGCTTGGTTAGGATATCTTAGAACATCAGACTTTAAGTCAAGATCTATGGGTGTTTGCACTAATCCACCCAGTGATGCCCCAATTCACAAAATGACACAAAGGAGTTGAAAACACGTTTTGCCTTAAGAAAAGCGCACCTTTCCAGAACCATATCTACAAAGATTGGACTGCTGCTGCTGTGATTTCCTATGCTGGTGCTCTAATTGGGCCGTCTTGGGCAACGCGGCGCCTCACACAATGGTGGCGTGGGGAGTTTCCTGGTCTAGCATAAGATCTGTACTGGAAGGATTCTCTTCCAGTAAAAACTACAGTGCCTAGACAAACTCAGAAGTATCCCACACATTGGATTTATGCGGTGCACTTCCACACATGTATAAGGGCGATTGTGAGAAATCAGAAATGTTTCCCTTGTTAACAGTTGCTTTCAGGAGAGGTTTGTTTTTGATGCAAAGCTTGGCTTGGCTATCTTAGTAGATTGAGCTTTGCGTCAAAGCTTATAGGTGTTTGCGCTGATCTGCCCAAGTATCGCCCTAGTAACATCCCCTGGATGCAAAGTAACGCAAAGCAATGCAAATCACTTTTCGTGCTGAGTAAAGGACCCACATGCAAAATAATGTTTTTACTGGAAAATAAATACCATCCAGGCGCTTTGCATCACTGTGTGATGGTGCAAAGCCTTAGTAAATCTGGGTCTAAATTTTTCCATTTAATAGACATGCATACCTGCCCTTTCACCTGTAAGTCCTGCTTGTAATACCTGAGCAGAGCCATATATTGCAGATTAAAGATAAACTGCACAAGAGAGAGGCTGGGAACCTAGGGCTGTGAAGAAGAACTGTACTACTTTCTTCAAGTACAACTGTGGATATGTAATCAGTACACTACCAGTTTGTCCCTCTTCCGCGTCACATTTCTTACAGTACTAGAATATGGTAGGCAGTGCAAAGTTTTTGAGTGGCACCTTTTAACAGCCTTTCATAATCCTGCACCACTAAAGCTCCTTGGGAAATTAGAGGGACAAAGCACCAATGAGAAAGCTGAATGACTGACCAATTTATCAAATCAGTGTCCGTGTGAAATTCTTTACTTATTGAGTTGCTTATTATTTTATTCAGCACACACCACAAACTAAACTGCCTCCATGTCCCCTGAAGCTAAAAAAAGAGTTACCAAAAAAGCTCTCTCTTTAAACACTGTCCTATCAGAATAGGGAAAACTGATTAAATTCCAGCCTCATATCTGGTGTTATTGTTAAACTGGAAGGTTTTAATATTTTTTCTTAACCTGCTCAAGGCATTTTTATCTTTGACTTCGATGGCAGTAGATTCTGATCCAGTCCTGGGCCAACCTCTTATCATTGATTATCCGAAGGATTTTCCTTGTCAACTGAGAGGTGATGGTAGTTAGCATTTAGTCAAAAAATCGATTAACATTGTAACACATTTGGCTACACAATGAGGACCAGGAATCAGTGAATAAAGTCAAGAAGTTTTATTACAAGTTAGCAGTGAAGTTAATGTAAATAATCTCAAGAACGTACTGTAAAGGTACAGAATAACAACGGGATAGCCAAACCTACTAAAGAAGTTCAGGTGCATCAGCATGAGACAAACAAGAAGTTTAGTTACAACAATACAGAATATTGATTGTAGAATCTGGTGCCCAGAGAAGTGTTGCTGACCCTCTCTTTTAAACATGAGTAATGTCTAAAATCATCACATATAGAGTCTAAACTAATAAGGGTGATCAAGTCTAAAATGAAGTGGGGAAAATGCAGAAAAAGAGAAAAATGCGGATACTGTTGGAAGGTGTCAGCATTTCAGAAGCTCGGTGAAGAGTCTTCTAGGTATAGAGAACTAAGTGTGAGCATAAGTCACACTCAGCAAAGAATCAAAGGAGAAAACATAGAGGTCTGTACTTCTCAAAGTCCAAAGTAAAAGTGGCCAACATCAACCTGTGAGAACACCAGTTAATAACACACAAATATTCTGCATAACAACCCTTGTTCACACCATCAGGGGCTCCATTGTCCTTTTCATTCTCATGTGAGCCGCAACATTAGCGGATTCTCTCAGACCAGTCCTGTGAATGATATCGACCTTGGGTACCTGCAACTCCTTGACACATTACTGAATAGAGACTGTCAGATAATGCTCTGACTCTCCATGTTCTTCTCAGGCTCTCTATCACTAGTACAGTGTTACATCTATTCTCAACATAACAAACCATGTGAACGTACCTGCAAGGAAAAAGACACACAAGCAGAAATGGAAAAACAGTATTTTATGCAAAAGGAAATACAGGCCTACTTAAGTCAATTCTAACCGTATGATTCAATGGAGCACATTCTAAAGGTGCTCATTTGTGCACATACAGCTACAAATAAATGACACGTCAGTACATAAATTCAGCATTAGATTGAGGTTGCACTTTAAGTAAATGCAATATAACTTGAAATACATAAATATAGGTGTATGTGAGAACTACATTATGAATGCAAATGTGAAAACATTAGTGCACACGTTTACATAAATTCTTCTCATTTCTGAAGAAAATACATTTTAATAGTGTGAGGATGGTTTTATCCAATCTCTAAAGACTCCATTTCATTTTAATAAGGTTAAGGCACACAGTGTATACAAATTTATAGATCTACAGTGGATGCACTTCAGTACTGGATTCAAGTGCAACACTTTACATTAATAATGGTAGGACACACAAAGTATGTAGTGGTAAGTACATATATATATATTGCATATTTATGACATGTAAGGGTGAAGCCCAAATTACGCTGCTCCAAATTCCAAATTCGTCTTTCTGTTACAGCAAATTTATAATTCCCTTTTCAGTAACATTTGTTTCTTGGAGTACTTAAAAGACAGATGCAGATTAGGAGATATTTATAAGTTTTATCCCGCTGAAAAACTGGGATGGATCCGCTGATGCGTTTGAATACCAGATATGCTATTTTAAGTACGTTTGCAAGTTAACTGGTAACCAATTTAGGGATTTTAGCCCTTTTGAAATAAATAAACTTGCCTAGTAAGTACAAGCACTTGAGATGATTAATGCGCCACCATGCCTTCAACATGTGGCAGGCTGGTTTCTCTTTGTTGATGACTGAAAACTATTTATTGAACTCAATACCTGATGTGGGACTCGTAATTCAGGTGGGTCTCCAAATTGCTCACAGGTAGTTGAAATACTGAGCAGCTCGGGAAACCGAGAAAGTTTGCTCAGTTACCCAGAAATTGTGATACCAAGAGAAGCACCTCCGTTTTTGCTCCATTCAACTTGAGGTTACTTTTAAGCTTCTAAAGAGGTTTCTCGTCCAGGTCACGTTTTAGAGCCAAGTAGTCCTCGGCTGCAATTTACCTTTGCAATGTAGATACATCTGCGTAAGACTGAAAATTCAGACTTCTAGCCCTAATTATAGAGAAGGTTGCTTGATAAATACATTAGATTGCAGCTGAGACAGTGTGAACCCTGAGGTAAACTTCTCTCTCAGCTCTATTGAAATAGGTGTAGTCTAACACAGTGTGCCTTTCCAGGTAAGAGAGACTTGAACCAGCTCGGGCTGCATCTCTCCTACGATACAGCATAGTCCACCACAACAAATAAGAATAGATAGTTCATCGTTATCTATGACAGCAACGAGATGTAGGTCACGGGTTTCTATTGGTGGAGTCAGATGATTTTCTTCCCCCATTTCTAAATTAGTCAGAAGGACGAAACTGCATTAGTTGCAGAGAAACATCCAGTATCCATAGTACTAACTAGGGCATCAGGCAAGTATTTTTGTCCCTAGAGCAGGGAGAAGGGATAAACATTTTTCTGTTAAATTTAAATGGCTAGTATCTGTTTTTTAGACATGGCTCACCAACCATCATATTGTAAGGAAAGTCACAAAGAAGGGCCACAATGTGGTCATGTATTTAAAATTGAACTTTGCTAGCGTACTTTAAACTGTAGGAAGCACTTTGAGCTATTGCATCCAAGGAAAGCGAGTAACCACAAGAAAAATAGGTTTGTCAAGTATCATGAGTGGAAACTGGGGACAGAATTATAAATTGGACAACAGAATTACCAGAGCATATCTTCGCCACAATCTGTAAAATCACCTTTGCAGGTGCTGCCGGTACAGGGAAGAGTAGTGGGGCGGTGGGGTGGGGTGGGGTGGTGCGGCGGGGGAAGTTGACTGGCGACGGAATAGGGAAAAATAAATAAATAAATAAAACCACTTACCGAGTTGGCGAGTGCAAGGTAAGTGGTTTTATTTATTTTTTATTTTATTTTTCCTATTCCATCGTCTGTTGACTCCCCCCTCACACCGCCCCACCGCTCTTACCTGTACCGGCCGCGCCTGCACCTTTGACATCTACAAGCCATCACAAGGGGGGGGAGCCTCGATGCTGTCTGCCCCAGGCCCCGCTCGTTTCAGGGCCCGCGGTGTAACTGATAAATCTGTTATATGTATATAGATCCTGCCTTTGTGATATATTCTTACTACGGCAGGTAACACTTGGCTATGAAACCAGAGAAGTGCCTGTATTGCGTTTGCAACATGAGCACCACAAAAACATCTGACGAGCCAGTGTGCATGTTCCAGCTATCAGAACAACAAATGCAACAGGCTAATAGTAGAAAGTCACCAAAACTCATGACATTGATGGAGGAAGACACAAACTATCTAATCTAAATAGAAAACCAAAACCAGAAAACTGAATATTACAAACAAATTACAATGTAACGAAGAACACTTTGCTGACCTACAATCACAATGCCTTGACCAGATCACACTGCACAGTAATTGTTACTCTTGACGAAGTGATTTAAAAATCATAATTGGAGTTTTCAGGTCCAGATGATTTTATTGATTCAAATTATCATAAACTGTGCATTTATAAAAATGATGATTATAAAAGCCACAATAGATGTGTCTACGCAGTTTGTTCGACCATAAAATGTTATATTACAATAACTCTAGACATTAAATATTATAGCAACTATACTATATTCATACAAGTTCATACTCAGTTATATTGGCTACTAAAACATTTTCAAGGACAACAGCATTTAAATACACAACAATCCCAGAAAATACAGAATTTAACTTTTAGGGGCAAGACAATGAGTACCATTTTCTTATGTTTTCATTACTAAAGATCCCTTTCTGTGGTAAAGATTAACACAGAATGGACAAGGATAAAAGAAGTGTTGGTCTCTATCGACTGAGAACGTGTCTGGCATGCGAGTTGCACCCAACTAATAAGACATCTCAATTCCACTTCTCTTATAACCCTGCCCACCACCCAATCTTCTATTTACTCCAAGTTCCCTATATCCTCCCCTCATTTCATCCCTCTCACCCCAGTGCAGCATCCACGTCCACACCTAATCTCGATTCTTGTTAATGTACGCCTGTGGCAGTGCTCAATTTGTAAATAAATAAATACCAGGACTCTCGTCAGGAGGCCACTGCAGCTTGCACAGCACATTGCCCCTGCCATGCTGCCAATTATAGTAACAACACAACTACTACCATCACACTCCTACAAGTGTGACAATTCAGACTATTCCAGGCACCATGGCTATAAGAATGATTTGGGTGGCAGGTAATAGTCAGTGTTAATGTATATTGAATTCATAATTAACTGTTGTTGGGGACTTCTCTAGATTAGCCAGACAGTGCCACCTTGTGGCAGACTGTCACAAGCGCCTGTGTTGACAATTAACTGCTGGTTCTGAGCACCGGAAACCACTGGCTTAAATTAAGCACTGGAGCCCCGTGGTAATCTTCCTTTGGTGTTGTCATGAGATCATAGAACGTCTTTAGTTCTGGTGGTCCTTGTGTGTTCTATTCAGAAGGTTACCATATATGAAAAGGTGATCCAGTTATTGCTGTACACTGTTGGACGCTCGATGTGTACCTGTGTAAGGGGTTCTTTTTCATCTTGAAACAAATACTTTCATCATGAACTCAAAGGAATTGCCTTCCTGCCTATCTGTGTTTGGATGAGCAACAACCACCGGTCCTCCCACATTTAGGAACCCCTGGACTTTTGAGGTACTCGTGTGTGCGCATCAATTTAAACTTCCTTTCCCTTTCTCCAGATGAAGTCTATTACTGGATTTTAATAATTTCCACTCCTGTTCCAGTTTTCACTAACTGTTGTTATATTTTTGGTGATTCTTACCTGATTTCTGTCATAAGCACGCCCCCAATCCACAAACACCCTCAGAGTTGTAAGCGCAACAATTTCTCTCACTTTCCCTCGAGCTTGGAATACCATAAAGTATGCTTTACCTCCAGTGTAGTGGTTTCCTGCACGCTCTCTCATCTCGATCGTCTTTGTCCTCGTGAGCGCAGCATCAAGTGTGAACACATCATGAAAAGTGGGCCCGATTTGTTGGAAAGTATTTTGGTGGCTTGTCTGTGCTGCTCATTCTCTACGTATTGTGTATGTCTGGATGCCTCTTCAGGATTTCTTATCTCAACATCAGGAGATGGATTGTACTGCATACCATTGGATAGATTTTCTCTCCACACATCATTTCCTGCTTGTTCGTCATTGGCTCCAGATTCCTGCTATTCATCTTGAAAATGTTGCAGAACTGAAACTGTCAATACAAGATTACTATATGCTAAGTTTGCTTATTGTGATGTCCTACAACATCATGTAGCATTTTAACATTTTATTAGTGTAAACTTTATCACAACAATACTGGCACTTATTTTAATATTGCTACTATACATCTATTTAGTGTGTTTCACCAACCGTTTTATGTTTAATATTATTTTTCCAAAGGCTCCTGTTTTCTTTTGTCAGGCATTTTATTGGATGTTGGAGTTTTTTGCATTGTTTTGGTCTTTCATGTTCACTGGTTGTCGAAATTGTTGTCAATCACAACATAACTTGTTAATGGAAGATAAGTCAGTTCTAAGGTTTTTTTTGCTTCAAAGTGCAAAATATTTCTCAACCTACATTTTTCTTACCTTCACCATTTGAACCAATCATTTGGTGGTCTAGGTAGAAAAAGTTTTCATAAACTTTCTAAAAAGGTTTTTGGGTCTAATGTCTCTCTTGGGAAAGAGGGTCAAGAGACATTTGAGAATCTTCCTGGTTTGTCAGATGATGACTCTGATTCTACATCTTCTACCATAAATTAATTTGATATTGCTTTGAAGAAACTTGACGGACAATTTTTTGTCTAGACTGTCTCCCATTTTTGAATGCTACCATTTTGGCATAAGGGACCAAGGTGGAGATGAAACAGTGTAAGACTATATAACAGCATGATGAAAGCTTGCTTCCAGTTGTAATTTTAGTGACGCAATTGAGGAAAGAATCAGATATCAGTTTATGTTGAACTGTAATAATGGTAGAATCAGAGATTAATTATGGTTAAAAGATGACCCCAAGATTAATGAGGTTCTTACCAAAGCTAAATGTGCTGAGTTTCTATAGCATGTGTGAAAGAATTATGTAAAAACAAATATAGAGTTTCCTTTGTGCAAAAGGTTGGGAGTAAACTTAAACCTGCCCAAGGACCTACTAACTTTCTAAGATCCAAAACTTTATGTTTCCGATGTGATAATCCCAACCATTTAGCCAACAATAAAGATCGCTCTGCAATCAAAGTTGTTTTCGAAGCATGTGACAAAAAGAGACATTTTGCCAAATGCTGTAAAAGCTATGTGAGTAGAGATAACGTTAATGAAATCTTATCTGAAAATGAGGATGTTGTTCTACAAATTGTCAATTATATAAATTGTATCCAAGATTCCTGGTGAACTCCCCTCTGACCTGGCTTCACTGGACAGTAGCACTGTATATATGATGATCAGTTCTGGAGCTCGTCTCTCTTTAATTTCAGATCAAAATTGTATTTGTTATTTCAAAGATAAAGTGGCTTTACATGAGGCTGTTGTTTATCTGTTGAGCTATGGTGGTAAACTGACTGACTTGATTGGAGATTTTGAAGTGAATACAGAATTTAGAGGCAATGATACCCTAGGAAAGATCTATGTACCGCGTAAAAGGTGATACCATTTTTAATTGGTCTCACCAGAAGTTATTGGGCATTTATTTGGACCCAAATTCCAATCTTCAAGCTTTAGTACATAAAATCAATTCTAGTGACTTACTCCCTAAAACGTTACTTCAAGATTATCCTGATGTGTTCTGTAATAAAGTAGGGTGTGTACATAGATTGCATTTGTTTGAAACCTAATACGGTTCCAGGCACTTGCACAGTCGGAAACATACCTATTTCCTTGGAAGACCAAGTTAAGAAAGAGTTAGGTAGACTGTGCTGAGAATTTATTGAAGCTTTTGAAGCCACTAAGTGGTTAGCACCTGTGGTTGTAGCTTCTAAGCCCAACGGAGAGATCAGACTATGTATGGATTAAAGACTGCTCAATGAAATGGTAGTGTAAGATTGTTTTCCTTCAACTATTATGACAGAGATGATTAACATGTTGTCTGGAGCAAGATAATTTACTACACTGGAATTAACACCTGCCTATCATGAGGTTAGTTCGACAGAAGATTAAAAAAACTTCACCCCCTTGATGACTCCTTTTAGGCTTCAGGTTTACCTGCATGCTGTTTGGCTTGTGTGTGGCCGCTGCAGTTTTTCAAAGGCTAATGACTAGTTTATTAGGACACTTGTCTATCGTAAAAAAAATTCAAGATGATGTCCTCATCTATAATAACACTCTTGATATTCACATGAACTCAATTAAACAAGTCTAAACGTTTTTCAAAAACAGGGGCATCACCTTAAAAGTTAGCAAGTGCAAATTCTGTTGTGAGTTAACATAATTGCGTTGTATTTTTATGAAGGATTATGTTCATCAAAAAAAGAAGCTTGTTGACTGAATCTGCCTTCTCCAACCACAAGAGAAGAAGCTCAAATTATATTTGGGATGGCAGAATTTTACTCTAGATTTATTGAGGATTTCCCCAGTAAGTCCAGTGCTATTCAGAAACTTCTGAAAAAAGGTTCTTCTTTTGTTTGGGATGATGAGTGTGAACATCAGTTTAGTAATATCAAAAGTTATGCAAAAGCTCAGTCCTTAAAGGGGTTTTATACCAGGGTTGACTTGCACAATTATGACTGATGCAAGTGAAAAAGGGCTTGGTGCGGTGTTGAAATAAGTTCAGGATGGTCACTATGGTCACAATTGCTTCTGCTTCTACAGAATTGAAAGGGGCAGAAAGTAAATATTCACCCATTGGGAAAGAGGCTTTGGCTGTATACTGGGCCATTTAGAAGTTCAAGCAGTTTCTGTGAGGTACTATGCTCTAGGTACATTCTGATCACAAACCCCTTCGTGAAGTCTGTACCAAGAAAGTATTAGACTGCATATTTACTCGGATTTGCAAGTGGATAATAGCTTTGCAAGATTATAACTTTGAAGTTCAGTATATTCCAGGTGTTGCCAACAAGGCAGCTGATTATTTATCAAGATTAACAGGCAACTCTTATAAATCTTCCTGCTTGTGGCCAGGTATGGATCTTCAGACTGAGAGGTTGGTACATGAATGTCTAGATTGCAGACTATAGGCCTAATTATGAGTTTGGCGGGGAACCCGTGGTGGCGGTCCACCTGCCGTATTACGAATACGGCGGTTGGAGCACCACAGGACCGCTGCAACCACCAGGGATCATGGATCCCGCGGTGATGGCGCAGCAGTCAGAGGCCCTAATATGCCGCAGAGCCTATTAGGAGTTTCCTCACCCTCATACTTTTCATGGCGGTGAGGCTGCCATGAAAAGTGTGTCGTGAGGAAACAAAGGGGGCCCTACAGGGCCCCCATTTGCCTCAGGGCCAAGGGGTGCCTGCAGGGGGGCATATGGTGTGCTCCCCTGTAGGCAGTCACCCCCTTTCCCAACTGGCTTTGGCGTTTCCATTGCAGTGCCTTTTTAATAGGCACTGCAGTGGGAATGCCAAAGGACCACCCGCCATACCACGAGATTACTGATAATCTGGCGAGTGGCCGGCAGTCAAGTTTGGCAGTTCTGGAACAGGGCACTGGTGTGGCTGCCAGCTTTAGGACCCCCAAACTTGTAATCTGGCCCTTAGTGATAAAACAAAGAAATTGAGGGTCACTCATATGGTTTTCACAGAATCCTGGAAGGGTCTTGGGAGGAGATGGCTTTCAATATTGTGGGAACTTTGACATTGAATGTTGAAGGTATATATCTGTTTGCTCACATGGATATGTATTCATGATGGCCTGCAGTAACTTCTGATGAAGGCATTTCCACTGCTTCTATATCATAAAATTTCTTGCCAAGTTCTTTGTGAGAGAGAATAGTCCCAAGTGTTTGTTAAGTGACTATGGTGTACAGTTAATGTCTAAGGCCATAACAGAGTATCCTAAATCAAGGAGTATCGCTAACAAAAAGTGTGCATTGTATCACCCACGAAAAGAAGGGCATGACTGGGAGGTTCAATAGAACCTTGAAGGAAACTATTCAACTCTCGAAGGACATCGGGGAATTAGAAACAAGTGATTTTTGAACATGCAGAACATAACATGCTTACTTCATGCACCCCCACTGATGTGACACCATTTGATTTATTTTGTTAGCAGGAATCCTCGTACTTTGATGTGTCCTCCTTGGGTGTGTCACAGGTAAAAAGTTTAGAAGTTAAGAGTAAGGAAAGGCAGAATTCTATGAAGGAGAGTGAAACAGAGCAACAACTTAGGAGAAAATGGTACTATGATAGGAGCAAGGCTGCCAAGCAATTGAATCTTAAGGAAGATGATTTTGTTTGTGCATGGAACTTATAAATATAGTGATTCTCAGAAAGTCATAAAGAAGTACAGGGGTTCAGTAAAATTAGAAGAGGAACAAGTTTGGAATTTGAAAAGGATTGTTATTGATAATTAAAAGTAAATTGTTCAGCTTCTTTTGTTTGCTATATTCATTGCTTATTGCTCAATGTATTTGTTATTTTTACCTATACTAGGTTTTATTGATGCTAGGCATGTTTTCTTAGTTTTTCCTTTTGTGTCTGACAATGTGTGAGTCTCTCCTTGTTTGTTTGTCTTTTGGTTCTGTTGGATGAAATTGTCTTGTCTGTTTGTTGTATGGAAGATACGTGGTAATCTTCCTTTGGTATTGTCATGAGATCATAGAACTCCTTTGGTTCTGACCTTTCCTGTGTGTTCTATTATGAATGTTTCCATATGAAAAGATGATTCAGTTACTGCTGTAAACTATTGGATACTGGATGAGTACCTGTTAATGAGGTACCTTTTCATCATGAAATAAAAATGTAATATGGAAGTCAGAGAAATTGCCTTCCGGTCCATTTGTATTTGGATGAGTAACTACTACAATGGCCTTTGTACAAACATGGTATAGATATCATTCAGCTCAACAAAGACCCTAGCAAGGATATGTTATTTCAAATGTAGTCATGGATGTGTGAGACCTCAGCATCAGATCGTGCCCTAGCCACCACTCCTGGCTACAAAAAACTCCATGCCCTTCACTTTGAAAAGAAAGGTAGAGATCAGGATGTTATATTTAAAGTAGTTCTCACAGTCTGGCAGCTAGATCCTGAAGTTTTCAAACATGCTGACTTCCTCTGCTGCAAAATTACAATCTCCCTCAAGGGCCAGCCAACAAATTTGGCAATTTACTTGCTGATTTTATCTCTCCTGTTCTACTAAATACATCCCAATACCAAGTATCAGGAGACTTTAATCTCTGGGAAGAACAACCTAATTACTTCGATATGGAGCTATTTTTGACTCTTGTGTGGCATGCAGATTGACCCGATCCGAGTCTGGCCCCTGTCAGAAAAGCGAGGCAGCATTATCATCAGAGTCATACTGTCATGGTTGCCTATAACCCGGCTAGGCTAGGGTAGGTACCTGGCTGTTTTTTTTACTTGCCTAGTCTGTATTTTAACGTGCAAGCAAGGAAATATTGAGAAAAGAAGATAAATCTGAAAATTTTCCCTAAAGCCCATAAACCCAAAACAGCAAACAGATAATGAAATTGTTATGTTTATTGTATGGTTAATAATTGATTTGTATCACCTTTCCGCTTACCCCTTCTTCCACCCCCTTTGTCATTGCTTATTGTTTGTCCTAGAATGTGGAGGAATGCATACTTCTATTGTGACAGATAAACGACATTCTGATGATGTTGATCTCTAGTATGTCCTCTTCATTAAAGCTTTCTCAAGTCACTACTTTCTGCTTGGTCCATTACTAATCCAACACTATTGGTGAGAATGGGACGATGCTGATTGCCAGCAGAGATCAGAGATTGGTCAACAGCAGTGTAGCAGCCCCAATGGGAGAAAATCAATGGAGGAGCACGCTTACATGTGTGGCGCAGCACGTACATTACCTCAGGCATGCCTCCCAGATAAAGACTACACATTGCCTTGAGGTATACAAGCACTGAATGGACCTTACAGTGCCATTTGTTTTTCCCCTGCCGAATGCCCTGCCTTTTTAACAATACACCCATTCTCCTCACAGAGACGTTTGCACGAATATCTTCTCACAGTGTTTCAAGCCTCGCTTTGGCTCCAGAGGAGCCATTTTTTTTCAAATTACTGCAATGGAAAATATGCATTTCATCCTGCGGGCAGACATTTTGAAGCACAGATTTTCAGAGTACTGTCTTGAAGGGATTTTTTTCCTCCAGTCTTCTGCCTCATTTGGAACTTCTACAAGTGAACAGTCTTGATTCCATAAAAAACACTATATACTAAAGGTCTTCATCCTCTTTCCTCATTAACTGTTGTGTGTGGCTTCTGTTAGTGACATATAGTGGTTCTTCTTCCTTCTGCTTCCATTAACCATTTACAGTAATTCCTTATAATCTCCTGTTTTTCTTCCTTTACGCTGTGCAGTTTGACCGGCAAAATACATTTGAAAGAATAGTTCCTAATCTACTTAACTGTAACTGATGCTGATGAAATGCCAATGAAGAGATGGAAGTGTGTTCTTATACATCTTCTAGTTTCTGAAGGGCAAAACATTGTTGTCTTACTACTTAAAATCAAGGTTCCCGAAGGACAAAATGACTATGATGAGTATGAAAAGGTTATGTTGAGGTTGGAGGAATGTTTTAAACATACTATCAGTCAAAGTTTGAAAAGGTATCCTTTTTACACCAGACGTCAAAGAGAAAGAGAAAGCTTTGATGATTTTCTGACCTCACTAGGGAGTCTTTCTAATACATGCAGTTTTGGTGTTACTACTGACGAAAGGATCAGAGATCAGTTGATGGTTTCTACAAACAATATGCATTTTCAAGAACATCTTTGGGTAATGGGAGATCCATCATTAGAAGAAGAGATTAAATCATTCAGCACAATTAAACAGTACAAACAAGTTGAAAACGACAATGAAGCATGCTTTACCAACAGTAAATCCAACAAAGTGAACTTTGATGAGCGGTGAAGAAACAAAATGAAGTTTTCATGTTATATGTGTGGCAGTAACTATCATGTGGACAGTTTTAGAGGGTATCCTGTTGTCAACGAGGATTGCAGTATCTGCAAATACCTAGGACACTTTACTAGAGTGTGCTGTGAAAACAATAGGAATAGAAAGGTAACTATAGCACAGATCTCAGAGGGAGTTGCCATTGATTCAGAATAGACAATGAGGGAAAAGTTGACCGTAAGGGGATTCTATTACTGGTGTCAGATGATGATGAATCAATCCATGGCAAGCCTTCCAAGCCTCCAATGTGTACTCTAACTGTGCTCAGAGTTCCCATAACCCTAATAGCTGACTCTGACTCACCATTCACCATCATCTCTAATGAGATCTTTGAGTCTTTCTTTTTGACAAAAGTGACTAGACTTTCAGCACCGGTGTTAGAGCAGTGACATATGATGGCAATAAAATAAAGGTCTTGGGATGCTTTATGGCCAATGCAATATTCTAAAACAGATCAGCTAAAATAAAATTCTCTATGCTGTAAAACAGGGTGTGTGCATATTTGGTTGAGATGATCAAAGCTTGCTGAAGATAACACTCAATCCTTGTGCTTTGGATCCTGCAGTGATTATCACTGAGGAAGACCTAAGATTCTATTACTGGTGTCAGATGATGATGAATCAATCCATGGCAAGCCTTCCAAGCCTCCAATGTGTACTCTAACTGTGCTGAGAGTTCCCATAACCCTAATAGCTGACTCTGACTCACCATTCACCATCATCTCTAATGAGATCTTTGAGTCTTTCTTTTTGACAAAAGTGACTAGACTTTCAGCACCGGTGTTAGAGCAGTGACATATGATGGCAATAAAATAAAGGTCTTGGGATGCTTTATGGCCAATGCAATATTCTAAAACAGATCAGCTAAAATAAAATTCTCTATGCTGTAAAACAGGGTGTGTGCATATTTGGTTGAGATGATCAAAGCTTGCTGAAGATAACACTCAATCCTTGTGCTTTGGATCCTGCAGTGATTATCACTGAGGAAGACCTAAGTAACCAAGTTAATAATTAATTTGCTGAAATTTTCAATAACAGCACAGGGAAGTTGAAAAGATTTTCATATCACATAAAACCGAAGGATAATGCCATTCCAGTGAAACAAAATCTATTTACCTTTGATGTTTGCAAAGACTTACAAACACTCACAGAGAAATTACAGAAAGAGGATATATTGAAGAGTCCGAATCATCAGACTAGATCTCCTCAGTGGTCTTAACAAAGAAGAAGATTGGTAAATTAAGACCGTGTGTCAACATTCAAGCTCTAAATGTAAACATCTCAGTAGACAGGCACCCTCTACCAAGAATTACTGACCTATTGTCTTTGCTTGATGGTGTGATTGTCTTCTCAACCTTAGATCACTGAAGTGTATTCCATCAAATTGAATTTTTACAAGCATCCTGATCACTCACTGTTTTGTCAGTCCATTTGGAGTTTTCCAGTAAAAAAGAATGCAACAGAAATACTGTGTCAAAAATATAATTTATGAAAATAATGGTAAGTACAAAAATATTGGAAAAAAATATTGTTTCACATTAATATCTTTAAAAAACATTACAAAAATGTAGGCCCTCATTCTAATGATGGTGGGCCCACCATCGACAGGCCGTCGGTGGAGGGCCCACCGACATCCATTGATGCGGTCCGACCGCCAGATTATGATCCGGGGGTTGGAGGCATCTAAGGGAGGGACCACCCGCTGCAGTTCTGACGTACTCCTTGTAGTGGTGGGACCATAATCCCTACAATAGGGGCAGTGCCTGCTCAGGCACTGCCGTAGGGATTACAATGCCCTTTTCCGTGTGCCTTTCTATGGCAGTCCATCCTCCATAGAAAAGCAGACGGAAAGGGACTTTGGGGGCTCCTAGCAGGGCCCCTGTCCCCTCTGGGCCTCCGCTATGGTGCCTGCACACGGTGCATGGGTGTTTGAAAAGCATCCATTTTTCCATTGCAGCTTGTGCTGTGGCCCTTTTCCGGCTGCCGCACAAGCTGCAATAGAATCCTAATTCTCTGAAGAGCTCTCAGTAGAGCGAAACACTGTGTCAGGGGTTGCTTTTCCTCATTTCAGGTTGGCTTGGTTGGTATTTTACCAATTCAAAGCTGTAATACTGTGCCTGGAGTGGTAAATGGCTTTTGTCATTGTACAGCTCGGCATGGACAGCACTGTGCTAGTCCTATGCTTAAAGACTTTGCTGTAGAAATGGCAAAAGACTTTGTCCCTTTCTATCTCGGCTTGTATGGCACTGTGCTAATCCTATGCTTAAAGACTTTGATAGAAAAGCAGACATTTGAGGTGAGCAGATCTAGAGTGTCGCTGGTGTTGAGAGTGCTCCATACAGGAGCTGCTTTCCACCTAAACTTGAGAACTACCCAGAGTTCTCTGCTTCTTATTGGCATAATTTATGTGTCACTCTATGCCTGAAAGGGTATTTTTTGACTTATACTGGGTGCTCCCTTGTGTCTGGACAAAGCAATACCTTTCTGAAGAGCTCTAAATAGAGCAAAACACTGTGTCAGGGGTTGCTTTTACTCATTTCAGGTTGGCTTGGTTGGTATTTTACCAATTCAAAGTTGTAATATTGTGCCTGGAGTGGTAAATGGCTTTTATGTCATTTTACAGCTCGGCATGGACAGCACTGTGCTAGTCCTATGCTTAACGACTTTGCTGTAGTAATGGCAAAAGACTTTGTCCCTTTCTAACTCGGCGTGGATGGCACTGTACTAATCCTATGCTTAAAGATTTTGATAGAAAAGCAGACATTTGAGGTGAGCAGATCTAGAGTGTCGCTGGTGTTGAGAGTGCTCTATACAGGAGCTGCTTTCCACCTAAACTTGAGAACTACCCAGAGTTCTCTGCTTCTTTTTTGCATAATTTATGCGTCACTCTATGCCTGAAAGAGGCATATATATATATATATATATATATATATATATATATATATATATATATATATATATATATATATATATATATATATATATATACACAGTTCAATAAAACGATCACTCAGGGGATAATTCCAAAGGTAGTTGTATTTAAATCCAGTAACGCGTTTTGACTGTCTTGCAGTCTTGCTCACACATTGGATGTGAGTTTGATCGCAGAATACATACAGATCCTTCGAAATAGAAGGCGGACAAGGAGAAACTGCAAGTCACACATGAACATGGCATCCATATTGAATGTGCAAATACGCATTATCTGCATGCAAAATGCTTCATAATCCACATGTACAGTATTTCATGATTAGTCAAGTATTTAGTATATTAACTACAACAAACAATGTGACAAACTCGCATAGTCTAATACATTGTTAGCCCTCATCTGAAAATATCAAGCTTAGAGTGCTTACGAGACCATCCATGAAGTGTGGAACGGGCTGTCTGGCAGATGAATCTGCTGTATATACAATCACAAAAATCTAGCGGCAGACTCGGAATATTCAGAACTAAAAGGAAAATCCCTAATTAGAAAGACGTCCGCAAATATAACAAGGCCAGTTCATACAAAGCAAACTTCTACGGCATAGTGCCCAAGTGTCCTTCTTCTCAAAATCTGAGCCATAGTGGCAGAGTATGTGAGGTTCACACTGTCCACATGGATACTCATTACGAGAGCTTAAGAGACAGATCCCCTAACGTTCTGCATATCAGAATGGGTCTGTAATGATATGCGATCAATACTCCACCAACTGCAAATTCTCTATACACTACACAGTACATCATGTGATGAAAAAGTGAAAATTAAACACTGTGAAATTCAATTAACAAAAACCAGAAAAAATCAAACTAATCTTATCTGTGACTTGCCCTCTACCACTGCGACGTGATGTTTGAAGAAGACCTCTGACAACCACATCCTCCAGGATTAGGTCCCTTCCTTTTCCCCTGTAACATAAAAGAAAATATGCAGATCATTTAGTATGAACATATCAGAACATCATAGAGAACATACAATATACACAGGACTGCCAAATCAGAACAAGAAAGAAAAAGAGAAAATAGTAAAACTCAAGAACCAATATTAGGGACAGTGGATCATGTGAACCCTTAGTTCTCATGCAGGTGGATTCCCAATTCTTCATCCACGTTATGCCCCCTTGGAAATCTGCACTGTAAATCTAAAATGTGCCATGATTCTCTTTTCCTTAGTTGAAGGGTTCTGTTGCCCCGCTGTAGTGATGTACCTGTTCTATTATAAAATATTGGAGGAGAGAGCTGTTGGACAAATGATACTCAGCGAAGTGTCTAGCCATAGGGTAGTGGGGGTCCTTTTTGTTTCAGGGCCCTCATATGTTCTAGTCTTTTTAGCAGGAAAAGTAGTACTGTCCACATAGCATAATATGCATGGGCATTCCAGTACATAAACAACATGGGAGGAGCTACAAGTCAGGAAATGACTGATGCTTTTGGACCGTGTGGGTGTCTCATATGTTTTTTTCCATGTAGCTGGCATGGCAAGCCTTGAAATGGCCACATGGAAAAAACCCTTGGAGCCTATGTTGTTTGGTATGTTGTCTTCTGCTGATGTATATATATATATATTCACTGAAAAAACCATAGGTTTCAGGGGCGTTATAGTTAGTTGGACATTTCACTCGTACAAAACCCGTGAAATTCCCCCGTTATAGTTAGTTCAGCTAACTATAACTTGCGCCCCCGCAATGCACTGCTGATGATGTCACATATTACATCACTCATGACATGGTCAGTGACATCACTGATGACATCACTGATGACATCTCAAATGACATCACTGATGACATCATCCATGTGAAAATTTCATGCATCTTCTCACACCCTAATATAACTTTTGATACACCCACTCTAAATTACAGACTACCATTCTCAAAACCATAGACACTCCAACACCAATAACTACATACCCACTCACTGATTCTTAGGTCTACACACACATCCACTCACTCACCCGTACAGTCACTCATACTTACGGTCACTCAGTACAGGACTATCATATGCACTCGTACACCTATATAGACACTCACACAACGCCACTCTTCCATAGAGGTACTCACACACCTAGTCAGTCATGGAAATAATTAATCACACTGCCATTTACTCAGATATACAGTTAACACACACCAGCTCAATTACTCATACAAATACTAGCACATTCTTACGCTCTTATACAATCAATGATACAAGCACACACTCATCCATACAGCCACTCTCACAATAACACACTCTCATTTGTAGCCAATTATGTACTCCAACACACATATATACTACTTTTCACATATGTAGTTACTCACACATGTACCACTGAGATATACATTCACTCACTAACACACCCATACACACACTCACCCACCCATACAGTCCATCACAGATGCACTCTTGAAACCATGCACCCAGTGAATCACCCACTCACACATCTATGCTCAGAGTCACACACACACCCCACCCACACAAACACTCAGGCACCCATACAGATACTCAGACAACAAATCAATAACCCATATAGACACTCATGTAGCTATTTGCAAACCCATGCAGTCACTTACACACCAACAGACACACGGATACAGACATTCACACAGTTTACTCACTAACCCATGCATTCAGAAGATATGTTTAATCACTCACTTATAGAGTCAGTCACGCACCTACTAAATCAACCATTCAGACACTTATACACCCACTCATTCTTCAATACGCCTTTCCCTATATATATTAAACATATTTAAACTTTACAGAAACACACAGTCACTGGATGATGTCATCAGTGATGTCATCAGTGATGTCATTTGAGATGTCATCAGTGATGTCATCAGTGATGTCACTGACCATGTCATGAGTGCATCAGCAGTGCATTGCGGGGGCGCGAGTTATAGTTAGCTGAACTAACTATAACGGGGGAATTTCACGGGTTTTGTACGAGTGAAATGTCCAACTAACTATAACGCCCCTGAAACCTATGGTTTTTTCAGTGAATTTCTAAGGTTTTTTTAATGCTAATTTCTAACTATAATGTCCCTGAAACCTATGGTTTTTTCAGTGAATTTCTAAGGTTTTTTAAATGCTAATTTCTAACTATAACGTGCCTGAAACCTATGGTTTTTTCAGTGAATTTCTAAGGTTTTTTAAATGCTAATTTCTAACTATAACGTGCCTGAAACCTATGGTTTTTTAAGTGAATATATATGTATATATATTTAGTATACTATGTATACATGTGAAAATGTGTCGGTCCACCTGTTTACCTCGGTGGCATGGAAAAAATGGGTGGAACTGACGTCAGCACACCGACGAGGTCCTCTTATGGCACCTATGACGTCATACGGTGTCGCGAGCGGAGCCGTGCTATTATGACATCGTTGTCGACGTGGGAGAGCTAGGAAAGAATTTCCGCGGAATACTGGCGCAGGGGATATTCACCTAAGTGTTCAGGCTAGTTCTTTGGGAGCAACTGTTTATGTTGCCACTCCAGAAACCGAAACCAGTGATCCGAGGGCAGAGGCACTGCAGATGGCACACGAGGTGGGGAGCCCAGTCGTGTGCACCGGCGGGGCAGCGAAGTGACAAGCACCACTACCCACAGAAAAGGTAACGAGGGCACTGAATAACACAGGATCTTCTCTTTGTATCTGGTAGGAACAACAAGGTTAAAATGCCCTAGTTCCAAAATTTAGAATTAGTGCTACAACGGTCTTCAAGAGGACCTGCGATGGATGCCGCTTCTGCCTTCCGTACACTGGAGGCGGCACATGGGTCACGCGGTACAGTCATACTGCGGTGGGACGCACACTCGTTGACCTCTCATGGCACTGCTCCACACTTTGGGGACAACGCTTTCCATTAGCTGTGTTTTCTGATGACGTGTCGCGCCGGCCCCATCCAACAGCAGAACCCCTTTAGATCCAAACAGACTTTTCCACTCTCTCACCGGAAGTGAAACCAGGCCACGCGGACACTTTCACAATACAACAGCCGGGAATGCACTTTTCGGTTAAAAAAACACATTCCTTCCTCCTAATTTATCAAATAAACGACTCACTGAAGAACAGGGGCCAGCTTCGATCGGTAAACAGCCGTTACAACGACTTTTCTACTTCGCGATACCATTACAACGCATGCATTACCACGCATGCGTTGTACATCGTGAAGTCATTACTACGCATTTTTAGAACGCATGGTCATTTACCACGCATGCCTTTACAACAAATTTTGTTGTAAAGGTATGTATGGTAAATGACCATGAGTTCTAAAAAATGTAGACGATCCACGTCGTTGTAAGGAAAAAGAGGCTGTTCCGTTTCCTCACAACGACGTGCACCGCCCCTCAGAGACGACATGAAGCAGGAACCACGAGGAGAGAGGAACCACGAGGAGTGAGAGGTAAGGGGGATTGGGCATGGGGTGGTGCTTACTTTTCTAGGGTTTAGGGTAGTGCAGTGGTGTTTGGGTAGTGTAGGGGGTCGTGCTGAGGGTAGTGTTTTAGGGTTTAGGGTAGTGCAGTGGTGTTTGTGTAGTGTAGGGGGTCATGCTGGGGGTAGTGTTTTAGGGTTTAGGGTAGTGCAGTGGTGTTTGTGTAGTGTAGGGGGTCGTGCTGGTGGTAGTGTTTTAGGGTTTAGGGTAGTGAAGTGATGTTTGTGTAGTGTAGGGGGTCATGCTTGGGGTAGATTTAGGGTTTAGGGTAGTGCAGTGGTGTTTGTGTAGTGTAGGGGGTCGTGCTGGGGGTAGTGTTTTAGGGTTTAGGGCAGTGCAGTGCAGTGGTGTTTGTGTAGTGTAGGGGTCGTGCTGGGGGTAGTGTTTTAGGGTTTAGGGTAGTGCAGTGGTGTTTGGGTAGTATAGGGGGTCGTGATGGGGTAGTGTTTTAGGGTTTAGGGTAGTGCAGTGGTGTTTGGGTAGTGTAGGGGGTCGTGCTGGGGTAGTGTTTTAGGGTTTAGGGTAGTGCAGTGGTGTTGGTGTAGTGTAGGGGGTCATGCTGGGGTTAGTGTTTTAGGGTTTAGGGTAGTGCAGTGGTGTTTGGGTAGTTTAGGGGGTCGTGCTGAGGGTAGATTTAGGGTTTAGGGTAGTGCAGTGGTGTTTGGGTAGTGTAGGGGGTCGTGCTGGGGGTAGATTTAGGGTTTAGGGTAGTGCAGTGGTGTTTGGGTAGTGTAGGGGGTCGTGCTGGGGGTAGTATTTTAGGGTTTAGGGTAGTGCAGTGGTGTTTGGGTAGTGTAGGAGTCGTGCTGGGGGTAGTGTTTCAGGGTTTAGGGTAGTGCAGTGGTGTTTGGGTAGTGAAGGGGGTCGTGCTGGGGGTAGTGGTTTAGGGTTTAGGGTAGTGCAGTGGTGTTTGGGTAGTGTAGGGCGTACTGCTGGGGGTAGTGTTTTAGGGTTTAGGGTAGTGCAGTGGTGTTTGGGTAGTGTAGGGGGTACTGCTGGGGGTAGTGTTTTAGGGTTTAGTGCAGTGGTGTTTGGGTAGTGTAGGGGGTCGTGCTGGGGGTAGTGTTTTAGGGTTTAGGGTAGTGCAGTGGTGTTTGTGTAGTGTAGGGGGTCGTGCTGGGGGTAGTGTTTTAGGGTTTAGGGTAGTGCAGCAGTGTTTGTGTAGTATAGGGGGTCGTGGTTTTAGGGTTTAGGGTAGTGCAGTGGTGTTTGGGTAGTGTAGGGGGTCGTGCTGGGGGAGTGTTTTAGGGTTTAGGGTAGTGCAGTGGTCTTTGGGTAGTGTAGGGGTCGTGCGGGGGTAGTGTTTTAGGGTTTAGGGTAGTGCAGTGGTCTTTGGGTAGTGTAGGGGTCATGCAGGGGGTAGTGTTTTAGGGTTTAGGGTAGTGCAGTGATGTTTGTGTAGTGTAGGGGGTCATGCTTGGGGTAGATTTAGGGTTTAGGGTAGTGCAGTGGTGTTTGTGTAGTGTAGGGGGTCGTGCTGGGGGTAGTGTTTTAGGGTTTAGGGCAGTGCAGTGGTGTTTGTGTAGTGTAGGGGGTCGTGCTGGGGGTAGTATTTTAGGGTTTAGGGTAGTGCAGTGGTGTTTGGGTAGTGTAGGGGGTCGTGCTGGGGGTACTGTTTTAGGGTTTAGGGTAGTGCAGTGGTGTTTGGGTAGT
The DNA here is from genome assembly GCA_963921515.1 of Calotriton arnoldi. NCBI lineage: Eukaryota > Metazoa > Chordata > Amphibia > Caudata > Salamandridae > Calotriton > Calotriton arnoldi. The sequence continues at coordinate 2,723,884 of CAWUFW010001326.1, read as the reverse complement.
GTAGGGGGTCATGCTGGGGTAGTGTTTTAGGGTTTAGGGTAGTGCAGTGGTGTTGGTGTAGTGTAGGGGGTCGTGCTGGGGTTAGTGTTTTAGGGTTTAGGGTAGTGCAGTGGTGTTTGGGTAGTGTAGGGGGTCGTGCTGAGGATAGATTTAGGGTTTAGGGTAGTGCAGTGGTGTTTGGGTAGTGTAGGGGGTCGTGCTGGGGGTAGATTTAGGGTTTAGGGTAGTGCAGTGGTGTTTGGGTAGTGTAGGGGTCGTGCGGGGGTAGTGTTTTAGGGTTTAGGCTAGTGCAGTGGTCTTTGGGTAGTGTAGGGGTCATGCGGGGCGTAGTGTTTTAGGGTTTAGGGTAGTGCAGTGATGTTTGGGTAGTGTAGGGGGTCGTGCTGGGGTAGTGTTTTAGGGTTTAGGGTAGTGCATTGGTGTTTGGGTAGTGTAGGGGGTCGTGCTGGGGGAGTGTTTTAGGGTTTAGTGCAGTGGTGTTTGGGTAGTGTAGGGGGTCGTGCTGGGGTAGTGTTTTAGGGTTTAGGGTAGTGCAGTGGTGTTTGTGTAGTGTAGGGGGTCGTGCTGGGGGTAGTGTTTTAGGGTTTAGGGTAGTGCAGTGGTGTTTGGGTAGTGTAGGGGGTCGTGCTGGGGATAGATTTAGGGTTTAGGGTAGTGCAGTGGTGTTTGGGTAGTGTAGGGGGTCGTGCTGGGGGTAGTGTTTTAGGGTTTAGGGTAGTGCAGTGGTGTTTGGGTAGTGTAGGGGGTCGTGCTGGGGGTAGTATTTTAGGGTTTAGGGTAGTGCAGTGGTGTTTGGGTAGTGTAGGGAGTCGTGCTGGGGGAGTGTTTTAGGGTTTAGGGTAGTGCAGTGGTGTTTGGGTAGTGTAGGGGGTCGTGCTGGGGGTAGTGGTTTAGGGTTTAGGGTAGTGCAGTGGTGTTTGGGTAGTGTAGGGGGTACTGCTGGGGGTAGTGTTTTAGGGTTTAGGGTAGTGCAGTGGTGTTTGGGTAGTGTAGGGGGTACGTGCTGGGGGTAGTGTTTTAGGGCTTGGGTAGTGCAGTGGTGTTTGCGTAGTGTAGGGGGTCGTGCTGGGGGTAGTGTTTTAGGGTTTAGGGTAGTGCAGTGGTGTTTGTGTAGTGTAGGGGGTAGTGTTTTAGGGTTTAGGGTAGTGCAGTGGTGTTTGTGTAGTGTAGGGGGTCGTGCTGGGGGTAGTGTTTTAGGGTTTTGGGTAGTGCAGCGGTGTTTGTGTAGTGTAGGGGGTCGTGTTTTAGGGTTTAGGGTAGTGCAGTGGTCTTAGGGTAGTTTAGGGGGTTGTGCGGGGGTAGTGTTTTAGGGTTTAGGGTAGTGCAGTGGTCTTTGGGTAGTGTAGGGGGTCGTGCTGGGGGTAGTGTTTTAGGGTTTAGGGCTAGTGCAGTGGTGTTTGGGTAGTGTAGGGGGTCATGCGGGGCGTAGTGTTTTAGGGTTTAGGGTAGTGCAGTGGTGTTTGGGTAGTGTAGGGGGTCGTGCTGGGGTAGTGTTTTAGGGTTTAGGGTAGTGCAGTGGTGTTTGGGTAGTGTAGGGGGTCGTGCTGGGGGAGTGTTTTAGGGTTTAGGGCAGTGCAGTGGTGTTTGGGTAGTGTAGGGGGTCGTGCTGGGGGTAGTGTTTTAGGGTTTAGGGTAGTGCAGTGGTGTTTGTGTAGTGTAGGGGGTAGTGTTTTAGGGTTTAGGGTAGTGCAGTGGTGTTTGTGTAGTGTAGGGGGTCGTGCTGGGGGTAGTGTTTTAGGGTTTAGGGTAGTGCAGCGGTGTTTGTGTAGTGTAGGGGGTCGTGTTTTAGGGTTTAGGGTAGTGCAGTGGTCTTTGGGTAGTGTAGGGGGTCGTGCGGGGGTAGTGTTTTAGGGTTTAGGGTAGTGCAGTGGTCTTTGGGTAGTGTAGGGGGTCGTGCTGGGGGTAGTGTTTTAGGGTTTAGGGTAGTGCAGTGGTGTTTGGGTAGTGTAGGGGTCATGCTGGGGGTAGTGTTTTAGGGTTTAGGGTAGTGCAGTGATGTTTGTGTAGTGTAGGGGGTCATGCTTGGGGTAGATTTAGGGTTTAGGGTAGTGCAGTGGTGTTTGTGTAGTGTAGGGGGTCGTGCTGGGGGTAGTATTTTAGGGTTTAGGGTAGTGCAGTGGTGTTTGGGTAATGTAGGGGTCGTGCTGGGGGTACTGTTTTAGGGTTTAGGGTAGTGCAGTGGTGTTTGGGTAGTGTAGGGGGTCGAGCTGGGGTAGTGTTTTAGGGTTTAGGGTAGTGCAGTGGTGTTGGTGTAGTGTAGGGGGTCGTGCTGGGGTTAGTGCTTTAGGGTTTAGGGTAGTGCAGTGGTGTTTGGGTAGTGTAGGGGGTCGTGCTGAGGATAGATTTAGGGTTTAGGGTAGTGCAGTGGTGTTTGGGTAGTGTAGGGGGTCGTGCTGGGGGTAGATTTAGGGTTTAGGGTAGTGCAGTGGTGTTTGGGTAGTGTAGGGGGTCGTGCTGGGGGTAGTGTTTTAGGGTTTAGGGTAGTGCAGTGGTGTTTGGGTAGTGTAGGGAGTCGTGCTGGGGGAGTGTTTTAGGGTTTAGGGTAGTGCAGTGGTGTTTGGGTAGTGTAGGGGGTCGTGCTGGGGGTAGTGGTTTAGGGTTTAGGGTAGTGCAGTGGTGTTTGGGTAGTGTAGGGGGTACTGCTGGGGGTAGTGTTTTAGGGTTTAGGGTAGTGCAATGGTGTTTGGGTAGTGTAGGGGGTACTGCTGGGGGTAGTGTTTCAGGGTTTAGGGTAGTGCAGTGGTGTTTGGGTAGTGTAGGGGGTCGTGCTGGGGGTAGTGTTTTAGGGTTTAGGGTAGTGCAGTGGTGTTTGTGTAGTGTAGGGGGTCGTGCTGGGGGTAGTGTTTTAGGGTTTAGGGTAGTGCAGCGGTGTTTGTGTAGTGTAGGGGGTCGTGTTTTAGGGTTTAGGGTAGTGCAGTGGTCTTTGGGTAGTGTAGGGGGTCGTGCGGGGGTAGTGTTTTAGGGTTTAGGGTAGTGCAGTGGTCTTTGGGTAGTGTAGGGGTCGTGCGGGGTAGTGTTTTAGGGTTTAGGGTAGTGCAGTGGTCTTTGGGTAGTGTAGGGGGTCGTGCGGGGCATAGTGTTTTAGGGTTTAGGGTAGTGCAGTGATGTTTGGGTAGTGTAGGGGGTCGTGCTGGGGTAGTGTTTTAGGGTTTAGGGTAGTGCATTGGTGTTTGGGTAGTGTAGGGGGTCGTGCTGGGGGTAGTGTTTTAGGGTTTAGGGTTGTGCAGTGGTGTTTGGGTAGTGTAGGGAGTCGTGCTGGGGGTAGTGTTTTAGGGTTTAGGGCAGTGCAGTGGTGTTTGGGTAGTGTAGGGGGTCGTGCTGGGGGTAGTGTCTTAGGGTTTAGGGCAGTGCAGTGGTGTTCGGGTAGTGTAGGGGGTCCTGCTGGGGGTAGTGTTTTAGGGTTTAGGGCAGTGCAGTGGTGTTTGGGTAGTGTAGGGGGTCGTGCTGGGGGTCGTGTTTTAGGGTTTAGGGCAGTGCAGTGGTCTTCGGGTAGTGTAGGGGGTCCTGCTGGGGGTAGTATTTAGGGTTAGGGTAGTGCAGTGGTGTTTGGGTAGTGTAGGGGGTCGTGCTGGGGTAGTGTTTTAGGGTTTAGGGTAGTGCAGTGGTGTTGGTGTAGTGTAGGGGGTCGTGCTGGGGGTAGTGTTTTAGGGTTTAGGGTAGTGCAGTGGTGTTTGGGTAGTGTAGGGGGTCGTGCTGAGGATAGTATTTCAGGGTTTAGGGTAGTGCAGTGGTGTTTGGGTAGTGTAGGGGGTCGTGCTGGGGGTAGATTTAGGGTTTAGGGTAGTGCAGTGGTGTTTGGGTAGTGTAGGGGGTCGTGCTGGGGGTAGTATTTAGGGTTTAGGGTAGTGCAGTGGTGTTTGGGTAGTGTAGGGAGTCGTGCTGGGGTAGTGTTTTAGGGTTTAGGGTAGTGCATTGGTGTTTGGGTAGTGTAGGGGGTCGTGCTGGGGTAGTGTTTTAGGGTTTAGGGTAGTGCATTGGTGTTTGGGTAGTGTAGGGGGTCGTGCTGGGGGTAGTGTTTTAGGGTTTAGGGCAGTGCATTGGTGTTTGGGTAGTGTAGGGGGTCGTGCTGGGGTAGTGTCTTAGGGTTTAGGGCAGTGCAGTGGTGTTCGGGTAGTGTAGGGGGTCGTGCTGGGGTAGTGTTTTAGGGTTTAGGGCAGTGCAGTGGTGTTTGGGTAGTGTAGGGGGTCGTGCTGGGGGTAGTGTTTTAGGGTTTAGGGCAGTGCAGTGGTGTTCGGGTAGTGTAGGGGGTCCTGCTGGGGGTAGTGTTTTAGGGTTTAGGGAGTGCAGTGGTGTTTGGGTAGTGTAGGGGGTCGTGCTGGGGGTAGTGTTTTAGGGTTTAGGGTAGTGCAGTGGTGTTGGTGTAGTGTAGGGGGTCGTGCTGGGGTTAGTGTTTTAGGGTTTAGGGTAGTGCAGTGGTGTTTGGGTAGTGTAGGGGGTCGTGCTGAGGATAGTATTTAGGGTTTAGGGTAGTGCAGTGGTGTTTGGGTAGTGTAGGGGGTCGTGCTGGGGGTAGTGTTTAGGGTTTAGGGTAGTGCAGTGGTGTTTGGGTAGTGTAGGGGGTCGTGCTGGGGGTAGTATTTAGGGTTTAGGGTAGTGCAGTGGTGTTTGGGTAGTGTAGGGAGTCGTGCTGGGGGAGTGTTTTAGGGTTTAGGGTAGCGCAGTGGTGTTTGGGTAGTGAAGGGGGTCGTGCTGGGGGTAGTGGTTTAGGGTTTAGGGTAGTGCAGTGGTGTTTGGGTAGTGTAGGGGGTACGTGCTGGGGGTAGTGTTTTAGGGTTTAGGGTAGTGCAATGGTGTTTGGGTAGTGTAGGGGGTACGTGCTGGGGGTAGTGTTTCAGGGTTTAGGGAGTGCAGTGGTGTTTGGGTAGTGTAGGGGGTCGTGCTGGGGGTAGTGTTTTAGGGTTTAGGGTAGTGCAGTGGTGTTTGTGTAGTGTAGGGGTCGTGCAGGGGTGTTTTAGGGTTTAGGGTAGTGCAGTGGTGTTTGTGTAGTGTAGGGGGTCGTGCTGGGGGTAGTGTTTTAGGGTTTAGGGTAGTGCAGTGGTGTTTGTGTAGTGTAGGGGTCGTGCTGGGGTAGTGTTTTAGGGTTTAGGGTAGTGCAGTGGTCTTTGGGTAGTGTAGGGGTTGTGCTGGGGTTAGTGTTTTAGGGTTTAGGGTAGTGCAGTGGTCTTTGGGTAGTGTAGGGGGTCGTGCTGGGGTAGTGTTTTAGGGTTTAGGGTAGTGCAGTGGTGTTTGGGTAGTGTAGGGGGTCGTGCTGGGGCATAGTGTTTTAGGGTTTAGGGTAGTGCAGTGGTGTTTGGGTAGTGTAGGGGGTCGTGCTGGGGGTAGTGTTTTAGGGTTTAGGGTAGTGCATTGGTGTTTGGGTAGTGTAGGGGGTCGTGCTGGGGGTAGATTTAGGGTTTAGGGTAGTGCAGTGGTGTTTGGGTAGTGTAGGGAGTCGTGCTGGGGGAGTGTTTTAGGGTTTAGGGTAGTGCAGTGGTGTTTGGGTAGTGTAGGGGGTCGTGCTGGGGGTAGTGGTTTAGGGTTTAGGGTAGTGCAGTGGTGTTTGGGTAGTGTAGGGGGTACTGCTGGGGGTAGTGTTTTAGGGTTTAGGGTAGTGCAATGGTGTTTGGGTAGTGTAGGGGGTACTGCTGGGGGTAGTGTTTCAGGGTTTAGTGCAGTGGTGTTTGGGTAGTGTAGGGGGTCGTGCTGGGGGTAGTGTTTTAGGGTTTAGGGTAGTGCAGTGGTGTTTGTGTAGTGTAGGGGGTAGTGTTTTAGGGTTTAGGGTAGTGCAGTGGTGTTTGTGTAGTGTAGGGGGTCGTGCTGGGGGTAGTGTTTTAGGGTTTAGGGTAGTGCAGCGGTGTTTGTGTAGTGTAGGGGGTCGTGTTTTAGGGTTTAGGGTAGTGCAGTGGTCTTTGGGTAGTGTAGGGGGTTGTGCGGGGTTAGTGTTTTAGGGTTTAGGGTAGTGCAGTGGTCTTTGGGTAGTGTAGGGGTCGTGCGGGGTAGTGTTTTAGGGTTTAGGGTAGTGCAGTGGTCTTTGGGTAGTGTAGGGGTCGTGCGGGGCATAGTGTTTTAGGGTTTAGGGTAGTGCAGTGATGTTTGGGTAGTGTAGGGGGTCGTGCTGGGGGGAGTGTTTTAGGGTTTAGGGTAGTGCATTGGTGTTTGGGTAGTGTAGGGGGTCGTGCTGGGGGTAGTGTTTTAGGGTTTAGGGCAGTGCATTGGTGTTTGGGTAGTGTAGGGGGTCGTGCTGGGGGGAGTGTCTTAGGGTTTAGGGCAGTGCAGTGGTGTTCGGGAAGTGTAGGGGGTCCTGCTGGGGGGAGTGTTTTAGGGTTTAGGGCAGTGCAGTGGTGTTTGGGTAGTGTAGGGGGTCGTGCTGGGGGAGTGTTTTAGGGTTTAGGGCAGTGCAGTGGTGTTCGGGTAGTGTAGGGGGTCCTGCTGGGGGGAGTGTTTTAGGGTAGTGCAGTGGTGTTTGGGTAGTGTAGGGGGTCGTGCTGGGGTAGTGTTTTATGGTTTAGGGTAGTGCAGTGGTGTTGGTGTAGTGTAGGGGGTCGTGCTGGGGTTAGTGTTTTAGGGTTTAGGGTAGTGCAGTGGTGTTTGGGTAGTGTAGGGGGTCGTGCTGAGGATAGATTTAGGGTTTAGGGTAGTGCAGTGGTGTTTGGGTAGTGTAGGGGGTCGTGCTGGGGGTAGATTTAGGGTTTAGGGTAGTGCAGTGGTGTTTGGGTAGTGTAGGGGGTCGTGCTGGGGGTAGATTTAGGGTTTAGGGTAGTGCAGTGGTGTTTGGGTAGTGTAGGGAGTCGTGCTGGGGGTAGTGTTTTAGGGTTTAGGGTAGTGCATTGGTGTTTGGGTAGTGTAGGGGGTCGTGCTGGGGGTAGTGTTTTAGGGTTTAGGGTAGTGCAGTGGTGTTTGGGTAGTGTAGGGGGTCGTGCTGGGGGTAGTGTTTTAGGGTTTAGGGCAGTGCATTGCTGTTTGGGTAGTGTAGGGGGTCGTGCTGGGGGGAGTGTCTTAGGGTTTAGGGCAGTGCAGTGGTGTTCGGGTAGTGTAGGGGGTCCTGCTGGGGGGAGTGTTTTAGGGTTTAGGGCAGTGCAGTGGTGTTTGGGTAGTGTAGGGGGTCGTGCTGGGGGGAGTGTTTTAGGGTTTAGGGCAGTGCAGTGGTGTTCGGGTAGTGTAGGGGGTCCTGCTGGGGGAGTGTTTTAGGGTTTAGGGTAGTGCAGTGGTGTTTGGGTAGTGTAGGGGGTCGTGCTGGGGTAGTGTTTTAGGGTTTAGGGTAGTGCAGTGGTGTTGGTGTAGTGTAGGGGGTCGTGCTGGGGTTAGTGTTTTAGGGTTTAGGGTAGTGCAGTGGTGTTTGGGTAGTGTAGGGGGTCGTGCTGAGGATAGATTTAGGGTTTAGGGTAGTGCAGTGGTGTTTGGGTAGTGTAGGGGGTCGTGCTGGGGGTAGATTTAGGGTTTAGGGTAGTGCAGTGGTGTTTGGGTAGTGTAGGGGGTCGTGCTGGGGGTAGTGATTTAGGGTTTAGGGTAGTGCAGTGGTGTTTGGGTAGTGTAGGGAGTCGTGCTGGGGGTAGTGTTTTAGGGTTTAGGGTAGTGCAGTGGTGTTTGGGTAGTGTAGGGGGTACAGCTGGGGGTAGTGTTTTAGGGTTTAGGGTAGTGCAGTGGTGTTTGGGTAGTGTAGGGGGTACTGCTGGGGGGTAGTGTTTTAGGGTTTAGGGTAGTGCAGTGGTGTTTGGGTAGTGTAGGGGGTCGTGCTGGGGGTAGTGTTTTAGGGTTTAGGGTAGTGTAGTGGTGTTTGTGTAGTGTAGGGGGTAGTGTTTTAGGGTTTAGGGTAGTGCAGTGGTGTTTGTGTAGTGTAGGGGGTTGTGCTGGGGGTAGTGTTTTAGGGTTTTGGGTAGTGCAGCAGTGTTTGTGTAGTGTAGGGGGTCGTGTTTTAGGGTTTAGGGTAGTGCAGTGGTCTTAGGGTAGTGTAGGGGGTTGTGCGGGGGTAGTGTTTTAGGGTTTAGGGTAGTGCAGTGGTCTTTGGGTAGTGTAGGGGTCGTGCGGGGGGAGTGTTTTAGGGTTTAGGGTAGTGCAGTGGTCTTTGGGTAGTGTAGGGGTCGTGCGGGGAGTAGTGTTTTAGGGTTTAGGGTAGTGCAGTGATGTTTGGGTAGTGTAGGGGGTCGTGCTGGGGTAGTGTTTTAGGGTTTAGGGTAGTGCATTGGTGTTTGGGTAGTGTAGGGGGTCGTGCTGGGGGTAGTGTTTTAGGGTTTAGGGTAGTGCAGTGGTGTTTGGGTAGTGTAGGGGGTCGTGCTGGGGGTAGTGTTTTAGGGTTTAGGGCAGTGCAGTGGTGTTTGGGTAGTGTAGGGGGTCGTGCTGGGGGTAGTGTTTTAGGGTTTAGGGCAGTGCAGTGGTGTTCGGGTAGTGTAGGGGTCGTGCTGGGGGTAGTGTTTTAGGGTTTAGGGCAGTGCAGTGGTGTTTGGGTAGTGTAGGGGGTCGTGCTGGGGAGTGTTTTAGGGTTTAGGACAGTGCAGTGGTGTTTGGGTAGTGTAGGGGTCATGCTGGGGGAGTGTTTTAGGGTTTAGGGCAGTGCAGTGGTGTTCGGGTAGTGTAGGGGGTCCTGCTGGGGGTAGTGTTTTAGGGTTTAGGGCAGTGCAGTGGTGTTCGGGTAGTGTACGGGGTCATGCTGGGGGTAGTGTTTTAGGGTTTAGGGTAGTGCAGTGGTGTTCGGGTAGTGTAGGGGGTCATGCTGGGGGTAGTGTTTTAGGGTTTAGGGCAGTGCAGTGGTGTTCGGGTAGTGTAGGGAGTGGTGCCTGGGGGTAGTGTTTTAGGGTTTAGGGCAGTGCAGTGGTGTTCTGGTAGTGTAGGGGGTCGTGCTGGGGGTGGTGTTTTAGGGTTTAGGGCAGTGCAGTTGTGCTCGGGCAGTGTAGGGGGTCATGCTGGGGGTGGTGTTTTAGGGTTTAGGGCAGTGCAGTGGTGTTCGGGCAGTGTAGGGGGTTGTGCTGGGGGTGGTGTTTCAGGGTTTAGGTGCAGTGGTGTTCGGGCAGTGTAGGGGGTCGTGCGGGGGTGGTGTTTCAGGGTTTAGGGCAGTGCAGTGGTGTTCGGGCAGTGTAGGGGGTCGTGCAGGGGGTGGTGTTTCAGGGTTTAGGGCAGTGCAGTGGTGTTCGGGCAGTGTAGGGGGTCGTGCTGGGGGTGGTGTTTCAGGGTTTAGGGCAGTGCAGTGGTGTTCGGGCAGTGTAGGGGGTCATGCAGGGGGTGGTGTTTCAGGGTTTAGGGCAGTGCAGTGGTGTTCGGGCAGTGTAGGGGGTCGTGCAGGGTGGTGGTGTTTCAGGGTTTAGGGCAGTGCAGTGGTGTTCGGGCAGTGTAGGGGTCGTGCTGGGGGTGGTGTTTCAGGGTTTAGGGCAGTGCAGTGGTGTTCGGGCAGTGTAGGGGGTCGTGCTGAGGGTGGTGTTTCAGGGTTTAGGGCAGTGCAGTGGTGTTCGGGCAGTGTAGGGGGTCGTGCTGGGGGTGGTGTTTTAGGGTTTAGGGCAGTGCAGTGGTGTTCGGGCAGTGTAGGGGGTCATGCAGGGGGTGGTGTTTCAGGGTTTAGGGCAGTGCAGTGGTGTTCGGGAAGTGTAGGGGGTCGTGCAGGGGGTGGTGTTTTAGGGTTTAGGGCAGTGCAGTGGTGTTCGGGCAGTGTAGGGGGTCATGCTGGGGGTGGTGTTTCAGGGTTTAGGGCAGTGCAGTGGTGTTCGGGCAGTGTAGGGGTTGTGCTGGGGGTGGTATTTCAGGGTTTAGGGCAGTGCAGTGGTGTTCGGGCAGTGTAGGGGGTCATGCTGGGGGTGGTGTTTCAGGGTTTAGGGCAGTGCAGTGGTGTTCGGGCAGTGTAGGGGGTCGTGCAGGGGGTGGTGTTTCAGGGTTTAGGGCAGTGCAGTGGTGTTCGGGCAGTGTAGGGGGTCGTGCTGGGGGTGGTGTTTCAGGGTTTAGGGCAGTGCAGTGGTGTTCGGGCAGTGTAGGGGGTCGTGCTGGGGCTGGTGTTTCAGGGTTTAGGGCAGTGCAGTGGTGTTCGGGCAGTGTAGGGGGTCGTGCTGGGGCTGGTGTTTCAGGGTTTAGGGCAGTGCAGTGGTGTTCGGGCAGTGTAGGGGGTCGTGCTGGGGCTGGTGTTTCAGGGTTTAGGGCAGTGCAGTGGTGTTCGGGCAGTGTAGGGGGTCGTGCTGGGGCTGGTGTTTCAGGGTTTAGGGCAGTGCAGTGGTGTTCTGGGCAGTGTAGGGGGTCGTGCTGGGGGTAGTGTTTCAGGGTTTAGGGCAGTGCAGTGGTGTTCGGGCAGTGTAGGGGTCGTGCTGGGGTAGTGTTTCAGGGTTTAGGGCAGTGCAGTGGTGTTTGGGCAGTGTTGGGGGTCGTGCTGGGGGTGGTGTTTCAGGGTTTAGGGCAGTGCAGTGGTGTTCGGGCAGTGTAGGGGGTCATGCAGGGGGGTGTTTCAGGGTTTAGGGAAGTGCAGTGGTGTTCGGGCAGTGTAGGGGGTCGTGCTGGGGCTAGTGTTTCAGGGTTTTGGGCAGAGCAATGGTGTTCGAGCAGTGTAGGGGTCGTGCTGGTGGTGGTGTTTCAGGGTTTAGGGCAGTGCAGTGGTGTTTGGGCAGTGTAGGGGGTCTTGCTGGGGGTGGTGTTTCAGGGTTTAGGGCAGTGGTGTTCAGGCAGTGTAGGGGGTATTTCTGGGGGTGATGTTTCAGGGTTTAGGGCAGTGCAGTGGTGTTCGGGCAGTGTAGGGGGTCTTGCTGGGGGTGGTGTTTCAGGGTTTAGGGCAGTGCAGTGGTGTTCGGGCAGTGTAGGGGGTCGTGCTGGGGGTAGTGTTTCAGGGTTTAGGGCAGTGCAGTGGTGTTCGGGCAGTGTAGGGGGTCGTGCTGGGGGTAGTGTTTCAGGGTTTAGGGCAGTGCAGTGGTGTTTGGGCATTGTAGGGGGTCGTGCTGGGGATGGTGTTTCAGGGTTTAGGGCAGTGCAGTGGTGTTCGGGCATTGTAGGGGGTCGTGCTGGGGTGGTGTTTCAGGGTTTAGGGCAGTGCAGTGGTGTTCGGGCAGTGTAGGGGGTCGTGCTGGGGGTGGTGTTTCAGGGTTTAGGGCAGTGCAGTGGTGTTTGGGCAGTGTAGGGGGTCGTGCTGGGGGTGGTGTTTCAGGGTTTAGGGCAGTGCAGTGGTGTTCGGGCAGTGTAGGGGGTCGTGCTGGGGGTGGTGTTTCAGGGTTTAGGGCAGTGCAGTGGTGTTCGGGCAGTGTAGGGGGTCTTGCTGGGGGTGGTGTTTCAGGGTTTAGGGCAGTGCAGTGGTGTTCGGGCAGTGTAGGGGGTCGTGCTGGGGGTAGTGTTTTAGGGTTTAGGGCAGTGCAGTGGTGTTCGGGCAGTGTAGGGGGTCGTGCTGGGGTAGTGTTTTAGGGTTTAGGGCAGTGCAGTGGTGTTCGTGCAGTGTAGGGGGTCATGCTGGGGTAGTGTTTTAGGGTTTAGGGCAGTGCAGTGGTGTTTGTGTAGTAAGCAGCGCATGTGCTGCGTCGCTAAGCGAGACCTAAAGCATTGCACCAAGATGGCTGCCAACACTTCCTGGATTGAAGTGTTGGCAGCCAATTAGAGCCAAGCTCGTGCTTGTGTAGTTAGGTCCGCCCAGATATATAAAGATTTTTTCCTTTAATATCTTGAAAACTACAGAACGGATTTACACCATTTAAAAAAGGGCGCTTTCTGAACCAAGCACTACCTTTTGGCCAAATATGGTGTAATTCCGTTCAGCAGTTTTGGCTGTAACCGTGTCTAAAGTTTCCTATGGGAAATTGATTTTTTTGACCTCTATTTTTGAGTTTCTCAGGAACTACTGAACGGATTTACACCATTTAAAAAAGAGGCGCTTTCTGAACCAAGGGCTACCTTTTTGCCAAATTTGGTGTAATTCCGTTCAGCAGTTCGAGCTGTAGCCGTGTCTAAAGTTTCCTATGGGAAATAACATGGGGAAAACGCGTTTTGGGACCCCCTTTTTCTCGGCCCCGCTTGATGAATCACCCCGAAACTTTAAGGATAGGAGGTGACTAGAGCGCCCCACTAGTTTTGAAAATTTCGCGAAGATTCGTCTTCCGGCGTTAGAGTTATTGGGAAAAGAAAAAACGCTTTTCCTATGGAAACTAGGTCCTAACTATAACTATCTACTGGCGACCGCCAGTAGATTATATATATATATATATATATATATATATATATATATATATATATATATATATATTAATGAAATCACCAAAATCCTTCGTCTGCTCGCAGCGCCAGTCCACACCACTTCAGCAACAAAGGATTCACGAACCACCAAAACTGCAGGCAAGTCAAAGCTTTATTTCCTGTTTCCTGAACCTGATTACGCGTTTCGGGCACCACTTGCCCTTGTTCACACAATCAAAGAGATAGAAACGCCATTTTTTCTATACATTGCTAACACCACGTGATAGGACACCATGATAGAAATAAAAAAAATATGTATATACACATATATGAGCACACCCAGTCTTTCTTTTATAACATGCATTTTCATTTCATGTTTTTTTCATTTGCTTTTTTTCTTCTTTTTTTTCCTTTTATTTTCCCCATTTTTCAATTATTGTTCTCTTAATTTCTGTTGTGTCCATATTAAAATATATGCTGTGATCCTCATGAATTTCGTAGTCCATATATAGGTGATAGGTCCCAGATGTCATCCAATATTTCCGTATAAATACATTATTTCAGTCGGTGATTCCATTTTCTTTAAAAATGCCAAAGGGTCTAAATACAATATAAATACATACATAAATATATAAATATATAAATATGTTCAAATATAACCATCAATTCATTGTTGTATATAAAAATATTGCCAATACCCCAAAATATATATATTGATTCAGGCCCTCCACTTCCTGGGAAATTCCTTTTTAAATGCATTTTTAAATATAATCCCTCCTAGTACCTACTCCACCCTACTTTCTAAATACTAGAGGACACCACAGCAACATACGTTAAAAATGTTACTTAAAAATACTACAAAAGTGTCCAATGCTTATTAAAATGCAATAAGTGCTAAAGTGCAAATATCAAAGTGTTCTAACCTTCACAAATCTAAAATTAATTTATTAAAAAACATTCACATTATGTAGGTCACAAGTAATAGAGTGTACACAGACATGAATAAAATCCAAACCTGACTGTACCCCCATACTACAGACCGCTGCTCAAATAAGTGCCTATTTACAAATGGAAAAAAATTTGTACAATAAGGGGCCATAATGCCTGTCAGATACTGACCGCAAAAAAGAGACAAATTCACTATAAAAAATTATGTAAGTCTTCTGTATTATTCAACCCATGTGGTTGCTTGGTGTCAAGCTCTAAAATCATTCTCGATTCCAACTGCCTCAGGGCTTTTTCACGATCCCCTCCGCGTCTTGATTTAGGAATGGCAGCCGCCACAAAGTAACTCAAACAACTTAAATCATTATTATGTATATGTTTGAAATGGCGGACTACCGGATACGTGGGGTCGTTATTAACTATGGCACGCAAATGTTGCAAAATCCTGACATGCACCTGCAGCTTAGTGCTGCCCACATATTGTAATCTGCAGGTGCATGTCAGGATATATACTGCAAATTCTGTTCTACAAGAGAAATTGCCCTTGATGGCTATTTCATTTGGACTAAATGGTGAAGCGTAATGTGTGGTATTTTTACCAAACTTGCAAGCTCTACAAGTATTACATTTTGTAAAGCCATCTTTTGGTTGCAACCATGTTTTAGCCGCTGCTAGTTCTGGGCATGCTTTCCCTATTTGCGTGCGCATTGAAATGCCCTTTCTATAAGTAACGGTGGGTTGAGATGGTAATCTTGTAGACAGGACACCATCTGTCAAAACAATTGGCCAATGACGTTTGACAATGGCGCGTACTTTTCTCTCTTGTTTACTGAAGGCAGTAATCAATCTTGGGGCATATAGTATTAAAGTTGTAAATCATAAAATCATAAATATTTTAATATATATTATTAATATAATGTAAATTAAAATAAATGCCACTAATATTTAATGCTTTATATATAAATATTGATATTGATTTGTTTTGTATAGCGCACGAATGCAGAGAGCATTTTGGTGCTAGTGTCTACTGCACTGAGATAGAACAAACAGTGCTTGTAAGAAGAATTACTACCAAGAGGGCCTATAGCCAGTCACAATGAACAGGAGAAGGTCAGGTATTTTTTTGGAGGGCTTACAGCTGTTCACATTGGGCAGGAGAACAATCAGGTTTTAGGATGTTTCCTGAAACTAAGGGGTATATTCACAAGAACGTGTGATAACTACCGCAAGAGTAGCGTAACGCAACTTCCAATAACGCAGCCTATCACGGGAAAATAACCCCGTGTCAACGTGGAATTCACAACAAGGCGGTACCATGCGATATCCTGCCGAAACCGCGGGCAAAGTCCGCGATACAACTACCACGATGGAGATAAAAACACAAACCACAACACCAAAAAACACGCGATGGGCCAAAGCGCGATAAGAAAACAGTGACAACCAGCGCGAGGGCAGCAATACGCACGCGCAATGCGGGAAAAAGCACAAGAACAGTATACGGAAAATGCCACAGAACAAAATACATCAACAGCGGAGTGCCTCGGATGCACCCTGGCCAACTGCAGAAGACAACATGCACACCACAACATCCACGCACCGTGGAAGAACAGAACCCACAGGCACACCACTTGAAAGAGACCAGTGGCAGACAAATCAGAGCCGCAGGAGCGACACACCCACCGTGCAGCATACGCACACAAGCAGAAGTGCACCCGGGCAGTGACAACATCCCGGTACAAACAGCAACACCTCCACAACTGAACACAGGACACAACTGGGTCAGAAAATGCGCACAACCTGGCAAATCACACCTGAAACCCCAGGGACATGTAACGTGACAATGTACAATTCCAACCTGTGACCTGCAAACATGTTTATTCACGCATGCAGTGCAATTGGACATCCACGACTGTCCCATGAATGCCACGGAGGGTCACAATGTGACGTGCTCATGAGAAGTAAGTGTCAATGATGGAGTCCCTACGGGCCATTCCTGCCGCAGCTGCAGTGGGATGTGGGCCACCTGCCCCATCACCACCATCATCGTCCGGTACCTCTGGAACTGGGATCCATGGGGCCCTGATGCGAACACAGATGTTGTGCAACACACAACATGCAACAATCATCTTGCACACAATGTCCGGGCTGTACAGGAGCTTCCCACCAGTGCCGTCCAGGCACCTGAAACGTGACTTCAACACGCCAAATGTGCGTTCAACGATGCCCCTGGTGCGTATGTGGGCCGCATTGTACTGCCTCTGGGCGGGTGTGTTCGGGTCTCGGAGGGATGTCATCATCCAAGGGCAGAGTGCATATCCTTGTTCACCTGGGACAGTGCAAGGAGAAAAGAGTCAATACTAGGTTCGGCAGGATGTGATGGCAGGCCCACCAATTCAGTGACGCCTGTGCTGGCTGTGTGGGGGGTGAGTGTAAGCCAGCCCTCAGGGAGTAGCATGTGCTGGCAACTACACCAACAGTCATCAGGCACACAGACATGCAATGTCTGAACTACAAGGGGGGATGACTCGAGTCGCACAGGGCTAGTCGCCCCGGATGCACAGCGGCCGACACGGGCCCACCACCACGGGACGCTGACCTGCAGGAGACCGGGGTAGGGTCATGGGGGCAGACCAGTGCTTCTCATGTGTCATGGCCGCATTCCGCATCTCCACACGTTCAGCAGTTGTGTGGCTGTGGTGCCATGTGGAGTCTGTATTGGGTGCAGGGGTAGCCCAGGATGACCATGGAGTGGTGTAGTCGTGTCTGGTAGGTGGTCGTGTAGTTTGACATGTCGGATGTGGTTTGGTCACGTGTGCATCCCCACAGTTGTGCCTTGTGCGTTGGTGGTTGTGGGATGTGGGATGTGTGGTGTGTTGAGTTGGTACTTACCAACGAGCAGTCCCGTTCCATATGTGCCATCCTGGAAGCGCTGGTTGATGATGGACTGTCGGAAGATGAAGGAATCATGCACACTGCCTGGGTAGTTGGCGACGACATTGGTGAACATTCCCTGGTGGTCCACTATTGCCTGCACATTGATGGAATGCGTGTGCTTCCTGTTGCGGTAGTGGTGTGCAGTATCCGCAGGGGGCACAAGTGGGACATGTGTGCAGTCGATTGCCCCGGGAATCTGGCTATGGCGTAGAAGCCTTGCTTAGTCTCCAGCTGTTCCTGCGCAGTGTTGGGGAAGTGAAGGTACTGGGGTATGAAGCTGAGGATGGCATCCAGGACGGTGTGATGAACTTTGATAGGGCTGGCTGTGAGACCCCTCCGACTCTGGCAGTTGTTGGTTGGAAGGACCCAGAGGCCAACAGGTGCAGCACTGCCAGCAGCTTTGTCTGCGGAGGGATGTTTGTTCTCCGCTGTGTTGGTACCGTCAGCCTGTGGGCAATGTGGGTCAGGATGCGGAGGATGGTTGTCCTTTCGAGCCTGTAGTGGGCAATGACTTCCGCGGGCGTTAGGTCTGTGAGAGTGGTGCGTTTACGGTAGGTCCGCTGTCTTGCTCTACGCTGCCTCTGTGGTGGTCCGGGGGGGGGAGCGGGTCCGGGTCCTGGGGGGGTGGCGGTCCAGGGGGTGGTGGCGGGGTGTGTTGTGGCCCTATTGGGGCTCCAAGCTGCATGTAGAGTAGGTCCATGGTATCGTTTGTTCTTTGGGTATGGCTGTGTGCAGGACTCCGTTGCCTACTGCAGGTAGACGTCCTTCTTAACACCTGCTTGAGGCAGGTGTTAAATACCTGCGGCTAGCGCACCTCATCGCCTGTTTTGTGTTCATATCGCAGATATGGCTGGTCGTTGTGAATGTTGAGGTGTGATGTTGTCTCGACTTTTCACACGGGAATGCCTACTCTGCATCTCATTAGCGATATTTGCGCGGGTCCTCTGTGGCGATGTTTTTTGCGGCTGCTATCGTGGGTAAACTGTTGCTGTGGGCTGTTAACACCGGCTTGTGAATGGGGGGGTAAATTTATCACGACTTTGGCTGCGATAAAGTGCCGTTAATTCGGCAATAGCTCCTTGTGAATATGCCCCTAAGTAGGTGGGGCTGGCCTCTAAGATTTTCAGGTAGGTTATTCAAAAGTTGTGCTGTGGTGTAGATAAAACTCCTACCTCCACATTGCTTTCTTCTGCTTTTACAGACACTAACTGTCCTGGAATTGGTCGAGCACAAAGTTCTTCTGGGGCTATACCAAGAGAGATTTTCTTTAAGTATGCTGGGCCACAGAGTCTTATGTGCCAGACATAAGGCCTTGAACCTGACTCTTCGCAAACAGTCAATGGAGCTCTCTTAATGCCTCAGACACTGGCTTGAACTCAGGAATTTTCTTTAAAAGTCAAGCCGATGCCTTCTGTAGGCACTAGAGAGTTTTGGTGAAGGCCTAGATATAGGGCATTAGAATAGTCCAGCCTTGACAGCACTAAGGCTGTGACCACTGATTTATGAAGTTTATATGGTATGAAAGGAAAAATCTTCCTTATTATACGCAACAGGAAAAAGCAGGAGGAGGTGAGTTTGTTAAATTGTGCGTTGAAGGACAAACTGGGGTCAAAGATTATTCCCAGATTCCTAACGGAAGGTACTGGAGTGGGGAGACAGCCAAGCGTCTGAGCCACCAGGATTGACCCCAGAAAACATAGCCCTTGCCAAAAAGGAGAACTTCAGTTTTAGCCGAGTTCAGCATAAGGCTATTGTTGCTCATCCATTCTTCTATGGCTCCCATACAGCTATTAAAATGGTGTGCAATTCCATCAACATCATTCAAGAAAAACACAACAATTTGTGTGCTATCTGCATACGCCACTGGGACGAAACCAAAAGAACGGATCAATCTTGTCAAGGGTGATCACATAATAATTAAAAAGTGTAGGAGTCGGAGATGACCCCCGAGGGACCATGCAAGGCAGTGTGAAGGACTTGGATACAAAGTCCCCCAGGGCAACCAACTGTTCTCTTTCAGAGAGAAAAGTGCAAAACAGCTCAAGATCTGAACCTCCAATACTATTTCTGCCAAGCGTTCTAGCATGACTGCATGGTTTATGGTGTTGAAGGCTACCGATAGATCCAATAGGATCATCGCCGCCTTCCCATCATTATCTGGGATACTTCTCAGTTCCTCTATAGCTATAACCAGAGCAGATTTAGTGCTGTGATCTGGCCTGAACCCAAATTGCGCTGAATCTACGATTTCATTCTCCTCTAAAAATGTAGAAAGTGCAATATTCATGTGCTTTTCTAGAATTTTTGCTGAGAAAGGTAACTGAGATATGGGATGATAGTTATTCACCTATTTTTGGATCAAATGAAGGTTTCTTCAATAGTGGGAGAATAGAGGCCTTTTTCCACTCAGTAGGAAAAAGTCCGGAGTCAATGATGGTGTTCAGTAGCATTGAAAGGGGAGTGGTAACTGCCCTTGCTATCTCGTGAGCAATTTTCAGGGCGGCAGGGGTCAGATGGAGCCCCTGATTTTTTTGGCATATGAGTTCAGCTACTCATCTTCTGTAAGAGGAGGAAACTTGCAAAAGGTGTTTTTAACAGGAGCTCTATCGGTTGAACCCAAGGCCAAAACTGATGGCCTACTATTAGTGTTTAATTTACCATGGTTTTCCTCCACTTTGTTTTTAAAGAACTCCGCTAGTTGATCACAGAAAAGTTAACAGTGAACCATTGTAAAATTCGATGATAGACTGGAAAGGATCTGAACTATTTTTAAAAGTTCTGTTGTGGAGTGCTTTACTAAATTAATTTTATCAGAGAAATATTTGATTTTCTCAATAACAATCAGATTTTTTGTAGTCTTGAATATATTCATTATAGCTGATCTTTACTTCACTCAGATCATTTTTTCTCCACACTTTCTCCTGCCTCCTACAATTTTGTTTTAGTTCCTGAGGGGAGAACCAGGGAGCAGAGGGTTTTCTGTGGTTTTTAATGGTTTTAACTGGGGTGAGCCTAGTAACATTGGCTCGTAACCACTCAGAATATGTGTCTACTGTTAAGTTAGAGTCTTTCATAAATAAGGGGCGAGATCTGTCTAAAATGTCTGCCAAGTCTGTTTCATTAATTTTATTCCAGGCTTGAACTTTCTTACTTTGCACATAGTTTTTAGTAACATTGGTGGGCGGGACAGATTCTAGGCTAAAGTTGACAGCTTTATGATCTGACCATCTAATAGGTAGGATGTCATCAACCTTTAGGTCTGAGTTGTTGGAAAAGATGCCATCCAGGGTATGAACTACTACATGGGTAGTTGAATTCACCCGCTAGGAGGTACTAAAACCACTTAAAATATCCATTAGTTGCTCTGAGTCTTTGTTATTATCATTTTCTAAATGAAATTTTAAATCACCTAAAATGGTAAAATTAGAAAACTGCATTCAAGATTTTATAATATCTCCTAAGCCTTCTAGAAAGCTCGCATTCGGCGTAGGTCGCCTGAAGATCAGTAGTCCATTAAAATAGATTTGTTGGATAGCTTACAACTAAATAGCATTGCTTTGCTATATTTTACTGTGACAGGTTCACATATAACTTCAAGGTGATCACATTAGACCACTGCTAGACCACCCCCTTGCTTACCTACTCGATCTATCCTTGTGATAGCAAATCCAACTGTTAATTGTAATTGCATTTATATAGCGTTTACTACAGCTGATGAGGCATCAAAACGCTTTTTCGGTGAGTAGCACGCTACTCCGGAACCATAAAGGATTAGTGGTGAATTAGTATAGTGAAATATGAAATTAATTTGAGCGGTGGATATGTTAGTCTGTTATTTGGATTGAAAAGGATAGTGGAGGGATAGAAGAGGGAAGGGTTTGCATTTATATAGCACTTGCTACCCCTGATGAGGTGTTGAAGCGCTTTTTGGCTAGTAGCATGCTACTCCGGAAGCCAAAAAGGATTATTAGTGAGTTAGTCTAGGAAAATATTAAATTAATTTGAGCAGTGGACATGTTAGTCTGTTATTTGAATTGAAAAGGATAGTGGGGTTATGGAAGAGGGAAGGGTTTGCATTTATAGAGCACTTGCTACCCCTGATGAGGTGCTGAAGTGCTTTTCAGCGAGTAGCACGCTACTCCGGAACCCAAAACCCAAAAAGGATTTGTGGTGAATTAGTATATGGAAATATGAAGTTAATTTGATTTGTTCGGTGGACATGTTAGTCTGTTATTTGGATTGAAAAAGGATAGAGGAGTGATAGAAGAGATAAGGGTTTGCATTTATATAGTCCTTGATGAGGTGTTGAAGTGCTTTTCGGCGGGTAGCACACTACTCTGGAACCCAAACAGGATTGGGGGGAATTAGTAAAGGGAAATATGAAATTAATTTGAGCGGTGGACATGTTAGTCTGTTGTTTGTATTGAAAAAGAATAGTGGAGGGATAGAAGAGTGAAGGGTTTGCATTTATATAGCGCTTGCTACCTCTGATGAGGTGTTGAATCGCTTTTTGGCAGGTAGCACACTACTCCGGAACCCAAACAGCATTAGTGGGGAATTAGTATAGGAAAATATGAAATTAACTTGAGCGGTGGACATGTTAGTCTGTTATTTGGATTGAAAAGGAATAGTGGAGGGATAGAAGACGGAAGGGTCGAGAAAGTTTCTTATTTTTTTATTTTTGTTTATGGAGCTCAGAGCAGTAGGAGGGGGTTTGGGATGAGTAAAGAGAAGCTGGAGGGGAAGAGTCAGAGGGAAGGGTTTAGAAAGGGTTATTTTGGTGTTCATAGGAGTGGTATGGGGCTTGGGATGAGTAAGAGAGTTGAGGTAGAGGATATATTGAAAGAGGTATAGGGTGAGAAATAGGGTAGTGCATTGGAGAGAGTAGTAGAATGAGATTTGAGATGAGTCAGAGTGGAGGTAGAGGATATATTTCAAGAGATATAGGGTGAGATATAGGGTAGTGCATTGGATATGCTGAATTAGAAGCAAAGTAATAAATATAAAGATGCTTAAGTACATGGTAAGGTATATATGTTTAAGGAAGATAATAGATTTAGATTAAAGTTGTATTTAATAAACTCAGACTTTCAAGTGTTGCTGTATTTTAAATTAATTATTATTATGTTTTTAATGCATCAACCAGGTCTGGATCTGAAGTTTAATCGGCCCATGTCTCGGTTAAGAAGGCTATATCCGAAGTATGAGTTTTTAGATGGTAAAAAACTCAATTTTATGCTTGATGAGAGAGGGTATGTTTATCAGTGTGCATTTCAGTCTAATAACACCTTCAACAAGAGGCTGAGGGGCAGAGAAACCAGTGTTGCCTCCAGGGAAGGTTTATTTTGCCTGGCAGGTCAGCTTCAATGGGTGCAATGGATATTGTCCTGATCATGACTAAAATTAAAACCGTTGCATGGCAGGGGCTAACCCCTGTTGAGGTGTAGCAGCAGCTCCCTGGAGTACTTTTGGAGCACGGTTTGACCAGGGGTCCTGGCACGGATGGGTGCAGACTGGCTTGCCTTTGGCGTGCCGGTGGCACGTCTGCGTTCCCAGGCTCATTAAATAAATTAAATAAGGAGCCCGGATAGAAGACTATACTGCCTTTCAAAATGGCGTCCTTCGCAACTAGTCCTGGCTCTAAACAGAGCCCGCAAGGTGTGAGTGCAAAATATGCAAGGTTTACTTGTGCCGCCTAGCGACCACTGTGCAAATTAGCTATTCAGTTAAAAATTATTAAAAGACAAATAAAGGCATCAAACCACTTCGTAAAAACTCCTGCTTGTTCCCCAGTCAGTGTGATAGACAGCGCGTCCACATTCTCAGGCTCTTAAATAAAGAACCTGGGATGAAGACTAGACTGCCAACCAAAATGGTATCCTTTGCAACTAGTCCCGGCTCTAAACACAGCCCAGAGGTGCAAGTGCATAATATAATATTACTTGTGCCACCTAGTGAGCTCTGTGCAAATTAGGTATTCAGTTAAAAATTATTAAAAGACAAGTCAAAGCATCAAACCACTTCATAAGAACTCCCGCTTGTTCCCCAATCGACTTTATAAACACACATACATTTATTTATATATATGTGTGTATGTTTATACATATGTATACATATATAATGTAATAATGTGACACAATTATTAAACTATATATTTTACATTATATTCATTTTTTATTTAATTCTTTAAATTGACTACTATAAAGACCACAATATATATATGTGTAACAGTATATATATTACACTAAACAGAAAAATATCAACAATTCAATTGCAAAACCTTAACTAAGGGCCTCATTACAATGGCCGAAGGACCGCCAACGACAGGCTGCCCTATAAACATATCAACCCACACCTAAAATATAGCAAAAATTGATAATAATTACACAATTCAAATATTTTTTAATCAATTAAATATTTAATTATACATTAGTCATTATTATTTTTTAATTATTATTTAATTAACTTCCCACCATATACTTCTAAAGCCTAGCAACCCACAACTAAAATATAACTCAAATAAATCAATATTACATAATGCACACAATTAATAATAAATTCAATAATTAATAATGAATTATGAATTGATTGTTAATCAATTATTACTTAATTAACTTCCCATCCTACTCCCCAATGTGCTCGGCAGCGCGCACCTAAAATATAAGTATAATAAATCAATATTACACAATATTCATAATGAATATCAATCACATACTCACTTAAAAATTATTACTTAATTAACTTCCCACCCTATCCCCCTACAAATTCAACAACCTGCTGCAGCACTATAAATAACTAGTACCATGAAATTAAAATTTCTAAATAACTTAAAATTACAAACTACATTTAAAAAAGAATAACAACTATGCAAACAATACTAACACATAAAATTAATATATAAACTAAAACACATTAAATTAATCAAAAAATGATATTCTTTACAACTATCTTATTGAAAACGATATTTACAACAATGATATTCTTAACAACGATATTACTTACCTGAAAAAATGATATTCTTGACAATGATATTACTACATCATGATATTTTTGCATCATGATATTTGCTTTTCGATATTTCTGTCTCCCGATATTTACAGCTTGATATTTTGTCCAAATACCAGCATGTTTTAGGAATATGAAAACAAACATAACATTTTTCTAAGACAACGGGCTTGTCTCCACAAGGAACACTGAGGACCATTTTACTATATCACAAGAGGTATCACAAGAGGTTCATACAAGACTATTTGAGTTGTGATAAACGCAAGTTGTTCAAATCTCAAATTGATTATCTTGGTCGCACCATTTCGGCCAAAGGTGTGACTGCTAACAAATCTCTGGTGAATGCAATTAGAAAAGCCCTTGCTCTGTATGACAAAGAAAAATTTAAGGGCCGGATGTAGGTAAATTCATTTTTGCGAGTCCTTAATAGCGATTTTTACCTAATCGCTATTAAGGACTCGCAAAATTGAATGTAGGTAAGAATCGCAAAAATATTTGCGATTCCTTAATATTCCTTGATTGCGAATTGCAAATTGAGATTCGCAATCAAGGAATACCATCCCATTCATTCCTATGGGCCAAGAGACCCATTGGAATGAATAGGATTTGCGCCCGAAATTTGCGAGTAACCAAGAGGCACTCGCAAATTCCGGGCGCAATTTCAAGGGTGCAAGGGTTCCAAAAGGACACCCTGTTGCACCCTGAAATGTGCATGTGTGCACATGTGGCGCACATACATGCCCTAAGAGCATGAATGTGTGCCACATGGCACTTTTAAAAAGCAAAAAGTGCTTTTTAAAGGAAATCGCTAATTACCACCAACTTGAAGATGGTGGTAATTAGCGATTCCTTAAGGCTAAAGTGCACTTTCTTTTGTGCTACTTACATTGCATTTAAGGAATCGCAATTTGCGATTCCTTAAATGTAATCGCAAAATAAGGAATCGCAATTTGTGCGATTCCTTATTTTGCGAGTAGGTTTAATCTTACCTATATTGCTTAAAGCCAAATACCGATCGCAAAGGCTGAAATTCTGCGAATTTTGGCGTTTGCGGTCACTATTTGGCTTCCTACATCTGGCCCTAAATCTTTTGCAGGTCTCTGTGAATAATATGGGAAACTTGTCAGCAACTTCGCCACTTTGATGCAACTACTGTGCAACTCTTGCTCAAAGAAACCAAATTTGTGTGGGACAGAGAGTAATGTGATGCCTTTGAATCCATCAAAAACATACAATTAATGTGCCCACATTACAACCATTTGCAAGTGGCAAATATTGTGTCATTTCAGTTAATGCCAGCACATATGGATTGAGATTGGTTTTATCTCAAAGATCAGGAAACAGTCAATGGAAAGTAGACTATGCATCTAAATATTTTAATGAAACAGAGAGACGAGGGGGGGCGTGGCTTGCAGCCGAGAGTAATGGCCGCAACCTAACCGAGCTCCGGGCAGCACGAGAGCATCCCCTGTTAATCCGGACATTTATCCGCAATAAAATCATCACCCGAGACCTTTTTCAGGCATCGGAACACCGGAGGCGCGTTCTGACCAAGTTTGAAGCGGGACCGACGCTTCACAGCCGATCCGTGGGCACGGGGTGAGAAGGCCGTGCAACGGTGAGAGGCGGAGGGTGCCGCACTGCGGAGGGGACTACGCCTGGACAGCTGCTTGCCGAGACACCGTTGAGCGCTTGAGGAGCCCCCGCGGGGCCATCTACCATCGCGACGACTCTGGGCACCGGGAGAGGCCCGGTGGTGATCCCTAACCCCCGCCCAGCGGCCCTCACGGCTCCATGCGGGAAAACGCCTGCAGCGCCCAGACACCGGCTGTGGCCTCTTAATCGGCCGGGACCTAGACACTGAACATCTGTGACCCCCGGGTGCAATATCAGATAGGGGGGCGGCGAGGCGCGGCCCGCCGGAGGCCACCGGGGAGCCACCTCTACCGCACGGCCAGTGACCCATACCGCTGGGAGGAGGGGGAGGAGGGTGCAGCGCTGAGAACCCCGAGGTGGGGTCCGCTCCCTGGTGGTGAGATCCTGAATGATTCCTGGGACACTTGCAGGCCCCGAGTTGCCTGGCTGCACTGGGCGACTCCACTCCGGTGCCTCAGCGCCATTTTCAACTGCGAGGTTCCCGCTCAGCCTACAAGGATACGCAGGCACGGGGGAAGGTGGCCGGAATCTCCCGGCGTGATTACAGGCTGGTGGCTACGCCGTGCCGACACCTCGCGACCCACGTACTGCCAGGGCCGTGAATTAAGCACAGATTCGGGCTCCACTGTGCTGGGAATAGCTCGGCCACCTCCGGAACCAAAGGCCCCACACAATCGAGCAGGAAACCCGACAGGCCGCAAGGTGACGCACAGTCACAAGGCAGGCGGCGGTAAATACTGCGCAATACCAGTAACCCCGTGGGGAGGGCCCGATAGGGGGTCGGGGCCGCGAGCGACCCAGCAAGCTAAACTGGACAAATATGCCTTTTCCAAAGACGCGACGGACGCGACCACCCAGCGGGCACCCACGGAGGTCGGCGCCGCGGCAGGGGGCCAGCCGGAGGTCACATTACTAGACATAATGTCCGCCTTAACGAACGTTCAAATGACAGTGGGCTCCATTTCCTCGGATGTGTCGTTCCTCCGAGCCGACTTCCAGAAAATGGCTTCCAGAATGAACGAGGTGGAAACCACAACGGCGACTCTCACGAAGGACACAGCCAGCCTCCAACGACAGGTCCAGCAGTTGGAAGCTCAAAATCGCCAGATGGCAGCCAAACTGGATGACCAGGAGGGCCGGTCGAGACGAAACATCGTCCGCATTATAGGAGTTCCAGAGTCAAAGGGGCCGCCAGCCACGGACCTCTACGTGGAGGACCTCATCAAGAACCAACTCCAACCGAGGGATCTCTCCAGCTTCTTTTCGGTGGAGCGGGCGCACAGAATACCCGGGGGTAAGCCAAAGCCTGGAGCACCCCCTCGCCCGATCCTAGCCAGGATCTTTAATTTCAGGGACCGGGACGCCATCCTCCAAACAGCAAGAGTGGCTCCACCTCTGCGCATAGAAAACTCCGTCATCTCCTTCTTCCCCGACTATACGGCGGCAGTCACCAAGCAAAGGAGGAGTTTTCTTGAGGTCAAGAAGGAACTCCAAAGCAGAGGACTTGCATACTCCATGCTCTTTCCCGCAAAGCTTCGAGTGGTAGCGGACGGTAAGACCTGGTTCTTCGAGACGCCGGCGGACGCCCACGACTGGCTGGAGGGTTGGAGACAGGCCAACAGATCCAAAAACGACAATGGGCGACAACAACGCCACTCCACAGAAGCGGCATCCCAGGGCCGGAGATACACGGAAGGAGACGAAGATCGACGCCAAACAGACACAGAGGACTGACCTCCTGCGGACGGCGACCGCCAACTCGACACCGATGGGACTTCGTTGATGGAACTTCCACCCACCCCATGCCGTGCTGCCTGGCTGCGGCACAGATCGCCTGGGGCGGTCCAGAAATGAACTAATAGAGACCTACCGCTGTGCCTGAACCCTTAATTTAGATGCTATACTTATGGTAATATCCTGATCCTTTCAACGTCTTGGAGTGAAGGGATGTTCGAAGTGCCCCGGATGCCCTCTCCCCCACACGCAAGTACTGTTCATGGGACTAAAGCACTCTGCACAGTTGGGGTGGCGGGTAGTTGGAAATCCGTCTAGCAGGGAGGCAGGGAGGGGGGCGGAAGGGGGGGTTTTGATTAAGGTATTGTTAGAGTTCATGTTTTTCTTTATTTTTTGGAAATGTATATTTGTTCTATGCTGGTACCACACGCTTTAGGGTTGAACACAGGGACCCCATTGACTCACACACACGATTCCAATGTCCCAAAGTTGCCTCAACGTCCTGGGTGACACAGTTCCGGACCCTTCACAATTACGTCTGGACGACACTCACAGGCCCTGCCCCCCCTTACCCTCATATCGTGGAATGTTAACGGCCTAGGCAACAAAATTAAAAGAGGGCTCGTGCTACAATATCTTAAGAGGCAAACTCCATCGGTAGTCCTCTTACAGGAAACTCACTTGGTGGGATCAGCCACTAAAGCACTGGACAGATGGGGGTTCAAAATGATAGTACACTCCGAATTTACTACAGGATCTAGAGGGGTGGGGATACTGATACGCAAGAGTTGCCCACTAATAGTACATAGCACCCAGACGGACAACCAGGGGCGCTTTGCGGCACTATCCTGTCAATGGGAGGGACGAGCCTACAACCTAGTGGCCGTGTATGTCCCCCCTGCGCTCCACAGTCTGGCCTTCCCGGCTCTTGGTAGGTTCCTGCTCACCTTACCCCCTGGGGAGCTGGTGGTGGGAGGCGACTTTAATGACGTTCTCGACGCCTCCTGGGATCGGTTACCACCACGGGACCGGGGAAATCCCCTCCCACATCTACGTGAATTCACGGACGCTATGGGACTTATAGATGTCTGGCGTGCACGACACCCCTTGACGCGCCAATACACTTATCATTCTGGAGCCCATAATAGTTTGTCAAGGATAGATTACATCCTCGCATCCCCGACAAGCCTTGCAGCAATCACAGAGATCACACACCTCCCCAGAGGCATATCGGATCACTCTCCCCTATCAGTAACTTACACATCGCAGCACATGGGACGTAAACGCATCTATCCAATTTACCCGGGGTATTTGAAAGTCCCGACTATCAGGAAACAACTGAGCACAACCACGAAACAATATTTTCAAGAAAATACACAATCTGTTGCTTCCCCTAGTACCTTATGGGAGGCATACAAGACGGTTTTGCGAAGGGCAGGCAATATCCGTAATAACCTCACACAAACGAGACAAGACCCTACAGGTGCAGGAACTCGAGAGCGCAGTTAGCCTAGCCGAAGAAGAACACATCAGAGCTCAGACTGAGGAGACAACGCACACTCTGAACTTGGCCAAACAAGCATACAGGGACTATGCATGGGAAGACGCTAAGGCAAAAGCCGCAAAAACGCAATACACGATATACGAGGCAGGGGACAAGGCCGGTAAGCTGCTAGCCTGGCTAGACAAGAAAGAACGCGCTAGTCGCTGGGTGGCTCACCTACACTTACCCTCTGGGAAGGACTTAACGGACCCACCAGACATAGTAACTGCCTTTGCACGGCATTATGAGGCGGTCTACACTCCCACCACAAACACCACGGTAGAAGAGAATTTGGCCTTTCTCAAAGATATCCGTTTGCCAACACTGACACCCCAAGACGTCGACACATTAGATGAACCTCTCACGGTAGACAAAATTACCGCTGCGCTTAGAGGGCTGCAATCAGGCAAAGCACTAGGTCCCAACGGCATTCCGGTGGAACTCTACAAAACAGAAGCGGAAAGGCTGGGGCCTCACTTATTAACAATGTACGTAGACAGTCTAGATAAGGGAATACTTCCCAGGGATCAGAGGATAGCGGCTATTGTAACAATCCCAAAACCCGGCAAGCCCCCTCAGGACTGCACCTTGTACCGTCCAATCTCACTCCTCAACGCGGAGGCGAAAATTCTAGCAAAGATTCTAGCCTCCAGGCTCCAACCACACCTCACGTCTCTTATACACCCGGATCAGTCCGGTTTTATGCCAGGCCGAAACACAGCAATGAACCTAAGACGGCCACACGGAGTGATGGCCCGAATGTCCACCATCCAAGAAGAGGCGGTCATTTTATCGTTAGACGCCAGTATGGCCTTCGATCGGGTGGAGTGGCCATTTATGTTCGCAGTACTGCAACACTTTGGCTTTGGGCCTAATTTTTGGGCGTGGGTCCGGTTGCTATATACACAACCCATGGCACACGTAGTGGTCAATGGACGCATATCTGAGGACTTTCCTCTGGGACGCGGGACCAGACAGGGATGTCCATTGTCCCCACTCCTATGAGCCCCTCGCGACTTGGATACGACACGACCCGGTGATACGGGGACTAAGGTGGACGGAGGGGTGGGAAGACCGTATATCACTGTACGCAGATGATATACTACTATACATGACCTCCCCCAGCCGCTCAATTGGTCGTCTATTAGATATCTGTGCATCATATGGCAGATACTCGGGGTATATGATTAACTGGTCGAAATCGGTTTTGTTTGTCCTCCATGGTCCCCCTCCGCGCCTACCCAGGGGAGTAACGATACAGCTTGGGACGGACGGTTTTAAATACCTGGGCATCCACGTCACGCCAGACCCTACGCAATTCTACGAGCGCAATCTCGCGACACCTCTCCTGAGACTTAAAAACGATGTGAAACACTGGCATGCACTACCCCTGACCCTCCTGGGCCGTGCAGCCTTGTTCAAGATGATGGCTCTCCCGCGGTTCCTATACGCCCTGCAAAATACGCCCACCCCGGTCCCAAACTCTTATTTTAAAGCCATCGAGGCTGAAGTGGGACTGCTCCTCTGGGGGGGAAAACCGCCCCGCATAGCCCTATCCAAACTCACCAGAAGCTGGTACGATGGTGGAATCGCCTTGCCCAGCGTACAATTGTACTACTGGGCCTCGCAACTTATCATAGTGAACCAATGGCTCCATGCCCCGCAGGAGGAACCGGCTCTCCGGCTTGACAGGCATACTCTCGGGGCCGGTGGACCCCTAGTGGCACTTTACCACAAAAACAAAAAAGGCGCATGGATTGGTCCCACTGCACATACAATAAACATATGGTTCACAGCGCAGCGAGTGCTTGGCTGGGAGGGAGTCCTCACCCAACTTACACCACTGTGGGACACGCCGAAACTAGGTATGCTCCGCCACAGTAAGGGCTTTGCACAATGGGACATTATTGGTATCTCGAGAATTGGAGATCTCTGGAAAAAGGGAGAAGTAGTGACGTTCGCCCAACTACGAACAACATACCAAATGGCTGATTCCGAACAGTTTCGCTACACACAAATTAAACACGCACTTACAATGGCCATACCCAGAGGCACCGATCTCCCCGAATCATCGCCGCTCGAGGATCGTCTCCTTACAGACCACCTAACTAAAAAAGCTATTTCCCTCACTTATCGCAAACTAATATATAATCAGAAAGATCCCACGCAGGCCCTACGAGACAAATGGCGAGTTGACCTGGGGGACATGGACGACCAGGAATGGCAGGAAGCACTGGCATCCCCACGAGAGGTGGCAATCCCGTCTCGATTACAACTGGTGCAACTGAAGATCCTACATAGGACATACTACACTAGAACTATGCTCCACAAAATTGGCCGGACTGAGACGCCTCTCTGTCTGCGGGGATGTGGGACGCGGGGCACTTATTACCACACGATATGGGAATGTCCCCACATAACACACTACTGGGAGGCAGTCATGGAAACAATTACTCGGGTGTGTGGCGCTGGAGTTCTTCCTGAGCCAAAAAGGTGCCTCCTCAATGTATGGGAACCGACCGACCTTAATCACGCAACACAAGACTGGGCGACCCTCGGGATCACGTTAGCTAAACGTAATATTGCACAGCACTGGGGCGCATCCACTACCCCCCTGCAACAACACTGGTGCCAAGACATGGATAGAGCAATGGTGGCCGAAAAAGCAGTTTTCACACACAGAGGATGTCCCAAAAAATGGGAGCGGGTGTGGGGCAAGTGGAATTCGTTCCGTGGTAACATATGTGCCTCCCCGGCAGAGGAATCAGACCCAGACCTAAGCGACTAACTCACAAGGTTTACTAGAGGGTCGGTTACACTTCCAGGGTCAGGGGTCCAGACAATAGACAATATGCTAAACTAAGACGTGAATTTCAAGCAACTATGTACAATGCATTACCTGTGTGTATGACCTATAGTGAATGTACCAACTAATGGATGCTGCCAAGCGTAACCAGCACTGTTTTGTTTTATTTGTTGAATATGCGACAATAAAAAGTTTAAAAAAAAAAAAAAAAAAAAAAGAAACAGAGAGACGATATGCCATCACTGAACAAGAGTTACTTGCACGAGTGTCGGATGTAGATCATTTCAGACATTTTAAAGGGAAAGTAGATTTACTCTGCCCACAGCCCACAATCCCCTCATGCATATACTATCACCTCTGGGAGGATCTATCCCCACTGCACATGCTTCAAAACTATGTTCTAAACTACAGGAATATAGTTTTGATATTGTGCTTGTACCTGGCCATACAAATCAACGTGCTGTTTATGTAGGATAGCTTCTAAGAAGCCCCAGGAAATGATGCAAGATGATAAATAATTGAATTCAGATGTTTGTGTTACAGATGTCTGTCTTTCAAGGAAACATGTGTGTGAAGACAAATGGTTTTCAGAAAATGCTAAGGATGGGGACTACATCTTGTACAAATACATCTGACAGGGTAGGCCTCGAGCTAAAGTTCTAAAGGTTCTCTCCATTCCTTTTCTCAAGTTGTCCCAGAGTTAAACGTGATAGGGGATTTGGTCTTTCGCAATACCAACTGTATCCCTTCCTGAGAGAATGTAAGAGATTCTTAGAAACGTGTGTCACCAAAGGAACATTGGTATGTAATGTTTGAAAAACCTGTTAGAAAGTACTTCTGGTGGCCGGGAATGGCTGCATAATCTGAGTGATGAGTCAGGCAGTGCAAAACATGCTCTGCCTCGTACAAGACTTGTAAAGCCATCACTCCACCTATGCAGAATGTTCCTTGTCTGACTTTGGCTCAGCAGGAAGTGAGACTGGAATTGCAGGCCCTCTCAGGAGCCTCCGTGAAAACATGCAATACACATTGGTCCTTGTGGATAACCACTCAAAATGGCCAGAAGTTAAGTTTACAGGTAGAGTTTCCACATCTGTTGTCCTAGATTTCCTCATGGAGGTTTTTAGTCATGATGGTTTCTCCATCTTGTTACCGACAACTGTGTACAGTTCACATCGGTAGAAATTACTGAATTTTTTAAAGCCTACAACATTATGCATATCAAGACAGCATTATATGACCCCCAGTGCAATGGCAATGTGGAACGCTTCAATAGGTACCTTGAGGACAACATCCATCTAGCACTTGCAGTGAAAATTCCACTAAATTTGTACATTAGGAGAGACTATGGGCATGTAGTATCACTCCCAATTAATTCAGTGTTGTGTCATCTTTCCTTCTGTTGAAGGGCAGAGAACCCACTTTTCTATAGTTAACCAAACCATCACCAACTCAAACAAAGTCCAGAGTAAGTTTTTACATCATCTGAGTAAACTTGAGGCACGTTATCATGACTGTCATTGTGTTGCTGACTAAGATGTTAAGCTTAGTGACCTAGTCAGAATCCACATCCCTACGCTTGTGGAAAAAGGGAGAAGTACGTTTTCCAGACCAATAAAAGTGGTAAAAGTCAACAAAAGAAGTGTCATCACAAAGGATGGTAGATGTTGGAGTTTGAAAAGAGTGTCAAAATATACTAAAGCAGGGGTATCCAACCTTTTCTGTGATAAAAGCTACTTATGTTCAATGAAAATCCTGCTGAGATACTTACTGACATTATTAGTATTGTAATAGTGACCACAGCAGACAAGATTACATTAGTGGCCACCCTATGCAAGAATGTCAGCGATAATCACCTTAGTGCATCGACTGGAAATCTCTTCAAGAAAGTTGATTTTATTTTCCTTTTCGTCTTTCTAAAGGAGGGAGATGTATTATGTTAATTGTAAGCTTAATGGTTTGTCTGATGTTTCCCCTTGTCGCTGTCCCCCCTTTGTCACTGTATAGTGGTTTGGCCTAGAACCAAGGGCAGCTCCTCCGCTAAGGCCTAGGAGAGTCACCCCACTGCTCTCAGAGCAGTGAAAAAAATTAAAAATAAAATTATAATAACTTTGGGCCTGATTAGGATGGCGGTCGGACTTATGTCCGACCGCCATTTCTTCGGAAACCGGACCGCCTGACTAGCTGTCCTGCACCCTGAATCATGAAGCTACTGACTTCAAGGCAGGCGCAGCGTGTATATTTTGTATTGCAGCTGGTGCTGCGGGCTGCAGCACATGCCGCAGTACAAAATATGTACCCTGTGCATATCCCTGCATGATGTGGCAGGCACCATGTGGTGCCTGCCACATGGTGCAGGGATATGTTGGGGGCACCATGGGTGCCCCCAGGGGCCATGTCAGAGGGCCAGGGAGGAAGGGGGG
This sequence comes from Calotriton arnoldi, assembly GCA_963921515.1. Classification (NCBI taxonomy): domain Eukaryota; kingdom Metazoa; phylum Chordata; class Amphibia; order Caudata; family Salamandridae; genus Calotriton; species Calotriton arnoldi. Next base: position 2,690,742 of record CAWUFW010001326.1, on the reverse strand, counting down.
CCTGCTACGGGGCCCCAATGTCTCTTTCCGCCTGCCTTTTCATGGAGGGTAAACTGCCATGAAAAGGCAGGTGGAAAGGGACATTGTAATCCCTATGGTGGTACCTTTTATTATTTTATTTTATTATTATTTTTTTTCAAGCGCAAAAATGAATCATCCCCAAGGGGATCTCTCGGCGCCACAATAACAGGCTAATAGAAACAGAGACAGCTGGTTAGTGACTGAACAGCCAGGTTTTAAGAAGTTTTTTTAACTGCATGAGGTTAGTGGAGGAGCAAATATGGTTCGGCAGTTTGTTCCAATGACAGGGAGCCAAATAGGAAAACGAGCGGCCGCCGATTCTGGTTTTCTTTATCCTCATGGGGCACAGCAACCGCTGGCCGCTAGATCTCAATTGACGGGAAGGAATATAAGGTTTTAGTTTCTTTTTTAAGTAGCCTGGACCATTCCCCTGAGGTGTTTTAAAGACCAGACACAGAAGCTTAAACACTGCCCGTTTCCTAATGGGCAGCCAGTGGAGCAGTCGCAAGAGGGGTTCGGATGGTGTCCGAGAAGGCCGATTGAGGGCTAGGCGAGCAGCTGTGTTCTGCACTACCTGCAGTCTTGAGAGCAGATCTTCCCTTATCCCTACCAGAAGGGAATTGCCATAGTCAAGTCTACTTACTAGAAGAGCTTGAATTAGAGATTTTCTTGCTGAGAGAGGGATCCATGGGAATACCTTGCGGAGCATTCGCATCATGCCGAAGCATGTGCCCGAGATGCTTTTCACATGTTCTTCCATAGAGAGTTTGTCATCCAACAAGACATTTAGGGGCATATTATCAAGGACAATATCGCAGTTTTCTTGCCGCTTTGCATGTCAGCGATATTTATCGCTAATGACATGCAAAGTAGGCGTTTCTCAGTTACAGTAAAGGGAAACAGTCGCAAAGACAAGTTCTCCCTATTATCAATGCCCGCGTTGCGTCCAGAAAAGTAGCGCTAACCGCGATTACCGCCGTAAGCTAACGTCTGCAAAAAACCAGACTTAGCTATGCATATCATGGGAGGTGGATTCTATGGCTCAATCCACATCTCCCTATCATCAAGCTTTCCCCTATCGCTGCGGGAATATCGCTGGATTTCCAGCGATATTCCCGCATATCGCCGCTTTTGCAGGATTTCTGATCGCCTCGGTGATACGCGTTGATGATAGCGCGCTAACCGGGCGATAAATTCAAGAGACAGACGGCGATAAATATTAAAGCGCTAAGTGCGCTTTGCAATATTTATCGCCGTCTGTTGCTAATATGCCCCCAAGATTTTTGTCCCATTTTTTGGGAGTAGGAGGTTCACCCAGCTCAGAAGGCCACCAGTCAGTAGATCAAAACTCTTCCGCCTTTCCGAACAGAAAAATCTCGGTTTTATTTGTGTTGAGCTGCAGAAAATTCGCAGTCATCTACGCAGCCGTTTTTAACAAGCAGTTTTTACATTTTTCTCTGGACGTAGCGGGGTCAGGGTCAATAGTTATTATCAATTGTGTATCATCCGCATACAAAATGGAATCAAAGCCACAAGATCTAATGATAGCGGCCAGGGGGGACACATAGATGTTAAACAAAGTAGAGCTTAAAATGGACCCCTTTGTCCACAACCTTGGTTTGAGATATAAACGAGTCTAATTGGACTAAATGAGTTCTCTCCGAGAGGAAGCTTTCAAACCATTTTAGCGCCATTCCGCTGACACCTATCTCTCGTAACCTTTGCACTAGGATTCGATGAGAGATGGTATCAAACGCTGCTGATAGGTCTAGAAGGATCAACATGGTTGGCGTGTCCTTGTCTAATGCCAGCTTAATCGTATCCGTTACTTCCGTTAGGGCGGATTCTGTACTATATGATGCACGGAAGCCTGACTGGGAAGGGTCGAGTAATTTGTTCAGTTCAAGGAATTCTGTTAACTGCTTATTAACTAATCCTCCGTAATTTTTGAAAAAAAAGGAAGAAGTGAAATTGGTCTAGAGCTCTGCAGGTCCTGTGGATCAGCCAGAGGTTTTTTCAATATGGGTCTGATTCGAGCCTTATTCCATTCCTGAGGGAAGGAGGCTGTAGTTAGTGATATGTTACAGACTTCCGTGATTGGAGCCGCAAGGGCCGGGGCAAGAGCTGACATGATGTAAGGGGGGGCCTGGTCAAGAGGGGAGCCTGATTTTTTTTTGTACTAGTAGGGCCTGGACTTGCTCCAGCGTAATAGCATTAAAAGCTTCCAATTGGGGAGAGATTAGGTCTGGAGTCTCATGGTTACGCGTAACCGCGCTTAGTTCCTCCTCATTACTGAGAGAGCTGTAGATTTTATCAATCTTTTAGATGAAGTGATTTGCAAGAGCATCACAGAACTTTTGAGTCAAAGGAATAGTTTAATTATTTACCCTAGGGTTAGTGAAATCTTTAAGCATCTTGAACAGCTCTTTGGAGGAATTTTTTGCTTCACTGATTCTGACCTCTAAGTGGGATCTTCTTGCGGTGTTGCACTTTTTTAGGTATACTCTGAAAGCCGTTTTATAGGCTAGTTTATCTTCCTCCAGTTTTGATTTCCTCCATTTCCTTTCCCATTTCCTACAAGCAGCTTTTTCCTTCTTCAGACTGTCGGTATACCATGGTGCTGGGGCTAACTTTTCCAAGGTCTTGCCTACTTTACATGGGGCAATAGTATCTAGAGCCTTTACCAATGAGTCCTCTAGTGCTCCCAGTCGCAAAAAACTCGCAATTTGCGAGGCGCTATTTTGCGCGTCGTACATCTGGCCCTAAATGCAATTACAATACAATGCAATACTACAAGGAGTCTTGTGGAGGTTAGGAATGGAGAGAGTTCTGCAGCAATCGGCAGAAACCGAAGCTGAGGAAAGTAAACAGCTCTGTGTAATGTTATTTGACGCCTTTGGCTGCGGCATGTTGAGGCAGTTATGTCATGTAGACATGGAGCATACACATGATTAATCACCGTAGGTATGAAATACCTCCAAAGGATAAGTTTTTTTTTGGAATGCTCATTTGTTAATTAATCCCTGTTCTTTAAAAGATGAACTGAATTAAGGGATCTAGTATCGAACAGCCTGAGAAATGTAAAACACTGAAATATTCAGTTTGATAAAGGAATCAGGGAGCATAGATAACTTTATTTCACACCTGAATGCTATTTCACAGGTGGTCAAATATCAAGTGAAGGAGGGGATGCTTAAGGAAAGGGTTCTTTGTGCCTGTGCAGTGACACGAATCTGCTTGATTATGACTATTATCACCTGTGGGGAAACAGAAAGTGTTCTGAGAACCAAATACTTTTGTGTTTTTTATTTTCTATTTTAGAGGAGCACAGATTGAAAAGATGAAAAAAGTGATGTAAATGCGATATCCTTTTCCTCTGAAGTTTCAGGTAATGCTTCAGTCGAGTAGCACTAATGCTGATTTTGGTCTACTCAAAGCAGTTTCATGTGGACTTTTTCATCAACATATATGTGACACTCTGGTCATAAATGTGCTTTGGGTAAGATTTTTTATTACTAGATACCACGATTACATGTTCATGTCGGTATTCCTGGATGTGACTCTGATGCCCTCGCACACACCGCCCGCATCCATCGCAGCTGCAGCGGGGTCACTCCTTCTTCTACATCGCTGCCAAGACCTGAAACGACCGTCTGCCCCAGCTCCTTACAGCCCCCTCGCTGGCAGACTTCAGAAAGAGACTCAAGACCTGGCTCTTCGATGGAGACACAGCGCCCAGATACCCATAGGAGTGACAGTGTTGCGCTTTACAAATGCTGTTTTATTGATTGATGATGACTTGCTTTATATTTTACTCTCTTAGTGCTTTTAGGTAACTTGGCCGGTCTGATTGACACATGTAACAATGCAGGTGTGCAGATTCACTCGAGGTAACTTACTTGGATATTTATCCAATATCACAAGTGTGGCTATGTCCCTGGTTTGTGACCTACTTTGAACAGCACAAACACAACTTTCTACTTGTTTCACATGTGACTTCATATTTTGACTTTATTTGCCAGTTTTACTCATGTGAGCTCTGCACCTCTTGATTTTTTTTACCACCCTTGTCTTATGTCAGACTTATATTTAATTACAATCTAGAAAGCATGATAGGTATTATTTTGCAGTCATTAGTTATAATAACTTATTATCCAGAATGAGAGAAGTGCCGAGATTGGGCGGAGCGGACTGGCTTTACACTCCCACAAGGACTGGGAGCCTGTGCCTGCTGTTCTCCATGCAACACTCTGGAGATATCTAAGTGTGTATCTCATTAAGGCCGTCCTAAGACAGCCGGCCAAACCAACATGCGCACCAGAAGTGTCCCCCGCTCCTCCTCCATGCTTGCTGTTGTCAGAGGATGGACTCGCCTCCAAGTCTCGGCTACGGCTCCATCATGAAAAATAAAATGATAACAAAATTGCTTTATTATCATTTTATTTTACATGTTTTCACCTGCTGGCTCCAGCAGTGGGGCGATGCTCCTCCGCCATAGCGGAAGAGCTGCTGCTGTTTATAAAAAACGAACCCACTCAAATATAAACAATGCTTTTGGAGACTCCTTTTGTATAGAATTAGAAGCGGCAAACAGAGGACTATTTAAAGTGCACATTCAGGCTCCAGTCTTACTATGATTTTGTGTCAGGGTTTTGTGGCGCAGCCCTGATGCAAAATACTTTTTGGCATCTACTAAGCCATGCAAAGCAACTTTATGTGCCTTAGTAATTATAAAGTAATGCAAGGCAATGCAAAGCACTGCTTTTCATTTCTTTGCCTTGGGTAGGTGTTACATGGTGGAGCATGGGGTATTTTGATGCAAACCCAGATTTACAAAGGCTTCTAAACCTAGGTTGCACCAAAATGGTGCGTCTACCCAATAGAGGCCTAACAAGAGGAAGGATAATATCTTTATTTCTCATTGTTATTTTCACTTTCCATGTGAGCCGCATTCTGCATTCAAAACATAATAAATGTGACCTGAATATTTGGCAGTGTGCGTGGTGAGGGGGATATGGTGGCTGGCTGGGAGTAGCCAGTCGGGTGAGAGCAGCATGTGAAAGCAGGGGCGTAACACAGGCCCCCGCAGCCCCTGCGGGGCGGGGGGCCCCCCTCAGCACAGCACTCTGGCCAGAGAGCTCCTGTTTGAGCCTGGAGGGGGCCCCTCCACATACCTTGCAGGGAGGCCCCCCTCAAGTTTTGTTACGCCAGTTTATGAAAGGCAAAGACAGACTCTTGCATGAGTATATGTGTCTGCACAGGACACTGTAGGAAAGGAAAATGGAAAGGAACAGTGGGTGGCAGAGTGAAAAACAGGGATCGGGACTGACCAGCTCCAATGCGGGACAACTGCAGGATCTGGCCCCACACAGCTGGTAAGCTCCGAACGAGTAGCATTACAGCGTCGCATGCTCTGGAGCGGCCTTGGCAGAGTCAGCACAAGCAGCATACATAGTCAGCTAGTTCGATCCTGCAGGAAAGTGAGTGAAGGGATCTGGTGCTGTTACTCGGGCAGAGGGGCCCTCGGGCCGAATGTAGGACTTCGAGCATGAAACTGGAGCTGAGCAGGCCCTTATCTCAGGGAGTGAAAGTGAGAAAGGTGAATCCGTTCGGGAGAAGCTGTTGCCCAGAGAAGAAGTAAGTTGGACTATGGAAGAGAGACTGTCAGGAGAGATCTTCAGGGAAGGACATGAAGAGCAGTGGAGGGAAAAAGTGGACAGTGGGGATAAGAGGTATAGTTTGAGGTCGGGAAGAGGGGGCAGCATCTCAGTGGAAAGTGGCAATAAAACAGTGTGCAGTAGCGCAATAGTGGTGTCAGAGGCTAAGTCCTCAAGAGGACAATAGGAGGGCTCACAAGATGAAGGGAAAAAGAAGAGAAGTTCTTAGGAGGAATGGAAAAAATAAAATGTTCTTCGTCATAAAGAGATTTCTTCAAAGTCAATACTCAGTCCTCTCAAGAATCTCCTATTAGGACTGGAATGGAAAGCAGAGGTAGTAGAAAGGTGACTGAAAGAGGCACTATTCAGGAGAGTGTTGGGAAGAGGAGCATTAAAAAGCAAGTGGAGGCCCCTATCGGAAACACAGGAATGCAAGGGTGTATAGAGATCAGAAATAGAAACGAGGCATTAGCGGAGTCTACAACAGATTTTTAGACAGCTGAAAGAGAGGATAATGGGAGCAGTACACAACAAGGTGACAACCCTTGCCTGGTCCTTCAAAGAATGTTACTGCGCAGGATGTATCAGGTGTAATTCACACTGCAAGTCAGAATGGGGAGATGGGTATCCAAGAAGTTCTCCTTGGTCTATCAGCAGAGATGAAAAAAGGTTTTAGGAATTTAGAAACAAATCAGATTGGTATCCAAAATACATGTGTGATTTTCGAGAGAAAAATAGACTCTTTAGTCCCTAGAGAAGGTGGTCCACAAATTAAGGCTCACTTCAGAGGGAGCATGTGCTGAGGTAAATAGTTGAGGCACAGAAACAGGGAGATTTTGGGAGAAAAGGGAGGGAATAGAAAACATAGCAATGGAGGCATCCTCTTTTAATATTAAATGTTGCAGAAGGGGCAGAAGTTGGTGATATGAAATCCTTCGTAATAAACCTCCTGAGCGAATTAATGATGTCCGCCGATTTAGGGATAGACTGGAGTGGGCTTATCAAAGGAAATACAAAGGGTGCATAGGGACCCTTTAAGGCCAGTGCAGCTCATAAAAAGCCCAGACTGATTCAGGTGAATTTTCTATCCTATGTAATAAGGGAAAATATCCTCGGGTTGCTTTGAAAATTGGAACATTAAAAGCTAAGGGACAGATCTTTACCATTAGGTTGGATATTTGAAGAGAGACACAGGACAGGCAATGGGAACTTTGTAAACCAATAGAGGATCTAAACACCTTGGGGCGACCGCAAGAGTGACTTTCCCAGAACCTTTAAAGGTTATGCACAATAATTGTATGCACAATTTTAGCGAGCCAGAAGAAGTAGATCAATTTATCACATGCTTAAAGCAGGAAAAGGGATGGTAGATGAGAGAGGCCAGTGCAGAGACATTTGAGATGTTTGAAGATTTTGCCTATTTACCACGGCTCAAAATCTGCCATGATGAGAGGATTCCCTGAGGAGGGAGGGGAGAAGTGGAGGGTGATAAGGGTTGGGTAGCACTGAGTGGAGAGCATAGGTAGAAAAAGCAAAAAATAAAAGTCATTGTATCATCATTATGTGGAATGGGAGAGGGTTGTTTTTTTATTTTAGGTAGATGAGTGAAAGAGGTGGGGGCTTGCTTGTTTCATGTCAGTAATGACATGGAATGCCAATGGTTTCAGGGGAAAGAGGAAATAACAGCTTGTGATGCAATACCCCCAGGAGCATGCTGTAACATTAATTAAGCTTCAGGAGACGCATTTGCTGAGGGAAGAGGTATCAATTTTATGTAGGGGGACCAAATGGATTGAATGGGATTTGGCACAACTCAAGATTGCTGTGCAGGGTAAGTAGTGATTTTAGTAAGGAAGAACATGGATCTAGAAGTTATGAACCACTATGAAGATCGGGCAGTAGATGGGTGATAGTGAAGTTAAGGGTAAAGGATAAGATATTTGCTTGTGTTGGTAACTATGACCCTAATGTGGGTGACTCTGACCCCCTGATGGAAATATTTTTCTAGGTGATGGTGTACAATTGCCTAATGGTTTTAGGAGGGGACTTAAATATCCTATTAGATAATATCCTGATTAGGTCCACTTATATAAATGTAATGGGTTCCCCAAAATCCCTTGCATACTTATTTTTTATGATGAATGAACTAGGGCTGTGTGATGCGTGGAGAAGTAAGCAGGGGTGTATTGGGGGTACACATTTCAATCCAAGAAGCACAGCCACTATTCAAAGCTAGGCTAATTCTTTTTGGACAAGAGAGAGCTGTAGAATGCTATCAAGGTAGAACATCGCCCCATTCACCTATCTGACCATGCAGCTGTGTATTTAGATTTCAATGTTAGTGAGAAGAAGGGAGTACAGAGATGGAAATTTGACCGAACACTTTTGTTGGAAGAGTGAATAAGAGTGGAGCAGAAAAGAGGCTCTGAGATCTTTTTTGCTTTAAAGAATGGGACAGTGGGTGTGTAGGTTGTGTGGAATGCATACAAGGCATTTTTGAGGGGGCAGATGATAAGCCTAAATTGTCCCCTCAACCTACGACAGACCCAAGAGCTGCTGACCTTCAGGAGACGACTCAAGACCTGGCTATTCGACCAGTAGCGGCAACACCCCCCCTCCTCTCCCTCAGCGCCTTGAGACCCTCGCGGGTAAGTAGTGCGCTTTACAAATCTTGTGATTGATTGATTGATTGAACAACGGCGGTCCCTCCATTAGGGCGACGGAGTGTCATCCCCTTGCTGCCAGCGCCGCAAAAGTGAAAAATAAAATGGTAATAAATGGAATATATTTACATTTTATTTTTCCCTTTCCCCAGCTTGAGCCATGTTTGGGGGCGGGGCCACTGCTGCTGACTGTCAGCAGGGGAGTGGTTCTCACTCCACCAGTTTAGAGCGCGCATTTCAGGCTGGCCGGCTGTCTTGCGACGGCCAGCCTGACATGCGCTCTTTAAACCATTCCACCCAGCTGTCTTAGACAGCTGGGTGGAGAGCAGGCAAAGACCCCCAGTGTCTACAGGAGCATCGAGGCCACCCAGTCCAGCCAATCCTGGTGTTGCTCTCATGCTGTTTTTACCATTATCAGCAGCATGAGAGCAGCATCTGGATTGGTGTGGAGAATTCAATTGCTGCTGATCAGCACCCAGGGACTATAGCAGCGGACTGGAGGAGGCGAGCCAGCGGAGTGGGTAAGTACATTTTTATTTTTTAAATTATTCCCGCTGACAAGTACTGTAACCGACTCACACTGCTTCAGCCTCAATGCCAGAGGTCTCAGTCGTAGTTCGTTATAAACACTGCTTATGAGTAATGACTGTCAGTCATAATAAGCTGTCAGTCATAATAAGCTGTTAGACATGACTAATAAGTCATGACTGACAGCTTTGGCGTTGACCTTAATGGCATGCTTTTCAGTGGTTGGTTGCCACACCAAATATTTGGGGTACAAGCCGCCACTGCTGTTTAATAGCATTTTAGTAGGGGAATTATCTTTGTGGGAGTACTGGTGGGATGCCACTATCTGCTTAATTTTTAAGCCCAATAAGCCCTCTAATAGATGTGAGTCAAATTGGCATATATCACTGCTAAACTGCGATCATAAGGTCTTCGTAGCAATTATGGCAAAGAGATTGACGAAGCAGATACTCAAATTGGTGCAAGAGGATCTAAAGGGGTTTATGCCTGGGAGGTATCTCACTGAGCTTACACATACTCTGGGGGGGTAATAGATATGGCAAGTTTAGAGACTCCGCCTCTAGCGGTGATCACAGTAGATGTAGCGAAAGGCTTGACCAAGTGGGATGGGTAGATTTAGGTCAAGTACGGAATCATCTAGGGATGGCTCCACCTTTTGTAGGGTAATAAAGATGATGTATGAGTCTCTGCAGGCCAGGATATTGGTAAATGATAATTTGTCTAGCCATGTGAGGATCAGTAGGGGAACTAGACAAGGGAGCCCGCTATCCCCTTTTCTATTCAACCTGTATATAAAGCCTTTTGTGCAAAGTCTTAGCAGAGTAAAAGTATATTTCCCTTCTGTGGTAAGGGGCTCAAGAAGAAATTGTTTTTGTATGCTGATGATTTGAGTTTCTATACGTCAGATATAAATAGAACGTATCCTGCAATACAACAGGAAGTGGCCACCTTTGGTAAACTTTCGGGATATCAGATAAGCCCAATAATTATTATTGTAGTTTTATAAGCCTTGGGAGCGACTGCAAGACTGACTTTCCCAGAACTTTAATTGTATGCAAACTTTTGGGGAGCCAGAAGAAGTAGGTCAATTTATCACATACTTAAAGCAGGAAAAGGGATTGTAGATGAGAGAGGCCAGTTTGGAGATGTTTGAGACATTTGAGATTATGCCCTATTTACTGCGGCTCAAAGCTGACAGGAGTAATGTCAGGGAGGTTCCCCAGAGAAGGGGGAGTAAATGGGGATGATAGAGTTGGGATGCACTGGGTGGAAAACATAGGGACCCCAATAGGTAAGCTACTGCAGAGCTTGACAGCAGGTGTGACAAATAGTGCCCTTTTGCATACATTTGGGTCACCAAAATACTTTAAAAAGATCAGGCTGAAAGATCCCTCAAGTGGCAGCCAGATTGTGGTATGATGTACGAATCCATTTAGGCATTTCTTATTATAGCTTACCTTTTCCAATCTGGGACTCGCTAGGAATTCCGGAGCGCATGAAAGATAAACTATGTGGCTCCATTAGAAGAGATGTGGTGAGGAGATGGGAGGATATATTAAGTGAGTGAAAGCCACTTTCATCGGAGCATTGGAGGGACAGAACAAGCGGCTATTCTCCAGGTTTAAATTTATCTACATAACGGCAGAGGTTAAACAGCAGGAGGGATTTAGGGGGATATTCACAAGAACGTGCGCTAAACATCTCCAAGAAATGTTAACGCAACTTTACACATCGCAGTCTATCGCACGAAAATAACCCCGTGTTAACCTGGAATTCACAACACGGCGGTACTATGCAATAGTCTCCCGAAAACGCGGCCAATGTCCGCGATACAACCACCGCGACGGAGATAAAAACACAAACCCCAACACCAAAAAACGTGCGATGAGCCCATTCGTGATGAGGAAATCAGCGATAAGCAGCACCAGCCCTGCCATACACACACGGCAGGCGGGAAAATCACTACAAAAGTAGAAAAAACACACCAACACAAAATGACCAACACCGAAGCACCATGGAGGCAGCCGGAGCAGGCTCAGAGGACGAGCGGAACCCCACAAGCACCCCGGACGACCAGCCTAGGACCTCGGTGACAGGCAAGGGCAAGGACAAGAAGAAGAGGAAGACAAAGTTCAATCCGCAGGAGAATAGGATCCTGGTCACGGAGGTGATAGAACACCATCAACAACTGTTCGTCGCCTCCAATGTGTCATTGGGCACCAAAAATGAATTATGGCGGTCCATCGTGGACAAGCTGAATGCCGTCGGCGAGCACAAGAGGTCAATGGACGAGGTCAAGAGGCGATGGATTGACATCAAGTGCAAAACCAAGGAGAAACTCGCAGGCAACCAGAAGGCAGCAATGCAGACTGGAGGTGGGAGCCCAGCACCACAGCTGGAGCTGGATGACATGGAGGAGCTGGTGTCGACAGTCATCAGTGTGGAGACCGTGGCAGGAGTCGGGGCACCGGACACTGCTCGACATGACACAACACAACAGCAACAGGGTGAGTAACCACCAGGTACTGGGGGGACGGGGGGAGATGGCCACAATGGCACACATGCACAATCAAGCAGAGCACAGTGCACACCCACAGTGACTCTGGATCATGGCCCTGATTTACACACTGTCACAATGTACATTGCCATGCTGTCTGAATATGAACATGTACCATGCGGCTACATACATGTGGACACATTGTAACACAGCATCTCCCCTTCACATTACAGGGGCACCGTCAACACCTCCTGCAGAGCAGTCCCAGCCACTCTTCACTGATGACGAGGAGGACACCACCAGCATCGACACCCAAGCCCTCCAAGACATCATGGAACTCATCCGCAAATCACCTCCAGGGCAGTTCAGCTGCATCGAGGAGACCCCACCCACTCCACAAACCACCCAGCAGGAGGCACCCACAACCCCGGTTGTCTCCCAAGACCCCCCGAACAACACATGGCCTTCCAACGCCGTGTGTTGGAGGTCCAGAGGGAGATGGCTGAGCAGGTGCGGGTGGGGTTTGACCTCATGGCTACCAAACTTGACGCCATCCATGGGTGTCTGAGTCCCATCAGGGACCACCTCCAGTCCCTAACGGACACCCACACGCCGCTCCATGGTCTCCAACGAGCCCTGGCTGAAATCGGTGGAGTCATGTCTCGGAGACAAGAACACCTGTCCGCTCAGAGTGGCTCCAGCGATCTCAGCCGTGAGATGGCATACATGCGGAGGCTCATGGAGGACATGGTGCGGATGGAGGCGGAAAGGATGGCAGCCACCGCTGCACATCAGCAAAATGTAGCTGGGATCTACCATGCCCTGCATGTCCTCATCATGGCATTGCTGCCACAAGGCGTGGCGCAGATGAATGCTGCTGCCCCTACACCATCCACATCTCCGCCCCATGGTGTGTCAGTGCCTCACAGTGCGGCAGGCATTTCCACTCTGGCACCTGATGTGTCACTGCCACACAGTGCAGCCGACAATCCACCTCCGGCCCCTGATGTGTCAGTGGCACACAGTGCCGCAGCCGGAACAGCCCCACCCACAGGTAGGGCAGAGCACACATCCGAGGACGTGGATGGGCTTGAGTTCAGAAGGAGGCACTAGCATTCATGTCCGCCACCTGGTCTGTTGCTGCTTGGTGCCGCACATGGCCCCATGACCTTCCACTGACCCCCGATACACTCTGCTGCACTCACCTTGGACGCGACATGGACTGCCATATCCTGTTTGGTGACCAATGACACGGCGACCACACTGTGGAGTGTACCGTTCCTCTTCCGCTGTACTTGTCATTCCCCGATGGACTCTGGCTGGCCCTCCACGGGCCCATATTGTGAAGTGGGGTTGGCATGGCCCTGTACTGCTCCAGCTGCAAAACTCCACTGGATGTGCATTAAACATTCAGAAACGCACTGCTGTGTCATGTCTTACATCATTCATGTATGAATGTGTGGATGAATGTAGGGTCAGTGATTCCCCTAACGTCAATGATGCTCATCTAGTGGGATTCCAGTCACAGTGTGCTACATTGCCGATTGTGTTCCGGGTGCCGTAGACACTACAACAGGGACACACGCATTAGTCACTTCCTTGTCAGGACATGGACTGAACCACGCCCAGAGCCCCCAAGTCATTGTTGCAAGCCCTGCGCTGGTCCGGCGTACGCCATGCCAGACCACTCCGCTTACGCTCCGAGGGGGGGGCCACATAGCTACAAGTCGCAGGTTTACACGCTAGTGGTCTGCAGGTCGCTGGTCTAGTTGTAAGCATGTCACGGCCACTCCCTGAGGGCAGGTTTACACACACACCACACCCATCCGGCACAGGCGTCACAGGCCATGTGACCCCACCAATATAAGGGGCCGACAACGTCACATTCCCCACTGCCGGTGGTGACTGGATGACGGACGTTTCACGATTCTCAATCATAAAGGGCCCATGAGTTGTTGCGCACGGGGTTAGTGGCACCCGGAGCCTTGCAGCCGTCACGGGTCTAGCACCACGTGGCACTGACTGGGGTTGCACAGGGTTAGTGGCACCCAAAACCTTGCAGCCGTCACGGGCCTACCACCGCGTGGCGCTGACTGGGGTTGCACAGGGTTAGTGGCACCCGAAGCCTTGCGGCTGTCACGGGCCTATCACCACGTGGCGCTGACTGGGGTTGCACAGGGTTAGTGGCACCGAAATTGCTGAGCGGGTGTGCGGCCTGCGATGATGACGTGTGCACTGATGTGGTCTCTGCCATTGATGCCTCAGGACTCAGCGTCATGTGTGGGACCTGCTGGGCCACGGTGCGGGTACGCATGATGTGGAGCATGCCATGGTGGCGGGACCTGGGCCTGGAGCTTGCACGGGCACGTGGTGTGCCCACTGGTGGACCAACCGTTGGCGGCAGGTTAGCAGTGGGTGCGCAAGTGCGGACAGCCAGCGCTGGCCAGCGGGAAGGGGTAGGGTGCGGCTGCATGTGTGCCCAGGACGGACAGGCGTTGTTGCCATGTGCAGTGAGATGGACTCTGCCATGATTGACTCTGGCCTCGATTACAGATTGCAGACCTGGTGGCTTGCAGTGTATACCGGCACGTGGTTGGAGAGACACCAGTGGCAGCAGGTGAGCAGTGGTGCCTGGGTGCGCGGGGGCGGCAGTGTCCCTCTTCTCTCTCACTCTCTCCCTTCCTTTCCTTCTCCCTCTCTCTCTCTCCTTCCTTTCCTTCTCCCTCTCTCTCTCTCCCTTCCTTTCCTTCTCCCTCTCTCTCTCTCCCTTCCTTTCCTTCTCCCTCTCTCTCTCCCTTCCTTTCCTTCTCCCTCTCTCTCTCTCCCTTCCTTTCCTTCTCCCTCTCTCTCTCTCCCTTCCTTTCCTTCTCCCTCTCTCTCTCTCCCTCTGCCTTTCTTTCCTTCTCTGTTTCTCTGTGTCTCGCTCCTTTGATGTGCGCATGACACACGTTCTGATTTTGTGCTTTATTTTCCAGGCTGTGACATCAAGATTGTCCCAGACGGACCCGACAGGAGTCTTCCGCATTGGTGTTTTGTGTTGTATTCAATAAAGTTTTTGGTTGTTACTTCAATGATGAGTGACTGTTTCTCGTTCTTCTGCCCACACATGTGTTTCTTGTTGTCATTGTGCGACCTCATGCGCTTTTTGTGGCTCTTGTGTCGTGCAAGGTATGTGTTTGTCCCGGGGGTGGGGGATCCGGGGGGGGGGCGGGTCCTGGGGGTGGTGGCGGGCCTGCGGGTGGTGGCGGTGGGTGTTGTGGCCCTTATGGGACTCCGAGCTGCATGATCATTGTCTCCATGGCATCTGTGGGTTTTCAGATGTGGCTCTGGGCTGGGCTCCCTTTCATACTGTAGGTAGTCGTCCTGCTTAACACCAGCAGTAGGCAGGTGTTAAATCCCTGCTGCTACCGCGGCTTATCGCCTGTTTTTGGTTCGCATCGCAGATCTGGCAGTTCGTTGTGAAAGTGGTGTAGTGGTGTTTTCGTGTGTTTTTGCACGGGAACGCCTACTCTGCATCTCATTAGGGTTAGTTGTTGGTGTCACCCGTGGAGGTAAATTTTGCGGCAGTTATCGCAGGAATACTTGCGTTGTCTGCAGTTTGCAACCGCTTGTGAATGGGGCGTTAAATCTATCTCCACTTTTGATGCGTTAAGGTGGCGATAACTCGGCGATGAGTCCTTGTGAATATCCCCCTTAGTGTAGAAAGTTGTCAAATGGAAAAAGATTTGCAAGACACCTGACCCAAGAAGAGGAAGGATTCAAAATGGTACTGGAAATTGGTGACAGCATTGAAAAGGAGAACTAATCCTCTATTTGATATGTGGGAGCGAGACTTGTCGAATGTGGGGATGGAAAAGTTATGGCAAGTATCCTTAAATTTGTTATATGCCACAGTGAGATCTGCTACTATAAGACAAGCCCATTTTTCACCCTCCATAGGTGCTACTGGGCTCCTGCGAGAATGGCAAAACTCAAGAATGCAATGGAGTCTAATGCCCTAGATGCTGCCTGAAGAAGGCTAATGATATAAACGTCTGTAGAATGCCCAGGATTGGCTATATTTTTGCAAGGCATGGGTAAGGTGTTGAACATAATTTTGGCTTGCGATATAAAGGTAAGCTCTATTTTGATATTATTTAGTGTGCAATATAATGCAAAAGAAAGTGCCCATACCAAGGAATATAATAAGTTACTTTTTTCCCTAATATTGTTAGCAAGATGAGAAACTTGTAGGAGATGCGTGCATTTGGATTCCCCGTTGATAAAGGAATGGGTAGCGTCAGTGGCCCAGGTGAACAGGCTGGACAGGGCAATTTATAACATGAAGAGGGAGATAATATGAGGACCTTTTGAATCATGGCAAATGAGCAGCCAGACAGATTTAGTTTGATGATTACACCTTGTTTCTCTGTTCAAAGTGAGGGGGCCACCCACAGCCCTGTATGCAAGAATGGATTTAAAATGAAGCCAAACTGGTTCGGAACAAATGCAAATTAAGCTTTATTGGTGATATGAGGACACAAGAAAAAACATAGTAAATGTGTCCCTCAGTGTCCAGCATAGCAGAGTGAAGGATATTGAACTTATCTGGAAAAGCAGCATGTGCGGGGACATTGTGTAAGCTAGGTTAATTCCCTGGCTCCTTGGTAAAACTCTGTGGACTACACAGGCAGATATTATGGGAACAAAGTCCTAATGATAGATGGCTTGTAGCAGTAATGAGCCTTGTTTTATCTTCTGGGTTTAAATCTTCTTAAGATATATTGACTGACGAGGGGCCAATTAAAATGATGAATTTCTTAGTGTAAAGCTCTCTAATTTACAATACAAACTTTGCTGCAGAACTGGCCATAGAAAGTGGGACTTGTGTGTTAGATATGGTACCGTAGCTATCATCCCAAAGCTGCCTTAAAATTCAGATTAAAAAACAAAAGACCGCTGCACAAGACAAAAAGGCTTTTGTATCCTTGAGCATTCTACTATAGCCTAATAGCCCGATGCTGAGCGCTATACCGGTTGTTAAAATCCCTGAACACAAGGTACGGGTTTGAGCTTCAGGCGAGGGCCTATAATGAGGAAGAGGACCTTTAAAAAACAGCATAGCCTGAGGAAGAAGGGCTATGAGGCTATTAGAACATTTCACTCACTGAGGGTAGAATGTTCTAAATTAAAAAGGGAGAAACAAGGATTGCGGGAACGCGTGCGATCCAAGATGGTGGACGGACTTTAAGCTCCATCACAGCCTGCTCATGACGTCATTATGACATATAAAATGGTGATTTGTAGTTCACTTTTATATTGGCAGGATTTATTCCACATTTTAATACTCTCTAGCTCCTATTTTGTGACTTTCACGCAGTGTGTGCAGCTTCAGTGTCCTCTTTTCTGCTCCTTATAAGTTCCTGTCAGGAAACTGCATTACTGAAGACTGGACGAGGGAGAAAAACCAAAAGAGGGCGGTCTTCTTAGTCTTATTTGTTCTTCCTAAAGGTAATGTTAATACCATTTGCTCTTTATCTCAAATGCGAGGTCTGTTGTTTTTGAGTCGGTTAACTGCTAAACTTGTCTCTCTGCATTTTATATTTTTAATCTAATTATTACCTATTAGTCTCAGTTTATTCTACCTCGAATAGGAGATGTTGCTGCTATGCCATATATCTCATTCAAATTTGCTAACTTTAGGGAGGTTTTTCTCTATAACTCTATAAAATGGACATACAAATCACACAAAATCCTCCATTATAAGCATAAAGAAGCATCTTCTCCTACTCCTGCCAAACCTAAATTGGTGGATTCACATCCAAAGTCAATGGCAAAAATATTGGAAAAATACAGGCCCTACACAATAATTAGGAGTGGGCAATGAACTCCACCCCCATCCCTCCGCATAGTGGAATCACCTATTAAACTGCACCCACAAATGCTTTGATAAAGCAACTTTACATGCTAAAAAAGCATATAACCAAATCACAAATATCAGCCAATGAGAGAGGCGATGATTTTGAGATCCCCCCTAACCTAGGGGAGGACCAAGCAGATGCCTTGAACACAAAGAGCACATCATGCTGAACGATTCAGTGGTGGTCCCATCCTGTTAGGACCACCCCAAGCACAGTTATGGGCAAAAATACAATCCCAACCAAAGGCTCTGCAAAGCATTATGGGATGAGATTAGCAGTGGGCAGTGAATATTATAGTATCCAATATCAAAATAATTCTACAAAGAGCTGCAGTTCAACTCGTAGTTACTAGGTGTCCCTCACGAGTCAAATGCAAAAGCATTGAAATTATTACATCAAGCTGCAGTTCCACTAGTCGTTGCTAGATGTCCCTCACGAGTCAAATGCAAAAGCATTGAAACCCTTTCATGAAGCTGCAGTTCCACTAGTCGTTACTAGGTGTCCCTCACGAGTCAAATGCAAAAGCATTGAAACCCTGAGCTGAGAGCTAATACTATAAATTCTACAAAGAGCTGAACTGCAGCTTCATAAAAGGGTTTCAATGCTTTTGCATTTGACTCGTGAGACATCTAGCTGACGACTAGTGGAACTGCAGCTTGATGTACTAATTTCAGTGCTTTTGCATTTGACTTCGTGAGGGACACTAGTAGCTGACCAGTTGAACTGCAGCTCTTTGTAGAGTATTTTGATATTGGATACTATAATATTCACTGCCCACTGCTAATCTCGTCCCATAATGCTTTGCAGGGCCTTTGGTTGGGATTGCATTTTTGCCCATAACTGTGCTTGGGGTGGTCCTAAGAGGATAGGACCACCACCGAATCGTTCAGCAAGATGTGCTCTTTGTTTTCAAGGCATCTGCTTGGTTTTCTCCCTAGGTTAGGGAGGATCTCAAAATCCTCACCTCTTTCACTGCTTGCTAAATTTTCATTTTCTCTTTTGTGAAATGACTATATGCATTTTAGCATGTAAAATCAGAGATACTTGTTATCTTACCAAAAGTATCTGAGGTCTCTGTTTTATGAAATGGGAAGCGGAGCAAAGTTGTGAATTCATGGAGTTTTTGTTCAACTTCGTGGAATTCCGCGTAGTAGTACTCTGTCAACTACGCCCACCCTTAACAATAATACAGATGCCATCTGCTGTGATATCAAACATCTGCAGAGAGATATGGCTGAACTCACAATGAGATTTCTGACAACACCATTAAAATAGGTAATAAGGCTGTGATTGACCAACTGATCCCTGAAGTCAATCCTATAACACCTATGAAGAAACAGTTCCTAGACCATGAAAATAGAAAACGTCAATATTCTTTACGCATTTTCAATCTACCATAGAATATTGAGGGACACAATAGCAAATCCTTTTATGGAGATTCTCATACATTCACTGCTAAAATTGACAAGGTTCTTCGAGTTCCCTCATATCACAAACTCAATCAATCTAAGCCAAGACAAATGATTTTCGAAGTATTATGACATCACCATCTGATACTTATCTGGAAGGCTATACAAGAAATTCCAACACTTTTGGTTTTAAGACATAAAGTCTATATCCATCAAGACTTTGCAAAGGAAACTGTGCCATGTGCAAACAATTTTCTGACTTACACCCCAGAATGAGGCAAACTGGATATAAATATGGTTTATTTGACTCTGCAGTAATTCAAATCTGGAAGAATGATATAATCAATTCCATAACCTCACCAGCAGGCCTACTTGCATATCTTGAAATTCACGCTCCTGTGGCAATGGAATCTCAATCTTCTATAAATAACACTTGATGGTTGATGCTGCATAACTAATATTGTTCTTTTCTTCCACTAGCAGGCAATGTGGGTTCCACTGGATTCCTGGATTGCACCTCCGTGAGACTCAATGATTCATTTCTATGTGTTCCTCTTCTAAACGTCTTATATGTTTGTTTGTCCTTATTCATGGGCTACTTTCTAGTCCTATTTTTTCTAACTTTTTCACGTTCTATCTATATCTCGCTTTCTATTATATTTCTTCTGTCAACTTTTATTTGTTATGGCAACTAGTTGTTAGTTAAAAATTGCTTCACTAAATTTTAAATGTTTAAGACATCCAGTAAAAAGATGGAAAATTCTAGATTATTTACACAAATGTAATATTGACATCTGTTTTGCACAGAAAACCCATGTTGATGATAACATCCTAGCATCTATGAGCAAGTAATGGGTGGGTAATATAGGGGCATATTAGCAAGACCGGCGATAAAATTATCGCCGTTTTAGCGACAGGAAACTGCCGCTAAAGCAGCGATAATGGGCTTGCTAATATGCGCTATAGAATTCCAATAGAAGCCCAGGTTAGATGTGCAGGACATCTGACCTGGGCTCATTGGAATTCTATACGCATATTAGCAAGCCCATTATCGCCGTTTTAGCGGCAGTTTCCTGCCGCTAAAGCGGCGATAATTTATCGTCGGTCTTGCTAATATGCCCCACAGTTTCTTTACCAGCAACAGGTTGCAAAAATGGAGTAGCTATTCTTTTTTCTCACAAACTGCAACTTACCATTTTGAACCGTAAGGCTAATTTAGATGGTTATTATATTCATGTTCTTATCCAAATTGATAAATATTATCTCCACTCAGTTAATATTTATGCTCCTACCCAAGATGATCCTCAATTTTGGAACTCAATTTCGTCTGAAATAATTGCTATAGTTCCTGTTCCTCTTATTATGTGAGGTGTTTTTATTATGATTTCTGACCTACTTTTGGAGTAAATTTCACCCTACAAAAATGCATGCCTTATTAAAAGTCTTTCTATCAAACACTAAATTGATGGACCATTGGTGATTAAGCAAGGATTTTTCCTTTTTCTCCAACGCTCACTCAACATATTCACATATAGTCTATTTATTATCCTTTAGACATTTAAATCATGTGATTTCGAACTCCAAAATAGAACCTATCCTTATATCAGACCATACTTTTATCTCCTTTTCTTTAACTGTCACGTACCGTTCAGGGACCGCTATACACTCTCGTGATCCAGTCCAACAGAAGGCCTTTGACTGGACGAAGTGTATCACGATTGCCCGGGCGCTGTGGAGGACAGGGAAACAGCGTGATTCCGATGGGTTTTCCGCACCAGGAGCGGATAAACTACAAAACCCAAAAGCCTGTGCGGCGCGTCGCGCGCGCACAGGAAATGACGACCATTCCCCTTCCCAACGGCTATGAAAGCCGGAAAACTCAGGGAAGACGCTGCAGATTATTCCGGACGGATTGACGATTCCCTCCCTGGTTACGGAGTCGGATCCTTTTCAGCGTTTGGGGCGGTAAGGGTGTCGTTGACACCAACTTCACAAATCCTTAAATGCCTGACATTCCTTACAAGGGGAAAACGCTTTGCTTGATTTGCCATATTGGAGTTACTTTCCATTGGGGCATATTATCAAGAAACGGCGTTAAAATTATCGCCGGTTTAGCGGCAGAAAACTGCCGCTAAAGCGGCGATAATGGGCTTGATAATATGCCCTTGAGAATTCCAATAGAAGCCCATGTTCTGGTGTCAACATGGGCTTCTATTAGATTCTCAGGGCATATTATCAAGCCCATTATCGCCGCTTTAGCAGCAGTTTTCTGCCGCTAAACCAGCGATAGTTCTCGCCGTTCTTGATAATATGCCCCATAGTTTCTCTGGAGCAAGAGTGGTGCTTGAAGGCGCATTGACAAAGGGCGCATGACATTGGTGTTGTTTGTTAATGAGGCTTTGATTACGGGGGCATTACCAAAAAACGCTTCCTTTCTACCAGGTGGTATATCTCTGCATTTGAAGGCTGTTAACTCTGTTATGATGTGCATACCTGCATATTGAAGGTTGATAAGACTACAGCGACGTGCATATATCTAAATTGTTACTCATAAGTGTGTGATTTAAACATGCATTACCATTGGAGTGAAATCCTGAATATTATGTTTCATGAAGTGCTGGTGTTACATGTTGTGTGTTTTTTGTTCGTCTTTTAGCAAGGGGTCAGTGAGAGGTTGACGCTAAGCCTATTCCTTCCTCCCTTGTGACGCGTACTAAATCACCAGTGTTGGTGGGTACAAATTGGTCTACCTATCTATGTGTTCCTGGTTCCGTTGTTGGTTGGTGAGGGAGTGTGTATCTAATGCACGTTTTCTGTTTACAGTATAAATTCACAAAAAAAGGTCTAAACCTATTTCGCTCACAACAAGAAGTTATAGCCTACAGAAGGGTTGATGAGAACTAATCGTCCTTCAGAAAAGTGCTGCAAGAACTTGTTAATTTTCTTTACAGGTATATAGAAGGGAAATATTAGAGAATTCGATATACCTCAGAGGAAACTGGTTTATAGTTAATGTATTCTAATATACACCTTTCTATTTCACAGGTCTCCCTCCCCGCTGTTCCCATCCTTTCCTTCCCCCGATTGACCACCTTAATCTTCTGTGCTATTATAGCAACTCGGAATTGAGGGTGTCAATGGGTGGACCCATTTGAGCAACGAACCGATCCTGAGAGGTCTCCGAGGGACACGCGACATTAACCTTCACTGATATTCTCCAACACTCACATCAGTGGAGAATGTACAATGTTAGTGTACCTTCCGAGTCAAATCAACACAAACTAATGTCTGCTATCACTGATTATTTTCAAAAAATAAAACTGAAGATACTGCCAAATGTATTCATTGGGATGCTTTTAAAACAAACATAAAAGGCATCACAGTTTCCATAATGGCGCATGGGAACAAGTTATTCAACACCAAATTAGCATCATTAGAACCTCAAATTGCTATAGGTGAACAACATTTTCTATCTTCTCAGATATACAATTTAAACTAAAACTACAAACTCTTCGCTATGAGTGCAATACCCTGCTTAGTAAAAGAACAAATCTTTATATTTGTAAACAGAAAGTTATTTTCCAGTTTAATGCTAATAAAGCTGGTCACATTTTTGCTTACTATTTATGAATTAAATGAGATAAGATACAGATTCCTGCCATTTGTACCTCAAATTGTCAACTACTATTATCTAGCACAGAAATAGCTCAAGAATTCCAAAGGTTCTACTCAAATCTCTATAGTAAACCTCATGAAGCTCACGACACTACATTTGATCAATTCCTATCTCATTGTAATTTACTAACCCTGGGCGTAAAATCCACTCTGCTCGCGGAGTTTGCGGATTTTTGGCAACTCTGCGTTCCGCGTAGAACGCAGAGTTACTGAAAACTCTGTGCTCCGCAGCGGAGCAGGGTTTTTTTTGTGTTCGTGCTCTCAAAATGTGTTTTCGCACGCGCAGGAGCGACTTACCGGGATGCCTGCGATCGCCAATGAGATTTCCCATCTGTTCGCGAGCGCCACGAGAATTGGTAGTTGGCCGCACGTTCCTGCGAGAGTGTGCGATCGCGAACACGTCATTGGGGCGCTCCATCGGACTTCCGGCGGAAGTTTTGCGCCGATCGTGATCCTGAACATGCAGAATTTGCAATCTGGAGAAGAATCACTCTTGAGCAGCATCAAAACCTTCTCGAAATGGTGATTTTGATAAAAAAAAACTCCTCAGATTGACTTTTGGCTGTACTTTTTGTGCAAGGAGTCCTTTATTTTTTTAACTTTTTTTTTAAGAGGAAGGAAGTGCCCCAGAGTCTCCAACTTCCTGTTCCTGTCCAGCTGGCTCCTCCCAGTGCTTTGTCCATCTCCTGTTCACTTTTCATTTGGATTTGGAGCTGGAAGGATCACTCTTTGTGGCTGCTGCATCATATATCATTGGATTTGAGGACTTTTGAATCTGAGATTTCACAAGTAAGTTGGAAAATTGGTGTTGTTTGTTTGATTGGGGCATTGCAGCTACATTTTTTGTACTTTTCCTCTTTTTAAAAAAATTATTGTGGTGGGTGGCTTGTACTTCAGTAAGAGCCTAGTTGTTTCTTTGTAAGTAATTTTTCATCTTTTATAAAGGAAAATGTTGCACAGTTCACTACATTTTCTCCTACTTTTAAAATTAATGAATTAGCAATATTTATTTAATTCACTAGCCCAGTAGTCTGCCAATACTAAAGGCCTTTCAGCCAGTATGCCCAGAGCTACTCATGGGTACATGAAACAACTGTTTCTGTGGTGTCGGTTGAATTTAAACATCATTTAGGGCATGGATGGCATTGGATTGAATTGCAAAATGTTTTTTTAGGGTATTTCACTTTTTTCGTGTGTTAAATAAATGCCTTTGTTGGATGTGTGTGGTGTGGTTGTTGTGTAACTTGCAAACCTTTTTTTGCCCTGTGGATTTTTGTTTTTGCATTGTTGCATTAAAGCTGTGTTGTTTAGCATGCCTCCTTTGTCTGGCCATATGGCCTGCTTGAGTTCATTGTTTTCCAGGCCTCCTGCTTGTTGTGAGTGACTATGTGGCTGGTGGCCATTTTGTGGTGGTAGTTAGTATGCTGCTTTTGCCATAGGCCTGCATGTTTTTCCTTTGTTCCTCTTGGCTTACTTCTTCTTGTTGTTGTGGCCTGGCCATGTGGCTGGCGGCCATTTTGGGAAGGTAGCCAGTGAGCTTTTGCGATAGGCCTGCATTGTCTGTCTTCCCTTTCTTGTTGTTGTGGTGGCCTGGCCATGTGGCTGGCAGCCATTTTGTAAAGGCAGCCAGTGCGCTTTTGCCATAGGCCTGCATTGTCTGTCTTCCCTTTCTTGTTGTAGTGGTGGCCTGGCCATGTGGCTGGCGGCCATTTTGTGAAGGCAGCCAGTGTGCTTATGCATTAGGCCTGCAAGCTTTCTTTGTGGTGCCCATGCCTTGTTGTTGATTTGCATGCAATTTTTTCTTCTTTTACCCAACAAAAAATGCAGCACAGTTCACTACATTTTCTAGTACATTTGCAATATTATTGATTTGAATTGATTCACTATGTGGCCTAGTATGCCAATGGGTTTTCCAACCAATAGGCCCAGAGCTACTCATGGGTGCATGAAACAAATGTTTCTGTGGTGTCTGTTGAATTTAAACATCATTTAGGGCATGGATGGCATTGGATTGAATTGCAAAATGTGTTTTTGTTTGGGGTATTTCATTTTTTTCGTGTGTGTTCAATAAATGCCTTTGCTGGATGTGTGTGGTGTGGTTGTTGTGTAAGTTGCAAACCTTTTTTAGCCCTGTGGATTTTCGTTTTTGCATTGTTGCATTAAAGCTGTGTTGTTTAGCATGCTTCCTTTGTCTGGCCATATGGCCAGCTTGAGTTCATTGTTTTCTAGGCCTCCTGCTTGTTGTGAGTGACCATGTGACTGGTGGCCATTTGTGGTGGTAGTTAGTGTGCTGCTTTTGCCAGCCCATAGGCCTGCATGTCTTTCCTTTGTTCCTCTTGGCTTACTGCATCCATCCCCATTGCCAGCTGCAGCTCCCTGAATGCTGCATCCCAAGTGATGCACAATGCCAAACAGGTTCCATCCATTACATTTGTATTTTTGTTTTTGTTCTTCTTCTTTCCTATCCTTCCTGAGTGTACACAGTACACCATGAAAGCCCTTTTTGTCAAAGTCTCACAAATGGCTACACTGTTGTTATGTTTGTTTAATATCTGAGTTAATAAAATTTAATAATATTAATAATAACACTAACGAGTGTGACCACACACTAAATTATATATTATATTTGTTTGTTTGTACTAGTAGTAATTGAACCACACAATAAATGCCACGTTTCACTGATGTTCTTCTTGCTTCTTTACTTTTAGGTGCACAAAAGAGGAGGAGGCGTCATCACCTATTGTACTGCCAGACAGAAGTCCTGCTGCGCACGACGTCACGTGACGTGTGACCACAGACATCTCTTCAACTTGTGCCACTGTGTGATGCTGACATCTAACGAAGATGGCCCCAAAGAAAGGTACCAGGTCCTCCAGTACCAAGAAAGTTGCCAGTGAGAAGAAGGAACTGCCACTTACCAAGACTGGTGTGCCGCCCAAGATCTTTTTTGGGAAACAAAAAATTGTGCCTGCAGCAGCGGTGTCCGGGGAGCAAGCTGGGAGCAGCACCCCCGCATCAGTGGACCCACCCCACCAACCTAGGCCCAAGCCCATGTCTGTCACAGAGGCAGCCAGTCTAATCATGACAACGCCAATGAGCAGTGATGTTGAAATTGACTTATCGTTATCGCAAAGTAGTACTCAATCAACGCAGGAAACTCAGATAAGTGGACAACAACAGCCGCAACCACCGCCCCCAATAGTAGTTGTTCCTCCCGTAGTAGGGGAAGTTCAGGAAATTGAGCTTCCTGCAGAGGAAGAAGAAGAGCAAGCCACTCTTTCAGAAGATCCATTGTCTTCCAGATCCCCAGCAAGGAAAAGGAGGGTTAGTCCATTGAGTTCTTCTGCAAGTCCCCCTTCTGATGATCGAGACGCCACTTGGAAGCCACCATCTCAGTCTGAGAGTGAGACACACCACGAGACAAGACTAGGGAAAAGGAAGGTTCCAGAAAGCCTTAGAGTTATGGAGGTAGATGTAGAAGAGGAGGATGATGATGATGATGAGCCAGTCATCATGGACATTAGTTTTGCCCCGGTGGAGATCGATATTACCCCATCTCAAATTGCTGTGAGGAATGTGGCACAGATACAGCTTTGATAAGGCTTAGGGAAGCGGGACGTGATAATCTTCACGGTGTCGGGAGTGCGGGTTGGAATTGCACATTAGCTCACCTTGACGAAGTAAGTTTACCCATTATGGGTTCCTGTATAGCCATTTGACGTTTGTTTTGCTATACTTACCCTGCCATGGAAGAGATCCATGGGTGCTGGCAGGTTTCTCCCTTATTCATTCATTCTATAGCCTGATTGAGTTTACGGGGAACACGAACCGTATGCCTCGTAGGTTTGGACATATCTATTCTCCTTTGATATTCTTTTCTACCTAAGACTATTTTACTCAATTCCTCGTTCCTCGCAGATAGAGAGGGCCACTGGCCTTGACAAAAGACAAAAGACAAAAAACAGAGCGGCTGAACTGCATTTATTCAGTTTTGTTTTCTGTTTTTGGCAGTTATTTTCCTGCTACCTTTTCCACCTTTCTCATGTTGCTTTGTGTGTTTTCTTTTTAATTTACCCTATTGTACCATAGTGTGTGACTACAGGGAGCTATTCGCACCCCTCCGCCAGTTCCAGTTTGACTTTTTGGTAAACTCGGTAAGAGACTAGTAATGGGGCTGGATGGATGTTTGTCTCCGAATAAAGAGTTAATGCATTTATGAGTATATGAGCAATATACCTATTCGTGCATAGACGCTTGCTAAACCGCATACCATGATAGTATAATAGCGTTGTATGCTGCCTCCACTACCAGTTCACTAAGGCACACCTACCAAGTGTTCTAGGGGTAGTATATTACGCTAATGATAGTGTTTTATTGCCAGTAGTGGAACAAGATGAACTGTGGAGTGTGTGTTTGGGTTTACACAACTTATGGATTTAGAATGTGTATGTGATTTTCAAGAGGGATGTTTGGCTCACATTTTTATGTTGGGCTTTTTAGACTGGGCACAACACTATTTCACCCTGCACTTCACTTTTCTTGTTTTTTCTTGATTTTATTTCCTGCAGGTTCCTCATGGAGAGCAAAGGGCTCTACCATACTATATTCCAGAGTTTGCACTGAACATGGTGCTCTTTTTCCTCACCCCTGGATCTTAAGGAGGTAGGGACAGCAGTCTTTTTGGGATTGATCAGGTGGAAGTCCTGAAGAAAGCCGGGGTATTATTACGTGCCGGCTGAAACATGTCGACATCTCAGCAGAGTGGAGGGGTAGGGCTCTGTTAATGAGAAGCCATTACCACCATCCACGGGTCTGGATTAGACCATCTCTTGCACCTGGACAGTGTACCCAGTATTAAAGGTATAGCAGGGATACACTGTTACCAGTTTTATCAATTTATTCTGCCAATATTTTTCACTTTTTGATCCCTCACTATTTCGTCTCTTCTTTCATGTTGTTTGTCTGCCCCCTCCCTATTGCTCCACCTCCAGCGTTGGCTAGCGCGGAGGTGTGTTAGCAGAGCCCTATGATGAAGCATGACACAGCTTGCTGTGTGTGAGGGCAGTTTTAAATACACAGTGTGTGCCCTGCTTTACACCTCTCCTTTGTTTATCCACTTCATTAGTTTTTAATAGAGTCCCTTTTCTTTGTTGTGTGAATTACAGATACCACCAACACAGATAACATCAACACCACCTCCAGCTTCCATATTTGCATTTGCAAAGGCCCGCAGCGACCTACATCCAGCACAAGCACCGCAGTAGAATTAGGTACTGCAGAGAGTCAAACTCCACACCCACCTACCAGTTCATCAGGCACTGGAAGTGGCACCAGCAGCTCCAGAAAGTTCAGCTCTCCAGTTTTGGACTTCTTTTCGTTAGCAGGAAGGAGGTGAACATTGCGATATGCTCCATTTGTGGACAAGGTGTTAGTCGGGGTAAGCTTGGTACAAACTATGGTACCGGAGGCCAAACAACCCATCTGAAAAAACACTACATGATCCAGTGGGAGGCGCACCTTAGAGACCAAAAAACTGCACCAATTGTTGTTGGTGTGGATGAAGGAGTAGAAGATCCGATCACGGTGGAAGGTGAACAAGAGGGAGACATTTTCTCTAGTACACAAAGTAGTCCTGTCCCCAGCAGTCCCGTGGTACCGGCCAGATCCGCATCAGCAGCATCGCAGTGGCACAAGAGTAAGAGTCAGGCTGAGACACCAAGGGGTCCCAGGCAAGAGAGTACCGCAACGAAACATGTGTTGAGCCTAACAACATCTGGCATCAAGAAGATGTCACCTGCATCAGTGGCACCAAAAAAGAAAAAAATCCAGGCTACCATTGTCAGCATGTTTAGGTAGGAGGGGCAGTATGCACGCAACCACCCAACGGCACGTTTGTACAATGCAAAGCTGGCTAAAATGTTAGCGCTGGACCTTTTTCTTTTGTGGAAGGGGTGTGTTTTCTTGAATTTGTGACAACCATCTGCCCAAAATAGAAGGTTCCCAGCCGGTCCTATTTTGCCAGAGTTGCTGTTCCAGCACTACATCACGACGTGCTGGAATTGCTTGGACAAGCTTTGCAGCAGAGTGCTGTTCACACTATCCACCTGACAACAGACATGTGGACCAGTTGCCAAGCCACTGATTACATGTGCATCACTGCACACTGGATCTCTTTTGTGGGGGTTCGAGAAAAGATATCTGCAGGTGTTGCCACTGCTGAGATTTTTAATGCCACTCAGAAACATGCAACTGTAGCCATGTCCGCCATGGAGAAATCTCATACTGCTGCAAACATTTTGGAAGAGTTTAACAGCAAGGCCTTTGAATGGCTGCACCCAAGAGGGCTTAACATTGGTTTTGTTGCCATGGACAATGGCAGTAATATAGTTAGGGCCATGTACGATGGTGGCTATTTCAGGATCCTGTGTTTGGCGCACTGCATTAACATTATTGTTCAAGACTTTCTGAAAAAAGAAGACAGAGTCAGCAACTTACTGACCACCTGCAGAATAATCTGCGCACATTTCAGCCATTCTTTTGAAGCCCGGAAGCAGCTGAGGATCATTTAACGTGAGCATCGAGTGCCAGTTAAAGCACTCATCCAGGAGGTGCCAACACGTTGGAACTCAACTTATTACATGCTTGAACGTCTGTTTGAGCAGTACAGACCAATCAATGAATATGTCATGCAAAGAGGGGATGCTACTGTGAAAGGCATGACCGTTGAGATGGACCAATGGGGCCTAGTTAAATGCCTGACAGAGATGCTACTTCCTTTCGAGCTCTTCACACGTGAAGTCAGAAAGGAGGACTGTACTATGGGCCAAGCTATCCCATTGTTGCACATGCTACAGGAACAGCTGAAGGGGGTGTCTGCAATGTACGCAGGTGTGGAGGAAAAAAAAGAAGCATATGAGTTGGTGGTGAGCTTAACCCTTCGCTTATCTGAAAACAAGGGTGCAAAGAGGCATTGTGTCATCCAACCATTACATTTCTGCCACAATTCTGGATCCACGGTACAAAGCAGTACTGAACACTAACACATTGATTCCTTTTTCAGAAGTGGATGTTGCCAAGTACAAAACTTGGATAGCTGTGGAAGCCAGTCGCTTAGAAAAAGAATGGCTGGGAATTAGAGGCCCGCTACTCCAGCCCACAACAAGTACTGCAGGGCAGCCGGCGTCAAGTTCAACTTCAGAGCCTGAGGGCAGTGCGGTTGGCTCACAGCAGTCAAAACTACCAACAACACCAAGAACAACATCAACAACAGCAAGAACAGGATCATCAGCCCCAGTAAAATCGGCACAGGAATGGTATGTACGGCAAGGGCTTGTTAGGTCCAGTGCTGAGGCAAAGGCAAAAGAGGCAGAGCAAAGCGGAGCACCCCTGAGCATTGAGCGGATGGTCCAGGCCTATCTGGATGACCCAACAGAGGTCTACATTGATCAAAACCCATTGGTGTATTGGTTTGGGAAAAGGGGCCAATGGCCAGTGCTCAGCAGGCTGGCGATAAACTATCTGGCTTGCCCTGTCGCAAGTGTCTCTTCTGAGCGTGTTTTCAGTGCTGCTGGTGCCGTTGTAACAGTGAAAAGGACCAGTCTCTCGCCCCAAAACGTGGAGAGGTTAACCATGATCAAAATGAATCAGCACTTTATACCACCGGATTACACCATACCTGAAGTAGCACAGCAGGAAGATGATGACAGCGACTTAGGTCATGGAAGTAGTGTGTTAGATGACCTACTTCTGGGTGAACCACCAGAGTTTGAGGACGAGCTCTACTTCCCTGACAACTAAGCTTTCAGTTTCAACTAGTTACTTTTTCTTTCTTCCTTATTTACTTTTATTATTTGTGTGTGTCTCTGTCTTTCTGGTTCGAATCACAACAAATCCATCACCACCGTCTTACTCTTTTATTGCCGGATTGGAGTTGCAACTGTGTGTAGTCATTAAAGACGTAAGTCCACTCCTCCGAGTCCTGCTCCAGTCCACTCCTCCTGACTCGCCCTAAATCAATTTCCCTCAAGCCAGACATTGGATGGAGAATAGTACAAGAAATGTGTGCCTGCCTCGTCGAGTCCCTCCAAAGAACATGACTAATTGACTATAGCTATCCTCCTTTCCGAGCCGAGAGGGACTGCCCCTTAAGAACAGGTAATGATGATGGCATGTATTGGATGCTGACTCTGAGTAATTGGTGTTTGTGTTGTTGTTGTTGTGCATGAAGTGTACTAGTATTTAATCTATTCTACACACAAAAAAGTGACTCAAGTAAATGTTTCCCTTCTTGTTGTTTAATAACAAAATTGTACTTCTACTGCAGGCCGATCCATTGCATTTTTGAATATGGAATCTGGACTCACTCGGTACACTACAGAGTTGGACACCATGACGACCATACTATACTCGTCGCAGTCAGTCAGTAGGATCGGAGATGATTTATGGAATAACTCGAGGCGTTTCATGAAGTGGCCTAAACGGTAAACAAGTCAACAACAACCACAGCAGACCTACATGTCTGTGTAGTGGTGGAGGCGAGTGTAGTGGTATAACTGACAGCGGTGCATTGATTTCATTACTTAATTTGGAAAATGCTATGTTGCTGTATATGTGTGCTCTGTCTGGCTCAAAATCAAAGCTAAGTGGAGGTTGGCTGGGCGCCGCGGGCCTGCTCTGTCCTGCTGTTGTTGTAGGTTAATGCTGGAAACAGAGTAGACATGATTTAACCATGCCGCCTCTGAAAGTGATCTTGTTGCACTCCTCCATAATTTATGCATTTTAACTTTACTTTTCTCCTTGATTTATCAATATCCCTTTTGTTTTTCCATCTATACTTAGAGGCCGGCCTTTACCCTGTGCTATACTGGGAAAACAACTCACACTTACCTTACCAATCCGCATCCGCCAGGCAGGCAGTGGCACCCAAGATTGACGGACGGAGCGTCCATGGAAGGAAGGACCAAGAGGAATGCCGAGATGCAACTCCCCAATTTGACCATAACATAGTAACTTAGTATCATTCATCATCTTTTAATTAATTTGATTCATTTTTTCTCTTCAATCATTACGACTGTGTGTGTTGTTGTTTATTATGTTTACTCTTTGCTTATATATTTGACCCCTACATCTATTTTTTTATTTTCTTTGCTAGCTTTAAAAGGAAGCCCGGTACAACAGAACATAAAATGTATGTAATTTGGGTCTCTCTGAGGGCAGACAGGCAAGGCAATTGCATAATAATTGCATCATAATAATAATTAATAATATACTGCTGCCCTGTACTACTAGTCTAGTACTACTTATCATTAACCATCAAGTCATCATCATGCATGCATTTCCTTTTTCTCCCTTAACAGATTTATGATGGTCGTCTGCCAAGATTGTGTGTTGTCCATGTGTAGTGTTTGTCTTTGTCAAACCTTTCCCTCAAATACCCCTTCCCAACCATTCATCAAACCCTAACCCTCTTCCCCCGGGCTGTGTGATTTATATTGAGGTGTGACTAAGTTAAATTTACACCAATATTTAATCACACACTTGCTGGGGCGGATGTGGTGAAAGCAACACTAACTCAAGGCAGGGCGAGGATCTTCTTCTGCTCTAAGTATATATATATATATATGTATTGGAAAACTATAAATAATTTATTACCCTAACAAATATAAACTAGAAGAAAACCCCACAACACCTGACCCACCCCTCTCCCTAACCCCAACCAATGTCCAGTAAATTAAATAAATGTCCGTCGAAGTTGAAGAAAAAAAAGTAAACCCAAAGTTTCCCAAACTCCCAACATCCCACCCACCCAAAAAAAATTATAAAAGGGGCAAGGGTCAAAGACTGAGATGACGTCTAGCGGCGGGGGTGCAGGCTAGTTTACTCCAGGACCTCCTCCAGATTGGCCTCCAGGCTCGCCATCCTGAGGAGCATGCGGCGCCGAAAGTTCCTGCAGGAACAACAGGGGTGGGCAGCAGTAGATGATGATGAAGTTGATGGGCGGCGGGCGGCTTCCAGAACACGGCGCCGTACCACCGGAGGCACGGGGGGCTGGCTGGGCCCCTGGGCATTGGAGGAATAAGCTGCAGCTGCCGCCTCCTCCTCCTCCTCCACCAGGGCAACCAGCTGGCGATATTCAGCCCGAATGGCCTCCAGCTTCCTTTGCCGGGCCCTGGCCACCAACCCCTGCCTGTTATGTTGGGAAGGAGTAGCTATATCAAGAAAGAAAAGAAAGATAACTGTAACCAATACTCTTAGCAAAACAGTAACACAAAATTAAATTACACACATAAAAATTATAGTGGCACAGTGGCACTAGCAGTTGTGGTATCCTCCTCACTTCCTCTGCCCCTAAGATTTGGTTGTGATGATTAGACTTTCAGGCACTATGGAGTAGAGTAGAAGTATTCTTCTTCTCTCTCTTGTTTAGCACAATCAATCTTGTAGGCATGCCAGCTTAGTCAGCTTGTGCCCTAGACAGACATACCTGTGTCGCAGACTCATGTTACTTTACTACTGTCTGCAGGTGGGGCAGCTGTACTACACAATTATATATTTTTCCATTACGGCCATACTCTGTTAAATCAATGGCAAATGCTCAGACAATTTCTCTTTCACCCTGACTACTGCAATATGGCACATGATGATGGTTAATGATGACATGCTTATGAACGATGATACATATACGGCGGCACAACATCATGTCACTCACGTGATGATGATGATGGTGACATACTGAGTGATTTGTAAGTACTAGTTACCATGCAGCCGATAGGCCACCCATGGCTGACACAGTCAAAAATGACATGGGTAGGGACTGGAGCAGAAGTGGGCCTCGGAGTCGGAGGGAAGCGATTAATGATGGGTGGGTAGGGTAAATAATAGTCATGCACAATTTATATGTTGTGCTTGCAAACTACTGTGAGTCAAGGGAGTATTCCATTCTGAAATACAAGTACAACCTCAAACCTTTGAATCAAAAACCTTGCAAAAAAACAGTCCTTGTTCTTCCCAGGGCTTTTTCATTTATCAGTGCATTGCTCTTCTAGCATTATTATTATTTTATTCTTAATCTTCAACCTTGGCTTTGGTACTCTGGCACGGTTTAATTTTCTTTTACATTCTCTTCATCCAGTCTGACTCTGTTTTCACCTACTATCTATGATACCTTCCAGGCATCCATCCATCCTAACATGGCTATCATAAACCGGCTTTCACCGATAACATACATTTGTCATAGATATAGCCAACCACCACCCATGCATCCTTGCTTGCCTTAGAGTTTGACCCCTCAAACCCCCCGGAGGATTCATTTCACCCATACAGTTTCACCCACCCAGACAGGCATCCTTTCTGCTTTCTCTTTCACCTTTCACCCATCCTTCAACTACCCATGCATCCTATCATCTTCATCCACCACCTATATGCATCCTGGGGCCCCTTCCTTCACCCACGCATCCTTCTCTGCCAGTCATACATGTCGTCTGACTCTTTGTCTTCGTCATAAAACTGTCTCTGCTGAGTTGAAGATAGAATAGATTAGGCCATTAGTTACTCAACCCCCGCCGCTAATGCTAATGTTGTTAAGTAAAGGGTGTCTTCTTCAACTATTCAGTGTTCACAACAACTTAGTCTCAGCAGAAGTACAGTGTACTAGACTAGTACTAAGTGTACACCCTTGAAGTGAGGGTATTCATCATTCTCAATAAGTAAGGAATATGACTTACCACCGCCCACCACTGCTTCTGGCTCACCCCCGGCAGCTGCTGCATCCTCCGCTCCCTCCGGAGTGGAATGGCCCTCACCGCTGGCTCCGGCACTGGTGGTCGGTACGCCTGGAAAAACATTTCACATTTTTTAAGAAGCCATATACGCCTCCCCTATTTTCTTTTTTTCATTAGCAAGATTGAAAATACATAATTAATAATACATACACCACACACATCACTATCGACTATTCGGATACTAGAGTAGAGTAGACAGTATGTCCTATCAAAAATAACAAAATAATATCCGGTTGGGCAGTTTGTTGGTGGCAATTTTTGAAAAGCTTCTCAAGAAGAGGACAACCCACAGGACTGGACTCAGTGACTAGAGTTATTGGTGCATCTCATTTTTTGAAAAGAAGAAAGAGTGGCCAACTGGGCGGACATGAGATCTCTCTTAGTTGGAAAATAATAGTGCCGTTCTCCTACTCCTCATACTTCCTTCCAGCCATGGTGCACGGTAATCAGTTGTTCAGTGTTCACCATCAACGGCTGCGACTAAAAAAAGTACTAGGCTTGGATTCGAAAAAGTAAAATACACCACTTTGGGTGGTCCTGTCCAACGTGAGTGACCACCATTACTGATTGAGCATGATGAGACAGTAAAAGAAACTAAAGCCTTCTCATCTCACAAACCTGCGGAGAATACCTTACTTGGGCATGCAATCTGCACAGCAGATTAGTGCTACTAGTACTAGTAGTAGTAAGGAGTCCTTACTTGTACTAGTACTAGTAGTAGCCTAGGACCAATGGGTTCTCTGAGTCTTACAGTACCACTACTAGGCAATCCACATATAAGGGGAGAGGAAAAGCTGAGTGAAACCCAGAAGAAAGCAAGCTACAGACAGACTAATACAGAGTAAGAGCAGAGGTTAGTCAGATGCAGTTTGATTTGATGTATAAAAAAAACAGACACTAGAAACAATGTTAGTACTAGTACTTAGTAGTAGGTAATGGAGCAAAAAAAAAAAAGAATTTAGAAACAGATAGATTGAAGAGGATTTTGGAAAAATTAGGAAATGGAAATAATAGAGCGGTAAACGTTGGGTAAATATTAATATATAACAACACCAGGAGGACTTACTGGGGCCAGCAGCAGAGCCATCTGCGCCTGAGGCCGCTTCCTGCTGCTCCTGGGAGGCCCCACTGCCAGCTGACCTAGCCTTCTTCTTGCCCGTGGATGCTGATCATGTAAGACATAATTAAAGAGACAAAAAATGATTTGTGTTAAATAAATAAATATAATTGCTCTAAAAATATTTTTAGAGAGGAAACGGCAATTGCAATAACATTGACCTATCCTAAAGATCGACTTATTCGACTAGTAGTAGTCGACTAGTATGTATAGCAGTCGAGTACCATTCGATCATTATTATTCCACAGTTCAATTCCGATTCCTGATTCCTAAACATACCTAGCCTGCCTATTCCAGACTTTGGAATGGATTGCAAAAGAATTATATTTGCTTCTACTAAGTTCCGATCTCATTCCCAATCATCTCTGTCTCCAACTCAAACCCCCTTTGACGGGCCAATTACTAAGTCTGCATTTTTATTCTTCTTAATACATAGATGGACGCATGCATATTGCATACGCCATTGGTTGGTTGCTATTCTATTCACTCACTATACGAACGAACTACAAAAGGTTCTACTAGGACTGAAGTCATGTGAGAGGACGTGTCATGCAGGGTCGCTAAATTATCAAATAATACTAACTACTACCACTATCTTAGTGACAGGAGACAGGACAGCCTGACAGGACAAAGGAAAGGACTGGAGTCTTTCCTATATGCATTACCTAACTTAAATTCTCTAACCTCTTATACATAACAAGCCCAAGAGAGCGCAAAGTTGCAAACAAGTACGATTAGTTATTAGCGCCGAGCATGTGCACCTGTCTGGAAGTAACAATCACATAATAATAAGATTTTTAAACATGTTACCTGCATGTAAGCAGCAGCAGCATGTTAGCTATTTGTGAAAAAAATAATATTTGCAATAACACAGAACAGAAGAACACAATAGTAATATAATTAGCTACTCACCAAGCCTGTGACCTCAACACCTAGCAGATCCTGCTCCCGGTCCAGGATGTCGGACCACTGGTGCGTCAATTGTTTACGGGTGCGCCGGACTCCAGAGCAGCGAAACACTGCCCGGCGAACCCTCTCCCACCGCCGGTGACGCTCCCGGAGCCCGTACCGGGACCCAGGTCTGCTGCCAGGGTTAAGGGGAGGTGGCGCTGGACAAAAAAAAACTGTGTGGCCACCTCCGCCTCAGTGAATAAGGCCCGTGGCTGCACCCCTTCTGGGCGCCGCCTTCCACAAGGAAGGCGCTCACGGCTCTTACTCCTCTTCCCCTGGCCCTTGGTTTTCTTAAGGCTCTTTGCCATGGTTCTGGGTAGGCGGGGCGGAAAAGAAAAGGTAGGAAGTAAGAAAGTAAGTAAAAGAAATGAAAAAAGCAAGTAATAGAAAAAAAGTGAAAAACGCACTAAAAAACACACAAAAAGTAGGAAAAAACGCAAAATATACAATCAGCAATAGAGTGGGATAGATAATAAACAAAAAAGATCAAAAAAAAGTTTCTAGAAACAAAGGATTGAAAAGATATAGGGAGGATAGAAAAACAGGCCCAGAACCATAGCAAAAAGTGAGAAAACAAGATGGCCGCGCCAATTGGCGACTGCGTGGTGAAGTACGCGCTATATTTCCCCCCCGAGCACGCAAAAAGCGTCCACAAACACCCAATACCCATTCCCAAACAGGAAAAACGTATCGCGAACGGGCGGAACAAGCAACTCCGCGTGCTTGCAGATCTCCGCGTAGCTCGCGGAGTTTTTTTTGCGACTTCGTGAATTCCGCGTAGCACGACTACGCGAACTCCACCCAGGGTTATAATTTACTAACATTATCCCACATGGTTAGAACTACTCTTGATGCCCCTTTAACTATAGAAGAGGTATACTCTGCAATTAAGTCCTCAAATCCTAAACGTTCACCTGGACCTGATGGTATTCCAGCAGAATTCTATAAAACGTTTACTGCAGAACTTGCTCTGGTCATCTTATCCTTATTCCGGGACTTTGCTTTCATTGCTTCTGTTGAAAGAACTTTTGAAGACTCCATAATCATTGTTCTCCTGAAACCAGAGAAAGACTATACATTATTTCCAAACTATCGCTCCATTTCACTCATTAATCAAGACTGTAAAATGTATGCCAAAATGCTTGCACTTAGACTGTCTAAGGTATTAAATCATATTATCCAACCAGACAAAACTGGTTTTATGAAGGGAAGATTATTAGCACACACTACTGGACTTGTCTGTCACACTATTGGTTCCCTACTTAAAATTAGTCATCCTAACAGTCTTCTAGCTCTTGATACTGAAAACGCATTTGACAAAGTTAACTAGAAATTCTTATTCAAAACTATGGAAGCATTTTGTTTTGGCACAAGATTTATTTCAATGTTTAAGGCATTACATTCTTCTCCTAGGGCAACTACATATATGAATGGTATTAACGCTACATCTTTTGCTTTAGTTAGAGGTACAAGACAAGGATGCCCTTTACCTCCCCTATTATTTTCATTGCCTATCCAACCTTTATTGTGCCTGCTCCATAACTGACCAGATAGTACAGGGATTACTATCAATAGCACAACCTTAAAACTTCTGCTTATGCTGATGATGTCCTACTCTATATAAAGGATCCTATCAATACCATAAACATTATACTGGGAATTATTAAAGTCTATGCATTAACATCCGGACACACCTTGAATATTAATAGAACTGAATTTTGTCTACTAAATGTATATTGTACAGCAGACATGCTAAGTGGCACTAATATTACCTGGAATTCATCTAGTCTAAAGTATCTAGGAATCTACTTTCAAAATTAAATGAAGGCCACTATTGATATGAATTGCAAAAACGTAATATCCCACATTACAGAGAAATTAAACAAATGTTCATTGTTACAACTATCTTGGTGAAGGAAACTTGAAGCTCTTAAAAGGGGATTTTCTGCTCCACAAATACTATACATACTATCAATGTTACCTGTGTCATTTCTCACACTTTTCTATAAAAACAGCAATAACATTTTCAAAAATTCATCTGGAACAACAAACCCACAAGCATTAAATATAAAACCTTACAAACCTCCAAGTTAGAGGGTGATCTTGATATTCCTGATTTCCAGAAATATAATTTCTCTTTTTTAACTGCACAAAGTTTTCATTGGTCAACAAACTCAGATCCTGATCTAACACCCAAATGGAATCTAATTCTGAGAAATATTGCTGCTCCTTTTCCTCTACCTGCAATTCTTACCATATACCTTTGTAAACTAGGTTCTCACTCTCCAGTCCTCAATGCAACAAAACTTGACCTAGGCAATGCTGATGCATTATTTCATAATAAGATTGTCTATTCTAAAAAAGTGTCATTATGGTAGAATTCTAAGATTAAACTAAATACACTTGTCTCTGGTTGGACTACATGAATTGATGCTGAGATATTTTATATTTCTGATATTCGTCACAGAAATATATTTTTGTGACTCACAGATATACAAACCATATGTCACATCCCTTCCTCTGCTTACCATCAATATGTGGTATTATACAATGCAATCCTTAATGCCTATAACTGCTCTATTCCTCATCCTCAATGCTCGGATATGGAATATTTCTTTAACATTCCTAGATTTTCTGGCCATGTTGCTTCCAAAATATATAAAAAATGAATACTTAATATTTCTTCTCACCTTACTAAATTATCTGAAATGTGAGATCCCATTCTCCATACCAATCATACCCCACAGCACATGAAAAAAATCTGGATCTGCAATATTTCTAGTTGGTACCTTCATCTATTTGCCAATCTCACTCATTTATATTAAACAACGGTAAACAGCAATTGCAACGACAGCCAAACCACGGGTTGCCTTTGCAATGGGGTGAGAACAACAAATGCATCTTAACCATGCATTCCTTTACCACGCATATTGTTACAAGGACATGCCTTAGGTAAAGCGGCGTTGGATTTTGAAATTCAACTCTTTCCCTACTGTTGCGCGGACTGGAGTTGGAATAGTAAATTATACTGTTCCAAAATCCAGCCCTTTCCCAAAGGCATGCCGCAGTAAAAATTTGCATGATAAAGGAATGCGTGGTTAAGACGAATTCATCGTTCCGACCGCGTTGTTAAGGAACGCGTGGTTTAGGCATGTGTGGTTGTGTCATACAACCCTAAACAACTGTTATTGGTCTCCTGCCAAATTATATGATGCAAATCTTTGTGATAAACCAGATTGTTGGTACTGTAATTTTGAACCTAGTACTCTGAAACTTATGTTTTTTAATTGCCCAGTTATTTTTCAATTTTGGTTCAATGTTTGGGACAGAATGTAGCCAATTTTTCGTATTGATACTTTTTCGGCCTTTGACATTGTCATAAACAAATCTTCTACCCTTGCTACTCCTTTAACATATATGGACATTAAATTATTTAATATTTTCATTTCATGTGTGATCAAATCCATTACTATGAATTGGAAATCTGCAAACCTTTTTATCCATACAGGCTTGGTGGGACTGGATTTTAAATCTAAGGAAAGGAAGTGAATTTTCTTTTAACAAAACTAAAAAGTCCTCTCCAATCAAATCTGTTAAATAGAAAATATTGGATGGCTATATTTCCATTTGCTAGCAATAAAAACGCATTTTCAATATTGTTAACCAGTATTGCATAAGTAACCTTGAATAGGTTTATATAATTTATATTTAGGTTTGTTAACATCTCCGCTTCCTTTTTATATTACATAATCCTATATGATATGCATATCAGTATTATGGCTGTTCACCTCATTTTTGCTGAGTTTATTTGTCTGTTTTGTTGCTCATATATTTATGAAATTCAATAAAATATTTTGAAAAAAAAGGGGGAGAAACAAAAAGGCAAACATTGGAAGTTAGGAGAAGAAGGCTGATAGCAGCCATTATTATCTCTGAGCCACAACATTATGTACAATGGAATGCCCAACATTACAATGTTGTAATATAGCCTGATAGCCTGCTGCCGAGGGCTATACCAGTTGTTAAAGGCCCTGAACCCGAGTTGTATGCCCGAGCCACAGGCGAGGGCCTATAACAAGGAAGAGGGCCTTTAACAACCGGTATCGCGGAAGGCCTATAGGGATATTAGGGCATTCCACCCACTAAAGGAAACATGTAATAAATTGAAAAGGGAGAAACGCGAAGACAAACATTTGAATGTTGGAGCTCCAGGCTTATACCAGCAATTATAAGTCCAAAGCTACTCCATTGTCGTCAATAGAGCTCTCAACATTCCGAATGTTCTAATATAGCCGTACAGCCCGCAGCAGACGCTATACTGGCCATTAAAGGCCCGCTCCAGCGTTTCAGCTCACAAGGGAGCTGGACATTACTGCTGGTATAGCTCAGCTACGGAGGGCTATGAGGCTATTAGAACATTCCACCACTAGAGGGCAGAATGTTCTAACAAATAAAATAAAGGCCTCAGGGAGCCCGAGGGGATTGAAATCCCTCGGGCTCCCTGAGGCCTTTGTTCACAGCAACAGCTGTGAACGACAACATCGGAATGTTGGAGCTCCGGGCTTCTACCTGACATTAGAAGCCCGCATCACTCAATTGTTTTCAATAGAGATCCCAACAATCCAATGTTCTAATGACTCATATACCTTCAAGGAAACATTTTAGAATTTTCAAAACAATTTCAAGTCGCAGCCATCACACATTTCAACTTTATCAATAAAATGTCCACCATCTTACAAGACATCTCTCACTTCACACTGACTGGATTTGTGACCAGAGTCTGGGCACTGGTCAAATTCAGGGGAAGCATGCCGTCCATCTGAGCTGGAAAGACTTGCAGGCCTGGGACTGGAAAACCTTGCTATCCTATGTTTAACCAACATGGTGCAAGTAATTCAGAAGGGATGCTGCTTAAGGTCCCCTTCTAATATATGTCCTCCAAAATGCTTTAAGAAATTAAGGTCACTATTGAACCCATCATTCAAAGTTGCAAAGGTATACCCAGACATGCTCACTGTGCCACTAGAACCATGCCACACCTGACTAATCCTGACTAATGGGCCCCAACCAGGGCAAAAATGGTCTTGGTTTGCTTATCTTCCAGTACAGGGAGGACCTAGCCTGCCAGTTCGGTCCGGACTGTTCCTATTGGATCACGGTCGAGACTGATTTGCATATGGCTGTGTCCAAACTGAGGTGGCATGGTGGGCAAAAGAACAATGGGTTGGCATGCCACACTAAGCAATTGCTAGTGGTTAGAATTATTGTAAGCATTCCTCCCATCAGCTTTTGTGTGTTTGATGGAACACCCTAAGTGGAAAAGGTATGCCCAGACGTGGGTTTCTTGCTCACTGTGCCCCTGAAATCAACCTAAACACGACTGATGAGCCCCAATCAGAGAGAAAACAATCTTGGGTTGCTTGTATTCCTGTTCAGAGAAGACTTGGCCTGGCAGCGCGGGCTCGATTGTTCCTACTGGAGCAGGGTCAAAACTGAGCGGGATATGGTTGGGTCTAAACTGAGGTGGCATGGTGATCAAAAGAACAATGGGTTGGAATGCTACCCTGAGCAACTTCCAGAAGTTAGACTTATTGCAAACATTCCTCCCATTACCTTTTGTGTGTTTGTTGTAATCCTGTTGGAGCTGTCTGTAACAATTAGCACTGTTGATCATCACACTACACCACATTTTACCAGAGTGCCTTGTGCAAGCGAAGCGTGGCAGCAAAACATTTGTCTGGCTAACCTTCTTTCTTAGTGAAAGAATACAATCCATCCTTAAGAAATGTTTGGGGCATGCAGAAAATACACTTAACACTGCCAAGGAGCCAACACATTCAAATGGGAACATTCCATAATTCGCATTTTGGTGTGCCCCTTGCAAATTTGAGAATCTACTTCAGTCTTGAAAAGGTTATGTCAGTCAACATCCACATCTGCCTGTGCAATGGACATGGGTCTCCACATGCGTGGGTGAAGTCAGAGATTACACCTTCTCATGAAACATCCTCGAAGGATGCCTCAACTCTAGAGGTTCCCTCCACATAGTCTAACCAACTCCGAATGCAACCACAACGATTGGGGAGAGACAAATTGAAAACTATAGAATACTGTCTTACTGTCTAAAACAAAATATCACCCTGGATATATGACTTTTATCCATACTGAAAACATCCACTATTAAAAGGAATACTTGGGTGTTTTGGGGTATTTTTATTCTCTAAAAGACTGTGGCGGGCAATTATGCTTAAAGTGCTCTCTGGAACATGGTTGAGTCCATCCTGGTTGTTAGGTACCAGGATGTTACCCGATGATGAAACATGCCACTAATAGAGTGGATGAGGGTCCTATACCTAATAAACATACGTTTTTTTGGCCTTGGTGGAAGGATTAGCAGACGTTCTACTGTGACCTACAATTTGAGTCTGTAGGCAACATTTAGAATTATAGATGGGTAACAGTGAATTTTTTTTTCACCGAACGGTTCTGAGTGACATCAAATAGACAACGCGAGTGAAGCTTGAGTTGACTATAATGTCACTCAGAACCCTGTGGTGAAAAACATCCCCTTAATTCACTTTTTACCCATCTGTAATTTCATGTCATATATGGCCCCCAAAATCTTCTGCCTCTGCTTTCCACTGATATGCAGGGGTAGAGGAGCAATGGGACAGAAATACATTACATGTCCTCTGTAATGTATCCCTGTCCCAAAGGTTATACAAAACTTACCTGCCACCCTTGACCAACACCGCCACCTCCCTGCCTTCCCTCCTCCATCACGATAAGTATAGTGGGAGTGGCTCTTCATGTCTGGGTGCTGGTTGTAAGTTGAGTGCGATCGTGTACTGTGTTCCTGTGTTTGGTTTGACTGCTTGTTGTCTGATATCCTATGATGGCCTTGAGCGTTTTCTACTGTTGGACTCTGGACACATTATCGGCCATGTGATTGCTTTTGCTTACTTTTTATTCTTTTTTAATGATGTGCTTATGTGCCATGTTACTTAATTTAACGATGTGGAACTCCTGGCATGGACGATGTACTGCCAATGGTCCACGCTGTATATTTACTTGATTGCTCAACTCAGTTTCTCCTTCCTTTAATATCCTGTAAAAACAACTATGCTGCTGTTTGTTATATGTTTCAATAAAAATATGTTTACAAAAAAAAAAAACATTTGAACTGATTGCTTGATCTTCACCAATTTTCACTCACTCCTAAAAGTCCCCCAAAGCATTGCTTTAGTCAGGTCTGGTGCGGATTGGCCTATTGGGGCAAAGAGTTGGTAAAAAATCAAATTTCCTGTGGAATTAGGTGTAAACCTTAACTACAGAAGTGCATCTATACCACTGCAATATATAAGTGTCCACGAGGCTTAGGATGACTGTATTAATGTACAAATTAGGAAAGGTGTGTAGCAACCAGGTGAAGCAGAGAGCTGCTGTTAAAAGCTGTAATAACTTATAGAAGGGCTTATACCCACTTTGGGAATGGGTGCTGTTTTACTAATCCACAACAGTGCAATGCATACAGATATGCAAGCATTTCTTTGCCCATATTGCAGAAGCCTGAATTAATTTGACAAGGTAAAGGCACTGTATGTAAATGAGGATTATCCCACCCTGTGCTATGCTCTTCATCTGTAGCTTGTGAATGAATTTAAAGAGTTTGGGCTGACTGAATTTCGAAATGAAAGTAAGACCCCATCACATGTTATTAACACAAAATGCTGATAGGTATAGTGAGAGTGGCTCTTCATGTCTCGATGCTGGTAGTAAGTTGAGTGAGATTGTGTACAAAGAAAGGAGGCGGTTACCAGGATGAGGCACTCCTAGGGGCATATTCTCAAGAACGTGTGATAACCACCGCAAGTTTAGCTTAACGCAACTTTGCATATCGCAGTCTATCACGGGAAAACGACGCCGTGTGAACGTAGTATTCCCAACCTGGCGGCACCATGCGATAGTCCCACAATAACGCGTCAAATGACCGTGTTAAAATTAACGCGACGCTGCAAAAATGCGAAACACGAGCGCGAAAAAAGTTGCGATGAGGCCAA
This sequence comes from Calotriton arnoldi, assembly GCA_963921515.1. Lineage (NCBI taxonomy): Eukaryota > Metazoa > Chordata > Amphibia > Caudata > Salamandridae > Calotriton > Calotriton arnoldi. Next base: position 2,646,484 of record CAWUFW010001326.1, on the reverse strand, counting down.
CCGCAATACAAAAATCAGCGATAACCAGCGACCGGCCTGCAATTCCCACGCATCATGCGGGAAAATGCACTATAAAAGCTGAACAAGAAAAACACACCATAAACAAAATAAACTGCGTAGCAACATGGATGCACCCGGAACGAGTGCCCAGGTCAACGCGAACTCCACAAGCCCCACAGACCACCAGCAAGGATCCTCGGGTTCGGGGAAGGCCAAGGAGAAGAGGAAGAGGAAGACGGGGTACAGTCCGCATGACAACCGGATCGTCGTCACGGAGGTGACAGAGCACTAACAACAACTGTCCGTCACCTCCACCGTGTCATTGGCAACACAGACGGAAAAATGGCATTCCATCGTGAATTCAGCCGGAGTGTCGAGGAGGCCAAGATGCGCTGGCACGATGTGAAAAGCCAAACCAAGCGGAAACCCGCTGCCAACAGGAAGGCAGCAATGGCGAATGGAGGTGGGAGTCTTGCGCCACAGGAGGAGCTGGAGCAAATGGTGGCCACAGTCATCAGTGTGGAGACAGTGCAAGGAGTCGGGAGTCCGGACACTGCTCAACATGACCTGACACAACATCAACAGGGTGAGTAACGAACAGGGACTGTGGGGACGGGGGGGGACGGGCACAATGGCACACATGCACAACGACGTGTAGCACACCGCACACCCACAATGAGCCTGGGTCATGTCCCTGATCACAGTGGCACACTGCAGCACACATACAAACATCAAGTAGGCCCCCGCCCAAAGGGGTCCCACCCCACACATCACCAATTCCACAACACACAGATGCACCCGTGCGAAACATAGCAAAGATGCGCATGTGAGAGCCACACTGACAATGCAAGTGACACCACATGACGAGCAGCATGGCTGGAGTACAATCACCATGACATTGTGCACACCACGAGACTGAGGTGGCTGAGTGTGGACCACATCTGGAAAGGAGCAGGTCACACACTGACACATCCACGTGCACAAACAACCACTGACGTCAACAATACATCTTCAGACAAACAATGCACAAGAGTACAAAAACCGTCCAAGAGCACAAATGACCCAAGTCGCCAACATCACAGCACCTTAAAAGCACAAAAGCCAAAGGCATACCGCCTCCAAGGGATAAGGGGCAGCAAAATCACAGCTGCAGGTGCGACTCTCACACAATGCAGCACACACACATAGCAATGACAGCACATCCACATGGACGACAATGTGGTACACAGTGCAACACTTACACTGCGGAACAGAGGACACAACTGGGTCTGCCTATGTGTAGAAAATGGCCAATCACATCTGACATAGCAGGAAACTGTGAGATGCAAATGTACGTGTACAACCTCACCTACGTCATGTAGTCCAAATGTCCACTGTCCCGCATCAAATAGTCCGCCCCTCCCAAACAGTCACAATGTACATTGTCATGAAGTCTGTATGTAAACTTGAACAATGCGTCAACATACATGCCAACACAATGTCAACAAGCATCTCCCATTCACATTGCAGAGGGACAAACAACACCTCCAGCAGAGCAGACCAGACAACTCTACAGTGATGCTGAAGAGGACCTCCACACTTACGACACCGGTGCCCTACAACAGTCCATGGACATCTTAGGCAATCGACCTCCAGGAGCAGGGCAGCACCGCTGCATCGAGGATACCCCACCCCCTGCACAGACAACACAGCTGGACGCACCCACCACCCCAGCTGGCTCCCAGCAGCCCACCGAAGCACACATCGCATTCCAAGGCCAGGTATCAGACTGCCAGAAGGGGGTGGCCGAACATGTGCGGGTGGGGTACTACTACCTCATGGAAGCCGAACTAGATCACATACGTGGGTGTCTAAATCCCATCAGGGACCACCCACACTCCCCAACGGAGACCCACACTGTGACAGAGACACATGCCTCTGCACATTTCCAGTACTGAACCACACCCAGAGCCACGGGATAATCATCCACACCCCCACGCTGGACTGGCGTTCGCCGGGCCAGCCCACTCTGCACACGCTTACAGGGGGGGACATCACAAGCTACATTTCTGCGATCTTCCCCACTGGCTGGGGTGACATGGTTGCGTCCACTGTCCACTTCACTCCAAACACCAGCAGGTCATGTAGACATGGCTATGTCTGTGGTCTGCATACTGCAGTCTGTCCAGCACATCTCCGCCACACTTGGCATTGTGTACATTCTCATTCATGGGTCACTTGCCTCCTTCGCACATGCCTGATTCCCACCTCTCCCCACATTCCGCTATTGTGTGGCTGAGGTGCCATGCCGTTGATGGCTCATGTACATGGCTAACCAAGATTGCCACAGTAAGTTGTGCTGTCGTGTCTGGTGGGTGGGCATGTTGTTTGGCATGTTGTATGTGATTTTGTGATGTGTGCAGTGCCAGAGTTGTGAGTTGCATGATTGTGGAGTTGAGGTTTGTGGTGTGGTGTGGTCATTTGGTACTTGCCAACGAGCAGTGCATTCCCATAGGTGCCATCCTGGAAGCGCTTGTTGATGTTGGACTGTCGGAAGATGAAGGGATCATGCACACTGCCTGGGTAGTTGGCTACGACATTGGTGAAGAGTCCCCTGTGGTCCACTATTGCCTGCATGTTGATGGAATGCGTGTGCTTTCTGTTGCGGTAATTGTGAGCAGTGTCGGCAGGGGGCACAAGTAGGACATGTGTGCAGTCGATTGCCCCCAACACATACGGGAATCCAGCTATGGCGTATAGTCCTTGCTTGGTCTCCAGCTGTTCCTGCGCATTGTGGGGGGCGTATAAGTACTAGAGTACCTAGCTGATGATGGCATCCAGGACAGGTGTGAGGAACTTGGATGGGGCTGGCTGTGAGACTCCTCCGACTCTGGCGGTTGTTGGTTGGGAGGTACCAGAGGCCAACAGGTGCAGCACAGCCAGCAGCTTTGTCTGCGGAGGGATGTTGGTTGTCCGCTGTGTTGGTACCATCAGCCTGTGGGCAATGATGTTCAGGATGCGTAGGGTGGTTGTCCTTTTGAGCCTGTAGTGGGCATTGACAATGTCTGGTGTTAGGTCTGTGAGGCAGGTGCATTTCCTGAAGGTTCGCTGTCTTTGTCTGAGCTGCCTCTGTGGTGGTCCGGGGGGCTGGGGGGCAGGGGGGATCCGGGGGGGGGGTGGCGGGGGTGGTGGCGGTGGGTGTTGTTGCCCTCTCGGGGCTCCGGGATGCATGGTGAGTGGCTCCATGGCATCTGTTGTTCTTCATGTGTGGCTCTGGGCTGGGCTCCCTTTGATGGTGCAGGTTGTCGTCCGACTTTACACCAGGTAAGAGCAGGTGTTAATTTCCTGCTGCTAACGCGCCTATCGCCTGTTTTGTGGTCTTATCGCCGATGTGGCTGGTCGTTCAGAATGTTGAGGTGTGGTGTTGTCGCGGATTTTTGCTCGGGAACGCCTACTCTGCATCTCATTAGCGATAGTTGCTGGGGTCATCTGTGGCGATGTTTTTTGCGGATGCTTTCGCAAGTAAACTGGTGGTATCGGCTGTTAGCACCAGCTTGTGAATGGGGCGATAAATTTATCGCGACTTTGGCTGCGATAAAGTCCCGATAACTCGGCGATAGCTCCTTGAGAATATGCCCCCTAGTGTGTAGTGCTTAGAATAATGTTAGTCACCGAGAAACAGAAAAGAGAAATGGCCAGCTGCATTTTGGTTCCTTCTTGCGTCGTACATCATTTGTGATATATCAGGGTGCTGTTGCACTACACATGACCTGTGTTAATTTGGGCTTTATTCTGAATGTAAATATACCATGCTATATGGGGGTTCAATTTTGCACTACACATCACCTGTGAAGTTTGAGGCTCTACTGGACTGTAGATTGCCTGTGCTGCATTAAGGTTTGGTTTTCACTGTAAATCACTTTTGATGTACAAATGTTTCATTTTGCACAGCACATCACCTGTGATGCATCGGGATTCCTTTTCCACTGCACATTGCCTATACTGTACCGGGGTTCCAGTTTGCACTGTATATCATCTGCAACAATTTAGGGTTCATTTTGTACTGTTTATCATATGTGATGTATTAAGGTTCATTTTGTTTCACACTCTCAATTTAAGTTGTGCTCGAAAGTGCAAGGACAGTAGTTGCACTTGACAACACTCAATCTCTCAATCTACCAATGTCTTTTCTTTATCCCAACAAGAAGTGCCATGCAAGGCCTCTCAGAGGTCCAGAGAAGTCAGTACCACTTCTTGCTTTAGAGTCCTCAAGTCACAATTTTAGCGTTATGAAATTATCCCGAAAATTCACACTTCAAAAATGTAAGCCCCCTTTGAGCTTAAGCTTGAGGTTTGGACTTAAAGGCCCTCCTCGCTGAGCCTCTGAACCTCCTGTAGCAGATTCACCTGTTATTGCCACAGGGTGTATGCTGTGTCCCTAACCCTGTCCTTTTCAATTGAATACACTAAATTAGGTTGTTTAACTTCGCTGTAAGGCCATTGTAAGTTGATGCTGAAAATACACCACTGGTAGTTAAATGTCATATGTGGGCTTCGGTGATTATTTATAACACCCAGAAACGGCTATAACTACACAGAGAGCATTATTGTGGTTTGGACAGATTGAAGTTTAGAAGCATGGCAAGGCTTCAGGGCAAGGAAAAGCGAATTGCCCTGTTGGAAAGCCTACTTTTATATATTACCTTAGTCACTCCTAATGTAGTCCTTTCAGCCCACAGGGCTGTGTGTTCAATCTATAGAAGTGGAACAAGTTAGATAGTAGGGAAAAGTATGTACCTAGAGTGAACAGTTATAGACAGCTGTTTTTCACTGTGTCGGTAAAGCATCATTTTGAATGAGCAGGCTTGGTCATAAATAAAAGTATTTTTATTGTATTTTTAAATGGGAAAATGATAGAACTTTCATCAAAAGTTAATCTCCACTTCATATTAAAATTTGAGTTAAGGGAAGAAAATATATTTTGGATAAGGTTAGTGGAAAAGTAAGTTTATAAAAGTATACTTTGTACTGTATGAGAGTGGACTGGGTTAGAACTTGGTTGCGAAGTTGACCTGCTGCAGAGACCTAATGCACATGCATGCCTGGCTGTTCATGGCTCCCATCCTGGAGGACAATAGAGCTGCTTCCAAGAGAAAGATGAACTGATGTTAACTGTGGTAACAGAGATTAACCATCTCTGAGAGGGACAGGAATGATTTTCAACGTAAAGTGCAGGTTTTGCACCTCTTCCTATTGAAGTTGAGATCCTAGATGGGGATCTATGAAACTCAAACCATTGATGCTCAGAGTGACACACTAGACTATATGCACTTCCATTAGTAGGGGAAACTAGTTCTAGCACCGGCAGGGGCAAGAAAACCTGATCTCCATGAGGGAGTGCCTGGAAGGGGGAGTAAGGCTCTTTCAGCTGAAGGAAGGGTGGGGCCATTTTGGATAAGGGATTCTGTGAAGACTTGAAACAAGAAGTGCTTATAAAGGACGTTGAGTTTTGCCTGCACGTTGCCAAGATTTGGGTGTAGGGAATTTTATAATCACAGGCAAGTGCACCTTTTATGACTAGCACCTCGTCATCACTCCCTCAGAACATTGACCTGGGAGAAACATCTTCAAGAAGATTCTGTCTTACTGCTGAGAAAGAGGATTGAAGGACTCCTCACTCATATTTCTTTGGGGGGGGGGGGTGGTCTTTAACGGACTGGGACTCAAAATGCTCTCTAAGGGTCAAGTGGTTGGCCTGTCGTTGCTACTACAGGGAGACAAAACACAGACTGGCTCTCTGCTCCAAACAAGGCCAATCTGACCAATTGGGACTGGGTCCTGAGAGAGCCGTGTCTGGATAGAGAGACCTGGCACATTGAAGACAGCCTGAGTATCTGAGAGTCAAGGAGAACAGGGTGACTTTCACTGCATCAAGAGCAGACTTTCGGCTGTAACACGATAGGACAGAGAGACCGATATCACGCTTGGAGCTGTGAGAGAGCATCCTGATGATTGCGAGCACTGGAGTGTACCAGCATGGTTACTGACTCTGCCCCTCACTCCCTGCCCTCTGTGAGGCAGAACAGCTTGCTACTAACTTCTCCTTGTTTTCTTTTCTGTTGCAAGAGCAGCTTCTGGTGGCCGTTTTTGGGTAACACACATAGACTGAAAGTGACCCTTAGTTCTCCATTGTTCCCATGGCTAAATTTCACCATATTATCCTAAAATAAACATACGTGTCGCCGGTCCCCCTTATTTGATTTTTATCATCTTTGCTTATTAAAGTTTCAGAACTTTTTCTAAATTGGTTTGAGAATTTTGTTGTGTTATGTGTCTAACTTTAATGCTGTTTAGTACTGATTAAACTTAACCCACATTTCTCTGGGTAGTTGCCTCGTGCTTGCGCCATTGCTATTAGGGGTTGAGAGAAGAGGGTCTCCTAGAACTATGCTGTATCCTAACCAGGCGTGTTTATCACGGTGGGAAGAGTAGCCCCCTCCCACATTGATACCCTATTTTAGGCAGCCCCATTTCCAGGGCCGGATAAACCAGGGATGATGCACCCAATGAGAGCTTTGCATGGAACTGCCTTCAATGATAATGCAGGGCCTCTGAAATGTGAACTAGAACATAGCTCCAGAGACTGTTCAACCGAGCAATTAAGGTCATGTGATGAATGGCCTGCAGCCACACACAATTGTGCAGTTTGTAGTCATCAGTTAACCTGGCTCACCGCTGATATCTGTGTACAGCATTAACACAAATCCTGGCAAGACCAACTCAACATTTCATCCTTCCAATGTCAAGCACTATTACCTTGGGTATTAATTAAATGTGTTGTTTACAGCTCTTAGAAACTGCAAATCTTCGTCACTAAGCACTATGTAAAAAGCAAGTTATGGTGATTAGAAAAAAACAGAGGGTGTGTGCATGCTGACGTCACTAATGGCCTGTGACGCAGCATCTGTGCATCTTTGGTTGCATAGTGACTCGCAAGTACCCCGTGGTCTGTGGGTACTCACTCCTCCGGCTAGCCAGTCTGCTATAAGACCAGACAATATAAATGTATATCGCAACACTTCTGCGCATGACCCCATTCACCCATGACCTTTTTTTCAATCATGTGATGAACTGACTTTTCAGCTGAAGAGCAGTTTGAACACCTGGAGGCTTAACACGTGCCCGCGCTTTCTTCCCTGTGGCACACCAGCTGCGCCGTCTGAAGTCTTCGCTTATAAACCGCCCGCCATGATGTATGTTTATAATAGGAGCAGCCAGAGAAGGGTTTCCCTGACAGGTACAGGCGCGCCTGCCTGACAGCTCTCTGAAGATCAGAGAGCTGCTCGTTTCTCGAGCTGTGTCTCCGACATGCCTCCTCCCTCCCGCTGCGAGGCCTGCGCTTCCACCGCAGGGACAGGTTCACATCCCGGGCACGGTGCCTACGTCACACACGGCATCTCGGGCTCCCACATTCACAAATTAACATAATACAGGCCCTGACGTTCAAAGGTTTTTCCCAATTCGCAGTGGCGGTGCGTCCATTGGGGCGTTGGGGCGTTGCCCCACTAATCAGCATGGCCACATTCTTCCTCGTTAACTTAACAAGGAAGATTAACAACTTACTTCTCCCAGCACCGGCGCGGCGTCCTGCGGCCGGAGTCAATCAGGAGTCAGACCCTAGACACGTCGCTGAAGGGGGTGGGGGCGGGTCCGGGGCAGCACTGCAGGCCAGGGCTGGGTTTGTACTTGAGTTGTTGACTGACAGGCTGCAGCAGCAGGGCAGGCCCGGTGCGCATGTTCGGGTTCAAGCTGATCATTTTTCTGATCAGCCCGAACATGCGCACTGCAGTGCCCTGCATTAGGAGAGAGGGTGGCCAGTGACCGCAGCCCCCGGTCTCCTATGGGCGGGGACAGTCTCTGCTCAAGCCACTCCTGGCGCTGCTGGAGCAGCGTCTGGATTGGCTGAGAGGGGTTGCCACCAGCCACTCACTAAGGCACCAACGCGTCCCCGGCCCAGGAGCACACAGCAGAGGCGGCGCGGACCGACCCGGCGGTCAGGTAAGTTTTTAAGGTTATTCTTTCTTTATTTTTAAACCCCCCCCACCCGACCCCCCCCTGAACACACCCCGCGAGTATTGCGAGACACGACTTAGCTATGTGACATTATGATTCCACTTGGGTTTGAACAATGAAACCATGGGGTGTGACCCCTTTAATATCAGACACGAGTTGTGTTCTGCAAAGTATATAGAACTCCAGGAATACATTCAGCTATAATGGGCAGGCGGGGTGATGAAACTACAGTCACTAGACCATAGAACTGCACGGATACTAGTTGTGCATAAATATTTTGCCATGTGTAAATTATTAAAAACAGAACGGTTATGCATTAACCTGGCAAAGTTTAAAAGGTAGAGTTAAATATTACGGCCTGCATGACCCGTCAAATGTCAGTGAGTTTTTAACTCGGAGCCTTTTTACCAACCAGCTTGGGAGAAGATGAGTGTGTTTTACTCAGGTAGCAAAGGTACAACCAAAAGATGTGTAGAAGGGGAAAAGATCGTTCACGATTCTCAGTTCACTGTACACCAGTTCCAGACCACCCAGTGCGGTGGAGGCCACTGTACAAGTCAGGTACACAAACTCTTCAACTCCTGTCTGCAGCCAGAAGCTTTAGACTCTGATTGTTATGGAAACTCGAAATGTACTTTTGATGTTAAATGAAAGATCCTGTAGACGTGCATCTATTGTGCTTTAATCTTTTATTCTTGGCTAGGCCTCTGGAAAAGGATCTGCCTTCAGGGTGTTCAGCAATACATGGATATCGAACTCAAAGTAGACACCCACACCCATATACACACCACAGACACACATTCATATACACTCGCCGCACATGCACACATCAGACAAGTATCCATACAAAGCAGGACAGACAGGAAGCTGAGGTTAAGGGCTCCTCCTATATTTCTGTTGCTTGTTGCGTCTCGGGGGCTGGGGCTGTTGACAAAGTGTATCCCCTCTCAATCACGAAAAATAACCTTAGCAACGTTTGAAAGCATGGGTCTACGTTGTTAACTTATAAAGGAAGGTGCACATTTTACAGGTCAAGTAGCTCTTTCAGTCAGCATTGCATTCAGTATTTGGAGTCGTGGATAAACGTTAATTGTGATAATGCTATGCAATTATTGGGTTGCCTCCTGCAGTTTTACCACACAGTAGGCTTAACAAACTGCGTTTATTTTTTACATGTTATTGTGTTTATAAACTTTTCATTATTTTTAAGCAGTAGTCCTTAACTTTACGGTTTTTGATTCGCGTGCGTGGCGTTTGAGGCCATTCCTCTTTTGGACCTGAAAGGCCCTTATTGAGCAAAAGAGATTCAAATGTTTTCTTTTCCGTGAAAATCACTTGAAGTCCACGTGCATTAAAAAGGTGAATAAATGTGACCTTGTGTAATAAAACTCGTGCTCATGTGAAGCGCTCCAATACTTTTGGGTCGAGTTCGTGTTATGTTAAACTGCAAAAAAAAAAAAATAACATTCTTCTACATGTGCTAGGCTTTCCATATTCAGTCAGTGTCCAAGAACCTCTTTAATTTTGTAGCAGGTTTCATAATCTACTGCTGAATTAGAAGACAAGCCCTTATCTCGTTTTCCACAAATTGTGTGATCCTGGACAAACCACTTAACCTTCGAGCGCCTCAGTCTCCTTTCTGCCCTAAACTGTGGTTGCCTAGAGCTGTCCAGCTGAAGTGTGCACTGCTGCACAGAAATCTATAGCCATGATTTAGTCCACTTTCTTTATTATGCTAAGCGATCTTTGTAAACTCTCACATGAAGATTGTAATTGTGTTTTCATATTAGAATCCGCATAATTCCTTTACCAAATGTACATTACGTTTGTATTACTCTTTGAATCTTCTACGTTGAAACTGTCTCAGTTTACATGCTGTTATCCAACTCCGCCTTTCATACTTTTGATAAAATAAATACCATTAATTCAAAAGCATGTGTTGTTTAAGGCACTGAGAGAGTGCTGGGGCTTCAGTTTATGGAGTAAGAGTGCTGTGTATTGTGTCCATGAAGATAAGGTGCCAACTGAGTACTGATTAAGGGGTGGGAGGAGTATGCAGGAGGGGTGAGAGAGCGACAAGAGAAACATAAGGGAGAGAATAGAGCGTGCAGAGGGAGAGAGAGAAAAGTAGTGGAAGAGGGGAGGAGAAAAAGTGTGAACACTTGGAGGAGAGAGAAATATATGGAAAGAGTGACGGGGAGATACAGAGGGAAAAGAAAAGACAAACCACAAAGAAAGGAGAAAGGGACCGACTAGAGTGAGGAAGCAGAGAGAGTAAGCAAGAGCAAGACAGGTAAATAATGGGAGGTGGAGAAAGAGAGAGAAAGAACGAAAGAGGAAGGAGGAAGAGAGGGGAGGGACAGAAGTGATAAAGAGAAAGAATAGAAGATGAAGATAGAGCAGGAGAGGAGCATAAAGAAAGAAAGAGACAGAAAGAAAGAGGAGAGTTAGAAGGATAGGGGAAGAGAGAAGAGGAGTCAGGGAAGACGAGAGAGAGAGACCAAGTGCTGCGATTTCTGTAATAAACACAAGATGATGGACGGAGTGCTGAAACTTTTCAACTACTCACCCCCAGTCAAGACAGCTGGGTTTAATCCATTGTTCTTTTGCCCACCATGCCACCCTAGTTTGGACCCAGTCATATGCATATCAGTCTTGAACCTGCTCCTCATGGGAACAGTCCAGCACAAACTGCCAGTTTGCTATGTTTGCCCTAAGTGGGACGGGTATGCCCAGACGTGGGTCCCGTGTTCACTACCCCCACCAGATACAAGCTAGCCTGGCTGATGAGGGATGATACCCCGAAACTGGTTCTAGGGTGCTTGTTTCAGGTCCAGGGAAGACCGGGACTGGCAGTTCGGGCTGGACTGTTCCCATGGGGAGCAGCGTCAAGACTGATTTGCATATGGCTGGGTCTAACCTGGAATGGCGTGGCATGCAAAAAAAATTGATTTAACCGAGATCTGTGACTGGGGGTGAATGTTTGATTTGTTCAGCATGAAGACTGAAGGTGGGGAGCTGGTTTCTGGCGTGTTAAACATGTAATACTCCCCTGTGTTTGGTTTCCAGTTCCCTGGGCGAGGCAGGTATGCCTGTTAAACATGTGGGTGCTGCTGAGCTCATGTCCTGGGCTGGGAAGCTTATGTTCAAGGCTATTTTTCAGCACCTTGATCCTTTTTCATGTTTCCATATTGCCTCTTGGAGTCTTGGTACAGCACTGTGGCTAATAAAAAAATGCTTCCTTTGATATTACTCAGCAATGCATTGTATCTCGAAGTCTCTTATGAAGCTCTGTGGTTATACTGAATAAGCAGCTACCTATGTTATATGACATCTCTTTATTAATGTAATAACTGCACTTTCACAATTGCTTTCTTAACCTTGCTTTCTCAAATTTGCTTGAAAATGCACCATTTGTCCACTCTTTCTTCAAAATTTTCTCGGGGGGAAAACGCCCCCGAACCCCCCTTAGGTTGTTCGGGCTCGCGTGCTATGCTCGCTCGCAGCGGTGGAGTATGACAATAATTTTACGCCTCACCACTTTCAAATGTCACCAGCCGCCACTGCCCATTCGGTGTCTACGGAGAAATGCGTTCCAGTCTCGGCGTCGGCTCAACGTTATGTGATTTATGTGATTCTGGGCAAAACACTTAGGGGCCGATTCCGATCTCGGCCGGTAGGGCACCGAATCGGATTCGGCTTAACCGGATCCGATTCGGAGCCCTATTTCCCGACCGAGTCGTACTTGCGTCCGGGCGAGCGAGTACGAACGTGCGCTCCCGAAATCTCCGACCGACTCGTTCGCAGAACCCGACCGCTCCGACCGACTCGCACGGGGACGACTCGCACCGCGCAATGGAGACGTTCCCCGGCCGGGTAAGTACGATGCGCATCGCGACCGCTCCGACCGACTCGCGCAGACCGGCTCCAAGGAGCTGTCGGAGCCGCACTTTGGGGGTCCGTGTTGGACCCCCTGGAAGCGTAGGCACGCGAGTCGCACACAGGGGGAGCCATGGGTCCCCCTACACGTGCATGTACGGTGCGACCCGCATCGACGCGAACACGCTGTAGGGGGCGCCCTTGTTCGCGCCGTGCCCATTGAGTCAATGGGAGCCCGTCTACGCGTCGTACGACTGGCTCCCATTGACTTCAATGGGAGTCCGACCGAATCGAGTCCGATAGCATACGTGCGCATCGTACTCGTTCGGTCGGACTGCTAGGGTCCGATTCGGTCGGAATTCTCTCCGAGTCCGGCTCGGTCGGAGAGGTTTCCGGCCCGAATCGGAATCGGCCCCTAAATGTCCCCCTGCCTAAAAAATGAATGTGACCATCTGTAATGTCACTGTTGGCTCATGTAAAGCGCTCCAATACATTCGGGTCGAGTTCGCGCTATATAAAACTGCAAAGAAATGCATTGATACATAAGAGCCACAATTATTTTAAGGATGTATCTTAAAATTATTATATAGTGCCTACTTTCCAAACACTCAGGGGCGCTGATTACGACTTTGGCGGTCCAGGAGCGGGGCTGCGCGGATCGCCACCGCCTCGCTCCCACACCACCAAAGTCGACTGCCGGACACCCGCCAGATTAGGAGTTTTCTCCTGGTCTGGCGGGCGGTCCTTTGGCGTTCCCACGGCGGTGCCTTTCAAAAGTGCACCGCAACAGGAATGCCAAAGCAAGTTCCTGCATGGCCTGGACTGTTAAGTCAATGCTGTTCTGGAAGTGGGCATGCATGCACACAAGGGGGGACACCACGTGCCCCCCTGCATGTATCTCAGCGTACAGGGGCAACAGAGGGCCCTGTAGGGCCCCCTTTAATCCCCCACCACCAGCCTTCTCATTGCGGGCTCACCACCATGAAAAGGCTGGTGGTGGGGAAACTCAGAATATGCTTGGCAGTGCCGCAGCGATCCGACCGCCGTACTTATAACACAACGGTCGGACCACTGGTGCAGCCACTGGTTAGGCGGTCCCGATGGACAGCCAAACTCATAATCAGGCCCTTAATGCTTTGCCAGCAGATGTTGTTATCACTCAATGGAGTAGCACTCGTTACAGATCATTAAAAGATACTAAAATGATTGTTAGTACATATAATGCGTAAAACACTGCTAGTAGTTAGATGTTTCTAACTCACGTAGGGGCATATTAACAATAGACGGCGATAAATATCGCAAAGCGCGCTTAGCTCTTTTTTATTTATCGCCGTCTATCGCTGGAATTTATCGCCCGGTTAGCGCGTTATCAACAACGCGTATCACCGAGGCGATAAAAATTCCAGCGATAGCGGGTATATCGCCGTTTCCCATGGAACTACGCTGGTTTTCCAGCGATGTTCCATGGAAAACGGCGATAACCTTGCTGATACGACCCTGTGGTCGTATTAGCATAATCCACCCCCAATGACAGGTATAAGTAAGTCAGCATTTTAGCAGACGTTAGTTTTCGGCGAAAACCGCGGTTTTCACCAAAAACTAATGTCTGCTAAAATCCTGGGGCCACCTTGTAAATATCGCGATGTGCATTTAGCGATATTTAACAAGGTAGTCCGTCAGGGGTACGCCCAGTGACGCCCACTTTGCATCTCATTAGAGATACAAAGCGAGGCGTCGGCAAAACGGCTGCTAACATGCGCTAATGCATGTTAGCACCGGCTTGCAAATAGGGCGAAAACATTATCTCCGCTTTTTTTGCTTTTAAAGCCAAAAAAGCGGAGATAAGGCCCTTGATAATATGCCCCTTAGATAGTCGTCATGGTGATAGAAGGCGAGAGCATATGGCACCCCAGAGGAGGTATGTTCGTCTTTCACAGGGGCCTCCACACCAGACAGAACATTGATCTTTTACAGAACCTTATGGTGACCCGATCTGCCAACTTTGAGCGTCATTTTGATCATCTCATGAGTTATAGTTTTTCTAACTGTATTTTTGTCAGCTCTGCACCACTGTGCTCCATTTTCAGAAGAACTTTGCTGATGGCATCATGAGTGTAGATTAACTTCAATGAATTTCAGCTCTGCTCCTTTCAGTCCATTTCAGTTCACGTGGACTCAGTTTGATTCAATTCATTTCAGTTTATTCAATTCAGCTCATTTCAGCTCAGCTCAGTTCAAGTGCTTCCAATTCCGTCCAACTCAATTCAATTCTCTTCCCTTCAGTATTGCTTCATTGACATGAATCACGTGCTGAGCCGTGTGAACAAATCCTTACGGATTGACAGGTATACAAAATTACTTTTTTTAAAGCCTACAACAGTGTTGTGAACCACAGGTCTTTTGATGGCTTTTCTTTCAGTTCTGGGGTGGCAACAAGCTAAATATGTATCTTCTTGTCATCTTTGGACTCCGGCAAGCAAGTAATTCTGATTGGCAAGTTACGCAGAGGTAATTATTTATTTATCGAGTTTTGTATAGCGCATACTTGACCCGAAGGTATCGGAGCACTTTACAGAGTTAGCACAACAGCAATAACATGAGTTACATAAAGGGTAAATAAAGATACATAGTAACGATATAAAAAGAAGTAGACAATATACAGTAGGATATGTAAATGAAATAGCAGCAATTATACAAGTTACATAAAGAGTAAATACAAATACATAGTAACTATATATAAAAGAAGTAAAAACTTCACAACCACAACTAACGTGTTTCGCGGTACCAAGGCTGTGGAATGAAAATCATAATGCGTTTGTTAAAACTAGGGTAAACGCATCAAATATTTATAACTAAAGTCATCAAAATTATGTAAATAATTCATGTAAACTATCTATTTTTTCAATTGAAACACCATTCTTTAAAGCATTTCTTATTGATGTCTGCATTGAGGCAGAATTTACAGGTAAGATAATACAGCTGTACTAGTTCTGAAGTTTTAATGTACTGTCAGTGGACTCGTAATGTTGTATGGCTATCAGAGTGAAAAGTGAAGCTTGTTAGTAAAAGAGTGGATCAAAACTCAGCATACTAAAATACAAAAAAATCTTTGAACTGAAAACCTCTTGAATGTTTTTTAAAGGATATGATTGAGTATTTTATTTATAGTTTATGAAAGCATATTGATAGAGTCTGCTCCCACTGTTTGTTAAGATTTACCAGTAAACTCATGTAACCGTGGAAAGGGGGAATATAAATTAACAGAACAGTCATATTTGTAGAGCCCACAGAGGTCGCTTGGCAACGTTAACACATAACAGATGTTTATTGTTACCCCCTCCATGGTACTCATTTTGTCAACCTTGGAAGGATTAAAGGCTGAGTATGCCCATTAGACACTTCAACTTGGGGAGAGGATGTGGTCCGTCGGCTAGACTGCCGACTTTGGTGCTGGAAATCAGGGTTCGAGCCTCGGGGTCGCGTCCACATCCTGTGATTCTGGGCAAATCACTTAATCTCCCCGTGCCTGAATGTGTAATGTAAATACGGTGCTCATGTAAAGCGCTCCAATACCTTCGGGTCGAGTTCGCGCTATATAAATATGCAACAAAAAAAAAAATCCTGTGACCATGGGGTCCAACACAGGTCTCTGCAGTGGAGGCAGTAGTCCACTGAGCCAACTGACTCTGCTGTTGTGTGGCGCACAGGGCCAGAGTGGGATGCCACAAGCATCCTGGCAGGGTGAGGCTGCATCCCTGATTCAAAACGTATACAATATCCACCTGCACTTGTGTGACCCAGCAATATGTTAACATGGATTAGTGTTGGACAGAGTATCATATTAAGGGCCATTGGATAATTCAGGTGTAGAAATACTCGTACCTTTTGCCTTTGGTGTGCTGTGCTGTTTTGTCTCTGCTAAAGGTGTCGTTGGCTTGGTGGTGGGATGAGGGCTGGCCATTGATCGCGTGCAGTGATGCAGCCCTAACTCACCAAAAAACAAGCTCCGAGCTTTTGATGAAGCTGCATGAGTATGCCTGTGCCCTAATCTCTTAGGGCCAAATTACGACCTTTCAGCAGAGCGGTGGCGCGGGGGTGCAAACCGCCGCACCACCGCTCCGCCGAAGCTCGTTGCTGCCCACCACCAGATTACTACTTTTCAGTGGGCTGGCAGGCTGGCGGCATGGCGGTTCTCCCTGCGGTGCCCTTTCGAAGGCAGCGGTGCCTTTTAAAAAGGCACCACAATGGGAACGCCTCCCAATGTTCCTGTACGGCATGGACTCGAAAGTCCATGCCGTGCAGGAACCTATGTGCATGCACACTGGGGGCACATGTTATGCCCCCCTATGTGCATCCATATATGTTTGAGGCACAGGGGACCCTGTAGGGACCCCGTTGTTTCCTCTCTGCCAGGCTTTTCATGGCGGTGGAACTTCCTTGAAAAACCTGGCGGGGAGGAACCTCGTAATATGCTTGGCAGGACTGTGGCGGTCCCGCCAAGCATATTGCAGTCTCTGACCGCTGCTCCTACATCAGGGAATGGCAGTTCCCTGGCAGAGCCGGTGGTCCTAGGGCGGTCCGACTACCCGAGTCGTAATCGGGCAGTCGGACCACATGTGCGGCAGTGGCTGGATCTGCCACCACCGCGCCACCACGAGTCTGGCAGTCCTCGGACCACCAGACTCGTAATATGGCCCTTAAGGGTCAGTCCTCACCTGCTTTAGGGTGACTCGCTACTAGTGGCCAATGGCTGTCCTGTATCGCGATATGGTCCCCACTGTACCACTTCTGCACATAAAGAAGTGAGAGCTTGGAGGCAGTGGTGGAAAGAAGGTAATGATACTCTGCGTGAGTATGACTGGCTGCCGAAGGAGTACCTCCTGTTTACTAGCATGAGTTGCACAGCCTGGCATTGGCCTACGATGCATAAAAACGACTCATTATTTATTTATTAATTTATGTAGGCATTCTGTAAAGTGCAGCATGTAATCTTTCGGTTACTTGAGAGTGTACATTGGTATGGAACCTTATCCATTCTCATGGAGGAGTTATTAGGAGAAAAAGACATTTAATCTGATAGGGTAAATCCCGAAGCTTATATTCCCTAAGAATCCAGCTATTTAAATAGCAAGTTTGGATAGTTTCCTTTTTAGGAGGTTCCTGAGGCAAATGTGATTAGGGGCCAGATATCAAATAAACAATTTCTTAATAGCGAATTTTAAGAAATCACTTTTAAGGAATCGTTTAATCATATGTATCAATGTGTGGGTCTTTAAATTACTGATTTATTATTATTCAGTATTTTCAAATACCCAATCTGTAAATCCAGTTAATTGTGAGATGCAAATTGCAACTGTCACTAGGGCGGGCACTGATGACATCATAAAATCCAGCAAGTTGTTTTAGTATTGCTTTCACTTTCACTGAAGAGCACAGGAAAGAAGGCCAAAACATAAAAAAACAAGCATTTGCAATGCAATCGGTCTCGCCTTTGGGACCTTATAAGTGTTTAGCCATGCATTATATTATCCCACATTACTGCAATGGACTGTGTGGCAGTGATTATAAGTGTGGCAGTAGATTTGGCACTTGTTTCAACAATTTCATACTCTCAATCAACACAGCACCTAACACCGCTTATAAGGCAAAGAGGGCCCCTCAAACAACACTCCATAAGTCGGGAAATCCTCAAACCACAGCATTAAAACCTACACAACCTACACAAAAGCAACAGATGAATACCCAGTTCAAGCAGTGCAACAAAACATTGGCAGCAGCAACTGTAGCGTGGACCCCATAAAGGGGGGCAACTGGCATTAAGGAGGGGTCCTGCACAGCAGAGAAACACGCAGTCGGATTCCCGAGACAACGGAAGCGGGTACTCGGGAGCTCAGAGACAAGGGAGACGTTGGCAATCAAGGTCCCAGAGACATTTGAAACTGGTAGTTAGGGGCTTCTTCGTGGCAGAACCACTGTCCATATACCATATCTATCCCCAGGTTCTGCACTTGACTGTGTCTCCCCATTGTTATTATTTATTTTTTCAGTGAAGCATGTATACTGCATGCTTTTCTGTTGTTGCTGCCTTCCTATTGGGGTTTACATACACATTTATGAGGACAAGGGGTTCGTGTATATGCTTGGCCCAACCGTCCATTCGTATAGGAAGAGTGAGGATAGTCAAAACTGCACACTTGTTACTTAAATACTGCTGCGTGCGTTACATCATACATGCATCCTGACAGAACGCTAAGGGAACTTACTAATAGACTAAACATCGTTAACTATGCGCATGCGCATTGTGACTTACTCTTGCTACTTCAAACATGCATTTATATGCTATTATGAATCAGCCCATATGAGTGTAATGTGTGAGATAGCGCTAGTTATAAATGATCGCTTGTAGCAATTTTTATTCATGAAATAGCAAATTAAATGCGATTACATTGAACCGTCGAATAAAGCCTTCTGCGAGCAATGTTCTGAATTCACATGGTGGTGTGACGCGGCGGAGCACATCGCACTTCACCTTTCACTATTCTGCTGGGATGGTTGAATAAACGGCGGCCTCTTTACCCATTTGTCATTCAGCTTATGTCTGCCTTTTTTGTTTACACTGTGAGCACAATGGGAACTATAGTCCTCCTAACATCATTTATACGTGCATTCTACCTCTGAATGTACAGACAGAGTGGGGCTCTGTGAATAAGCTTTGTGAATATTGCTAAGATAAGACACTGTTCTTTGTTCAGTATTATTCTCCACAATAAATATCACACTTTGGAAGTAACTTTGAAAAAGGGAATCAAAATAGTGGTACTTTTAGCCTTTGTTTCTTTTATACTACACTGCATTCTCTGTTTCAAATTTAGCTGCTTCCATTATACTGACGCATTAAATAAACCACTCCATTCGAAAAGAGGCTTGGGCAGGCAGAGCTTCCCGCCACAATGTGCACTGGGAACTTGAACTAAACATGCACGCAGTTCCACGAAAGGCAGGTTTTAAGTTAACTTTATTTAACCGATGCTCAAAAAAGAACTTTGGGGCATATTATCAAGAACGGCGTTACAATTATTGCCGCTTTAGCGGCAGAAAACTGCCGCTAAAGCGGCGATAATGGGCTTGATAATATGCCCTTGAGAATTCCAATAGAAGCCCATGTTGACACCAGAACATGGGCTTCTAATGGAATTCTCAAGGGCATATTATCAAGCCCATTATCGCCGCTTTAGCGGCAGTTTTCTGCCGCTAAACCGGCGATAATTTTAACGCCGTTTCTTGATAATATGCCCCTTTGACACTTGAGCTGTTTAGTTGGCGAACGTATTTTACCACCGGAAGACACTGAAGAAGGAGCTTGGCGTAAGAACCTGTCTGGTAAGTGCGGTTTTTCTGGAAAAAAAATACTTCTACCATCGCGGGGCTTCTAGGAGCTGGAATGCGGGAGTTGACAAGCAAATGGTGAACATACTTGTGACAGACTCCCCACAAGGAAACAGCCTCAGATTTTTCTTTTGGACGCGGGTTGTGTTTTGTCATATGTCTTGTGCGGTTTTGAAAATGTGAAGTTTATCGCTTCTAGGCACGTAGAACCATTGCGTGCTTGCAATTTGTATGGATTTGCGGCTGGGATGAGTTTGATTTTTAATTCAGTTTACTGATTGGAAGGGGGTAAGGCATGTGCTATGGTTTGAATTAATTAAAACCTGGTGTCCGCAGCTCAGGGTGTGTCACGCAAAGATATATCGCAGTAATTTTCAAATAAAAAACGGCTTAAAATATTCCCAGGTTCCTGCGCTCTTCTCTTTATAAGGCTTTTTTTCCCCAGTAGAAATGCACACATTGGCTGTGTCAGAGCTATACACGTTTTTCAAGCTGTAAGCAAATAAAACTCATGAACTAGATTAGGCATGCCAATTCAAACGTGTTTTTTTGCGTGTTCGATGTAATTAATGATGTTAAATAGTGCATTTCGATTTTGAAAAGGAGACAATCGTGTGAGCAGGAACTCTATGGCGTTGCTAACAAACGTCCGTATTATCCCGTCTGCTTTAAAGTGAAAGCGCGTATGGCGCGCTCAATGTAAGCAAAGCATGTCGTTGTGCTTAAGTAGAAAAAACGGAATAAAGGAAATTAGAGCGGAAGAGAAACGGAGCTGCATAGAAAGAAAAGCATACAGTTGCCGTGAACCAAAAAGTGCAGGTTAAAAAACAACACTTCCGGAGCAACCGCCCAGTGATGTCAGTTCCGGTAGACTACGGCTTCCAGGGGCGTGCCCGTAAATGACTGCGCACTACTTAAAACAAGCATTTGCAATGCAATACGACTCGCATTTACGCGAGACGTATTGCATTACAAATGTGGGTGTGTGCGTGTAAGAAGGCAGGAACGGGAGTGGGGGGGTGAGGTGTTGGCGAAAATTCACGGACTGCGTGAGGGGGTGGGGGGGACACAGGGAAAAAAATAATATTGAATAAAGGGGCCAATAGCCTCGGAAGTGCACAAATTACGCCATGGCCATCAGGAGGAGGGACTAACAAGACAAAAACCAATCAGGAGGCAGCATTTAAGAATATAAGCCAAACAAAAAAATGGGCGGAGAGTGGGCGGAGCTTACGCGAAGCTTCCCCACTATAGTATATATAACAGCCTCGCAAAGCGAGCAGCGCATGCGCTGCAACACTAGGCGAGACCTAATGAACATGCCAAGTCAGAATCCACATGAGGGAAAAGAGAGCATCAGGAAAAGAAAAAGAAAGTTCAGTGACAGTGAAATTGAAATACTAGCTCAGGACACCTGAAGCTCAGCCACCGGAGGTGGAGGAAACAGAGAAACGCCACCAACATCCATGAAGCAACTAATTATCTTACCATTCCAGGCTGAATCCATCTCTTGTGTTGCTGACATTGATACCTCCTTACCTGCGTCCACTAGGTAAGGTAAGACTTTCACATTAATTGAGATATATTTAGTTATATTTTAATAAGATTATATAAAAAATAATTTTATCAATTATTTTTAAGGTTCATCTAATGTATTGTAATCTCATACATACTGCATTATGGGACTTTTACTTTTTGAAAGCATTATTATGTTTGAATGTTTTAAAATATATTTATAATATGTGTTGTATTAATTAGAACTATATTAAAACGTATAGTGCCAGTCATTTTATCATAAAAAAGTTTTAACATTTCTAATATTTTATTTGAATATTTACATTTTTAAATATATTTTGATATATATTTTATTTTTATTTTGTACATTATTTTGTATAACAATCAAAAATAGATCAACATATTCATCAATGGCTAGGTTATACTTGAAAAATAAATAACATTCTCTCTCTGAAGTAATGTATAGGTTGCAATAAATTATTGTATATATATATAAATAACATTAAATATATACATTATTATATACATTATTAAAACCTATACAATACTTCAGATAGAATATGTTATTAGAATGTTATTTATTTTTCAACTGTAACCTAGACATGAATGAATATAATTTGAATCTATTTTTGATTGTTATATAAAATAATATATTTAAAAATGGTTGTGCTTAGTTCTAGATACACACACTGTTAATTTACCTTGAGACTCAACAGAAGTAAAGGTTGAAGAAGAGGATAAGGACATGGCTGTGGTTAAGAGTACACTATACCAAGCGTCACCATTACATCATCAGTTCCAGTATCACCAACCGCTCAAGCAACATTCACCACAGCAATAAGTATGACGTCATCATCTACAGTGACTCAAGTTATTATTAGAACATTGGAATGTTGGGAGCTCCATTGTAGACAATGGAGTGCTCCCTGCTTCTACGGGCCGGTAAAGGCCCGCAGAGCAACATTCCAATGTTTTACAAAGGGCTTTCGGAGCTGGAGGGGATTTAAATCCTCTCGAGCTTCTAGAGGCCTTTGTTTTATTTGTTAGAACATTCTGCCCTCTAGTGGCAGAATGTTCTAATAGCCTTATAGCCCTTCTTAGCAGGGCTATACCGGCTATTAAAGTCCAGGTCCCTTGTTAAAGTCCCTCGCCTTCGGCTCGGGCCTTTAACGCGGGAGCGGGCCTTTAATAGCCGGTATAGCCCGCTACTGCGGGCTATAAGGCTATATTATTCCTATTGTGACTGCCTGATAACAAAGTACTTCTTTCAGAAGAAACAGAACATCTACATCAGAAACCATTCCATTGTTACAACAATTAGAAAGTGAAATACCTACTGCCTCTCAATTTAGGAAGTTGGAAAGATCAATGTTAAGAGTGCCACAAAGACCTATGCAATAAAGTATAGAAGTTAAATAATACAATCAATGAATGATCTGAAGCACTCACAAGTACTGTTAGTGAGATGTCACAGGCAGTCACAGCCCTTTGTTCAGCAGTAAACAAACAAAGTGCTTCTTAAAGAAGACATCAGTGCCATGTGGACACCTGTACACAAACCTTTAGTCGCTCTGTAGATTGTTTGGCTAGTGTTACAGCTAACCTTTGTAGATGTCTCAATAGGCCTACTTGAAGTTACCTCTTCTGTTGGGGAGCTTCAAACACTGCTATAAGTGCCTCTCTTCCTGTTACAGAGATTGAGTTTTTCTTTATTGGATTTATGTTTTCATCTGCCAATTATAAGTCTAGTGTGCTAAAACTTTTTTTTTTTAAATTCAAATATGTGATTAAACATTATACATGACTCAAGGATTGGAATCTTTGTATGTCTCTTTTTTTATAAATAATTGTATGATAAAACATATATTGTTAAAATAATGTTTTTTGTAATGTATACTGACATACGGAATATGTTTCTAAAGTAAGATAACTTGAAACATTTATATTCCATTCATATAATTAGTATTACATATCAAATTGCACATTTAGAAAATGAAATTATTTAATGATATGATTTATGCTAATATTACTTGTTACCTTATACATATGTTTACCCATAAAAGATTTGTTCAAAACATTTAATAAAATGCAATTGCATTTACCGTTTAATAATTATTTCCATGCTGTCTTATATTTTTTCATCATTTAAAATATTTGTATTTAATTTCTAAAAAATGTATTCTAGCTACCGTCTAAGTCTAATTGATGGTAATTACTGAATTCAAAATGCTATTTTTAGAGGAAATGGGCATTAACAAATAATTCATACATATCAATACCAATTCTATATTTCTGATTCCTAATTAACGATTCAGTAAAATCCTGTGCAAAATAGTGATTTGCTATTTATTTGGTACATTGTGGTAAAATAAGAAATCCCCATTTTAGACTATTTAATACATCTTGAAGGCCACTTTTAGTGGTCACAAACCATTTTGCGAAAGGTTACAGACTCTGTAATCTTTCGTACATCTGGCTCTAGGTTCACTTTAGGGAATAGCAGAGGACATTCCATGGTCTTAGACTCTGAACACCCATGGAGCAGTCTCTGTGTTTCATCCATTAGCACATCTGCTTCTGTCACAAGCTGGCAGCCATTACCACAGCCGTGTCATTTTTGTAGTGCTGCAATAAATAACAGGCGTTACTGTAACTCATATTAATTGAACTCAATGTATTAACCTCAAAAGGTGAAAGGCTGACTTGGATCTGTTGAGGTTCAGACATGTGACCTACAAGTTACACAGATGTCTAATTTACTGCGCAGTCTTATCAGAAACAATAAATACAATAGAAAAAGGGCGCCTGAGTTGAAAGTTTAGCTTCCATAAGGAGTTCCTGGTTTGAAAAGCCAACCTCACTGATACCTTTTACTGTTTAAGTCTCAGTGAGTTTTATTCTACAATCTGTCCAAACTCCTTTTTGTTTTTCTCCGAAGGTGGTGTAAAATTCTGATTTGGGGCGTACACATGCTTACAGTATCCAGTAACAAAAGAGCTATTAGATAGGAGTTCTGATATAGATGACACACGTGAGCCTTGGACTCTCCCTTTATTCTACCTCTCAACCTGTTTAAGCACGGTGATTTGTAATGTGTGTATGCTTGTATGTCCTGGCCCTGTAGTCACAGCAGTCATGGACATTATTTTCCAAAAACAAATGTGTTGGACAACCAGGCCATAGCTTCATCCTGACCTGGAAACCATAGCATAGTTCACACCATAGTAGTTTTTCAGTCTGACCGAAGCCTGACCATAGTAGTTTTTCAGCCTGACCAAAGGCGTGGGGTGAGGTTGCAGATGCAACCTTTAGGCTCACGGTGAATCCAGTTCTCACTTCTCCGCCTACAGGTTCTTCACTGCTGAAATACCTTACCTCTGAGCAAGATTCACTGTCACCTTTGTGACTGGTCTCAACAGTGGACATGCTAAGCATTGTCTCATGGATGTTGTCCACTTTACTGTTGGATGATTCTTGCCACAAGCCTTGCTCTTTCTTCGTCTGTTTTGTTAAAATCAGTGGAAGAGTGGAATTACATTCTTGAATTCGCTTCTCAAAATCAGTACAGCTAGTTCTCCAGGTTGGATTTCTGATGTACAGACTCCTCTCCCCTTTTTTGCTATTCCCCTTTTTTTCTCCACTTTTGAAGGCTCATGGTATGGTGATGGTAAATTCCGAAGGTCTTAGGAAAGTAATGGAATTATGGTCCTCAAAGGTGATCTTTTCACTTTCATGATCTCTTTAGAAGAAACTTGCTTGGCTAGAATCTGCCAGTGTTGATGGCACAATTACGATCTCCATATACACTGAGGGGCAGATTTACAAGCCCCTTGCGCCACTTTTGCGTCACTTTTCCCATGTTAAAAGTGACGCAAAAGTGGCGCAAGGGGCTTGTAAATCTGCCCCTGAGAATTCACCCACTATCACCAGGGGATGTGTTCTATCCATAGTACAGCTGAAATTGTCGCTTATTTTCTCTAGTGCTACATGGAAATATATTATTTCCAACTATGTCATTTGTTCTTGGGATACGTATCATCTCTTGGATTCGTTCCTTTATCCATATGTGTGTAGTCATCAAAGTGAGTGATTACGGCATCACAAGACCACTTCCTGTGAGTAGGAACCACTAGGTGGACACCAACAATTATTTTCTAATGTTCATCAAAGCTCATGCCACTGTATTTATGCAGCCATGTGACGAACAGTACTCTCTAAAATGTTTTAGCATCAAAATTTGTCGCAACTCACCCTAAGTCTTGACGTCAATCACCTTTTCAATCTAACTGTGTAGGGCATTGCGCCTTAAATCATTAGCCTTACATGTTTGTTATTCAAGTCAAATTCACTGCTATGTTATCAGTCTCGGACCAGTCCTACAACCAGTACACCTGTAGGTGAAGAATCCATTTCTCACTTCACCGGGGACAGTGAGGCACAGATCCCTGGAACTGTGGCAGAGGTGGATGTAGTCCACAGTGACTTAAAATGGATATTCACACACATACAAATGAAATTTGTGTTATCTCAAGAGGACTGCAATCACACAATCTTCTATGTTTGACTAATGCTGCATAGTGGACCTCTGAACTCATCTGATGTATATGATAGGTGCATACCATCCATTAATAATCTCTTGAAGTACGTCTTTAGCCAGCCAATGGGCCTGCTAAGAGTTTAAATGTGCTTTTGTGGTGTTGGTCAGAAGAGCACTCTTGATCATGATGCATGCTTTGTGGCATCTTTTAGTTCTTATAAAGTTCTCATAGCAGATTGGCTATGTTTTGAATAAACTATCCACAGTGGGTGGTTTGTCATGAAAAACTCTTCAATGTTGGCACATTCTGGGATGCGGTTGTCACTTTTGTGGCATTCATTTTTATTGGGTCTACTGAGAAGAAGTCAGCCAGAACAATGCATCAGAGAATTGCAGGCTGGGCTGTAAGAGCTCACACTTGAGCAGCATCAGCCAATTTTCTTGGAGCCTTCTCAGGACCAAACTCAGTCACTGATTGTGTTGCCTATGAGCTTCATCATGTAAATTGGACAGAGTGGTAGCTGAAAAACTGAAGTCACTAAATAGGCCCATGCATGGAAAATGTAGTTTGTTACCTGGGGCACACATATATCTGTAGCTCATGGTATCTGATATATGGGTAAGCTTTTGGAACAAGTTGAACACATTTAGATCTGTATGATTTTGGCAATGGTGGCTGCAATGCATATCGCCTGCTGCATTGCTTCATTGGGGATCATCGTGTCTATACATAGTCTCACCACTCGCACTATTCAACTTCTTTGTGACTACTGTTGATCATGCTTGGTCATGGAATTGGATTTGATGATAACACAGAGCCACTGGTTGAACCACGTTGTTGATCTCAATTTTGACCTTCTTACTGCAAAAGCACCCCATACATTTGAAAAGTCCTGTTTATTCTCCCAGATGGTCTTCATGATTTCCTGAGGGCACAATGAGTGCAAAGCAATTTAACTTAAGTGTTTTTCCGGGGGTGACGCTGAATACTCAGCCTATGCCAGCTTTGTTTACAAACGTTCTTTCCATCAGGTTGAACTTCATACAGCTTATTTTAAAGATCTTCAAAGTACTTTTGGGGTGCTCCACCAAAGAAACAGATCTGCGCTACTGTGGACTGGAACTGTTGCCTCAGTATAAGCTTATTCATAAGAGCTGTCACAGCTAGTTCTTGGATATTGACGTTGGAGTGGAATTGGATCAAGTGTTGCCAGTACCTCCTCTAGACTATAGACATCATGAATATTTCTTACAGGTCCTCATCAGACATGTCTGAAAACAAGGTAATTGTGCCATCATTAGATGACCCTGATCTCATTGCCCGGAGCATTCTGTAGGATTTTGTGTAGTGATTTTCTGTTCCATCTGAACAGACCCTTTTGTGATATAGTGAGTAGCCACAGTGATCACACTCCAACTTTGTTTTTCCCACACTTCACCTTCAACCTTTGTTTTCATGTGCCTCTCTCACTGAAGTGTTGCCCACATTGTCGTGTGGCTCTTATATGATGAAACCAGACCAGTGCATGGGCGATATGGCTCTTCCTGGGACCATGGGACCTTCTAGGCTGAATTAAGCCATTTAAATTATCATGGAGTCCCTTAGGATGTGATGGTTTTATGGTTGGAGACGTTTTTTATGTTAGGTTTTAAGATGATAGAACATGGATGTCATCCCACATGAATATTGTTTGTTTGTCCCTCTAGGGTGGGTCTTTTCACAGAGTGTGCATTGCACTACATTTGGAGCAGTTTTTCATTCCATTATTGACAAGCTTACCCCTTGGAATGACCTCTTCCTTTGCATCATCTTTGGGTCAGTCAGTATGCAGGTGATGGTCGACTCCCTCAAATGCGTAGGAAAACTGTTGGTTGAATTCCCTCTTCCCTGCATTGTGAAAGGTTGGTGTACCGCCTCAATGGCACAGTACAGGAGTAAGGGATGCTTAGCTACCACGTCTGTCTTCTTAGTGCCTATGAATTCGTTTGTTAGAATTGCTATCCACAACTGCATGCCAAGGAAAAGCGTGTGTAGAAAGGCTGATGCAAGACAAAGAATCCCACCCCCCTCTCCCCGGTTTGATTTTCCTCTAACCCTTGGAGGCATTTAACTAGCGTGTTGATCCGAGGAACTGGGAAAACATACACTGATCTCATGTTGACATAATTTATGGAAGCAATTTAAAAACATCTATGGGACAAAGACTTTAATGCCTAATGATTTAGTGTATTTAGATATGTAAAAAAAAGTCCCTCTTTCTTTGCAATGTAAACACTACATAAGAGGTGGAAACATGCACAAAACAGCCAATAACACGAATTGAGTGGACAATAATCATGTGGGGCAGAGACAAAGTCCCCTCTGTGCATATCTTAAAGAATTGATGATAGATCTAGCAGGCAGCTGTGATGTCAAACCAGGCCTAATGACACTTTACAGGACTCAGCTGTGCGCATTTGATAACCACAGACTAGTCTGGGGAAATTGACAGGTTTCTCACTCTGATAGGCCAGTCTGGCTTTTGCAAACTCAGTTAAAATGTCAATTCTTTATCAAGCCTTATATGTGCTTCTGAAAGGCCAGTAGTACGTGGGCAGCTTCAACCACAAGTCAAGCATATTACTTAACTCTGCCACAGGTCCACTTGCCTTTCATAGTCAAAGTGACATGTTACTCACTATCCCAACAGCTACAGTTCTTTCAGCAGCAATCAATCAATCAAACATTTTTATAAAGCGCTGCTTCTCACCCAGATGGTACCAGGCGCTATGCTGCAGAGTCAGTTGAAAAGCCAGGTCTGAACTGTGGCTGGCCCACTTTTGCAAGTTTATCGTGGCTATAGCAAGGGAGCCTTGTGCATCTAAATGGCCAGTGTGGCCACTGACGGATACACTGATGTTGCTACTTGTTAAGTGCAGTGCTATCCAAGGGTGTTCTCAGGCTTGTCAGGTATTAGTGAAAGGCGTGGGGACCAAAACTTAATGCAGAGTCCTCTGGATGCGTCCTCGGCTTTGGCCACGTGAGATAAGCAGCGTCTGTTTATAAAGTTATTTTAAAAATGTGCTTCAGAGAAAATATAAAACATTATGTCTGGCGCCATCTAGCGGTGTATCTACACTAACTGTCTCATTATTAGTGAAAAGGACAGGCTTGCTTGGATTTACAAATCTATAAATAAACTTTGATGAAGTAGAGCGGGCCCTAGAAAGCACTGGTCTGCGGCGTAACGCCCCTCTTGGCTCCATCCCACGTTGGGCCTGGACGTCATGGCGCTGAGAGGATAAATAGGCAGTGGCGGCCGCCACAATGAAGAGGTGGTGGGGTGGGTGGAGCGGGTGCGGGGAGCACAGGAGGGGGAGCGCGTGCAGGGGGTTAATAATAAAAAAATGAACACTTACCTGGAGCTGCCACTCGCCTCCCACGTCTCGTCCTTCCTGGTCCCAGCAAGCACTGGGGCAGTGTCACGGACTCCCTGTGCAATCCACGTGCTGCTCTCATACATTGAGAGCAGCGTGGGTATTGGCCTGAGCGGGCTGGAAAGTTGCTCCGGTCAGACCAGAGAGTCTATGGGGGGTTTTCCAGCCCAGCTGTTCAATGCAGCCAGGCTGGAGAAACCTAAGTGCGCATGTGTGTTTTGGTCGGCCTGAGACGGCCGGCCAAACACACATGCGCACTTGGGGAGTGCACATAGCACTCCTTCTGCCCATGCCCCACTCCTCCCTGCACAACCTGGCTCAAAGCCGGCACATGAAAAATAAAACGATGCTAGAAAATTGTTTTATTTCTCATTTGCTGGCTCTGAGCCAGGTAGTGGGGCGACGCTCCTCCGCCATTGCGGAGGAGCAGGCGCTGTGAATAGGGAGGCCTATTCAGTAAATAAATGTGTTCTTAAGGGCTTATTAAACTGTATAAAACTGTGCTTCAAGCGGGTGGACAGCTGATTCCATAACATGGCTGCTTTTAATGACAATACTAGACCCCCGTAGGCGCACAAAGGCATTTATGGAAAGCAAGAAGAGCTGACAACTATTAACGTAGAGTGGGGCTGGGGCCATTCGTCAAAAGTGTGGTTCTGAGATGGGGCAGGGGGCCGACTGATGGGCTGCTTTGTGAAATGTGCAGAGGACTTTACGGATCATTCTTTTCTCCACAGGGAGCCAGTGTACCATAGATAGCAGTGGCGACTCCTCCGCTAAGGTGGAGGACGTCACCCCACTGCCGCAAAGCAGTGAAAGAAAGAACAAATACAATGATAATAACTTGAGGTTATTATCATTGTATTTGTTCCTGCTGCGCAGCTTGGGGGAAGGGGGGTGGGTGTGGCTGCTCTGCTCTCAGAGCAGGAGAGGAGTGGTTTGCCCACTCCAAGTGCGCAATGACTGTTTGGCGGCCCTCTGGGGCCGTCCAAAACAGTCATGCGCACTTTGCATGGTCTCCATGCAGGCTGCATTACAGCCTGCGTGGAGAACATGCCCAGGCCCCCATTCCCTTGCTGAGCGTCGATCTACGGCACTCAGACCAATCACAATGCTGCACTGCAGCGTTATGATTGGCTTAGGGGAGGGAGCCTGGCTGTTTCCTGTTCTGTCCCCGGAGGGGCGAGGCTGAGATGACGTGCGGCACAGCAGCGAGAAAGTACGTTTTTTTACTTGTTTTTTTTTTACATCACCTACCCCCTCCCAAACCCTAACCCTAACCCCTCCCCCTGCCCGCCCCACCCCGCCACTCCCGATCCATGCCGATTGTGAAAGAATCAATGGTTAAAAGTCAGGCATGTGCCTGTGAAATGTCAGAAGGGATGGGACCGAGTCATTAGACCTTTGCCTCTGGAAGGGCAGTAATGCAAATCACTAGTCCGGTCAGGGCCTTTGGTTCTAAATGGCCAGTAAGGATTGGTAAATATAAAGAACAGGTACAGCCTATGAAAGTCTAGAAGTGCTGGGACATAGTCAGCAAAAAGATAGCCCAGCTATCTAAGGGGCAGGTAGGGCCGGGAAGGTTCAGTCACAAGCCAGGAATGTTACCCAAAAGTCTGCACTGGAAGAGTCAGTAACAAAGTAGGCCTGTGCCCCTGAAAAGCTAATCCTATGCGTAAAAACTCTGCAAGAAAAGCAGACATTAGAGGCTAGCAGATTAAGAGTGTCAGTGGTGTTGAAGGGTGCTCCGTATTAAGGAGCTGCTCTCTGCCTAAACTTGTGAACTACCCAGAGTCCCGTGCTTCCTTTTTTGCATAATTAGAAACAGAAACAAATAATACACATGCTAAATACTGGCCCATGGCCAGTTCCTGGGAAATGTATTAACTAAATGTATTCATACTTATCCACACCATATGTCAAAACTGTCCATCGAGAGACTGCTGGACATCTGGCAGAGCAAAGAGAGGTTTTAGTCTACCAAAGGTGACCCCCAATGCTCGTCCGCAAGTGACACAAACTGGTCATCTGTCAGGATCCCGATCATTAATATTAATGAGTGACATTTACATATATATCTTGGAAACAAATATTCATGTTAGACATGCTAAAACCCTGACCTGGTTGCTGGTCCCAAAACAGCCCTGGCAGAGGTTTTTATACCAGCTCCAAATCGCATCGAGCTGTCAGGATGGGTTGGGAAGATTCTCCCTGCAAGAACATTTGGGAAAAATTCAGGCAAACGGCGAAGGTGAAAGGATGAACTATTGAATAATTTCTAGATGGATGTGAATCATGCATGTGCTGGCGAGAAAACGGTGTGCCCTGTATAAAACACTGGGCGTACAGTTGTCAAAATCATTGATACAGTGTTTTCTGGGCCCACTCTCTTTCCATATGTCCTCCAATGGACCTTTCTTATCCGCACTGAGGGGTGAGGAGAGTTAGTGTTTCACAAATCAAATTAACAGTGTAACCCATTTGGCTATACCAAAAGGACCAGGAATCGGCATCAATAGTTAAAAAGTTTATTACAAGTAAACAATCAAATTCAGGTAAACTACCCTTAGCACCATCCTATAAAGGTACAGAATAAGAACAGGGAAGCCCAACCTCCGTAAGAAATTGAGGCGGACTAAAATTTGGCAAATGAGCAAGTCAGTCACAACAATACAAAAAATTAACGCAAGAACTTGATGTTCAGAGAAAAGTTTCAAGTTCTCTCGTCTATACATTAGTAAATCCAGATTTCCTAAATCAAAGTCCAAGCTAAGAGGTGGGTTCTGTGGATCTAAGGAATCTCAAAAATCAGGGAAATTCCGTACAGGAAATATAGGAAAAGGCAGGAAAAAGCAAGTAGGAAGACGTCAGCATTTCAGAAGCTCGGTCAAGAGTCTTCTTGGGTCAGGAAATAAAGTCACACTCAGCAAAGAATCAAGGAAAGCATAGAGGATTAAACCTCTCAAAGTCCAAAGAAAAGTGCTCTGAGCATTCAGTGGAAAGTCTCTGAATGTATCTGGATGTCAAAAAAGGATCTGATCTCCAACGTTGTGAACACTAAGTTATAACACACAAGAGCCTTCTTGGGAAACACCACTTTGCATACATCATCAGGGGTCGATTGTCCTTCTCCACTTCTCTCGTTGTAGACTGCAACAATTTCCAAATATCCCACACCAAATATTGGAACGGTATCGTCTTCTCACGCTCTAGCCAGGTTGAAACATTGCTGAATAGGCCTTTCAGTTTACGCTCTGGCCCTCCACGTTCTTTCGTCAAGGTCTTCTACTCAGGATCTTTCTCTATCTCTAGTACAGTAATGTATCTATTCTACAACTAACAATGAGTGTGAATACCTGCAAGAAATGTCATGTTACAGACACTAAAAACCAGCATTTATGCAGCATGAAGAATTACAGGCTAAATTGTCAACTTAAAGTATTAACAAGAGTGCACATTTAATATGCGTGTGCACATTTAAACACCAACGAATATGAATGAGTAGTGCATTAGGTTCAAGTTACATAAAGCATACTATAAATCCTTTGAATAATCATGTGTAAGTATGGCTAACAACTAAATTCAAATGAAATATATGAAATATTAATGCACACATTACATAAACTCATTATTGTTTCAAGTGTAATCACATTCTACATATTTGAGGATGGTTTCTACTTAATTATCTAAACAGTAAACGTGTTTCAAGGTATGAAGGCACACATTATGAAAGTCGAATTTCATCTTTAAAGTGAATACACATCTACTAAATACAGGTGGGTTATTCATTTCCTATTAAATACCGCTAAACACATAGGTTGAGTAAATTCATTAGTTCTACAGTAAATGCACTTTGGTAATAAGGTTAAAATGCAACACTTATTTTAATATCGTTAGACCATATAAGAATCGAGTACTAAATCCATATATCTGTACTGTATCTTGTTATGAAATTGTAACATATTTGTGACGTGTAAAGGATGGGCAAACTTTGTGCTGCACCAATATTTATCGCAGGAAAAAAACACAGGGCCTGATTATGATCTTGGCGGATAGGTTACTCCGCCACAAACGTGACGGATATCCCGTACACCGCATTACAAGTTCCATAAGATATTACGGAATTGTAATTTGGCAAACGGGATATCCGTCACAAACCCTTGTCCGCTAAGATCGAAATCCAGGCCACAGTGTCTGTCTGATAGACTGTGCCCAAATGGAACAAAAAGGGCTTTCATGGTAGACCTCAAAAGGTCCGTACATTGAGAATTTTACTACTTAGGCATCCACATCTTACACGGATCTTATATTTTGACTTACAATGCACTGACATCCTGGTATGGAGAGATTTGCTGAGCTTTTATATGATGCATCATATCTCACCTGCAGCAGACATAGCTTTCCAACATCCAGAGAACTCTCGCAAGGCCCCAAGGGAAGCTAGTGAGCTTCAAAAGTAGGGGAGTGTAGAGACCTACCCCAAATTATGTCAAGTGAGTAATCAATGCAAAAAGGCCAACTTCCTCTCAGCTAGTTTGGAGCTTTTGAAAGACCTATTGAGCCAAATATTGAGGTTTGCTGCACAATTTTTTGCAAAAGTTGCCTGAAAGGTTACACGTTTGGAATGACACTAAAGAAATATTTCAGTATTGTCAACTTCTGCCCAGCAAACCTGACCCTCTGGAAGAAAAAAATTGCAAAACATTGTGTGACAACAATCCGTTGCTCATCATCATTTCCGTAAAATGTTTTTTTTTGTTGCATTTCTATATAGCGTGAACTCGACCCGAAGCACTGGTTGCATTTCACGAGGACACATTCATTTTTAGGCACAGGAAGATTAAGTAATATGCCCAGAATCATAGGATGTTTGAGCCTCCCGTCAGACTTGAACCTGGGTCCCCAGTTTCAAAGTCGGCCTCTCTAGTCGTTTAGTCACAAAAAGTTATATGCATAGCAGACAGTTGAGGAACATAAAAGTGTGCAATTTCACAAAGCGTAATACATTACAAAATGCGTGCGCCATCTTTCTTCGCTTCCAAATTTCACTTATTTTCAGTTTTCTGTATTGCCCTTTCCATCCAGATTCTCATCCAAGTGCTAGAAATGAGCACCCCCTAGAGGCGCTGATGCAAAACTTCACCTTACCATCTAGTACGATTGAGAGCAGAGTTCGATAGATTGTCCCTGCTCATAAACCAGTGCTGAAGCTCAGGTTACGGCAGTAGCATTAAGGTCATGAAAGAAACAAGTCATAGATGGCTGTCAACATGGACTTATGGGTTCCCGTTGGGAAGTGACGGGAGAATATTGTCAGAGGAAGGAAAATTGTGGGGATGTTGGTGAGGCAGAAGGTAAAAGAACCCTTTGCTCCGAGATAGTGTAAATTAGCTTTTCAGCCTGGGGCATAGGACCCAAGATTGTGATATGACTTCAAACAGGGTTGGATTGGGATCGAAAATCGGCCCGGGCACACCAAAAAAAAGTGGCCCACATTTGCGTATTGCCTTTCCGCAAAACACTGCTTCAGCGAAGTTTTATGAAAAGAAAGGGGGTGAGGGGCATGTTTTATTAACTTCACTTAGATCAAACAAAAAATTGCACAGATTAGTTAACACTGCTGAGCCACACATGATTGCAAGTGAGATCACTTCTGCTCAGGCCCCCTGCCCCCGCTCAATCAGCATACATTAATGGGCCGGCCCAGCGAGAGAAAGGGAGTGATACCTCCGCCCATCTGCCTCTAAAAAAATGCCACTCAGGCACCCACTGGGCCGCTGGCAGGGCCGGACTGGCCGTAGCGGGCACCGGGCGTTTCCCCGGTGGGCCGCCAGGGTGGGGGCCGATTTTGGGCCCCTGGGGGCCGTTTTTGTCACAGGGCCGTTTTTACAGCTTAGCTGCAAAATCGGCCCCTGTAACAAAATCGGCCGAAACTGGCCCTGGCAAACAGCTCGGCCGCTCCCAGGGGGGCCGGCCGAGCTCTTTGCCAGGGCCAACTTTGGTTCCCAGTCCGGCCCTGCACGCTGGCGGCATCCTAACAGCACAGACAGCCCCCAGGCTGCCCAAAAGCAGCAAACAGCTAGAACTCGGCTACCGGCCCTTCGGCCATTTCCCGAGTGCTCGCGTTACCAATCCGACCCTGGCTTCATAGCACATAAACAGACACCGTGGGGTAGCTTGGGGTGCGTGAGGAGACAGTGCGTAATAGAGAGCAGGGCCACGAAGACTTCAGAACCCTCAATCCACCATCTTTCACGTGCTAAAGCCCAGCCCCTAGAGATAATTCACAGAACAATATTCTATTACTTACTGTATCTTTACACTCTCAAGCATTACATCGTGCTGACACTACTAGTTGGTAACAGCACTACCTGAGATGTAAAAACCACAAAGCGCGATGATTCGCCCAAGGTCACTCACCTTGGTCATCAGGCATGCTAGGATTACAATTCAAGCCTCTGGGTCCCACAGTCAACAAACTGGCTGATTGTAACACTTCTCAGTCTCAGGGGGCAGGTTTATGCACTCAAGTCCTGCTTATACTGTGGAATTAACAATGTCCTCGAGGTTTATTCAACTTCATACTATACAAGTATAATTAACTCCTTGTTTTCCTACAAGCATTCAGCAGATAACAATCCCATTACAGGCTAATTATTTGCTTCCAGAGGGCACAACAGACACATATGGACTTTGTTGGCATTTGCAATTCCAGAGGTTAAAGAGGCTTGTAGTTTTATCTTTGCCTGGGTATCTCTCCTATGTGTCAGGCAATGCAGTAAACAGTCCCTTGTAAACTTGGCTTAAATACCTAGTGCTAGAGTGAAAACCTCCATAATCACTAGGCCTGGGTGAAGTTCACGGACTTCTGCTAAGCGGAACTCCGTGAAGTGACCAAAAACCTCAGCCGCGCTACGCAGAGTTCTGTGAGCGGCAGAGTGCGTTACGTCACACCATTCGTGCTGATTTTTAGCGCCTCTTTTGTCCCACGCTGTAAAATCAGCACGAACTGCACCACGTGCAGTGCAAGAAGGTGCTGCTTCTTTCTGCCGCTAGAGTAGATGTTCTACTCAAGCGGCAGCTTACTCAACATGAACAGAAGGTTTCTCAACGCGAGGGGTAGCGACCATCTGTGACTGCCCGTGGTCTGGAGTAAGATTTTCCTCGCTCGCCAACTTAATGTTGGCAAGTATGAGCGAGGGAAAAACTCCACAAACTGCAGGCACGGTGGTGACAGATGCACACACACAAGAAGCTACCCTGAAAAAGTCTCTGATTCTATACACATACACAAGCACCCTACACTTGATTGAGTTGGGTGCAGGGCATCTCAAAAAATGTGAAGGACTGTCCTCACACACCACCAGGTGTCATGCTTCATCATTGGCAATCCTCGCTCTCTAGAAACTTCATTTGGCAGAGAGCGGGCCTACACCTGGAGACAGGGAGGCATTTCTAAAAACTAAGGGGGTTATTAGGATGGCGGGCGGACTTTAGTCCGCCCGCCAACCTAGCGGTGTTGGGACCGGCCGCCAGACGTGCGGCGGTCCCGCACCGCTGATTAGGATGTGACCGCCACCCTGGCGGTCGCATTCCGCAATTTTGACATTGCGGCGGGTGCTGTAAGCAGCACCCGCCGCAATGCCAAATTACCATGTTGTGCATTGCCTTGCACAACGTGGCAGGCACCGCTCAACTCCCCATCCCCCACCCACCACCTTCGGGGGCCCGCAACGGGCCCCCAACGCGATTCCCCGCCAGCCTTTCCATGGCAGCCTCGCCGCCATGGAAAGGCCTTAAAAACCATACATCCTAATATGGATGGCGGTGCCTGCTAGGCACCGCCACCATATTAGGCCCCAGCTCGCCCGGCCGGCAATCGGAACGATTGCCGACCGCGGAGAAGCCGGCGGACGCACTTTGCGTCCGTCGCGGTACCCCGCCATTATAATATGGCGGGGGGTAAATCGGGTGGAGATGGCGGGCAGATCGCCACCGCCTGGCTGGCGAATGGCGATCCGCCCGCCATCCTAATCACCCCCTAAGTGGGGGCCCGTGATATAATGAAAGGTCAAAAATCAATCTAAACACCAAAATACATTTATTTGATAGATGTTTACTTGATATTAAAATCAAGCGTAGGGATATGGGCCACCAGTGTCGTCAACATGTTTCTGCCTGTTGGCCCAAAGGGTCCGTGGCATTCATCAGAACGAAAATAACAAGGGCTCCTATCTAATCTCTTTAGATTAAGATATTACCACTATGGGGCCGATTCCGATCTCGGCCGGTAGTGCTCCGAATCGGATTCGGATTTACCGGATCCGATTCGAGCCCTGTTTCCCGACCGAATCGTACGCGGGTCCGGCCGAGCGAGTACGATGCGAGCGCACGCGAAATCTCCGACCGACTCGTTCGCAGGACCCGACCGCTCCGACCGACTCGCACGGGGACGACTCGCACCGCGCAATGGAGACGTTCCCCGGCCGGGTAAGTACGATGCGCATCGCGACCGCTCTGACCGACTCGCGCAGTCCGGCTCCAAGGAGCTGTCGGAGCCGCACTTTGGGGGTCCGTGTCGGACCCCCCTGGAAGCGTAGGCGTGCGAGTCGCACACAGGGGGACACATGGGTCCCCCCTACACGTGCATGTACGGCGCGACCCGCACCGACGCGAACACGCTGTAGGGGGCGCCTTAGCTCGCGTCGTGCCCATTGAGTCAATGGGAGCCCGTGTACGCGTCGTACGACTTGCTCCCATTGACTTCAATGGGAGTCCGACCGAATCGAGTCCGATGGCATACGTGCGCATCGTACTCGTTCGGTCGGACTGCTAGGATCCGATTCGGTCGGAAATCTCTCCGGGTCCGGCTCGGTCGGAGAGATTTCCGGCCCGAATCGGAATCGGCCCCTATGTAGGGTGACCTATGTCGACCTCTACCTAAATATGGGGTCTCTTGAAACCTGTAAAATAAAAGTAAGCAAAGTGTCAAAAAAGGACGATGCTCCAGCGTGTAAACAGAATCAAAAAAAGCACATCATGCATATTACCAAAATTACGCATGTGAATGTGTAACACGTGTCACTGCAAACGTGGCGCACATACATATATAAATAACATAAGTTCTGTGAGACGAGCCCAC
The DNA here is from genome assembly GCA_963921515.1 of Calotriton arnoldi. Taxonomy (NCBI): domain Eukaryota; kingdom Metazoa; phylum Chordata; class Amphibia; order Caudata; family Salamandridae; genus Calotriton; species Calotriton arnoldi. The sequence goes on along the minus strand of CAWUFW010001326.1, from coordinate 2,608,556 downwards.
AATCTTACCCCAAGTCAGGGACAGATATGCCCCATGGGAAGGGGGGACTGAGGGACCCCTGTAGTCACACTCTAAGGTCATAGAAGAGAAGGTTAGAAAATAAATAATGGAAGGTAAATAATTCCAAATGCACTATATTCACTTACTTAGATCAGGGTTTAGAGATTGCGAAACCACCGATATCTCAAGCACACCCATGCATACTCTTATTGCCTCAAGGTGCATCCCTCGTTGATCTCCTAAAGGTGTCCTCTTCTCTTCCCCGCTGGTGGGGGTGTGGGTGAGGACCTACTGTTTTTATTGGTACAGAGAGATTAGTAAAAGTAGGTTAATTGGATTAATTAGCAGCGCCCTGTGTGTAATTAGGTTGCTCAAACATCAGTGTGCGTGTGATTGCCTGGACGCTGCGTATAGTAATGCTGGCGTTCAGTAAGTGTAATCAGCTGGAGTTCGGCTGAAGCGGGGACATGCCCGCTTAAGTGGAGATCTGATGTCCCAAAATGGGTTGCCAGGAGGCCGCGTCATTGTTGTGAGAAACGAGTGGTCACGTGTCCCGATCGTCAGCGTTAGTGTGAGCTGACGGGAGGACGGGGGCGTGGCTGAGGTTGCACATGCGTGTCGCATCGCGGCCGTGTTGCTAGCTGGCTGGTGCACGCAATGTGCTCGTTTTACTAGTGTGATATTGCACAGAACTCAAGCGATAGATCAGGGGAGGTTGTATACGGATCACTGACATAATATCAACTACAAAAATATCCCCATACACAAATATCGACACACAAATATCGACATTCACAATATCGACACCCCATCTTTATAATGTCAAATACAAAAATATCGGAAAAAAAACATAGATATAAAAAATATCGATGTACAAAATATTGATTTTGTTCAAGTATGTAAAAAATAATGTTTAATAAATTAAATTATAAAATTAACTTTTAAAAAATATTTAAAAATAATGTACATTTAAACAAATATAATAAATAACTTTAATTTAAAAATGTAAATGTACATATATAAAATGTAATATATAAATGTATGTTTACTTTAAAACAATTAATAAACTAATAACTTTAATTTATTTAAAAATCTTATAAAAATTAACAAATAAATATATATAACTATACGTATATCTATAACACAAAATCTAATTCCACTCCATTGAGTGCAACAGTAAGAAAAGTGTTGGATAGCGTAGGGGTAAAAATTACTATTCCCACTCCAGTGAGTGCAACAGTAGGGAAAGTGTTGGATAGCGGAGATGAAAAAATTACTATTCCCACTCCAGTGAATGCAACAGTAGGGAAAGTGTTGGATAGCGCATCGGTAAAAATTACTATTCCCACTCCAGTGAGTGCAACAATAGGGAAAGTGTTGCATAGCGGAGGGGTAAAAATTAGTATTCCCACTGCAGTGAGTGCAACAGTAGGGAAAGTGTTGGATAGCGTAGGGGTAAAAATTACTATTCCCACTCCAGTGAGTGCAACAGTAGGGAAAGTGTTGGTTAGCGTAGGGTTAAAAATTACTATTCCCACTCCAGTGAATGCAACAGTAGGGAAAGTGTTGGATAGCGCATCAGGTAAAATTACTATTCCCACTCCAGTTAGTGCAACAGTAGGGAAAGTGTTGGATAGCGGAGATGAAAAAATTACTATTCCCACTCCAGTGAATGCAACAGTAGGGAAAGTGTTGTATAGCGCATCGGCAAAAATTACTTTTCCCACTCCAGTGAGTGCAACAGTAGGGAAAGTGTTGCATAGCGGAGGGGTATAAATTACTATTCCCACTCCAGTGAGTGCAACAGTAGGGAAAGTGGTGGATAGCGGAGGGGTAAAAATTACTATTCCCACTCCAGTGAGTGCAACAGTAGGCAAAGTGTTGGATAGCATAGGGGTACAAATTACTATTCCCACTCCAGTGAGTGCAACAGTAAGGAAAGTGTTGGATAGAGAAGGGGTAAAAATTACTATTCCCACTCCAGTGAGTGCAACAGTAGGGAAAGTGTTGGATAGCGGAGGGGTACAAATTACTTATTCCCACTCCAGTGAGTGTAACAGTAGGGAAAGTGTTGGATAGCAGAGGGTTAAAATTAATATTCTCAATAAAGACAATACAAAAAAGAAAAAGATCAACTACAATACAACATTTTTAAAAAACACAAAAATAAAAAATATATATAAAAATATTAAATATAACAAAAAATAGAAACATGTTATAATGTAAAAAAATCTAAAAATTACCAGCAAACATTATTTTATAAAAATGTTAAAAAATGTACAAACAAATAACTATATTTATTATAAATTAATTATAATCAAAAACATTAATTGTTACATAAAATAAAAATTCTTTATTTCCTACCCTATAACACCACATGTTTCACAACACACATCTACATTTTTTTAAAATGGTACCTCCATAATTAACATAATTAATTATCAAATAAACAAATATTATTAATTGAAAATCAAATTAAAACATATAAAAATTAATTTACTAACCATTACCCCTATGAAACCAAAATCCACACACAAAATAAAAGTAAACAATATCCATAAAAATGTATCAATTAAAGAATGAATAATAATGAGCAAATAATTATTAATTAATAAAACATAAAATACTTTCCACCCTCTACCCCAATAAACACCACAACACACACATAAAAGTCATTACACAAGTTCCATAACTAATTTTAAATTGTTTTACTTTTTCAATTAACAGCAACTTCTTAATTATTTGAAAATAATTTACATCACACCCTTTACCACTATAAACCCCACACCTCACATCTCAAATTAATTACACAATTACCATAATTAATTTATAATAAATTAAATTCCATTAATTATCAATTAATTTTAAATAAATTACTTCACACCCTATTCCCCTATAAACCCCACCACCCATTCCTAAAAAATGACACAATTTACATAATTAATTACAAAATATTTAAGTAATAAATATTAATTAACAAATAATTGGATAAATAATTATTAATAAATTAATTCCCACAATTAACACTATAAATTAAAAATTAAATAAATATTAATATATAAAAATGATTATTACATTTATTAAAATGAAATTACTACCCACCCTATTCCCCTATAAACCCACAACCCGCTCCTACAAAAATAACACAAATAACATAATTACCAATTAATTAATAATAATTAACAACCAATTAATAATTAATTAATAATAAATTAATTTCCACAATTAACACTATAAAATCTAAATTATATAAATACTAATAATACAAAAATATTAATTAATTTATTATTAATAAATTACTTTCCCACCCTATTCCCCTATAAACCCACAACCGGCTCCTAAAATAAATAACACAATGAACACAATTATCAATTAATTCATTAATAAAAATTAACAACCAATTAGTAATTAATTAATAAAAATAAAAATTAATTCACACAATTAAGACGATAACATCTAAATTAAATAAATACTAATAAATAAAAAATAATAATTACTTTATTATAATTAAATTACTTCCCACCCTATTCCCCTATAAACCCACAACCCGCTCCTACAAAAATAACACCATTAAGATAATTACCAATTAATTAATAATAATTAACAACCAATTAATTCATTAATAATAAATTAATTCCCACAATTAACACCATAAAATCTAAATTATAAATATTAATAATAAAAAATATTAATTAATTTATTATAATTAAATTACTTTCCCACCCTATTCCCCTATAAACCCACAACCCGCTCCTAAAACAAATAACACAATTAACAGAATTATCAATTAATTAATTAATATTAATTAACAACCAATTAATAATTAATTAATAAAAATTAATTCCTACAATTAACACTATAAAATCTAAATAAAATAAATACTAATAAATAAAAAATATTAATTAATGTATTATAATTAAATTACTTCCCACCCTATTCCCATATAAGCCCACAACCCGCTACAGAACTAAAAAACGCTAAATTTAATTAACATAAAATTAATCACTACTAAAAATGTATATTAAAAAACAAAATCAATACTTATACAAAAAATTACATCACATACTTTTAAAATACATACTAAAATACATAACACTAATATAAACATCGATATTTTAAACAACGATACTTTAACAAACGATATTACTAACTTTGATATTTTCAAAAACGATATTTCTTACCTTAATGTCGATATTCTGGACCACGATATTCTTGCTCTCGATATTCCTGTATGACGATATTTCAAACTCGATATTTTTGTATATCGATATTTGAAACTCGATATTCTGTCTGTGCACCGTTGTATACCTCTTTATAAACTCCGGGAGTATTTTAAACTCAATGAAAGTGATAATATATTGTAAAAGGAAACTTCCCTCTAAAAATATATTAAAAAAACCACTGGTATCTTACTACGCTATGGTGATTATTCCTCATGGGTGTGCCTGAAATAAAGACAACATCTCAATTGTCATACATCTGCCCAAGGATCTAAAATGGCATATTCGTGGAGGAGTAATGGCATGCAGAATGGACAGTGATTAAGTCGCTACCTGTTGAGACACCATAAACCCTCCCTTGTCATGAATAGATTTGAGTTACAAATTCCCTGCCTAATAAAGCAGATAGGGGATGTAACATATAGGGGCCGATTCCGATTCGGGCCGGAAAAAATACCGACCGACTCGGTACTGGAATTTAGTCCGACCGACACGTACCGGCGCCGTCCGACCCGGGTAGTACGATGAAATGCATGGGAACCACGACCGACTCGTACGGAACACAAGGCGAATGACCGACCCGGACGGAAACAAGCTATCCGGCCCGGGAAACCACGTGAATCGAACCGACCGACACGCATCAGGAAATAACCCGAACAAAACGTACCCGCGAACTCCGACCCGCGCAGTACGATGCAATGGGTGCAAAATCAGACCGATTCGTACGGAGCCCAAGCCGTACGACCGACACACATACAAAACCCAGCCGAACAAACACAATACTCCACGACCGACGCGTACGCCGCATATGAAACGGAGCTGAAACACAGCGGGAACGACTCGGAGAGGCGCGCACGAGACAACTGCAACGTCCTACTCGGTCAGAAGAACGACTCCTACATGCACAATAATCACAAATGGAAAAATACAAAAAAAAGGGCCAAACAAGCAATGACAAAGCCAATAAATACAGGGGGTGAAAAAAATGGAACAAGGACACACCCCCAACTCCACCTACATAAAGCCCATAAATCCCTACCATGATCCTTTGCAAATTCCACTGACCTGCCAGCACAGAACACCATCACACAGCAAACAGAGACACACACACAGCTCATCCAACACAAAAGCCACACACCATTAGCACCTCAACAAATAGCACACTCACACACACCCAGCAAAACCTACACACACACACCCTCACTTGCACACACACACACATCAATCACCACCACCACCACCCATCACCATGCCCCTAAAGAAGAATCCAAAGTTCCTAGATAGTGAATTGGAAGTCATGGTAGACGAGATCCTGAGGGTAGAGCCACAGTTGTTTGGCACATTGGTCCAACAGACCCCCATGTCGCAGAAAACCAAGATGTGGGCGAGGATCGTCGACAGGGTGAACGCACAATCACCATGTTTGCGCACAAAGGAAGACATCCAGAACAGGTGGTATGATGTGCGCAGGAGGGTCAGAGACCTACTCAAGAAGGATTACCTCCTGAGCCAGCACACCGGCAGTGGCCCTCCTGCAAAACCAGTATACCTCAGGCCCTGGGAGGAGAAGGTGCGGGCCATCCTACCACCAGTGAGCGTATATGGACTAACAGACATCCCAGAGCCTGGTGAGTACACAACTAATATACACAATAAAGTGTGCCAATACACACACATCACTCTCAAGGGGACAGTCAAACCATCCACCCCTAGCAAATCAACAGCAACCAATGAGCCCCGTATTGTTCAATTTATATGTCCAGCCTCTTGCTACGGTGGCCAAGAAGATGGCCCTCACCATGGTCTCATATGCTGACGATACGCAGCTAGTGGTGGCCCTATCTGATGGTTCTCCGCTGGACGCCCTCAGGTTTAGGAGCGGCCTGGCCGCCGTGGCAGAGTGGATGAACTCTAACTGCCTTCAGTTGAATGCCACTAAAACGGAGGTATTGTTGGTAGGGAAGGACAGGAACCTCTGGAATGAGCAGTGGTGGCCTAGTGTGCTTGGAGACACCCCCACCCCTAAGTTGGCGGTTAAGAACTTAGGGGTCTGGATGGATTCCACCCTTAGCTTCCAAGAACATACAAAAAAAGTCGCGGGCACCTGTTTTGGTCTCTTGCGGGGTCTCAAGCCGCTGCTGAGGTTTTTCAATCCGCTTACTCGCCAGCTGATTGTCCAGTCTGCTATTCTATCCAGACTGGACTACGCTAATTCGCTCCTCTTGGGAGCCAATCAGGCTGAGGTAATGCGACTACAGCGAGTGCAGAACGCGGCTGCCAGAGCCCTTTTAGGGCTCCCACGTCACTGTTCCGCCACTGACGCCATTCGGCGGCTTCACTGGCTTTCGGTGGCCAATCGGATCCAATTTAAGGCACTCTGCCTATCCTTTAAGATCCTGAAACTTTCTTCACCCTGCCTCCTTGCCAATATGCTAACCCCCTACAAACCCTTGCGCGAGCTGCATTCCTCGGGGCAGCATTTAGTCACTGTCCCCCGGGTGAAGCGTGCACGGGCCGGTGGTCGTTCCTTCCACTACACGGCCGCTAAACTATGGAATTCTCTGCCCCCTCAGATCCGCTGCCTAAATGACTTGCTGGCTTTCAGGAAAGCTATTAAAACCTTCCTCTTTCCACGAGCTTAGGCCGCCTACCCTCTTCTTCTGTTGCCTACCAGTCTCTCCTTTACCCTGCTACTCTCTGTTGCTGGCAGCGCCGGGACGCCTCTTCGCTGGGGCAGCTGCGCGCTTTATAAATCTGGCTAACATAACATAACATAACATAATCATCACAAGATGTGTATGTCAGTTAGATAAACACAATACATGCCATCTCATAGTGATATGTAACTGTGTCATGACATGTACAAACCTAACAACAAATAGAGCAAGGCAGTGGCACACATATAACCAAAAAACACTGCCTGATATTTTGCCACCACTAGAACACCACCTCACAGGGAAGCTCACTTAAAGGAAGGAATTCTGTGTATGCTGGTGAAGTCAGTGTAGCCAATAGCATGATGGGAGTTGTAGTCACAGATACTGCTCACCCTCACAATTAGCCCATCAACACCACTCTGAACCATGCTCACATCACAGGAAGTGGATAAGGACTGACAAGATGGCTGACACTGGCTACTGCTGTGGGGAGCACAAGGCCCTGCTGGGAACTGTGCACCAACAAACAACACAACACCACTGCCTGACATCCTGAAAGCCAACTTGCACTCTCTGCAATGCAAGCACGTTGCATGGTGGGATATCTGGCTGGGTGGGAAGGAGGACTAACAGCACTGACCATAGTACAAGCAGCTCACCTCACACACCCCCTCAACACAAACTCCACATAACCCACCTGGGAGAATGCAATGCCTCACATACCAAATGAAGATCCCACAAAGAACCACCACCCGGGGTAATGCTGTGTGAAGCACAGGGACACTCTTGGGACTTGTAGCCAAACAAACGCAAGGACAACACTGTCAGCCTTCCTGTCAGCACAGGCACACTACCCCACAGGGAAGCAGAGTCAAAAGGAAGGAAGTACGGGCATGCTGGGAAGGGGGTGTAGGCAATAGCATGATGGGAGTTGGAGTCACAGATACTGCTCACCCTCACAATTGGCCCATCAACACCACTCTGAACCATGCTCACATCACAGGGAGTGGATAAGGACTGACAAGATGGCTGACACTGGCTACTGCTGTGGGGAGCACAAGGCCCTGCTGGGAACTGTGCACCAACAAACAGCACAACACCACTGCCTGACATCCTGAAAGTCAACTTGCACTCTCTGCAATGCAAGCACGTTGCATGGTGGGATATCTGGCTGGGTGGGAAGGAGGACTCACAGCACTGACCATAGTTACAAGCAGCTCACCTCACACACCCCCTCAACACAAACTCCACATAACCCACCTGGGAGAATGCAATGCCTCACATACCAAATGAAGATCCCACAAAGAACCACCACCCTGGGTAATGCTGTGTGAAGCACAGGGACACTCTTGGGACTTGTAGCCAAACAAACGCAAGGACAACACTGTCAGCCTTCCTGTCAGCACAGGCACACTACCCCACAGGGAAGCAGAGTCAAAAGGAAGGAAGTACGGGCATGCTGGGAAGGGGGTGTAGGCAATAGCATGATGGGAGTTGGAGTCACAGATACTGCTCACCCTCACAATTGGCCCATCAACACCACTCTGAACCATGCTCACATCACAGGGAGTGGATAAGGACTGACAAGATGGCTGACACTGGCTACTGCTGTGGGGAGCACAAGGCCCTGCTGGGAACTGTGCACCAACAAACAGCACAACACCACTGCCTGACATCCTGAAAGCCAACTTGCACTCTCTGCAATGCAAGCACGTTGCATGGTGGGATATCTGGCTGGGTGGGAAGGAGGACTCACAGCACTGACCATAGTTACAAGCAGCTCACCTCACACACCCCCTCAACACAAACTCCACATAACCCACCTGGGAGAATGCAATGCCTCACATACCAAATGAAGATCCCACAAAGAACCACCACCCTGGGTAATGCTGTGTGAAGCACAGGGACACTCTTGGGACTTGTAGCCAAACAAACGCAAGGACAACACTGTCAGCCTTCCTGTCAGCACAGGCACACTACCCCACAGGGAAGCTGAGTCAAAAGGAAGGAAGTACGGGCATGCTGGGAAGGGGGTGTAGGCAATAGCATGATGGGAGTTGGAGTCACAGATACTGCTCACCCTCACAATTGGCCCATCAACACCACTCTGAACCATGATCACATCACAGGGAGTGGATAAGGACTGACAAGATGGCTAACTCTGGCTACTGCTGTGGGGAGCACAAGGCCCTGCTGGGAACTGTGCACCAACAAACAGCACAACACCACTGAATGACATCCTGAGAGTCTACCTGAACCCACTGCAAGGGTGGCATGCTTCATGGTGGGATAACTGGGCCAGGTGGAGAAGGATGGCCGGATGTCCACCAAATACAACCAATGCTGGCCATGCACACACCTCAACATTCATATTGAAATGCCCCAGGTATGCATGACAATGTGCTACACCAATATCAACCTCTTACTGTGACAACTTAAGACAATGCAATGTACATGCCCGCATCCAGAGGTACAGTCACAACTGTCAGGTGTGTGAACCATTGATGCCTGTAGAAACATTACATACAATGTGTGTCTCTTCCAAATACAGGTGATGATGATGGGGACACAGCAGCAGGCGAGGAGGAGTCCCTGTCCCAGGCTCCGGGGGACATAGAGCTCACTGGTGTGGAACAGCCTCTGCCCTCCTCGGATGGCGAAGACCTACCTGGCACCTCCGGTGTGAGTCATCATGCAGCACCAGCTGGACCAACATCTGCACCCCCTGCACCCACCCCTCCAACAACTGCCAACATACAGACCACCCCCGCCGACACGGACAGACCAAGGACCACCGCTGAGAACAGCACAGGGCCCCAGGCCCACCGTGGAGCAACGGATGACAACACCACTAACAACCCCCAAGTGGGCCTCGGGTCACCTGTGCGTGCCACTGCAGGTCCTGCACGTGTCGCCAGGGGTGGTGGGAGGGGTGGTAGACATAGGTCGCTGCTTGCAGAGGGGTCTGGACTGCATGATGACCCACAACTGGCACGCATCGCTGATGCGTACCAGATAGCACCGGAGAGGTCAGACAGGTAGTGGGGATCCTCAAGGACATACAACAGCAGCAGGCTGCCCATCATGCCCGCTTGGACTCCCACATGTCCCGTGTGGAGACACACATGTCTCGCATGGAGCCCAAGTGGGACACATTGCAAGAACTAACAGCGGTGCATAGGGACATATTGACATGCCTCCGCCAGATTAGCACCAACATGGCCACACCTCCCTGTGTGCCCACAACATCTGGTGCTGCAACAACTGACACCACCACAGGGAGGGAGGAGGACTCTGGCGGAGACTCCCTGCACCGCAGCAGCCTGCACGTGAGGGTCCCCCCCAAAGAAGAGGGGTCGTCCGAGGAAGGAAAACTGAGAGGTTGATGGCCACGTACATCCCCCAGGAAGCCAACACCTGTTCCGGAAATTATCCTTTGTGTGCAAACGTTTCACCCTGTCGAATGCAACAGTACTTTCCCACATGACATGGGGAGTTCAAGTTGGACTAATGTATCATATGACTGTGGACTTCACTCAGGACATTTCTGCTACCAAGACTTCCAACTCATCTGGGAACTTTGGATCACAATCCCAATGTACAGTACCCACCATCCTGTGCACTATACACACACACATTTCTGTAAATAAAATCACTAGTACACCATACTTGCCACTGTTGTTAGTCAAATGTGGATACTGTTATGGTTATGATGTTCTGCCAAATTACACTGTGTATGCTAACTGCTACAGCAAGTACAACACCGTTGTGTGAGTCATGGTGATGTAACACATATGAGGGAGACACACCACTAGGGCTACACCAGGGCCATCAGACTCATCGCCCACAGTGATGTTGCCAGGAAATACAGTGGAATGCACAGACACCACACCTATTCAGAGTCTGTGTCAACTAGCCCACAGGTGCAGTAAGCAAATGTCAGTCAGATGTGTGACCACAGAGAACGCACATCCCAAAGTGAAGCACAGGTTTATTACACATTAGCAACATGTTGTTTCCACTACAAATGCAAGGTTTACCCAAGTGGCAGTGGCCACACAGTCAACAAGTGCAGAAGATATGAAGTCCAGGGGTGTGTGGCACATCACTTGTAGGGAAACTACTGCTGCCACCCTGAAAGCTGAATCATGGTGTCGGGGGATCCAAGTTGACCAAAGTACACAGTAAGCACCCTGTGAAGGACAGACATGACACACAGTTAAAATCACTGTAGAACAGGACAGTACTGCAATACTCATGCCCAATACATGTCACAAGACAACTACACAAAACCAAGTTAGCATGTCAGAACTGTTGGGGAGTTCAGACTACCTGGAAGGACACATTGTTGCACGCATCCAGTCAAGTAGCACATGGCCACACTCAAACAGCACCAGAGCACCACCCACACATATCATGCAAACTCACATCATTGACATGACATCTCTGGATACTCACATTCAGCTGAAGAAGTTGGTGATGAGCTGTGTGCGGACATCACCATCATCATCATCATCATCACTGGCATTGTGGTCCAGGCCAGGATCCTCCACAGGTGGCGGACGTTGGTCATCGTCATCCAGGCTGATAGGCAACTCCTTCTGCACTGCCAGGTTGTGTAGCATGCAGCAGACGATGACAATCTTGCACACCTTTGCTGGGGCATATGGGAGGGCCCCTCCTGTCTTGTCCAGGCAGCGGAAGCGGCTCTTCAGGAGACCAAAGGTCCGCTCTATCACTCTCCTGGTCCGACCATGTGCCTCATTGTAGCGCATCTGGGCTGGTGTCACAGGGTTCCTGAGGGGTGTCAGCAACCACGGCATGTTGGGGTATCTGGAGACAAGTGCACATTAGCTGATTTGGAAAAGTGGGTGGAATACTACAGATCAGAACACACACAATGGTACAAAGTCAGTACACACCGACAAGCCAGGCACGCTGGTTCTGCATCTGTGCCATCATCCTCGGGATGCGACTACTCCTCATCAAGTAGGCATCGTGTGTTGAACCAGGGAAACGGGCACACACATGTGTGATGCTCATATCTGCTAAACATACCACCAGAGCATTGATCGAATGGTAATGTTTACGGTTCCGGTATGCCTGCTCATGTGCCTGTGGTGGTATCAAAGCCACATGTGTCCCATCAATGGAGCCAATGACATGTGGCATCCTCCCCAGGGCATAGAAGTCACTCTTGACGTCAGTGAGTTGTTGACGTGTAGGGAAATAGATGTACTGGTTCAGGCATCTCAACATTGCCTCCAAAACATCGCGTAGCACACAGCTGAACATAGTCTGTGACATCCCACCGGCAGTCGCAACAGTGTGTTGAAAGGTACCGGTGGCAAAGAAGTGTGGGGCTGCCATTACCTTCACCTTGGGGGTCAGCGCCGTAGGGTACGTCCGGCCAGGTTGCAAATGTGGTGCCAGGCGCACTGCCAAATCCTCAATCAGCTGCCTGGTGAAGTGGTACCGTCGGATGCTGTCACGTTCCACCATCGTTGCCAGGTCAGTGAATGGTCTATGGACAGCTGGAGCCCTGCAGTGCATAGGTTGAAGGAAAAAAGATTGTCAGTCACCCCACATATGTGCCATTAACCATACACAATTTCACATGATACATCATTACATGACACAAGTACTTGATGTGTGTGCCGTTCTGTCGGACATAACTCGCACCTACATGGCCATCATCTAACTTCTCAGTACAACATGTGTGCACAACAGGTACCAGGTTGTGCTATGGGAAACCATTAGGCTGTGTCACAGTACCCATTTACTGCTGTCACGTTCCACACACACACTACAGTGACATGTCTGGACAGATGCGCCACAGGCATCACAGCTCATTGACAGGTAGATTCCCAGTGACCCTGTCTTGCCACATGGACACTGGCATGACATGGCGTATCATGTACACATCAGAAAAACAAACATGACTCCCACAGGTAGTGGCCCCTGTCGCATCCGCAGGACAGACATGGACACCAGTGACGCACAACATCAAAGTCCATGCACAAACAACGTTGATGTGGAGACTGTCTCCCATCGTGCACATGGAATCAGAGACATCGGAAACACAACATGCACACAGACTGTGGAGGGACATCACTATTGTGGCAATGGGTCATCCTGTGACGTACATGCCTTCCCATATGGGACTCTGGGGGTATGTGACATGTCATACACATACACAACCTGGAAATGTGACCATGCCACATGCTCCAAAATGAACTGTTGCACATCACAGTGGTCATGTGCACAACACACAAAGGACCCTGTCCCCATGAACACATGCACAGCCTGGGTGTGGCTGCCCACAAGTGCCACCACAGAAACCACATGTTAACCCCATACACAGAGAAGGAAATGCAGCCTTACATGACTTAGGAAACAGTGTGGACTGGGTGTGGTGTTGTAGGTGTGCCCCTGGGTCTCTGGCAGGTATATGTGGCTGGCATACGTTCACCAGTGACAAGCATGGTGACATATGCGACTGACCTGTACGCGTTGTACAGCAATGGACCGATCGATGTGCCCGGCCGGCCCATTGCATGTGTTGTGAGCGGGTACGCGTTGTATCCCGAAATACGCGTTGTACAGCAATGGACCGATCGGTGTGCCCGGCCGGCCCATTGCATGTGTTGTGAGCGGGTACGCGTTGTACAGCAATGGACCGATCGGTGTGCCCGGCCGTCCCATTGCATGTGTTGTGAGCGGGTACGCGTTGTACAGCAATTGACCGATCGGTGTGGCTGGCCGGCCCATTGCATGTGTTGTGAGCGGGTACGCGTTGTATCCCGAAATACGCGTTGTACAGCAATGGACCGATCGGTGTGCCCGGCCGGCCCATTGCATCTGTTGGGAGCGGGTACGCGTTGTATCCCGAAATACGCGTTGTACAGCAATGGACCGATCGGTGTGCCCGGCCGGCCCATTGCATGTGTTGTGAGCGGGTACGCGTTGTACAGCAATGGACCGATCGGTGTGCCCGGCCGGCCCATTGCATGTGTTGTGAGCGGGTATGCGTTGTATCCCGAAATACGCGTTGTACAGCAATGGACCGATCGGTGTGCCCGGCCGGCCCATTGCATGTGTTGTGAGCGGGTACGCGTTGTACAGCAATGGACCGATCGGTGTGCCCGGCCGGCCCATTGCATGTGTTGTGAGCGGGTACGCGTTGTATCCCGAAATACGCGTTGTACAGCAATGGACCGATCGGTGTGCCCGGCCGGCCCATTGCATCTGTTGGGAGCGGGTACGTGTTGTATCATGAAATACGCGTTGTACAGCAATGGACCGATCGGAGTGCCCGGCCGGCCCTTTGCATGTGTTGTGAGCGTGTACGCGTTGTACAGAAATGAACCGATCGGTGTGCCCAGCCGGCCCATTGCATGTGTTGTGAGCGGGTACGCGTTGTACAGCAATGGACCGATCGGTGTGCCCGGCCGGCCCATTGCATGTGTTGTGAGTGGGTACGCATTGTATCCCGAAATACGCGTTGTACAGCAATGGACTGATCGGTGTGCCCGGCCGGCCCATTGCATCTGTTGGGAGCGGGTACGCGTTGTATCCCGAAATACGCGTTGTACAACAATGGACCGATCGGTGTGCCCGGCCGGCCCATTGCATGTGTTGTGAGCGGGTACGCATTGTACAGCAATGGACCGATCGGTGTGCCCGGCCGGCCCATTGCATGTGTTGTGAGCGGGTACGCGTTGTATCCCGAAATACTCGCTGTACAGCAATGGACCGATCGGTGTGCCCGGCCGGCCCATTGCATGTGTTGTGAGCGGGTACGCGTTGTACAGCAATAGACCGATCGGTGTGCCCGGCCGGCCCATTGCATGTGTTGTGAGCGGGTACGCGTTGTATCCCGAAATACGCGTTGTACAGCAATGGACCGATCGGTGTGCCCGGCCGGCCCATTGCATCTGTTGGGAGCGGGTACGCGTTGTATCCCGAAATACGCGTTGTACAGCAATGGACCGATCAGTGTGCCCGGCCGGCCCATTGCATGTGTTGTGAGCGGGTACGCGTTGTACAGCAATGGACCGATCGGTGTACCCGGCCGGCCCATTGCACGTGTTGTGAGCGGGTACGCGTTATACAGCAATGGACCGATCAGTGTGCCCGGCCGGCCCATTGCATGTGTTGTGAGCGGGTACGCGTTGTATCCCGAAATATGCGTTGTACAGCAATGGACCGATCGGTGTGCCCGGCCGGCCCATTGCATCGGTTGGGAGCGGGTACGCGTTGTATCCCGAAATATGCGTTGTACAGCAATGGACCGATCGGTGTGCACGCATTGGCTGGGGCCTGGCATGGCAACGGACGCGTTTTTGAAGCTCCAACGAGTCTGATGCAGTGAATTCAGTTGGCCAGCCACAACAATGTTGCAAAATCATGGGTGTCATGAAGTTGAAGATTTGAAGGATGCTGTGGGCGTGTATTAATGCTGCTATTCCATGGATTGGTCAGATTCAGAAGATGCAAACGACTTGGACCTATCACTTTGGACACATGGGACAGTATCTGCCTCTGCAGCACACATATAATGCTGGCTGTTCCCCTGAGAGCTCACTTGCCTAAACTACATGCTCCAGGACGACATCTGCCACCAACACTGCTGCTGTTTCTGCATCCTCTGGCTACTGCAATGGCACGTACTGTGGAGAGAGCCCCAGCCTTCAGCCTTGAGGAGAACCAGGCCCTGCTGGACAGCCTCCTTCCACAGTACAGCAAGCTGTATGGGAAACCAGGGGAGCAGGTGAGTGTGCTGTCCACTGCCTTACTAATTGTGCATGTTGTCTGACTAGCAGGACTTACAGTGTGCACACCACTGGCTAGCATGCTCACTGAGTAGTTGTCACACCCCAAAGTGTGTAGTTACATGCACTGAACTGGTACAGTGCAGTAACAGTGCATTCCAACTAGGTTTACTTCCCATGCAATGATACCATGTAGTGACTGCTGGCAAACTGTTCATAGCCATTGTTGCACTGCCTGTGTACATCATATGCCCCTGTGATTGAGACATGTATATCCAACTGTGTGATGCACGTATATGTTGCATGTGTAGTAATGGCCTTTTCACTTTATCATCCTCACAGGTTGATGCCCACCAGAAGCAGGAAATCTGGCTGACAATCGCCCGGGAAGTAAGATCCGTGGGGGTCTACAGGCGCAGGATCCGCAACTGCCAGAAGAGGTGGCAGGACCTTCGGGGCTGGACCCGGAGGATCGCAAGGGTCCAGCTGAAGCTGTCGCCTCCTCGCAGGAGGGGCGGACACCGGACCCTGACCCCCACATGCTCCGGATCCTGGCGGTGGTCTTCCCTGACCTGGATGGGCAGCTGAAGGGCAGACAGCAGCAAGGAGGGGGTGAGTCCATGACTGCACTGTGCACTTTGTCTGACATACTATGTGCCCTCCTCTGGCCTGGTTAAACTACCACAGTACATCAGTCATGTGGTCCAGGACCCATGTCCCTCATTTGTGACATGCCCACTTCTCCTCTGATACGCATATGTGTGGCCCTTAAAGTCAGGAAATTGTGTCATTTGGGGACTGTGTCATTGCATTTAGCTTTGCTCAAGGTGGGGGACAGCATTTGTTCCTGTGACTATGTTGTGCGACTCATGGGTGGGTCAATTGCTTACACAATGCCTAAGTTCTGACATGTAATCTGGGTGTAACTTTGATATGTGGTCCACTTGCTGATCTGAATCACCACATGTCCCTGTGGAATTTGGCACACACCCATGCAGCTGGTGGGAACAATGTTTGGGCCTCAG
Source organism: Calotriton arnoldi (assembly GCA_963921515.1). Classification (NCBI taxonomy): domain Eukaryota; kingdom Metazoa; phylum Chordata; class Amphibia; order Caudata; family Salamandridae; genus Calotriton; species Calotriton arnoldi. Next base: position 2,591,880 of record CAWUFW010001326.1, on the reverse strand, counting down.
GAGTATGTGTATCAAGTGTGTCACACATGCTTAGCCACCTGCCTACTGTCCAGGACTCAACCCTCTTACAGGTGGAGCTGGACAGTCATGCCTACTCCAGGGCATACAATACACTCTGTACTCCTACTCCCGTGTATCATCTGGCATGTTGTGATCAGTGAAATGTACCCTCAGGTGTCTGCCTCTGTCTCATTGTGCTGTGTCTTCGTTGTCAGGACTACTGGTATGTTTATCGGTTAGGGCTCAGCATGCCATCGGAGATGTGACCATGATAGACGATACTTCTGTGACTTATAGGTGTCTGATCACTTGGCTGTGCACACAGGTGTTTGCGACTGTGACTTTCAGGCAGCTGTTTTTCATTCACAGCACACTGTGAGGTGCTCATGTTCAGAGAGTTGTGTTTCATGTCCCCCATATGTCCAGTTGGTATGACGTGGACAAATAGTAGTACAGATGATGTGGTTTTTGGGGGATGGACATGTGCACTTGTCAGTCACATAACTTGCATTCCCCATGCCCTCGGATTGTGACACAGTGCAGACTGTTGTTGGCTGGCTGCCATGGCCATGTGACTGGAGACAGTAATGTATGACTTTGCACGCATTCCTGTGTCATGGCATTAAACTTCCTGAGACTGATCCTGCAGGGGAGTGACATGTGCAACATGCACCCCATTGTGGCATTGACTATCCGGACATGGGTGCATCATGGTGTCTGGTGCTGGTATGCATCACATGCATTTCTATTTAGACACTGGCCATCCCTTTCATCCAGACACCTGCACTGACTGATGTGTGCATGTTCACATACTTCACCGTGTTCCCTGCAATGTCCAACAACTGTGTAGGTGGTGCATGTGTCCACACTGGGGTCTTACCATCAGACAGGCACCAGACAGATGGGTGCAAGGGCAGGAGGGGTGTGAGTCCCATGGTTGACCATCAGACTGACAATTGGCTACCCCGAATCTGTGTGAGGACTTTAGGCAATGTTCAACTAAGGATGCCAGGGCTTGCTCTGTGATGTGCTGTACTTACTGTGGTGTGTGCGGTCAGTGCAGGTGACTGATGTTTGTCTGTTTCCCTAATTGTTTGCAGATACATCCACGGCCACAGGAGGGGACAGCTCCACGGACCAGGAGGAGCAGCGGAGCCAGACTGGGTCAGCATCCGACGAGTGGTCAGAGGGACCCAGTGGCACGGAGGGCGAGGGGAGCCACACCGAGGAGTCCTCAGCACCATCCACCTCAGCTGAGGACCACAGCAGCTCGGAGGATGACTCCCTTGTGGAGGCGGGTCTCAGCAGCCACCAAGGGCCAGCTAGTCTGTCTGGCCCCGCCACCACCACCACCACCACCGCCCTCCCATTGGCTCCCATTCCTGAGGTCCGTGGAGGCTCCCGTGCTCGGGAGCGTGTCTCCTTCGTGCCAGGCACCGCACCCCCTGCCCCTGTGTCCCCTGCTGCCCTGAGTGAGGAGTCTGTGTACCTCCTTCGGCAGCTCCATGTAGGGCAGACAGCAATGCTGAGTGTCCTCCATGCACACACCACTCTGTTGACACAGCTGGTGTCGTTCATGGAGGGCATCTCGACGGGTATGTCTGCCCTACAGAGGAGCAATAAGTCCATGGACTCCTCCCTGACGGCAGCAGTGTCCCTCCTCCAACAGTCCCTCACCCCTCCCACCTCTGCCCCATCCACACTTCCTGCCACCCTACCTGTCCAAAGCACATGCACATCTGCACAATCACCCAAGCACACAGACACGAGCAGCACAGACACACCCAAGAGAAAGGCAAGACGTGCACACAAGCATCCTCAGGGGACTGATACCACAGACACAGGGGATGGGGAACAGACACACACACAGGCATCCACAGTCACTCCGCAGTCCTCCAAATCCTCTCCCTCCAAGACCCCTTCCCTTGCCTCACCTGCTACCCCACCTACACAGCAGATCTTCCTGTGTGGCCTCTTCCCCTCCAATCCTGCTGATCCAGCATACTGGGGGAAGAGGAAGTCCACCCACACAGAGGGGAGTGCCCCTCACCCCCGGACACCCTCCCCCAGGCGCAGGCAGACACAGGACCCCATTCGGAAGTCTCCTCGGACCAGGAAGAGCAAGACCCCACCACCACCACCACCACGCAGCTCCACCACCCAGTCTCTCTCCTCCATCCCCCAGGCCACCACTCCACAGGTTCCCCCGCCACACCCTGCCCCAGGTTCCCCCACACACTGATACCGCATCCCCAGACTGCTTAGGCCCTCCCCCCTGCCACTTGCTCTTCCACCCCCAACCCAGATGCTCTGCCTGTTAGTGCCACTGGTGTGGAGACCGGGTCGCCCCCTCTGTCCTGCCCACCTCATCTGCCCCCCCCTTCCACTCCCTTGGAGTCATGCCCTGCAGTGGAGTCCACAACCACCCCGTCTGACTCGGGCACTGCAGTGGGGACCCAGTCCACTACTTCAGACCAGCCCACTGCAGTGGTTGCAGCACCCACACCAACTGACTTGTATACCACAGTGGTGCCGGCCCCCCCTGAGTCAGACACCTCCACTGCAGTTGCCGGTGACACTCCTGCACCCACCACCCCTTCACTGCCTCCTTCTGCCATCCCCTGATCCTGTACCTGCGGTGCCTGGCCTGCCCCTTGTATGCCCCTCCAAGGGGGATGTCCCCTGTCCGTACAAGTGCAGGCAAGCAATGGGTGACCAGTTGTCACTTATCACCCTGTTGGGACTGTGATTTTGGACTGGCCATTGGCCTTAGTTTCTTTGGGACTTCAGAGTTTTCCTTGCCATTTGCTGAATAAAGCCTCTTTTTGTTTAATTGTGGCTTTTCTTTTGATGTGCATGATGTGGATGAGAAGCATCCTGCATTTGCAGTTGTAATAGTGTTCATATCAGGAAAATGAAGTGTTGCTATGATGGACTCCATGTGGTCCATGGGATATGTGTCCTGTTGTAGTCTGGATCTATGGCATCCTTTGCTGCAGTCTGAGGGTGTAATGTTCAGCATTTGACCCAGGGATGTACATTTTGCATTTGTAAATGAACATCTTTGTCTTACACTGATGCACATCTGGTGGGCTTACCACTGTTCAATGTTCCGATTTCCCTGACTGTGTGCCCAGCTCCACTGGACATGCAGTTTTGCACATCAATGTCGAAGGACTCATCTGTGTATACAGTGCAACTTGCTTGACACGTGTTTTGTGTGTATGCAGATGACTGACGTGACACTCCCGTACCCAGGCTGATGTGAGCAGAGCCTTCTGTGTGTTGTGGTTGTTGACTCACTGACGGAGTGTTCTGCTGACATGTTTGGGTCGTGCACAGACAAGGTTTGGCACAGCGGACCTTCCACAGGAGTGGAGTGCCCTCATGGCAGTGTGTAATCCCGTGACATTGCGTGGGCCTGTGTTGTGTGTTGTGTAAGCATGTCTGTGCGTGTTCCCTTCCCTTTTCCTACACAGGCTGTGTCCCTAGGGATGTTCCTGTTTGTGATGCTTGCTGAGTTGTTCTGTGTTCATCCAGCATCTTGGACCTGGTTTCTCCGTGATGTGGGTGCATGGCAAACTAATGTTCATGAGGTTGTCATACCAGGTTGTCTTTGTTGTCAGGGCTGGGGATGTGGGCAAACGCAGATGGGACACATTCAGGATTCCCCTTGGCACTTGTTGTTTACACAAGTCATGTGATTTTCAGTTTGTGGTAGCTTTCAGTGATTGTGACACGTTGTGTGTGTGACTGCTGCCACTCCTCAGGGTCAGAGCTGCAATGTTGGAAGTTGTGTACGTGTGTTCTTCGTGTGTCACCTTGGCTTCTTCGTTGGTGTGTGACTATGGCCAGGATCCCATTGATTGCGGTGGATTTCACATCATGCCCATGTACGGCATACTGTGCTGTGTGTCAGACATTCACGAGTCTTGTTGACTGGCCATGTGTGATGGGTTTCTGCACCTTAGTTCCCACCACCACCCCTGGTATTGTCATGGGTGCATGTCCAATGTCACCAGTCCATGTGAGCTTCACTGCTGCACATTGGTGGAGATCAGGGTGTGTGGTGTTGAGTGTGTGCAAAAGTGAGTTGTTGCACGGCTAGACCCCTACCTCCATATTGGCCTTGGCTGGCAGGCCGTGCTGATTGATTGGAGCTTGTGTAGGTGTGATGGTAGTTTGTTGCTCAGGACACATGGCTGTGGTTCACAGTGTGAACGACATCTACCTTTGTCATCACAGTGGGATTATCATGCAGGCTAGTGTCAGCACAATGTGGGGTCCCTGGGGGTAGTGCTGTGGTGGGTCTGTCTCTTGCTGTGTTAGTTGCTGTTCCTACAAGCTTGTGTGACATGTGTAATTTGGGCTCCCTCTCATCTAACAATGCCTGATTGCCCACATAGGGGTATCCGATCCATGAGTAACTTTTGTATGGCACTGTATACACATCTGTGTGGTTGGAATTCAGGCCTCCTCATGTGTTGTGTGGTTGCCTGGGGACACTGGCACACCCCCATCACCTGTTGTGTTTGATATGCAGTGTGAGTCTGCCTGTTTGTGTTTGTGCCTTTGCACCACTGCATTGGCATATCTTGAGTGTGCCATTGGCTGTATGTTGTTTGGTGGCTTTCCCCTGCTGTCCCTGGGACTCCTAGGTCATCAGTCAGCACAATAATCATGGTTTGTATGTCCCATTGATGCCATGGTATGGTATTTGTTCACCTGACATCTACAGTCTCCACAGGATATCTACATTTGTGTGTCCATTGGTGCAGATATGTGGGTCAGCATTATGATGGTCACTTCTGTCATTGGGTTATTTGTGAATGTTGACAATGTGGGCCCCCATGGGTGATGTTTGTATGCACATGACCAAAACGATGTTTCAGTGACACTGCACTGTTTGCCTCGACCAATCTATGTTGCTATGGACACAAGCACTACTATGCCACTGATGTGTTTGTTGTTGTGTGACCAGGATTCATCCATGCAGTTTGGCTTTGGCAGCTTTTACCATGACTACACTTCCCTTTTGGTCACTGTGGTGATGGGGCTTTAGGCCCCATTGCCACACTGTTCAAATTGTGCATCAGCTATGGACACCACACTTCCCTTTTGGTCACTGTGGTGATGGGGCTTTAGGCCCCATTGCCACACTGTTCAAAATGTGCATCAACTATGGACACCACACTTCCCTTTTGGTCACTGTGGTGATGGGGCTTTAGGCCCCATTGCCACACTGTTCAAAATGTGCATCAACTATGGACACCACACTTCCCTTTTGGTCACTGTGGTGATGGGGCTTTGGGCCACATTGCCACACTGTTCAAAATGTGCATCAGCTATGGACCCCACACTTCCCTTTTGGTCACTGTGGTGATGGGGATTTGGGCCACATTGCCACACTGTTCAAAATGTGCATCAGCTATGGACACCACACTTCCCTTTTGGTCACTGTGGTGATGGGGCTTTAGGCCACATTGCCACACTGTTCAAAATGTGCATCAGCTATGGACACCACACTTCCCTTTTGGTCACTGTGGTGATGGGGCTTTAGGCCACATTGCCACACTGTTCAAAATGTGCATCAGCTATGGACACCACACTTCCCTTTTGGTCACTGTGTTGATGGGGCTTTAGGCCACATTGCCACACTGTTCAAAATGTGCATCAGCTATGGACACCACACTTCCCTTTTGGTCACTGTGGTGATGGGGCTTTAGGCCCCATTGCCACACTGTTCAAAATGTGCATCAGCTATGGATAGCACACTTACCTTGTGGTCACTGTGGTGATGGGGTGTTCGAGCCCATTGCCACAGTGGCCATGGTCTGCTTGCATTGTGGAGGCCACACACATTTATGTGTGACACATGTGCTAGGGGGTCACATTGTATGTTCAATGTCATGTTCAGTGTTGTAGGCATTTGACACAGACTACACACACTTGTCATGGTGTTGGGGGGGGATGTAATTTTCTGTCATTCCTTATGTGGGAGTATGCTAGTTGTGTCATGCATTACCCGCCCTATGAGTAGGGGTGGTGTTAGTGGTAGGCATCCATCCCCCCATGAGTGGGGATGGTAGTAGTGACAGGCATCCAGGCCCCCATGAGTAGTGGTGGTGGTAGTGGTAGGCATCCATCCCCCCATGAGTGGGGATGGTAGTAGTGACAGGCATCCAGGCCCCCACTGAGTAGGGGTGGTGGTGGTGGCAGGCATCTAGCCCCCCCTGAGTGGGGGTGGTGGTAGTGGTAGGCATCCATACCCCTAAGGGTGGGGATGGTAGTGGTGGCAGGCATCCAGGCACCCATGAGTAGGGGTGGTGGTAGTGGTAGGCAGCCATCCCCCCATGAGTGGGGATGGTAGTAGTGACAGGCATCCAGGCCCCCATGAGTAGTGGTGGTGGTAGTGGTAGGCATCCATCCCCCCATTAGTGGGGATGGTAGTAGTGACAGGCATCCAGCCCCCCCTGAGTAGGGCTGGTGGTGGTGGTGGCAGGCATCTAGCCCCCCCTGACTGGGGGTGGTGTTAGTGGTAGGCATCCATCCCCCCATGAGTGGGGATGGTAGTAGTGACAGGCATCCAGGCACCCATGAGTAGTGGTGCTGGTAGTGGTAGGCATCCATCCCCCCATGAGTGGGGATGGTAGTAGTGACAGGCATCCAGGCCCCCTGAGTAGGGGTGGTGGTGGTGGCAGGCATCTAGCCCCCCTGAGTGGGGGTGGTGGTAGTAGGCATCCATCCCCCCATGAGTGGGGATGGTAGTAGTGACAGGCATCCAGGCCCCCCTGAGTAGGGGTGGTGGTAGTGGTAGGCATCCAGCCCCCCTGAGTAGTGATGGTGGTAGTGGTAGGCATCCATCCCCCCAGGAGTGGGGATGGTAGTAGTGACAGGCATCCAGGCACCCATGAGTAGGGGTGGTGGTGGTGGCAGGCATCTAGCCCCCCCTGAGTGGGGGTGGTGGTAGTGGTAGGCAACCATACCCCTAAGGGTGGGGATGGTAGTGGTGGCAGGCATCCAGGCACCCATGAGTAGGGGTGGTGGTAGTGGTAGGCAGCCATCCCCCCATGAGTGGGGATGGTAGTAGTGACAGGCATCCAGGCCCCCATGAGTAGTGGTGGTGGTAGTGGTAGGCATCCATCCCCCCATTAGTGGGGATGGTAGTAGTGACAGGCATCCAGCCCCCCCTGAGTAGGGGTGGTGGTGGTAGCAGGCATCTAGCCCCCCCTGAGTGGGGGTGGTGTTAGTGGTAGGCATTCATACCCCCATGAGTGGGGATGGTAGTAGTGACAGGCATCCAGGCACCCATGAGTAGTGGTGCTGGTAGTGGTAGGCATCCATCCCCCCATGAGTGGGGATGGTAGTAGTGACAGGCATCCAGCCCCCCCTGAGTAGGGGTGGTGGTGGTGGCAGGCATCTAGCCCCCCCTGAGTGGGGGTGGTGGTAGTGGTAGGCATCCATCCCCCCATGAGTGGGGATGGTAGTAGTGACAGGCATCCAGGCACCCATGAGTAGTGGTGCTGGTAGTGGTAGGCATCCATCCCCCCATGAGTGGGGATGGTAGTAGTGACAGGCATCCAGGCACCCATGAGTAGGGGTGGTGGTAGAGTGGTGTTGGTGGTAGGCATCCATCCCCCTATGGGTGTGTATGGCATGGGTGTTGGCCATCCCACCCCTATGGTTCTGCTGTTGCTAGTGTACGTTATTTGTGCATCCCTATGTGTGTGTGACATATTTTGGGTACGTGTAGTTTGTTTGTATTGTTGGTGTTTGACTTACCGTCTGCGCCGTACGCGTCCGTGCCGGTCCCGGTAATAGATGTAGAGTATAGGTAGGACCTGCGCAATGGGATTCATGCTTGGATCGTCTCGTTCGGGTTTCTCGTGTCTTCGACTCGTACTCGTCGCTGGCTTGTTCGTCTCGTAGCCATGGATCGTCTTGTGGCTCGATACGGAGCTTATGTACGGCTCGCCCGGATGCTCAAACGTGCCGGACGTAGCGACGTGTTCGGTGCATACGGATTGCGCATCTTACTAGTCCGGCCGGAAGGTGCTGTGTATTTGCTTCTGTGCGGCTCGATTCGGCGTTCACGGATCCGGCTCGGGCGGGGAACAGGAGCTGGATTGGGTGAGTACGGCTCGCTCGGAAACTGGGTTGTTAGACACATCGTACTTGTTCGTCCGGACGAGTGTACGAATCGGTCGGGAAACACGCATTCGGCTTGTATTTTTTCCGGACGAATACTGTTAGGTGCCCTACCGGCCGAGATCAGAATCGACCCCATAGTATTACGTGTGTGTTTGCAGAAGTCTACCACCAGTGTTTGCAGCTGTAAACTCAGTGTTGTTGTTACTGTATCAACCAATTTGAAGCCATGGTATATCATCGTTGAGACCGGATTCCCATGTCTTTAAACGGTACACCCAGCGTTGTTCACGAGTGTGCAGTCTCTTCTGCATATTTGGGCTAATTGCGCTAATTTTTTCGAGGACCACCCATCTCAGATCTCCATCTTTATGACCTTTTTCTAGGTAGTGTTGCGTCAGTTTGGTGTTGTTTCTCTTACACCTAATCGTACTGCGATGTTCATTGATTCTCATTTTTATTTTCCTCATTGTCATACCTACGTAGAAAAGGTCGCATGGGCACGTAATAAGGTAAATTACGTTTTCGCTATTACAGTTCGTGAAGTCCTTAAAATTTCATGGTTTACCTGTTTTAATGTCCACCTCTTTCGTGTGGTGTGTGTATTGGCATGCCACAGAATTTCCACAGGGATAATGGTTGACCGGCTGCTGGTGTTCCCACAGGGTTGCCTGGCCTTGGGTTGGTGGTAGCGGTGTCTTTGCGTGAACTAGTTCGTCCCGGATGTTTGTATTTCTTTTAAATGCGAACAGCGGTTGGGGCCATTGTTTTCCTGCCCCATAAAAAATGTGCCAATTTTTTTGTATTATAGTTTGGACCTTGTTGGAAATGGGGGTATATGTAGTGACACACACCATTCTCTCATTGTCTTAATTTACATGGTTTTCCAGCAGGGCATCCCGGTTATTATTCCTTGCTCTTGTCACTAATTTCTTTGGGTAGTGGCGAGTCACTGGTTTGTCCTCCAGAGTTTGTGCCTGTGTGTTAGAAATGGGGGTCTCTAGTTGTCAAGGGTTTGCACCTTGTCCAAGTAGGGACCCTTCCTTCTAGTCAGGATAAGGGAGTTACACTCCTAAAATAACCCCTGCTCACCCCCTTGGTAGCTTGCCACCAGCAGTTAGGCTTATCTTAAAGGCAGTGTGTAAAGCATTTGCACATAACCAACAGTAATACAGTGTAAGCACTACAAAAGGACACCACACCAGTTTAGAAAAATATCCAATATTTTAATATACTTAAGACAAGACCAAAAACGATTTAAAAAATCCACAATTCAGTACTTAGAAATCTGTAGTTATCAAAATATCCTTGAAAAACAGTTCCTTGAAGTTGATAGCTCCCTCTGAGGCTATCACGGCGTCGTGAACAAACAACAGTTCTGGCTGACCCCGGCGTCGCGGGCCAGCTACGGTGTCGGGAAGACCCGCAAAACAGTACCTTTAGAAATGCAGGGCGTGGGCGACCTCTCGTTGAGCTTCCAAAAGCACGGCATCTGCAGGCATCGGTTCCGGAGGTCGGTGCAGGAGTCGTCGGGCCCTTGAAGTCACATGCGTTGCAGATCGAACTCCTTGCGGTTGAAGTCAGGAGCGCTGGCGTCGGCAGGTGTCGGGTGCTGCAATGCGAAGTGCAGCGGTGTGGCGTGCGATGCCCTCAGGTCGCAGTGTGAGCAGCGGCTCGGTGGCGGCATCAGATGGCGGCGTCGGTGAGACCAGGGTCGTGGTGCAAAGTGATGCGGTGCTCATCACGGTGCTGGAAGGTCACGGTGCAAGCAGCGGCGTCGTCGTTGCTGAAGCGCTGTCGTCGGCTGACGAACTGGAGTTGATGGTGCCGGAGTTGGTAGGCCAAGGCAGCGGTGAAGGATGAGGGGGGTGCGTCGTGTAACTTTACGAGCGGTGCACTCGAACCACGGTGCAAGCAGCGGCATCAATTTTGGTGTGGAGCGGTGTCGTCGGGGATACCAAGGCGGCGTCATGAAGCGAGGCGATGCGGAGTGCGGTGCCCACAGGTCGCGGTGCGAGCAGCGGCTCGGTGGCAGCGTCAGCAGGCGTCGTCGGTGAGACCAGGGTCGCGATGCGGCGTTGCGGCGTTGTACTCTGCAGTGCCTTCAGGACACGGAGTCGGCAGCGGCGTCGTAGACGGCGTTGGGTTGCTTTTTCTTCTGTTGCAGCACAAAACACACAGTCCCCAGTGCTGAGGGCAGAAGAACTTGAAGTCGTTGCTGTTCCTGAGACTTCTTGAACAGGGGGAAAGCTCTACCTCAAGCCCTTGGAGAAACTCACAAGAATAGATTGCAGAAAGTCCAGTCCAGTCCTTTCACTGCCCAAGACAGAAGCAGCCACTGCAGGCCAACACAGCAAAGCACTCAGCAAAGTGATAGTTCTTCCTCACAGCTTCTCCAGCTCTTTTTCTTGGCAATCTTCTTGGTCCAAAAGAGTTCTAAAGTTCAGGGGTTTGGGCCCCACTTTTTATAGCCCAAACTCCTTTGTCCTCTCAGGCAGAGCGTGTCTGTGCCCAGCCAGATCCAGTTCTACCCTCTCTGGTGTGGCTTCCTGGCAGGAGGTGGAGACGGCATTGTCAGAGGCAGACCAGGCCCATTCAGGTGAAAAGAAATCTCCTCCCCCTACTCTAAATGCAGCCCAGGTCAATTCAGCCCTTTCCTGACTCACCCAGACTATCTGGAGCCACTGCTCTTCCCCAGCCCCTGTCATCCAAAACCCAGACAGTCAATCCACAACCCCAGCAGAGGCCTACTGGATGGCTGAGCAAGAAAATACCTACTTTCTAAAAGTGGTATTTTCAAACATAGAATGTAAAAATCACCTCCACTAAAAGATGCATCTTTAGATTCTGAGTTCAGGCTAACCCTGGGCGTAGTAGCACTTCACGTAGCTACGTGAAGTACATTTTGAACTACACGTAGCTATGCAAATTGCGTAGTGCGTAACTGTGTGCTTGACTGCACTGTACAATAACTGCCAAAGACATCTTGCACAGTGCAAGTTAAGATAAAATAAGTATCTCTGTCTTTATATGCTAAAATGCATATAGCATTTCACAAAAGTGAAATCAATAAATTAACAAGCAGTGAGAGAGGTGATGATTTTGGTATCCTCCCTAACCTAGGGAGAGAACCAAGCAGATACCTTGAAAACAAAAAGCACATCTTTTGAACGATTCAGTGGTGGTCCCATCCTCTTAGGACCACCCCAAGCACAGTTATTGGCAAAAATACAATCCCAACCAAAGGCCCTGCAAAGCATTATGGGATGAGATTAGCAGTGGGCAGTGAATATTATAGTATCCAATATCAAAAAAATTCTACAAAGAGCTGCAGTTCCACTAGTCGTTACTAGATGTCCCTCACGAGTCAAATGCAAAAGCTTCATGAAAGGGTTTCAATGCTTTTGCATTTGACTCGTGAGGGACATCTAGTAACGACTAGTGGAACTGCAGCTTGATGTATTAATAATTTCAATGCTTTTGCATTTGACTCGTGAGGGACATCTAGTAACGACTAGTTGAACTGCAGCTCTTTGTAGAATTATTTTGATATTGGACACTATAATATTCACTGCCCACTGCTAATCTCGTCCCATAATGCTTTGCAGGGCCTTTGGTTGGGATTGTATTTTTGCCCATAACTGTGCTTGGGGTGGTCCTAGGAGGAAGGGACCACCACTGAATCGTTCACATGATATGCTTTTTGTGTTCAAGGCATCTGCTTTGTCCTCCCCTAGGTTAGGGGAACCCAAAATCATCACCTCTCTCATTGCTTGATATTTTCATTGTCAAAGTTCACTTTGTGAATTTGTTATAGGCTTTTTAGCATAGAAAATTGCTTTAACAAAGCATTTGTATGTGTTTAATATACTGCTGCTACGCTACGTCAATTAGCACCGTTTTTACTCTGCTACGTGCAATTTGCGTAGTGCATAGTAACACAAACTTTGCATGCTCCGTGAGCGTAGCAAAGTATTATGCCCAGGGTTAGTTCAGGCATACTAAATTTTATTTTTCTACCTAGTTCCCAGGGCCAGTTATGTTTATAAGATGTTATAAACAAACTCCCCATTCTGTCCTATGGGAACAGGTAGCCTTGCAATAGTGAAAAACGAAATTGGCAGTAATTCACTATCAGGACATGCCACACACACACCAGGGCATGTCCTACCTTTCACATACACTGCACCCTGCTCACAGGGGTACCTTGGGCCTACCTTAAGGGTGACTGAGATGTAAGAAAAGGGAAGGTTAGTGCCTGGCAAGTGGGTACACTTGCCAAGTCGGCATGCCAGTCCCAGACTGCACACAGGCTCTGCAATGGCAGGCCAGAGTTACGTTTACATGCTGTTTGTGTGGGTGGCACAATCCAGTGCTGCAGCCCAGTAACAACATTTGATTTACAGGCCCTGGCACACTCAGTGCACTTTACTAGGGACTGACAAGTAAATCAAATATGCCAATCATGGAAACACCAATCCATAACACAGTTTACAACAGAAGCACTTGCACTTTAACACTGATCAGCAGTGAGAAAGTGAGCAGAGACACTAAGCCAGCAAAAACAGAGTCAAAACCGGGAGGTCAGAAAGCAAAAACTCAGGGGAAACACGCCAAAAGATAGTCTAACACTGTGTATCATAGACATCCAAGGAGGAGCAGTTTCTCCTGATGCGGAGGAACTGACCTACGGGGAGGTTCTGTCTTAGTGCTTTGGGGTGGAAACTTTCAAACATGAGGAGACTGTTTTTGTCTGTTGTCTTATTATGGACTTTTGTCTTTATTCCATTGTGGTCCAGTGTAATAACTAGATCCAAGAACACTGCTTCGTTTTTGTTGATAGTGTATGTGAACTTCAGATGTTCGTCCTTTGTGTTTACCCATTCCGCAAATTCAATTGCTTGTTGTTTGTTGCCGCGCCAAATTATCAGGACATCGTCGATGTATCTGCGCCAAAGTTTCAATTGTTGTTTGTAGGGGTTTACTGGGTTATGTATGTGGTCAACCTCGAACTGATGCACATAGAGGCATGCCATACTAGGGGCAAAAGTGCTCCCCATTGACGTGCCCCTTATCTGATGGTATATAGTGTCCTCATACTCAAAGAAGTTTTCAATGAGTGCCATTTCTGCACATTCCAGAATGAAATGTTGTGGGGTCAAGAATTGCCAATCCCTTTCTTGTAGAATGTGTTCCATTACTGAAAGTTTTCTTCTTTGCGGGATACTCGTATAAAGAGCCTCAATGTCCATCGTGATGAACCAATCCTCTATAGGTTTGATTTCCATATCTCTCAGTAAACATAGGACGTCTTTAGTGTCTTTCAGGTATGAGGCTGATGTTTTTACGATGGGTTTGAGAAACCAGTCACAAAACTGTGAGAGTGGTTCAAGTACTGAGTCAATGCCAGATACTATCGGCCGGCCTGGTGGTGGATCCTTATTCTTGTGTATCTTTGGTAAGATCTAGAATCTCGGTGTGTGTGAGGTATCACCCACGAGAAATTCTGCTTCGTGCTTGGTTATCCAATCGTTCAGCAAGCCCTCCTCAACTAAGGTTTTCATCTTGTTGGTAAGTCTCGGTGTCGGGTCGGTCTTAATGATTTCGTAACTGTTGCGGTCGGACAAAAGTCGGATGCACTCGGTGTGCTACTTGTGTTTGTCCATGACGACAATGGCTCTGCCCTTATCTGCCGGTTTTATAATCAATTGTGTGTTCTTTTTTAGATTTTCAAGAGCCGTTTTCTCTCCCCTTCTCAAATTCTGGAAGACCCTGCTGTTGAGGCAATCGATAGCATCCACTTCCTTCAAGACAGCTTGTTCAAAGGCCATGATGTGGCATGGGATGGATTGTGTGGGAGGTATGAAGGTAGACTTTTTTTTAAGCCCAGTGTTGGTGGCCCCTTGATCCCTGTCGGATTCTTTGTCTTCAAAAAAGCTATTCAATTTAATTCTTTGGAAGAATTGTGCCAACTCTATGTTCTATTTGCTCATTTGAACCAGTTTCACTGGATCAAACTCGCGAAGCTATCGTAACATGCAAATCTGGATCTCCCTTAGATGCCTGTCCTCCCTCAGTTCTTCACCAGATTGTTGACACAGTCAACCCAATTATAAATCAGATTGTCAACTCCTCTTTAAGTTCAGGGGCAGTGCCAGATGATTGGAAGTTAGCGATAGTGAAACCCTTGAAAAAGAAGCCAAATATTGATCCATCGGTCCTCTCCAATCTACGCCCCATATCACTCCTTTCCCTACTAGGAAAAATTACCGAAAAATTTGTGCATAAAGAGCTAACTAAATTCATAGAGGCCGCAAATATCCTCCACCCCCAACAATCCGGTTTTCGCCTCTAAACATTCCACCGAGTCTGCACTCCTGGAAATCACAGACTCTCTTAAAATGATTGCTGACAGAGGTAAGAAGGCAGTGCTGATCCTACTCGACCTATCGGCCGCATTTGATACCATATCACACAGCATCCTCCTTTCCAGGCTCAAATCATGCGGGATCTCACACACAGCCTTGGAATGGCTAAAATCCTTTCTTTCCAGGCGTAGGCAAGCTGTGTCCCTTGGAACGTTCTTATCGATGGAGCGCACCATCACAACAGGAGTACCACAGGGCTCTTCATTAAGCCCTGTGTTATTTAATGTCTACATGACCCCACTCATCTCACTAATAACATCATTTGGGATCGAAGTTACGTCCTACGCAGACGATACCCAAATGATCCTATCTCTAGAACGGAATTCTAAGGAGGCCGAACTCAACTTTAAAAGATGCTTCTCCAAGGTCCTTCAGTGGATGAAGGATAACCACCTCAGGTGCAACACTGAAAAAACTGAGATATTACCAATAGGTAAAGAAGTCTCTTTCTCGCCAGAAGAGTGGTGGCCAGAGGGTACGACACGCCCACCTGATATGGTAACGGTGGCAAGAAACCTAGGAGTGCAGTTTGACTCCTCCCTCAGCTTCAAACCACATGCACTGAAGGTTGCAGGGACCTGTTTCAGCCTCATAAAATCTTTGAAAAAATTCTTCGATCTACTTCCACTCGCGGCAAGGAAATCAGTAGCGGTCGCCTTGATACTGGCGCGACTGGACTACTGCAACAGTCTCTTGGCAGGAGCCAACAAGCAAACATTAAAAAAACTCCAAGTAATCCAACATGCAGCAGCACGGCTGGTGTTAAAACTTCCACGAAGATCCTCCGCTTCTACAGCTCTGAAAACCCTTCACTGGCTCCCATTACACAAGAGAATACTCTTCAAGATTCTCCTTATCACCGTCAGAGCCTCACTCAAACTGGGGCCTCAATATCTTGCATCAAGATTCACCCCCTACAGTACAACCAGAACCCTCAGGTCATCATCAGCCAATCTACTTAAACCTCCCAGCTTCAGATGCAAAACCAGGGGAGGAAAAACAATAACAGCATTAGGCACCAAAGCCTGGAACCTACTGCCACCGCATCTGAGAACGCATAAATCTGAAACACAATATAGGAAAGAACTAAAGACTTGGATTTTCGGAGCCCCAGATGAACTTTGCCTTTCTCTCATCTAAGAATTTCTGAGCAGCCGCTCACCTTCCATACCAGCGCCAGGATGCTCCTTTCGGAGTCGCAGTTAGCGCTTAACAAATACCAATTTTCATTTCCTTTCATTTCATTTCAGGTAGTGAGAAGAGTTTGCTTTTTGGTGTCGGTACAAAACCCAATCCTTTTGAGAGGACCGCCTTTTCATCCAGTGACAATGTACGGCTGCCTAGATTCACTATGTTGGTTGTTCCCTGCTCATCATTGGTCCTTGGTCCTTCCCTTTGCTACTCGTCACTACTATGTTCGGCTCTTGGTCTCCCCAGCGGACTCTGGCCGGTTGTCTGGGTTTTTTTTGTCTTCCTCTGCCCCAGCCTTTGCCTCTGTATAAAAAGGGGGCGGGCCTTGTTGGAATGGAAAACCCTGTGGATAAAAGGGTTGTTGCCAGTATCTGAATGGTGGCATCGGGGGTGGTAGTTGTTGTTCCTGATAGTAAGGTCTCTGCGGTCTCTGTATTGCTCCCTCATCACTGCTTTTACTGCTGCTCCTGTCGTCTCCAGAGCTGAACGTCCAGTTCATGGGTGTTGGTCTGAACATCTGTTGTTTCCTGCCAGTAACGTGGGTTTGGGGTTTTTCATAGTGTTCATCTGTGCATATGGGTATGTTGTTTCATGGCTGAATTTCAGTATATCCTTCTTTAGTTTGGTCAGTTTGGATTGTGTGAGATACTCCTTATATTGAGTGTGATCATTGTTGTTCTCCTCCAGTTTTTTTTTATATACTGAGATGTGAACAGTGGTTTTCAGTTTACTTTCCCAAGATTGTATCTCTATCAATAATAGATCTGCTAGTTTCCTTGCGGTGTTGATAATCAATAGCAGCCAATCTTTCGTACATTTCCATGCAATATGTGACCAGTTTTTTCTGAATTCTGTTATTAAGAAAGATACATGGTTCTTTAGTTACTATTAGTCCCCTGGGTGCCGTGTTTTTGCACAAATACTCTGTCATGAAGGCACCATGTAGCGGGGTACGGACTTGTTCCTTTTTATTTGCGGCCAGTATTTCGGATTCGTCTAAGATTTTAAGTGTCTGTGTGACCACTGTGTCTGCTAATAGTAAGGGTGCTCTCAGGATCTCAGCTATTGTGGCTTCATCAAAGGCAAGTTCGTTATTTATCTCCATGCTGACAACAGGGTAAAAATGATCTCACCCTTTGCTGAGACCGTAGAATCAGTTATATTTTTATATATTTATTTATGTATTCATGGGGGCCCTTAATTCGAGGTGCCTCTATACATATGGCTAGATTTGCCAAAATGTGGTACCCCTATATTCGTTCCCACAGCCATCAGCTGTACAACCACATCTCCACACACATCCCCCTAGAGCTTGCTAGGGGAGGGAACAAGAGGCTACGGGGTGTTCAGGGTGAGCTGGCCTCCAAACCTTAATATGCACACCCACAAGAAGCTACCCTGAAAAAGTCTCTGATTCTATACACATTAAAAAGCACCCTACAGTTGATTAAGTTGGGTGCAGGGCATCTCATAAAATGTGAAGGACTGTCCTCACACACCACCAGGTGTCATGCTTCATCATTGGCAGTCCTCGCTCTCTAGAAGCTACGTTTGGTAGAGAGCGGGCCTACGCCTGGAGACAGGGAGGCACTTCTAAAAACTAAGTGGGGGCCCTTGATCTAGTGAAAGGTTACAAACCAATGTAAACACCAAAATATATTTATTTGTTAGGTGTTTACTTGATATTAAAATCAAGCATGGGGATATGGGGAACTAGTACCCCATCACCACCAGTGTCGTCAACATGTTTCTGCCTTTTGGCCCAAAGGGTCAGTGGCATTCATCAGGACGAAATAACAAGGTCTCCTATCTAATCTCTTTAGATTAAGATGTTACCACTATGTAGGGTGACCTATGTCGACCTCTACCTAAATATGGGGTCTCTTGAAATCTGTAAAATAAAAGTAAGCAAAGTGTCAAAAAAGGACTATGCTCCAGCAGGTAAACAGAATCAGAAAAAGCACATCATGCATATTACCAAAATGACGCCTGTGGATGTGTAACACGTGCCACTGCAAACATGGCACAAATACATATATTAATAACACAAGTTCTGTGAAACCAGCCCACAATCTTACCCCACGTCAGGGAAAGATATGCCCCAAAGGAAGGGGGTTTTGAGGGACCCCTGTAGTCACACTCTAAGGTCAGAGGAGAGAAGGTTAGAAAATAGATAATGGAAGGTAAATAATTCCAAATGCACTATATTCACTTAGTTAGATCAGGG
The DNA here is from genome assembly GCA_963921515.1 of Calotriton arnoldi. Lineage (NCBI taxonomy): Eukaryota > Metazoa > Chordata > Amphibia > Caudata > Salamandridae > Calotriton > Calotriton arnoldi. The sequence goes on along the minus strand of CAWUFW010001326.1, from coordinate 2,573,886 downwards.
TTTAGAGTTTGCGAAACCACTGATATTTCAAGCACACCCATGCATACTGCCTCAAGGTGCGTCCCTCATTGATCTCCTAAAGGTGTCCTCTTCTCTTCCCCGCTGGTGGCGTGTGGGTGAGGACCTAATGTTTTTATAGGTACTGAGAGTTTAGTAAAAGTAGGTTAATTGGATTCATTAGCAGCGCCCGGTGTGTAATTTGGTTGCTCAAACACCGGTGTGCGTGTGATTGCCTGGACACTGCGTATAGTAATGCCGGCGTTCTGTAAGTGTAATCAGCTGGAGTCCGGCAGAAGCAGGGACGTGCCCACTAAAGTGGAGATCCGGTGTCCCAAAATGGGTTGCCTGGAGGCCGCGTCATTGTTGGGAGAAACGAGCAGTCACGTGTCCCGATCATCAGCGTTAGTGTGAGCTGACAGGAGGACGGGGGCAAGGTTGCGCCTTGCGTGTCGCATCGCGGCCGTGTTGCTAGCTGGCTAGTGCGCACACTGTGCTCGTTTTACTAGTGTGATATTGCACAGAACTCAAGCGATAGATCAGGGGAGGTTGTATACCTCTTTATAAACTATGAAAGTCGAAAGTAGAACTCCGGGAGTATTTTAAACTCAATGAAAATACATTGTAAAAGGAAACTTCCATCTAAAAATATATTTTAAAAAACACTGGTATCTTACTACTCTATGGTGATTATTCCTCATGGGTGTGCCTGAAATAAAGACAAACACAAGGAGATGATGGACGGAGCACTGAAACTTTTCAGACACTCACCCCCAGTCACAGATCTGGGTTGAATCCATCATCATTCTTTAGCTCACTTCGCCACCTCAGTTCAGACCCAGCTATATGCAAATCATTCTTGACCCTGTGCCTCATGGGAACAGTCCAGCCCGAACTCCCAAACCAGGTCTTCCCTGAACCGGAAACAAGCATCCTGGGACCGGTTTTGGGGTGATGGAGCACGGATTCAAAGAAAATGAACCTTGCTCGTATAAATTCTCCATTAACCCTCACTAACCATTAAACTTAGTAAATGAAACGAAATTAACATGCACTAGACACAAACATTCGGGAGGAAGCTTATGCATGCTTGAATTAATGAGAAATAAAACGCAGCACGATTAAACCCCGCTTTAACTTGCTAAAATGCTTTGCGCATGTGCAAACTTGAATGACGCATAAGTAACATGACTAACTTGCTTTGAGAGGGAAAACTCTCACGCATGCGCAAGAAGAACCGAAACGCGGTCTTGAGGTATCGCATGCCCGGCATATGCTTGCTTGATTTGAAAAGAAGCTGCTGCAATTAACGCTTTTGCCCAAGAGTAATAATAATTACATGGGATAGAGTAGAGGTGGGCGGTGAACAGTGAGAATTATATGTTCAAGAAAATAATATTTGTTTTTGATTCTTTATTTAATAGTGAATATTTGGGCCTGCAGAGCCTTGACTAAAAAAGAAGATGGCGAAAACCGCGCATGAGCAATGAGTCCGTGTGATGACCAATGACACAGAGGGAGCTGAACGGTTGCCAAACTCCGAGGACAAAAAGGATGGGAAAAAAAGAAGATGTAGCAACAAACTGTGAAGCTTGTATTAAGTGAATGATAGCATTTGCAACAAAGTATGCATGTTTCAAATAGAATTATGAATGAGTAGAAGGGGTAGGATTAACAAACAATAGGTTTGACTAATAAAATGAATACTTCAGTTTAGGATGATGAAGACACCCCTAACCCCATCCAATCATATCCTGTAGCTTAGTAAAATTGCAACACTTAAGGGAGGGATATGAAGAAATAAAGAATATAACTAGAGTGATTTGAATAGAGACAATTAGGCTGCTGCTGATATTGACGATGATGTGATGCTGACAGCGCTGCTGGGAGCTGAGCAAGAGAGAGAGAGAGAGAGGAAGACGAGTGTAGACCCAGAAGATCCAGATTATTGCCTGATTAGAATTGAAGATTGCGGAAGAATATCGAGGAGGGAGAGAGTGAAAGAGAGGGAATCGCCCTGGTGCATCAGGTTGTAGAGAAGTCTAGTAAGTATCAAATCTGTCCTGATCCTATCCTTTAATCTTTGTTTCCTGATCCTAAGTCAGGGGACCTCCACCAGCCCTTTGGACAGAGGGGTAGTTTTCCAGTTATCTTCATTAGGTAATTGTCATTTTATTCAGTATTTGCATATTTCGTTGCAAATGTATTTAATGTGCCTTTTGTCTCTTCATCTATCCACTCTTGTGCATTGATGTTTGTTGAGAGCTTGTGTAATTGATTCTACTGTGCTTTATGATTGCTCTCTCTCCCGTTTGATAAAATTGGAGTTTGCACTGTGTATTTGTAATTAATGAGCGTTCAACTTAATGACTGAAATTTTAGATAAATTCATCATAATAATTATATTCAGAGTCTGTGGTTATTTTATTAAGAAGTTTAGTTAAGAAGTTGTTAATATCACCATCAACTAACTCAACTAATGGTCCATCGACCAGAGGAAGAGTGTTGATTTGTGAAGATTAGTTAGTTGTGATATTGTAACTGATTTATGGTTACAGGGAAAATAACTAATCAGGATTGTGGAATTATTTGAAATTTAAAACCCTTCCAGCGGGAAACTGGCAAAGGTGAATACAAATAAAGGTATTTGGATAAAGGTATATGGGCCCATTGAAAAGGTTCAGTTTTTGAGGTGTGAAATATCCAACCTTGGCCATTTCGCACTGGATCAGTTTTTCTGGTAGCAGAGTTATGGTTATTATTGATTAGTTTGGTGATTATTATTTATTGATTATTGACTATATGTCTTAACATGAAAAGTTAATGTCTTGTTTTATGTTGTTTGGAAGTACAGGTACGGAGATACCTGGGAATCCCGGGAATGGAATTTAGAAGAGTGTGGTAAGGAAAGCACACTGCAGAAGGTTACTCGTCTGTTGTCATAATAAATAAAAGCTACGGAGGGTTGTAGGTGTTATATTAGGATCTATATCGTATAAAAGTCGAGAGTGAGTGATAGCGAAGGGTCCACCTGTGAAACTTTGGCCTTACCCAAAGGAGGAGGAGTATCCCTAGAGGAGTAATAGGTCCTCCCCGAGCTTAAGTGAAGGGTAAACAGTGGTTTTTACTCGCAGTGTAAGGAAGTACTTTCTCTTTGAAGCAAGTGAATAAACTATCTTTGAATTAGCGGAACAGACAGAGTAGCGCTGTTTTTACGTTGTTACTAATAGGAAATTTATTAAGAAAAAGATTCGAAAATATTGTCGCATTACCTTGTGAAGGGAGGGTCAGTAGCTGGAGTCAAACTGACGTCACAGAGAGCCTCGCTGGTATTGGTTGAGACAGCGGGCGTGTAACAAGTGCCAATTGTAAAGGGAGGGTCAGTAGTAGGAGTCATACCGACGTCAAAAAGAGCTGCGCTGGTATTGGTCGAAACAAGTGGGTGTGTGGAAAACTTTGGTTGGTTGGTAGACAAGAGCCGCACTGATAATGGTCGTGAGAGAAAATACGTAGTGAGCCCTGATTGGACTGTTGGTGTGAGTCGCGCTGGTATAGGACGAGTGCTGAGAAAGAGGATACGTAAGGATACGGAAGAGTTTCTAGTTTAGCTTGTTGAAAATAAATAGTTACAGAATGAAGTTGATTAACAAAATCAAGAATTTCTTTAAAAAGGATAAGCGTGTAGTAACCAGAGAAGGGATTCTTATGCCAACCCCTAATACACCTGCTTCCTTTATGATGTTGGAACGAGGATACCATACTTGTGTTTGGTTAGAAAATTCGATTGAATATACGAAAGGTGATGGTGTTCTAGCTTTTCCTGAAAATGGTACATTTAATGTAAGGGTTCTTCAGAATTTGAGAAATCGGATGAATACATTGGAACCTAGCCCTAGGTTGACGCAGTATGAAGCTTTGGTGGAATGGGAAGTTGAGGCATCTGAGCGAGAAAAATACAGAGGAGGTAGAAGAATAAATAGGGGATTCTTGCCAAGATATCCATTTGATACTCGAGGAGATGAGATGAAAAGATGGAGAAGAGCTGTAGTAACAGAGGGGTTGTATCCAGTATTGATGGCTGAGGATCAAATAGGGAGTAAATGCAAAGAAAAAATGAAGTATATAGGTATGGCAGGAACAGAATGTGATGAAACTGATGATGAATTATTAGAAGATATTTTAGTTAAAAGACCCCCGCTTTATCAAGAAAGTGCTGGAGAGGCAACTCCAAATGCACCAATGATGAGAACTCCTTTAGTTCCACAGGTTCTATATGATCCAACAGTTACCCAAGTATTACAGGAAAAGGAAAAGGACGCATTGAATAGAACACAAGAAGAGATAATTCAGAAAATAAATCAGTTAAGTTTAAATGCCGAGGCCTTGACAGTGCCAGTAACGATATATGTCCGGTTATTCCATTATGTGGGGATAAACGAGACACCCTGAGATTACAAACAGTGACAATCCCACAAAATAATGTTAGAAAAGAGGTAGTAATGTCAGAAGATCTAACCAGTGAGACTGATTCAAATATATCGTTACTAGATCTCCCTAATATTGAAACAGTGACTGAAACTCCGAAAAGAGGTTCACCAGTGAATAAAAGGAACTGATTGTCACTCCAGTAGCAGGAAATTCTAAAGGATTTTCACCAGAAGACCTAGAGGAGTGGGCGAAAGGATTAGACAAAAAGAAACCCCAAACGCCAAGTATAGATGTGGCTAAGTCAAAAGTGGATTTAGAAGAAATGATCATTGGTACAATAAGCCCAGATAGATTAGGCACATACAGAGATAATGAATTGTTATTTTTGTGTAAAAGTATAACATGGAGAACAAAGAATTTGCATGAGAAAATAGTGGAAGTTGCTTCAGAATTTGGAAGGGATATAGAAAGATCTAAATTATTGCAGAAACCATATAGGGCAGAATTCACTGACAAGGATCTAGAAAGTTTGAATGCGTCAGGAAGGAGATTACAGATCAGAGAATTAATGAATATTTTGAAGAAATGGGGAGATGTAGACAGATGGAGAGGTAGACGGACAAAGAAAAGGGATGAGGCAGCTACAAAGGAAGCATCTGCATTCCCATTAAGAGAAACAGAACAGGTTGAAAGAGTGTGTCCAATGAGAGAAGTTCCTGGTGGAGGATACGTTCATGTTCCTTGGTCTAGACAGGATATTTTGTCTTTTACGAATGATTTTCCTAGATTAAGGGAGAAGCCAGTTGAATGGTACAAACAGGTAGAAAGGTTTGTGAAAGTTTTCAAAGTATTGTTGAAGGATTTGGATGGTCTGTTTGATATAGTGGTGCCAGCTGATTTATGGACAGAATGTAAGATTACGGTTGATTGGCCAACTGAAGAATATCCAAGAGATGCAAAGACAGGTGCACCTTCAGAAGACGTGATGAAAAAGTATCAGCAAGTGATTACTTTCCTGAAAGGGAAAAATCCCTCCAAAGGAAACGGATTGGGTTAAAATAGATAGAACAACTCAAGAACCAAAAGAGTCAGTGCATGCGTATTACGAGAGGTTATTACAGGTATTTAAGCAGTATAGTGGATTTGAAAATATCGGTGATAAAGATATGGGACATTTTGTGTACAGGTTTGTGTATGGATTGAGATCGGAAATCAGTCAGATGATTCACCAGCATATGCTTTGCTGGCAGAGTAAGCCTATTGACGATATTTTGAAGTACGCGAAATATTGCAGTGATGATATTGATGCAAAGCATAAGAAACTGAAAGAAAAGATGATGTGGGCACAAGTGAAGTTAGCAGAACATCAAGAGGCAAGTACTGGTTCTCAAAATGAAAACTAGTCGAATAACCAAAATCAGAATGGTCAAGGATTGAATGGGAATAAAGGAAAAGGGCGAATGAGTAGAGAAGAAGCGAAGAAGAAGTTTCCTTGTCATGCGTACGGAAAGCATGGCCATTGGAAGAATGAGTGTAGAAATGTTCAACAGAATAATGGGGTAAATCAAAATTTAAATCCACAGATGCAGAATGAGGTGGTTGTGAACCAGCAGCAACAGCAGCAGGTAGTTACTCCACAGTTACAGGTGCCACAAGCTCCTATGCCCAACTGTATGAACGCTCAAGTACAGAGATACAGTGTGAACACCGGATTTCGTGGAGAGAGTGGTAAGAATACACAAGCGGTTCAACAATATTGGATGCACAGTAACGAGTGTGATTCGGATAGTTCCCAATGACGGTGCCTGAGGAGGGAGGAAGAATGCGTGCTTGGCGCATCTTTGGCGGTAGATCAATCAGGTCCATTTGTTGATTATTAGCCACCTAGATTATTCCAACGCAATCTACCTTGGCCTTCCTCTTGGTCTTACAAAGCGGCTGCAGATGGTTCAGAACCAGGCAGCTAGACTGATTCACCATCAACCTAGGTGGCATCAGGCCTCCCCTCTCCTAAGGAAGTTGCACTGGCTCCCCATCCCTCAACGCTGTGCTTTTAAATTTGGTTGTCTGCTGTTTAAATCTCTTCACGGCCAGGGCCCTGGATTCATAGATAGCCTTATCTCACGCTACTCCCCATCACGCAATCTTCGCTCAGCCCATCTTCAACTTCTGGTAATTCCCACCTTTAAGCTGAAGCGACAAGGGGGAAGTAGGTTTGCTACCTTGGCTCCTAGATTATGGAACTCCATCCCCTTGGAAATCAGGTCTAGTACCAATTTATTGAAATTCAGGGAATCCCTTAAAACTTGGTTGTACACCCAGGCCTACGAATAAACTGTGACAGACTCAGCAACAGCCCCTCCTAGAACCAGCGCCATGAAGCCAACTGGTGTACGAGCGCTTTAGAAAACTTTTTAACATAACATAACATGGAAAAGTGGAAGGTAATGACATCACTTTCTTAGTGGATACTGGTGCTACCTGCTCTACTGTAAGAGCAGCAGAAATTCCAAACCTACCCCTCTCGGGAGAAATTATCCAAGTTGTAGGAGTCTCAAATAAGCAAATAAAAACCCCACTTACTAGACCAATAGAAGTAAATATTGGAAATTTCAAAGACATGCATCGGTTTGTGGTGTGTGATTCAAGTCCAGTTAACTTGTTAGGGAGGGATTTGTTGTGTAAAATGAATTGTACCATCTAATGTACCCCTGATGGTATTGCCTTTCAAACACCCGATGAAGATATTGCTTTCAAAATTATGCTAGCAAAACAAGGAACAGAAGTGGATGAGATGTTTTCACTTCTAACTAAAATAGTCTACCTGATGAGTTGAGAGACACAGTAAGATCAGATGTATGGGATTTTTCAGGAAAAGAAATTGGTCTGATGTCAAATGTAGACCCAATTAAAATAATGGTGAAGGAAGGTGCAATTTATCCAAACACCCGACAGTACAAAATGAGTCCTGAAGTAAAAGCAAGAGTTGCTCCAGTAATCGACCAAATGGTTGAACAAGGCATTTTGACAGAAATAATGTGCAGTCCTTGCAACTCACCAATTATGGGGCTTAAAAAGCCTAATGGCAAATATAGAATAGTGAAAGACTTAAGAGAAATCAACAAAATAGTAGTACCTTGTTGTCCGGTAGTACCAAATCCAGCAGTAATTCTTTATCAGATACCTTGGGATGCACATTGGTATACAGTGATTGATTTATGCCAAGCATTCTTTTCAATTCCTTTGCATGAGGATAGCCAATATCTCTTTGCGTTCAGGTTTGAGGACCGTGTTTTGGCATGGTGCCAATTTCCTCAAGGGTATACAGAGAGTCCTTCGATTTTCAATCAAATTTTGAAAAAGTACTTGGAAACGTTGGTTATGCCAGGAAACTCGGTTTTAGTCCAGTATATTGATGACATACTGGTCGCGTCAAAAAAAAGAGAGGCTTGTGTCACAGACACAATTGCTTTACTGAACCATTTGGCAGAAGGTGGACACAAAGTGTCACCAGAAAAATTGCAGTTTTGTCGACAAGAAGTCAGATATTTGTGAACACAAGATAGAAGGGGGAGTCAGAAAAGTGACACCAGAGAGAATAAAAGTGATTCACCAGATGAACCTACCTAGAACTAAGAAGGAAGTACGAATGTTTTTGGGAGTGGTTGGATACTGTCGTCAGTGGATCAGTGGGTTTTCACTGCTTGCAAAACACCTAATAAAATTGACACGGAAAGATGTGATGGATCCGATTGAATGGGATGATGAAAGTGAGGACGCATTCATGAAATTGTAGGATTGTTTATGTCAAGCACCAGCATTAGGAATGCCTGATTATACGAAAGAATTTGCTTTATTCTGTTGTGAGAGAGAAGGATGTGCACTTTCAGTATTAACCCAAAGACATGAATTGATGCGACGTCCAGTGGCATATTTTTCTGCCACTCTGGATTCTGTGGCTGCAGCATTGCCTGGCTGCTTAAAAGCAGTAGCTGCTACATGTATGAGTCTGGAACAGAGTGAATCTATTGTAACGGGACATCCTTTGAAGGTGTATGTGCCACATTCTGTTGAGATCCTTTTAACAAGGACTCGAACACAACACCTGACCCCTAGTCGGCCGACTAAATATGAAAGAGTGATCCTAGGAGCTGAAAATGTAAGTGTGATAAGATGCACCACAGTAAATCCAGCAACCCTGTTGCCGGACCCATTCTGTGAAGAAGTGAAGGAAGAAGTTGATCATGATTGTTTGGATCTAACAGAAATGTATACAAAGCCTAGGCTGGACATTTTAGATGTCCCATTGGGAGAATCAGATTATGTATTATTCATGGATGGGTCATGCTTACGAAAACAAGATGGAGAATTGAGAGCTGCCTATGCTCTCTGTACAATATCAGCTATTTTAGAAGCATCATGTCTAAAAGGAGTCAAGTCTGCACAAATAGCCGAATTGGTAGCTTTAACAAAAGCTTGCAAAATTGGGAAAAAAATTGAGAATAACCATATTCACGGATAGTCAATATGGTTTTGGGGTTGTGCATGCCTTTGGCCAAATATGGATGCAAAGGGGATTTCTGACTTCTTCAGGTTCTCCTATCAGAAACAGTAAAAATGTCAAAAAATTATTGGAAGCATTGCAGTTGCCAAAAGAAATTGCAATGGTCAAGTGTGCCGCACATAAGTCAGGAAATGATTATGTGACACAAGGCAACAAATATGTTGATCAGGTTGCACAATTTTGTGCTCGAAATACAATGTTTTTGAACAGAGGGTTGGAAAAAGAAACTACCAATTGCCAACTAATGTTTTTCTCTGCTTTTGAAACATGGGACGAAGTTAGACAGCTACAGGATGAGGCAGATGTAAAGGAAAAGGAATTCTGGATCCACACAGGTTGCACGAGAAGAACCGATGATGAGGTATGGGTGTGTCCAGATGGAAGACCGATAATGCCAGACAGTATGTTATCACAAATGGCAAGAGTATATCATGGAGCTACACACATTGGGAGGGATGCCATGATTATACACTTTAGGCAGACATGGTATAATCCCGAGTTTAGGCTTATTGCAGAGAGTCTCTGCCAGCGCTGTTTGACATGTCAACAGCAGAACCCAGGTAGAAGAACATTTGTCAGTTGGGGAAAAATAGGGAAGGCAGAAGGACCATTTACAAGACTGCAGCTTGATTTTATAGAGTTACCACAGTGCAACGGTCTGAAGTATGTCCTTGTCATTGTGTGTCTGTTTTCTCGTTGGGTGGAAGCCTATCCAACAAGAAAGAATGAAAGTCTCACAGTTGCCAAACTGCTCTTAAGAGAACTCATCCCTAGGTTTGGATTTCCAGTCACTTTGGAATCAGATAGAGGACCTAATTTTAACAATGAGATAATTCGATTAATATGTACAGCTTTTAAAATTGAGCAGAAATTACATTGTGCTTATCGACCAGAAGCATCTGGAGTGGTTGAGCAGCTAAATGGTACAATAAAATCCAGATTAGGAAAGGTGTGTGCATCCACTTCACTGAAATGGCCTGATGCTTTGCCCCTTGTCTTGATGAGCCTTAGAAGCATCCCTGACAGAAGAACAGGATTGAGTCCTCATGAAATTCTTATGGGAAGAGCAATGAGACAAGCATTTGTACCTGGAAACAAACTGATGACTATAACTGATGATCTAGTGTTGGACTATTGTAAAGGATTGGCTGATCTGGTACGTTCTGTGTCTCACCAGGTTGGAGAAGATGCAACCACAACACAGCCGAATCAAGCTCATGATTTGTACCCAGGAGACTGGGTTATGGTAAAGAAGCACACAAGACGTGTCTAGAACCCAGGTGGAAAGGACTACTACAAATTATATTGGTCACAACAACAGCAGTGAAGTGTTTTGGCTTGCCAAATTGGATACATGCCAGTCATACCGAAAGAGTCCCAAATCCTCCTGAACGACCAGAGCAGCAACTGGTGGAACAAAGAAAAGAACCAGAGGCTGAAAGTTGTGAAGTCGAAGAAATCAGAGAAACAGTCTCTGAAGAACATATTGATGATGAACAACCAAGTACAAGTCAAGTAGGGTGGACACTGGATAATGGGTCTCAAGAAACTGCTGTAGTGACCGAAGAAGAGCAAGAGATTGAAAGACCAGAACAAATTGAAACAGAAAATCCAGATCAAGCTCAACCAGAAGAAGAAGAAGATGAGAAACTGAAAAGTTCAGAACAAATTCAGTCAACAGAAGAATCTGTTGCAGAAAACTCAGATCAAGCTCAATCTGAACCAGAAGAAGAAGAAGAATTAAAAAATCAAGAAGAAATTCATTTGTCGGGAAGACAAAGATTAGAAACCTCAGAACAAGTTCAACTAAAAGAAAAGGAAAGTAAAAGAACGTTAGAAATTGGTGAAGAAGGTGAAAAGGCAGTGCAGACAAAGAGAATCAGAAAGGGTGATCACTGGCCAAGTGGAGTAAAAGGACTGAAATATGTTCTAAGAAGAAAAACAGGGAAAGGATTAGAACAAGTAAACGAAATCTCAAGTCAAACTGAAGAAGAACATCCAAGAAGAAAATCCTTACGAAAATCAAGAGAGCTCCAAATAGAAAATATAAGGCTCCTGAATGGACCTATGTTATCCTTGAGGACTTTGAGAATCTCGATTTAAACGAAGAACAAGAAAAGGTTACTAATGAAAAAAGTGATGAAAATAAATTGAGACCACCTTAAAAGAAAGACTGTGACACAGAAGGTGGAAATTTTACAAACAAATAAAGAAGAAAATAAAAGAAGCAGATGAATAAAAGAAATCAAAAGACAAGTGGAAAAGTAAAAGGATAAAAGCTGTTGAAGTGTGGGATCACACAAAGATTTATATACATCTTAGTTTAACATAAGTAAAGATATAGAAGATAAGTTGTAGATAGGTAAATTTAGAATACTAAAATGGCAGAAACAGAAGGGACTGAACATCCAAAATCTAGTTTAAAGCAAAGATGTGTTAAATGTTGTTTGTGCAGTATTTTGTCACTAATGTTAATGTGGTTATTGCTAACAGTTGTGATACCTATTTTAATGGTAAATAACGATAAAATATAATACTAATACAAGTAATCAAGAGAATACAGGTACTAAAAGAATGACTGCTACTAATTTAGAACAAATAGATGAGACTATGTATCAACATGACAGATCAAATAGTGATTCGTCATTAAATGTATTTACTAAACTTCTTTTCGAATATGTTGATACAATGGATGTAAGTGACTGCTATGTCTGCATGAAACTACCTTCGTCTGTCTCAGAGGGGGTGACTTATCATCATCTTCCTTAACATATGGTGTGTCATGTAGTGTTGTGCCCAGTCTGTTCCATAAAACAGGCAAATTGCAGTATTATTACTCTAATATGGATTTAGTATTCCCATAGATTCCTATTAGAAGAAACCTAAACCCAGTACTTAGTGCTAAAGATGCAGAATTTATGGGTGAGGTTTTCCTAACAACAAACCCAATAGACGTAACATATGCGCATAAGAACAATCTAACATGTATGTTACAAGATGAAGAAAAAGATTTTCTAAACTTAGTAGAGGAAAGACAGGATTTTCAAAAGAAGGCTGTTGAACCGAAGACACATGTACCTCCATCGGCTAATAAAGAAGGGGACTATAAGAAAGGCGAGACTCACGCTGCAATGTCCCTAGATTTGTCAAAATTGGGAAAATTCTGTCTACATAGATTAAAAACAGACTATAACAGCATTTTCATTGGTTCTAGTGATTGTGAACATACCTTCCTAATTATGGGGGGATGGGGACTAAAAGGTGGATCAGATCCTGTTTTTCCAGGAATATATTATGTGTGTGGTAAAAATGCCTATTATAGGTTGCCAAAACAGTGGTATGGAAGTTGCTATCTTGGAATAGTATTTCCAAAGGTATACCACATTACTAAGAACAATGAAATGAATGTAATAAGTCAAGGACTAAAACGAACTAAAAGAACAAGTTTTTCAGAAATAGTAGGTGATATATTTGGTGCATTGATACCGTCAGTTGGAGTCATACTAAATTCACATAAGATACGCAAATTGTCAACAGTAGTTGATCGTCTTTTGACAGATACTGCTGGGGGAATCTTAATGATTAATACTGAAATGATTGCAATTAGATCTATGGTTTTGCAAAATCGACTTGCTCTTGATATACTATTGGCAAAAGAGGGTGGAGTCTGTGGCATGTTGAAGGTCCAACATTGTTGTACATATATCCCAGACAACAGTAAAAGTATTGAGGGATATATTAAGATTATTACAAAGATTCATGACGATTTGACCCAACTGTAGGTTGACGGTGTATGGGAAAGACTTAGTAAAAGTATTTCCAGTATAGGTAGTTGGTTTTTTAATTTAGGGAATAGTCTATTAGGAAAAATCCTAATACCTGTAATTTCTTTAACAATAGTAGCTCTGCTGATGATAATGACATATAGATGATGTAAGAGTAAAATAAAAGCAAGAATGGTAGCTGAGATAAAGAACAAAAGAATGAAAAGAAAGAGAAACAGAGAAGAGATTGAAATGGAAGAAATGAAAGGAAGTTTATATGATAAAATGAAAGGAGTAGGCTTGGAAAGGAAAATTGAAGAGTTAGAAGAAAGAAAGAAGGATACTAAAATTTAAATGAATAAAAGTTGGCACTTGGTAATGATGGGTAATTTATGATGGCTATAAATGCCATCAGAGGGGGGATTGATGGAGCAAGGATTCAAAGAAAATTAACCTTGCTCGTATAAATTCTCCATTAACCCTCACTAACCATTAAACTTAGTAAATGAAACAAAATTAACATGCACTAGACCAGACTTCTTCAATTTGTGGGGCGCGCCCCCCTGGGGGGGCGCATCACCATCTCAGGGGGGGCGCGCACTCCACTCTAATCTTACCTTTGTTCCCTGCGTCGCAAGTCTTATTGGAGAACTCCGGTATGGTTGAAGGGGGGGAGGGAGGAGAAAATCGATGGGGCAGGACCTGCCCATGCTTTTGTCATGTTAACCGTCCCAGGAGGGGGTTAATTCATAGAGTTGAAATGCCAGCTGCAGTGAGAGGCAGGAAGTCTCCTCTGCTAAAACGAAAGGAAACGAACAGACAGTCCAGTTCCTTCGTGTTCGATTTCATAGCAGAGACTCCTTGCCTCCCACTGCAGCTGAAGTGACTGTTCGTTTGCTTTCAGTTTAAGCAGAGGAGACGTCCTGCCTCCCACTGCAGCTGAAGCATTTCAGCTCTATGAATTAACCCCCTCCTGGGAGGGTTAGCTCTTCCCAGAAAGGAGACAAAGTTTCTTTTAAAATTACACAGGCAGGCGCGCAAAATGCTAGCCAGCCATGTGTTGTTTAAACAGCCTGCAAATTGCTTGTCTTGACACAAAATATTGTTATAAATAAAGAAGTATGTATTAATTTGTAATGTGACTTTTCTGTCTTTGTTCCCTTTTATTATCAGTCATGGATCATTCAGGCAGCCCTAGAACACAATTAAAAGTGGTTTCTATTTATATTTGCTGTTCAAATTATGCATAGACAAGTGCTGAAAATACAGCTTTAGGTGACTGCTTATTTTTGTACCGCCTGTGACATCAAAATAATGAGCAGGCAACCCTAATCACAAGACTGGGAGTTTGTTGCAGGATCAGCACATTATTTATTTCCTCTACCCTGATCCCTGGTTACTGCCATAATAGCAATAGTTTAACACATTTGAAACCCTACGCTGCCGTCAATAACATGCTGAGTTACTTCAAGAGTCTGGGATTGCACCTGCATCAGACAACTCGCTCCTCATTCTCGCCCTTCACTTTCACGCTCACCCTGCACTCACAGTGATCACTCTGCACTCACAATGCACTTGCACTGTTCACCCTGTACCTCACCCTGCAGTCACACAAGAACACTACTCAACCTGCACTCGTGACACTTCACTCACCTGTCCCCCTCACTGCTCAATCTGCAATCTCACTCAAATAAGCCCATCACTAGCCATACATTCATTCGTCCCACTCTGCACTTACATCCGCACCCAAATTCATATGGTCACCTCACTCACCCTGCAGTCACTCCTCTTACCCTACTCTCACACTGTCGCATGGCTCACAGTGCACTCACATGGGCACTCCTGCCACCCACACAGTGCAGAGGTTTAATGTGCCTGCTACAAAGAACGTGTACCATGCAGATCACTGAACTGAGTGTGAGTAAACAATGAGTAGCACTATAAAAAATGAAATGTTTGCCAGAAATGTGCTATAGAGAGATGAGGTGCATCGTTGGTGAGTGGTAGTGAGGAAATTCATGGAGAAGGAGGAAATGGGGAGGGGGCCCCAAAAAGACTGTTGCACTGTGTGCGACAAGTGCTAGGGCCAGCCCTGGCTGGGAGTGTTAGCCCCCACCCGAGTTCGGGTCTAGTTGCGCCCCTGTACACAAATATGGGCATGTCGTGCCCCATCAATGTTTTCGTCCTAAATTACAAAAGGACACATTTACATGCACTGCAATCCAGCCTTCAAGGGGGCCCCTTGATAGAGACAGCTCTGTTTTTGCCCTGATGGCCTGGAATAATTCCTAAACAGATTTTTGTAAATACCGTTTTGTTTCATTTCTTTTTAATGTGATTGATGTGAGGGAGTATATTACTATTTGCAGAGAAGTGTGTTTGTTTCATGCAACAACCATAAAAAAGTTTATTTTAGATCCAAGCGGATCCTCGCATATGAGAAATTGGAGGATATCACAGATATTATTCGCTGTAAAATTAGTGGGCTGCTACTTTGTTACAACAGTGAAAACGCATCACTATCTCTGAATATTAGATGTAAGCGCTTTTAGAATTTCGACCATAGTGCTTGTGCACCGTTAGTAGTCTGGCTAAAGAGGGTATGGCAGAGCTGAAAGTAAATCATTTAAACTCAAGGCTGTACTGAACAGGGGCCCCCAAAATAGTTTTGGCCCAGGGCACCCAAAAACCTTAACATGTCCCTGCCACCACAAAGTCTGTCAGACAACATTGCTCTGAAGTAAAATAGACATCATTAATTTATTATTAGTTCTATTTTTTTAAACATAAGCCCGACATGTCCTAAACCCCCACTGCTTCAGGCAAGCAACTTATCGCACCACTAAGGAATTCTCAATTAGGTGTTCGTTCAGCGCCCTCTCTGTGGACTTTCAACTTTGTCTTCCGATCCATAACTGGTTGGTGGGCAATTATCCCATTATAATGCTGCCTAAAACGTTTGTTAATGATTTCTAGAGAAGATTGGTTTCTCGTGTACCAGCTCTGAGCTAGGGAGTGCTCGAAAGATTTGACAACACTGTCTCCCTTACAGCCCCTGTTTTGGCTGAAAATGTCTGCAGAATATTCAGCTTTGAGAGAAACTGCTATCAAAACTCTCTTGCCTTTCAGCTTGTCCTATTTATGTGAGATTGGGTTCTCAGCACTTGCGGTATTAAAGACTAAGTACCGTTCAAGACTGAATGTGGAGCACAACCGGAGGATGGCAGTAGCACAAATCCATCCACAGATTGACCGTCTCTGTGGCGAAAAACAGGCACACCCATCACATTTATGTTGGCGGTGTTATTATCAATCTATGTCATGTGTAAAACAAAGCATCCTAGTAAAAACAATTTGCGCACATTTTATCTTGGAAAATGGTGTTTTGAGCTGTGTAATAAGCCTCTGTCATTTCACCACACCCACTCACAAACCTGCAGTTTACTAAACACTCTTATTGTGTTGAACATTATTTGCTGGATATGGCCCGGGATATGCGCGTGGCGGTCGATTATGTAGTGTACCAGATTCCAGAAATTTCTGTCAGGTGGTGGGGGGCCCAACATCTAAAAAATTCAGCTGGGGGCTCAACCTACAAAAAGTTTGAAGACCTCTGCACTAGACACAAACACACGGGAGGAAGCTTATGCATGCTTGAATTAATGAGAAATAAAACGCAGCATGATTAAACCCCGCTTTAACTTGCTAAAACGCTTTGCACATGTGCAAACTTGAATGACGCATAAGTAACGTGACTAACTTGCTTTGAGAGGGAAAACTCTCACGCATGCGCTAGAAGAACCGAAACGCGGTCTTAAGGTATCGAATGCCCGGCATATGCTTGCTTGATTTGAAAAGAAGCTGCTGCAATTAACGCTTTTGCCCAAGAGTAATAATAATTACATGGGATAGAGTAGAGGTGGGCGGTGAACAGTGAGAATTATATGTTCAAGAAAATAATATTTGTTTTTGATTCTTTATTTAATAGTGAATATTTGGGCCTGCTGAGCCGTGACTAAAAAAGAAGATGGCGAAAACTGCGCATGAGCAATGAGTCCGTGTGATGACCAATGAAACAGAGGGAGCTGAACGCTTGCCAAACTCCAAGGACAAAAAGGATGGGAAAAGAAGGAGATGTAGCAGCAAACTGTGAAGCTTGTATTAAGTGAATTATGGCATTTGCAACAAAGTATGCATGTTTCAAATAGAATTATGAATGAGTAGAAGGGGTAGGATTAACAAACAATAGGTTTGACTAATAAAATGAATACGTCAGTTTAGGATGATGAAGACACCCCTAACCCCGTCCAATCATATCCCGTAACTTAGTAAAATTGCAACACTTAAGGGAGGGACATGAAGAAATAAAGAATATAACTAGAGTGATTTGAATAGAGACAATTAGGCTGCTGCTGATATTGACGATGATGTGATGCTGACAGCGCTGCTGGGAGCTGAGCAAGAGAGAGAGAGAGAGAGGGAAGACGAGTGTAGACCCAGAAGATCCAGATTATTGCCTGATTAGAATTGAAGATTGCAGAAGAATATCGAGGAGGGAGAGAGTGAAAGAGAGGGAATCGCCCTGGTGCGTCAGGTTGTAGAGAAGTCTAGTAAGTATCAAATCTGTCCTGATCCTATCCTTTAATCTTTGTTTCCTGATCCTAAGTCAGGGGACCTCCACCAGCCCTTTGGCCAGAGGGGTGTTTTTCCTGTTATCTTCATTAGGTAATTGTCATTCTATTCAGTAGTTGCATATTTCGTTGCAAATGTATTTAATGTGCCTTTTGTCTCTTCATCTATCCACTCTTGTGCATTGATGTTTGTTGAGAGCTTGTGTAATTTATTCTACTGTGCTTTATGATTGCTCTCTCTCCCGTTTGATAAAATTGGAGTTTGCACTGTGTATTTGTAATTAATGAGCATTCAACTTAATGACTGAAATTTTAGATAAATTCATCATAATAATTATATTCAGAGTATGTGGTTATTTCATTAAGAAGTTTAGTTAAGAACTTGTCAATATCACCATCAACTAACTGAACTAATGGTCCATTGACCAGAGGAAGAGTGTTGATTTGTGAAGATTAGTTAGTTGTAATATTGTAACTGATTTATGGTTACAGGGAAAATAACTAATCAGGATTGTGGAATTATTTGAAATTTAAAACCCTTCCAGCGGGAAACTGTCAAAGGTGAATACAAATAAAGGTATTTGGATAAAGGTATATGGGCCCATTGAAAAGGTTCAGTTTTTGAGGTGTGTAATATCCAACCTTGGCCATTTCACCCTGGATCAGGGGTAACACCCCTCATCAGCCAGGCTATCTTGAATCCAATGGCAAAGTGAGCAAGGGACCCACGTCTGGGCATACCCTGACAACTTAGGGCGAACAAAGCAAACACAAGGAGATGATGGGCAGAGCACTGAAACTTTTCAGACACTCTCCCCCAGTCACAGATCTGGGTTGAATCCATCATCATTCTTTAGCTCACTTCGCCCCCTCGGTTCAGACCCAGCTATATGCAAATCAGTCTTGACCCTGTGCCTCATGGGAACAGTCCACCCCGAACTGCCAAGCCAGGTCTTCCCAGAACCGGAAACAAGCATCCTGGGACCAGTTTCGGGGTAACACCACTCATCAGCCAGGCTAGCTTGAATCCGGTGGCAAAGTGAGCAAGGGACCAACGTCTGGGCATACCCTGCCAACTTAGGGCAAACAAAGCAAACACAAACACAACCCTATAGAGGATTGGGTCATCACAATGGACATTGAGGCTCTTTAAACGAGCATCCCGCAAAGAAGAGCACTCTCAGTAGTGGAACACATCCTACAAGAAAGGGATTAGCCATTCTTGACCCCACAACATTTCGATCTGGAATGTGCAGAAATGGCACTCACTATAAACGTCTTTGACTATGAGGACACTATATACCATCAGATAAGGGGCACATCAATGTGGAGCACTTTTGCCCCTAGTATGGCATGCCTCTATGTGCACCAGTTCGAGGTTGACCACATACACAACTCGGAAAACCCCTACAAACAACAATTGAAACTTTGGTGCACGATGGAATAAAGACAAGAGTCCATAATAAGACAACGGACAAAAACAGTCTCCTCTTGTTTGAAAGTTTCCACCCCAAAGCACTAAGACAGAACCTCCCCGTAGGTCAGTTTCTCCACATCAGGAGAAACTGCTCCTCCTTGGTCTATGATACACAGGCACAAACCCTGGAGGACAAACTAGTCACTCGCAACTGCCCAAAGAAATTTGTGACAAGGGCAAGAAAGAGAGCAAGGAATAATAACCGGAATGCCCTGCTGGAAAACCATGTAAAACGAGACAATGAGAGAATGGTGTGTGTCACTACGTATACCCCCATTTCCAACAAGGTCCAAACTATAGTCCAAAAAAATTGGCACATTTTGAATGGGGCAGGAAAACAATGGCCCCAACCGCTGTTCGCATTTAAAAGAAATACAAACTAGTCCACGCAAAGACACCGCTACCACCAACCCAAGCCCAGGCAACCCTGTGGGAACACCAGCGGCCTGTCAACCATTGTCCCTGTGGGAATTGTGTGGCGTGCCAATACACACACCACACACGAAAGAGGTGGACATTAAAACAGGTAAACCATGAATTTTTTAGGACTTCACGAACTGTAATAGCGAAAACGTAATTTACCTTATTACGTGCCCATGCGACCTTTTCTACGTAGGTATGACAACGAGGAAAATAAAAATGAGAATCAATAAACATCGCAGTACAATTAGGTGTAAGAGAAACAACACCAAACTGATGTGACACTACCTAGAAAAAGGTCATAAAGATGGAGATCTGAGATGGGTGGTCCTCGAAAAAATGAGCGCAATTAGCCCAAATATACAAAAGAGACTGCACACTCGTGAACAATGCTGGGTGTACTGTTTAAAGACATGGGAATCCCGTCTCAACAATGATATACCATGGCTTGAAATTGGTTGATACAGTAACAACAACACTGAGTTTACAGCTGCAAACACTGGTGGTCGACTTCTGCGAACACACACGTAATACTATCTGTTACATCCCCTATCTGCTTTATTAGGCAGGGAATTTGTAACTCAAATCTATTCATGACAAGGGAGGGTTTATGGTGTCTCAACAGGTAGCGACTTAATCACTGTTCATACTGCGTGCCATTACTCCTCCATGAATATGCCATTTTAGATCCTTGGGCTGATGTATGACAATTGAGATGCTGTCTTTATTTCAGGCACACCCATGAGGAATAATAACCATAGAGTAGTAAGATACCAGTGGCTTTTTAAATATATTTTTAGAGGGAAGTTTCCTTTTACAATATATTATCGCTTTCATTGAGTTTAAAATACTCCCCGGAGTTCTACTTTCCAACTTTCATAGTTTATAAAGAGTTATACAACCTCCCCTGATCTATTGCTTGAGTTCTGTTCAATATCACACTAGTAAAATGAGCACATTGCGTGCTCTAGCCAGCTAGCAACACGGCCACGATGCGACACGCATGCGCAACCTTAACCACGCCCCGTCCTCCCGTCAGCTCACACTAACGCTGACGATTGGGACACGTGACCACTCGTTTCTCTCAACAATGACGCGACCTCCAGGCAACCCATTTTGGGACACCGGATCTCCACTTTAGCGGGCGTGTCTCCGCTTCAGCCGGACTCAAGCTGATTACACTTACCGAACACCTGCATTACTATACGCAGTGTCCAGGCAATCACACGCACACCGGTGTTTGAGCAACCTAATTACACACCGGGCGCTGCTAATTAATCCAATTAACCTACTTTTACTAAACTCTCTGTACCTCTAAAAACAGCAGGTCCTCACCCACAGCGCCACCAGCGGGGAAGAGAAGAGGACACCTTTAGGAGATCAATGAGGGACGCACCTTGAGGCAGTAAGAGTATGCATGGCTGTGCTTGAGATATCAGTGGTTTCGCAATCTCTAAACCCTGATCTAAGTAAGTGAATATAGTGCATTTGGAATTATTTACATTCCATTATTTATTTTCTAACCTTCTCTCCTCTGACCTTAGAGTGTGACTATAGGGGTCCCTCAGTCCCCCCTTCCCATGGGACCCTTCCCCTGACTTGGGGTAAGATTGTGGGATGGTCTCACAGAACTTGTGTTATTAATATATGTATGTGCGCCATGTTTGCAGTGACACGTGTTACACATCCACATGTGTAATTTTGGTAATATGCATGATGTGCTTTTTCTGATTCTGTTTACATGCTGGAGCATCGTCCTTTTTTGACACTTTGCTTACTTTTATTTTACAGGTTTCAAGAGACCCCATATTTAGCTAGAGGTCGACATAGGTCACCCTACATAGTGGTAATATCTTAATCTAAAGAGATTAGATAGGAGCCCTTGTTATTTTGTCCTGATGAATGCCACGGACCCTTTGGGCCAACAGGCAGAAACATGTTGACGACACTGGTGGTGATGGGGTACTAATTCCCCATATCCCCACTCTTGATTTTAATATCAAGTAAACACCTAACCAATACATGTATTTTGGTATTTACATTGGTTTTTAACCTTTCACTTGATCACGGGCCCCCACTTCGTTTTTAGAAGTGCCTCCCTGTCTCCAGGTGTAGGCCCGCTCTCTGCGAAATGTAGTTTCTAGAGAGCGAGGACTGCCAATGATGAAGCATGACACCTGGTGGTGTGTGAAGACAGTCCTTGACATTTTTTGAGATGCCCTGCACCCAACTCAATCAACTGTAGGGTGCTTGTTTATGTGTATAGAATGAGAGACTTTTTCAGGGTAGATTTTTGTGTGTGTGCATATTAAGGTTTGGAGCTCACCCTGAACACCCGTAGCCTCTTGTTCCCTCCCCTAGCAAGCTCTAGGGGGATGTGTGTGGAGACTGTGGTGGCAGAGCCAAGACCAGATATGGAAACAACTGCTTGTCTTTCTGGACAGGGAGGGTCCATGCCCCTTTTAGATTTCTGCTTCACTGGCGCACATAATAATTGACATGCCTACAGGCCCAATTGGCAATGATAATTTAACCCTTTCTGCTCCGGTTTTTCTGCTAATAACCAGTAAGGAGCAATGTATATGCCATCAGCTTGCAGTGAGAACTGTTTCTTTGGATAGTCTCTGCTGAGAGGCATCACTCAGGTACACACACTCTAACACCCACAATAAACAAGCATTGGTAAAGCCAGTAGATTGCGCCTTTGAAAGGTCTTAGCTGACCTTTTGGCTTTGGCAGGGCTTGGTAATGATTCTGAATGGCATGGGCAGGAACAAAAAAATACCTGAAAATGGCCAGTCCTAGTGTGATGACGTAAATGGGCATCATGCATCACCAAGCATGTGCTCATATGCTTCACAACACTGGCCGACCCTAGTATGATGATGTAAAAGTATGCATGCATCGCTGAGCATGTGCAGGTAAGCATCATGACACAGCAGCAGCTATTTTGGAGCAAATAAAAAGTGTATGAAAGTAGATTATCAATAAAGGACTGGCATAGCAGCAAATGACAGCAGTCGTACTCTCACAAAAAAACAAAAAAAAACAAGACATGGCGAGGAGCGAGAGCAACAGGGCAGTTGGTGGGGAGGATAGAAACAGAAGAAAACAAGAAAAAAGCTGAGCTGAATGGGAGATATAGAGCTGGGGGAGCAACATGGTGAAGGTAGGTGAAGTTGTTAGGTGGTAAGCAGCACCTGGAGGAGAGAGTATGTAAACACATGAAGTATTCAAAGAAAAAGAAAAATGTTAATCCCAGAATGCAAGAAGTGGAAGGATAGTAGGATACAAGTCATCCAACCAAAGGGATGGTACAGATGCTGTGGTCCAAAGGAGGGACTAACACATGAAGAGGAAGGAAAGCCATCTGATAGGACACAAGTTAATGAGATTGACAAGAAAGCCAACTAATGAGATTGACAAGAAAGCCAACTAATGATAAATAGTGGGCTGCCTCTATTGCACACTATAGGTCTTTCAACAGCAGATGTTAAAATTGTCATTGGACAAGACCAAAAAGGGCATCTCCACACTAAAGTGTAGCATTCTTGCCTGTTTTTTAGAGTATGGCCTGGTGCTTTCCAGCACAGGATTTAGGGGGCGGGGGGTTTAAAAGAAAAGGGTAAAGGAGGGTGAAAACTGTGTCTATAGGCCCTTTCGTGCCCAGGCCTCACAATGGGTCTGAGGCACATAATGCTGTGGCTGCACTTGGGGGGTTCCAGGCACAAGGGTGAAGAGTGACCACGTTGGGCACTATCCCATCCCCACACTACATCACCTCTTCTTTGTTTCACAGAGAGCAGGGATGTTCAGTGGGTTCCGAGGCAGAGCACTGTTGTGTAGTTCCTACGAATATGTGGGATCTGCGCATTGTTTGGACAACATAAACTAAGGGCTTGGTGCCTAGACTGATTACGGACACCCCCAAAGGATATGTTGGCCTATAGACCAGCTAGCTCACAGTGCCACCGAAAGCCCCCCTAACTTACAAGGGAGTGAACAATTTTTGAGAAGAACCGAAAATGACAAGGCTTTTTCCTCAGGAATTGTGGAAACAGTACAGAATCTTTCGCTCAGTCACTCGTGCTCACTTGTTCTCAGAGAAATATACAGAGAGTACATGGTGGGACGTTTTCAATAATATTGAATTCTTGCATAAAATACGTGTGCTGCAAAGAATTAGGAGACAGAAGCAAATAAAGGAGATTTCAAGCACCAAAAGAGGAAACAGTAGATACATTTCTTCCATGGTGCTGAAGCAATGAATATATGCAGGCATATTTGCAATATGATAATCTAACGTACCCCTATGATGCAAACCCTACTCTAAGTGTACCTAGAGTGTGTGTAGGTGTAGAGCCAAGAATTCCCCTAGGGACGATCCAACTCCATTACCTGATGGGAGAGAGTGAAGGACCCCGTCTTGGATTCAAGTTGAACACCCCTCACGGAATGTCAGACCGGTGCATGGTGATTTCTCAGCAGGCAGTGACCTTCGATATCAGCAGAAGTGCCTCCTCTCTCCATCTATCGGGATGTCTAATATTTATAATAAAAGCAGCCAGCGCTAGATTAGGGATGTTATGGATATGTGGATAGCACTGTTAGATGAAGATAGGATGACTTTTGTACCTAGTGCATAGAGAGGCCTAGTAAATGATGTTCAGGGCATCGTGATAATGTTGTGCGAAACTGGATGTATAAACAAAGTAGTTTAAGAGAAACTAATCCAACATTGTCGTGCATGCAAATGTGTGCAAAAGGTCACCACTGAAACGTTATTTTCTAGGACAATGTAAGGGATAAGCTGCCTTGCTACATGGGCCTAACACGGGAATATAACACCCACTCCTCATCCTAAAGGTCAATATATAAAAGCTATCTAAAAAGCCAGTATAAAATTGGAATAAAAAGGTAAGAACTACTCTTAACATTGTCTAAAAGCAACCTTCCCCTTTAAAATATTCTTAAAAGCCTTAAAGTCATTATACTGTTTGAAATCCTAATCACTCCAAAAGTCATGGTGCCTAGAAAATAAAAATAAAACACATTTTTTTGGGTGAATTTAGTTTATAAAACAAGCCGAATTGTTCCCACACGGAAAAGGGCAATTATTTAATGTGTTCCGTGTGGCAGACACAACATTGTTGTTGTCCATAACCGCAGATGACGATCCTAGAGGCGCACCTAGAAGCAGATTAATAGAGCAAAGGTGATTCCATTCAATTCCCACAGCAGCCACTGAGGGAGAGACTGCATACTGCAGCGTATAGTAGAGCTGTTGTCCAAGTCACTAGGAGCCGAAGCACCCTAGGGTGGTTCAAGAAATGCATTCATCAGCAATGGAAGACGCTGAGGACAACAATACCCATGGGCCATTAACGGATTCAGTAGTACATCAGTGTCCAATGGCACAACCAGTTGTGATCCTAGGCATATGTCTGATACGCATTTGTGGCCGCAAGGCAGGCAGTAGAATACAACAAGAATCAGTGCTCATCCAGTTCTCGTAGTCGAAGTGTGCCAAATGTGTGAACCATGTGCTCACAGCATTGTAGCACCAGCAGTGCTGTCTCCATTCTGAATTGAACTGGGACGTCCATTGCGGATTAGGAAAAATAAAATCAGGATTCCCGCCAAAAGTAGCAGGATACACGGGAGCCCTCCAAAAACGCTTCCCAGCACGGAGTGTATGAATGATGAAATAACTCCAAAGATTGTCTGAAAGGTGCTAACCAGTCCAGAACCGACACATTTAAAAAAATGCCCTAATCCTCTAGTATCAGAAATGTTAAAGATACAATGGACTAGCTCCCCAAAATGCAGCTGGAGGTTAGTGTGGAGTAGTGTCTGTATCTCTGACGAGGACCTTGCAACCCAGAGATCAAACTTCTCTCTGACCGAAGTTAAGGCCACATTCTGTTGAAAAAAGCGATACCAAAGGGGATGATGGACGGAGCGTTTGAGCTAATCAAACACTCACCCCCAGTCAACTGATCTGGGTTTAATCCATCATCATTCTTTAGCTCACTCCACCACCCCAGTTCAGACATGGCCATATGCAAATCAGTCTGACCCTGTGCCTCATGGGAACAGTCCAGCCCGAACTGCCAAGCCATGTCTTCCCTGGACCGGAAACAAGCATCCTGGGACCGGTTTCTGGCTATTCAGCCATCATCAGCCAGGCTAGCTTGAATCCAGTGGCAAAGTGAGCAAGGGACTCACGTCTGGGCATACCCTGCAAACTTAGGGCGAACAAAGCGATACCAAAGGGGATGATGGACGGAGCGTTTGAGCTAATCAAACACTCACCCCCAGTCAACTGATCTAGGTTTAATCCATCATCATTCTTTAGCTCACTCCACCACCCCAGTTCAGACATGGCCATATGCAAATCAGTCTGACCCTGTGCCTCATGGGAACAGTCCAGCCCGAACTGCCAAGCCATGTCTTCCCTGGACCGGAAACAAGCATCCTGGGACCGGTTTCTGGCTATTCAGCCGTCATCAGCCAGGCTAGCTTGAATCCAGTGGCAAAGTGAGCAAGGGACCCATGTCTGGGCATACCCTGCCAACTTAGGGCGAACAAAGCGATACCAAAGGGGATGATGGACGGAGCGCTTGAGCTAATCAAACACTCACCCCAGTCAACTGATCTGGGTTTAATCCATCATCATTCTTTAGCTCACTCCACCACCCCAGTTCAGACATGGCCATCATCCCCTTTGGTATCGCTTTGTTCGCCCCTAAGTTGGCAGGGTATGCCCAGACGTGGGTCCCTTGCTCACTTTGCCACTGGATTCAAGCTAGCCTGGCTGATGACGGCTGAATAGCCAGAAACCGGTCCCAGGATGCTTGTTTCCGGTCCAGGGAAGACATGGCTTGGCAGTTCGGGCTGGACTGTTCCCATGAGGCACAGGGTCAGACTGATTTGCATATGGGCATGTCTGAACTGGGGTGGTGGAGTGAGCTAAAGAATGATGATGGATTAAACCCAGATCAGTTGACTGGGGGTGAGTGTTTGATTAGCTCAAACGCTCCGTCCATCATCCCCTTTGGTATCGCTTTGTTCGCCTCTAAGTTGGCAGGGTATGCCCAGACGTGGGTCCCTTGCTCACTTTGCCACTGGATTCAAGCTAGCCTGGCTGATGACGGCTGAATAGCCAGAAACCGGTCCCAGGATGCTTGTTTCCGGTCCAGGGAAGACATGGCTTGGCAGTTCGGGCTGGACTGTTCCCATGAGGCACAGGGTCAGACTGATTTGCATATGGCCATGTCTGAACTGGGGTGGTGGAGTGAGCTAAAGAATGATGATGGATTAAACCCAGATCAGTTGACTGGGGGTGAGTGTTTGATTAGCTCAAACGCTCCGTCCATCATCCCCTTTGGTATCGCTACATTCTGTTGAAAAAGCATGATTTTCAGTCTGCTAAGGGAATCAAAGTGTATGTTGGAAACATTTATCGAAGGCCACAGTGCTGCCTCCCTAATTGTGCGGGCAGGTGAAACAGTACAACAAGTGACTAAGGAATTAACCTTCACCAGATAAGCGATGCCCGGTTCCATTCCACAGCAACCTTGATCATTCAGCATAAAGTAGCTGCCATTCGAGAGCAATTTGAAAACCGGACATATCATGGCAGCTGGGGAACCCTTCAGATAACATGACAAGTTTGCAACAGAAGCATTACATGCCCTGTGAAGAGAAATGTCCTTGCAAACTAAGAACCACTTAGGGCATCCTCACAGTTGAAGCCACTAAGAATAACTTCTGTGTCCCCTTTTCTGCACTTAAACCTGAAAGTCAATTCACAATACTCGTGCACATAACCTTCCCCTAGCGCTTCATATCTGCCTACCTGGTGGTATTGGAGACAATATTGGAATTGGAAAGTCGTGACCGGTAGGGTGGTATAACCATGGATAATCCAGTCTGTGGATGGTGTCTCAGCCACAGTGAAAGGTAATTGGTCTAATTTTTCAATGTGCAGTATAGTGTACTTCGCATCTCTGCATGCTATAGTTATCTGTCTTTCCATCAGATCGTATTCAGAAAGCAGACTAGTAGTATTGATGTAACGCCATGGCATGTGGCCAGAACGTAGCATTTGCAACGTCCAGCTCAGCATTTAGATGCAACGTAACTGTGACTGTCCATGTTGTAAAATCGACATGTCCTGCTGTATTATGTCAATTGCAGAAGACACAATGTTGCCCAGTGAATAAATTCTGGATGATAAAGTGGTAATACCATTGTCAATCACAACCAAAGCCTTTTCCATATTTACCCTGTCGATCTCGCGCAATGTCTCTGCAGCTTCCTGCTGAGAAATCTTCCATAGCTCATTGTATATTCCATACAAGAAGCGCATTTTACGTGGGTTTCTGGGACCTAGTAAAACATCCCTGAGATCCAGGACATCAGACAGAAGGGACAAGTGTTGTTTCACCTGGGAAATCGTTGAAGTCTTTATCCAATCTAGGTATAACTTCCCAACACAATATGATGTCACCACCCCTGCGTGTTTTGTTTGTACATAGCGTAGGTCGGGCCTGTTGATCTTAAATCCTTCTGTGTTACCCCAGAACCTAGACTGACATTTGTTTGTGTCTAGAGGCCAAACCAACCAACCCTGATGATCGGGTCTGATGTATTGTATGATCCATTGCAGAGCATGGCATCCGATGTATCCTCACTATACTTTGTTTATTGATGCCAATGTTCAAAGCGTGCAAATTTGGGAATGCAAGGTATGTTCAAATCTTTTGCCTTAGCTAACCAAGACAGGAAGTTTGTTGCACTGTTTTATTCAGGAAAATCATTTGATGTGGAATGAGGCATGCTCTAAATAACTCCTCTTTTCCCTGAACCTGCCAATCTTTTGTTCCCCAGACAGATTTTGTGTCTATTAAGTCCTTCCAAAAGTCGAAACCCTGTATAGACAGCTGGGAAATAAAGACAACAGAGTAAATGAGCTTAGTGTTTGTGAGCATATTCTTCTGTGTAGGTGCAAGCCTATAGTAACAAGAGGCTGGGTCTTATGTGTCAAAACCAGAAAAATATGCAAACTTCTGTGCAAATGTTTTTGCACTACCTTTTGGCGGTGTTGGGCAATGTTCTCATTGGGTGTAGTTGTAAACAGCACATTGGATACTAGGGTTGTGTAAAAAATGGTGAAAATAATGTTGATAACAAAACATCTCTCCAAAATTACTTGAGCAATCATACAATTAATCATTAGAAAATGTTGCTGATTGCTCTAGATCTGAAAGCAAATGATGCACAGTTTCAATGTTCTAATCATCAGGGTAATGTACTAGAGGTGA
Organism: Calotriton arnoldi; assembly: GCA_963921515.1. Classification (NCBI taxonomy): domain Eukaryota; kingdom Metazoa; phylum Chordata; class Amphibia; order Caudata; family Salamandridae; genus Calotriton; species Calotriton arnoldi. The sequence continues at coordinate 2,545,276 of CAWUFW010001326.1, read as the reverse complement.
TGATATCATTTAGAGAAATCTTAAACGAATATGGAATTTGCAAAAGTTAAGTAGGACCATATACATCATATGATACCCTGTCCCATACTATTCCATCAGGAACTGGAACCACTCTAATGTTTACCTGGGACAGGTCCCATAGTTCACAGAGCGATTATGCATGTGGTTTTAGAACCAAGTTCACTTATCGGACAGCAGAGCATTCTTTGAGATAATGTCCATTCAGAAGTAGAAAAAAGACAGCCACCAAATCAATCCAGAGTACCAGGAAAAGTAATCCAATTGTAACCCAGAGATGTATCCAGGGGGCAACAAGATATGTCTTATTCAGCCAAAATAGAGAGAAAAAACTTGTAGCTTGAAAGGGAGTGGCGGTGTTGGCAATTTAGGTTCACTGGGATCCGATGAAAAATCATCATAATGCACGAAGTAGCCAGACGCCGTCCCGTCTATTTTTGGCAGCTCCGCAGGTTTAGTAGAACTGGGAGATGACTCGATCTGTGGCATGTTGGCATAGACGTCATCAAGTTTCCGAATTGAAATTTCTGTACTTGTTGACTGTACAGTTGTAATTGCTTCAGTGGGGAGAGGCATCATCTTATTCTTGTCGACAGCCTCTCTTTGGAAAGTGGAATCTTCAGTCATTATTAAAGCTTCCATCTGAACTTCCTGTATGGTAGCGAGAGGAGATCGTCGGCTTCCCAGGAGCCCAGGTGGCCTACTGTTGAGAATCGGCCAAATAGTGTGGTTTGATTAGATCTTTGGAGACAAACCTTTTGTCTTGGCGACTTCTAAGAGGCTGAAGAAGTACATTTCTGGTACCTTCAACCACCAGGACAGGTACAGGCCACTCTGATGTCCCAAATTCTTTCTTGTCCTGTATTTTTTCTCTGACCAGTTCCCCAATCTTTGTGACCCAGGCAGGTCTTGCCGATACTGCTTTCACTTCTCCAGTGGTGGGGCGTTTTACTTGGACGTTACTTCTGGAAGCTGCAAATTCTTTCACCTCCTGTAAAACATCCCAATGATCATTGATGTCACAAGGAGTTTCAGCCGCCACTGCGCTGACACTATCGAGGTCTGGGGCACACATCCTCACCCCAAACAGGATCTCATAGGGTGTACGACTCTCCAGGGATTTTCTTGGCTTGTTGTTAAGTGCCTTCTGGACCCCGTATAGGTGATTGACCCAACTGCCACCCGAGCCTAATACCCTAGCCTTTACGGATTGCTTTAAGTCCCGGTTCTTCCTCTCAATGACTGAATTTTCCCAGGGATGATAGGGGGAGGAGTACCGCAAGGCTACACCCAAACATCCCATGGCTTCTTTGTAAGCCTGAGAGCCAAACGCCGGGCCCTGGTCGGAATGTAAGTGCCAATTGCGTATGTCCCAATAAAGACTCGCAAATCCTTTAGAACAGTTCGGGCGTCAGCCGAGCACTGGGGCCAAACCCATAGGTATCTAGAGCATGAATCTACTGCCACCAAGATGTACTTGTAAGCCCCGTCAGAGTGTAAGGGGCTGCAGTGATCCAAATAGACACAAGCAAGAGGTTTGTCTGAGATCAATAAAGGTGTTTGCGGTAGACATGCTACGGTGGAGCCTTTCATTTGCTGACAGATGTCGCATTTAAGGACAAAGTCCTTAGTCTGTTTAGTGAGACCTGGCCACCAGTAATGCTGCTTCAGTATTGAAACTGTAGCAGTAATCCCTGCATGTGCTGAACCCAGACCCTCATGTGCAGCTTAATCCCAATCTGCAATCAGTGTTTGGTATTACTCTATCCCCCACTCCTGGAATTCGAGCATACAGAAGGTTTTGTGCATCTAACTTGTAGGAGTACTTGAGTGGAAAGCCTTTCAGTGGTGCTGAGCTGTTGCGCGTGGCATTGACAGTTATCATAGTTGTTCCGTCTATTTTCATGCTAGAACTGAGTGATTGCAGCAACGGCAACAGTTCACACTGTTGCCTTGGCTGCTTCATCCGCCATTGAATTCCCTTCAATGTGAACGCCAACACGCTGATGACTCAATGTATGAATTACATGAGCCTGTGGCAGGCCTTCTTTCAGTTTTGCCACTTGTCCCCAAAGCATCTTGTGCTTGATTGTACAACCCTTCGAATCTCGAAACCCATTTTGGCCCCAATAGTGAAGATATTCATTATAAGACTGGACACAGTAAAATGAATCACACACTATAAGTGTGGAGAATTTGCGATCCGTATTTTGTAGTGCCAGTAACAGGGCTTTTAGTTCTGCCAACTGCGCTGTGAAGTCCCCTAGGGACTGTGTGTGTGTTATTCTGAGAAGAAACTTTCCATCTTGCATGCACCCTTTTACAAGGGCGCATGCTGCGGAATATTGCTGTTTCAATCCTACAGCAGGTTGAGCAGATCCATCGGTATAAATGATACATTCATATCGATATAGAGGCATAATTTCATTAGGCAGAGGATATTCTTGTTCGTACTGCAGGAATGCTTGTGTTTTTAATGTAGCGTCAAATCTGTAGTCTACATCTGTTGCAGTGAGAGAGTTAGCCCACGTAGGGCCAGATGTACAACCTGCCAAATAGCGACTCGCAATTTGCGACTCGCTATTTGGCATGTATAACAGTGTCTTGGACACTGCTTGCGATTCCCAATGGGGTCGCAAAATGCGAAGCTCATGAATATTAATGAGCCACTCGCATTTTGCGACCCCATTTGGAATGATTGGCCCTCCCAGGGATGGTGGCCTGCTGGGCTCAGCAGACCACCATGTCTGGGACTGCTTTTAAATAAAGCAGCCTTTTCTTTTTTTAAATGCAACCCGTTTTCCTAAAATGAAAACGGGATGCATTAAAAAAAAAAATGAAACGTTTTTGCTTCATTTTTTAAGGGAAGGCAGTGGTCCCTGGGACCACAGCCTGCCCTTAAAAAATAATTTTGCATGCATTTGCAAAGGGGCAGGGGTCCCCTGGAGACCCCTTACCATTTGCGAATGCATTGCCACCTACTTGAAGTAGGTGGTAATTTGAAAGTGTTTTGCGATGCAATTGTGGTTGCAAAACATTAGTACATGGCTATGGAGTCGCTATTTGGAAGGGAACGCCTGTCAAAATACCGAGTCGCAAAACAGTATTTTGCGAGTCGCAATTTATTTGCGAGTCGCAAAATACTGTTTGTACATGGGCCCATGGTTTTTAGCGTGCGCAAATGGGTGTAAGACCCGTTTGCGCACGCTAATAACCGTCGTACATCTGGCCCTAGATCCATCTTGGATGTAGAGCTCTAGCATTCAAAATGCTTGCTTTAGTAACTGCCTCTAAGGTCAGTACTGGGGTGACAATAATTATGCATTTTCCCTGAGCCAGGGCTCTCTCTCATTACAGCAGTCTGTACAGCTGTGAGTATTTTCTCAGTGGATGCAAAATGCATTTCAGCGTTTGTGTACATATGTGATTTGTATGCTATGGGTACCGTATCACCTTCATTGAAAGTGATGTAGGTGTACCTGGTTGATCCAGTGACTACGCGGACCACCAAATTAGTTGTGTTGACACGTGTGTGAAAATGCCTTGAAGCAAGCATGTCAGCTTGAACATAACTTAAAATATCAGTATGTTTGTGTGTCCAGTGTTGCACTGAAAAATCATGTCTAATTAAGTTGCTGAATGGTTTTACCCTTTCTGCGTAATCCAAGATGTAAGTTCTGCCAAAGTTTAAAAATCCCAAAATGGATTGTAGTCTCTTTAGAGTTGTTGGAGGTTGGAGCAATGCACATTTCTCTAAAAAATGTGTTGCCAGGCTTTTGCCTTCACTTGATAACTTGTATCCCAGAAACAGGACACTGAGGTGGGCTATTTTTGATTTTTTTAAATTGAATTTGTAGCCCAGGTAAGCAAACCCCACTATTATGTTATTTACGCTAGCCAAATGTTCCATTAATTCATCGTCTGTCAGATAAGTATCATCTACATAGGACACTACCACCTCATCAATACTTTGAAGTAACTCTGTTACTCTGGCTGAAAACAGCCCAGGGCTATTCGTTTACCCCTGTGGCAAGCGACAAAAATGACGCTGAGACCCTAGCGCTGAAAATACAGTCAAATATCTACTTCCAGGTGCTATATTCTGGCAGAAAAAAACATTTGAGATGTCTAGTGTTGTTTTGTATTATTTCTGCATGATGTTATTCATCAGTGTGGCACTGTGTGCATTCTGTACTGCAAATGTGCATGTGTATGCATTCAAATGTCGGTAATCTAAGACTAAACTATATGAATTGTCGGGTTTCATTATGGGAAACAAAGGATTATTCATAGATGAGGTGCAATTCTCTATTACACCCTGGTACTCAAGTTGATCTAGGATCTCTCTGACTTGTTTCTTTGCTTCCTGTTTAATTGGGTACTGTCTCTGTGGTTGAGGGATTGTTTTTAACAGGATCTTGTGATGAGGAGACCCATCATCCCACCCAACATGATTGCAGTATGGAGCAGGTGCTAAAGCTGTTTCCCACTCCTGCATGTATACATTTTTAACTGATTCTGCTACGAGGTCGGAGAAAGCAGGTAAAATTACTTCTTCCCGCATCGGGCAATCTATGACGAACTCAGGTGGCCAATCCTTTTCAGCCAAAAGAATGTCGTAACCATGTGTCAGGTCCTCCCAAAAGAGGCCCTTCACTTCTCTTTGTATGTCCCCTTCTATCTAAAGCGTTATTCTGTGTAAACGATGTGGGATACTCACTCTTGTATCAGGTGTTTCCACCGTGATATACTCACTCAGCACTACTACTTCCAGAAAATGTTCTGGCGAGCTATTGTGACTTCTGCTGCGCTGTCCAGCATCGTCACTGCCCATTCCCCGTTCAGAAGCAGAGTCCTCAGCAGCCTGGGCATTTTTGATCTTAATCCCTGCTACCTTTTTATTTTTAAATTGAGGTTTTGTAGATTTTTGTTTATCCTCTTGTTTGATAAGGTAGTCTGAAGTGCGATGTGTCTCCCTTTTCGACTTTGTTCACTCTTCTGATCTTTGCTCTGATCGTCCTCCTCTCTCGGAGCATTTCTCAGTTTGATACTGAAATTAACCAGAGGAACGTGTATCATTATCCTGATATCTGTCTTCTTTACTTAGTGGACCGAGTCTCACGTTTTCTACGGTGTGGGGGAGGGCGCCTTTAAAACAGTTTATATGCTCTTGGTAAGTTAACGGGACTTCTGTGTCCACGTACGTAAAGTATTCCTCTGGTGTCTCATCTTCAATGTAAGTGTGAAACAGTTGCATGCGTGTGTCTGCAGCAGGGAATGTAACCCAAGAATAAAATACCTCTGTCCTGAATGCTTCGTGTGCCTCAACCACAAAGGTAACATCCGTTGCCGGGAAGCCATGTGGCAATAGTTCCATAGTAACTCACTGGCTGCAATTTTCTGAAATATTTAGAGTATCTTCTTGTACTCCAACTCCGTCTCCATGTTCGATCATTGTAAAAATAAAAATTAAAAAAGTTTTTTATTTAAATGAATCTATTGAGATTCTTTTTGTACAATACGGGAATATTTTTAATCCTTCAAGCTTGATAAAACCTACATTCATTATATAGGACATACTTATTCAGCTATGGTGGATTCCTTTTTCCCACTACGGACGTCTCCGGTTTAATGAGCGTAGGGGTCTCTGAGAAAGCACTACTGAACTACTCAGGTTTGACCATTAAATAAGTGCCTAACCAACATTGGCGGTGCCATGTCGTGTAGTTCCTACTAATCAGTAGGATCTGCGCATTGTTTGGACAACATAAAATAAGGGCTTGGTGCCTAGACTGATTCCGGATACCCCCGCAGGATACGTTGGCCTGTAGACTGGCTAGCTCACAGTGCCACTGTAAGCCCCCCTAAATTACCAGGGAGCGAATGGTTTCTGGCAACCACTGAACATGGCAGCCCTGATTCCTCAGGAATCGTGGAAACAGTACAGAATCTTTCGCTCAGCCACTCATGCTCACTTGTTCTCAGCAAAATATACAGAGAATACACAGTGGGACGTATTCAATAATATTTATTGAACCAACGTTATTCTTGCATAAAATACGTGTGCTGCAATGATTAGGAGACAGAAGCAAACAAAGGAGATTACAAGCGCCAAAGAAGTAAACAGTAGATACATTTCTACCATAGTGCTGAAGCAATGAATAAATGCAGGCATATATGCAATATGGCAATCTAATGTACTCCTACGATGTAAACCCTACTCTAAGTGTATCTAGAGTGTGTGTAGGTGTAGAACCAAGAATCCCCCCTAGGGACGATCCAACCCCATTACCTGATGGGAGAGAGTGAAAGACCCTGTCTTGGTCTCGAGTTGGACACCCCTCACGGAATGTCAGACAGGTGCGTGGTGATTTCTCAGCAGGCAGGGACCCTCGGTGTCAGCAGAAGTGCCTCCTTTCCCAATCTATCGGGATGCCTATTATTTATAATAAAAGCAGCCTTTGTGATGTGCATGCTAGATTAGTGATGTTATAGATATGCAGTTAACACTGTCGCCCCGTGGATGAAGATAGGACGACTTTTGTATCTAGTGCGTAGAGAGCCCTAGTACTGCGCATTATTGTGATAATGTTGTGCGAAGCTGGATGTATAAACATCAGAGAAACTAATCCAACATTGTCGTGCATGCAAATGTGTGCAAAAGGTCACAGCTGAAACGTTATTTACTAGGACAATGTAAGGAATAAGCTGCCTTGTTACATGGGCCTAACTCTGGAATATAACAGCACTGTATTCCATAGGTGTGCTGCAGGTGAGAGTCCCAGCAGAACTGACTCAGACTTCACAGCATTTCCAAGTCACGGCAATTGCTATGTAAAATGCAAGTTATCTTCATTATCTGGCAAATCCCCACAAACAAGTATCCTAGTTTTTTTAATTTGGATATATAGTGTTTTGTGGCCGAAACTGCAGTTCTATGCTATACCTATTGATTCCTATTTAGACAGCCGGCCAAACCCACATGCCCAGTGAAGGCAGTATCCAGCCTGTCACCACCCAGGCCCCGCCCCAAGCCTCAGCACAAGGAAAAATAAAATGATAATAAAATGGGTTTTAAACCTGTTTCATTTTTCACACTTTTAAAAGTGCTGGTGCGGGGTGACGCTCCACCGCCTGTTTGAAAGGAAAGGATGGGTAGCCGTCGCCGGTGGAACTGCTGCCAATCTGGGCAGTGGAAGCTGGTGATCATTGAAAGTGGAGGGGTTGGTAGCGGAAAGTAAATTCAGAGTACATTTTTTGCACTTAGATCTCTGATATCTGCACAAACATGCACCACTCATACAGATGCACACTCATTTATTCATGAATGCATACACACTGTCTCTCACCTGCACGTTCTCATGTACTCATCCACACACAACGCACTGGACAGGTTTTTTTAATTGTACTTATCCTCTGCTGCCTTCAGGTCCTCACCGTTGAAGCACTGAAGGCACATGTACAGTGTGATTGGTAGCACGGTGTTGTATATTTCCTAGGGTGTCCATAAACGGGCTTTCCAGACTCATGTCCTTATATAGGCACAATTCGCCTTGCCCTTATATAGGCATAAAATCCTAGACCTTATTTAGGCATAACCCATGCACTCCAAATACAGGCATGGATTCCGACATCCGTCGACCCAAGCCTCACAACGAGTTCATGAAAAAAACAGACCCTTAGGCTGCGGGAGTTTCCCTTGCCCAGGACTATTGATTTCTTCAAGGACTCATATATTATGCATGAACCATTATTCCTTAGGGGTTCATTCATGACGTCTTTCGCTGCCCAACTCACGTCAATGCTAACATTTTCAGGTATAATATACCTTCCCAAACCCCTGTAAATCAGAGGAGACCTCGACTTCAGAGGAGCCTGATTCCCGGCCGGACGCACTGAGAAGACGCTGTCATTCCTGCACGCAGAGAGTCCAGCTTCCAGTGATCTAACTTCCCTTGCGGGGTGTTGGAGTTCGAGTCTGGGAAAGAGATTCCTACTCTCTCATTCTTCAGGTATGGAGCAGACTAGAACCTAGAGGGACTCTTGGCATACTGGACTCTTGGCATACTAAGCTAACATACTCTTAGTATACTCTAGTCAGGATTACATCACCTACTTCTACTTCTCCCTACACCTAGGATAGGTTAGGAACACTGGGGTAGAACTAGGCTAGAAACGCATCGTATGAGTACTCGCATTTTTAGGCTGTGTCATTTTATGTAAATGCATATATTCTGAAAAGATAATGCTAACGCAGTATTATTTATTTCTACTGCTCACTCTGTACATTATTTATCTCGCATACTGTCTTGTGATCGTAATAGCACATTTAACTTACAACAGAAACAAGACTGTTCAATAAATCCTTTATTGAAACGCCCATCTGTTATTTCTGTGTAACTTTGAGAGTAACTAGACATGCACGACTGAGCTGAGTGAAATAGTTATCTATTGTTTCTACGACTCTGGGACACGTCCTGATTCTGTAAGGGAAACACAGTGGTCATGTCTTTGCGGCTGCCAGAAACTACTCCCTTCTTGTCGTCAAGAAGTTTCTAGTGGCCTCTGAGCTAGCTGGCACAAGTAATTAAGTTTAATATACTCGATAGGGACATACCGACCTTAGTCCTATGTCAAACCTATAGGATATATTATTCCAATGCGCAGAGCCTATTAGGGAAATAGGAGCTACACTACATGGCGCCCAACGGTTTGGTAAGGCAGTAATTCAACGTTAGATACTGAGTAACTCAGCCGTGCTTCTTCTTTTTCTCTCAGAGACCCCTACCCATATACTCCTAAAGATGTCTGGAGTGGGCAGGGTTAAGTATCCACCACGGCTACATAGGGTAGCACCCTATATATTAGCTGTTTGGTTAGCTCAACGTTGAAGGATACAGTGTTCCAAAATATTGTGCACCTTATCTTTGTTTCCTTGAAACTTGTTCTACATTTTTTCATAAAACAAAATGTCCTTAAACGGGGACAATCCCGCCGGAAACGGTGGAGCTGCGGCTGATCCAGCCCAAGCAGCACTTTTAACAATACAGGTTTAAATGAAACCGAGGAGGGTGTCATCGACATCGCTCCAAACTTAAGAGGAGCCATTACTCTAAAACTTATAAAACATGGCCTATCACCGAGAGGAGGTAGAGCAGTTTTCGTGATAGAGGCACATGAATCCTTTCAGACAGAGGTATTCTATTCATGGGTAATATTTCCTGAATCCAATTCAGTAACTCACACATTTCACTTCTGCAAAGAAGTTGAACCACCAGAGGAATACATTCCTTTCGAGGATATTGAAATTCCATTAATATACCAAGAGCATCAGCTCTGGTTTAAAGGCGCCCTAAAACATCACAAAAACATAACCAGGCTCGGTCCACTAGGTAGACCAGGAGCAACATGGCCGATTCTAGCCGGCTATACACCTCATCCCGACATCGAAATAATGTCAGATGAGGAACTACTTACTCAACTCACAGAATTAATAAAAATCTACAGACAATTAGTTCAATATGTCATGCGGACTTTTATAGTCCAACCACCATTAACAATTCCAAATCAAACCCTCCACCAGGGGAATACTCTACAAATTACACCACAGACTCTATACGCAGTCATGGGTAAAATGCCCACTAAGCGGGAGCAAATTCCATTTTGGATAGCTCAAAAATTACTCAAATCGAAGCAGTATTTCCAAATACTAGCCCACATGAGAAACACAGAATCCTAATCATTAGTTTACCAATGGGGATCACACCACAACTGGAAGACTGCACCACTTGGGGCTCAGTCTTTGCTGCCATCTATACTAAAACACATGGTATTCCATCGATTGCGGTAATACCTGATGTCCTAAAACAAATTCAAAACGAATACGGGGCAGAGCCTGCTTTAAATTTAGGTATGAAATTACTGAAAAATTTCGACCAGGTCTCAACAATAATATTATCTAATATTAAAGGAGGCAGCAGCAGTGGCGATCCGACTAAAAATTAAGGGAATTTGATGTTACAGAACATCAAACAGAGCTACCCAGAATAATAGAACAATCTTATGCAGAATTAGGCAGAGATAGTTTGGGTGGAAGACCAGTGAAGCCGAAACTATCTGAAAGTCCTGAGAAGGACTCAATTAAACAAACTCCTACATCTTCTAAAAAGAAGTGGGAGTCTACTAAACAAAATTCAAATGAGAAAGGTTCTCAATCTCGAGGTAGGTCTCCTCAAAAGGAGCCCTCTGAAAGGAGGTATAACCTCAGGAATAGGGATAATTTGAGAAAACCTGATAGGTATCAAGATACTGATACACGTTCCTCTCGTCCCTTTCAGGTCTCATCACAGACTTCGGAAAGAAGAGGACGAACAGAACATAGAGAAGAACGCGTGAAATCGAAAACGACAAACACGCTCCAAAAATTAAAGAAAAACCTCAATTCTCCAAAAAGAAAGTAGCAGGTCTGAAAGTAAGACATGCCGAGAATACTGAGAACACAACTCAAGAACGGAGAATGGGCTCAGGCAATGCTGGACAGTGCAGCAGAAGTCACAATAGCTCGCCAGAACCTGAAGGAACTTCTGGAGATAGTGGACTTGAATGAGTACATTACAGTAGAGACTGTAGACACCAGGGTTAGTACTCCACAAAAGTTATTTGACATAACACTCCGGATGGAGGGAGACAAACCTAGACAGGTTAAAGCACTCTTTTGGGAAAGACTATCAAAGGGTGATGACATACTTCTAGCAGAAAAGGACTGGCCACCACAATTTGTCAGGGAGTGCCCACACGGCGAGGACATTATTATGCCTGCCTTCTCCAATCACATACCAATTCACCTAAAATATACATATGCCAGAAAATGGGCAGTGGCCCAGGCTCCAGAATTATATAAAAATCATGTAGGATGGGATGAGGACTCACCTCACCATAAAATAAATCTGAGACATGAACCAACTGCACAAAGGCAGTATCCTATTAAGCAAGAAGCTAAAAACAGGTCAGGGAGATCTTAGATCAACTTGAATATCAAGGGGTGATTGAAACATGCACCTCCTCAATGAACAATCCTTTGTTTCCTGTCTCCAAACCAGACAATACATATCGTCTAGTTTTGGACTACAGACATTTAAACACTTGTTCAAAAACTTTTGCAGTGCAAAATGCACATAGCACAGCATTAATGAATAACATTGTGCGTAAAAATACAAAACAACATTAGACATCTCAAATGGTTTCTTTTGTCAAAATATAGCACCTGAAAGTAGGTACTTAACGGCATTCTCCATAATGGGGACCCAGCGTCACTTTTGTCGACTCCCACAAGGGTTCAAAAACAGCCCAGGTTTATTCTCAGCGAGGGTAACGGAGTTACTACAAATCTATGACAACGAGGCATTGTCCTATGTCGATGACATCTATCTGACAGACGATGACTTGGACAAACACTTGAACAGGGTGAGCACCATTATATTGGGATTCGCCTCTGAGGGCTACAAGTTCAACTTTAAAAAGTCCCGAATTGCCCATCTCAATGTCCTATTTTTGGGATATGAGCTTTCAAGTGAAGGCAGGAGCTTGGCAGCTAACTTTCTAGAGAAATGTGCGCTGCTCCAACCTCCAAAGACGCTAAAAACTTACAATCCATTCTGGGTTTCCTAAATTTTGGAAGAACATACATACTAAACTATGCAGAAAGGGTTAAACCTCTCTACGCATTAATTAAACCTGATTTTTCAATCAAAAACTGGACAAACGAACACACAGAAATTTTGCGTTCACTCCAGGCTAACATGTTAGCAACAAATCACTTACAAACACGCGTAAGTCAAAGAAATTTGGTGATTCGAATAATTTCGGGTCAATGTGGATTCACCTACTTAACCTTCAATGAGGATGAAAAAGTACCAATCGCGTACAAATCACATTTATACACACAAGCGGAAATGCGATTCAGTTCTACTGAAAAAATTCTAACAGCAGTTCAAACAGCTGAGGCAAAAGAAAGAGCCTTAGCCCAAGGGAAACGCATAATTGTCGTAACCCCGGTACCAGCTTTAGAAGCGGTCACAAAAGCAAGCATTCCAAATGCTAAAGCACTACATCCGAGATGGATACAATGGGTTATTTCTCTTGCTGCACCTGATGTTGAATATGTTTTTGATCCAGATTTAAAAACACAAGCATTTCTCCAATATGAACAAGAATGTCCTCTGCCCACTGAGATTCTGCCTCTCGATCAGTATGAATTCATAATTTACACTGACGGATCCGCACAGCCCGCAACAGGGAGTAAGCAAGCTTACAGTGCAGCGTGTGCTATCGTTAAAGGTTGCATGCGAAATGGCATCTTCAGACCTATGGTCACAAAAACTCAACCACTAGGTGATTGTACAGCTCAGCGAGCTGAACTACAGGCATTCAAACTGGCACTTGAGAGTACGGATCGAGAATTCCTCACACTAATCGTGTGCGATTCCTTTTACTGTGTTCAGTCGTATAATGACTATATACGAACCTGGCTTGAAAATGGTTTCAAAGATGCGAAAGGTGTCACAATAAAGCACAAACTGCTTTGGGAACAAGTAGTTCAGTTGAAAAACGAACTACCAAAGGCTCACGTGATTCACACACTGAGTCATCAGCGTGATGGCGTTCACGTTGCAGGGAATTCATTGGCTGACGAAGCCGCAAAGGGGCTGTTCAGACGGCTTCCGTAGCTGCGATCACTCGTTCAAAAACAAAAATAGACGGTGAGATAATGTTAGCTGTCAATGCTTCGAGCAAAGGCAGCAGTGCAGCGTTACCAAAAAGTTTCCACTCAAGTACTCTTATGTAATTGATGCGAACAACGTTCCTTTTGCTCGAATCCCTGGAGTGGGGGATAGGGTAATTCCAAACATGGAACGAAGAGCAGCCTTAATTTATGAAACACATTTGGGGAGGGTCTGTCACATCAAGGGATCTCAAACACAATTTTGAAATTAAAAGAGATGTACTGGTGGCCTGGAATGAATACACACATTCAAATATTCATCAACAACTGCTTAGACTGTAAATTACAGCGAGAGAGCCACCAGATACCATGCTGCGAATGTGGCAGCCCAGTACAGACACCACTGTTAGACAGTATTAGGCTATCTACTCGCCTGCGTCCCACTGGACAAAGGCATTCCCGCAAATACTGAATCTAGGTTCCTATGGTTATGGCCTCAGCGCTCGGCTGACGCTCGAACTGTTATAAAAGATTTGCGAGTCTTTATCGGCACATACGCAATAGGCACGCTACATTCTGACCAGGGTCCTGCGTTTAGCTCTAGGGCTTACAAGGAGGCCATGGCCAGTCTGGGCGTTGCATTGCGGTACTCCTCTCCATTCCATCCTGAGGGAAATTCTGTTGTGGAAAGGGAAAACCGGGACATAAAGCAGTCTATAACAGCTAGGGTATTAGGTTCGGGTGATGGGTGGGTCAAACACCTCAATAGCGTACAGCGCTCTCAACAATCTGCCAAGAAGTTCTCTAGGGGGTCACTCCATATGAGGTCCTATTTGGGACAAGAATGTGGGTTCCAGACTTAGAACACGTAGGCACAGTGGTGGAAAATAAACTATTTGATATCAAAGATCGTTTGGCTGTTTTACAGGATCTTAACAAATTAAGAACGAAACAAAGCAACGTATCTCTACAGCCAACCACCACTGGGAAATATCGGCGGTCCCAGCAAGGCCTGTCTGGATTCCGAAAGTTGGGGATCTAGTCAGAGAAAAATTGCGGACAAGAAGGAATTTGGACCTTCTTACAGACAAGCGGTACCTGTTCTAGCTGTTCAAGGAACAAGGACAGTACTTCTGCCGCCCCTTGCTGGAAGAAAGGAGAAAAGATTTGTGTCCATCGACCTGATCAAACCACAGTATGTGGCCAATACTAAGCAGTAGGCCTGGTGGACTCCGACCTAGTAGCAGACGCACTCCTCTCGCTACTATTCAAGAGGTTCAGACTGAAAGACTGATCACGATCGAGAATTCAGCTGTAACAAACGAAGGACTAAGCAACAAAGCTATGGAACTCATCCTCTTGACAACCAAATAACAGTTCGTCCAAATACACCTGTCTACACCAACGTGACACGTGAAGAACTGTCTCCTGTGATTTCAACAAATCCTAATGCAATTCCAACAATTGACAGAACTGCTTCTGGCTATTTCATTGACTTTGATACGTTCTCAGAAGATCCAAGTGAACCTGAAACGACGCCAGCATCATTCAAACTCAAGCAGCAAGTACAAGACTTTATTCACTTTCTGAAAAAGACTTATCTGGTTTCGCCATGGATTGAACTCTGGATTACATCTGGACTTTTTGTTTTTCTGCTCTGGCTAGCTTTGGTAACAACAGTAAGTGTGCTTATAAGTTGCAGATACATCCATGTGAACAGTGCAGGAAAAGACGTAAACGTACTTTTGAAACCTCATAAATCTTCCCATCGTGAAGCAAGAGACTTGTCATCAGTGAACATCACAGCTGTTCCTATACACGATGGTATAGTATGGGACAAAACAGTTTATGAAATTTTCGGACCAACGGAACAATTGAACATTCCACATTTGTTTAAAATTTCACTAAGTGATTTAATTACGTCCAGTACCTATTCAGATGATTGGGACTTTGAGACTGTGACTGACATAATGTTTGATCTAGAAAAATCTGCTGCATTTTCTAAAAATGAATATTTAGAGGGTTCATCAGACTATGAAGAAATGTATTGTTATAACCACTATGGTCATCATTATTTGCATAAAACTGCATATCCAAGAAATGTGTTTATGTTTAACCAATGGGAACATTGTCCTACACCACCACAAGGTAGTTCAAAAACTTTTGCTAGTAAGTTTCCATATTTTTCAGGATACAATACATCTGACCCAGAAACGTTTTACTATAGGAATATAAACAAAACAGGTCTGAAAACTATGTTAACAAATACGAAACAGATTTACTCTGCAGCATTTATTGCCCAACTGTCTACACAGGGTTTCGACTTATGGAAAGACACAATTGAGACAAAAACTGTCTGGGGTAGTAAAGATTGGCAAGTACAGGGTATAGAAGCTTTGTTTAGAGCCTGTATCATCCCTGAACAAATACTGTTTTTGAATGAAACCGTCCAACAAACATCTTGTCTTGGATTAGCCAAGATCAAAGAGATGAAATCACCTTCTGTGCCAACACCTGCCAGTGATAATAATACAAAGGCAGTGGTGACAGTTGACAATATACTACAACTCAACAGATCTGATCCAAATTGGAAGAAATGGTTGATCTGGCCCATAGACACAAACAACTGTCAGGAAAGGTTCTTGAACAAAACTCAGGGCTTTACTATACGTAGGCCAGACCCAAGATATGTCCAGAGACAACATCCGGGGGTAGTAACAACATATAGTGTAGGAAAATTATGCCTCGATTGGCTGCATAAATCTACACTACAGGATGTGAAACAACACTTATCCTTACTTACAGGAGACGCAGATCTTAGGAATTCTTGCTTGGACCAAGAAAACCGCGTCAAAAACGTTTCATATATGCCGGCATTTATGCTGCTTATAATGAAGCATGGAAAGTGTCACAGATAGAGGCCGCAGAACGAATACGTGAACTTGATCGTATTAATTTAGAGAAAACACTCTCTGTGGTCGACAATGGGTTAACAACTTTGTCCTCCAGAATATATTCATTGGATGGCATTGTATCCTCTGCTATCGAAATTCTAGAACAAGATTTGGCTATGTTACAACAAGGTCAATCCCAATTACGTTCTATAGTGTTATTGAGCTGGACGCTGCAATCTTTGCGAGCGGGCTATGTGCCTTGGCGTTTCATCAACACGTCGTCTCTGTTTGCAGAATACAATCTCACTGATAAACAGATCGCATTGGCACAAAGAGGAGCAAGGTATACAGTGCTAAGCATTGAAAAACTGGAGAAGTTACCATTCACAGTGGCAGAAAAACCAGCTACAGAATGGGTTATTCATGGCAAAATAACATTACCTGTGACTACTTTTCAGTTTCAGTATTGCCTCAGACAAGTGCAAGCAGGCAAATATGAAAGGTTGGGTAAGGAATACATTAAGACATCTTGGGACATTTCTTTACACGGGGCTTGTAATGGTTCTGTGGCGAATTTGTCTTGCCATCAGCGGGGTACACCAGCTGCTGTGGTTAATCCAATGTTTGGACAACTTTCTAACGGGAGTTACCTCATGTTGAATGATCAGAGTTGCTGCGGAATGTTGCCAGGCATCCCATATCTAGTAACGGTCAACTCCAGGGTCACTTGCTGTATGCAAGTATTGTTTCCCAATAGACACAGTCAGGAGTCGCCGCTATGGCCTTCGCTGAACGTCTCCTTTATAAGATTTGATACTTTGAGCAGAATGAAAGCCATGCTTTTACAGCAAACAGTGCCTTTGACCTCGGCCAAAGAAACCTATGATCTACAAGTAGCAAGGACTTCGGCTGAGATACAGACTTTAATACGTACAAACTGCCCTATACATTTCGTAGAAATGATATCGCGTATCTTTAACATGTCAGATACGACCGGAATTGTACATGTATTTAAGAGCATTTGCTCCGGTCTATTAGCACCTTTCCAGGCAATACTTGGAATTATCCCCAACTTTGCACATTCGGTGTTTGGTGGCATACCATTAATTCTCGCACTTGTTGCCGGAATTTTATTCATCTTTCTGCTATTGTGCTATGGCCAGCCTATTCGCAGACATCACTCCGAGCGAAATGGAGAAAGCTCTCCTTGAAAGAAAGTGCTGTGAGCGAATAGTACAGCTATTGGGCATGACTCGTCTACGGGACCTTAATACAACTTGGTTCCTGTCATTTAGACCAATCTGGCAAGATTGCATCTTACCTGTTCTACGATGCCTGCTATGCGGTGAAGAATGCGTGTTGGACGCTTGTCTAACATATCCATCAGCCACGCCAAAGGATGTCGATACTTTGCTGGTACCGATAACGGCCCATGCTTTGTGTTGTCCCCAGAGGCTACCAATCCTGATGTCAGCATTCATTGAGATCTCACAGACGCTTCCGGCAGCTGCTGAGGTACGAGAGACAACTCCAGGCACACAGGTAACAACGGACGCGAACATTGCTGCGGCGACCTATGCTGAGAGCGATGCTTCACATCTTTGTGCGGTCAATCTCTTACACGAGGTGTTTCAACTTACACCAACGACAGTGGATGATGTTTTGTCTATTGAAATAGATGATCTCATGTTTACACCAGACCCGTAAACTGACTCTGATTCAGAGTACTGTGTTCCAGAGATGCAGTAACAATTTGGCCTTCATTTTTCAAAAACTTGGAACTCTACCAAATTTGAACTTTTGTCCCATTTTTTCTAACGAAAATGGCACTTCAATCTGCTTAAAGTAGAACTAGCCTTATAATACGGACTTGGCAGTACTTCCAGGGACACTTAGTCATCTTGTGTGTCTAGAACAGTTCATTTACTTTTTATGACAGGAAATAACTTTGATTTTGAACAAACTTATCGATCATTTTCGTCATATGTAAATATTGCTTTTATATTTCATTCCGATTGCATTTATTCCGAACTTTATGCTGGAAATGAAAAACATTGCTTAAATGATGTACAGAAACCTTTGCATTTTTAATATGTCTTTTAATGCTTTTAGGATATGTTTTTATATGCAGTACTCCATTTTAATGTTTTAGCATTTTATATGTTTAGCATTTTAGTGTTATCGTACACACGAAAGAGGAGTGGGTGTTGTATATTTCCTAGGGTGTCCATAAACGGGCTTTCCAGACTCATGTCCTTATATAGGCACAATTCGCCTTGCCCTTATATAGGCATAAAATCCTAGACCTTATTTAGGCATAACCTATGCACTCCAAATACAGGCATGGATTCTGACATCCGTCCACCCTAGCCTCACAACGAGTTCATGAAAAAAACAGACCCTTAGGCTGCGGGAGTTTCCCTTGCCCAGGACTATTGATTTCTTCAAGGACTCATATATTATGCATGAACCATTATTCCTTAGGGGTTCATTCATGACGTCTTTCGCTGCCCAACTCACGTCAATGCTAACATTTTCAGGTATAAATATACCTTCCCAAACCCCTGTAAATCAGAGGAGACCTCGACTTCAGAGGAGCCCGATTCCCGGCCAGACGCACTGAGAAGACGCTGTCATTCCTGCACGCAGAGAGTCCAGCTTCCAGTGATCTAACTTCCCTTGCGGGGTGTTGGAGTTCGAGTCTGGGAAAGAGATTCCAGCCTCTCTCATTCTTCAGGTATGGAGCAGACTAGAACCTAGAGGGACTCTTGGCATACTGGACTCTTGGCATACTAAGCTTAACATACTCTTAGTATACTCTAGTCAGGATTACATCACCTACTTCTACTTCTCCCTACACCTAGGATAGGTTAGGAACACTGGGGTAGAACTAGGCTAGAAACGCATCGTATGAGTACTCGCATTTTTAGGCTGTGTCATTTTATGTAAATGCATATATGCTGAAAAGATAATGCTAACGCAGTATTATTTATTTCTACTGCTCACTCTGTACATTATTTATCTCGCATACTGTCTTGTGATCGTAACAGCACATTTAACTTACAACAGAAACAAGACTGTTCAATAAATCCTTTATTGAAACGCCCGTCTGTTATTTCTGTGTAACTTTGAGAGTAACTAGACATGCACGACTGAGCTGAGTGAAATAGTTATCTATTGTTTCTACGACTCTGGGACACGTCCTGATTCTGTAAGGGAAACACAGTGGTCATGTTTTGCGGCTGCCAGAAACTACTCCCTTCTTGTCGTCAAGAAGTTTAGAGTGGCCTCTGAGCTAGCTGGCACAAGTAATTAAGTTTAATATGCTCGATAGGGACATACCGACCTTAGTCCTCTGTCAAACCTATAGGATATATTATTCCAATGCGCAGAGCCTATTAGGGAAATAGGAGCTACACTACAACGGGTCATCCTCAGGGGCGAAACACAGGCCCCCGCAGCCCCCGCGCTCCAGGGGCCCCCTCACTCAGCGGAGCCACGGCAAGCCTCTTCACATGATGGTGCGCACGCCCGGCCTTTTATTAAATTAAATGGTGCGCACGCCCGGGCCCCGGCCGGGCCTCAGAGGCTTTTCATTAATTAAATGGTGCGCAAGTTCAACTGCGCACGCGCCGGCCCCGGCCGGGCCTCTGAGGCTCTTCTTCATTAATTAAATGTTGGGTGCGCGGCGCGCAGTTGTCTCCGCCGCGTCTGAGGGGGCGGCCTGCATTCAATCAGCGAGTCTCTCTCTCTCTCTCAGGACAGCCGTGGCACAGCATCACGTGAACGTGATATCACTGTTCACAACTTAGCAAAGCTGCACAGAGGACAACATACATCAGTTCTTCTAAGTGAGAACATCACCCGCAGTAGGCCTGCACCAAATAAATCAGGAGGCGGTGCCGTGCGTTGTTGGCTTTAAATTCCGGCAACTGGCGCCACCCCGCTATCACCCCTCCGCCCCCCAGCACTATCATCAGTTTGTGCTGGGATCACTATAGCCAATGAATGAGTGGCGGGCAAATTCACTTTCTCTTTCTTTTTCCGCCGCAGATCAAGAGAGAGTGTGAGGCTCAGGTCCACGTGACACTATTGGTCACATGCACTATTTGTGCAAACAAACAAGCCTTCACAGGCTCGTTGGCGCGCTGACTGGAAGTTGAACCCCCTGCTATCCTGCCTGCCCCCAGGAAGGCATCACTGCTGCTTAAGGCGGGCCCGCCGAAAAACAACATTCAGGGGGGTCTTCGAATCACTGAAAACTGCCGCCAGCGAGAGCAAGCACTATTGAGGAGAGCTGCCAGTGGCTCGCCGTGTGCTCTGAGACAGCTTTAAACTGCAGCTCTGGAATGGCAGCACTCGGGTGAGTCATGCATTCTGCTTAGAGTTCACATCTTTCCAAGAGAAAATTCCCGGCCATTAATTGTTATTTTAAGAGTCTGCAAAGGCCTGGATCCTGGACATGCCTTATACTAACTGGAAACAAAATCGTATTTAGTCATTTGTAATGTGCAATTTCTGTGTTTGTTTACTTTAAGTATCAGTGGGTCAGAACACATTTAAGCGTGCTTTCTATTTATATGTGTGAAGTATACGGATAAACGGTAAAAATATGTATCAGCTGTGATTTTGCTTATTCTTTTACTGGCTGGAACATCAACCCTGTGTTTTTTCGATCTCAGCAGCACGTACTTCACTGTACTAATAGGACGCAATAAAATTCGATAGCATCTGGGTGTACGACATTTTATGATGATGATTGCTTTACTTTTCTATGTTCTTGGTACACAAATAGTTTTGTATCAGTATTTTAACCTTCCATTTCATGGTTTTGAAGCAGTTGAAAGATATTTTAGGGCTTTTCATTGATCAAAGGGGTATAATTTCTAATATTTATTTATTTCCTTGCACTTCATTGCTTGGTTTTGCTCGCAGGAAAATGTCACACTAAGGGGTCGATTCCGATCTCGGTCGGTAGGGCTCCGAACGCGATCCGTCCGGAAAAAGTACGAGCCGTACGCGTGTTCTCCGACTGACTCGTACAGCTGTACGAGCGAGCTAGTACGATGCAAAGAACGCGAAATCACCGACCGACTCGTTTCCGGGTCCGAACCGCTCCGTACGACTCGGTCGCAGACGAACCGTACCACGCAATGGAGTCGATTTCCGACCGAGTCAGTACAATGCACGATTCGGACAGCCGGATCGAGTCGGAGTCTCCGGGACGAAAAAAGCTCCGGGAAGCGGACTTCGGGGGTCCGTGTCGGACCCCTTCACCCATAGCCTAACGAGTCGAACACAGGGGGGATCCAAGGGTCCCCCCTTCACATGCATGTACGGTGCGGATGGCACCAACGCGTACCCACTGCAGGGGGCGCCCTTGTGCGAGACGTACCTTTTCAGCTGATGCGAGGCCATGCACGCGTCGTACGACCGGATCCCATTGACTTCAATGGGAATCCGACCGAGACGAGTCCGTCAGCATGCGGCAGCATCGTACTCGCTCGGTCGGACTCCAGGGGTACGGCTCGGTCGGAAAACACTCCGGATCCGGCTCGATCGGAGGGCTTTCCGACCCAAATCGGAATCGACCCCTAAGTGTCACACATTTGGCAGTTGAGGGTCATTCATAAGTGCACTGAATCCATGGTAATGTCACACAATCTGAAAACTTGGCAGCTATGTGTATGTAGCCTTCTCACACGCCTCTGCTTCCCTCAAAACCCCAGAATCTGGGGCCTAGCTGCAGTGACACACAGTCTCCAGGTAGCAACCCAATGCATGGAGCCTTCTCACACCTCCCGCTTTCCTCAAACCCCTGACTCTGGGGCCTGGCTGCAGCAAAGCACAGCCTCCATGTAGCACTCCTATGTAAGGGCACTAGGTTAGTGCCCTTACATTTCTGGTGCTTTGTAGCAGTTTTAAGATGTTATTAGTTTCTTGTCGCTTCAATGGGTGTAATTTCTGATATTTATATGTTTCTCTCGTCTTCATTGCTTGATTTGGCACACTAGAAAGTGTCACTCCTAGTCGTTGAAATGTCACTCATAATTACACTGAAATTATGAAAATGTCACACATAAGCAATCTGAAACCTTGGCAGCTATGCCCCCAGCAGCCCCCGTTTTCCAGCCTCCAGGGGCCCCGTCAGCGCTGTAGCGCACACAGGCAGCACTACACTCTCTCGCCGGCGTTGGTTGCACCAGTGAGTTGCCTCATAACAGTCCTAGCTCATAAATTAAATGGTGCGTGTCGTGTGCGGTGGGTGCAGGTGACCTCAGCTTCCAGGCCCAGAAGTAAGGGGGTTGAAGGCAACTGCCTCAAGGCCAGAGACCATTTGCATATTTACATACCTTTGTAAACTGGTTACCAAGGCTTAGTTTTTTTCTGGTTCCGGTACCCCCTGGGCCCGCACTCTGCCTATTCCTTACATTTGTATTTTACATTTACTGCCGTAGTGTGAGAATGCATTAGATGAAAAGGAATATAAAGTAAGGTTGCCAAAAGAAAAATGCCAGCAATGTGCTGTTTAAAGAGCTTGGAAAGACCTCGTCTTGACACTAAATAGGGTAATAAATAAAGTATGTATTGATTTGTAATGTGACTTTTCTGTCTTTGTTCACTTTAATTATCAGTCGTGGATCATTCAGGCAGCCCTAGAACACAATTAAAAGTGCTTTCTATTTATATTTGTTGTTCGAAGTATGAACAGATAAGTGCTGAAAATACAGCTTTAGGTGACTGCTTAGTTTTGTCCCGTCTGGGACATCAAGATAATGAGCTGGAAACCCTAATCATAAGACAGGAAGTTTGTTGCAGGATCAGAACATGATTTATTTCCTCCACCCTCGATCAATGATTAATGCCATAATAGCAATAGTTTAACTTATATCTGAAAACCCTATGCCGCTGTCAATAACATGCTGAGTTACTTCAAGTGTCTGGGAATGCACTCTGCATTCAGACAACTCACTCCTCATTCTCGCCCTTCACTTTTACGCTCACCCTGCACTCACAGCAATCACAATGCACTCACTGATCACCATGTACTCCCACCATTCACCCGCTCACCCTGCACTCACAGTGATCACTCTGCACTCACAATGCACTTGCGCTGTTCACCCTGCCTGTAACTCACCCTGCAGTCACACGAGCACACTACTCACCCTGCACTCATGTCACACTTCACTCAGCTGTCCCACTAACTGCTCAATCTGCAAACTCACTTAAACAAGCCCATCACTAACCATGCATTCTTTCGTCCCACTCTGCACTTACATCCGCACCCAAATTCATATGGTCACCTCACTCACCCTGCAGTCACTCCTCTTACCCTACTCACACACTGTCGCATCAATCACCGTGCACTCACATGGGCACTCCAACCACCCACAAAGCGCATAGGGTTAATATGCGTGTTACAAAGTACGTGTACCATGCAGATCACAGAACTGAGTGTAAGTAAACTATGAGTAGCGCTATAAAAAAATGAAATGTTTGTCAGAAAGGTGCTATAGAGAGATGAGGTGCATTGTTGGTGAGTGGTAGTGAGGGAATTCATGGAAAAGGAGGAGGGAGGGCGCGCCAAAAAAGACTGTCAGATGCCATCCAGAGACTTTTTGAGGCATGGGCAAAGTAGGCTCCGGCCCAGGGCCCCAGACTTTCAGGGGGCCCCCTGATAAAACCAGCTCTGTTCTGTAGAGTCTTGCCCTGATGGCGTTAAATGATTCTTGAACAGATTGTTTTAAATACAACTTTCCTTCGCTTTTTTTCAATATTGGTGATGTGTGGTTCGAGCAGGTCGGCGTGGCGTCGTTGGCTCAACATCCTGTGATACTGGGGATTGGGGAAAAACTATTAATTTCCCTTGCCTAACAAAAAAGTATGTAGTTCTTTCCAGTGAGTCTCAGTAGTTCGTTCCATCGTGTACTTTGCAAACTCACTATTAACACTGTTAGTGAGTTCGCAAAGTCCATGATGAAACGAACTACCTACTTTTTTGTTAACACACTCTTTGAAGTGCTTCAAAAAGTGTTAATGTTTATATAGCAGGAACGCGACCCGAAAGCATTAGCGCGGCTGGCTTTAAATGAGTGCGCCAGTCAGTGCTTGACTTTGTGTGTATGAGGACTGGAGGGAGGACACTGACTGATACCGATTGTGTCCTCCTTGTGTACTGACTGGCGCGCTCATGTAAAGCCAGCCGCGCGAATACTTTCCGGTCGCGTTCCCGCTATATAAACATTAACACTTTTTGAAGTGCAGAGTGACTACTTCTCTAGATTTTGTCTACAGAAAGTGAACAATACGTTAATCATAATATTTCTTCTTGAATGTTTCTGTTTAGTTGTTTGTTTAGTTGTTTGGAGTTTAAATAAAAAAAATCTGTGAGGTTCTCAGCATTGTATCTTGAAGTCTGTTATGAAGCTCTGTGGTTATACTGAATAAGCAGCTACCATGTTGTTGTTATATGACATCCCTTTATTAATGTAATAACTGCACTTTCGCAATTGCTTTATTAACCTTCTTGCTTCTCACATTTGCTTGAAAATGCACCATTTACCCACTCTTTTTTCAAAATTTTCTCAGGGGGAGAACCCCCCCGAACCCGCCTTTAATAGGCAGTTCCTGAGACAATAGGACCGCTCTTTGGCATTGTTCTGATTGCTGCCGTTCCTGAGACAATAGGATCGCTCCTTGGCATTGTTCTTATTGCTGCAGTTCCTGAGACAATAGGATCGCTCCTTGGCATTGTTCTGATTGCTACCTCAGTTAAATAATCTGCTTTTGACATTATTGTTACAAATGGCGTAGGTTATATGTTAAGAGGTTTTCCCACTTTCTCATTAGAACTTTGAGAAAGACAATATAGAAGTATTTCATTTAAATGTTGGAGGTTTCAAATCAAAATATGCCAGATTTTTGGGCGGTGGGGCAAAGTGGTGGGCCGGGCCGCCGGAGGGGGGGGGGCCCTCCATGTGTTTTGCAGGGGGGTCCCCTCAAGTTTTGTTACGCCACTGGGCATCCTTCTGTCCGGCGCTGTCACTCACACTGTAAGTGTGATGTGAGGCTTTACAATTGGTTACAGCGCAGAGAGGCAAGCTTTGTTTGAGAGCTGTAAGGCCTGCTTGCAAGTCTATCTCTACTCAAACAGCACTGCCTGCCAGAGCTCAGCCTAGATTAGGACTCCTTTAAACCCAAAACATGAGCAGTTTGTGTTTGCTTTTTACTCTGTCAGTCCGAGAGCAGCTTCAAACTGTCTCACTGACAGAGGAAAAGCACACACAAATTGCACATGTCTTGGCCAACAAGGGGATCTCGTCCAGGCTGCTAGGTGCAGTTTGCATATGCTTTTTAGGCCTAGCATGTGCTGAATGTGCTGTCACTTGCAAGAGGTATTGTTTACAATATTGGGCTTGGAGCCCGCTCATTGCTTACCATTTTTTGGCTTCAGTGTCACTCTTCTGTGCTCCCTCCAAATAGGCCAGAGTAGGGCAAGCGGGACTTCTGTTCCTTTCTGTGGAGCATGGACAATGCACAGATTGATTGAATGCAATTAGTGCACGTCCACTGCTTGCGCTGTGATTGAGGTACTTTTTCTTCTTTCCCCTCCCACCTATCCCTTCATCCGTGTTGCTGCCCCGTCTGTGCTTCCTCCCTCCTCCCCCACACCTATCTCATGTTACTTTTCTCTTCTCCCGCTGTTGCTGCTCCCACCCTACTCCCCCGCGCCTCCATTCTGTTGCTTTCCCCCACTTTTTTTTTACATAGCTTGAAAAACAAAAGCGCTATGAACGGGCCAACCCTGGCCAGTTTTATAGTGCTTTTATTTTTCTTGACTTCCACCCAGGTTGCACAGCAGCTCCCTCTGCTGTGCAACATGTCTAAAAAAATGGACCAAGCCAATAAATCTAATTTCTACTGTCACTCTGAGAATACGAAGCTGTCTTGCACAGCTTCAGACTTTCAGACAAATTGAGCAGAAAAGGAAGGGGGCAATGCCCAAATGCCCTAATGGGTGTGCTGTCGCTGAGTCTGGGCTCTCCCTTATTTCTGGACAGAAGAAGAGCTCTGGCCGCTTATTTAAAATAGAAGGAGCAGTAATATTTTTTACTTCACCAGACCATGCAGGTTTGACTCTGATCAAGAGGTGGTTAAAAATGTTTGGCATGCCCAGACCAGCACCCTCACCAGGCCCAACAATAAATCATGTTGTTTATAAAGTTCATTCCTATCATGTGAATAATTAGAGGAATTAATTTGGGTGTAATTTTTAACTCAAATCTCGCCTTCATTGACCATTTTCAGCAGGTGACATCATCCTGTTTCCTCATGTTAAAACATTTAAAGAAAATCCTGCCTTTCCTTCCCATGGAGCTCAGGAAAACAGTTATCCTAACTCTTGTTATAGCTAAAATAGATTACTGTAATGCTCTCTATGTGGGCTCCACATCACGCCTTCTCAACAAGTTGCAAACCCTCCAAAACAGGGCAGCAAGAGTGCTAGTGCTAAAGAATCTTCCCGTATTCTGCTCGGCCTCAAAAGCCATTAAAGATCTTGATTGGCTACCCATTAGGGCAAGGGTCAAATTTAAAGCTCTATGCTGGGCTTGTAAGGCCCTGCGTCAAGTTGGTCCTCGCTTCCTTCAGGAAGTTTTTAACTGGTACGTCCCTTCTCGTACTCTGCGGTCTAGCAATGCCAGGCAGGTATAAAAAGATGTCATTGGGGAGGAAGAAGTTTCTCCTATTCCACCGCTAAATGGTGGAATTCTTTACCCACTCATTTTAGAGATCAGCCTAATCTATTGAAGTTCAGGAGGAATTGAAAACTTTTTTTATTTAGTACCATAGTCTAATAGTTCTTTTAGCTGCTGGCAAAATCTTTTGTTTTTGCTTATCTCATGCTTTCGGGTTCAAATGACACTAGCGCCAAGACGCCTCTTTGGTAATCGCGTGCTCTATAAAATATATTAATATAACATGAGCAAACCAACAGCAGTCTGGCCTCCTCTTAAATGGTCTAAACTTGACTGGATGTTGGACTTTAATTAATTTAAGGGCCGCCCTACACACAAGGGGGCAGAAACGGCCTCACAGGCTTCCAGCCTCCTAGGTAATTGCCAGGCTTACAGAATAACCAATCCAATGCTGGTAAGGCCTGCCAGAGTGGTTTCTGAATTGATCGCTTGTTATTGAAAAATGTGACAACATGTAGTCTGCAAGGTCAGATCCAGGCACGGCATCTATTCGTCTGAGATAATTGACAAATATAGCATCTGCATTTACAGCCCCTAGAAACAGCAAGTGTTGTATAAACATACGTTTTTAATAAAAGTAATGTTTGCCCGCTAAATAAATAAAGCTATAAACTTGAAAAGCGAGGACTT
Organism: Calotriton arnoldi; assembly: GCA_963921515.1. NCBI lineage: Eukaryota > Metazoa > Chordata > Amphibia > Caudata > Salamandridae > Calotriton > Calotriton arnoldi. The sequence continues at coordinate 2,518,256 of CAWUFW010001326.1, read as the reverse complement.
TGAAACCCACCAAATCTTTTTTCAAATGTAATTGCCAAATATTTATCATATATGACTTCCTTCCCACCAGTAATCCCAGATCCAAGGATCTAATACGGTTATCAGATGACTCCCATGTCAGTGGGACGTGCATGTTCCAGTAATAGGATATCATTTCTCAACCCAGTGTATTCTGTAGACTTTGCACAAATCAACCAAACCGATTGGACTGAAGTTCTAGATTAGAATAGTTTGCAGAAGGAAACATTGTAATGGATCTTGGTGCTCCCGGTGACATGGCCAGTCTGTTTACCTTAGCCAAAGTGAAACATCTTTCTCAGGCAGCAGAGGTAGGAAGGGACTAGAACAGGGTACAGTACCTCGGGCAGCACACAGCTGGCTTGTCCCATGTGCTGGGATTTTGAACTTAACCTTAGTTACCTCAGCAGAAAAAAAGAGACAGAGGTAGATGCCCTGGTTACTTACCGGTAATCTTCATTACTCCGATTCCAGTCTTCCTTGCCACATTACTTACATAGTGACCCATGTGGCTAGGAAGACTGACGAGGAGGTAATGTTGGTGGGGTTGGGCATAGTCAGTCACCAATGATTGATCATCTGGAAAAGCAGGGTGTTTCCTGGAGTGCTTGTGCTTCTGAAAGGCCGACATCCGTGGGACACAGTCATAGCAGGTGAGGTGAGGCTCTGCTGAAAGATGTGCATCAAACTATCCAAGATGGAATATTACACATTGTGAATAAAACTGACATTTTAACCTCCCTTTAACATTTGTTTTTTTCAGTCAATTTCTCAGTTTTTTTTTAATGCAAAGTGAGTAAAACAAACCCTGATAGAACCCAAGTTTGGCATTCACGACCTTCAATAGACACACCACCCTTAGTTCGGAAGTCCCTACATTTCTACAGCATAAAACTTTCCGCCAATCATTTCCAGTGCAGTCACTTGCTTTTGGAACTCTTTAGCGACAGCTTTGTGGATCATAAAGCAGTATTTACATTTAGGAAAAAGTTAAAAGCTTATCTTTTTGTTTACTTACCTAGTTGATTGCTTCTTTTCATCTAATGCATGTTGCTACAGCTTCTTGTGTTTGTTGTGAAGTTCATTTAGTTATGTATGTCTAGTTTTAAGGTAAGGCTTGATGGTGCAACTGCCTGTGAGACCTATTGTCAGCTGTTCTTTAAAACATACATAGAGGGAGCTTTGGCTCTGTCCAGAGGAAGATTTCCCTCTCTCATGCTGTTGATTGTTTGATGTATCATTCCACCTCCTATGAAGTGCTTACATTGCAATGAATGCATGACTATTTTACATCTCAAAAATACACTGAATTATCACACATTACATTTTCTTTCTCACACATGCATTGTATATGAAAACAATCACTTTAGTTTTCTTTTTGCCTCCACTGCAGACTTTTCTAAGAGAGAGAGAGAGAGAGAGAGAGAGACAGAGACAGACAGAGACAGAGACAGAGAGAGAGAGCGAGAGAGAGCCAGACAGACAGACAGACAGACAGACACACTATCTTTGTGAGGACTGGTCCCCGTAGTGTGTTTAGGTACTTTTGTGCAGGTGTATCAAAAAAATAAGGTGCTTATTTATGAAAACTGTCGCTTCGCTGCGTGAAAACAGTGATTCAACAGTTTTCACGGTGCCCTTCTTATGACACGATAGATGCGTCGGATTTACTGTACACACAAGGAGATGATGGACGGAGTGCCGAAACTTTTCAAACACTCACCCCCAGTCACAGATCTGGGTTGAATCCATCATCATTCTTTAGCTCACTTTGCCACCCCAGTTCAGACACAGCTATACGCAAATCAGTCTTGACCCTGTGCCTCATGGGAACAGTCCAGCCCGAACTGCCAAGCCATGTCTTCCCTGGACCGGAAACAAGCATCCTGGGACCGGTTTCGGGCTAACAGCCCTCATCAGCCAGGCTAGCTTGAATCCAGTGGCAAAGTGAGCAAGGGAACCACATCTGGGCATACCCTGCCAACTTAGGGCGAACAAAGCAAACACAAGGAGATGATGGACGGAGTGCCGAAACTTTTCAAACACTCACCCCCAGTCACAGATCTGGGTTGAATCCATCATCATTCTTTAGCTCACTTTGCCACCCCAGTTCAGACACAGCTATATGCAAATCAGTCTTGACCCTGTACCTCATGGGAACAGTCCAGCCCGAACTGCCAAGCCATGTCTTCCCTGGACCGGAAACAAGCATCCTGGGACCGGTTTCGGACTAACAGCCCTCATCAGCCAGGCTAGCTTGAATCCAGTGGCAAAGTGAGCAAGGGACCCACGTCTGGGCATACCCTGCCAACTTAGGGCGAACAAAGCAAACACAACAAGATGATGGACGGAGTGCCGAAACTTTTCAAACACTCACCCCCAGTCACAGATCTGGGTTGAATCCATCATCATTCTTTAGCTCACTTTGCCACCCCAGTTCAGACACAGCTATATGCAAATTGGATTACTATCAAAGTGCTATGTGAACAACTAAGAGAAAAACTGGCCTCCTGACAGCATACATATGAAAATTACCCAGTCCAAGATCATAACTCAAGTCAAAGGTAGAGCACACATCTACTATGTACTGAAATATATTGAATCCAGTGCTTAATTTGTGGTGGTGTTTGCCCTGGCTTGGCACTAGCACTTAATTCTTACCAACCAAACTTTTTTTTATGACAGTCTACCATGTGGTGGCACTGTCTGCCTATTTTCAGCAGAGAACATCAGTTTAGCAGTTTGATATACACTAAACAATAATAATAGCAGGAGTTCCAGGCCATTGGTACTGGTGTTTTGCAGCACTGGTAGAGGCAGCAGGTGGTGCAAGCTGCAACTGCATCCCAAGAGATAGCTTAGGCTCTGGACCTTATTTTTGTTCAAAATTAAGCACTGATCAAATCACACCTCAATGTCATACAAAACAATCTACATAGAGGTAGAGTAATGCATGAAAAGGCCAGTCTTTACGTTTCGCTCTGGAAATGTGCGTGAAGAAGTATGTGTTAAACCTGTAAGAAATTATGCATATTGCTGAGCCCTCCATCACGCCACCTCACAGGCTTTTGGCCAAGTGGGGGTGCACCCTGAATGATCCCACCACAACCACAGGGTGACCAGGTGTCATGGATTTCTCATGACAGTCCAGGTTTTTTTAGGTCTGTCCTAGTGCCCCACAATAAATAAAAAACATGTTCCAGTTTTAACACAGGGCCGGCTGTTTCACTCCTCTGCAATACCTGCTGTGCTAACAAGGTAAGACAGCTCATCACCAGAATTCACTACTATTGTGTGATTCAGCAAGAGAAGGCCGGTGGATCTTTTAGTGTGCACGACAATTGAACTAATGTGCAAGCTCACATTTCTATCAACCCTATCTTGCTGAATCACACAATGAAAAGATGTTAATTCTGCCTCAATGTCAGGGCCACTGGAATTATGTGATTCAGGGCTGCCGCGGCGTCCTCAAAAGTATGGATTTGCCACATAATCTGCAGATTTTAACAAAAACATTTTTTGTTTCCAGCTCAAACAGATCAAAAGTTACTAAAAACATGGCAACGTCTGTCCCCGAGCAGCAGAAAGTCCTTCTTAAAGGTTGACTGGTCATCCTTCAATAACTTATTGCTGTATTTGGATATTAAACCGGTACGAAAAAGGTGAAATCTTTGCCCAAACAGGGTTATTATGTGTAAAAATAGTAAATAAATTAATGCACTAATGAGTTTACAAAATGTGCCACATTAAGCAGCATAATTTGCCTTTTCTTACTGCACAATTTTTTCAACCCTGAACCACACTGTGGTCCTCGCCTGCCACATGACTTTAGTGTCCCTGTTCAAAATGCAACCCGTCATGCAATGAAGAGAAGTGAAGCAACGTAGGTGGACATACTCAGACAAAATCCAGGCTCAGGGGACTTCTCTGGGCTTCATTAATAATGTGATGGGGGAGCGAGAAGGACATGTTATTTAATAATAAACAAGCATTGGCTACCCCAATACGTCTATGACTGCACTATCAAGCCAGGCCTAAAAATCCATGTAGGTTAATGACACCCATCTATGCTGCTGCCAGAGAAAAACACCATAAATTATCTCGTTTTTTTAAGACACTTTAATAGCATTACAATGTTGTGTGTGGCCCTGAAAGTTCACCCTCAGACAGTTGGGTAAATAAACAAAATGATCACAGCTGTGTGGAGGGCAAGCATTTTCTTGTGGAAGCACACAACTTCTGCCCAATCAAAAAGTGTACTCATGGCTCCCAACATGTGGAGAGAAACCCTTTCTAGTGATGCTCACATAATTGTCTGGCAACAGCTGCACTGTCAAGCCAGACCATAACAAATATATGCTTTGCTTTTGTCTATAAGCCTTTAAATGTATTTTGCACAATTGAAAAGATCTGTATTGATACTGAAAAAAGTAGGCCTGAATGTTTTCTTATTAGTTACATACGTAGGAAATGAAAATTATTTCCAGTCCTGATTTATGTCTATTTTCCCCTACTGTCACTTCACAGAAACACATATGTTTACTTATTCGGGTTACACTTTATCATTTGTTCTTTGGTCCACGTGGCTTGATATGATCTTTATTAATAAAAGACTATAAGCCCCAGAATGCAAAGCAAACCTGACTGAATGCAAAACTCCAGGGACATGATACACTTTTCAACTCCCTTTCTCTTTTCTGTGGGCTAGGCCCAACCTTCTGAAATGGGAAAAAATGCATGGTCTTTGATTAGTGTTCCCTCTCCTTCTAACCTGTTGTATAAGATGAAGAGGTGTTGCCCATTACTAGTCCTTCTTTCATGTCACTGGGTGCTCTCGCTGTAGTCCCCCTGTGACCATGATAGGTGACAACATATGGACCGACTTCTGCTTTCTGGCGCCTGTCCCAGGTTTTGGTATTAAAAATCTGTTCACCCTAACTTCTCACCTCCCTACCAATATCAGCCCGCCCTGACAAAGAGGAGCTAACCGTAGATATGGCACACACAGCATCTGCGTAAGTATGTGGAATAAACTCCCCCCCAAGCATTCTGCAAGAAATCCAGTCTACTGGCGTTCGGAAAATAACGCAGGCCGTCTCACGTGCCTCAACAGCTTCTAGGCGACCAGTCACGAAAGAGCTCCGCTGCACCCGGGCTGTAACGTGTGCTTGCACGGAAAGTGACGTCAATGACATACTGAGAGATACCAGAACTACAAAGACGATAGTTAAATGCCTCACCAGCACGCCACTCAAGTTGTGTGCTTTGCGATTGTTCCTGTCACGCCGTGCTCAAAAACTCCTGGAAACCCCTATGGTGTCCTTGAACACAATGGGGCAGATTTACGAGCCCCTTGCGCCACTTTTGCGCCGCCGTTGCGTCACTTATGTGACGCAGCGGTGACGCAAAACATGCGCCACGTTGCGCAATATTTACAACGTGACGCATCTAGGGAGATGCGTCACGTTGTAAACCCCTGCGCCACATGAAACCTGCATCAGGTTTCATGTGGGCGTTCCGGCGCAGGGTGGGCGTTCCCTCGCAGGTACGCCTCGTAAAGTGACGCAGTGAAATCTACAAGATTTCACTGAGTCACTTTTACGCCCATGCTGCGTCAAAACCCTGCGCCTGCTTGAAGCAGGCGTAAGGATTGACGCAGCATGTTAGGCATAGGGCACCCACGAGCCTTGCTGGAGCCGCATCGCGCTTGCGACGCGACTCCAGCAATGCGCCGCCTTTCCGTCGGGGGATGCGACACGCAGCTGCCCATCCGTGCGCAACGGCGCACCGCATTGTAAATGCGGCGCATCGGCGGTGGCGCAAGGGCAAACTTGCGTGACGCATCTTCCCTGGCGCATCCCTGCTGATTTGCAGGGATGCGCCAGGGAACGTAAATATGCCCCCGCGTTCCGGGATCGATAGGTCCTGCTCTCTCTGCGCAGCGCCGTCAGGTGCGCGGCAGAACAATCAATCACTTTATTTGTGCAGCGCTTCACGCAGCCGGGCGCACAGCGCCCCCAGTGGCGATCTGTGATAGAGCTCATGTAAAAGTTACAGCTTCCTGTCAGACACTCACAACAGTGGTGAGAGGCGCTCAACGCCAGAACTCTGTTCCAGACTAAATACCTGCCTCCCTTTCGGTCAGGCTTTTGCTTGCGCGTCTTTGAAGTTGATTTCTATTCTAGAATGACTGTAAGAAAAATGTAGTCATCTCTAAAACACACTTTTTAATGCTGTGTTGTTTCACACATTTATTTCCAGCGTCCAAACGCAAGACAACGCATCTCTGTCCAGAATTTGAAGCATGCATATACAACAAGCATTGGCAAAGTCAATAGGCCTGTGGTTCACATGATAAAGCACACAGACTGCCTTTGTGCTTGCCTTTATTTCCATGCGCTTTAAAATGAAAGGCTACTGTATTGGATTTACAGATGATGGTTTTGTTTCAAGCACCAGGATTGTGTACCTGGGAATATATATCCATATGCATGGAACAAACACGTGCGCATACACACGCGCACGCACACGCACGCACACACACACCCACATGCCATAAAGAAGTGTGTACCTACTATTCTAACTCCACGTGCGCTTTGATATTGGGGTAGGTTATAAAGCGGACCGAGGCAAATATAACTGCACTTTTTAGGAGCTTATTTATGAGCCCCTGGCGACACTTTTGCACTGCCGTTGCGTCACTTTTCATGACACAGCAGCTGCGTAAACAATGCGCCACGTTGTGCCATATTTACAAGGTGACGCATCTAGGCAGATGTGTCACCTTGTAAAGCCCTGCATCCCATTATACCTGCGTCAGGTATAATGAATGCAGGGTGGGCGTTCGCAAGCAACAAAGCCTCGTAGGAGTGGTGCAGTGAAATCTATCAGATTTTACTGCGCCACTTCTAGGACGCCACTGCGTCAAAAACTTACGCCTGCATCATAGCAGGCGTAAGGGTGACACAGTGCTATGTGTATGGGCCTGCCTCATGCATTGCTGGAGTTGCGTCATGCTTGTGACACAACCCCAGCAATGCGTGACTTTTGCGCCAACAGATACATCAGGAATCCTGACACATCTGTCACTCCTTGCGACATGGAACGCCGTACAGTAAATCCAAACACAAGGAGATGATGGACGGAGCGCTGAAACTTTTCAGACACTCACCCCCAGTCACAGATCTGGGTTGAATCCATCATTCATTCTTTAGCTCACTTTGTCACTCCAGTTCAGACACAGCTATATGCAAATCAGTCTTGACCCTGTGCCTCATGGGAACAGTCCAGCCCGAATTGCCAAGCCATGTCTTCCCTGGACCGGAAACAAGCATCCTGGGACCGGTTTTGGGCTAACAGCCCTCATCAGCCAGGCTAGCTTGAATCCAGTGGCAAAGTGAGCAAGGGACCCACGTCTGGGCATACCCTGCCAACTTAGGGCGAACAAAGCAAACACAAGGAGATGATGGACAGAGCGCTGAAACTTTTCAGACACTCACCCCCAGTCACAGATCTGGGTTGAATCCATCATCATCAGTTGAACTGCATTAAAAATAAACTTTGCTCTAGCTGTGATGTAATTTATTGAGTGTATGCTTTGTTTATATGATCAAAGGTTTGTACATGTTACCATTTGCACAGTCCCTATGTTTATGACTGTACAGAAGCTCTGTTGCTGCTACAGAAATCAACATGCAACATGCAGACTAGAGGGTTGAATACTGTTATACTGTTTACCCCATTAACTGCTGGGGCTTTCCCGTCCCCCAGTGCTGAGCCCTTTTTTGTCAATTTGGGGTAGTTCACGCTTAGACTCCATAACGTCTTTCCACATAAGGTATTTGCACCAAATTTGTGTCCTTTTTTGCCAGTATCTCGGTGATTCTAAAGGTACCCAGAATTTGGGTATTCCCCTGAAGGGACCTGAGAAAATGGCCAAAATATAGCTAATGTTTGAGTTTTTTCGGGAAAAATCAGAAAGTGTGTTCCGAAAGAATGTGTCTGGTTTTTTTTCTCTGAAAATGGCATTGTTAGACCTGTCATTCTTAGGTTGGTCTTTCCCCCAACTTTTTGCCTTTTGCCTTTTATTTTTGCCGATTCTTTTTTTTGGCCTTAGTACTCGAGCACTTTACCACTGCTAACCAGTGCTAAAGTGCATTTGCTTCTCCCATAAACATGATAATATTGGTGTATACCTGATTGGTATATTTGTTGTACTGGTAAGTCCCTTGTAAAGTGGTATACCATATATCCAGGGTCTGTACTTCAAATGCTACTAGTGGGCTGCAGCATTAATTGTGCCACCTACAGAAGTTGCCTTTGAAACCTGTCTCAGGCCTGCCACTGCAGTGTCTGTGTGTGCAGTTTACTGCCACTTTGACTTGGCATTTAAAATGACTTGCTAAGCCTTAAACGCCCCTTTTATTACATATAAGTCACCCATAAGGCATGCCCTAAGTACCCCTAAGGGCAGGGTGCTATGTAAGTAAAAGGAAGTACATGTACCTGTATGTTTTTTTGTTTTTTTGGGGGAGTTTTATACAGCACAAACTTGACTCGAAGGTATCGGAGCGCTTTACATGAGCACCAGTTGCATTACAGACGGACACATTCATTTTGGTAGGCACAGGGAGATTAAGCAATTTGCTCAGAATCACAGGATGTTGAGCGTCCCTGCCGAGACTCGAACATGGTTCTCCAGCTTCGAGGTCAACCGCTCTAGCCGTTAGGCCACATCCCCTCCTGTTTTGCATGTCCTGGTTGTGACAAACTGCCTATTTTGTTTTTCACCACTGTGAGGCCTGCTCCTCTCATAGCTAGCATTTGGAATCCCTTAATACACTTTAAAGCTGTAATTCCTGATCAGAGAGGAGTAGCTTTTTCATGTTTGGAATGGTAATGATAAATCTTCCTTACTGGTGAAGTTGGATTTAACATTACTGTTTTAGAAATGCCACTTTTAGAAAGTGGACATTTCTCTGTTCTTACTGCTCTTTGTGCATGACAGCCTGTCTTCAGTACAGGTCTGAGTTGGGTGACAGCTACACCTTGTGCATTCTCTCTAGATAGCCAGAAAAACAGGAATTTGAGGCTCATCTACATTCTGAGCACTTATCTGCATTCAGATGGGTCTTCCTGGGCAGGAAACAATGGGAGGGCTGACACTAACACTTCAAAAGGTAGTGTCCTGTCCACACACAAAGCACTGATTTACTCTCTAGGGTTAGCCTGGCAGACAGGACGGGTTGAAAGGGATCCTTGTGCACTTCAGAGAGTTCCTTTGAAGTCACCCCCTACATCGAAGGCACTTTTGGGTATAAGTACTGGGTCTCTGACCTCCTAAAATTAGACACTTTTGTGCTGTGCTGTTTAAAGGACTCAACTGGACTGCTTTGCTGGAAGGATTGCTTTACTGCCTGTTGCCCTACTGCCTGCTGCTCCCTGAGTCTACTGGAAGAACTCTGCCTTCCCTCCAAGTGAAGGGCTTGCTGGCTTGCCTCCTGTTTATTGACGTCTCAGGGACACAGAAGACTTCCTACAATTCTGCTGGTGCTGCTGGACTCTGCCTTCTGTGGATCCTACCCTTGCCTGAGCTGCCCCCTCCTAGCTCTGGGCCTCAGAAGTGGTTCTGCAGTTGTTTCCATCAAAAACCCACACATTGCATCAGCTGCATGAGAAATTCCAGGCATTGCCCTTCGACGCCGACACAGATGCTGCCCGATGACAGCGGTTCCACAGCATGCGCTGTTTGACGATGACGCTCTGCATGGCTCGACGACAATGCATTGCATTCACTTCAACGGTGCGCAACGATGGCACGGGACTCCCTTTGCGAGGCTCGGCGATGACGCGGTAGACTCTCGACATCAACGAAAGCTCCATCCAAGGTATTTTTTTAGTGGAACCTGTCTGGGTCCTGTAGCCGGCCTGCCGTCTATATCGTGGTCAACCTGACCTTTGGATTTGCACCGGTAACTTGCGACCTCAAGTAACCTTTTGACTGCTAGTGACTTCTATGCACTATTTTTGCATTTAATGTTTCGAAATTCACTTGATTTTTACTGATTGGATTTTTGTTGTTTTGGTTGCATTTTGCTCAGATAAATATTCTTTATTTTTCTAAATCTGAATGGAGACTTTTTGTGGTGTATTCATTGTGATAGTGTGTGTTGCACAAATCCTTTACACATTGCCTGTATGGATAAACCTGACTGTTCTGTGCCAATCTACCAGAGGGTGAGCACAGGTTATTTTATTGTGCCTCTAGCTCGCCCTGACTAGAGTGGTGGTTCCTGCCTGGCCTGGGTGCATACATCAGCCAGCAGGAATCCCATTTCTAACATACATCAATGAAAGTTTTGCTGTGTAAAGTCACCATCTTACCAGCTTTTAGGAACATACAGGGCTGAATCAAAAAAACAACTTTTTACCACGCTTATGGTATTTTTCAAAGTGGTAGCCTATTTTTGTGCTTTCAACCTACTTTCAGTTTGTGGTGAAAACGAGTGTGAAACCCATGGGTGATCCAGGAAACTATAGATTTTTGAAAAGTAGACACAACTCCGAATTCAGCAAGGGGTCATATGTGTAGATCCCTCAAGACTTTTTCAAAGAAACTGGTGAAATAAAGAAATATTGAAAATGAGTAGGAGAAAACAGCCATTTGTGACAACATTTTCTTGTGAAAATATGTTCATATGTAACTTTTTGTCATGATGGGCAATTTACAAAAGCAATATACCAGTATGTCCACTAGATACTTCTGGTTGCGGGGATATATAGAGTTTGTAGGTACTCCAAGAACCTGAGGTACCCAGAGCCAACAAATGAGCTGCACCATATAATGGTTTTTCATTGTGTATCGAGAATAGACCAATTAATATGGTGTAATATGTAGAGTGAAAAATGGGTATCAAAGAACCTATGTACTTCTGACATGGGCACATGATATGGAATTTAGCAGCAGTGGTTATTTGTACATCTCTGAATTTGTGGGTAGCCGTACTAGCATGTGATTCAGAGGGCCTTTTTCAAAATGTCTTTCTTCTTACACACTGGCTAACATTTAGAAGGCACAAATGCAGTGAAATACAAATGATAATAACAAATGTTCCATTGTTCTATGTTCCTATGTATCTTCCAATAAAAATGGTACATCACTTCTGTGAGTAGGACTAGTGCCCACATCAAGAAACTGACCAAAATGCAACATGGATGCATCACATTTCTTTTTTTTTAAAAACCTCTTTTTTGAATTTGATGCATGAAATAAACAACAATAAACAACATGTGAGGCATACCGATAACCCCCTCATCCATCACCCCCTTCTGTGCATCTGCGTTTCAGTGATAGATGAGCACACTCCCGTGCTTGCGGATGTCCAGTGGTCTCCTCCTACAGAGGTGCCGTCTCAGTGTCCATCTCCCTTCCCGGGGCTCCCAAACAACAGGCATATTTCAGATTCCATGTCCTCCTCTGTCCACCAAAATTCCCAGATTTTGTCAAATTTCCAAGGCAGCCCCTAGCCCGGTACAGCATTCTCTCGACCCTCATGCACCAGTCTATATTTGACTCCCAGACACGGACCGGTGGGATTCCGCTCTGGCCCAACATTCTGATCACGTCAAGTCTGTCCAATATGAGGGCCACATTACAGAACAGGAGTGTATACCATTCTAGTGTTTGCACGCCCCAAATGCCCAGTGTGATCAGCTGCCGGTCAGCTCCAACGTGAACTCCAAGACCTCAGACAGCCTGTAGCCTATTTTCTTCCAGTAATCCTGAATCTTGGGGCATCCCCAGAGTGTGTGAGCCTAGGTGCCCCTCTGACCGCACCGCTTTAAACACAGATCTGAGTCAACTTGCCCTATTTGGTGAAGCCTGGTCCTGGTGTACTATGTTCTGTGGAGTATCTTTAGTTGAAGTAACCTAAAGCCTGCTCTGATGGCCACTTTGAGCGGATATTGGCAAACCGTACCCCAGTCATTGACCTCTACCCTGCCCAGATCTTGTTCCCATTTGTCACTGAGCTTGTCCAACTGAGGTATGCTGTTAAGCAGGAGGGAGGAATGCAGCTGAGCCATAGTGTGACAGGTCAAGGGCACACCTAGTACTCTGTACTCCAAGGGCATTTCGTCTGGAGCCTCCTTCAGCAACTCACTGTGGGGGTCACAGGATGTGATGCAATTGCTGATATCGGAGCTATTGACCCCCTGTCAGCTCATACTGATCCTGTAGTTCTGAGAAAGGTTTAATCTCTGCTCCTCTCCAGACATCCCCCACCTTCATAATACCCAGCAAATCCCAATTTTTGTAGCCATCTATTGCAAGCAGCCCTTGTAACATCTCAGAGTCCCACAGCGGGCCTCCAGGGCCAATTTCCCCTGCCATCCCTGGGTCTGAGTTGCCCTATGCCACCACCGCTGTTGCAGTCGGGAGGACCACCCTCCCCCGTTTTCCATAGAGCCACTGCATTTACTCCTCCAGGTCCATTGCATGTCTGTCAGCCTGTACCGAGGGCTCCTGCTTAGGAGAAAGCCCAGTCATCGATCACCTGTAATTGGGCCGCCCAATAATATAGTCTCAGGTTCGGAAGGGCAACACCACCGTCCAGGGGCTTTCTCATGAGGGTGGTCATGGCAATTAGCGGTGCCCGGCCGCCCCACAACAATATGCGTGCCACACCAGCCACCGCCCGAAAGAAACTAGCCGAGACCTCAAAGGGGGTATTTTGTAGCACATATGGAAATTTGAGCAGGTAAATCAATTTATAGAGGGCCACTTTACCCATCAGAGAGATTTGGAGCCTGCTCCAAAGAGCTACATTGGCTCTAGAGGAGTCCAAAATCTTGTCAAGGTTTTCTCTGAAGAACGGATCCCGGTCCTTTGTCATATAGATTCCCAGATAATGGAACCCTGCGGGCTCCCACCTTGGGGGATAATTCAAACCTGGTCTGCACCACTCTCTGTCAGTGGGAATGTGAGAGACTTGTGCCAGTTAAAGTGTATCCCAGAGAAGGATCCAAACACACCCATGATCTCCAGTGCCCTGGGGACGGAGTTGTCTGGGTCGGCCAGGTATGAAAGAATATTGTCCGCATATAAAGAGACCATGTCCCAGTCCCCCTCTCAGCGGAACCCCTGTATCAGGGCATCCTTTCGCAATCAGCAGGCCAGTGGCTCTATGGCCAGTGCGAAGAGCAGAGGGGACAGGGAGAAACCCTGCCGGGTGCCCCTTCTGAGCGGGAACTCCCCAGATAGGGCCCATTCACTTTGACCCTAGCCATTGAGTCTTTGTATAGCAGCTGCGCCCAGGCTAGGAATTGTGGACCTATCCTCATTTTATGCAGTAGCACCCACAGATAAGGCCACTCCACCAAATCGAAGGCCTTTTCAGCATTTAATGCCAATAAGACAGTTGACTCCCTGACCCTGTTGCAACGTGCCAGTCATCCGGCCAACCTGCAAAGGTGGAGCCGTGTCCTTCTATAAGGCATATAGCCCAATTGGTCCGGGGCCACCAATGTATTGACCACCTGCAGCAGTCGGTTAGCCAAGACCTTTGCCAATATCTTGGTCTCCAGATTGAGGAGAGTGATTGGCCTACAAGTGGTACAGTCTTCCCGTGGTGTCATAGGGATTCTGCACACACAGAGCTATGCACAGGATAATAGGACCTCGGAATATAGTGGTGAGCCTACCATAAGCCGTAGCACCTAAAACCCCAACCCAACTAGCCTTAGCGTCCCATTAGCAACAATGTACCAATGATTAGACAACCCAGAACACGGTATCTCTCTCTCTCAGGACTCGCAGTAGCAAGAACACCCTTTCGTCACTCACTCGTGCTTGTCCACAACGGGCGTAAGAAGAGACACAGTATAGGTTAAAATGTTTATTTCAACATACGTGCTCTAAGATACAGTACACGTGTCAGTACTATCAGCATCATGCATAAGAATAATATAATCAGCATAGTTACAACTCCATAGAATACTAACGGGGAAAGCATTTCATAAAGCAGTGGCTATAGGGCTAAATGACCTTACCACCCTCCCCGTTCTAGTAGCTAGTGTATTTTAAAAATAGAAGACCTCTGGGCTTTGACTAGCGAACCCCCATACCTCAGTCTCTAGATGCAAAGACTACATCAGCAGATTATCACAGCTCTCCCTGGAAAGGTTTTTCTCCAAGACCCTCTCAAGAGGGAAAACGCAATACTAAAAGCCCACCAATTTCCCCATGGCAGCTGTACATAGTGTTATGTCTAGGTGCGAGGGACTGGCCATATCAGCAAGAACCAGGGACGTTGTTTTTCGACCTTGTAACTGTTGTTCAGACTGAGCCCAAAGGGAACAGGAGAAAAGGTGAGAAACAGAAAATGCAGACAGTTGTAAAATAACTTGGCAGGAGCAGAGGGCGACAGAACAACGGCTAAGAGTAACGTGCGCAAAAGTCATCATGGCAGCCAGGCCTATGCCAACGTATCCAGGCAGGCCAGGAGGCCACAAACCACAAGACACCCTCCCCTGGACAGTCCATCGGCCAAGACAAGGGACGAAGACAGAGTTCAAAACACATGAGAAAAACGGAGGCATCTACAGCGGAAGCAGTCCCAACGAAGGACAACGGATGGGAAAAGGTAGTAAATAAGACAGCCAGCGAGGCAGTTCACGGTCAGTGAATGCCATATCAATCCAAAAATGTGGAAGTGCAAAAAAACGCTATACCGTCCAAGAGGACATCATTGGAATCGTCAGAAAACATAGACGCCATCCAGTCTAACAGATCAAAGCTGCAGGAATGCTCCTCAGAGGATGGAGCATCCAAAAGCAATGCGGGACAGCTTGCGTGATATTCAATATAGCTTTGTTGTAGGAGAATCTGAGCAGTCGCCCAGATATCCCATTGCGCCAAAATCCCCAGTGCAGCCGCACGCGTCATGCAGCCCGCAACGGAACAGTCCCGTTCATGGGCCTCTAAGGGACCCATCAACCGAACAAAATCCGGAACAGACAAAGACGTATTGGAGAGGCAATAATACATGGTCCAGGTGAAAGGACAGCGGATGCAAGACATCACAGGTTGCACGCAAGTGAAACACGCAAAGCGTAAAAGAAAGGGTATAGGACACACTCAGTGTCGCCAACGGCAGAACTCCGAAACCAGACAGAAGGCGTTCACGGAGCAGCTGGAGGCGTCCGGGGTCGAGAAGGGCCCATTGGGGAGCAGCCATTGCGAAGGAAGCAGACCAACAGCAGTACACCAGCCGCCAAGGCAAGGATTAACGGAAAGCCACCAAAGACGCTGGAAAAAATTGAATGAATAAATGCCGGTATCACACCAAAAATAGTTTGGAAAGAGGACACAAGGCCGGATCCCACCACCTTAAAAAAATGCACCAGACCTACAGTGTTAGATGCGTTAAAAATACGGTGAATCAATTCACCGAAATGTTGTGGGAGGTTAGTGTTCAAAAGGGCCTGTATTTCACTGTGGGTACTTGCCACCTGGAGAATGAATGTCTCCCGGGCGGAAGTGAGCATAACCTCCTCGTTCAATAATAGCGCCTTTATTCTGCTCAGTTTATTGAAATCTGCCTCCATAGTAGGAATGGAAGGCCAAATAGAATTATCTATGATGTCGTGAGGGGGAGGAAAAAGCACATTCTTGCAGCAGACAACTCTGTGCGAAACAGTAACAATATAGGGTATGCCGGCCTGCATGCCACAGCAGTTGTCGTTATTCAAAAGCAAATAGCTACCATTCGTAAGCAAAGTAAAGGTAGGAGAAATAGTAGGAGCAGGAATGCCCTTTAACACACAAGCAAGATTAGGAGCCGAAACATTACAAGCTCCGTGCAATTTAATATGTTTACAAACAAGGGAATGACCCACAGTTGAATCGCATGACTCCCCCGTGAGAAAAACTTCCTTGCCGTCTCTAAGGCATTTATACATGAAAGGGAGGGACCAGAGTTCATGCAGGAAAGCACTACCCAAAGGCTGGAAACGGCCCACAGGATAATGTTTCATGCAAGAACTAAATTCAAACAAGGAAAAAGGCAAAGCGATAACCCCATGAACTAGCCACACAGCAGAATCCAATTCCGCCACAGAGAATGGTAAGGGCTCCACTTTCTCGATATGTAATAGAGTGTAAGCTGCATCTTTCATGGACATGAATTGCTGTTTGTCAGTTAAATTAAAAGGCCGAAATAAGGCAGTGGTGTTCAGAAAATGCCAAGGAACTTTACCCAACTTAAGTGTTTGCAAAGTCCACGCAAACTGCATAACGGAACGTAACTGATTTTGACCATGGTACAACACAGACACATTATCTTGTACAATATCAACAACAGAGGACACAATATTCTCTAACGTGTAAATGCGGGAAGACAGGGTATTAATACTATTGTCAACAACAGCAAGCACCTTTTCCATATTAGCTTGGTCTATCTCCCGTAGACGGGAAGCTGCTTCCATTTGCGATAGCTTCCAGAGTTCATTATAAGCTTCATAAATGAACCTCTTCGGTCGTGGACCACGAGGTCCCAATATAAAGTCGGACAGATCAATGTTGCCTGTTAGGAGGGATAAATGTTGTTTAACAGATTCCAGGGAAGAATGCTGTAACCACTGTTTACATAATTTACCAACAGAATATGTCGTGACAGTACGTGAGTCTGAAAACCTAGGATCGGGCCTATCCTGTTTGTAGCCAGGGACTGAGTCGTGAAAACGCAGTTGGCACGCACTAGATGATATGGACCACGCCAACCAGGGTGACTGCACAAGCGTACAAACATTAAACGAATTGTTCTGCAACAAAGCTTGCAAAGTCGCAAGGGACATATTAAGGTGCACGCTAGTGTTTGTATTGGAAGATAGGGATGGAATGGAAGGTGCATTTAATTGTTTGGTAGTAGCCAAGCCCCAACATGTAGTCTGATAGATGGAAGCATTCAGAAACACAATTTGGGTCGGGATTAGGCAAGCACGATGCAAAGCCTCGGTGCCTTGCACTTGCCATGATTTTGAACCCCAGATCGATTTCAAATCTACAGTGTTCTTCCAGTACTCATAACCAAAAAGGAACCCGAATATAGCAATTTGGTGTGGGTCAACATGATTTTCTGAGTGGATGGGGCGTTTAATTTAAAAAAATAAGAACCAGGGTTCGATCTATTAAAATCAGTGAAATATGTAAATTTATTTCTAAGAGTCCGGGAACTACCCGGTAAAGGGTTTGAACAATGTTCCCATTGGGTGTACGCAAAAGAACCACGTAGTGCACTTGGTTTATGAACAAAATGGTTGCCCCAATGCTGGTAGCAATATAAATCGGCATAATTCGCAGAATTCATATATAAATCCTCAGAATTAAAGGAAGCATAATATTTTAAATCAGCAAACAATGCTTCAACGGCATGCACATCCCAATCGTCAGAATGAATATTACTTTGTACTATATCACCCATCGAAACTCGAAGGACATTGGGTACATTAATAATTTCTGTTGGTCCATGAATTTGAAAGTTTACTGCATCCCATACGATGCCATCAGCAACTGGAAAAGCTGAAATGTTCACAAATGTGTGATCACGCTTCATGATGTGAGATGAGGAATGTGGAGCCAAAGTTCCAGCAACACTGTTCACAGCAGAGCGTTCCGGTAGATAGTGACCATTGATGAGCAGAAAAAACACTGTGACAAAGCCAATGGACATGAACAAGAAAATGAGGAACAGCACCAACCAGATATATGTCCAGGGGGGAATCAAAAAATTGTCTCTGAACCAGGATACAAAAATACTGAACTTGGACGGGACAAGGGATGAGGTGGAATCCGAGTCAAAGGAATAACGTGTTGGGCTCAGCGGCGTTGTTGGTAAGTGTGCCACCGATTCGGTATCGGGATAGGTATACTCGTTCTCGTCGATGCAGGGGGAGACAGGGGGTTCGAGTAGACTTTCAGGCAAATCAACCATCTCAATTGTAACATCAGTGACCGTTCGGGCAGGAGGGCCACGAACACAAGTCCGGTAAATGGCAGGACAAGAGACCGCTGGTGTAACACTATTCAGGATCGGCCAGATGTTGTAGCTTGACATTTTCCACTGAGATGTATCTGTTCTCCTTGCGACCAGGAAGCGGTGGTAAGATGACTGTACGTGTTCCCTTCAAGCCCAGGACTGGAACCGGTGCACGATAAGAGGGGCCGAATTCTTTCTTGTTCTCCACCTTCTCTCGAACCAGGTCTCCAATCTTCGGAAGCCAGCTGGCAACCGGAATCTGCAACGCAGCGTCTGTGGTTGAAGGTAAATGTGCGATTGCAAGTTTGTCTCGGGCTTCTTGTAAGTCCTGTAACATGGTAGAATGGTTATCTACATCGAAGATGGCGGATTGCGCCGCCATGTCTAGACCATCAAGGTCAGGCACAAACATTCGTATGCCAAAGAGCATTTCGTATGGGGTCCGCCCACCCAGAGATCTTCTAGGGAGATTATTAAGTGCACGTTGTACAGTATACAAGTGGGCCAGCCAGTTCCTGCCAGTACCTAAGACTCTAGATGTCAAGGATTGCTTTAAATCACGGTTCATTCGCTCCACAATTGAATTACCCTCAGGTCTGTATGGAGACGAAAACTTCACCCGTACCCCCAGTGAACCCATTGCGTCCTTGTACGCCTTAGAGGCAAACGCTGGACCTTGGTCAGAATGGAAGGTGCCGCAAGCGAAGATTCCCACAAAGGTACGCAAATCCCTGATGACATTTCGAGCGTCAGCACTCCGTTGTGGCCAGACCCAGATGAAACGTGTGCACGAGTCCACTGCCACTAAGATATATTTATAGGCAGTGTCTGAAGAAAATGGACCGCAGTGATCCAAGTAAACACACCCAAAGGGTCTGTTAGAAATGTAGAGCGAGGTCTGTGGTGGTCGTGTAACCGTAGAAGGCTTAATCTGTTGACACACGTCACAAGAAAGCACATAAGTACGGGTGTCTTTATATAAACCATGCCACCATTACCGCTGCTGCAAGATGGAAACGGTTGCAGACACTCCAGCATGAGCCGAAGCCATGCCTTCGTGTGCAGCCGTTATCAAGGAAAGTCTGCGGTCCGCGTTGGGGATCAGCTGATCACCAACGTCGGGTATTGTTACATAGGGAGCCTGTTCGGGACCTAACTGACAAGAATATTTGGAAGGAAAACCCCTAGGGTAATTAGCACCTTCCTGTGTTGCAGCAATAGCTGCCAAAATATCAGTATCAATTTTAGACATGGATCTAGTAACTGCTGCTACTGAACACGTGACTACTGCTGATTTGGCCGCTTCATCTGCCAAACCGTTACCAACAGCGTGTGCGCCCACCCGCTGATGGCCAAGGGTGTGAACCACCTGTGTGAGTGGCAGACGTTGTCTCAATTCTGCCACCCGAACCCAAAGCATTTTATGCTTAATTGTGCTACCTTTAGCGTCTCTATAGTCATTTTGCGACCAAAAGAACAGATTGTCATTGTAAGATTGAACACAGTAGTAAGAATCGCATACAATTAGAGTGGTCACATCCGGAGTAGCAAACTCAAGCGCAAGCACCAATGCGCGCAGCTCGGCCAATTGTGCAGTACTGTCCCCGAGTGCCTGAGTGTGCACTACAGTGGATTTGAACTTTCCGTTCACGAAGGTACCTGCAACAATAACACATGCGGCTGAATAAGCATGCTTGGACCCCGTGGCCGGTTGTGCCGAACCATCGGTGTAGATCACACAGTCGTAATCCTCAAGCGGGAGCAATGACAGAGGAGGAGGATGAACGAATTCGTACTGCAAAAACTCCTGAGTCTGTAGAGGTTGCCCATTGAATCCAACGGGGGTGCAATGCCTTAGAGTTCGGGACACTCGCCTTTGTCACTGCCTCTAGGGCAGGATATGGTGTTACCACCAGAATGCGCTTTCCCTGTGCCAGTGCGTGTTCCTTTAGAATCGCCATCTGCACTGCAGTCAGAACTTTCTCCACAGATGAGAAGCGTATTTCTGCGGAAGTGTAAAGATGTGACTTGTACGCGATCGGAACTGTGTCACCTTCGTTAAAGGTTAAGTACGTGAAACCCACTGCCCCCGGAATTATTCTGATCACCAGGTTTGTGTGGTTATCATGCGTCAACAAGTTTTTAGACTCAAGAAGGTCTGTCTGCAAAGACTGCAGAATGGAGGAGTGCTCCGGAAGCCAGCATGACTTCGAAAAGTTAAGTTGTATCAAGGAATACAGTGGCTTGATACGCTGGGCGTATTCGGGAATATAAGTACGGCCGAAGTTCAGAAAACCCAGCAAAGACTGAAGTTTTTTCAGAGTAGTAGGAGGGCACAAAAGTGCACATTTTTCTAAGAAGTGGGGGGCTAAGCCCTTACCTTCATTGTTGAGCTCATAGCCCAAAAACAAAACTGTTAATTCAGCAATGTGTGATTTGGCAAAGTTAAACTTGTAACCTAAAACCGCAAACTCGAGAATAATGCGGTCCACTCTGGAAAGATGCGGATATAACTCGTCGTCGGTCAGGTAAATATCATCGACGTACGAACATGCATCTGGGTCTATGCCGTCTAACAAAGAGACAACACGGGCAGCAAACACACCTGGACTGTTTTTGTAGCCCATAGGGAGTCGCCTTAATTTGAACTGTTTACCACCGGAGGTAAAAGCGCTCCATTGGCTACACTCCGTGGCTAAGTTGTGCGTGTAAAATCCATTGGATAGGTCAAGTGTCGTTTTATATTTTTTACGAACAAGACTGTCTACAAGCGCAGAACTGTGGGTATTTTGCACCGCAAAGGTCCGACAATGAGAGTTCAAATGCCGGTAATCCAATACTAGGCGGTACGATCCATCGGGTTTAGAAACCGCGAAAAGGGGGTTATTCATGGGTGATACGCATGTTTCTATTACTCCCTGATATTCTAACTGAGTCAGAATTTCAGAAACGGGGCCTTTGCCTTCACGTTTAATGGGATATTGGGGTTGTGGCTGCGGTAGGGACCGTAAAGGTATCTCATGGGGGGGGAGAATCTTCATCCCAGCCCACGTGGTTGCGGTATAACGCAGGAGCCAGGGACACAGCCCACTCAGCTGCAAGAGCCTCCGCTTTGTCCTTTGGGACATGTCGAGAAAAGCTCGGAACGATTACCGCCTCCCCTTTACGCGCAGCAAGTACGAATGGGGGTGGCCAATCCGCCTCCGCTAACAAAATGTCGTATGAAGAGGTCAGATTTTCCCAAAAAATCCCTTTAATTACACGCTGTATATCACCTTCAATTTGGATGACAATATTAAACAGTCTATCAGGGGGTGCCACTCTGGTGTCTGCTGTCTCGACAGTAATGAATGTTTCAGTTGCTGTCGCCTCCATATGAGGACGTAGCGCCTCCCGCACTATGGTAACTTCCGCGGCGCTGTCTAGGAGGGTGACTGCCCACGTCCAATTCAGGAGTCTCGTTCTCACCGTCTGTGGCATATTTCGCTGTTACAGCGGCAACTTTCTTCTTCTGAAATTGTGGACGAGAACGTTGAAAGTCTTCTGCTTTCCCTGTGACTTGTTGTCGAGGTTGGTCTCGTCCCTGAGGAGCCTCTCGACCCCTTCCTCTATCCTGGCGATCTCCTCCACTGGCCTGCGAAGTTGTCTGTGCCTGTGAAGAACGAGGAGAACGCGTATCAGGGATCTGAAACCTATCCGGAGATTTAATTCTCGCCCTATCGCGCAAATCATAAGTGCGTTCAGAAGAGACTGAAACCGGGGATGCGCCTCTCGACCCCGGCTTCTTTTGTTGCCTACCCTGTTTTTTCAGCCTCCAGCTCTTTTTAGTGAAGACTGGTCTCTCATCTTTCTCAGATTGAGGTTTGGATTGTTGTTGTTGCGATTGTGTTGGCTGTTTTGCAAAAGGTTTATTACCCAGGCTATTCCTGCCAATAGTTTTGTAAGCCTATGTAATAATTTTCGGTAATTCGCGAGGCTTGTCCAATTCTGGGACCAAAGCCAAAGCATTAGCTACTTGAAAGTTCACTGCATCGCCCTTGACATTCGCAAGGATCAACTCAGCTACTACTTCAAACACTCCCACCAGTCTCATCCCTAATTCCACAGCCGCTTCAGGGCCGTGCTCATCCTGTACTTTTTTAATTACAGTGGGGAGAACCGTCATGGAAGGAGTGCCGAAACACTTTGAATAAACTGCTGCGAATACCCTACCCCAGTTGTCACATGCTGTCAACTCGGGAATTAAGTCTTTTGGTAAACTAATCGTAAGAATTCTATGTTTATCCACCGGTGTTGTGTTTGGAAAAACTGCCTCCAACTGGTCAAATTTTTCTGCAAGCCAATAAGGAAAATCATCCTTATTTTGTGGACGTTTGCCCATCACTGAGTTCACCATGACGGGACTTATGGTCACTCCGCCTGCAGCAGCTGGATGGCCTGCAACTCCAGGTGGGGCCCCCTGGATGTTGCCTGTAACATATTGCCCTAAAGCGCGATGCACTCGCACCAAAGCTGAATACATATTGCGCAGTTCAGCGACTGGTATCTGCATATATTGCGGATGTGGGGTGTACCCGGCCAAAACAGGCCAAGTGGCCCCATCAATAGATAAGGGGCCTAAACGAACCGTGGTAACCGGTTGGGGGAGGGCACCATCAAACCAAACACGGTGCTGCCAAGCCGTGAGTGGTACTTCAAGATTCCTATACGGTCTATAGTGATTAGGAACTACGGTGGCTGTATATTCATGGAACAAATTGTCTGTTCCATCCACCGCCGAAAAGGTGACCCAAGAATATAACACCTCAAAGTGGTAAGCCGGATCGGCTTGGACCACAAAGATCAGTTCGACTCCCGTGTCTGGCACTCCATACACCCTTAAGTGATCCCGGAGCGCTGTGCGGCTATGTGCCGCTATGTTTATACCCGCCATTGCGATCGGGGATTTTCGACAACCTAACAGTAGGCAGCACAATAGAGGGTTCGATTAAGAAACCTTTTAACAACTTCAAGCTTGAAAGAACCTACAAAAACGTCAAGATAGGAGGTATTACCGTCACACACGCTTCCAGAAGCGTCCGTGAGGGTTGTGGTGGATAAGCACAAGCACTACTCAAGCGTCTCGCAGATAAGCAGCCCCACTCGTTGGTCGCGCCATGTCATAGGGATTCTGCACACACAGAGCTAATAGGACCTCGGAATATAGTGGTGAGCCTACGATAAGCAGTAGCACCTAAAACCCCAACCCAACTAGCCTTAGCGTCCCATTAGCAACAATGTACCAATGATTAGACAACCCAGAACACGGTATCTCTCTCTCTCAGGACTCGCAGTAGCAAGAACACCCTTTCGTCACTCACTCGTGCTTGTCCACAACGGGCGTAAGAAGAGACACAGTATAGGTTAAAATGTTTATTTCAACATACGTGCTCTAAGATACAGTACACGTGTCAGTACTATCAGCATCATGCATAAGAATAATATAATCAGCATAGTTACAACTCCATAGAATACTAACGGGGAAAGCATTTCATAAAGCAGTGGCTATAGGGCTAAATGACCTTACCACCCTCCCCGTTCTAGTAGCTAGTGTATTTTAAAAATAGAAGACCTCTGGGCTTTGACTAGCGAACCCCCATACCTCAGTCTCTAGATGCAAAGACTACATCAGCAGATTATCACAGCTCTTCTCCCTGGAAAGGTTTTCTCCAAGTCCCTCTCAAGAGGGAAAAACGCAATACTAAAAGCCCACCAATTTCCCCATGGCAGCTGTACATAGTGTTATGTCTAGGTGCGAGGGACTGGCCATATCAGCAAGAACCAGGGACGTTGTTTTTCGACCTTGTAACTGTTGTTCAGACTGAGCCCAAAGGGAACAGGAGAAAAGGTGAGAAACAGAAAATGCAGACAGTTGTAAAATAACTTGGCAGGAGCAGAGGGCGACAGAACAACGGCTAAGAGTAACGTGCGCAAAAGTCATCATGGCAGCCAGGCCTATGCCAACGTATCCAGGCAGGCCAGGAGGCCACAAACCACAAGACAGTGGCTTACCTTTCTTATGTGTCATCACTATCGTCGGGGCAGCCTAGTCTTGACGTGTGCCCTTGAATACAGCACGCATTGTGGGCCCATGAAGCATTTAGACATTTAAAAAATTTGGGCGGTAGACCTTTGGGAGCCGTGATCTACCGCTCTTGATCTGCAGCAGTGCGTCAGTGTTAGGTCCGCATCAAGGGAGCGGCTCACTTCCTTATGCAGCAGAGCAGTCGGGATGTGCCTGAGAAAGCTCTGTAGGTCGGACTGGTCTATCTCATTCAATGCCTGATATAGGCCGGTGAGGTGCGCAGTCAAAGCCTGCACCATCTCCACTGGGGTCTCTGCCCCCCCCACTCCTGTATCTAGCGAGGAGATCCATCTTTTTCCCCTCCTGTTTCTTGGCCAACCACTCTAAAAATGTACCTGCCTTGTCCCCCACCTCATAGAGCCGACCCTGCCGCGCCATGAGTTGCACCTTACCCTTCTGCTTTACCAGACCACACAAGTCCTCCCTGAGCCTGTCAGTCATGGCCACCAGCCTCAGGTGGGAGCTTTGATGTATTCCTCTTCCTGCTGGAGCATCTGGATATCCAGCGCCCTGGTCTCCCTGACCCTCTCCTTCTGCTTCTCGAACACTTGGGCTATTAATTGTCCTCATATGACTGCCTTGTATGCTTCTCACAGCAGTATCTCCGAGTCTACCATGTCCTGGCTTTCCTTAAAATAAAGGTCAGTGGTGTCCTGAATCAACTTCCTGGTGGTCCATCCTTAAACTCCCATGTTTCTAGCCGCCAGTCCTCCCTTGTCTCTGGGATAGCGGTGGTCAGTGGTGCATGGTCTGAGATGCCCCAGGATAGAATTGTTGTGTGGGTAAGTCTATGCAGTAGGTGGCAGGGCGCCAGGAGGTAGTCAAGTCTGGACATAGACCGCATCTGGATAGCAGCATACATATATTTCTAATCCCTGGGTAGTACTCTCTCCAGAGATCCGTCATCCCCGGGGAGTCCAAGAAAGACTCCAGCCACTTGCCTGACCTAGGTCTGTCCCAAGACCATGATGTCCTGTCCAGGTCCATGTGCAGGGTCAAATTTAAGTCCCCTCCCGATCAGGAGCAGCACCTCTGGAGTCTCTGCCACCCACCTCCCCATTTTGTCGAGGCCTGCGGTCTGCAACCCTTGGGGGAAGTACCAGGCGGCAAGCAGCAGGCTCTCTCCATTCCAGCATCCACCCACCACCGCCTGGTACCCCAGAGCATCCACCCAGGTCCGGTTCACCTGTAGAGGGAGGGTCTTCCGGACGAGGATAGCCACTCACCAGGACCCCGTTGAGAAACCCGCGTGGACAAGTAGAGTATATCTGTCATGGTTAAGTATTCTGCAGGTAGGGCCTGCCAGGTGCGTCTCCTTCAGTAGGATAATGTACAGTTTTTGACGCCCCAATTACTTGCACTTGACCCATTTGCTTGTTTTACTTTCACTTTACTGTAATAACGTCATCACGCCCAATGCTCTGATCGTGATTGCAGTAAAGAAAAAAAAATACTCAGGCTGCTCGGGAAACTCTTCTCGAGTAGCCTGCGGTAAAAATCATCAGAGGGGCCATTATTCCCCTCCCGAGTGTCAGCCAATGGCCGACAAATGCACTGGGGAGAGAGTGTGGGTGTCCGCCATCAGATGACACCCGCACTTGGGGGGTTAAGGAAGTTATTTAGAGTTTTGTGGGCCTTACTCCATTCTGCCAGAGCAGTGGAGTTGTTCACTGTGCTGCCCTAGCATGCCACAACCCTTCATATTTAGATTTCTCCCTCTGCTTGGAAGAGATCTCTTTGCCTTCCAACGATCAGCCGTTATGGCAGGACCTCTGACGGAACTATTAGTTCACTGAGCAGCTTCATGTGGCCAGTCAGTAAACTTTTGTGTCCTTCAAAAACAAACTCCCAAATCGTGAGTTTGTAAATAAAAAACTAAAAGCTAAAGGCCCTGTTATGTAACCATTTCCTGGCAGTCCCAAACAGGAAACCAATTATACCAGAACATCTGCCTCCTCCAGTTACATGATACTCTGTCACATTTGTGTTGGAATACCCTATCCACAAAACTTTTCAGAAGCCTGTAACTCTTTCATCCTTCTGAGGTTGATAAAACAAGTGTCAATATGCTGAATGATACCAAAAACAGAAAACAAGATCTTATTTTTAATTATTTAGTAATCTCCTTTGCAAGACAAACATTTAGGTTTCTGTGCCATAGACCCACACTTAACCTAAACACTTTCGTGAAAATTGCAAAGTCATCTTTGAGTCATTGCTTATGGTACCAAACTCAAAGAGGGATAGGAAGTGATATCACATGCTCTTTGACCCTCCCTACAATCATATCACTGAATGGAATTCACTTGGCCTTTGTTCCCCCCACTCTTTTGTCGTAGTAGGTAACATCGTGAATACAATTATGCAATCTAAAGTGTGAAAACATGATGGGCCCAACTAATAAGCATTGACAATGTCAATGCATCTGGCCTACAAAAGCTGATGGATTGGTAAATGTTTTGAGTATATTTTTTATTGTGAGCATCTGCCGCAAACAAACAAGAAGAGCAAAAAAATAAAACATGCTAACGCCTAAAAGAGGTGTCCATATCATTGAAATAACATTTTAGATTTAAAAATATAACAATTGCATATAATTTTAGTGAAAAAATACAGATGCATACTAGCAGGCAAGTATACTTCGTACAGGAATAGACCCCCTTTTTAATTTTAGTGCACATCACCGAAAAATATGATCTTTGTGCAACAAAGATAAGGTACTAATGGATTTGAATTGCTGAAGACAAAGTATAAACACACATTGATGACTACAATTAAAGGATACAAATGGAAATAAAAAAGCACTGGCACAGTAAAGCACTTGGCACTGAAGTACACCTCTTTTTAGATGGATATTGACATGTCACCAGGCAAAACGGCATCACTCATAGTGCAAAAGGGTCAATGGCTGACCCATGCCCCACATTGTGCAATGTGGTGGGTCAAAAAAAAAGTATGACCAATAATAGAACAGAACAATGAATTAAGAGGTCTGGCACAAAGCCCCTCCTATTTATGTATGAATGTACGTATATTAAAGGGACGTTATAGATTTCTCAAGTAACTATAACTCATTCACCAAAGTAACTACAACTCGCGCCTCACCATGCACAGTGTTGTTATCAATAATGTAATCAGGGATGTTATCAATGCAGTTACTGAATTTGTCATGCGTGATGTAATATTGAAGGGTAGAAGCAGTGCATGGCGAGGGCATGAGTTATAGTGACTTTGGTGCATGAGTTATAGCTACTTGAGATAACTATATCTGCCGAATTTCAGTGGTTTTGTTAGTTTAATTTTTTTTATTTTAACTGACATTTTAACCTAACTATAACATCTCTTTAACCTCTGTTAACCCCACCCACACCCCCTCCCCAGGTTGTTTTTTGCAGTGAATTTCTGAGTATTTCTAAATGAAAGTATCAATTTAAAGGCTGTCATTTTAAGTAAGGCAGACCTACTGGCTTTGTCAAAGGGTCAGAAATCCAAAATAGAAAAGGCAGGCCTATTGGCTTTACCGAGGGTTCAGAACATCAATATACATAAATCAGCTGTATTGGCCTTGTCAATAAATCACAACAATAATTTATCAATAACTTTAATGCAGTTATTTCCCAGGTACATGGCTATGAATAATATTAAATACTGTCATGAAAATATTTTAAATATAACCTTTTTTGAGGCTTTTTTTCACACTCTTTAGGCAACAAAGTGCAGCCGTAGAGCCAATGATAAGGGTTTCCCGCACTCCAGCTGATGAGCATACAGCTGTAGCTCAGAGTACTTTAAAAAATATGGTACACTCTCCTGGGGTCATGTATTCAATGACCTAGGGGACTTCCTGTCAGTTTAGTTAGTGTTCTTTAGGGACTGCTGCACTTCCTGCAGCACCCCCACTTTGTTTAAAAAAATGCTTGGGGGTGCCACTACCCCTTCTAGGGGCACCACCAGGACCTAAAAATACAAGCTGGAAACCCTTGCAGGACTTTATGGGGTGCTCCCTGGAGGGAGCAGTGAATTTGAAATAAATGGCTTCTATGCTCATTTCATATACACCCTGTGTTTCTAAACATTTTTAAAAAAACGTTTTGGTGAGTGCCTCTGTCCCACCCGGGGCACCCAACAACTATAGGCAAGGTTGAAAGCCCCGGTGAAGGCCTATGGCCCCTAAGGCCTCGCCGGTTCCCTGCCAGCACCCATTAAGGATGCTGGGGGGGCTGGCATTCTTTACTACATTTGAAGTCGCAGTTGGAGGCTGATGGCCACCGCGGCCCAATCAGCTCCCTAGCCGGCACTCGTCCTGGGTGCCGGTAGAAGCCGGCTTAACACCACTTTGCATTGCCTGGCTGGGAGCAGCTTTTCATTTGCCTCTGCCCTGCAGGAGCAGTCCAGTGTTTTGCTTCCTCCCGGCTGGGAGCAGCTTTTCTTTCTGCTCCCGCAAGGTGGGAGCAATCTACAGTGTCCTAGGGGATGGGGTCCCTGGGACACTGTAAAACATGGGGCCACAGAGGATGGGGTCCCCGAGGCCATTCTATTGCTCAGGGAGGGGGGTCCCATGCCTCCTCCCAAAAATTGACATCAGCCCCAGTAGATTGGGGCCCCCGAGGCGTTCAAATGGCTCATATGGGGGGCTGCATGCCCCCACTCCCCATAAAAATGACATCAGTCCCTGGTGATGGGGTCTCTGGGGCCTACATATGACTCAGGGAGGGTGGATGCACACCCCCCTCTCCAAACAATAAACATTGCGTTGCCCACCCCTGGGCCCTGGCCCACCCCAAGGGGGCTTTTATTTGAAAATGACAAGAGTCTGCTCTTTTTTTAAATGTTTTTACTGCTGGCCTGTGGGTCATCTGTGGATCCACCTTAATGTTAACAAAAATTGCATTTTTGTCCCCTGATGGTGTTCCTCTGGGACTCCTCCCTCTAAGCCAAGGGGGTCAGGGTATTCATATCCTATCACCATATGTTTTAAAAAAAAAACAAATTCTGTACAGGTGACTGAGCCCCCGAGTCCTAAAATGGCTGCCGCAACATCTTTGTTGATCTTGATGGCAGCCAATCAGATCTGCCCAGTCTGCAGATACTACACGGCCTGAAACATATAGAAATTGTGAACCTTAATTTTTCAAGAACCGCTGAACGGATTACACAAAATCACAAAAACCACACTTTCTGGAAAAAGGATCTAGCTTCCTGCCAAATTTGGTTATAAATCCCAATAGCCAATATATATGATCTTTTTAATCACACAAGGCTGGTTAGACAAAATATCTAACTCTAAGCCACACCTAAAGATATGCAGTCACATTTCTGTTGGCCTTACTTCTAGGACTTGCTGCCAAGTGGGATGGTGAGCTAGCGAGCACAAAGCGCTATTAGCATTTACTGCCCGGACTTCATGCATAACAAAACAACGGCTGCGTACCTTCCGCTCTTTTATTCATTGGCCATGGTGACCCACATAGACAAGGTGACGGGAGCCTGTTGATGTCACAAAGCTATACCCACGTGACCATTGCAAGCTGCATTGGCAGGTACAGGCTTTGGAGTGCACATCCATTTGTGAAGGAGGATTGCTATGGACTCTGCATCTGCCACTCCCTGTGGCCCGCTACTGAGCTGAAGCCTCGCGCTGTGGCCACATGCAAGTTTTAAGACAAATTAGGAATCTGTAAACTGTAACAGTAGGAGCAGTGGTAAGAAGCTCCTGCACATCTACGAGTACGTATATGATAAGAAAAAGTAGGTGCAGTAACCTCAAACACTGAGTTACCAATGGTGAAAATGTAGACGCGCTATCTCTTAGATAACCTGCATGACAGTGGTGTGCCTGGGTTGGGGAGTTCGGGGACGGTGTTAACCTCAAAATATATGCGGTAATGTGCCCCCAGAGACAAGATTTGGACAGCATTTCAAAAATACAATCAATAAGAAAGGACTGACTCAAAGAGTTTGAGATCAACAATTTACAGAAAACCATGAAGGTTTATTGCAATTTTAAGTGCAAAACAAAAATGTGTAAAAATGCAATGCATCAGTAAACTCATTAAAATACGTAGGAGTCAGTTGGCATAAAGGCTCCCAGTAATTGGAATAAAGCAATAATAAGCAAACTCAGGAATATAGACTAAGGAGCCGATTCCGATCTCGGCCGGTAGGGCACCGAATCGGATTCGGCTGAACTGGATCTGATTCGGAGCCCTTTTTCCCGACCGATTCGTACGTGCGTCCGGGCGAGCGAGTACGATGCGAGCGCGTGCGAATTCGCCGACCGACTCGTTCGCGGGTCCCAACCGCTCCGACCGACTCGCACGGATGCACCTCGCACCGCGCAATGGAGACGTTCCCCGACCGGGCAAGTACGATGCGCGCCGCGAGCAGTCCGACCGACTCGCGCCGTCCGGCTCCAAGAAGCAGTCGGAGCCGTACTTCGGGGGTCCGTGTCGGACCCCCCTGTACGCGTAACCGCGCGAGTCGTACACAGGGGGTACCTGTGCGTGTACGGCGCGAGTCGCTTCGCCGCGTACACGCTGTAGGGGGCGCCCTTGTTTGCCTCGCACCCATTGAGTCAATGGGAGCCCGCGTACGCGTTGTACGACCGGCTCCCAATGACTCCAATGGGTGTCCGACCGAATCGAGTTCGATAGCATGCGTACGCATCGTACTTGTTCGGTCGGGCTGCTAGGGTCCGATTCGGTCGGAAATCTCTCCGGGTCCGGCTCGGTCGGAGAGATTTCCGGCCCGAATCGGAATCGGCCCCTTAGTCTCAAATGTGTATCAAATCAATAGAAAATCGGGCAGAATCCCTAAACTCTTGGGAAAGAGTGTAACTCACCCCCAAATTCAAGGATTTAAATACCCATTTTCAGTATTGAAAATCATGAAAACTGCAAAATCAGCAGGGTGTGAGCATTTTTACAATAAATCATTTTTCATATTTTGTAAACGTCACATAGCCCTACCACCGTAGCATTAACCCACTACACAAATGTCAAAACAAACTAGTTACATAAACAACAGAAAACAATCATGAATAAATGCAATACAGTGTGCTAGCAAGAAGAGCTTTGGAAGGTAGCAAAAGGCTTCCTCCAGCGATTTCTTCGAGAACAATATGTCATCCGAAATAAACTGTGCACATCTCGCCTCATGTGTTGTTGAGCAAGAAATATAGTCACAGAATGAACATCATGATTCAACAGCCGTTTTAACAAAGATGGAGATGGGGTCTAACTCAGGCCTAGTTAGTCTAAGCCAGAAAAGCACACTAGAGCACATCATAATGATTTAATTTCAGTTACAATAGCTCATGTTAATATGCATGTGTAAATTCAAGACAAGTAATATTAATCCACATTTAAGTTCACGTGTGGAAAATGTCCACAAGCCTTAGCATCCAACCACACAC
The DNA here is from genome assembly GCA_963921515.1 of Calotriton arnoldi. NCBI lineage: Eukaryota > Metazoa > Chordata > Amphibia > Caudata > Salamandridae > Calotriton > Calotriton arnoldi. Next base: position 2,486,665 of record CAWUFW010001326.1, on the reverse strand, counting down.
TTACAAATTGCTGTCAAATAGAAGCACACCACACCAGCTCAATGTCAAAGAGAAAGTCGATTTAATATAGTTGTATACAGTTTACAATGTAGTCCAACATGTCTATAACTCGCAATAGGTAACAATAATCTTAACTGACAGTGTCGCCACTCAAGCGATTGCAGCAGCAGCACATGTCCAGTCAGCAGGTATTCACGGTGCCTACCCCCATAACATAAGCTGAAGTTTGCATCCCTGGGACTTTAAATGGCTGGTCCTATGGTGGAGAGTGTTATATTCCAACAGACAAAGCTCTGTGTCAATATTTATTCTGGAGGGTGGCGTGGGGGCAGTTCTTTATTCCTTTCCTTTTTTTTTTTTTAAGTACCGTTTTGCTGCTGCTGACGCTTTATTCACAGGGCTTCAGCGGAGTGGTTTTTAAAGTTGCATGACAGACCAGGCTGCTGACGTGACAGAACATGACACGAGTCCCCGGTGACATATGAAAGTTTCAGCCATGAATTACAGAAGCGCAGATAATCAAGGACAAACATGGTGGGACCCGCTACATGAAAAAGACAAGGGGGTGGTGCTTGCGGCCCGCGCGGCTCAGAGCACGCGCACCCTTCACTGAGGTCAGCGCTGTTGTAAAAGGGATTTTCTGCAGAGCATGGAGCACAGACTCAAATGTTAAGGCAATCCTGAAAAAGCTACATGTAAAATGATGGTGGGGGGGTGGTGGACAGAATGACAGTTGCAACTGGAATACTTGAACATTACTCAGTGACATCTGTAGAGAGGCCAAGGATTGGATGGATGACCACGTGCTCTGAACACCTTTCTGACCCACTGATAGCTTCTGTGAGAACCTCACACTGCCTTCAGCCTCAACTCCAGAGCTCTCAATTGTGCCTGTTGTAAACACCTGGAGGTGACTCAGTTGAACATATGCACTATACAATAATAATATGCTACACAAAAGAAATACAGAAACACACTGTCCTGGAAATAGATAACACTGTTGGGGAACACAAGATTTAGTAACACATGTAAAATATAAACAGAATTCAATCGCTGACAGGGATTATCATAACATTTCTTGAATTAATTGTTCAGAAATTAATCTGTATTTTTGCCTGAAAATATAAGAACATGAATATATGGCCCAATAGGGACCTGTTACAATGCCCCTTTTTAATTACTACCAGGTACGAGACCCAGAGGGCCCCGGCCCACTTAAAGCCCTGAAGCAAAGCAAGACAACAACTCTCAAAATGTACTTTTTGTGAATTAAAAACTAGAACTTGAAATATGCAGCCCTATTATGATGGGCTTTTTTGACGCAGCACAGAGCCGGAAGGGTGCGCCTGCAGGGTGTAAAGTCAATTCATTTAACCAGATATTTCTGCTTTAGTGCTGTATTTTCAGGTAGCACAGCACAGAAACAGAATGAGGCTAACCTTGTCCACTGTTTCCGAGCTGTATGCCCTCCTACTGCTAAGTGCTGCTGTGAGGACCTCTACTGAAGCAAGGACCTCCCCAGGGCCCAGGACCAGCTACCGCTGCTCAACCCGAAGCCAACATCATCATAGACCTTGCTTTTCTATGAACGAATTGCAAGCGAAAGGAAGATACCATTGTGGACTTCCCCCAGTTGAGATAGCCATGAGTGGTGTGTTTATCAATGAAAAAACCTTTATAAAGTTACCTTGAGTGAAAGCACTACTGCTTTGTGAATTGTTCAACGCAATCCTCCTCCTACTTCGACCCCCTACACCTTGTATGAGCTACTTTGTTGCAGACCTTGCTGTCTTTCCGCTTTGGCGCCCAGCTACTTCCATGCCCAATGCTGAGGTTGCATCCCTCCGGGCACTGGAAACAATCCTCTTGTTTTGAGCCATCCTCCTGCAACTGTTAATCATGGGAGCATGTGTTCTTTTTAGATGGAATATTCCCTCGGCCAGCTGCGGCATCACCCTCGCCACACATCACTCTCCATGACCGCCACTCGAAGGACTCACCTTATATCTGAGTGTAGTGTCCACAGGCAACTAGATCATCGCATGATCAATACAAACCAGTAAGAAACACACAAGCAAAACCTTCTGACTCTTGTATGTAACCCAGACACCACATCTGTGGTGCACTACTAAATGTCTGTTTTATTTGCTAGTGTGATCCTCTGTACTATTGTAGGCGATATTTAAGTGAATCAAGGCAAGTTGGATGAAGTTATAATTCATTGGTAAATTCCATTCAATGATGATTCAAAATATATTCATTGATTCAAGAGCCCATAGTCCAAAGTGATTCTTAAAGGATAAGAATCACTGTTATTGGGTAAAAGAAACCAGAACAGCCAACACGTGTTTCGCCCCATCTGGCATACAAGCTTGGGCTTTCTCAAGGTGTAAATTATCAATATAAGTACGGTCTTGGCGTCATAGGTGCATTATTGTCCTATTCGGAGTATCGGGAAAAATGCTTCATAGTCGTCTTGTCGGGCACGTCTAGTAGGCGGTTTGTGGATTATCCCAAAGTGGTGTGGTCCTGTACGTGTAGGAGCTGCCTTCCATCATTCGCATGTACATATTTTGTTCTGATAGTAAATTTGGTCAAATGCAAGCTTGTAGTTATGATTTGCCTGTCTCAAACCTACATATATGTAAATATAAATGGATAATATCTTGTCAAACTTGAATGAAAGTGGTAGACTGACAGAAGAGCGATACCTTTAGTTTAGAAAAAAGTAGGGATGTCGGAAATGTATCTGATTGCCTCCTTTTCAATCTTTGTTAATTTACTGATTCATGACAACAGTGAACATCAGACATTTATATAACTGCTCTCCAGTTGAATCTTTTTAAATTTATGGGTTGTCATATAGAAACATAACTTACTAAAAGGCAAGAGATATTACATTTTATTACACTACTGAACCTTTAGAAGTGAATAAAATCTTATACCTTTAAGAAAAGTTATAAAAGTGCCTGAACATTCCAGACGTTGTGCACCACGCCACCTTCCATGAGTAAGCCTTAACAGCTTGCTTACAGACGAATTGCACGTCTGCCTTGTTTCATGGCGCCAGTAGGCACTAACTCTGAGCGTTGGCCGTTGGGCTCTCCACTGGCCCTGAACCTGTTGATCACTGTGGAAGGCTCTCCACTGGCCCTGAGCCTATTGATCACTGTGGCCATGAACATATTGATCACTGCGGGAGACTCTCTCCCGGCCCTGAACGTATTGATCACTGTGGGAGGATCTCCACTGGCCCTGAACCTATTGATCACTGTGGTAGGCTCTCCACTGACCCTGATCGTATTGCTCACTATGGGAGGCTCTCTACTGGCCCTGAACCTATTGACCACTGTGGGAACTGGGGCAGGCGCCCAGGGCAGCGAGTCTGCATCCCTGCGTTGAAAGCACAACAGTGGTGTACTGTTGCGGGCTTTAGTGACTTAATATGGCTTAGGAGTGACTCAAGAGGCTGGGCAGATGAGTCATGTTATGGCATACCGCCTGGCACACAGATTCCCTGCCCAGGCTGGGAAAGGCAGCAGCAGCACCCACCTCTAGGTATATTGGCAACTTCTTCCTTCCTGCATGTTTGTTATAGCTTTTTTTGTTATGTGGGGTGGGGGAGGGACATAAACAACCAGAGGGTGGAGATTGGGAAATGGTACCTGAATTACAACACGAACAGTGGACGGACACTATGGGAAAATCAACAGATGCTAGACTTGGAGGGCAGACTGAGATGGTGCTGAGTAATGCTGAGCTGGTGCTGAGGTGGTGGTGTGCTGGTGCGGAGGTGATACTCAGGTGATGCTGAGTGATGCTCAAGTGGTGCTGAGTGATGCTGTGTTGCTGAATCATGCTCAAGAAACCATCTGCAGACCCGATGGACCTGAAAAACTACCGACCCATCTCTCTCCTTCCCTTCGCAGCCAAAGTCACAGAGAAGATCGTCAATGCCCAGCTGACAAACTTCATCGAAGAGAACGCCATCCTCTACTCCTCCCAATCCAGATTCCGCAGTAACCACCGCACAGAGACCACCCTCCTTGCCACCAGAGACGACATCCGCACGCTACTTGACCAATGCCACACCGTGGCCCTCATCCTGTTAGACCTCTTTGCAGCCTTCGACACCGTCTCCCACCGCACTCTCGCAGCCATACTCCACGACGCCGGCACACAGGGAACTGCCCTCATCTGGCTCCGCTCTTTCCTCGCCGGCAGAACCCAAAGGATCAGACTCCTGCCTTTCCTCTCCAAACCCATCGAGATCAACTGCGGAGTACCCCAAGGATCATCGCTCAGTCCCATGCTCTTCAACATCTACATGGCCCCCCTCGCCGCCTTTGTCAGACAGCATGGACTAAGCCTAGTATCCTACGCCGACGACACCCAGCTCATCCTCTCCCTGACGAAGGACCCCGAAACCACCATACTCAGCTTCCAGGAAGGAATGAAAGACGTTGCAGCTTGGATGAGCCGCAGCTGTCTGAAGCTCAACTTGGAGAAGACAGAAGTCTTCATCCTTGGACCCACCCCCTCAGCTTGGGACAACACCTGGTGGCCCACTGCCCTCAGCAACTCCCCACCCCCACGGACCATGCCCGGAACCTCGGCATCATACACAACTCCTCCCTCACCATGACTCGCCAGATCAACGCTGTCACCTCCACCTGCTTCAACACCCTCCGCATCCTCCGCAAGACCTTCAAGTGGATCCTCCCCCCCCGGAGCCAGAAAGACCGTCACCCACGCACTCATAACAAGCAGACTGGACTACGGAAACGCCCTCTACGCTGGAATCAACAAATCCCTGCTACGCAAACTCCAGACCATCCGGAACACCACGGAAAGACTCGTCCTCTGCATCCCTTGACATGAGCACATCACCCAACACATGCGAGAGCTCCACTGGCTCCCGGTCGAGAAGAGAGTAACCTTCAAGCTACTCACCCATGCCTACAAATCCCTCCACAACACCAGACCCAAATACCTCAACAAAAGAGTCTTCTTCCATGTACCCAAAAGAAACCTCGGGCCTGCGGACCTCACCCTAGCAGAAAGAAACCCTGCACATCCACAGAACCAGAGTGGGTGGAAGAGCCTTCTCCTACGTCATAGCCAAGGCCTGGAACGAGCTCCAAGTCAACATCAGATGCTCCCCTACTCTGCACATCTTCAGAAAGAGCCTCAAGACCTGGCTTTTTGGCTGACTCAGATCTACACCCCCCACCCCTACGCCTTGAGACCCTCACGGGTGAGTAGCGTGCTTTAAAATTCCCTGATTAATTGATTGAAGTGGTGGTGGTGCACTGGTCCTCATGTGGTGCTGAGTGATGCCAAGTTGGTGCTGTGCTGAGGTAATGCCATGCTGATGCTGAGGTGGTGCTGCACTGATGCTGAAGTGGTGCTGCGTAGGGGCTAAGTTGCTGCTGAGGTGGTGCTGCGCTGATGCTGTTGTGGGGCTGCACTGGTGCTGAGGTGGTGCTGTGCTGATGCTGAGGTGGTGCTCAGGTGATGCTGAGTGATACTGAGGTGGTGCTGAGTGATGCTGAGATGGTGCTAAGTAATGCTGAAGTGGTGTTGAGTCATGCTGAAGTGGTGATGCTGCACTGGTGCTTAGGTGGTGCTGAGTTGAAGCTGTGCTGAGGTAATGCTGCACTGATGCTGAGGTGGTGCTGCACTGATGCTTAAGTGGTGCTGCGTTGGTGCTGAATTGCTGCTGAGGTGTGTTTGCACTGGTGCTGAAGTGGGGCTGTGCTGGTTCTGGGGTGTCGCTGCGCTAATGCTGAGATGGTGCTGTGCTGATGTTGAGGTGGTGCTGTGCTGATGCTAAGGTGGTGCTGCACTGGTGGTGGTGCAATGATGAGGAGGTGGTGCTGTGGTGATGTGGGGATGGTGCTGAGGTGATGCTGTGGTGGTGCTCAGGTGGTGTGCTGATGTCGAGGTGGTGCTGTGCTGATGCTGAGGTGGTGCTGTGCTGATGCTGAGGTGGTGCTCTGCTGATGCAGAGTTGGTGCTGCACTGATGCTGAGGTGGTGCTGTGCTGATGCTGAAGTAGTGCTGTGCTGATGCTGAGGTGGTGCTGCGCTGATGCTGTGCTTGTGCTGAAGTGGTGCTGCACTGGTGCTGAGGTGGTGGTTAGTGATACTGAGGTGGTGCTGCTTGTGCGGAGGTGGTGCTGAGTGATGCTGAGGTGGTGCTGAGTGATATTTTGGTGGTACTGTGCTGGTGCTCACGTGGTGCTGAGTGATGCTTTGGTGGTGCTCAGGTGATGCTTCTGAGTTGGTGCTGCGCTGGTGCTGAGGTGGGGCTGTGCTATTGCTGAGTTGGTGCTGTGCTGGTGATGGTGCACTAATGTGGAGGTGGTGCTGTACTGATGCTGAGATGGTGCAGTGCTGATGTTGAGGTGGTGCTGAGTTGGTGCCGCACTGGTGGTGGTGCAATGATGAGGAGGTGGTGCTGATGCTGAGATGGTGCTGTGGTGATGCTGAGGTGGAGCTGTGGTGGTGCTCAGGTGTTGCTGTGCTGGTGCTGAGGTGATGCCACGCTGATACTGAGGTGATGCTGCGCTGATGCTGTGTTGTTGATGAGGTGGTGCTGCACTGGTACTGAGGTGGTGCTGAGTGATACTGAGGTGGTGCTGAGTGATGCTTTGAGGTGCTCAGGTGATGCTGTGCTGGTGCTCAGGTGGTGCTGAGTGATGTTGAGATGGGGCTGCACTGGTGCTGAGGTGATGCTGCACTGGTGCTGAGGTGGTGCTATGCTAGTGCTGAAGTGGTGCTGCATTGGTGCTGTGCTGGTGCTGAGGTGGTTCTGCGCTGATGATGTGGTGGGGCTGTGCTGGTGCTGAGTTGGTGCTGATCTGGTTGTGGTGCACCATTGCGGAGGTGGTGCTGTGGTGGTGTTAAGTGATGCTGAGGCGGTGATGTGCTCATGCTGAGGTGGTGCTGAGTGATGTTGTGGTGGTGCTGAGTGATGCTGTGCTGGTGCTGCGCTGATGCTGAGGTGGAGATGTTGCATTGATACTGAGGTAGTCCTGCACTGGTACTGGGGTGCTGCTGCACTGGTCCAGAGGTGGTGCTGTGCTGGGGCTGAGTGATGCTGAGGTGGTGCTGTGCTGGTGTTGTGGTGATGCTCAGGCGATGGTGCAGTGGTGCTGCTGAAATTGTGCTGAGTGACGCTGACTGGTGCTGGGCTGATGCTGCAGTGGTGCTGTCGTGGTGCTGAAGTGGTGTAGCACTGTCTACTTGCTGGATGTATTGTTAAGTAACCTCACATTGCATGCTGTGTTTGGAGAACACGAAGAGGCATCCCTTGATATTGTTTTTTTTCCAGCAATGATTGAAACCTAAAAGAAAGCATGAAACGTTGAAAGCGCGCAACTTAAAGTTTCTTCCATTTTCATAACACGGAGCAATAGCAGCATGTTTACCTCTTTAATTGTATCCAAATAATCAACCTGTCAAAAGCACAATGTAAATAAGTTGATCCTAAAGTCGGCTATCTTCTTAAATTACACTTCCATTAAGTAATTATATTGTTTAAGGCTTGGACATTTAAGCTAATTAAACCAAAAATGTTATAGGATAAAAAACAACATAGGGGCCGATTCCGATTCCGGCCGGAAATCTCTCCGACCGAGCCGGACCCGGAGAGAATTCCGACCGAATCGGACTCTGGCAGTCCGACCGGACGAGTACGATGCGTTCGTAGGCTATCGGACTCGATTCGGTCGGACTCCCATTGAAGTCAATGGGAGCCGGTCGTACAACGCGCACGCGGGCTCCCATTGACTCAAAGGGTGCGAGGCGGACAAGGGCGACTCCTACAGCGTGTACGCGGCGAGCGCATCGTGCCGTACATGCACAGGTAGGGGGACCCATGGGTCCCCCTGTGTGCTACTCGCGCGGCCACGCGCACAGGGGGTCCGATGCGGACCCCCAAAGTCCGGCTCCGACAGCTCTTTCGAGCCAGACGGCGCGAGTCGGTCGGACTGCTCGCGGTGCGCATCGTACTTACCCGGCCGGGGAACGTCTCCATTGCGCGGTGCGAGTCGGGTCCGTGTGAGTCGGTCGGAGCGTGTTGAAGCCGCGTACGAGTCGGTCGCTGAATTCGCGGGCGCTTGCATCGTACTCGCTCGGCCGGACCCGCGTACGAATCGGTCGGGAAACAGGGCTCCGAATCGGTTCCGGTAAAGCCGAATCCGATTCGGAGCCCTACCGGCCGAGATCGGAATCGGCCCCTTAGCCTCTGGCTTAAAAAGCTCTTGTGAAACCAAAGGCAGTGGAAAATAAGATAAGGACATGATTTGCAGCCCTTGGCTGAGCGCTTTCAGAAAGCCAAACATGCTGAGTTAAAAGCAAAAGTGTGCCAAAACTAACATATATGGCCGATAGTGAAATAATCCATCTAACAGGGCCAGTCTCCAGGGCAAGACCAAAACAGCAAAAGGAGGGACACATGTAAACTATTCACCAATGAAAACAAAAGAATTGCGAAAGGTACATGAAGGAACGAATGAAAACGGATGGGCGTACTGAATGCCCATACTGTAGATACAGCATGTCTCGAGAGACAGCACATGCGCTGCCTAGATGAGACCTAAAAAGGCAATGTCCAACTGGCTTTACTGTCTGTGTTCTGCAGTTAGAGGCCTGGGCTACCATAGTGTTCATCTCTGAAATAGGCAGAGCCTGGTTGAGCCTTTGTGTGAACCTTGGTGTGAGCCTTCCACAGTCCCTGGCAAATATTGTTTGAGCTTTTGCTGATGCGCACCAGTTCGAGTCATCTTAGGCAAGTGCCTATGTCATGAATGCCTGTAAACACCCTAGTTGTAATGCCCAACCAAGTGTTTATGCCTTTGACGTTACTTCCTTCTAGATCATCAGTGGCATATCTCCTTGCTGTGAAGTAATAGAACATAAAAAGGGTCTCAAAATACCTACAGCACAGAGACCAGAAACAGAAGACACAAATCTAGAGAAAGATCTGGATGCACTTGATATGTGGCTGGGTCTCTCCAGCCCCATCAGCCTTTTGAAGACACAAAGACATATCGAAGCATATCTCATAGCAAGTAAACATCATTTCAATTTGGCCCATGCAACTAGGATTTCCATTTAAAACTGCGCGCTGTGGCTACTATTTAGTACCTAGCCTCACTTCTGCAAGTAGGGGAACTAATTATTATGTCCCAGGTAAATATTTTCTATTTTTCCTCAATTACAAATATAACAGTAATTCCAAAACTTTCTGTAGGTGAGATTACCAATCGTCACTTCAGTGTTCGTTCATTACACACTCTAGTTTTTACAGGAATCAGTTGCTAATTTCACTGTGCCAAGTTTTGCCCATGGTACTGTGTACAGATGAGGTGAAAAGGGTGATTGCAAGGTGTGCACTGTACAAATAAAAGGGAAATGTACACAGAATTTGAAGTTTCAGAATCTCATTTTATGTGGATAATATCCTGTATCTGACGGAGTTTTTTTATCCGGGGAATTTAACAGAGTAAGATTTATATTCTATTGAAATGATACAATCAATATTGGTACTCCTTCAAATGTCTTCAGAAGAGTGAAAGCCTGAATTTTCATAGCTGGGAATTGAGCACCCCTTAAATTTGGATTCTGAGGATGGTGCTACACAAAAAAGCAGCGTTTTTCAAACTTCAAGGTACTATTTTTACATTTTTTTAACATTAATTTATATTTACATTTTTTATTATTTTATTTAATTTAACATTATTATGGGTCTTTATTTCAAGTCCCTAGCTCCATTACTTTCTATGGAAGGATGATGCAGAACCTGTGGTTGGTCATGAGAAGTGCTGGACTTACTACTGTTTTCTTTTTTTAGTAGTAACTTATCACTAGTGATTTGAGAATACAGACTAGTTGTAAACTTACTCAAAAGTGTAAGTTAGCTTTGTGAGTCAGGCCCTAAAATATAGAATACTTACTACAATGTTGCATTGTAAACCTAAGATGACAGAAAGGCATAGACCTTGTAATAATAATTTGGTAAGTTGACTTGACAGGGACATCCCAGCGAATGTTGTGCTTGCCCTCTGCATCCACACAGATGTAAAGATTACCGGAATGCATTTTAGCAGTAGGCACATTATTTAATTGTGATATTCCTTATTGGGCATTACAAAATATCACCTTGAGAAAAAGAACTGTCCAACATGATTAGTTGTATTTTTTGCACATTTTATTGAGTTTTACACAATCAATACACAATAAAGCACAGAAATAGTCTTGCATGAAGGTTCTTCGAAGCAGTCATTACTCCGACCTTTAGTATTTTGTAGAACACAACTACCTATTGTGATCTCGCGATCTGCCTACATTAACACTCATCATGGATGCTATACAGATTGGGTTTCTTAAAGCTTTGTCTGTTCATAGGGTTGGTGTGACAACAGTAGCGTGACAAAACTTAAGGGGGTCTCCCTGCAAAGTTCACAGAGGGCCCCCACTCTCTGGACCCAGTCAGGAGCTTTAAGAACAGGGGCCCAGGCCTAGTCCTGGAGGGGGCCCCCTGGAGTTTGGGGGGCCCCTGCACCACGGAGGCTGCAGGGGCTATTGTTATGCCACTGTGTGACAAATCCCCAATCGAGTCGCTGGCTGAATATTTACAATGGCATCCTGCCCATTGCCATTCAGTGGTCATCAACTCCGACATGTTGCGCCCACGCATGGATATCTTGTTGAACTTCCCCTGGCATCTTCCGCCTTCTCTATGGCCACGCTTCAGTCCACTTGTTAGGACCAGTTTCGTGCTATGTCTTTATTAGTCACAATTAAAGCCCGATTTATAACTTTTGATATCTGGTGGCATGGTAGTCCAGCCATATGCCAAGCAGCACCATGATTTCTTTTAAGTGCAGGCAAGATCCCAGCAAAGCCTCCTGTACTCTCACCAGCCTTCTTCAATGACGGGGCAGTTCTGTATCATGTGTAAGAATGTCCCCCTCTGCCTGCCGCCCCTAAGGCGCATGTCCTCCTCTACCTTATGAATTTTGTTAGGAGGACTCTGGTATAGGAAGCCCCATGAAAGACCTTAATATGCTTCAGGCTGATTCCCGCCCTAACCAATCTCTCCTGTAGAATCCCAGAGCTTCACCCTAATCATGAGTTGTATATTTTTTAAAAATTTGAAACAGTGTAGCATTAATATGGAATACATTTTTGCAGAACTACCAATATCAAGTCCTTTATATAATGTGGGCATGCTCCCCTAAATAATATGTTTAACATTAAAACCATATTTTCCTTCCATTTTTGGGTGTCTAGACTTGATTTATTTGTCCTATATTGCAATCTCTTAGACATCTCAATATTTACTGTTCTCTCCTGTTTTCATTTTTTCACATCTGTTTATTAAAATCTCTAAAATATTTCACCATCTCTGACTTTCAAGACTCCCGTCCAACTAGTGTTTTTAATTCCAAATGAAAATAAATACCTCGGCCACAGTGCTTCAAAGAAGGGCCTCTTTGTTTTTTTTAAACGTATTTTATTGTCAAATTGCACATATGTTGCAGGGCTCTGCACTCCAGAGACAACTGCAATAACAAACCTTACATCATCCGGAAGCAATCGACTTTTTCTTTGAAATAATGAACAAAGAACAACACATGGCTATGCATATAAAACTAAGTTTTCCAAAGAGGACCCCCACCCTCCAACTCCCCTCCCACACCCGCCCCCCAGAGTCGCACAATGCCCACAGAGTCCAGTCCACAATCGATCTTTATAAATAGAATAATAATAACTTATGTACACACACCCCTAAGCCCCCCTCACCCCGCACCACAGCTAACCCATGCGTCACCATCATTTACTCCCCGGAAGGTCCGCTGCCACAACCGGAGGCTCGAGCCACAGGCCCCTGTATTCCGCCCAGCACCTCCATATTTTATAATGCTTACGTGGGCACCCCCTAGCAACAAAGATTGGCTATTCCAACCCCATGCAAAAGTCCAGACCATTTTTCCAAGCTGCCACAGACGGGGCCCGTGGGTCCTTCCACGCCTTAGCTATTTCTCGTTTTGCCACCGTGAGGCCAAGGTGCATAAGATGTCTTTTATATATATTGCCCCCTACCCCCTCCATGACATGTAGCAGGGCAAATTGTGGCGTGCGTGGGAGCCCCCACCCCAACACCTCCGACAAACAGGCCAAGACCCCCCTCCAAAACCGGTCCAGAGACATGCAGTGCCAGACGGTATGTAGAAACGTGCCCTCCTCCCGGCCACACCGAAGACACTCCGGGGAGGCAATCAGTCCCGCCCGCCACAGTCAAACCCGGGTGAAGTAGACCCTGTGTAGGTACTTAAATTGAATGAGGCGGAGACGCATCGCTATGGCCGCGCCCCGCGGGGCGGCCAGAGCCTCCCTCCAGTCCTCCTCTTCTAATGTGCCCACATCTTCTTCCCATACCCCCCGGAGCCTCTGTAGCGTAGGGGAGCAATGGGTAACCAGGGATTGATAAATCCGGGATATCTTTTTGTCTCTAGGTCCCCCATGAAGACTTTTGCCTCCAAGGGGCTAAACTCCGGGAGAGATTCCAGACCCCTTAGGCTGGGTGACAGTGCATGACGGAGTTGGAGATATCGGTAGAACTGGGACCGGGGCATGCCAAACTCCTCTTGTAGATCTTGGAAGGACTTGAGTGTCGTGCCCCTCATAACATCCCCCAGGGTCGAGATGCCGATGATGTCCCATCCCCGGAAGCCCTGTAGGGCCGCGATGTCAGGCAGTCGCCCATTATGCCACAGGGGGGTTTCTCGGGTCAGGGTATTCCACGACCCCATGCGACGCAGTGCTTGCCGCCATATTTGGAACACCACCCGTGTGGCCAGTGGCAGCGCGCCCCGTAGCGACGCCGAGTAAAGAATAGTGTGTAGTGTGGGACCCCATAAGATAATGCTCCAGCGCATATGCCGGGTCCTCCCTGTTGCCATACCACCACTCATTAAGGACCAATAGGTGCGAGGCCTGGTAGTATGAAAGAATATCCGAGGTCGCCAGGCCACCACAGTAGGTGGAAAGAAAGCATGTGCGCAGCACTACACGCACAGCACCCCCCTCCCACAGGAACTGCCCAAGCGCAGAATTCACTAGCCGGAACCATTTGGGCGGGATCGGGTACGGGTGATTCTGGAGCTGGTATAGCAGCCGAGGAAGCGCCACCATCTTAAAGATTGCTGATCTGCCGTACAATGTCAGAGGCATGCGCGACCAAGTCCTAATGTCTGCATGGACTCGCTCCCACACCGGCTCTATATTTCGCGCCCAAGAGATGGCTGGCACCTCCGAAATGAACACCCCCAGATATTTGAGGGCCCCCACTGCCACCTGAAGCGTGGAAGCCCAGTTGCCTACCTTCGTCCAATCCCCCAGAGCCCACAGCGTGGATTTGCGGGGGTTCATATACAACCCTGACGATTCCCCGAAGGTCTGCATAATCCGCAGGAGGCGTGGCCCTGTTCTATCCAGAGCCGTAAGGAAGAAGAGGACATCGTCCGCGTATAAAGCAATCCTGTCGGACAGCCCCGGAGCCCACTCAAAGCCTCTGAGCTGTGCATCCATGCGCACCCACGCCGCCAATGGCTCCATAGCCAGGGCGAATAAATACGGCGAGAGGGGGCATCCCTGCCTGGTGCCCCGTCTGATGGAGAAGCTGGAAGAGACTGCCCCTGCAATCCGAACTGCTGCTGTCAGGTCTGTATATAGGAGCGTCAGGTAGGACAAGAACTGGGGGCCAAGATTAAGCCGGGGCAGCAGCGCGAACAGATAGACCCAGCTCAAAGAGTCGAATGCCCTGTCTATGTCCGCTAGAAGAAACGCCGCCTGTTCTCCGGTCTGTCGGATAGCCGCCATCGCCACATGTGCCCACCGTATATTATGCCTGGTCGCCCTCTGGGGCATGAATCAGGCCTGGTCCGGGTGTACAAGTGCTGAGATATGTGGCAGGAGCCGATTGGCCAATGCTTTGGCCAGGACTTTGGCCTCCACGTTCAACAGGGAGATGGGACGATAGGAGGCATGCTGCTCCGGGAGCCGACCCGGCTTATGAAACACCACCACTTCCGCGTGTCTCCAATCTGGGGGAAGCCGACCCTGTTCCCTGGCCTCCTCTAAGGCCGCCCTGTAGTGAGGGGCCAACTGCAAATTGTATCGTCTAAAAAATTCGCTTGGGAACCCATTGGGTACAGGAGCCTTCCCAGAGCTAAGTTCACCCAAGGCCGTACTTAGTTCCTCGTCCGTTAGGGGGAGTTCCAGCCGGTCACGCACCTCATCCGACACCGCTTTGGGCGGTAAGTCCGCTATGAACTTATCCACCATATATTCCGGTAGGGACTCCCACGGGGGCATATAGCTCTGCATAGTATGCAGCAAAGCTCTCCGCCAGGGCCACTGGGTCTGTAATCGGAGCTCCCGCCTCATCTAATATACCAGGGAGGGCCTGGGCGTGGAAGGTGCCCTGACAGAGCCAGTGCAGCATCTTGCCCGACTTGTCCCCCCACTGACATATCCTGCTACGCGTTGCCAGCCAAACCTGTCGAGCCTCATCCATCAGGAGGGCAGCATAGGACTGTTGCGCCAGGAGCAGCCGCCTCACCACCTGCCCCTCGCCTGTCTCCCGGCTCTGACGCTCAAGCATCTCCACTGCTGCCTCGGCCCGCACCAGTTCCACCCTGCGCTGCCTACGGGCTGCTACGCACCAGGCTATATCCACCCCCGCAGGGTGGGCTTCAAGGCTTCCCACAGTGTCCCCGCACTAGAGACAGACCCCTCATTGACGATGAAATAGTTAGCGATGGCCTCACTCATGCATTTCCCGTAGTCCTCGTTTTGTAAATGCCACACTGATAGTCGCCAACGGAATGGCTGCCGCTCTCTGCCCAACCGAAGGTCCACGGACACCGGGGAGTGGTCTGAGAGCCCGCGAGGAAGGATCTCGGCCAACGCCACCCTGCCAGCCATTACTCGGGGAACGAAAATATAATCAAGTCTGGAAAAGGAGTTATGGACTGCGGAGAGATATGTGTATTCCCGCCTGTCTCCATGGACGCGCCGCCATGTGTCCACCCAATCAAGGCCTACCGCCATATCGTGTAGTTTTGTGGTCTGACCAGCGCCCGGGCTGCCCCCAATCCTGTGCCGGTCCATGGCTACATCCATAACATCATTCCAGTCCCCGCCCACCACGGAGAACTCATCGGGCATATCGGCCCATAGGGTATATATCTTCTCCACCATTGACCACTGTAAGGGGGGGGGGCGTATACACAGCCCAGTATCAAGGGAGCCTCTCCGACCATACCGCGGATGAACAGGTAGCGCCCCTGCGGATCAACCCACTGTTTGGAGTGTACATATGGAATTCTTCGGTGCACTAGGATTGCTACCCTCTCGAGCCCCTCACAAAGCCAGCATGGAAAACCTGCTGGTACCCATAGCGCTGCAGACATAGGGCCTTCGTACCCATTAGGTGGGTTTCCTGCAGCAAAAGGATATCAGCGTTGGCCCTCTTTGCCTGACGCAAAACAGCGCCACGTTTAATTTTGTCTAGCACCCCGCGTACGTTCCAGCTGATAATGCGGAGTGTTCCCGGGACTCCCGTCCACCTTCAAGGCGTCCAGCCATTAGGGAGCGGACCGTGCCATAGCACGTACGGTGGGTCATGGAAGCGCGTGTGTGTAGTGTAGCGGACCCTCGTGGATGTGCAACTCGTACCCTAAAACAACCCCCCTCAACAAACCCCCCACCCCATACCTCAATAACGCTGAAGTATCTGTTGCAGCAGGGTGGGCCCCCAGTCCCCAACAGGGAGATGAGGGCCACCCCATCCAATGGATCCCCATCGAACAGCCCATGGCCTCAGGGCCCATCCCCAACCAGCATCCAACGGGTAGGGATGCAGCCCAAGTTAAGACTCCCCCAACTTATTTAGTCTAGAGCATGCGCCCAAACAGCTTGCAGAGCTCAGCGGCACCACCTGGAGGACATAATTCAAAGGTCCAATGTCTGCTGACCGGCAGCAGAGCCCCCGCGGGAGGAGGCCCCGCACGACTTGGAGCGTCGCCGGGTTCTGGATCGTCTACCGCCCCTTTGCTGCTGTCGTCGGAGTCCCTTCAGTGCAACTTCACTCGAAGAGGAATCTGACTCCCGCCCTGGCGGCGTGTGCACTCGCACTCAAACCGTTTCATCTGTCCATCTAAAGACCTCCTCCGGAGTATCAAAGAAGTGGGTGCGGGAGCGGTATACTACCCGCAGACGAGCCGGGAACAGGAGGGCGTACGGCAGCTTGAGGCCTCGCAGTCGGGCCTTCGCGGCCATGAATGATTGACGTTGTTGCTGGACCAGTCGTGTGTAGTCCGGAAATATTAGGATACGAGCATTTTCATATAACAGGGGTTCTTTGGCCCGGGCCTGTTTCAGTATGGCGTCCCGATCCAGATAATTTAAAAGTTTAGCTATCACCGGCCGCGGACGGGCTCCCACCGGGGGTTTCTGGATCAACGCTCTATGGGCCCGCTCCACGACGAAGCACCTGGACATGGCCTCCGGAGGGAGCCAGCTCTCAAGCCACTGGGTAAGGAAAGGTTCCATGTTGCCATTTTCGCATCCCTCCGGAAATCCCACGAATCTCAGGTTGTTCCTCCGGGCCCGTCCCTCTGCATCTTCAGCCCGAAGCGCCAGACCCTTCTGAGTTTTCTCCATAGTCGCTACCTTTTGCTTTAGAAGCACAACATCGTCCTCTACTCCTGAGACGCGGGTCTCTGCCTCCGTAATGCGGGCTACTGCGTTTCGCAAGTCCTGGCGCAGTAGCATGACGTCTGAGCCCACCGCCCCGATTTTGGCGTCCAGCATGTCCCTCGATTGAGTAATCGCCGCCATCAACGCCGCATTGTCTGGGATGGTCTCCTGTTGACCCCCCGTGGCCCCAGCTACCGCTCCCGGGCCAGTAAACTTATCGATGGGTCCATGTTTAGTCGAGCCCCTGCTGCCCTTGTCTCTCGTCATGTCTGCCCTCAGCAGTTGCCCCTCAGGTGCGAGCGAAGCTCCACCCGGCATTGATGCTGCGACTCCCGCAGTGCAGGCACGGGCCGGGCAGTCCGGGGCCCGAGCCGACTCCGAAGGGAAGGCACCCCCCGACTCAGGGCCAGCAAACCTTCTCAGGGATCCGCGTCTGAGGCCGCACAGACTTGCTAGAGGCAATACCCCTAGGGCCCCCCGCGGCCCGATCGACCGCCGAAGATGGTGCCCCCAGGAAGGTAAGTGTGTGCGGTCCGATTGACCGTTAGTGCGCGGAGGCCACAGGGGCCGCCACCCGCGCCACCGGAGGCACACCCAGGGGCTGCGCGGCCCGACTGACCGCCGATGCAATTGGTCCCCAGGGGGGGGAAGAGATGTATCAGGGGGAGAGGAGAAGAACAACCGAGGGCAGGTCTGGCAACAGGTCCCTGATCTCCTCCCCACGCGGCTCGATTATGCCACCTATCCCCCGCCGCTACTCCCGGTGTGTGATAGGGTTCCACTACCCCCCTACACTGTCTCCAGCCACCGCCGAGGCACCAAACACCAATGAGCTGTCCCGATAGTCAGGGGGGCACCACACCTCTCTCTCCCCCACAAGTCGCCACGCAGCAAACTCGAAGGCCACTTCTGGGCTAGCCACCGTCGTCCAATCGGAGTCCTTCCCTAGCAGCCCCGATGGCAGCCTCCAAGCCGGGGCCGGTGTCACCACTTGTAGGGCCCTCCCGCGGTACGTGCACGGTCCGACCGACCGCCGATGCGCTCACACGGGCGGGCAACGAGGGGGGGCGCCTCTCACCCACGCCCCAGGCCGCTCAAATCGCCCAATCCACCGGACCACCAATGCAGCAAGCCCCCGCGGGGAGGATGATAATGCAGGTCAGGCGGGAGGGGAGGGGTGGGCTTCAGGGCCGATGGCAGGCCCCACCGCGGCACACCCTGCGGCTCGAGTCTGCCGCCGAGCCGCCCTATCACTCCAGGCGTGGGGGAAAGCTTCACCACTCCACACGGACGGCTCCTGCCTCCGCCGAGGCGCCAGTCCCCACGGAGCGCCCTCGCGGCCGAGGACGATTGGGCGCAGATCCCCGCTCCGGCCTCTCCCAGCCGCTCCTCACCTGCGCGGCCTACGTCGGCCGCAGCGTCACCTCCTCAGCTCCCAGGGCAGGCCACACCGCAGGACACCTCGGCCGCAGCCACCCTCTCAGCCGCAGTCGCCGCCTCACAGCGCAGTCGGGCCGCCCCCGGCAGTCCAGCGCCCTCCTCAGCTGACCAGGAGCGCTGCTGGTCTCCTGTTCCCCGGGCGCGACTCCCCAGCCCCTCCGTCTCGCCGGCAGGCCGCTCTCCGCTCGGGCCCCGCTCGCTCGTCCAGCCGCCTCCACAGGTGCCAAAAATCGCATCGAGTGACCCCAAGAGTTTACAGAGCTTCTGGGTCGTCACTGAAATGCCTTAGGAGTCGGGGGAGCAAGGATAAATGGAGGATATTTGGCGGGCTGGATGGAGCTCACTTAGCACACGTCCGCCATGATGGCTCGCTAAGCCACGCCCCCTCTTTGTTTTTATTTTAAATGGAAATCTCCCAGCCATGGCTACTTAACATTGGGACTTGCTTGTTTTACCGGATGCATATACTTTTTTTCCAAACAAATATTTAATGTATCTCAGAAAGTATAGTGATGACGATAAATGTTGCAAAGCTAAAGAAACGTACAATTAAAAAAATCAACCCCCCAGGGTAATTGTGCTTTTGCAGCCTCAGTCACTAAACAAGAGGGCTGCATGAACATGGCCCATGGTCACCACCACGGTTAGCGCTGTAGTATTCTACAATAAAATGTTGCTTGTGAGATGAGCTCTAGACTGATCCTGGGGAGGAGGAGGGGGTCTAATATCTGGAGGCAAGGGGGTGAAGTAGCGTTCGCAAAAAAAGTGGTGCACAAAATGTACTTCATGTGTTGACCCAACATTTTATTGAATTTCTTTAGCATTTATCCAAATCGCTTTACAAAAACAAATGAGATTGTACAGTCAGGAATGGTGCAAGGATTTTCTTTTTACAGAAATTGTTTTATTATGTCATATAGTACATTTTTCATACTTATCCAATAGCGTTTGCAAATGAAACAGCCATCTTTCAATACTGGACATACAGAAGTAGTAATTCCTTACAGATTGACATTCCTGTTACAGACTATTACATTTGAAAAAACACCATCAAAATTGCACTCTCCCTGGAGATGTGTACAGCTCCCTGTGACATTTCATTTTCCCTCGTCATCTCTACTCCGAGATTTCTTTCTCGGTTACCCCCTCAATCTCATCAAATCCTAGAAGTAGTAACGTCCAAGTTTGTAATTCTTCTGCAGCTCGTTCATCCCTCCTACACTAACGGAGATGCACCTCTTCTGCCACCGCCCATTCCTTAGCGTCCCTCATCCATGAAATGGCTCCGGCTGCTTTGCCAAGAACAGGGCTAATTTCATGAATTTCCATTCCATTTTCCGGCCCTTTTGGTTTTTTAACAGTGCCCTATAGGCAAGTCGTCGGGTCAGATGACACTATCAACCCCTCTGGCTACTCTAGTCTTTGTACCACCAAGTCCCAGAAAGCGTACACTGGTGAACAGTGCCAATCTAGGTGAAGGAAAGTTGCAGTTCTACTTTGAATCTGTGACACTGTCCGTTCTAGTAGGGTCTATTTTATGTAGCTGAACCGGAGTGACGTAAGTCCGGTGAATGTGATTGAAATGCACCAGCCTAAACCTCGCATCGCACGTCCCCTGGTTAACCAAAGTGCAGATTGCCTTCCAGCGGGATTCCTCCAGAGGTGACCCCAGCTCTCCTCCCATGCCGCCCTAGCCTGAGATGCAGTGCAAGGATCGTTAGTGCTTCAGACTAAATAGCAATTTGCCTGATGCAGCTTCACAGGCCCGGTTCTAGCGGGTGGGCCAGGCCCACCCAAACATGAGCCTTGGCCCTCGCAGTGAGGGCTTGAATCAGGCGCGCAACGCCATTGCGCTCAAAAGGCTTCAACCCCCCCCCTCCGTCGTGTGTGTCAGCCCGGCTGAGACCGCTTCCCGGCGCACACACACACACACACACACACACACACACAGTTTTCGAGATTATCGCAGCCGCACCAGAGTACTTCACAGGTCTTTAAAAGACCATTTACATGTTAACGAGGCTTTGTTTATTTTTCACCCCTTCATCTCCACTATGGGCATGGTGAAAGGCGACAAATCCTTTCTTTGGCACCGGTAACCTTTGCCTACTGTCCTGCTGCGTGGATATTTCTTTTTCTATGCAGTGCAGGAGAAAAGAAGTTTGTTTATTCTGATTCACCTTTCCTGACCCCTGCAGCTGCTTATCACACCAGGCTGTGACACAAAGTTTGACTAATGGAGTAGGTAAGAGAATGTGTTACTATTTGTTTTTCTTTTTAAAATCTGCACAGGCCCAGCAGGACACATACTTTGTGTGTGCTTCATTTAAACAGTTTTTATCATTATCATGGCCGATGCAGTACAACAATAAGACAATAAAAAATGCCCAGATAACGCTGGTGATTAATGATCCTGCTGGAGAGCAAACGCAAAAAAGAGGTACGCAGTTCCTCAGTATGCAGGTAGTGTCCCAGGCACCCAAAAAGGAGGGGAAATCCTCCTTTTGGAACTGAGGCCCTCACACACCCAGCAAGCTAGGTGTCATGCTTCATCATATGGGTCTGCTCCTCGTCGGGTCGGCGCTGCAATACCCGACGGGCACCCATAAAGGGGCTCTTTGCCGGAGATCTTTTGTTCCTGCCGTAAGGGTGCCGTGGGTGTAAGGGACCTAGTGTGAGTGTAGATGTGCTGAAAGTGAATATAAAACAAGAGGGGATTCCTATGAGAGCAAATTTTATTCTAAATGGATCCCTACTTGATTAAAAATAGTGAGGAGAGGCGACTAACAAGCTACCAGGGTTCAAGAGGCGCTCTACTCCTTGATGGTCGACATGTTTCACGCCAGTGGCGTTTCTTCAGGACCGTGAGAAATGACTATCTACAGTGAATGGGGTGTGCAGCATGCCCCATAGCTAAAATAAAAACTAATTATAGTGTGAGGATGTTGCCTACTACTATAAGGATGAACAGGATATTACCTGTTATTACTGGGACGAACCTGCATATAAGGATAATGGAAAACAACACTTGGAGAGCAATCATTTGTCTGTTAGTAGTTTTTAAATGCGGATGAACTGTATTTTATGTGGAAGCTCAGTGGGTTACTGCCTTTGTCACAGAGATCCTGGTGTTACTTGCAGTTCAGAAGTTACAATCCTATCATAGGACAATGACCAATGAACTGTCATCAAAGAGCTGCATGCAAACCTGATTGGTATAGTTAGAACTTCGCTTTTTTTGTTTTGTGATATAGTTAGAACTTCCTCAGTCTTTCATTATTATAATGTTGCTATAAAGAGTTTGTTTGGGCAGATATACATTTTTATCAGTAAAGCCAACCCCCAACCACTGGAGTACTCTTTAAATCCTGAGTTTGTGCTTCTCCAGACCAAACCCTCTTAAAATATACTGCCCACCAGTATGGATGACATGTGATTCATACACCTTGTAATCCTCATTGGCTTATGCGACATTCCCTGTAGACTGATTTACATACTTGTATGATTCGTTGTCTCCGTATAATGTGTGCGTGGTGTAAAGTACTGACACACACTACACATATGAGTAGCGCTATACAACAAATGAAATGCATATGAGAGAGGGGCTACGTAAAGATAAGGGGCACTGTTGGAGGGTGGCAGTGAGGGAATCCGAGGAGGAGGTCAATAGGGGGAGGGGCTATGGAGCGATGAGGGGCACTTGTGGTGTGTGGCAGTGAGGGAATCCGAGGAGGAGGTCATGGGGTGGAGGGGGGAGGGGGGAGCTAGGGAGAGATGAGGGGCACTGGTGGAGGGTGGTAGTGAGGGAGTCTGAGGAGGAGGTCATGAGGGGGAGGGGCTACGGAGAGATGAGGGGCACTGGTGGAGGGTGGCAGTGAGGGAATCCAAGGAGGAGGTCATGAGGGCGAGGGGCTATGGGGAGATGAGGGGCACTTGTGGTGTGTGGCAGTGAGGGAATCCGAGGAGGAGGTCATGAGGGGGAGGGGCTATGGGGAGATGAGGGGCACTTGTGGTGTGTGGCAGTGAGGGAATCCGAGGAGGAGGTCAATAGGGGGGGCCATGGAGGGATGAGGGGCACTGGTGGAAGGTGGTAGTAAAGGTATTTACGGAGAAAGAGGTTATTGGTGCGGCGCCAAAAAAGACTTTCGCATCAGCGGTAAAGCCGGCCCTGTCATGGCCTTTCTGTTTTTGTTTATTTAATTAGCAGTCGGGTCATAAGGGCTACTGTGGAACATACTTTAAAGTGCATGCTAATTATATTTACTGCTATATTCAATGTTTTAAGTTTGAAGGTGATTTTACTAATGATTTTACCGGGAAAAATGAAAGTGGAGCCCGATGGTGCCTGATATGGGGCTGGGGCCCAAGGTCAGCTGTGAGATAAGGTGCACTGGAAAGGAGTAGTGGATAATCAAGCCTGTAAGGGAGTGCGTTGCAGAGTCTGGGGTCAGGTGGAGGCAGTAATGAAGAGGGATTCTCCCTGAAGGCTCGCACAGAGGGAGCCCGAGAAGTGTCACTTGCCTGATACTCCCACCTCAGAAACCTCCTCTTCCCATCAAAGGAACATTACATGGAAAAAACACTTTTTGAGAGTGATAATATTTAGAAAGAGATTTGGAAAGAGTGCGTTTTACTGGGCCTTGTAAGACTAAGAAGAGATAAAGGAGTGCACTGAAGCAGGCGTACCTAGACATATATGCGACAAATCAAGCCCGCAGTGGCCCACCCAAATGCACCCTTGGCCCACCCAAATAAAAATTCCTGGAGCAGGGCTTGCAGCTTCACCAAGGGTGAAAAAGGTCAATTATTAATTATTGTGTTATAATTTAGTGCCAGCACTAGATGGCGTTTTAGGGCTGTTGTCTTACCTTGCCTTATGGAAGTACTGGCCCTAAATATAGCAGTGATGTCAAAGTAGAGCACTGAAATAAACCCCAAGAAAGATATTTTCAGGGGAATTCTATGGTGTCAAAATTAAGAGCTCAAGGAGCATAGGCATGCAAAAAAATCAGTTTTAGCATTTTAACAAAGTTGTAGAAAACATTTTGCAAACTTTCCCTACAGAAATAATCGACCTATCTGTGAAGCAAAAACGGAACGTAAAGAATGAATAAAAGCGATGTTATTAAAAGGCATCCAATCTGTTGGATAGTCGCTTTTCACATGTGCTCGACTGTCTGAGTCCCTGCCTGGCTCTGGGTGAGATGTGTAAGGGTGAAGATATATTTTTGAAGCTGATGTTGTGATTTTGCGTGGGCTGTGTGAGTGGGATCACCTAAGCACTGGTATGTGTGTGGGCCTGTTTATTTGTTTTCAGTCTGCAAAGCTCGGTTTGCAGAATTTTCAAAGCAATGCAACCCATGCATTTTGTATCCTACAGATGGTGTGGTCACAGAGCCAGCAGATGGAAAGACAAAATCATAAGAGAAGAGAAGCCGTGAAAAAATACTAAATTAGCAGCCACGGAAATATCCCTGCAATGCAACAGACTTAATGGAACATATCAGATTGGCATCTCCATATGTCTTTATTTTAGAGGTAAATCCTTGGTGCAGCCAAAAGAACGAAAGTTGCACCTCCTTCTGAGACCAAACAAGGTGTTGCTCGTGTCTCCGGTCAGAAGGTGTGTGGTGTAACAGAAATGTCCTTTTATGGAGCAGGGCTCAGATATAGCCGGTCTCCGTAATGGAGCAGGCGAGCTACAAAACAATAGAATGGAGTGGGCATAGAGTGATTATGTCTTAGGGCCCACAAATCTTTTCCCCTGCATAAGCCAGAGTTACCAGGGGAAAAAACTATGCATGCAGATGTGTTGATTATGTGTGTTGTAATACTGCTGTACCGATAGATTTTTGCCCATTCATAAATAGTCGCTAAGAAAAGTTGTGGAGTTTTGAACATGTTGAGTTGATATACATATAGGTGTTAGCCCTGATTACTGTGTGTAATTCAGATACATTCCTAAAGTGTGAGTGCAAAATTGACAGGTGATTCACAAACCCGTTTTCAATGCAGAGGTGTCACAAATGCGAGTAAAAATTCTGCTACGCCTGCAGAACTCCAAACATTTGTAAGTGGCACCTAAACAATTGTAATGAGCACTCTCAGAAAAGTTCAATTCAGATGCTGCAAGCACCACATACTTGTAAGCCGGGGGCGTTCACACACATTTCTAAAAGCCTTTCTCACACTTAGATTCACTTCTTAATTTTCTACCTGAATGAGCCAGACATGAAGGGCTTGCTTTAATGTTTGGCGAATGGAGTAGAGGCTTTCTGCGTGGAAGAGGACGGACGGTACCTCCATCACCCTGACAGATTACCGTCCGCCACATTTAGAGATGACTGCTGGCCCAGCTATGTACATTGAAAGGAACTACTGTCATGGCTATCCCTTTCAGTGTACTAAAAGTTTTGTGGATGGCTGCTGTTGGTTTTGATGGCCATTCACCAAACTTTTAGCATTTCTTTTGTTTTTCAAAAACAAACTTCCTCAAACAGGGAGTTTGTTTTTCAAAAACAAAAAAAAATGCCCCCTCACTCTGGGACTACTACTGTCTAGGTCCGATTTACTTTTCCTCTTGCACACCTTTGATTTAAACTTAGTGCGATCCACTCGTACCTTCGAACTGGCAGCGGAAGACAGATCGAGGACCCCTGCATCTGCTTTTTTATAGGCATTTCTCTCACCCTCCCTTTTTAGGTCTCACCTAGGCAGCTCATGCGCTGCCTCTCGAGACTTGCTGTATCTACTGTATGGGCTTTCAGCACGCCCATCTGTTTCAATGTTTTTGTTGGTGAATAGTGTACATGTGTCCCTCCTTTTGCTGTTTTGGTCACACCCTGGAGACTGGCCCTGTTACATTCATCACCACTTCACTATTATCCATATAAGTTAGTTTCGGAGCACTGCTTTTTCTTTTGCCTGGGCTTGCTTTGGCTTTCAAACGCGCTTAGCTGAGGGCTGCAAATCATGTCCTTATCTCTTTTTCCACTGTCTTTGGTTTCACGAGTGCTTTTTCAGTCGGAGGATATGTTGTTTTTCATCCTATAACATTTTTGGTTTCATTAGCTCAAATGTCCAAACCTTAAATAATATACTTACCTAATGGAAGTGCAGTTTTTATGAAGACGGCCGACAGTCGGATCAACCTATTTACATTGTGCTTTTGACTGCGTGATTATTTGGATGTGATTAAAGAAGTAAACATGCTATTATTGCTCCATTTTATGAAAATAGAAGCAGCTTTAAGTTGCGTGCTTTCAACTTTTGATGCTTTCTTTTAGGTTTCAATCGTTGGTGAAATAAAACCGATATCAAGGGTTACCTCCTCGTGCTCTCCCAACACGGCATGTAATGTGAGGTTACTTAACAATATATCCTGCAAGTAGACAGTGCAACACCACCTCGGCACCACGGCAGCACCACCGCAGCACCACTGCAGCACCACCTCAGCATCAGTGCAGCACCACTTCAGCACCAGTCAGCGTCACTCAGCACCACTTCAGCAGCACCTCTGCAGCACCACCTGAGCATCACTCAGCAGCACCTGAGCACCACCAGAACACCAGCACAGCACCACCTCAATATCACTCAGCTCCAGCGCAGCACCAGCACAGCACCACCTTTGCGCCAGTGCAGCATCACCTTACTACCAGTGCAGCACTACCTCAGCATCATTGCAGCATCACCACCTCAGCATCTGCGCAGCACCAGCACAGCATCACTTAGCGCCATCACAGCATCACTCAGCACCACTTTTGCACCAGTGCAGCATCTCCTCAGCATCACTCAACACCACCAGAGCACCACCTCAGAATCCGCACACCATCACCAGCACAGCCCCTACTTAGCACCAGCGGAGCCCCACCACAGCGGTAGCGCAGCACCACCTCAGCACCAGTGCAGCACCACCTCAGCAGCATAGCACCAACGCAGCACCAATTCAGCATTAGTGCAGCATCACCTCAGCATCACTCAACACTACCACAGCATCACTCAACACCACCACAGCATCAATCGGCACCACCTCAGCACCACTCAGCACTACCACAGCATCACTCAACACCACCACAGCATCAATCGGCACCACCACAGCATCACTCAGCACTACCACAGCATCACTCAACACCACCACAGCATCAATTGGTATCACCACAGCATCACTCAGCACCACCACAGCATCAATCGGCACCACCTCAGCACCACTCAGCACTACCACAGCATCACTCAACACCACCACAGCATCAATCGGCACCACCACAGCATCACTCAGCACTACCACAGCATCACTCAACTCCACCTCAGCATCAGTCAACACCACCTCAGCATCACTCACCACCACCTGAGCACCAGTGCAGCACCACAACCTCAGCATCACTCATCACTACCACAGCATCAGTCAACACCACCTCAGCATCAGCACAGCACCACCTCTTCATCAGTGTACCACCACCAGTGCAGCACCAAATGAACATCATGGCAGCACCACCTCAAAATCAGCACACCACCATATCAGCATCAGCACAGCACCACCTCTGCATCAGTGCACCACAACCAGCACAGCCCCACCTCAGCACAGCCCCACCTCAGCAGCAACTACCACCAATGCAGCACCACTTCAGCATCAGCGCAGCACCACCTCAGCATCAGTGTAGCATCACCTCAGCACAGCATCAACTCAGAATCCCTCAGCACCACCTGAGCACCAGCTCAGCACCACCTGAGCACAAGTACAGCACCACCACCTCAGCATGACTCAGCAGTACCATAGCATCACTCAGCACCACCTCAGCACCACCTCAGCACAGCACCACCACCAGCGCAGCACCAACTCAGCACCAGCGCAGTCCACCACAGCATCAGTACATCACCACCTCAGCCCCGGCACAGCATCACCTCAGCACCACCAAAGCATCAGTTCAGCACCACCTGAGCACCACAACAGTACCACCTCAGCATCAGCACAGCACCACCTCCTCATCAGTGCACCATCACCATTGCAGCACCACCTCAGCACCAGTGAGGCACCACCTCAGCACCGCCTCTGCACCAGCACAGCTCCAGCACAGCATCACCTCAACATCAGCACAGCACCATCTCAGCCTCAGCACAGCACCACCTCTGCATTAGTGCACCACCACCAGCGCAGCCTCACCTCAGCACCAACGCAGCCCTCCTCAGTACCAGGGCAGACCCACCTCAGCAGCAATTCAGCACCAATGCAGCACCACTTCAGCATCACTCGGAACCACCTGAGCACCAACTCAGCACCACCTGTGCACCAGCTCAGCAGCACCTGAGCACAAGTGCAGCACCACCACCTCAGCATGACTCAGCACCAGCAAAACTTCACTCAGGGCCACCACCCGTGCTCTCCATGCCACTGGAGTCAAGCTATCCTGGCTGATGAGGGGTGAAACCCGAAACCGGTCCTAGGATGCTTGTTTCCAGTCCAGGGAGGACCTGTCCTGGCAGTTCGGGCTGGACTGTTCCCCTTGGGCACAGGGTTAAGACTGATTTGCATATGGCTGGGTTCAAACTGGAATGGCATGGTGAGCAAAAAAACGATGGATTTAGGCCCAGATCTCTGTACTGGGGTGAATGTATGACATTGTTCTGCATTCTGTCTATCAAGTGTTGTTTTTGCATTTGTCACCCCAAGTGGGACGGGTATGCCCAGACGTGGGTCCCGCGCTCTCCATGCCACTGCAGTCAAGCTATCCTGGCCAATGAGGGGTGAAACCCCGAAACCGGTCCTAGGATGCTTGTTTCCAGTCCAGGGAGGACCTGGCCTGGCAGTTCGGGCTGCACTGTTCCCATTGGGCACAGGGTCAAGACTGATTTGCATATAGCTGGGTTCAAACTGGAATGGCATGGTGAGCAAAAAATGATGGATTTAGGCCCAGATCTCTGTACTGGGGTGAATGTATGACATTGTTCTGCATTCTGTCCATCAAGTGTTGTTTTTGCATTTGTCACCCCGAGTGGGACGTGTATGCCCAGACGTGGGTCCCGCGCTCTCCATGGCACTGCAGTCAAGCTATCCTGGCTGATGAGGGGTGAAACCCCGAAGCCGGTCCTAGGATGCTTGTTTCCAGTCCAGGGAGGCCCTGGCCTGGGAGTTCGGGCTGGACTGTTCCCATTGGGCTCAGGGTCAAGACTGATTTGCATATGGCTGGGTTCAAACTGGAATGGCATGGTGAGCAAAAAAACGATGGATTTAGGCCCAGATCTCTGTACTGGGGTGAAAGTATGACATTGTTCTGCATTCTGTCCATCAAGTTCTGTTTTTGTATTTGTCACCTCAGTGCCAGAGCAGACCCACCTCAGCAGCAATTCAAAACCAACGCAGCACCACTTCAGCATCACTCGGAACCACCTGAGCACTAACTCAGCACCACCTGTGCACCAGCTCAGCTCCACATGAGCACAAGTGCAGCACCACCACCTCAGCATGACTCAGCACCACCACAGCATCACTCAGCACCAGCACAACTTCACTCAGCGCCACCACAGCATCACTTAGCCCCACCTCAGCACCAGCGCAGCATCTCCTCAGTATCACTCAACACCACGACAGCACCACCTTAGAATCAACACAGCAACACCTCCGCATTAGTGCACCACCACCAGCACAGCACCAACTCAGCAGCAGTGCAGCCCCACCACAGCATCAGTGCAGCACCACCTCAGCACCAGCACAGCACCACCTCAGCACCTCCAACGCATCAGTCAGCATGACCTCACCATCACTCACCCCCACCTCAGTACCACTCAGCACCACCTGAGCATCACCTCCGCACAAGCACACCACCACCTCAGTATCACTCAGCACCACCTCAGCACCAGTGCAGCACCACCTCAGCATCAGTGCATCACCACCTCAGCATCAGCGCAGCACCACCTGATCACCACCTCGGCATCAGCACAGCACCATCTTAGCATCAGCACAGCATCACCTCCTCATCAGTCACCACCACCAGTGCAGCACCCCTGAGCACCACCACAGCACCACCTCTGCACAAACACACCACCACCTCAGTATCACTCAGCAACACCTTAGTACCAGTGCAGCACCACCTCAGCACCAGCACAGCAATACCTGAGCACCACCACAGCTCCACCTCAGCACCAGCAAAGCACCATCTCAGCACCACCTCAGTTTTAGCACAGCACCACCTCAGCACCAGCACAGCAACACCTGAGCACCACCACAGCTTCACCTCAGCATCAGCACAGCATCATCTCCTCATCAGTCACCACCACCAGTGCAGCACCACCTCAGCACCAGCACAGCTCCAGCACAGCATCACCTCAACATCAGCACAGCACCATCTCAGCATCAGCACAGCACCACCTCTGCATCACTGCACCACCACCAGCGCATCCCCACCTTAGCACCACTGCAGCCCACCTCTGTAGCAGCGCAACCCCACCTCAGCAGCAATTCAGGACCAACACAGCACCACTTCAGCATCAGCACAGCACCACCTCAGCATCAGCGCAGCATCATCTAAGCACAGCACAAACTAAGAATCTCTCTGCACCACCTGAGCAACAGCTCAGCACCACCTGAGCAGCACCACCAACTCAGCATGACTCAGCACCACCTCAGCATCACTTAGCACCACCTCAGCATCACCTGAGCACCACCTCAGCATCATATAGCACCATCTCAGCCTCAGCACAGCACCACCTCCACATAAGTGCACCACCACCAGTGCAGCACCAACTCAGCATCAGTGAAGCACCACCTCAGCATCAGTGCAGCACCACCTCAATATCAGCACAACACCATGTCAGCATCAGCACAGCACCACCTCCGCATCAGTGCACCACCACCAGCACAGCCCCACCTCAGCAGCAACTCCGCATTAACTCAGCACCACTTCAACAACAGCACAGCACCACTTCAGCATCACTTCAGCACAGCACCAACTCAGCATCACTCAGCACCACCTGAGCACCAGCACAGCACCACCACCTCAGCATGACTCAGCACCACCACATCACTCAACACCACCACAGCATCCCTCAGCTTCACCTCAGCATGACTCAGCACCGCCTCAGTATCAATCAGCTTCACATGAGCACCACCACAGCACCACCTCAGCATCAGCACAACACCATCTCAGCATCAGCACAGCACCGCCTCCTCATCAGTGCACCCTTCCAGCTCATCACCAACTGAGCACCAGTGCAGCACCACCTCAGCACCAGCGCAGCACCACCTTACCATAAGCACAGCACCATCTCACCACCAGCACAGCACCACCTCTGGATCAGGGCGCCACCACGAGAGCAGCCCCATGTCAGCCCCAGTGCAGCCCCACCTCAGCATCAGAGCAGCACCATCCCAGCATCAGCGCAGCATCATCTCAGCACCAACTCAGCATCACTCAGCACTACATGAGCACCAGTGTAATACCACCACCTCAGCATGACTCAGCACCTCCTCAGCATGACTCAGCACCACCTCAATATCCATCAGCACCACCTGAATATCAATCAGCATCATCTCCGCACCAGCACACCACCACCTCATCACCAGCTCAGTCTGCCCTCATAATCTGGCATCTGTTAATTCTTCCCTAGTGTCCGTCTGCTGCTCGTGTTGTATTTCAGGTACTATTTTCCAAACTCCACCCTACCGTTGTTTATTTCCCCCCATAACAAAAACAAATGCTATAACAAACAAGCCTTAGAACAAACAGGAAGAAGTTGCCAACATTGCAAGGACCAAAATACTAGAAGACATTTTTTATGTTTATTCTTTTTTTAATAGGGTCGTTCAGTTGTACATAATGTCTCTTTGGTTATATATAAGTCACAATGCTCTACAGAATAGCTTAATGACATTGACAAAGCCAATAGCTCTGGCTAAACACTTATGAGGTCCCAAAGGCGAGACCTATTGGCTATGCCAATGCTTGCTTACTGTGTTGCAACAGCAAATGGCTTTGATTCCTTCTCACCTAGCACTTTATGTCCCAGGTAAAACGTCATTTGTGTCAGTGACTGTTCAGCACCCATCCTGAGTTTTCCTTGGCAACTTTGGACGCCAATGATCTTTACGCCTCCACCTCATTCTGCCAGTAGCTCTTGGGCATATCTTTGTTTTTATTTCATTATAAAAGTCTCTGGGTTTCCCCTAAATCCTATTGGTTTTTCAGGACCAGGCGGTCTCAAGATTCATTAGTGACTTTTCCCTGCCATTTTTTTATTTTTTAGTGTGTCACTTGGCGCATGCTCTCACGCGTTTTCACGTACATACACGTTTGATATCACGATGTGATAATGTAGTTTTTATCTCTAACCCTTTTTTTTCAGATCTCCTCGGACATCATTTTTCATGTCCTCCTGATATGGCCATGTTTTCTTTTATCATTATTTTTCTGGGATAACGAGTCAGGATTGTAATGCCCCTTTATATTTTCCTTTTTGTGCAGCAATTTATTTCTCTTCGTACTCAATTATCTTTTTGTCCTGATGAAGATCTGTTGACTCATGGATGGTTGAAACTTCGTCGACAATATTCTGTCAGAAAAAGATTTCTTTCATTAATTGAACATTATGCAATGGGATAATTACAAACTGTCACCTCCTGAAATTATCCGCACACGCTGTAAAATTATTATATTCTGTTCTGCATTTTTTTCTCCTTTTCCTTTGACCGCTACTTTGCACCATCCACACAAGTTTTTTGCTCACTGTGTATTCACCGAATACATTGAGCACTACCTTTTCTGTATATATTTGTGCTGCCAATATGAAAAAATACAAAAAATGCATTTCTGATTATCTTTGGCCATTTCGTAGTTAATTGACTTGTTGCACATAATATATTTCTCAAAGTATTGTAGAATTAATGATATCTGTACTTGGAATAACACCTATTTGGACACTGTTGCCTATACATGATATAAACTGTTTTATAATAGCTAGGGCAGTTCAGGATAATTGTTAAATATCTTTAATATGCTTTGTGTTAAAAAATGGGAAGAAATGGGATGGATTGGTTGTTTGAATTAACGTCAGCCACTGATAATTACTCTATGCTACATCCCAGTCCCTCATGTTTTGCTCACTGTGCCACTACAGAGAAGGAACAACCTTGAGCAAATCGGTATTAGCTCACGCAAAGGGCTGGAATAGCCTGAAGTCACATACCCTCTGCAAGGGAGCGCAAGCCATCATAGACATCTTTTGGCCTTATTGGACTTCTTTCGTGAGGTGAAGTTTGATTCCTATGGTTCAGCTGGCTCAGCAT
This sequence comes from Calotriton arnoldi, assembly GCA_963921515.1. Classification (NCBI taxonomy): domain Eukaryota; kingdom Metazoa; phylum Chordata; class Amphibia; order Caudata; family Salamandridae; genus Calotriton; species Calotriton arnoldi. The sequence continues at coordinate 2,454,175 of CAWUFW010001326.1, read as the reverse complement.
CCAAATCTGGGTTTACCTGCCACACTTAAGGCATCTAACTGCACAAAGACAAAAAATTAATGGATGTAATGGTTAATGGAATGGTTAAATGAATGTCAATTGCTGGTAATTACCCTGAGTCACATTCCATTCCATCTGTTTTTAACACACCTACAGTAGTTTTTGCTTTGCACACATGCCCATTTATGAGAGTAGGTGACCATCAAACAGCACGTCAAGGGAGCCATCAACATGTTACCAGCATCCAAGACCCTTTTGCGGTCCAGGATTGCATGTTTTAATTTCATGGTATGGGAACCTGTTTTTTGTAACTTGTGCAGTTAACAAACCCATCTTATTTTCAAAGCACAAAATTAACAATGCTAACAGCTTTTACCCCCCCCCCCACCCCAGGCTTCTCAGGCCCCAATGACCCCATCCCCTGGGGGCCGTCTATTTTTTTTTTTAAAGGGGGGGCATGCAGCCCCACCCCTCCCGAAGCCTATTTTGGCCCTGGGGATCCCATCCCCCGGGGCTAGCTTTTTTTTAAAGCATAGGGGGGCCAGGCAGACCCCCTTCCCAACCCTATTTTGGCCCCAGGGACCCCATCGCCAGGTCCTCCATTATTTAAGGTGAGTTCCCCGGTGCACACCCGGTGGCACCCACCAAGCACTACATTGGCAGGGCCCCGTGGACCAGCCGGCTCCCCGTATGTTGCAGGAGCCAGCATTGTTCCTGCCCGGAGGGAGCAGCTATTTATGCTGCTCCCTCTGGGCGAGAGCAATATGTTTTTGTTTTTCTGCCCACATCAGTGCCTGGAGCCTGTTTTTAAAAGTTCAGGACAGGGGACTGTAAGAAATTGGGTTGTTGGTTGACTAGAGGGTATGCCCTGTTCAAGCAGCAACCACAATCTTTGTCAAGTTAAGGCACAAGCAAACCCCAAATTAACCTGTGCTCACTCCCTTTGTAGCTTGGCACAGAGCAGTCAAGCTTAAATTAGACACAATGTGTAAAGTATTTGTGCAACACTTCAAAAAGTAAAAGTGTGAAAACACACCACAAAAGGAGGCCACAACAGATTTAGAAAAATAGAGGATTTTTTAATGAATAAACCAAGACCAAAACGACAAAAATCCAATTCAAAGAACTGGAGATATTGAATTTTAAACTTTATAGTGAACATAGTGCCAAAATGCACAAAGCGCTATTGAGGGCATCTGGTCGTGCCGGACCGGGACAAAGTCACAATTTTAAGCCGGCCACGATGGAGTGCAGGCCAGCTATAGCGACCCAGTTAGGCCCGTTGAACAGAGTATCTTAAATCCTGGTTATGGAGCGTTCCATGGATCCAGGTCAAAGATGTGCTGTGCAGCCGAAGTGATGTGTTGGGCCCGGGATGCGCCGAGGCTGCGATGGGAGGTTTTGTTGCGCCGCCGTCGAGTATCTCTTCAATGGGGTTTGCAATGCAAAGTCCAGCATCGAGGATGCGGCACGCAGCTGGTGATGCATTGGTTCCAGAGAGCTGTGAGGCTGCAATGCTGAGTCCGGCGGTGTGGCCAAGCCTGCCCTCACAGATGGATGTGAGAATCTGGGCTGTGGGTGCGCTGCCAGGCCGATGTGTTGATTCTGAGGACTGTGGAGGACGACGTGGGTCTTTGAGATGGGTCCAATCCACGGAGCAACGGCAATGTGTTGGTTCTGCTCAGGGATGTGCCGCTCAGCCGAGGAGATGCTTTGGTTCTGCTCAGGGATGCGTAGCTCAGCAGAGAGGATGCATCGGTTCCGCTGTCAAGCACCTTAGGCCTACTTCCAAGGGTGCAGGACTCGGGTGGCACCACTTGGTAGTGTAAACTCACAGATTGCAGAGTACAGGTGCAAGTGGGTGGAAGCCTGATATATGCTTGGGGCTTCATATCTGGAGGCCAGCAAACTAGCCCTTGGAGTCACTATGGGTTCTGGATTCAAGAGATGCAGGCCCAGTCCTTCTTACCCAGGCAAGAGGGCAGCAAGTGAGCACAGCAGAGCAGGAGTACAGCAATGTGCAGTCCAGTAGAGTGGCAGTCCTTCAGCAGCACAGCAGTCCTTCTTCCTGGCAGAGTATCCACAGGTCCAGAAGTGTACTGAAGTGGTGGTGTTTGAGGTCCCTCTTTTATACACAGTTGTGCCTTTAAAGTGGGGAAAAGCTGCTAGAGGCATGCCCTTGAAGTGCCCAGATGCCCTGCCTTCCCTGCTTTGGGTATAATACTAACTACAAGGGAATGCAGCTATTCGTGTGGGGACAGGACACAGCCTATTCAGGTGTAAGTGAGGCTGGGTCCAGCTCCCCCTCCCATCCTGCCAGTGATGGCCCCCTCAGTCACACCTAAGCTCCCATTGTGTATGGCTGTCTAGAATGAATACACAAAGCCCAACTGTCAACTACACCCAGTCATGTGATCAGAGACAGGCTGCAGGCACCAAATGGTTAAGGCAAGAAAATACCAACTTTCTGAAAGTGCCATTTTCAGAATTGTAATTTATAATCTGATTTCACCATAAATTAGGATTTTAGAGACACCAAACTTCAACCAGTTATACTGTCCCATTTGGAAATTACACGTATAAAATGTAATAAGGTAATCCAAATGTTACCCTATGGAATGTTTTTTACTACCAGGACATGTAAAACTTAAAAGTTCATGTCCTGCTTTTTAAATACAGTGCACCCTGCCCTGTGGGCTGGCCAGGGCCTCCCCTTGGGGTAACTTATATGTATTTAAAAGGAAGGTGGGGGCCTTGGGCACATGTAGTGCACTTCACTAGGGACTTATAAGTACATTTAATATGCTAATTGGGGATAAGCCAATATCATCCTGTTTAGAGGAGAGAGCACAAGCACTTTAGCACTGGTTAGCCGTGGGAAAGTGCTCAGAGTCCTAAGGCCAGCAAAAACAAGGTCAGAAAAAGTGAAGGAGGAAGGCAAAAAGTTGAGGGCAAGACCAGCCTGAGGCCGACAGGTCTAACAGGGACTACGTCCCCGTGTCCTGTAATGGCTGCCAACAACATTTCTCTCATGTTGCTGCCAGAAAATCAGAGCGCTTGCTCCCACTGGAGTCTGACTCCCCGTGGGAGCGAGAAGGCCCAAGGGAAAAGAAGCTCCCTGGGCCCATCAGAACATTCTATTTTTACATTGGCAATCTTGCAAGACTCTCTCGAGCCTCGCACGGACCCAACCATCCAGATATACAAATATTTTTAAAGGTATTTAGACAGAATATCAGAAATAGAAATATTGTGGACTAAAATATGGTGTACAGAATATCGAGGACACAAATATTGTGAAGGTAAGTTTGTATAGGTAAGCAAAGTTTTACTGTATTTAAGTCCACTTACATGTACCTTGATGAAATATATATCTTCAAGGTATGTAAATGTGTAGTTAAGAATAGTAAATGTATACTTACCTATTTGGGCCTTGAACCCATTAACAAAATAAAGTGGTCTGGGGAAAACTATGATGAGCAAGGCGCAATTGTGGACCGATCTCTAGACATGACCCAGAAAGCGAGCTACGAAAACACAAAACAAAACCTCTGGGGATCCCTGGCTGTCTACTTAAGGAAGCACATTGGAAACTTGGGAAGGCACGTAAGAGGTTTTAAAACTGCCCCAAATGGCAAAACACAAATAGCTGCCCTAAAACGAAGTTTAAATAAAGTCTTTAAAAAGCTAAACTGGGACTGGGGGGTGAATAGGCTGCAAACCCAGGTTGCCATGATGCGGCTAGAATACAGGAAAGCCCTCTATGTTCAAAGGAAGGAAGCGGAGACCCAAAGATGGGCTGAATCGCATGAGAATATAAAATCTAAGGATCAGAGAAAATTCTAGCTATGGATTAATACATTTTTCAAAATGCCAGGCGCCCGCTGCCAACATTGCCCCCTCGAAATGCGAATTTTACATTAAAGGCCTATATGTAGACCATTTAGCCGACTGTAGCAAGCTTAAGGTTCCTGAAAAGGTATTCAATAGGCCAACAGCATCACTTGGTACGGCCCTCTCAGACATGTCCTCAATAAGTCTGGTTTCCACACACTATGAAGGGGGGAGAGGCAAAATTTCTCTACTCCGGCCTCCCCAATCACATAACTGTCACACACTCAGAGGAGTAGCGAAAAGTGATCAGAAGGTGTTTCACTCACAAAATTGTGACATGCTTCATCATTGGGCTTGCTTGCAATACACCCCTGCGCAGACCAACGCCTGGGGTGGAGCAAAAGGGAGGGGAAGACAATACAAACATAAAAAATAATTATATATCAATATCTATTGGATCACCGAAAGAAAAGTGCAGTGGAGGTTTAAAACTAGCTCGGTGGTGTCTCTGTACAATAATTTATTCCTGGACCCACCGTCCAGGGCTAAAAACGTGAAGAATGGTGGTGATAGGAGAGATTTAATAGTTCCTTCACCCCTCCTTACTGCCAAAGTGCGGTATACAAATGGGCCCCGACTCAATGGGCCTCAGTAATGACGCCCCTAACCAGGAATTTCTACTGGGGGCAACTATCCAAGAATCATGGAGGGGCTCTCTTTTGGTCCCTGCCCATAAAAAAAGGCTCCCGATCATTCCCTGGAAACTATCGCCCGTGCTGATTGACACAGAAGGGAAGTGCTTTGCTAGCATTTTAAACCAGGAGCTCCAAGTCTGAGCGGAGGAAAAGAAGTTGATCCCCCTGACTCAAACTGGCTTTCAAAAGGGCTGCCATATCACAGATAACCTTATCTGCATCTCCCACTTGAGTGAAGTCACTGTAGCTGCAAAAGGCAAGGCCCTTTATGCAGTGTTTATTGATTTTCAAACAGCATTTGACAGTGTCTCAAGATCAAAATCCAGTTAAAACTGAACACCTGGGGCATTCCCCAAAATTTACTGAAAGCCATTATTGCCCTATATTCTGACACCTGGGTGACAAAAAGAGTTAACGCCGGATGGACCACCATGGATAAAATCTGGCCAAATAAAGGCCTTAAGCAAGGTTGAATACTGGCGCCTCTTTTATAAAACCTGTACTTGGCTGATTTGCCGGATCATCTTTTGATGGTAAGAGCATTTCTACCAAAAATGGACGGCCTCAATGCTCACTCACTCCAGTACGCAATTAGCTTCTCATTATTTTAGTCCTCGATTTTTATGACACGATATTATGTCCACACGAAATTTCTGTTTCCGATATTCTGTCAGTTATCCATTTAAAAACCTTAATTTCTCCAAAACTACTGAATGGGTTTACACCAAATCATAAAATGCACAATCTGAATAGCAAGACCTAGCTTCCTGCCAAATGTGGTGAAATTCCGTTCAGCAGTTTTTGTGGTCGTGCTTCTCAAAGAAGTCTATGGAAAATGCATGGGAATTTTTCTCGGCCCCAGCATGATGGATCACTCCGAAACTTTCTAGGGATGAGCTGAAATAAATTTGCTTTTTCTTTGGAAGGTTTTGCGAAAATTCGTCAAATGATGCCAAAGTTATTAGCAAACCAAAAAACACCATGTCTATGGAAAAGCAATCCTAACTATAGCAACCCAGTGGCGACTGCCACTGGAATATATATATTGATTAACATTAACACTCCTCGGAAAAAAACAAAAGGCATTCTGAAAGGACAATGTTTACCAGAACAATGCGGGCAGGAACAGCAGCTGAACCTGTCCTAAAAGACATAGCAAAAAGATAAACGATATTCTGGTACCCCTCTTCCTGAGCACATCCTCTGACTAGACTCTGAAGTGAAGTGCCTGCTTTGAACAGGGGTAGCAAGTGCTGCAGTGCTACCCGTGAGAGCCGCCAGTGATAGCAGTGGTATATGATAAATTGAGTCATATATGGTGTTAGGGGAACATTTATAGCTATATCTATATCTATATCAACAGTAAGTGCAGTCTTCTCCCGCTCTCACAGAAGGCAGTAAGTGCAGGCTTCTCCCCCCTCACAGAAGGCAGTAAGTGCAATCTTCTCTCCCTCACAGAAGGCAGTGAGTGCAGTCTTCTCCCTCCCTCACAGAAGGCAGTAAGTGCAGTCTTCTTCTTCCCCCTCACAGAGGGCAGTAAGTGCAGTATTCTCCCCCTCACAGAAGGCAGTAAGTGCAGTCTTCTCCCTCCCTCACAGAAGGCAGTAAGTCCAGTCTTCTTCCCCTCACAGAGGGCAGTAAGTGCAGTATTCTCCCCTCACAGAAGGCAGTAAGTGCAGTCTTCTCCTCCCTCACAGAAGGCAGTAAGTCCAGTCTTCTTCCCCTCACAGAGGGCAGTAAGTGCAGTATTCTCCCCCTCACAGAAGGCAGTAAGTGCAGTCTTCTCCCTCCCTCACAGAAGGCAGTAAGTCCAGTCTTCTTCCCCCTCACAAAGGGCAATAAGTGCAGTATTCTCCCCCTCACAGAAGGCAGTAAGTGCAGTCTTCTCCCTCCCTCACAGAAGGCAGTAAGTCCAGTCTTCTTCCCCCTCACAGAGGGAAGTAAGTGCAGTATTCTCCCCCTCACAGAAGGCAGTAAGTGCAGGCTTCTCCCCCCTCACAGAAGGCAGTAAGTGCAGTCTTCTCCCCCTCACAGAAGGCAGTAAGTGCAGTCTTCTCCCTCTCGCACAGAAGTCAGTAAGTGCAATCTTCTCCCTCTCGCACAGAAGGCAGAAAGTGCAGTCTTCTCCTTCTTTCACAGAAGGTAGTAGGTGCAGTCTTCACCCGCTCACAGAAGGCAGTAAGTGCAGTCTTCTCCCCCCTCACAGAAGGCAGTAAGTGCAGTCTTCTCCCCCTCACAGAAGGCAGTAAGTGCAATATTCTCCCTCTCTCACAGAAGGCAGTAAGTGCAGTCTTCTGCCTCCCTCACAGAAAGCAGTAAGTGCAGGTTTTTCCCTCTCACAGAAGGCAGTAAGTGCAGTCTTCTCCCTCTCGCACAGAAGGCAGTAAGTGCAGTCTTCTCCCCCTCACAGAAGGCAGTAAGTGCAGTCTTCTCCTCCTCACAGAAGGCAGTAAGTGCAGTCTTCTGCCTCCCTCACAGAAAGCAGTAAGTGCAGGTTTTTCCCTCTCACAGAAGGCAGTAAGTGCAGTCTTCTCTCTCTCGCACAGAAGGCAGTAAATGCAGTCTTCTCCCCCTCACAGAAGGCAGTAAGTCCAGTCTTCTCCTCCTCACAAAAGGCAGTAAGTGCAATATTCTCCCTCTCTCACAGAAGGCAGTAAGTGCAGGCTTTTCCCCCTCACAGATGGCAGTAAGTGCAGTCTTCCCCACCCCCTCACAGAAGGCAGTAAGTGCAGTCTTCTCCTTTTCTCACAGAGGACAATAAGTGCAATCTTCTCCCTCCCTCACAGAAGGCTGTAAATGCAGTCTTCTGCCTCCATCATAGAAGGCAGTAAGTACAGGTTTTTCCCTCACACAGAAGGCAGTAAGTGCAGTCTTCTCCCCCTCACAGAAGGCAGTAAGTGCAGTCTTCTCCCCCCTCACAGAAGGCAGTAAGTGCAGTCTTCTCCCCCTCACAGAAGGCAGTAAGTGCAGTTGTCTCCCTGTCTCACAGAAGGTAGTACATAGAGTATCTCCCCCTCATAGAAGGCAGTAAGTGCAGTCTTCTCCACCCCCTCACAGAAGGCAGTAAGTACAGGTTTTTCCCTCGCACAGAAGGCAGTAAGTGCAATCTTCCCCCTCTCTCTCAGAAGGCAGTAAGTGCAATCTTCCCCCTCTCTCGCAGAAAGTGCAGTCTTCTCCTTCTTTTGCAGAAGGCAGTAAGTGCAGTATTCTCCCTCTCACAGAAGGCAGTAAATGCAGTCTTTCTGCCTCCCTCACAGAAGGCGGTAAGTACAGGTTTTTCCCTCACACAGAAGGCAGTAAGTGCAGTCTTCTCCCTCTCTCACAGAAGGCAGTAAGTGCAGTCTTCTCCCTCTCTCACAGAAGGCAGTAAGTACAATCTTCTCCCTCTCACAGAAGGCAGTAAGTGCAGTATTCTCCCTCTCACAGAAGGCAGTAAATGCAGTCTTTCTGCCTCCCTCACAGAAGGCGGTAAGTACAGGTTTTTCCCTCACTCAGAAGGCAGTAAGTGCAGTCTTCTCCCTCTCTCACAGAAGGCAGTAAGTGCAATCTTCTCCCCCTCACAGAAGGCAGTAAGTCCACTATTCTCACTCTCTCACAGAAGGCAGTAAGTGCAGTCTTCTCCCCCTCACAGAAGGCAGTAAGTGCAATCTTCTCCCCCTCACAGAAGGCAGTAAGTGCAGTCTTCTCCCTCTCTCGCAGAAGGTAGTACGTACAGTCTTCTCCCCCCTCTCAGAAGGCAGTAAGTGCAATCATCTACCTCCCTGAAAGAAGGCAGTAAGTGCAGCCTTCCATTCTCTGCAGAACAGATCCATTAGGCAGATAAGTACACTTTTTCATCACTCCACTGATCGTGTACTTACGGATGAGGACATGTAGGTTAGGTGCTTCACTCACTGAGAGGGTTGTATAGGTGGATCAGTGAGTGAATACCTAGGTTTCGATACCGTCCTCACTTAGGTGATATTCCACGTCAGCATCCTGTAAGTGCTGCCGCTGTCACTCGGAGACCTGCTGTTTGTGATGATTCTTTGGTTTTCCACATGTTGAGCATTAGCCCTTACCTAGTAGGTCATTGGTATTTGGAGCAGCCACAGCTTAGTAACTATGCTTCAGGCAGGCGCACGTGCCAATCCCTTAGAAAAGGTTGATGCACGTGCATCATGCCCTCTGCAACCCAAGCCTCAGTGCTGTGCCTGTGAGAAGCGCGAGATCTCGGCGAGCGCGCCCTTAGGGCCCGGCCCCCTGGACCCACGCCACACCCCCATAGTCCGGTCCAGTAGCCCGATTGGCTACTGGCCGGAGGAAGTACTTCCGGGTCACCCCTGACGCGTGTCCGGCCAGAGCAGGGTGCATTGGGGGCGGAGCCAGGGGGGGGGGCTATTTAGGCCCTGGGTCCACTTCCCACTTCCTCTTTTTCCCGCTCTTGACCCCTGGATCAGTGGAGCCAACTCGATCTCCCACCCGCCCGTCCCTGAGATTAGTGGTTTGGGATAGGTTATGAGGGGGAATGGCGGAAAAGAGGCCACAGAACATTGATTTTCAGGGTTAACGGGAGGCCTGCTTACATACTCCCGAGGCCAGCACTGAGGGGAGAGACGGTAAGCTCTCCGCAGGGAGAATGGGGACACCGGCTGGGGAGGCAAGGGCGCCAGGTCACACGAGCCTCCTTGGCAGCCTGGTGGTAGAGGGGTGGGCCCCCGGAAATGACGGACAAGGACCGAGGGCTGGGGGCTCACCTCTCAAGGACGCAGGTGGGTTGCGCCTTGCGTGGTTCTCAGATAGGGGATGCGAGCCAGAGGGCCCCTTGGTGCTGGAGTAAGTAGATATTGCATAACCGGTGGTTATGATCAGTTATAATACTTGTAAATATTAAAAGTGTGAATATTGAATTTTAAATGTGAATTTTATAAATGCTTTTGTCATGTTTATGAATGTTTTTATGGTTATTAAACATGGCCGTTTTACCCACACTCTTGGACTGGCTAGTTTTGATTGTGGGATTGCATGAGGTTGGGGCGGGGGTCATCCTGGGGGGTCCGGGCTCTATTCAGAATGTCGAGGGCCGCCACTATGTGCTCGGTTTCATTTTTTTCTCAGGATAACATCACCCAATATTTAATCCTGGTTGGCATCAGGGCCGGACTGGCTATCAGGCGTTTTGGTGTGCTGCCGACTCGGCATCTTTGAAAATTAAAAATCGAATTCATTTTAGGAACCTGTGTGGACTGCAGTGATTGCTGCTAAGAGCGAGCAGTGTTCCTCAAAATCAGTGGCATTCTTTATACAACCTCAGAAAGATGAGGGTCGACGTGGATTCTCTCTGACCTTCAGATGACGCTCAGTTCTCCACAGTAAGTGCATTAGCCCACTGGCAGGTTTTACAACGCGTGCCGTTGACGTAGTGAAGCAAACGTGTTGAACCTGCGTGAGTGCATTAGGCTGCATGCGCTGTTTGTCGACCCCACCGAAAACGTTTTCTAATGTTTCTAGAATAAGGCAGCCCCCTCAAATGCCACAAGATGTGGGGTGCTTGGTGAAGAGAAAGCTGCAGCTTATCTGCTGAGTGCAGCCTGTCCTGAACAGATATAAAACACAGCCTGAGGGACCGGAGGCTGTGTGTGTGTTTAAGCATGGATGTCTCTACAGGCATCTTGTGGCTGACAAAGCGCCCACACCTCCCCTGACTTCTACGGCGGTCTCGTGTTCCGGCTATGGTAAGGCTGGCAGTCCAGTGCCCAACTATGGGCACCTCTGGCACATTCTCTGTCTCTGCCATCCCTTCCACTACGTCTCCCCCAGTTACAATTATTAACAGATTTTGAGCCGTCTGAAATTTGGAGAGTAGTATAACTTGAGTCTTATTTGATGATATAGCTCAGTGGGTTCATGCACACCTGCTGTGCAAAAGTGTGTCTTTTGTAACGTACGTTAGGACCATGCCTCTTATCTTTAGGGCTAGTAAGCTGGGGGAATACCTCCAGCTGAAATGTGTGCATTATGTACCTGTTATGGTTACATGTTCTCGGTAGAGTTGACGCCACCTTTCATCCTGTAGTGGTTAAAAGCATGAGTCCGATTGTTTGATAATAACGCATATCATTTGAGTACCAAGAAACATTTCAATTAGTTGTTTAATGGCCCTTTTATCCTACTATTTTAGAATTAGAAAGGAAGAGACATATAAAGGGGAGATACAGAAGAACAAATAGAACAAGAAGGTAAACGAGAGAATGAATGACAGTAAGAGAGAACGGGTTGGATAGTTAAAGAAGCGAGAATGGGAGCGCGGGAGAGAGACAGAGAGGGGGCAGGCGGCGCGCTGACAGGTGCCTGGGGAATTCAGCGCTCAGCCGAGCCCTTCGCTGCTGTTACCCCTGGTCACCCCCAGGGGGCGCTGCGGTTGAGCTCCTGGCTGGCAGCGGCTGCTCTTCAGTCTGGACTAAGCCTGGGAAGCGGAGCTGGGATTTCTCTACTCTGAGCCGCGATTTCCGAGCCACACGGGCACCAACCTCCACTTTTTGTATTGCTTCCTCTTATCTGCCCCCTCCCCATCCTCGCCGCCCACTGCCTCCCCCCTGCCAGCCCTGTCACCCGCGCCCCCAAGATAACTCACTGCTCACCCCTTTCCATCACTGATGCACTGAAGGATGGAGCCAGGGTCCCCGCGAGGACCAAACTCTCCTCCAGCCCCCGGCAGCAGCGTGATCACCGTCAGCTGGAGCTAAAAAAAGACGGGAGGGAGCCACGACCTGGGATTTTTACTGCAAGCACCCGGAGCCGGCACCCGCACTTTTCCAATTGGTTATTTGCACACAGGTAGGTTCGGAAACCGATTCCTTTCTGCATGCTGTGAAGGGTGTCTGTGGACGCGATGTTCTGGCGTCTCCAACTTCTAGAGCCATCTGCGTCTCTCGAGCTCGTCCCTGGGTGCACTTTAGTACAGTTAGATGATGCTGTGACAGCTTCCCTGCGCTTTCAAGCGTACAGAGAACGTGGCGTGCGCGCTTCCCACCCCCAGAGACTGTGGTGTCTGCACTTACTTCCAGATCCAGAGGTGTCTGCACTTTCCACCTCCAGAGAGTGTGGCGCCTGCGCTTACTTCCAGAACCAGAGGTGCCTGCACTTTCCACCTCCAGAGGGTGTGGTGTATGCACTTACTCACTTCCAGAACCAGAGGTGCTGTACCTTTCCACCTCCAGAGAGCGTGGTGAATGCACTTAATTAAAGAACCAGAGGTGTCTGCACTTTCCACCTCCAGAGAGCGTGTTGCTTGCACTTACTTCCAGAACCAGAGGTGTCTGCACCTTTCCACCTCCAGAAAGCGTGTATGCACTTACTCACGTCCAGAACCAGAGGTGTCTGTACCTTTCCACCTCCAGAGAGCTTGTTGTTTGCATTTACTTAAAGAACCAGAGGTGTCTGCACCTTTCCACCTCCAGAAAGCGTGTATGCACTTACTCACGTCCAGAACCAGAGGTGTCTGTACCTTTCCACCTCCAGAGAGCATGTTGTTTGCATTTACTTTCAGAACAAGAGGTGTCTGCACCTTTCCACCTCCAGAAAGCGTGTATGCACTTACTCACGTCCAGAACCAGAGGTGTCTGTACCTTTCCACCTCCAGAGAGCATGTTGTTTGCATTTACTTAAAGAACCAGAGGTGTCTGCACTTTCCACCTCCAGAGAGTGCGTTATCTGCACCTACTTTCAGAACAAGAGGTGTCTGCGCTTTCCGCCTCCAGAGAGTGTGATGTCTGCGCTTACTTTCATAACGAGAGGTGTCTGCACTTTCCACCTCCAGAGAGTGTGGGGTCTGCACTTACTCACCTCCGGAATCGATTGTGTCTGCACTTTCCATCTCCAGAGAGTGTGATGTCTGCACTTACTTTCAGAACGAGAGGTGTCTGCACTTTCCACCTCCAGAGTGTGGAGTCTGCACTTACTCACCTCCAGAATCGATTGTGTCTGCACTTTCCATCTCCAGAGAGTGTAATGTCTGCACTTACTTTCAGAACGAGAGGTGTCTGCACTTTCCACCTCCAGAGAGTGTGGCGTCTGCACTTACTCACTTCCAGAATCGATTGTGTCTGCACTTTCCATCTCCAGAGAGTGTGTCTACACTTACTTCTAGAACCAGAGGTGTCTGTGCATTTCTGCCTCCAGAGGGTGTGGCGTCTGCACTTACTTCTAGCACCTGAGGGGATTGCACCTTCCCACCTCCAGTGTGGTGTCTGCACTTCCAGAACCAGATGTGTCTGCACTTTCCATCTCCAGAGAGTGTGTTGCCTTCTAGGATCTGAAGTGATTGCACCTTCCCACCGCTAGAGAGTGTAGTGTCTGCACTTACTCACTTCTTTCAGAACCAGAAGTGTCTGCGCCTTTCCACCTCCAGAGAGTGTGGTGTCTGCACTTATTCACTTCCAGAACCAGAGGTGCCTGCACCGTCCCACCTCCAAATAGAACAATGTCTGCACTCGCGCCTCCAGAAAGAGTGGTGACTGCACGCCCAACCATTGACAGGGTGGTACCCGCCCCGTCCCCAGTGGGAGCAATGCATTCAGTTTTCCAACTTCGCAGAAGATGGTGTCTGCCCTTTTCCACCCCGAGCGAGAGTGATGCGAAGCTTCCCTTCCTCCAGAGGGAGCAGTGCCTGCACTTTTCCACCTCCAGAAAAAGCGGCGTCAGTGCTCTGCTGGCATCATGGATGGTGTCCCATTTTGCTTCTTCCAGCAAGAGTCAGTTTTGCTCTCCTCCGTCTCCCCACAGAGTGGTATCTGCACTTCAACACGTCTGGAAAGAGAGGGAAATGTGTCTCCACGTGTGCACCTCCTGCGAGAGCATGTCCCTCCACAAAGAGAGGCGCTGCACGTTTCCACCATCGGAATTAGTGATGTGTGTGCACTCTTTATACCCCAAGGAGTGTAGTAAATGCTCGTTCACACATCCAAAGGGAAACACGCTGGTACGTTCCTACCCCAAAGAGTGTAGTAGAAACACTTCCCCACCTCCATTGTGAGAGGTGCTGGTACTCTCTCCCATGCTGAGAGTGAGCTGCTGGTCGCCCTACATCCAGAGTGTAGTACATGCACTCCCTCATTATTATAGTGATATGTGCTGCAACTTCCCCCTGCAGCGATGCATCCGCTCCCTCATGATAACAGTGATATGTGCTGCAACTTCCCACAGCAAAGATGCATACTCTGCCTCACTATTGTAGTGAGATGTGCTGCAACTTCCCCCTGCAGCGATGCATACAATACTGCACTATTGTAGTGATATGTGCTGGAACTTCCCGTTGCAGCGAGGCATGCACTGCCTCATGATTATAGTGATATGTGCTGCAGCTTCCCCCTGCAGCGATGCATGCACTGCCTCATGATTATAGTGATATGTGCTGCAGCTTCCCCCTGCAGCGATACATGCACTGCCTCATGATTATAGTGATATGTGCTGCAGCTTCCCCCTGCAGCGATGCATGCACTGCCTCATGATTATAGTAATATGTGCTGCAACGTCCCTCTCCAGAGATGCATTTACTGCTTCACTATTATAGTGATATGTGCTGCAACTTCCCCCTCCAAAGATGCATACACTGAATCACTATTGTAGTGAGATGTGCTGCAACTTCCCCCTGCAGCGATGCATACAATACTGCACTATTGTAGTGATATGTGCTGGAACTTCCCGTTGCAGCGAGGCATGCACTGCCTCATGATTATAGTGATATGTGCTGCAGCTTCCCCCTGCAGCGATGCATGCACTGCCTCATGATTATAGTGATATGTGCTGCAGCTTCCCCCTGCAGCGATACATGCACTGCCTCATGATTATAGTGATATGTGCTGCAGCTTCCCCCTGCAGCGATGCATGCACTGCCTCATGATTATAGTAATATGTGCTGCAACGTCCTTCTCCAGAGATGCATTTACTGCTTCACTATTATAGTGATATGTGCTGCAACTTCCCCCTCCAAAGATGCATACACTGAATCACTATTGTAGTGATATGTGCTGCAACTTCCCCCTGCAGTGATGCATGCACTGCCTCATGATTATAGTGATATGTGCTGTAACTTGCCTCTCCAGATATGCAGTCACTGCCTCACTGTTATTGTGAGATGTGCTGCAACTTCCCCCTCCAAAGATGCATACACTGACTCACTATCGTAGTGATATGTGCTGCAACTTCCCCCTGCAGCGATGCATGCACTGCCTCATGATTATAGTAATATGTGCTGCAACGTCCCCCTGCAGCGATGCATGCACTGCCTCATGATTATAGTAATATGTGCTGCAACGTCCCTCTCCAGAGATGCATTTACTGCTTCACTATTATAGTGATATGTGCTGCAACTTCCCCCTCCAAAGATGCATACACTGACTCACTATTGTAGTGATAAGTGCTGCAACTTCCCCCTGCAGTGATGCATGCACTGCCTCATGATTATAGTGATATGTGCTGTAACTTGCCTCTCCAGATATGCATTCACTGCCTCACTGTTATTGTGAGATGTGCTGCAACTTGCCCCCCCCCAAGATGCATACACTGCCTCACTATTGTAGTGATATGTGCTGCTACTTCCCCATACTGAGGTTGCAGTTCACTCACTCACCTCGAGAACAAGAGAGTGTAGTACTTGCACTGCCTTACTATTGTAGTGATAAGTGCTAGAACGCCCTTCTCCAGAGATGGGTGCTCACGCTCTCACCTCGAGAGTGTGTAGTACATGCACCGACCGTCATAGTGATATGTGCTGGGGCTTCCCCCTTCAGATATTGCTGCTCACTATCTCACCTCGATAGAGGAAGAGAGTGTACTAGACGCACTGCCTCACTAATATAGTGAAATGTGCTGGAACTTCCACCTCCGGAGATTGCTACTCAGTCTCTCACCTGGAGAGTGAGTGTCGTACGTGCACTGCCTCACTACTATAGTGAAATGTGCTGGAACTTCCACCTCCGGAGATTGCTACTCAGTCTCTCACCTGGAGAGTGAGTGTCGTACCTGCACTGTCTCACTACTATAGTGAAATGTGCTGGAACTTCCACCTCCGGAGATTGCTACTCAGTCTCTCACCTGGAGAGTGAGTGTCGTACGTGCACTGCCTCACTACTATAGTGAAATGTGCTGGAACTTCCACCTCCGGAGATTGCTACTCAGTTTCTCACCTGGAGAGTGAGTGTCATACCTGCACTGCCTCACTACCATAGTGATATCTGCTGGAGCTTCCACCCCCAGAGACTTGCGCTTTCCCCATCTTCAGAGAGTGCAGTACGTGTACTTTCTTTCTCCTGGCAGTGCAGCATGTGCAGTTTCTTATCTTCATAAGGAGACGTGCTGGTCCTTCCCTGCCTCCTGGAAGAGCAGTGCTTGCACTTTCACACCTTCTCACAGAGAGGCGCTGGTCCTTTCCTGCCTCCTGGAAGAGTAGTGCTTGCACTTTCACACCTTCTCACAGAGAGGCGCTGGTCCTTTCCTGCCTCCTGGAAGTGTAGTGCTTGCACTTTCACACCTTCCCACAGAGAGGCGCTGGTCCTTTCCTGCCTCCTGGAAGTGTAGTGCTTGCACTTTCACACCTTCTCACAGAGAGGCGCTGGTCCTTTCCTGCCTCCTGGAAGTGTAGTGCTTGCACTTTCACACCTTCCCACAGAGAGGCGCTGGTCCTTTCCTGCCTCCTGGAAGTGTAGTGCTTGCACTTTCACACATTCTCACAGAGAGGCGCTGGTCCTTTCCTGCCTCCTGGAAGTGTAGTGCTTGCACTTTCACACCTTCTCACAGAGAGGCGCTGGTCCTTTCCTGCCTCCTGGAAGTGTAGTGCTTGCACTTTCACACCTTCTCACAGAGAGGCGCTGGTCCTTTCCTGCCTCCTGGAAGTGTAGTGCTTGCACTTTCACACCTTCTCACAGAGAGGCGCTGGTCCTTTCCTGCCTCCTGGAAGTGTAGTGCTTGCACTTTCACACCTCCTCACAGAGAGGCGCTGGTCCTTTCCTGCCTCCTGGAAGTGTAGTGCTTGCACTTTCACACCTCCTCACAGAGAGGCGCTGGTCCTTTCCTGCCTCCTGGAAGTGTAGTGCTTGCACTTTCACACCTCCTCACAGAGAGGTGCTGGTCGTTTCGTACCCCCTGACAGTGTCCTACATGCACTCTCTTACCTCCGTACGAAGAGGTGATGGTTCTTTCCTACCTCCAGGGAGTGTAGTACTTGCACTTTCACAGCTTCGGGCAGAGAGGTGCTGGCCCTTCCGTACTTCCTGACACTGTACTTCATGCACTTTCTTACCTCAGTATGGAGATGTGCTGGCCCTTCCTTACCTCCTAACAGTTTGCTAGATGCACTTTTTTACCTGCGTAAGGAGATGTGCTGGTCATTTTGTACTTCCAGATGTTGTAGTGAATGCACTTTCTCGCCTCCATTAAGAGAGAGCTGTTGCTCCTTTCCTACCGGAATGGCCCCTAGAATTTGGAATTCCCCTGCCCCTAAAATCAGACTGAACCCGTCAATCACATCATTAAAAAAAGAAGTCAAACTGTTTTTGATGAACACAACTCTACCCTAGAACTCTCAGACTCAGTATATGGATAATTAGCTGAGAGTGTGTCTCATCCTGGGCTCTCACTCACCCTTGAGTAGGTGTATAACTCACTGACCTCCTCCCGATTTGCAACAGGCATTGACAGCGCTTGTGTTTTGTGGTTGTCATGTTTTCTTCTTGCCTAACCAATTGTAAAGCGCTCTGATACCCTACTAGGGTCATGTTTGCGCTACATAAATCTTTATAAATAAAGAAAGAAATACCACCAGATAGTGTATGAATGCACTTTCTCACATTCAGTGAAAGAGAGGTGCTGCTCCTTTCCTACCTCCAGATAGAGTAGTGAATGCACTTTCTCACATTCAGTGAAAGAGAGGTGCTGCTCCTTTCCTACCTCCGGATAGTGTAGTGACTGCACCTTCTCACCATCGTTAAGAGAGAGGTGTGTGTCCTTTCCTACCTCCGGATAGTGTAGTGAATGCACTTTCTCACACCTCTTAAGAGAGAGGTGCTTGTGCTTTCATACCTCCAGATAGAGTAGTGAATGCACTTTCTCACATCCATTGAGCGAGAAGTGCTTGTCCTTTCCTACCCCCAGATAGAGTAGTGAATGCACTTTCTCACATCCATTGAGCGAGAAGTGCTTGTCCTTTCCTACCTCCAGATAGTGTAGTGAATGCACTTTCTCACCTCCGTTAAGAGTTAGCTGTTTCTCTTTACCTACCTCCCGATAGAATTGTGAATGCACTTTCTCACATCCATTGAGAGAGAGGTGCTGCTTCTTTCCTACCGCTGGATAGTGTAGTGATTACACTTTCTCACATCCATTGAGCAAGAAGTGCTTGTCCTTTCCTACCTCCAGATAGTGTCCTGAATGCACTTTCTCACAGCCATTAAGAGAGAGGTGCTGCTCTTTTCCTACCTCCGGATAGGATAGTGAATGCACTTTCTCACAGCCATTAAGAGAGAGGTGCTGCTCTTTTCCTACCTCTCTGAATAGTGTAGCGAATGCACTTTCTCACCTCTATTGAGCGAGAAGTGCTTGTCCTTTCCTACCTCCAGATAGTGCAGTGATTGTACTTTCTCACCTCCATTGAGCGAGAGGTGCTGCTCTTTTCCTACCTCTAGATAGTGTAGTGAATGCACTTTCTCACATCCATTGAGAGGAGGTGCTTGTCCTTTCCTACCTCCTTTCCTACCTCCAGATAGTGTAGTGAAGGCACTTTCTCACCTCCATTAAGAGGGAGGTGCTGCTCCTGAGAGGGGTGGATACTTTCTCACCTTCTGAAATCAAGGGGCCTCAGTTTTCCCACCTCCACCTCAAGAGTGGGAACTGAGCTGCTTTACTACCTCCTGAAAAAGCAATGCCTCTAATTTTCCACCTCCAGTCACAGTGGTGCTTGCACTTTGCCACCTCTGCACCTCCACGCAGGGTGGAGCCTGCACTTCTACACCTCTAAAGAGCATTGTGTATAGCTGCACCTCCACGCATGGCTGTGCCTGCACTTACACACTGCAGGAGAGCACTGTGCATATCTCCACCACCACGCAGTGTGATCACTGCACTTCCCGACCTCTAGAGGGTATTGGGCATATCTGCCGTCACGCTGGGCGACGCCTGCACTTCCCTGCCTCTAGAGAGTATTGGGGATATCTGCCCCTCACACGGAGTGATGCCTGCACTTCCCTGCCGCTAGAGGGCATTGGGCATATCTGCCCCTCACGCGGGGTGATGCCTGCGCCCTCGACCACTAGAGAGCATTGGGCATACCTGCCCTCACGCGGGGTGACGCCTGCACTTCCCTGCCTCTAGAGAGCATTGGGCATATCTGCCCCTCACGCGGAGTGATGCCTGCACTTCCCTGCCTCTAGAGGGCATTGGGCATATCTGCCCCTCACGCGGGGTGATGCCTGCACTTCCCTGCCTCTAGAGGGCATTGGGCATATCTGCCCCTCACGCGGGGTGATCACTGCACTTCCCTGCCTCTAGATGGCATTGGGCATATCTGCACCTCACGCGGGGTGATGCCTGCACTTCCCTGCCTCTAGAGGGCATTGGGCATATCTGCCCTCACGCGGGGTGATGCCTGCCTCTAGAGGGCATTGGGCATTTCTGCCCCTGACGCGGGGTGATCACTGCACTTCCCTGCCTCTAGAGGGCATTGGGCATATCTGCCCCTCACGCGGGGTGATGCCTGCACTTCCCTGCCTCTAGAGGGCATTGGGCATATCTGCCCCTCACGCGGAGTGATGCCTGCACTTCCCTGCCTCTAGAGGGCATTGGGCATATCTGCCCTCACACGGGGTGATGCCTGCCTCTAGAGGGCATTGGGCATATCTGCCCCTGACGCGGGGTGATCACTGCACTTCCCTGCCTCTAGAGGGCATTGGGCATATCTGCCCCTCACGCGGGGTGATGCCTGCACTTCCCTGCCTCTAGAGGGCATTGGGCATATCTGCCCCTCACGCGGGGTGATCACTGCACTTCCCTGCCTCTAGATGGCATTGGGCATATCTGCCCCTCACGCAGCGTGATGCCGGCACTTCCCTGCCTCTAGAGGGCATTGGGCATATCTGCCCCTCACGCGGGGTGATCACTGCACTTCCCTGCCTCTAGATGGCATTGGGCATATCTGCCCCTCACGCAGCGTGATGCCGGCACTTCCCTGCCTCTAGAGGGCATTGGGCATATCTGCCCCTCACGGGGGTGATGCCTTCACTTCCCTGCCTCTAAAGAGCATTGGGCATATCTGCCCTCACGCGGGGTGATGCCTGTACTTTTCTGCCTCTAGAGGGCATTGGGCATATCTGCCCTCACGCAGGGTGATCACTGCACTTCCCTGCCTCTAGAGGGCATTGGGCATATCTGCCCTCACGCGGGGTGATGCCTGCACTTCCCTGCCTCTAGATGGCATTGGGCATATCTGCCCCTCACGCGGGGTGATGCCTGCACTTCCCTGCCTCTAGAGGGCATTGGGCGTATCTGCCCCTCACGCGGGGTGATCACTGCACTTCCCTGCCTCTAGATGGCATTGGGCATATCTGCACTCACGCGGGGTGATGCCTGCACTTCCCTGCCTCTAGAGGGCATTGGGCATATCTGCCCTCACGCAGGGTGATGCCTGCACTTCCCTGCCTCTAGAGGGCATTGGGCATATCTGCCCCTCACGCGGGGTGATGCCTGCACCCCCGACAACTAGAGGGCATTGGGCATATCTGCCCCTCACGCGGGGTGATGCCTGCACTTCCCTGCCTCTAGAGGGCATTGGGAATATCTGCCCCTCTGCGGGGTGATGCCTGCACCCCCGACAACTAGAGGGCATTGGGCATATCTGCCCCTCACGCGGGGTGATGCCTGCACTTCCCTGCCTCTAGAGGGCATTGGGCATATCTGCCCTCACGCAGGGTGATCACTGCACTTCCCTGCCTCTAAAGAGCATTGGGCATATCTGCCCTCACGCGGGGTGATGCCTGCACTTCCCTGCCTCTAGATGGCATTGGGCATATCTGCCCCTCACGCGGGGTGATGCCTGCACTTCCCTGCCTCTAGAGGGCATTGGGCATATCTGCCCCTCACGTGGGGTGATGCCTGCACTTCCCTGCCTCTAGAAGGCATTGGGCATATCTGCCCCTCACGCGGGGTGATGCCTGCACTTCCCTGCCTCTAGAGGGCATTGGGCATATCTGCCCCTCACGCGGGGTGATGCCTGCACCCCCGACAACTAGAGGGCATTGGGCATATCTGCCCCTCACGCGGGGTGATGCCTGCACTTCCCTGCCTCTAGAGGGCATTGGGCATATCTGCCCCTCACGCGGGGTGTTGCCTGCACCCCCGACAACTAGAGGGCATTGGGCATATCTGCCCCTCACGCGGGGTGATGCCTGCACTTCCTTGCCTCTAGAGGGCATTGGGCATATCTGCCCCTCACGCGGGGTGATGCCTGCACTTCCCTGCCTCCAAAGAGCATTGGGCATATCTGCCCCTCACGCGGGGTGATGCCTGCACTTCCCTGCCTCTAAAGAGCATTGGGCATATCTGCCTCACGCGGGGTGATGCCTGCACTTCCCTGCCTCTAGAGGGCATTGGGCATATCTGCCCCTCACGCAGGGTAATGCCTGCACTTCCCTGCCTCTAAAGAGCATTGAGCATATCTGCCCTCACGCAGGGTGATGCCTGCACCCCCGACCACTAGAGAGCATTGGCCATATCTGCCCCTCACGCGGGGTGATGCCTGCACTCCCTGCCTCTAAAGGGCATTGGGCATATCTGCCCCTCACGCGGGGTGACGCCTGCACTTCCCTGCCTCTAGGTTGCATTGGGCATATCTGCCCCTCACGCGGGGTGATGCCTGCACCCCCGACCACTAGAGGGCATTGGGCATATCTGCCCCTCACGTGGGGTGATGCCTGCACTTCCCTGCCTCTAGAGGGCATTGGGCATATCTGCCCCTCACGCGGGGTGATGCCTGCACTTCCCTGCCTCTAGAGGGCATTGGGCATATCTGCCCCTCACGCGGGGTGATGCCTGCACCCCCGACAACTAGAGGGCATTGGGCATATCTGCCCCTCACGCGGGGTGATGCCTGCACTTCCCTGCCTCTAGAGGGCATTGGGCATATCTGCCCCTCACGCGGGGTGATGCCTGCACCCCCGACAACTAGAGGGCATTGGGCATATCTGCCCCTCACGCGGGGTGATGCCTGCACTTCCCTGCCTCTAGAGGGCATTGGGCATATCTGCCCCTCACGCGGGGTGATGCCTGCACTTCCCTGCCTCTAAAGAGCATTGGGCATATCTGCCCCTCACGCGGGGTGATGCCTGCACTTCCCTGCCTCTAAAGAGCATTGGGCATATCTGCCCTCACGCGGGGTGATGCCTGCACTTCCCTGCCTCTAGAGGGCATTGGGCATATCTGCCCCTCACGCAGGGTAATGCCTGCACTTCCCTGCCTCTAAAGAGCATTGAGCATATCTGCCCTCACGCAGGGTGATGCCTGCACCCCCGACCACTAGAGAGCATTGGCCATATCTGCCCCTCACGCGGGGTGATGCCTGCACTCCCTGCCTCTAAAGGGCATTGGGCATATCTGCCCCTCACGCGGGGTGACGCCTGCACTTCCCTGCCTCTAGGTTGCATTGGGCATATCTGCCCCTCACGCGGGGTGATGCCTGCACCCCCGACCACTAGAGGGCATTGGGCATATCTGCCCCTCACGTGGGGTGATGCCTGCACTTCCCTGCTCTAGGGAGCATTGGGCATAGCTGCACTTCACGCGGTGGTGCCTGCACTTCCCAACCCCCAGGCGGTGAAGTGCACCATTCACCTTCACGCAGGGCGGGTCTTCATTTGCCCACTTTCAGAGAGTTGCACTCCTCTGCGCCTCCGCGCAGGGTGGTGTCTCCGTTTTCCAACCTCCAGAAAGCGTTCTGCACTTCCACACCTACGAAGAGCGCATTGCACCTCTGCACTTCCACACAGAGTGGTGGCTGTACTTTCCCACCTCTAAAGAGCGTTGTGTATACCTGCACCACCAATCAGGGCGATACGTGCACCCCCGAACGGAATGATGCCTTCCTCTGTGCCTCCACGCTGGCGAGTGCAGGCACTTTTCCACCCGCAGAAAGCGAGGCGCACCGCTGCACCCCCAAGAAGGGTAGTGTCTACGCATCTTAACTCCCCTACACGGATGTAGTACTTGCCCTTTCACATCCCACTAAAGCGAGGCGCCCCTCTGTACCCCCAGAGAGGGTAGCTTCTTTACGTCTCCACTTCCCTAGTCAGATGTAGCGCTTGCACTTTCACCCCTCGAGGCAAAGCGCTGCCTGCAACTTCCTCTCTGTTAAGGGTAACAATATCCGCGCTGCGTGTAACCCGACCCTCACAGCTCGACGCCGGAGGGTGACCTGGGCGAGGTACTGGGAGTTTCTCAGTGTCACGATGTTGTGAAAGTCATTTAACAGGCACCACAAACCAGTGTTTCCAAACTGCATCCCTTGGCACGTGGACTGGAAGACGTACAGCAGACCTTCTCTGATCGCTTTGGAACGCAGATGAACCCTGTCCCTCCACCCCGTATCGTATTGTTCTCTTTTCCTGTGGCGAAGGGATTAATATTTCACTGATGCTGCTGACCTGGGTTTCTAAACGATCAATAGTCTATTTTTGCATTTCCTTATGCGCGAGATGGGCCGCCTCCCTCGCGCAGGTTCCTTGTCACAACACGTCATCTATAAAAGCCCCGTTTCCTCGACCGTATAGTAGTGTTCACCCTGGTCCCAAATCACTCCCTTATGGGCAGAGAAAGGAGCGGAGCACGGAAAGTGCTTTTCTTTGCCCAGGATCACCCATGGCGCTCTAGCGGGGAAGCTGGCCCTCTGGGCTCGGGCTGCATGAACTTTACACTGATGCAAGAACGCGGCGAATGCTCCTTTGAACCATTGTCGGTGTTTGTGTAACAGGGAGACGAGGAAATACACGGAGATTGTTTCGCCAGAGCAAACAGGAGATGTGGTCATGCGTTATTTTGCTTCATATTAAGGAATAGAACAAACTGACTTCCCCCAATGTTACATTCACATTTCACCTTTTTATGGAGTATAAATCTGTGTTTGTTTAATTCCTTTATTATGTTAACACGTCACATTTTGCTCAGTTTTTGCCCTGTGCACACATTGTCATGTAATATGGAATGGAAGCAAACCCTTTTTGTTCCACCCCCTAATGGACAAGGTGCAACGGGATTCAAATGCCATTGGCTCCATTTTGACACCAGTGTTAAATATTCATATTCAATTGCCGCCCCCAGGCCCCTCCCCAGAGTTTGGATCCCAGCTTCCCCAATGGACCGCATTGTGTGATAATGAGCAAATCGATCTCTTTGTGCATGTTGCACTTCCCTCAAAAGGTAATCTGCAGTGATTCAAAGCAGGGCGAAGACTGGAGAGTTGTATATGCACCTGGGCTTTTAAACGTCAGGGGCTGTGAGGAGGGGCCTCTGCGAAGGGGACAGGCGCACACGGTGCAAAGCTTCTGCGATCAGGCCAGTGGCGGCTGGTGACATTTGAAAGTGTTGGGCGTAAAGGTTGTGGCTGAGTGCAGTATGACAAGTGAGCCTAGCGAGCGTGCCAGACCGGCATCAGAGGGGTTAGGGGGGGGATTCTCTCCCAAGAAAATTTTGAAAAAAAAAGTGGGCAAATGGTGCATTTTCAAGCAAATTTGAGAAAACAAGCAGGTTAATAAAGCAATTGTGAAAGAGCCATAGCCCTTAACTACTTTGTAAAAACAAGCAGGTTAATAAAGCAATTGTGAAAGAGCCATAGCCCTTAACTACTTTGTAAAAACAAGCAGGTTAATAAAGCAATTGTGAAAGAGCCATAGCCCTTAACTACTTTGTAAAAACAGAATAGTATCAGTGCCCTTACCTTAAACCCTGAGGTTGTGAAAAGCAGAAAAGGAGATTGGGTTCTATGCAACCCCTCTCTGTCCAAACGTGCACTTCTTCAGGCTGTAACACATGCAGAAAAGGAAAATAGGACACAATTAGCTGTGGCAATCATTTCTTTAGGTGGTCTTGTGCCCATTCCATGCCCTCTAA
The DNA here is from genome assembly GCA_963921515.1 of Calotriton arnoldi. Lineage (NCBI taxonomy): Eukaryota > Metazoa > Chordata > Amphibia > Caudata > Salamandridae > Calotriton > Calotriton arnoldi. Next base: position 2,429,522 of record CAWUFW010001326.1, on the reverse strand, counting down.
TTCTACTACATATGCAAATCAGTCTTGACCAGACCTGCTCCATTGGAGCAGTCGAGCCTCGGAGAGTGAACACATATGTTAATGCGCTGAACACTGACACTGGGATGATACATTTCTACTGTGAGGCTAGCAGAGCAAGTTGATGTAACAAAAGCAGCCAGGTCAAGTAGAAAAGTTAATAACTCTGGAAAGCACTTTTAATTGCTTACATTGTGGATGGAACGGGCCGAGCATGGTCTTTGTCTGATCTTTCATGGTCGGATGCCACATTTCTTGAGTGTCACAACATTCTGCGATTCCATGAAGAGCAGACCTTGTGCAAACACAGGGAAAGGAGAACACACTCTGCTACTGCTGTAACACCCAGCAGGTGGTCAACGTAAAACCAATACTGTATTTGCATAAAGATTGTGTTGGTATTTTATAAAGCGTGAACCTAGCTGGCAACATCAAAATGCAGCATTTCTGGGCATATGGGCGCTAGAATTTGGAGGGGACATGATTTAAGAATGAGGGAGTCGTTAATCCCTTGGTAGATGAAGGTGATGTTGGCCCTTATGTGTGGATTATCATTTCATAGTGTTTTTATGTCAATTGGTGGTCGCACACTGGACTGAATTTAATCTCCTGTTAGCAACAGTGCATTCACTTTTGCAGGCTTGAACTCGTAAATCAGTTGACATTAAATCCACAAGAGATGGAGCATGCAATATGCAGGGCCCAGTACATAATGGTAACAGAAACAAGGAGACTAATACACAGACACACACAGGCTAACACTCACAGCCCCATACAAAGACACATCCAATTACACATGCTAAAACATCCACACACCCTAACGTACACAGACATATACTGTCACGTGCAAAAGTGCACCGCACACACACAAAAGCCGCATTCAGACACACATTGATGCACACAAACTCTCAGACACACTCTCCCACAATGCATCTGTACAAACGGATAACTCTGCTCTGTTAAAAGCTCTGCTGGTGGCTACCCTGAAATGCTCAGAAGTTCTCTGTGTCGATAGGCGGCCCTGGTTCAGCTGCAGTGAGCAGGGAAGTTGTCTATTTGGTGACGTGTCGGTCCGGCAGCTGAGGCCTTCAAGCATTTTTATTACGTTTTTCTTATTACATTTCATTTTGCCCCACGTCGCAGGAGCACCGGCCCAACGCGGCCCTGAAAACCTTCTTACCGTGGGAATAAGTGCACAGGAGGCTGAGGGACCGGGAAAAGTTCAAAGAGCTGCCGTATAAACAATGCAAGTGTAGATAGATGAGCAAAACTGCAGTACTGGGGTGAAGAATCGTCGCTGTGCGTGCGTGCGTGCGTGTTTATAAAGCTGGGGTGTAATGGAAGGGGAGAACTTGAAAAAATGCACATATAGAAGGCCTGCTTCAAAATGTTCTGAATTTGCACTCATTTTGAGTGGTTTGAACAATCGCATCGTTAAAATCCCTTGAAGGGTGTTTTCACCCGTTTTTGGTGTTTTAAATAGAGAGGCCTTCTTTTCATCCACAAATTGTGCAGCATGCCTTGTGTTATACCCCGGGATGGTTCTGAGGCAGGCGCTGGGTAACGTGACGTGAAAGGAATAATTGGGGCCTTATTTCATCAGTGGCCGCACTACAGAAGGGAGTCGCTTTTACATTAGCATGAATTTGTTGCTTTTACTGTGCACGAGAGGGAGAGAGGTTGAGAAATATGTCTGCGTGTGCATGGAGATATGTGCACAGGCGCGTGTACACACATTAACACACAGAGACCATAGAGTGAACGAGAGAAAGACTGCAGATGTGCGATAAAAAATGATGTTTTGCTAGTGAACGAGAGAAAATGCAGTCGCAGGCGGCATGACGTGTGGGTGGGGGGGATCGCGTGGGGGGGTTGCGCGTGGTGGGGGTATGGGGGGCGTTTAAAAAATAAATAAAACTTACCTTCCCCCGGGTCCCGTGTTTTCCTGCTACTGCAGCTCTCCTCAGACAGGAAGCTGCCACCCACAGGCAGCCTCCCTCCCCTCCGCCAATCACAATGCTGCAATGGCAGTGTTGTGATTGGTGCGGCGCAGCGGAGAGCGCCCCTGCCGGGAGCCTAATCGGAGGCCCTTTTCTCAATGTAGGCTGCATGCAGCCTACATTGAGAAAAGGGAGAGTGCGCATGACTGCTTTGGTCGGCACCAGGCCGACCAAAGCAGTCAGGGCCCACAACAGTGGGCAAGCCACTCCCTCCCTTCCCTCGAGCGGGACCGCCCACCCGCCCGCCCACAACCAGGCACTACAGGCACTTCTCCTTTCTCGCAGTGCGAGAAGCAGAAACATAAAATGGTAGTTTTACCATTTTATGTTTCTGCTTCTCGCACTGCGAGAGCAGTGGGGCGATGCCCCCACGCCCCTATGGAGGAGCCGCCACTGGATCAGGCAATTACTGGGTTCCCCAGCAGCGGCCAGGTGCAGGCACGGGCACAGCAGCGAGGTCGTCGGGGGCAGCCAGGCGAGGAAAAAAACAGGTAACTGTGTGGGGATGCACTCCCCCTTAATCCTCACATGGCCGCCCCCGCGACTGCCCAGACGCCGCCCCCTCGCCCCCCAACCAGCCAATCACCTATCGCGGGCATCCCGCCCACGAAAATTCAAAACTGCGGCGCCACAGTTGGCGCCGCCCGGCACCGGTCAAAACCGGCCCACACCTGTCTTGGGATCCCGCCATAGGTTGGCGTTGCCCCCTAGGCCAGTCTCCTGAACAGTTGTCCTCTTAGATTGGTGTTGCCTGTGTTGTCACAAGCAGGCTGCTGGTTCGCCTGTAGTACATCTCCACCTTGCAAGTATATATGTTTTTGTCGCCATCTGCTGAACTGGTGAGGCGAAGATTCGATTGGTTCCAGTAGCATTTTTGGGAATGGTTATTGTTGTCTAGTTTTCCTTATGGCTTTCCGTTAGTAATTACTAGTTAGTAGAATTCCCCCTCTGTGCACATCAGTGCAATATCCACAAAATGACATACCGAATCTAGCAGAAAACATGTGTAACTGCCCCCCCCCCCATAATCTTCTCTGGTGATGGCAGATTCCATTACATGCAACACCACGAGAAAGCATTGTTACATCCATCCATCTATCTATACATACACACACATTTATATTGCATACATCCTCACGCACGCCTACAAAGCCCTCCACGACCGAGGACCCACCTACCTCAACCACCAACTGAACTTCCACCAACCCACTGGACACCTGCACTCTCTTTCACTCGCCCTGACACACACCTCCACATCCGTTGCAGCCGCAGCGGTGCCACTCCTTCTCCTACATCGCAGCCAAGACCTGGAACGAACTCCCCTCCAGCTCCCCTCGCTGGCAGACTTCAGAAAGAGACTCAATACCTGGCTCTTCGACGGAGACATAGCGCCCAGATACCCCTATAGGGTGACAGTGGTGCGCTTTACAAATGCTGTCTGATATATATATAATGACTTAGTGCGACTTTTAAGGCCACGTCTACACTTGGGGGAGAGAAAGTTTAGAGTCCTTTTATCCTGAAATAAATTATGATGCTAAATGATGCTATTGTTGTCACGACTATCGAGGGGTTGCGATACGTCACAATGAGAGACTATAGTTGTGTGGAGCTGTGTTGTAGCATTAGTGTCCAAACATGCTGTCTTTGGACCACAGAAGTGACTTCTGTTCTTGGCTTCGCCTACGTGGCTGAAAGGATGTGATCTTGGGCAAATTATTACTCATTATCCTTTAAACACAATCACCTTACGTGGCACAGTTTATAACATTCTTGATGCTTGGGGTGGGGTTTATTTTCCTTGTGTAAGTGTTCCATACATTGTGTGCACTACTGCATTGTGTAAACGAGTGGGTATGGACGGGCTGCCCATCAACCACCTGGGTAAGGGGGTGACTTGAGCAACTGTTCGAGATCCTAAGCGTCAGCACAGGCTCTTAATGCAACCATTAAAACCTACATAAAACAAATATTAATCTACAGTGATTCTGACACAATAGCATGCCGGGTTATAAGTCTGTAACCAGCGCAGCTTCATTAACTCTGCTCAGCCCAAGTGCCATCTGCCGAAGATCAGCGTGCGTCTGTGGTTTCCCGGGATCACGCTGACGCAGCTGCTCCCGGGCGTCGTATCAATCCTGTGCTTGTGCTTGGAGGCCATGAGCTGTTTCACAGTCTGTACCACTACTGTAGGGTGCCGTTCTGTCGCCCTGAATCACACAATAGCGGCCCCTGAGAACGGGGTGACGTGCATCTGTAAGGCAGCTCAGTGTGTTAAGCGACCGCTCCGGAGATCTGTGTTCAACATGCAGTTCACATTTTAACGCCGACTCCGTCGTCCATATTTCTGAGGTCGATAACATGCTTATTATTGTGCGGGGGTGATTGCTAGATATTAATCTAGTAAAAAAATACACTTTTGTTTATGTGTGTGCGATTACTTTTATAGAATCTTTAAAAAAAACGGAAATTCTAGTGTTGTCTCCGAAATGGAAGAACCGAAGTGGGCGGGGTGATTTAATTAATACGTTTTTTAATTGAATGATTTAATGACAATAACATACTTTACAGCAAGGTATACCTGCTGCAGTGGCTGCTTGCAGCACACAGGTCAATCCGGGGACTCACTCACAAGTCATTCACTCACCACTGTCTCCACCAGGAATGAGCCATTCTAAGGTGAGGGATTCTGAGATATTTACTCCTTCGATACCTAGGGCGTGGGGCAGGGCGCCTAAGTCGTGCCTCTGCAACTCACAGCTGAGTTCATTTTGTAGCAGCCCCCCCACCCCCTATCTCCTTGGGTACTGAGGGACCCCAATGCAGCCCCTGTGCAGAGGGGCCCCACCGTTCACGAGGCCCTGCCCAAGCCCTATGTCTGTCTCTGAGATGGCATGGCATGGCACACCGTCGAGTATCTCTAAGGCACTATTTAACGCTCATTAAAAACGTACAGCGCCACGAAGCTCCTTTCTATGGGTGGTCTGCTGTCGGCCAAGGATACGAGGCAGTTTCTGCATTCAAAGGTGGCCCATGTCTCAAGTCTGAGTAGTTACCTCGGGTAGTCGTTGAATCTCACATTGGGGGACATTTCTGCACAGTTCACGCCTTAAAGGCAGGCACTGAAAGCCCAGGATATTGACTTAAGGTCAGAAACCATTGCACGCACACTACACTGTGCACTATTCCCAAGGTCTTGACAGGAGGTAGGAGAGCCCTATAGAAATAATAAATTCCTAGTGCCTGCTACAGGGTACTGATGTGGTCTAGTGGATAAACTTCCCACTCTATCCAGGGGACCTGGTTTTCGAATCCTGGCTTCTCCACCTGAGCATATGCTGTGATCTTGCACCAATCACTTCCTTTACCTGGGCCTCAATTTTCCCATCTGTCCAATGCTGGAGGTTACTGTCAAGTGCCTGATTCAGAGCTGTCTACTCTCCTGGGCCTGCCACGAAACGACACCCAATACTTCACTATATTTATGTTTATATCACATAGGTGTTTATTTCGCATGAACCTAGTTAGGCAGGAACAGAGAGTGTTACAATATGTAGGATACTGGGGAGCGATCGAACTTGTGTACCTCAAACGGGCACTAAACAATTACTTTACATTTTATGTAATTTTTGGGCACAAGGAGATGAAGTAATTTGCCCAAAATCACACGATGTTGAATTAAGCAAGGAGGCCAGGATTCAAATCTAGGCCCCCAGGTTGCCAGGCCGTCCACTCTAGCCATTAAAGCACACCTCCTCCTTCTCTGGTTCGTCCATAGCAACCCCCACATTGGAACTATCCAGCTACCTATCATATGTGGTATGATATCACAGCAGGAAATTCACAATCTGCAAACAGTTTAGGTAAAATTCAGAAACGTTCTACATTCCCCATCAGGAACCTTTCCCCCTCCATTGGTATATGCCCTCCTGCGTCGACCCTCTATGACCCTCCTTCTTCCTCACTTGATGGTCAGTCTTGCAGGCAAGGTTTTAGCGGGAGGAGGGGTGGGGGGGAGGTTGCAAGCCCACCCAAACATGACTTTGGCCCTCCCAGTCACGGCAGAAGGTGCCATGGACAACACACCTGTTAAGTGCTTTTTCCATGTCGATGGCCGATTGTGATGGTTTTTTTCAGTTTGTTTACTTTAATTTTCAGTCAGTGGTCCTTAAAGAACCTCTAGAACTCATATAAAGTGCTTTGTTTTTATAATGAGTGTTTTTTGTATGTAATGATATAGGGCAAATATACTGGCTTTAGGTGATTTTCCTTATTTTTGTACCTGCTCAGGTAAAAATTATGATCATGCCTGTAGAAAAAAAAAGTCCAGGTGGCAGCCGTACCCCATGCCTGAAGCAAGCTGCTGTTGGGTCACTGGGGACAGGGGTACCTGCCAATGATGCAGCAGGTACAGTGGCACCAGGGCACATGGCTGTGAATGGCCTTCTGCACCTCAGTTATGGCTGTTTCTGTGTGGTGGTTCTGAGAGTGTTTACGTATTTCAGCCCGTGTGCAATACGCACAGTGATACATAGTAGAATGGGGCATGAATTAAACTATTCAGATAGTGGCGGTGCATGCCTCATTGGATGAGCAGCTACGAGGGAATCACAAATGCCCCCCCCCCCCCATTACCTAAGAATTGGGGCCTGATTTAGAGTTCAGCGGATGGGTTACTCGGCCACAATCGTGATGGATGTCCTGACCGCCGTATTACGATTGCCACTGGATATAATGCACTTATAATATGGTGGATGGGATATCCGTCACGTTTGTGATGGAGTAACCGTCCATCGAACGCGAAAGCAGGCCCTTGCTGTGTGGTTGCAATGCCTACTAGTGTATGTTTGTCTGTCTGTTCTCTGCCAGGTGTTTTCGTAAAGTAAATAACCATGTTATCTCAAATAAGAGATTGTGCTGGGCTGACTTCCCTCTCACTAGCAGGGCAGGGTGACAAATGTGTGCATTTCATATTCTGGTATCTTGTTACAGCTCCCTCGGCCCATAGAAACAATTCCTGGAGCTAGGCCTGCTGTCTTGTCTCTCTCTTGTATTGCGCTGCCTTGCTTTTAAAGATAGGCTTTCCCTCACAATGTTGTTTGCGTTTACATAGTGCCAGCTGCCATTGTTAAAGGATCGTAGCACGCGGAGTAGCTCTGCGCCATTTTGTGCAGCTCTGGGAAGATGACAGTGCTTAATTTGGGATGGTGCTCTCAGGTGGTGGGCACCGGCAACTCTGTTTGCGGACTTGGATTTATTTTCCCATCAGAAGACATTGAGTTAGAGAAAGAGAGAGAAAGGTGGAACATGTAGAAAGAAGTAGAAAGAAGGAGAAAGATGGGAAAACAGTGACAAGGGGAGAAAGCAGCGATTAAAAATAACCCACGAGCAAGCGGAAGAGACAGGAAGTGTAGGGTGGGTGAAGAAAGAGGCACGAGGTGGCATCAAGGCTTGGCATGGCAGCACACAGCTCTCAGTAGGGCCAAAGGTGGACTGCAACGGAAAACTCGGGGGGCATGCACTTTGCTTTATTTTTATTTATTTTTCTTTTACAAAGTAAGCACCGGGAAGGCAATCGCCCGGACTATCGATATTTCCACGTATCTGGAGAACACCGAAGATGAAAATATTGCGTAAAACACCACAGAATGTCAGCTGCTGGAAGAAGTAAAGGCCCCAGAATCCGGGCTTTCTGGCTTGTGCTGTGCGTTAGGCTGGCGCGTGCCACAGAACATTGGCCTCTCTGCGCCTGACTGAAAATTTTAATTGTGGCGCACAGTTGGCCTACATCAGAAGCCTGCCACAGCATGTGTCATTCCTTGGAAACAGCTCCTTGAGAGGGCTTCCAACATTGTCTGTGTGAAGCAGGCATTCAGTCACACTTAGTTTAAATTTAGATTGCTGGGAGGTCAAAGGACTGTGACGTAGGCAGCAAATAAAGCAAGGGTAATGACGCAGACATTTCGAACAGAGACAAACAAAAACAAGGGGCTTCAAAAATATTTCCCATAAATAGCTATCAACCTATTAATCTAATCCTTTAGGCTCAGGTAGTCGAATGTTAGGACCATGTGTCCGGTAGTGTTGAGGGTGGACGTGCTCGAAATAATGAAATTAGGCAACATGTTTTTTCCAAACTCTGGGGGATATTACCAAGAAATTGCGATAATTATCGCAAAGCGCGCTTAGCGCTGTTTTTTTTTATTGCCGGCTATCGCTGGATTTCATTGCTGAGATAACGCGTTATTATCAACGCTTATCTCCAAGGCGATAGAAAATCCAGCGATAGCGGCGAAACCCAGCAATAGCGCGAGAAATCCAGCGATAAATCCAACGCGCTAATGAAAAGCTTGCTAATAGGCAGGTGAAGACTTAACCTTACAATCCACCTCCCATTGACTAGAATGGTTAAGTCAGGTTTTTAGCAGGTGTTAGATTCCAGCGATAATCGCGGTTAGCGCAAATTTTTTTATCGCTTCGCGGGCATTGCTAATAGGGGGAAGTTGTGTTTGCGACTGTTTCAGTCGGTTTAAGTTGGGAACGCCTACTTTGCATGTCATTAGCGATATATATCGCTGACATGCAAAGCGGCACCAAAACGGTCACTTTCGCCTTAAAGCTGTCGCTAACAACTGTTAGCGACAGCTTGCTAATAGGGCGATAGAAATATCGCTGCTTTAGCGGCAAAAAGTGCCGCTAAAGCGGCGATAAGGCCCTTGCTAATATGCCCCTTTGTCCGGGTTCGCCAAGGCGAAGTTTCCTGACATCGGCCACTTTGAAGGCGAGTGGAAAACCTTCGCTCTCCCTGAGTTATGTTATGTTATGTTAAGCTGATTTATAAAGCGCGCGGCTGCCCCAGCAAAGGGGCGTCCTGGCGCTGAAACCAGATTAGCGCAGCTGGTAACAACAGAACACCTTATAGCGAAGGGAACAGAAACGTTTTAATAGCTTTACGGAAGGGCAGATAAAGCTTTAGGCTGCGGATGGAAATAGGAAGGGAATTCCAGAGTCTAGAAGCCAGCACCCGGAAGGAGCGGCCACCAGCACGAGCCCTCCTCACCCTGGGGACAACCACAAAATTCTGTCCCATAGAGCGGAGTTGGCGGGAGGGGGTGTAGAAAGAGTGCAGGTTTGACAAAATACTAGGCGATGAAGAGTTGAGGATTTTAAAAGTAATGCAGAGGGCCTTGAATTCCACACGCCTAGCAACAGGCAGCCAATGAAGGCAGCGTATTGCATTCGAGATAGAACACCGCCTTGGCAAGCCAAGGAGCGCTCGGGCCGCTGCGTTCTGGACCCTTTGTAGTCTGACAATCTCAGCCTGATTGGCCCCGATGTAAAGGGAGCTGGCATAGTCCAGTCTGGACAGAATCAAGGCCTGGACGACAACCTGCCTGACTGAAGGGTCGAAGAAGCCCAGCAGGGGTTTAAGCCCCCGCAGTATCCTGAAGCACGTCCCTGCCACCTTCTTAGTTTGAGTTCTGAAGTTAAGGGCAGTGTCAAGCCAGACCCCCAGGTTTTTTACCGCCTGTTTAGGAGCGGGTGCCGACCCCAGTGCGGCGGGCCACCAGTGCTCACACCACAACTCTGAGTCTCTCCCCACTAACAAAACCTCAGTCTTACTAGCATTGAGCTGTAGACAGTTGGCATTCATCCACCCCGAGACAGCCTCGAGATCGCTGCAAAACTTGCACGCGTCTCGAGTAGTGTCATCGGTGAGAGTGACTATCAACTGGGTATCGTCTGCATACGACACCACTGTGAGCCCTCTGTTTTTTGCCACTGTTGCCAGTGGTTGCACATACAGGTTGAACAGGGTGGGGCTCAAAGCCGAACCCTGAGGAACCCCCTGCTTGATGGCATAGACTCTGGACGAAAAAGGAGGGGCAGTCAACTGGAAGGTCCTCCTAGAAAGAAAGGAGGCAAACCAATCCAGGGCGCCATCTGCTATGCCTACCTCCTCCAAGCGCCTGAGCAGAATCTGGTGGGAGACCGTGTCGAACGCGGCACTGAGATCAAGCAGAGTCAGTGCCGACGTACGACCGGCATCTAGGTCCCATCTCAGATGTTCGGTGACAGCAAGAAGAGCAGATTCCGTGCTGTGACCAGGACGGAATCCATTCTGAGATGGGTCTAGGAGATTGTTTGCCTCCAGATACTCCATCAGGATAGTATTAACGTGAACCTCAGAAATGTTTGAGACCCAGGGCAGGAGGGAGATGGGGCGGAAACTCTCCAGCTTAGTAGCGTCCAGGTTAGGTTTCTTTAGTAGGGGGACCACTTTAGCATGCTTCCACGTGCATGGCACAGTCGCCATAGAAAGGGAAAGATTGATCACATGGCACAAAGGGGGATGAGCACAGGTAGAATTCTCATCGCATAGGCCGGCTTCAGTGGGTCAGACGGAGAACCGGACTTGACCTTCCTACATATCACCGATAGTTTCTCCTGAGAGATGGCGGGGAGAGTAGTCAGCGTGTACGAAGTGGGGGACCGGGCCATGGGGACGGAAACTGATGCAACCTGGGGGAAGGATTGATAAATCTTTTCCACCTTCTCCACAAAGAAGGAGGCCAGGGCATCGCATTGATCATCAGATGATAGCGGGGTGGCAGTCAGGGCTGTAGATGATTGCAGCACTTTCAATAACGAGAAGATGCTTTTAGATGGATTAGTGCTGCTCTTGATCTCCTCCTGAGTGCAAAGCTGTTCCCGTTCTTCTTGAAAGACATGTGACTGGAAGGTTTTCAGTTGTGAGGGTGTGCCGCAGCCCTATCAGGTGAAGTCTGATGGAATGCATTACATTCCGTGGAACACAGGGTCTCATTCCAGCTGTAGAGTTATACTCAGGGCCACTGGAATTATGCGGCAGAAGAGGGCCAAATTATGGGGCAGGGTTGGATTATGCAGCAAGAAAAGGCAAATTATGTGGTGTGATGCAGCATATTTTTAAATAGTATTACTTAATTCTTTTGTATTTTTTACACTTGTTTAACACTGTCTGGGTATTGGGTGCACCTCATTAGTATTAGTTTAATACCCAAATTTAACAATAAGCAACTGAAAGGTGACCAGTCAACCTTTGCAAAAGGCCTTCCACTGCACTGTAACACGTGCCACTGCGGTTTTAGTAACTTTTGAGCTAGAAACAAATTGTTTTTTTGTTCAAATCTGCAGATTATGCAGCAGATAATGGATTATGTGGCAAATGCGGAAAATCTATAACTAAGCAAAAATCACTGCGGCTGCACAATCACATAATTCCAGTGGCGCTGGTTATACTAATGCTAGTGCAGTGGCAATAGAATCTTCACTTCTACTAGGCCTTTCGGTCCTATTTTTGACTTTAAAAACACACTTTTTTTCTTCACCCTCCAGCATGTTTGCTCTATTTAAAAGAAGCGCAGTTTAAGTTTTTGGGTAGCTCAGTCGTTTCTCATCGAAACACCAGGGTTATTTCACCTAAACCATAGCTAGGGGTACTGGAATTGACATCGCATGTCTTTGATCCACTCATGATTTTACAGGAAGTGATATCACATGACATTTGAGGAGGATGATTTCACAAGAAGTGACATCACACAGCGTTTTTTCCAGCAAAATCACAGTAATTGGATGAAAAAATGCTAAACTGAGTGAAACATTAACAGAAAAATAAAAAACCTCAACAAAGTGGATAGAGGGGAGTGATAAGCTTCTCAAGTGGGGGCAAAGTAGGGCTTAATTTGAGACGGTGGTTGCAGGTGGGGCCCACCGGCACTCACAGCGGTGGACTGGGCTTATTTTTCTGCAACAGACTATGACCCAGAGCAAGAGGAAGAAACACACAAAAGGGTGAAAGAAGGAGGAAGAGAAAGACTGAAAAACAGTGACAAAGTGTGAAAGCAGGAATGAAAAAGAAACTGCAAAGAGTGAGATAAAGAGTCAGGGAGTGGCTGGTGATGGATTAATGACGTATGAGGTAGAATCAAATATATGTAGCCAAGATATTCAACATCCACAACCTTCACTAGAGCCCCCGTGGCACTCTTAGCAAAAATATCGACACCAACACTTATTCTTATACAAGTCAAGCACTGGAGCAAAGAAATACAAATGCCACCGCGTTTTGACCCTTAAATGTCATACTATGTTATGTTATGTAAATGACACCTCTGCCATCAGTCACAGGGCCACAGAACGCCTGACGATCAGTTCCCTGCTGATTCCTAGTAACCAGGAGTAGCACAAAAGTGTCCCTCACTCATCTCCCTTGGAGGCAGAGATCAGGAAGGCTCGGATCAAGAGCTGAGCCTCGACAAAGCATGTGGGTTGCAGTGAAAACCGTAGGGTTCACAGATGCAACCTCTCATAACCTCTAAATGGCATTCGTGTGCCTAAGGCTGTTCATCAGAAGATCTGCTCTTTGAGAGCTGATGATTGACGTGGCTCCTACCTGAATGTAGGCTTGTTTGAGGGTTGAGGATGGTCATTTATTTAACCCGGATCCTGTGTCTGTGAGTGACGCGTGTTTTCAAGGTTCCTAGTTTGGATAGTGCACCATCGCGAACATCCAGTAGCGACTGGCAGGGAACGGCGATAGAGGGGCGGGGTAGCGGGGGTACGGGCAGAGGAAAACAAATATACCACTTACCTTTTCGCCTGCCGCCGCCTCGCTGCCGTTCAGCTTCCTTCTTCTTGCAGTCCCAGCAGCAGGAAGCACCCGGCTCCCGGGCTCCTCTGAGCCAATCACAACGCTGCAATGCAGCGTTGTTATTGGACTGAGCACTGTGGTTCGGTGCTCAGACAGAGACTGGGGAGCTTTGCATGTTCCTCACCAGGCTGTGTAATGCAGCATGGTGGGTAACATGGAAAGTGCGCAGGACTGTTTGGTCGGCCCAAGAGGGCCGGTCAGGTACACTTAGGGAATGTGCAAACCACTCCTCCCCCTGTGCCATCAGCCCCGCCCGCCCTAACCCAGTCCTGCAGCTACAAATAATAAAATGATAATAACAACGTTATTATCATTTTATTTTTGCTGCTCCTGTCTGAGAGCAGTGGGCCGACGCTCCTCCGCCCTAGCGGAGGAGCCGCCCCTGCCAACACCCCTTGGTGCTATCCCGGTACCTCAGTTCTGTATGTTCAGACTGCTGATGATTTTCTCTTATTTTCACACAGTCTGCATTAGATTTAAATGTATACAAATAAAGCCATCTTCAAAGCATGGTACAACTGTGTGTGTGTATATAGTTTGCATTTACTGTTAGGTAGTAATGAAACAATACTTTAATTTGGTAGCAATTTTTTTTTTATTTGCAAGTTTTAATGATCAAAGTTCGCTTCATGAGGATGTAAGTGAAGTAGGCTTTTCCAGCAATGGTGCACAACCTACGCTATATATGCATGCCTGGGCCCCTGCAATGTATGGGTACCATTTGCATCCAGGCCTGGTCTAATGCTACACTGTGGAGTGAGGCGTGTCCTTCGTACATCTTACTACCCCCACAACTCAAGTGCGTAGTAGAAAGGAATGCATAGACCCTGTTCATATATCCTGAAAAGAGAACTCATCAATGTCTGCAGAAGTACCTACTTTATCATGCAATTCGACCCGAAGGCATTGGAGCGCTTTACATGAGCACCAGTTACATTACACAAGGACGCATTCATTTCTAGGCAAGGGGAGATCAAGTGATTTATCCAGAATTACAGGCATATGTGCATCTAGACATTTGTCCATAAAACATTCTAAAAAAAACCACACTTAACAATTAAAACATTTAAAAGGACCCCCCTCCTGGCTACCGTACCCCCCAACCCACTACATTTCATAATTAAAATTATGTTTAACAGGTCGTAAAAACCGAGCAATTCCAACTGCCACATCAAAATATCGCATTTCAGACAATAGCTCCACAGCTTTATTCCTATGGAGAGCATCATATTTAAGAAACAGAGGTCTTAAAAACTTGATTCGGTTTGCGAGATAAAAGACGCAGTCCATAAGAATATGCGTAAGGGTACATTTAACTTTCAAGGGGCAGGGGCAGAGACCACTATTGTTCTGCACCCTAGTCCTGTGTGGGCGGGATGAGTAGATTGGATTGCATCCCACCCTGGCCCTTAATATTTAATTTCTCAATCCTGGGTCTGGTAATCGTGATAAATAAGAGAAGACACTATCCTGGCCCAATGTAGCAATCGAAAAGCTAATGGATGATCTCTTCTTTAGATACAGCAGGTCAATCGATTCCGACGCCGTAGCAACAGATTCTCGCTGTGCTCGTTTGCCTGGAAAGGGGAGCCTGGATGTAACTGTACCACTATTTAAATGGAGGTTCCTAAGTGCAATTACTCTGGTTCTTACGGCCTTTGCCCACATCCTTTCACTGCTTTGAATTTCTTCCCAACACAATTTGGAGACTTTAACCACCTCATCATCCTCCAACAATGTGTTAAAATATCTTAGAGCCCGAGTAATGGCCGCCATGTTCCAAGAGACCAGATTGCACTCTCTCCTTATGGCCTGAACCATGGTACCTTGGGGAAGTGATAGGAGACTTTTAAGCACTACCCCTTCCAATCTATCCCATTCATAGGTTGGATCAAGGGAAAAAACCTCTCACCCATACAGGCCTAGCGGAGGTATCTTCCCTTCATAAGCCTTCAATAATGGGACATGAGAGAGCCCCCCGAACCTGCCATTAAATCTTGACAGACAGCTGGCCTGCAATAGGGCCTTCTGCTTCGTGGCATCCCAATGCGCACCCCAATTCAGATTACTCCTAAAAACTAAGCCCAGATATTTATATTGATCAACTTGCTCCACCACCTGCGTACCTAGATACCAGGAAAAACTCTGTACCTTTTTTCCAAAGATCATGATCTTGGTCTTTTCCAAATTGATACAGAGCTGGTTTTGCTTGCTATAAGTTGCCAGAGCATTGAGTTTCCTCTGCAGACCAATTCGGGTATAATCCAATAATACCAGGTCGTCTGCATAAAGCAGATAAGCAATATGCTGGTTCCCAATTTTTGGCGAAAAGGACTTGGATTGGGAAATAAAGGTTGGAAGGTCGGCCAGAAATAGACTAAAGTGCAATGGTGCCAGAACGCACCCCTGGCGCAGGCCGTTGTCAATAGAAATTCTTTCTGATAACCGACCCGACTTATCCAACTCCACCTGAGCCCAATTACCAGAGTGCAAAGATTGGAGTTCCCCGAAGAGGTTGGGTGGTAGGTTCCAGGCGGCAAGTTTCCCCACAGAGTATCCCTATCCACAGAATTGAAAGCTGTCCGGAAATCTACAAAGCAACAGCAAGGCCTTTGGTTTCCCTCCAGAGCCTTTCGAATAATGGCCCACAGAGAAAAACAGTGGTCTATGGTGGAATGACCCTCACGAAAGCCCCCTTGTTCCAGTGGGATTCTCTTAGTTTCAGTGGCCCAATCTTCGAGTTTAGCTAGGATAATTTTGGAAAATATCTTTAATGAAATATCCAAGAGGCTTATAAGCCTATAATGCATCAGGTCTGTACCACTCCCTTTTTTTAAAAACGGTTTCACTATGGACCCCTTCCAGGAAAAAGGGTAAAGGCCAGACACAGCGATCCAACTAAATAAGGAGGAGTAAATCGTAGCCCACCAGACACTATTTGTTTTAGTTATTACTGCTGGGATGTTATTGGGGCCAGCGGCTCGGGAGAGTTTTACTCTCTCGATAACCCCTTTTACTTCCTTTACCAGAATTACAGGATGTTGAGCCGATGCTGACTCAACCCTAGTTCCCCAGTTCCAAAGTCGGCAGCTCTGCCATAGCACCGCATCCTATCCATGTCTTCAATAGAATAGTAATCCATGGCACACACCACACTAGCACATGTGCGGTATGTGAGAACACAAGAGATGTAAGTAAGGGCACATATATTAAAACTAAAGTCTTATCTTCATGTCGAGTTTGTTAGAGTTTGTTAGCGGAGTGCAAGAAATCCTATGAGACTTACCAATGAAAAAAGTGCTTGTAAATTACCACAAAGAATGTTGTCCCCCCCTCTACCTGTCTGCACAAAATATTGATTAAAAAACTTGAGGTGGATAATCCAAGGGCCAGATTTACTAATTTTTCATGCAACGCAGCGCAGCAGCCAAATTTGTGTTGCGCAAGTGAAAAAACAACACAGAGCCATATCTACTAAGATTGGCCTGCTGCTGCTTTCATCCCCTCCACGGACACCCAAAAAGGTTGCACGTGTGCAATGCACAGTCTCACAGGTTGCACAGGGGAGTGTACACTGTCTAGCATAGGACAGAAGCATCCCTTTCAGTACACATTTCTATGCTTAGCTAAACTCAGAAGAATCCTATGTTCTGGACGTGTGGTGTGCAATGAATCATTTAAAGAAATAAATTAATTTTTCCTTGTTAATGCTGTTAGTTTTGGACCCGAAGCCCAGTCTGGCCATCTTAGTAGATCTGACTTTGCATCAAAACCTATAGGTGTTTGTGCTGATCCACCGCAGTAACGTCCTTGATGCAAAGTGACACAATTGATGCAAAGGGTTTTTTGTGCTAAGAAAAAGGCACCTTTCTAGTGCAAAACTCCCTTTGCGCCGGATAATAAATACCCTTGCAAGACTTTGCATCATGTGCATCGATTTCTGCCCCCGCGGAGCTACAGGAAATCTGGGCCCAAGTGTCAGCTTAATTCTATGTAAATTCACTAAATGGCACATTTTTAGCACACCAAAAAGTCATTTTCTAATGGACATCTGAGCTCAACCACTACTACAGTCATTATTGCCAATTCTAATTATATACACACCCACAAAAAAACACAGGCATGTGTACTCACACACAGCATATGTGCATTAGATTAATGCATCTCCTTCCAGGCCATTAAACATTTCCTGGCGGAGGATGCAATATTGATGGGGAAGCATTGATTGGAACTTAACCCCAGCCAGATAGAGTCGTTATTAATAGGGTCACAAAAGAACTAGGCACAAGAGGCGATTCAGCAGCTATTAATCAGCGCTGCACAAAGGTCGTAGCGATTCCCCGACCCCCCATGGATCTCCCAAGGCACCGCCAGCTATATTAATCAGCGCTGCACAAAGGTCGTAGCGATTCCCCGACCCCCCATGGATCTCCCAAGGCACCGCCGCCACCAGTGAAAGGATACATTTTAGGCAGGCAAGAGAAAACTTCAGCTTATTAGGGTGTGCCTGATTTCATCAGCTTAACATGGAAAGGGTTTTAACCAGCGCTTTGCAGAGCAGATCCCCATCCCTAGCAGGAAGTTAAAATAACGCATCGATCACTATAACTTTTTCATTTGCATTACTTTCAATACGAATGGCGCATAGACCAGAGGTGCTACTTTAATTCTGACTAGTTTGTGCAAGGAAAGTTTCAAGGTGATTCGTAAAGCGGGGGCCGAGAAAAAACGGGGGCCCGAAAATGAAAAATCTGCATGTATTTTCCATAGATTGATTTGTGATTTTGTGTAAATCTGTTCAGTAATTTTTATTAAATGATTATCTATCTATCTATCTATCTATCTATCTATCTATCTATCTATCTATCTCTGGACTGGGAACTTAAAACAGCCCTGGCCCTGGCAAAGTATAAATTCAGCCCCCATGTGCAAACGTGCTAACGCGAGCTAGAACGAGAGCAACTCTTTCAAGTTGCTGCCCGGATCGCGTAACGTGCACTACCACTCCTGAAGGCCGAAACTGGCCTCCAAATGTCAAAACCGGCCTCCTGGGACTGGAACTCCAGTCTCCCAGGGGACTGCCCGGCTGATATATATAGATATATATATATATATATTCACGTTCACTACAGCGATACATAGACGTAGGAAGGATACCTAGAGGCTTAAGAATACTACTGGCACCAAGCTATGAAAATCCAAATGCTAACATGATGCGTGAGTGGGCGGAGTGTAATCTTGAGTCCTCCAAACGTCTGGTTTGATTTTAATAAAATATGCGGATATCGACCGTGCGGCACTATTGGAAGAAATAGATAAAATCAATGAGGAAATTGAGAGTATGGGCCATACAGATGAGACAGCTAAACTCCGTAGCGAGATGCTACTAAGATTGAAAAAAGAAGAAGACAAGATCAAAGAACGCAAGACGTTCAAATTCCACAGAGACAAGACTGATTATGAACTCGGGCAAATTTTTACTTTTGCAAAAAAATTTGAGGCATTAAGAGCATCTAAGTACAAAGCTGTTGTGGATACTAAAATGGACACACCGCGGGGAGCTGAAGCAGCATCCAATACGTCTCAGTCAGACCTTAGTTCAGCAGTAGACCGTGAGTCAGAGCCTGACTCAAAAAATCCCAGGAGAGGTCAACAACCCCCGAAACCTTCTCTGACTGATGAGCTGGGTTTTTTATGTTACGACAGGAGACAAACCCTCCGACCAAGAACGCAAAAAACAGATGCTCAGCAAATAGGAATTACAAGCGAAACCAAAGGAGGAAGGCAAATAGGGAAAGCGACAAATCAAAGAAATCAAATGAGAGGCCGGTGGAACAACAAAAAGTAGGCAACAGTGATAACAACATACTTATGAATTTATCTAAGATGCCTCTAACTAAATCAGAAGAACAAATCCTCAGCTTAGGATTGTCGTATTGCCCAGACAACAATTTCAATTATGTGAATACTCGATTGGATATTTACAAGAGTGTCAGAAAACTGAAATTGAAGAAATATCATACACTTGTAAATAAAAACTCAAGACAAAAACTCGATACTAAAACAATGGAATCAGATTTACCACCAAATCTGATGCAAACTGACTTACCGATTTTGAATGAGTTGCAGGAGTTATGGGACAACAATGACTCCAATCCCCCTGACAGTGGCCCACTTGAGAATCCAGAAGTGGAAGGCATCATATTAACAACAGCAATAAAGGATTGCAATATTGGTCCCACTCCCTTTAAACCAAAGTCGACGTTTACTCCTATTGCTCCCAGAGACTCAATTGACATTTTCCATGAATTGGTCGTGGGGCAAATTAAGGAACTATCTCATAAAGTCCAGAAAACGAAAACAACATACAACTGGCGGGACCGAAAATACAATGAGCTCATGACCAAACTACAAGAGAACAACCAAACAGTAATAAGGAACTCTGACAAGGGGGGCAATATAGTACTATGGTCCAAGGAAGCATATACCACAGAAGCCTTTGCCCAACTCAATGACAGATCATGTTACCTTAAAAGCAGCATCTCTAATGTAAAAAACATGTACACTGAATTTTATTACAAACTACAGGCATGGAAAAGGAAGGGGTTAATCACGACACTAGAATATACATTTTTGAAAAAAGAGAATCCCACAATACAGACAATGTATTTCATCCCCAAAGTGCACAAAGACCCTTTAAACCCGCCAGGCAGACCCATCATTTCTGCTAGAGATAGTCTGTTAGAGCACACATCCCAATATGTGGACTTTTTTCTACAAGACCATGTGAAGGCCTTACCATCTTACATATGAGATACCAGTGACTTCTTAAGAAAACTGTTGAAGTTCTAATGGAAAAATGGGTATCTATTGATGGCACTTGACGTAACCTCTCTATATACCAGCATCAAACATATAGATGGGGTGAGGGCCTTGGAACACTATCTCGACAAAAGACCTGGCAACTCAACAAAGCATAATAAAATGTTGATTGAAATGGTTTTATTCTGCCTTAATAATAACATATTCATGTTTAACAATATTCTGTACCAACAGACGAGAGGTGTGGCAATGGGGGCCAGCTTCTCTCCCAGCTATGCATGTCTACACATGGGCTGGTGGGAGGAGCTGGTCCTCCGAGTCAAACACAATGAATTTGTGCAAAGTAACTTTAAGCTGTGGTTACGCTACATAGATGATTTATTTGTGGTCTGGGAAGGAACTCAAGATCGAGCTAATGAATTTGTGAAAGCTATCAATGCTAATGACATTAATTTACACTTTACTGCAAACATCAGCAATACTACTGTCAATTTTCTCGACACACAAGTATACATCAAAAACAACAAAATTGAGATGAGGCTTTACCGAAAAGAAACGGCGGGCAACTCAGTGTTGCACGCCAGCAGTTCTCATCCGCGACACTTGATAAACAGTATACCCTATGGTGAGATGCTGCGCCTTAAGCGAATCCACAGCGACAATGCAGATTTGATAGAAGCCCAGGCAGCTAGCAGAGACAGATTTCTCGAATGTGGATATTCTCGCAAGATTGTAAACAGGGCCATTCTGAAATCTATGACTAAGCTTAGGGAAGATCTACTCAGGGATTTGCAATCTGATTACACTGAGGGCCCAGAAGAAACATTTGGAGTAGATACCAGTATCACTACTGAATTCAGGATTATAATGGGATACAGTAAACAACACAAGAGTATCCAGTCAATCATTAAACGTAATTGGTCCTTATTACTTAATGATCCAGTCATTGGGCCAACACTACCTTCAAAAGCTTCTATCACATACAGTAGAAGTCGTTCCATGAGGGATAATTTGGTGAAAACCAGCCCGGAGGTCATTGAAGGGACTAATTGGCTACAAACTCACAAAGGCTTTGATAAACTTTGATAAATACAAGGTCTGTAAGGCATGTCAACAGGGGATAAATAAGAGTACATACCAAACCCCGTTCAGTACCAAAGAACATAAGACAACCAAACTCTTGACATGCAAGACTGAGTATGCAGTCGATGTACTGATATGCCCATGTGGTCTACAGTACATAGGGAGCACTAAGCTACAAGTACACAAAAGAGTGCTCCAGCACATGCGTCCTTTAACCAATCAAGATAATACCTACCCAGTGGGCAGGCATTTCAAAGAGCTGCACAAATCCAACAGTCATGTCATAGATGCAGTCCCTCCCAGCAGAAGAGGAGGAAATAGAGAGAGTAGACTAAGAAAGTTAGAAACAGGGTGCATCTTAGACATGGATTCTAAACACCCTGGTGGTCTAAATGTATCTGAGGACCTCCACACATGCCTATAATGGTTGACACCTTTATCCATTTCAGATAGCAACTGGAACATTGCCAATTATCATCTTAAATACATTTTAAATATATTTTAAATATATTTATTTTCTTACGACAAGGCTTTTTATCCAATATTGAATATTTAACATTTTACACATATTTATATATTTCTATAGGTAATTTTTATTAATATGTGATGTTAGTTATATTTATACTTATATTGGAGATGACTATTATGTCTGTCAGCCTTATTTTGTATCCATACTACTCAATGTATGCCATGATTCAAGTGGATTACTAGCTAAGTGGTATTTAAACCGATAATGTATTTGGCAGTATTTACGTGATTCCACAATTGAGTACCCCCAGGAGGAAAGCAATTTCAGTATAACGGGTACAAATATTTGTCACTTCCCGCACTATGCACTTTATAATTCTCACTTCTTCATTTTGCACTTTTGCACTTTGCACTACAGCATTTTAGTTATAGCAATATTGACATGTATGGACAGGGAATACACATAAAGTGTCCCAGGCTTGGGGCACATACAAACATGCATAACGGGTATCAAACTTATGAATTACCAACGCTAAGATGAAAAGATACACGTGTGTATGAGCCACAATATGACTATGATTGGCCTAGCATGTGCTCAGTGTATTATATAGCAACGTAATAATTCTAAAAAACCATGTTTCGTTGTCTTTTTAATCTGAACAAGTCCAATATTAGGCAAAGTTGTTATGACGTGGCCTTTTAACAAACGATTGATTTTAAGATACATGTATATACCTTTTATGCCTCTTCTTAAAACCCGTTGAAGTATATGTCTTCTATGTCTATTGCTGAGGTTTGCACGTGGTACAGCCACACTCGCACTTGTCACTTTAAAAAGGAGATTGCATCAATGAGACCAAGTCATGTGATCAAGGTTTGTCCGAAGCCGAAATTCGTAATGACGACTGTAATAAAAATAAATTTTGAAGCACTGAATTTGTGGTCCATATCCGTCTGTGGAGAAATCCGGGTAGCACTGGAATGGAAGGATATATATATATATATATATATATATATATATATATATATATATATATATATTCTCGTTTAACTCCGTCTTGGGAATTCCTTTCTTGGAAAAAACGGGCACGGACCACAGCGTTGTGCAGCAGAAGTATTTTTTTATTTTTGCTCCAGGACCTCTACAGCCATGATCACATGACATGCTCTGTCAGGTGAGCAGTTTTTTTATACCATTTTTTTCCCTTTCTTTTTTACTTTATTTTCCTTTTACTCAACCAGTGTTTAAAGTGACAAGTGCAAATAAACAAGTAACGTAAAAACAGATGATAAATTCAACTATTAGGGAAATGAATGGCAAAATAGTTGCATTCCTGTGACTATTACGGTAGAATACCTTAATAACATTCCCAATAACAGTTGTAAAAAATTGTATCAAATGATTACATTTCATCAATTGAACCTGTAGCTAAAAATTCCTTGTAGTTGATAATGGGAGAGAACATGATTATAAAAGTGTCTAAAATCATGTATAAAAGAACATATATATATATATATATATATATATATATATATATATATATATATATATATATATATATATATATATATATATATATATATATATATATATATATCTATCAACCTTAGCCCAGAAGCATTTGAGCACTTTCGAAGAGCACCAGATTTCATTCTGATTTTCTTTTGTTTCATAGGCAAGGGGCGATTAATTGATTTGCCCAAAAGCGCAGGATTTTAAGCTGACGCCCGGACTCGAACCGTGTTTCCCTAGGTCCAAAGTGGGCAGCTCAGCCCTAGGCTACATGTCCTCCCCAAGTGAAAGGCAAAGCAGGATACTGCATGCTTGCCAATGACCTATGGCCCTTCCTCTGTAACAATTTGGCAGTGTGTTTTTCAATGCATACAGTTGTTTTAATTCCCATTTATCACTGACAAAATTGATCTGAGATGTCCATTACTTACTACCCCGGATCAATATTGATGTATATTTTATGTGTTTATCTGTGCTGCTTGAGTGCTTCTTTTGAAAGAAGATGTGCCTTGGTGACTGCAAAGGTGACTTCCGGTACACAGCCAAACTCCAAAGGAAACCCCGGATGTTGCACCATTAATCAAATGCATTTATTCTCCTTTTGAGTTTTGTTCTTCAGTGAGGTCTGAGTTAGTCTAGAGAGCTCTAGGGTCCATTTCCTGAGTACACGTATCACAAAGTTACCCTTGCCTAGTACTCAATGACGTATGGCTGCCAGACCCTAGCCACCTGCCAGAACTCTAGAAAAGCGTAGATAATCAAGAGATTCTTCAAACATAATGGTTCTGTTCAGCCTTAATTTGTCAAAGATAAGTGCCGGGGCTCAGAATTTTCATTCTGAGGCCTGCGGCCAACACTAGGTCAGGGTGCCGAATACTGATGCTGCGTAATCTAAATTCCACCTCATGCCTCTGTATTCCATTCCATCAACAGGCACCCCCTGCCTATTTAACTCACTCTTACATGTTCTTTTTCATCCCTGCTTTCGATTTTTGTCACTGTTTTCCTATCTTTAGCTTCTTTTTAATTTCCCTTTTTTGCGTTTTTCTCTTTCTTGCTCTGGATCAAAGTTTGTTGATTAAAAATAAGTGCTGGTCCCAAAAAGGCCCCAGTAGCAACCACCACTGTCCTCAACACAACCAGTGCTTAATTTGAGCCGGGGCTTTCCGGTGCTGAGCACCGGCACTTAATTGGTTTCCGGTGCTCGGCACCGGCACCTAATTGTCAACACCATACATAGAACAGTCTACCATATGGTGGTGCTGCTCATCTAATTTAGAGATGAGCAGAACTACGGTTGTTTAGGAATACAATATACATTAAAATTGCTAATACCTGCCTCCCCAGCCATTCCTCTAGCTTTGGGAATCTGAACTGGCACAATTACATGCGAGAGTGATGGTTAGTAGTTGTTTTGGCAGTGATGACAAGGGCGATGGGTGGTGCAAGCTGCAGTGGCCTCCTGGTCAGAGCCCTTGCACTTAATATTTTACAAATTAAGCACTGAACATAACTACTGTTCCACAATTGCAAACATGAAACACATTTTCTTTCTACCCTCACTCACTATTACATCTCGTGGTGGGCATTGGATTTGCTCTGTGTGAACACCTGAACCACCACCAGCACCCTCTGCCTCAACCACACACGCATCCTTGAGACAGACTTAAAGTAGGGTTGCACCTTTCGCAGAGAAAAAGAAGGGCAATTTGTTCATTTTTAAATCTCTGCACAGGCTTGCACATGATGCTTAAATACACCTTTATATAAAATCATCTATTTGCATTTTTAACATGGAATTTCTCACTTTAAATACATTAATTGTCAGTTGAGGGTCAATAAGGCAGCTCTAAAATGCATTTTAAAGTGCTTTCTTCTTATAATTCCTGTTTATGTATGTACAGATAATGGAAAAAATTACGGCTTTAGGCATTTTTCCTGGCTTGGACATTAAAATACTAGTGTGAGGTTCCAAGAGCCATTGAACATGTTTTATGTTTTTGCACAGCCCACACAAAGTAACGTGCATGTTGGATTAGACCACTGTGCAAATTGATGGGCTTTAAGGACCGTATTACAGCACTGAGATTATGTAGAACTAATACGAGTGGCCCGGTTGTCTTTCCAATTGACAAATAACAGCTATATTCGATCTGAGGTCCAAGAAAATCCATGCCTAAGAAAGGATTCTAAGGGTATTGAAAACTCCACACATTACCCCTGAGAGGGTTGCAACCTGTTGTTAGCATTTTTATTGCTTTTATATATACATATATGTATTTGGGTTGTATCTATTTTATTTATGTACAGTTGTATATTGCTGCCTTTTATAGGTTTTGTAAGAACCGAAATAAAGGAAACGATTGTTTGAAAATACTAGTCATGCCAGTAAAAAACAGCCTGGTAGTAATTCAAGCAAGCTTGCAGTTTCCATTAATAATGAGGCAGTGTACTTGGCCTTACCACTAGATGGCGGCAGATGCCATCAAGTGGTAAGGCCAAGGTACATTTTTTAGGTCAAGCCTGAGCCAGCACGCAAGCGCTGATCTGTTGTAGTTCAGTACAGGAGAGAAGCCCCGCCCACTCCCCGCCCATATTTTTCATTGGCTTGTAAATGCTGGCGTCTGATTCCTTAATAGGCTTGTTAGTCCCTCCTTAGTACAGCCACGTCGTCATTTGTATCCTCCCATGGCTACTGGCCCCTTTACTTGGTTGTTACACGGTAGGTGTTCTATTTTCTTTATTGAGTTTCTCCTACCTCAAGCACCACAACGTGCTTTGCCCACATTTAGCGGGCCACGCCTGCTTTCACTTTCGCCGCAGCCGGGACAATGGCGGCCGTTTGTTTCCAATGCCATAGGTCTCGAATTTAAATGCGAGAACTATAGCTTTGCAAATTTGTTTAATGCTCAAGCAGCGTGGCTTGTCAGGTGGATCTGGTGTACACTGTATCCACGCCGAGGAGCGTCACGGTCAAAGCCACTGTTTAGGGGGAGCCACCAAGAGTTCAGACGGTGCTGGGTACTTCTGAAAGGATTTCAATGCCACCTTCCTGCGCCGCGAATAACAATTGTCGAATACCCGGGGAGGGGCCCCGAGATTCCCAGTCAGACAGGCGTGGCAGAGAGCAGGCCAAAGGTTGTCAGCGGCGCGGCCCAACCTCCATCTCCACTCAGCCGTCGGGGGCGGGACAAGCGAAAGACACCGTCCTTTGGTGTACATGCGAGAGACGGCGCGAACGAGCAGCTAGGTCCGAGTGTAGGCCGGCAAAGGCTCCCGTCGCAGCTCCTGGTGGCCATGCAGGGCTGATCCTACTGGGCTCTGGCGGCAACCTCCCCGAAGGCTGGTATGGCCTTGGGCGGGTTGAGCGAGCGGCAGTGCTGCAAGCTCTGCGGTAAACTTGAACAGCTGCTGTGCTGTGGCCGCTGCCGGAGCTTCTTCTACTGCAGCAAGGAACACCAGCGTCAGGACTGGAAGAAGCACAAGTTGGTGTGTAAAGGGGGCGAGCAGCCTGGTGGCGACACTGCCACTCCCACCTCTAGCACCGGGGATTCTGCCACCCCAGTTAACGAGGGCTCAGTCACTGGAGCCTTCAACACTATTAACGCTGGGGCCTCGACCACCCCTACCACTGCGGCCTCCGCCAGCCCAGGTGGCACTGATACTACTCTGGATGGCACCTCCCAGCACCCCTGAGCCACAGCCGCTGGCCGCCGAGGACTACACTGAGCGCTCAGGACGGTTCTTGACTGCAGCCGTCAGTGGGGGCTCACGGCACTGGGCACTGAATGGGCAGAGCTGGGAACCTCCACCTTCACAGCGACTGGCTCGAGAGTACCTGCTGCCATGCATGGAGAAGCACAGCATCTGCGTGCTTGACGACTTCCTGGGCCCGGTGGCGGAGACCAGATCGCTTGGGTGGAGGGCAGCGAGCCCGAATGCAGGGCCATTGGGGGCCTGATGAGTTGCATGGACGACCTGATCCGGCACTGCAATGGGAAGCTGGACAACTTCAGGATCAACGGAAGGACCAAGGTAAGTGCCACCTCTGTCTTCACTCCTTCACTTATTTTCTGTGCCTTCCAGTCACTCGCCTTGTATGTCTGGGTACTGACAATAGGTATTGTGTGAACCGTTCTTTCCTGAAAGCTTTCTACTCCATATGTCGACCCACTCCGGCAGATATTTTCCACTCCCTGAGTCTGGACCTCGTTCTTGCCACTGCTCTTTTTTTGTCTCTTTGGTTTCTGTATCTTTGCTACTATCTCTTTTGTACCATGTACCTATCCCTCCGAGTGCATGTTCTAAATTTGTAATAAGGTTCCTTTGCAATCCAAAGTATGACCAAACCAGGACTTCACATTGCAATGGCTAGACTGGATTAATATTTTTCAGAGACTCATAATTAGTGTTTTTTTTTTTTAAACTCTATAATTGATACGGAATTTCAACTATATTAAAAGGATCGCCCCTCCCAAACGGCATTGGTTTGACCCTTCTGCGTTTTCTGTGCTATCTGTTGGGACCCTATGTCATGCCTTAAACACTCATTGACACCGCTGCCATCCAATGTCCATTTTTGCCCATCCCCTGCTTCCTTTTCCATCTCTAACCTTCATCTCGTGAGATGGAGTCACCTTTATAATGCTCTCATAGTATCTGTTCCCTTGGTATGGTCCAGATGCCAAGTTGGTGAATGCTGTAGCTGTGAAGATGGACTATTTCTAATACTTGATTAACATATGTAAACACTTGAAAACATAGATGTTAAGGGATTAGTGGTGGAAGGTTCATACCTCTTCCTTGAGACAATTCTAATGACAATGCTCACCGCAGATCTGTTCTCAGTCAGTAGACTTATTATTATTTTTGTTTTAACAAAGAGCAGTGCTGTAAGGAACAGTAGACGAAGAGTGTTGTATATTAAGTATGCATGTAATTAATGTAACCCCTTCACATGCTAAAGGAACTTATTTAAAACATGTCTGACTGAATGCAACAAACACACACAGATGGACGGAATGCAGAGCAAATCAAACATTCACTCCCAGTCAACAAATATGGGTTAAATCCATTGTTCTTTTGCTTACCATGCCAGCCCAGTTTAGACCCAGCCATATGCAAATCAGTCTGACCCTGTGCCTCATGGGAACAATCCAGCCCAAACTGCCAAGCCAGGTCCTCCCTGGACTGGAAACAAGCATCCTGGGAACGGTTTTGGGGCATCACCGCTCATCAGCCAGGCTAGCTTGAATCCAGTGGCACAGTGATCCCGGGCCCCACGTCTGGGCATACCTGGCGCACTTAGGGCGAGAAAGCTAGCCTGGCTGATGAGGGGTGATGCCCCGAAACTGCTCCCAGGATGCTTGTTTTCAGTCCAGGGTGGACCTGACCTGGCAGTTCGGACTGGACTGTTCCCATGGGGAACAGGGTCAAGACTGATTTACATATGGTTGGGTCTGAACTGAATGGCATGGGGAGCAAAAAAACGATGGATTTAGGCCCAGATCTCTGTACTGGGGTGAATGTTTGACATTGTGCAGCATTCTGTCCATCAAATGTTCTTTTTGAATGCAACAAAGCAGTGATTTATTTTTTACTATCATTCCGCAGCTTTTAGAGATTGTGTGATGCAAGATAAACTGGGCATACTGCACTTTCCTACTTCAATTGATATTCACACCCTGATCATTTCTTTGTGAACACAAATTCAGATGGATTACCACAGCATTTGTTAGGTAAGGTGAAGTAAAGATTTTGCAGCTCAACTGACACCAAATAGACAAAGAGAACAAAGCATGGATTGTAATCCTTGTCACTTGGATTCATAATTTGGAGAACTACAGGTTATTCCCAACTACTCACCCACCAGTTTTGTGTTGTGTTTTTTGAGATCTCCCTGTTTCGCCACTTTTAAATTTTTTTTTTAACTACTGTGTTGTCAGAAATGTGGAAAATTGTGCTCTGAAACCAGTGTGCAGATGAATGCCGACATCCAAGTCCCCAAGCCTCCCAGAGACTTGAGGGAGGTGGTGGAATGGCAGTTCACGGTCTGCCATTTCTCCTGCCTTTTGTCTGGGTGCGTAGACCCGATAGTGGCATGGGCTTGCCAGCTGACACCTTGCCTGTCAACACGGGTCTGAGCAAAACTGTGCTGACAGGTAATTCCATTCATGCTGGTGAGTGGTTTTTACAGAGCTACTGTCAGTGTGGCTTCTGCTCTCTGCTGCGATGGAAAGTAGGGGGTCTGACTGCAGGTGGGGATGGGTAGAGAATCCACACGGTGTGAGGGGGAGACTGGCTCGGAACCAGGTGTTTATTTTTTAAATATTAGGGTGGAGTGGGGTTGGGTGTTTTTTGAGGGTGGCGTGAGGGTGGCAGGACACCAGGTATATTTATTAGGTCGAGCCTAGCGGCAGCACGCATGCCCTGCTCGCTCTGCGAGGCATGCTGTATTAGGGTATGCAGTGGAAGCCCCGCACACTCCTCGCCCAAATTTTTCATTGGCTTGTGTCATTGTCCTTCGAAAATGCTGGATTTTGATTCTTACATAGGCTTCTTAGTCCCGCCTTGGTATCGCCTTGTCTGCATTTGTTACCGCCCGTAACGACTGGACCTTTTACTTGGCTCGTTAGACGGTCTCCATTATTTAGTGGGTGAGCACTATTTTCTTTAATGGTCTTTCCTTATTCCAGCGAGGGTCCGCATTCACTTTAGCGGCCGCGCTGCTAGATTTAATTAATTTGCAGTGCGGTCCGCAACAGTTCAGTGTAGCACATGCAAACAAGCATTTGCAATTCAACAGGTCGCGCATTTATGCGAGTTTGAGCTATTGGCATTGTAAATGTCAATGCCTTTTATTTATGTTTTGGTTTTTGAAACAAATACAATGCATTGTCATTTACAATGCCAATATCTTAAACTCGCGTAAATGCGAGACCTATTGCATTGCAAATGCTTGTTATAAATAATTAGGGCCTTATTTAGAGTTTGGCTGATGGGACACCCGATCAAGACATGGAGGGCATACTGTTCACCGAATTACAAGTGTCATAGGCTATAATGCTCTTGTAATGCAGTGGATGAGATATTTTCCATGTTTGTGGTGGAGTATCCATCCACCAAACTCAAAATAAGTTCTCTAGAAACAAGTGCTTATGGCACCTGACAAACACGGAAGAAGAGTCTGCAGGTCCCCACATTAAAGTTTGACCTCCAAACCTCACACTAACATCTGACAAGCCTGTCTTTAATACAACAAAATAAAACTGCACTGGAGGCTGCACTCCACATCCACAGAAAATCAGAAAATGCCTCAGATGGGCACAGTTTAACTGTTCGAAAAATTGGGAATTTTAACACAATCCTGTAGACAAGAGGACAGTGGCAAACCACTGGGACTTCAGAAATAGTCAAACAAATCAAAGCTCTGCTAACCAAAATGAGACCACATCCTCAACTATGAAAAATGTGGAGATGTCGCTCTATAGAGACCTTCTCACTCACTCAGTCAGTGTCGCCTCAGGAGGAAGAAATCAGTTCACAGAGGACAGGCACTGCAGAATACTAGGCAGAAACCTGGTGGATCCCAATATTGAGGTAACAAGGAGGGGGGTGAACAGTTGCAAAGTTCTCTGAAATCTTTGCAACTCTATGCAGTTTGCATATTATATCAGTTGGGTGAGACTCATGATTTCAGCCTCAATTTATGTCATACATACCCCTGTTTAATGATAAAATAAGTTTTCATTGAAGGTATATTCAAATAAAACAGTTAGTCCCTCGTTACAAGTTGCCTGCAAATTGAGTAAGAATTCATGTCCCCTATAAATACTGAAATTGGAGCGTAGTATTCGCTGGGTTTAGATTCCCTCCTATTATAAGCTTAAGTCCAAAAATTGGTGTCTGCATACTGATCTCCATAGCTTCATCTTTCCAAGCACTCTTTGCTTGACAACGTTCGCCAGGTATTCACCGGAGAAATGTGTCTGAGGAAAATATGGAAAGTCCAGGTTTCCCTGCAAAACTCATCATCCCGATTGAGCCCCAAATGAGAGTTTATAGCCAGTCGGGATTTTTGGCAAACTTGTAATGAGTGTGCTTGCCCCTTGCCACCGCGTGTAGCAAACAGAAAAGCTCCTGTACAAGGAAACTTGCAGAGTGAATTGTGGATGTGTTTTTCAGGTTGCAATTATGACGTGATGATAGAAGTAGCATGAATTGCTCTTTGCCCTCATTTTTGGTGTTCTTTTGAAGTACAAATTATCAGGCTATGTGGAGAAAAAACTTTGTGTGGGCAAAGATCAAG
The DNA here is from genome assembly GCA_963921515.1 of Calotriton arnoldi. NCBI lineage: Eukaryota > Metazoa > Chordata > Amphibia > Caudata > Salamandridae > Calotriton > Calotriton arnoldi. The sequence continues at coordinate 2,398,617 of CAWUFW010001326.1, read as the reverse complement.
CAAAAGCAGACAACTTCACAAGCTGAGTACGGGAGAACTTTGAGAACTTCATACCTCCTACTAAACAGCTCATTAGCCACAGTATGATGATCGTACTGTGGGCTCACTCTGACATCCGCCATTCACCTGCCTTCGTGGTCGCAGACAGGGGTTTCATGCTTTACAAGCTGACTCAGAAATTCACTTTTAAATGTGATGATTTCCATGGTTTTTAGGTCTGTCTTAACAGTACCACTCTCTGTAGACCTATTGCTACCAAAACTTTTAAATATATGTACAGTGGTGTTTGGTTCAGTTCACCTCATACTATTAGCTGTTTGACGTATCATTTTACCTCCCATGGAGTGGTGGTATTGCAATGCAGGAGGGAATATTTTATATCTGAAAAGTACACTGACTTGTCACACATTAAATGCTTTATTTCACAGAAGCATTGTATACAAAAATATTCGTTTGTTTTTGCACTGCAGCAAAAAAATTTAATGTTTAGTCGGGACTCAAAAGACAAGTAAGATCTATTGGCTTTGCCAACGCTTGTTTTTTCTACTTTCTCTTTTGTACACTTGATGCATTGCTCCACAATTCTTTATCCACTAAGATCTCAGCATGAGGTACTTGTATGTCAGATCGATTTTATGGGATGCTTATCTTTTCATGCGTGAAAATTTGGATGCCTGCTAGCTATTTCTTTATTCACTCGAGAAAATAAAACACTGGCATGTACCGGCTTTTAAAAGTCCCCGGTCACAAGAGAGGTTGTAAAAATATTCAGGAAGACCTTGCTGCAGGGAGCATATAATAGTAAGGTCAGACATGTTGGATTCTGGCACGTGATGCAGTTTTCAAGGCGCCGCTTCGCTATTGGTGCCTGATGACTACTCACCAATGCTGCTTCTTCAGGCGTCACCTGCCCTTGTACAACTTGGCATTTTATAGCATTCCAAAACTACCTGGGGCCTCATTTATGAAGAATTGGCGTAGGGCAGTTCCGCAAGTCTTCTTGCTGCGTTGCCCTACGCCAATGTGAAAGGGCAGGATTGCACCGTATTTATGAAATATGGTGCATTCCTGTCCTTTCCTCCTGCGCTGGTGCACAAGTTTGCAGGCAGCGTTGTTTTTATGCAGGAAGGGGCACATTCCTGCACAAACACAATTCCGGAAGGCGTTTTCCTCTTTCCATGTGTGCTGCACACATGGAAAGAGGAAAAAACGAGGAGAAATAAAAATATTTTTTAGCCTGCTCTGGGGAGGTGTACGTTTTTGGCGCTGCCCCAGGTATACATGATTAAGTAAATCTGGGGCAACGTCAGAATCCATGGGTGCTGCTTGGGAAAACCCAACACAATGCCCATGGAACGCTGCCTTGATGAAGAGTAAGGCAAGGCAGCGACTTGCGCTGCTTTGTCTTACTCCACATCTATGAGGCCATGCAAAGCCCCTCAGAGTGACTTTGTGTCGCCTCATAGATACGATTGAGAGGCTTGCGCAGCCTGAGTGTCACAAAAAAGACGCTCCGGCGGTGCAAGCCTCTCATAAATAAGACCCGTGGTATGTACACAATGCTCTGGCACTGTGCGGTGTCAGACAATGCAAGGGCGGACCCATTCCTTCGCATGTGCAAGCCGGCCATTTTGAACCACCACATGGGTCATGGCTCCCTCCTCAGTTGGCGAGTCTGAGGACTTACTGCAGAGAAACTCAATTGATTACTGGTGCTTCAGTAATTTGTGTTACTATCATCGAACTCCAGGGCTTTAGGCAGTATGAAGTAAGTGTGGGTCCGCAAAAGGGGCATGGCACATATAAAAAGGGCATGGCTTAAACATGTAAATTAAAACCCCTTTAGAGTGCTACCCTTCCCACACATTTGCATAGAATCGCACTGCCTTCAACCACAACTCACCCGTTATAAACACCTGGATGTAACTTAGTTCAAAGTACTATAAAAGAGCAATACAGCTACACCAAAAACAAAAATACAAACAGACAACACCCTGGAAAAAGCTCCACTCTTAGGGGATGCAAAATTAACTAAAGCAGTAATGACATGGATTGTCTTAACGCGTTTTACACTCATTGGGCCTGATCCACAAAGGGTAACTTACACATTTATGTAAGTTTTCGATTATTTGTTATTCACAAAGGTATTGTATGTAGTACCTTATGAATGCAGAGTCTCCACTTATAAAAAATAGGACTGTTTCTTTTTATGTGCAGAGACTCCAAAGTCGTAAAGATACTACTCGTAAAATACCTTTGTGAATAGCAAAGAATCGTAAACTTGCACAAAAGTGTAAGTTTACCTGTGTGAATCAGGCCCAGAGTTCACAAATTGTTCAGTGTTTTTCTCTGTAAAGTTAAGGACATGAATAAAGGGTCCGAAAGGGACCCTTGTGAATGTCCGTTTTTAATTCCTACCGGCTGGGAGACCCAGAGGGACCCGGCCCACTTAAAGTCCTGCCTAACTCACTGGTGCTCATTTTCTAAACCTTAGAACAACGAATGACTGAATGGTGTCAGAAGGGATTCAGTCCTGTGTCTTGCCTTAGAATGTCTGTCGAGCATAACGCAGCGGCTGATCTATCTGACCTATCTTATGAGCCATTTTATCTCCATGTTATGACCAATTGCGCAGAACCCTTTAGTCAAAGAGTTCCGTGCTTGTGATGTCATCAGCTACCCTTGTCCAAAACGAACTGTTTGTTCACGATGCTATGGAGTGCCTTGAGTGGGATTTTTTTTTTCTTCAGTTTTTACAATGCACAAACTTGACCTGAAGGTATTGGAGGGCGTTACATGAGCACCAGTTACATTACACAAGGACACACACATTTTTGGTAGGCACGGGGAGATTAAGTGATTTGCCCAGAAACAGAGGATGTTGAACCGACGTCAAGACTCGAACCTGGTTCCCCAGTTCCAAAGTAGGCAGCTCCGGCCATTATACTCCATCCTCCCCCCTTTGTACTCAAGAGACACCGTCCAGTACAAATTTCTACAAACAGACAACCCGATGGATATATCGTGTAATACGCACATAGAGGTGGGCAAGCCCCTGAAAGCTTGAGCCAGACTTGAGCCTGAAGCCTGGCTCTGGCTCAGCTCAAGTTCCCATTAGAACCTCGACACAGTGAGGTAATGAAACTTGAGAGTGCCTCCCTGCAAAGTACATGGAGCGGGCCCCCATGCTCCGGACCCAGTCAGGAGCTCTCAGGTCAGGGGCCTGCCTCCTGTACTCAGTGCCGGAGGTACATCTCAGTGCAGTACAATAATGTGATGTATTAAGTTAAAAGCTTATGGTAAAGAAATTCACTTTTTTTTGCATTTTGTAGCGACTTTATCATATTTTACTTAATGTTTGTTGTGTGATGTACATGGCAAATATTTTCAGGGCTCAGCTCGTGCACAGTCTCTAGAGCCGAGCCAGACCCTTGGCTCGGCTCGCCCTATTAATTTGTTGGCTCACCCACCTCTATACATGTGATTAGATGGAAACTACAGATATCAGAAAAAATGTCATCGCATCATTGTCTTTTTGTCCATTGCTTGCGTCATTTGGTGCTAGGATTGACTTGTCGTGCTATGCTAGTAGAACAGGCTATGCATGGAATAATAGGGGTATTTACATTCACGCCCATTTACACGCTGTATTCATATATTTAACAGGGATTGACATCTCAGGATGTACAGGCATTTTGAGGTTTGTTTGCGTCAAATTTATATTAGATAAAACAAGCAATAGTTGATTGATGCTCCTCTTTGCATCGCATAGTGTTGCGTTGTATTGCGCAAACTCTGGCGCAAGTGAGTATTAAATCTGGGCCCAAATGAACATATGATGGAAGTCCGGGAGCGTCTGTCCAGTGGCTTCTATTAAACTGAGGATTGAATCTGTCTGATTTTTTGTGTGATCCAATAAGATATTCTGGTCCAAATTTATGTAAAATGAACGCAACGCAGCAACAAAAGTTATGGCGCTGAGGCTCATGAAAGGGCGAGAGCAGAACAGCGCCATATCTATACAGATATAACACCATTTTCCTCTCTCCCTGCCCTGGCACACTTACAGTTGTCATGTGCCCACACACACATCCTTGCGCCATAGTACATGACCCTCCTAATACAAAACCTATTCTTTAATGCTTTTCCGATTTTGTATGTGTGTCGTAGAACACAGCACAAATGCAAAGTAGGAAAAAAATTGAAAAAAACTCCGCTTTACATCTGCCTCGAGGAAGCATAAGCTTTTGGCACAAATACCTGTCTACAAATGTTTATTCATAGGGAGTTGCGTTCAAACCCATGGATGGTTGTATGGGATCACCCATACCCCACCCATGGAATGCTCCCTTGATGCAAATTAAGGCAAAGCTGGGCATAGCCTAACTTTGTGCTACTTTGGGAAACTATCCAACGCAAATCTGGAATTGTACAGTAAATCCCTCAGCATAACACTTTGTGTCAGGGTTGCGTTACAAAAGTAATGCAAACTGGTGCAAATCGTTAGCAAATCTGGGCCTCTGCATCAAAACATAAATCCATTGTGCATGCTAAGGCCATCTGAGGAAAAGGTCAAAGTCGCACAACGTTACCCTAGAGAAAGACATAAAGAATAAACCTGGGAGACGAGGGCTCTTTGCAGTACAGTCCTCTCCCTTCTGTCCATGCCACAAATTCACAAAAGCCCTCAAACCTATCTCTTCCTCCAGACCTACCTACCTTAACCTTCCATGAGGGGGACTCCCTCCAGCACCAGCCGCAGTGTTTAGTATCCTGAAGCCACCTCAGTCTGCACTCTTTATCGAATAGCGAGTAACTAACTGAGGTGCACTATCATACATTGCCACACAATGCTGGTATTTAAACACAACCGCGTGCACGCACAGCTGCACCAGATACCACCTCACCAGCAGCCCCACCACTGTTACCACCCTAGCTAGAGAAGCCACAACATCTCCTCTTACGGATCTTCCTTGACCCCGTTGGCGTTTACCCACCTTGGACCCTCATTATGGGCTCCAGCTGTCCATGTCTCTTTACAGCATCCATTGTGCAAGCCCTAGGGAGGCTCTTTGTATAACACAATATATTTGCATGACTAGTGTTGCCAGTGTTGGCTAATGTTGACTGATGTTGGCCATTGTTGGCAGTGCATGGCTGTTGGAGCATTGTCAGCATAACAAGAGATCTAAGAATATGTGCCATGCTGGGGATGCAGGGCATTTTCTGCAAACACCTGCAGCGGAAACTGGCATAAACTTACATGCATACTTGCACAATGTGCTACTTTTTACAGTGGTGACTGTTAACCCCAGATGGCTGTGTTGCATTGAACAGCAGTGTGTCTTTCTTTCGTTGGTTCTTGGATCCACAGCTCTAAAAGTCTGAAAATTCATTTAAGGAAAGTTCTCAACTTAATGACCTGGCATCAGCTTTGACACATCACTCCCCCTTATTCTCTTATTCAATTAATCAATCAACTCGGATTGGTAGAGCGCGATTAATCACCCTGCTGGGATCAGTCGAAGAGCCAGGGTTGGAGTCCTTTTCTGAATTCAGGGAGAGAGGATCTTTGTTTAGCCCATCCTGTTTGCATGACCTGTTCAAGCAACAGAGGGCTCTGGTATTACACTGGTTCTGGAGCTAGTGCACTAAATGTATATATTAACTGAAGGCTCCTCCATGATGCAGAGGATGTACCTTGGTGTTACAGTCCTTTCTGTAATACAGTCCTAGTACCAGAGATTGATTGGTGGCCTAAGCAATGCGCTGCTGCCTCTGAGGGAAGCCCCTCGCCTTCATCCAGTACAGGACTGTCCACAACAATAATGTCTATTCACATCCTGGGACTTGTCCCACCTTTTCCGGCCAAATATTCATGTTCACATCATTCAGTTCATCTTGTCCCGCTTGGCCACTCCCTTTCTGAGCTTGAAATGGGTATTTTATATCAGGATTAAAAGGGGGGGGTTTTGGGGGGAGCACATTTATGGCACTGCACTTCTCTGATTCTGATGTCAGTGATTTAAAGTGAGGTCAGATTCTGATAGGGTCAGACAAGGTCAGATGATTAAGACTCATTGTCAATACCAGTCTACGACATAAGTAGAAGACCCAGCGCACCCCAACAGTGGTGGCTGATACAAATAAAAAGTGATGGGGCGGGTGTAGAGGGTGCGGGTGGAGCGCGGGGGAGCTCAGGAGGAGAGCTTTGGGGTTACAAATAAATAAATAAAAAACTTACCTGATGCTATTGGCTGCCTTGCGCCTCGGTGCTCCTCTGCTCTCCTGCTCCCAGCAGCCCCTGGGACACATCACAGACTCCCCATCCAATCCAGACGCTGCTCTTATGCTACGCCTAGCATGAGGGGGCAGTTTGAGAATTGGCCTGATCAGGCTGGTTTGATGGTCGCTTAGGCACAGGGAGTCTGTGCTGTTTCTCCACCTGGCTGTGGAATACAGGTGGGTTGCAGAAACCTAAGTGCGCATGTCTGTTTGGCGGGCCTATAACTCCAAGAATCCAACACATTGCATGTGATATGTCGATTCCCACCTATCTGGATTTTGTACGAAGTGTCTGTCTTTAAATGTATGAACACAGTCAACCAGGTATCACCTTTTTGCTCAAGATTTTAGCCTGTCACTCTGGACTTCAGAAATTGTTTTTACCACAAAATAGATTTGTGATTAGTAAAACATTTTTATGAAAGGCCTGCAGCCCATTCTGTAATTGTCCGACTTGAAGGGCAATCGGTGACAATTTTTGTCAGAGTTGTGTCCTTTAGTAGGTGTCAGAAGTCAGCACAGCTGGACACTGCCTTAACGCGTCTCCATACTCAACGGGCTATCTGAGGAACCAGGATACACCCTGCTAACAACATTTGCAACTGATAAAGCAATGTAAAAGAAACAAGTATTGGCAAAGCCAACAGCTCTGGCCTAAGCAAGCTGGCAAGATGGTTACACTATCTGTAACAATTTATTCGAAGCATATCCCGAAAAATTAAAAAGAAGAAAAAAAAGAAAACATGCTGTCACTTTAAAGTGGTGCTATATGCTTGAAACAAAAACAAAAATAACCATTGCATATACTGGTAATGAACAGTACATGTGCCTGTCAGCAAGAAGGTGTATTTGAACAGATATAGAGATCCTTTTAGTGTTTTAATGCATATCACAAGAAAATATGATACCTATTCTTATTGGAGCACATAGCATATTTGCGTTTCTGCATGGTCACCCCAGATTTTGTGCCTTTTTTTGGACTCCATTTTTGCTGGCTGTAGGGCTCCTTGTACTTTATCACTGGTAAACATTAGCCTGTGCGTTCCCTCTAAACCCTGTGCTGTGCATTGAAACTGCCTGTTTGACCAATAATTTAACTTCCCTATATGTCCATTGTAAATGGTGCCTTAAGTGTGCCTACAGCATGGAAAGTTAAATGTCATATGTGGGCTGCAGTGCGTATTTACACCACCCACATTTATGACAAAAATATATTTCTACAAGGAGAGCCACTGTGCTTTGGATAAGCTGCAGTTTAAATGCACTGCAGTGAGACATGCAGGGAAAACTGCATTTGCATGTAGAAAAAGTATTTTTTTATATATTCATAAGTCACCCCTAAAGGGTGTGCTGTAAGCCCACTGGACCAGGTGCTACTATATAAAAATAGGGCATACTGCAAATTATGGTTAGTGTGCCCTCACAGTTAAATAAAATCCAAGAGCTATTATACTCTGCAAGCCTGGCCAGACCTTTCCGTCATAGACCTAGGTGGAATTAAAATCTTTATTTTCCTCCCCCTCTTAGGAAAGGACTAGTAAATGTTTCAAAGATATTCTTTGTATGGTTTTTAAAATCTAACTTAATGGTGAAATCAGATTTTTGATAACTTAAGCAGAAAAGTAACTTTGTAAAAAATGTACTTTAGACTGCCCGAGCCAGAACTGGCTTAAAAACAGTTCTGCCAATCATAAGACTTCCAGAGCTGGAATAAATATCATTGGCTGGTAGACTCAATGACCTTGGAACTGAGGACAATGGCTTTCCTCTGGGCCTAGGAAAGGCCAGTGGGTGTTAACTGCTGCCCACTTAGCACAGATTAGCTTTCTGGGAGTGGGTAGGAATAATTAGAGAACAAACAGTATCTTTAGCAGGGCTTCTTCTGTTCCTCCCGAGGACCCTCCAAGACTGTTAGGATCAAGCCACCGTAAGGTGGAAAACCATATTTAACTCTGTCAGCTGGGAAGTGGCCAAGAAGCTGTAGACACGCCTGCCTGGTGGCAGCTGGGTCCTGCCATCTTGAAATAGGGGCTGTTGGGTAATTTTACAGTAAGGCAAAGAGAAAGTGCTGCAAATAGAAGGGGTAGGACCATGAGAAAATGGTTAGGATTGGGCTGTAGAATTCCTCTGATCAATAGTTAGAGATAAGGATAATTCTGGAACCACCACCACCTCCTCAGACCATTCCTGAACCTGGGAAGACCCCATCTGAAGAAGAAACCCCAGCTGGAGGAAGAATCATGACCCCTGGCTCCAGTGGCATGACAAAACTTGAGGGAGTCCCCCTGCAAAGTACTTGGAAAGAGCCCCCCAATGCTCCGGACTCAGTCAGGAGCTCTCAGGCCAGGGTCCCGCTTCCCATGTACAGTGCCAGAGGGAGCCCCCTGAAGCTACTGTTACATCATTGCCTGGCTGCCGCTGGAAGAAGATGACTCACAGAAGGATTCAGTGAATCCTGAATCCTGCTTGCTCGCTGGGACTGGAGATACTCTCCAAGGTTCAAGTGGTGGGCCTCCAGTTTACCTGCTTCAGGAACACAAAAAGCAGAAAGCTCTTGACTCAAAGAGGGCCCAGGTGGCTAAAGAGACTAGACCTGCAGGAGACCTGGCTGTAGAGAGACCTGGTGCTCTAAAGCCTACCCTGGTGAGCAAGGAGCTACAGGACTGATCAAAAGTAGCTTTTCCAGCAAATAGGGCCTGGTTTTGAGTTTGATGGAAAAGTTACTCGTTACAAATGTGTGCAAACGTGACCCAAAGGTATTGGAGCACTTAAGTGAGTACCAGTTACATTACACAAGGTCATATTTATTCTTTGAAGGTATGTGGAGATTAAGTGATTTGCCCCCAGAATCACAGGATGATGAGCTGAAACTCGAACCTGGAGCCCCAGTTCCAAAGTCGACAGCTCTGACCTTAATGCCACATCCTGGGTAGAGGGAGGGTGGCAAGCAGAAGCCACATGAAAGCTATTGATCTATCTATCGATCTATCGATCTATCTATCTATCTATCTATCTATCTATCTATCTATCTATCTATCTATCTATCTATCTATCTATCTATCTATATTATCTACTGGCGGTCGCCAGTAGATAGTTATAGATAGGACCTAGTTTCCATAGGAAAAGCGTTTTTTGTTTTCCCAATAACTTTGGCACCGGATGACGAATCATCACGAAATTTTCAAAACTAGTGGGGCGCTCCGGTCAGCTCCTGTCTTGAAAGTTTCGGAGTGATTCGGCAAGCGGGGGCCGAGAAAAAAGGGGGATCCCAAAACGTGTTTTCTCCATGTTATTTTCCATAGGAATCTTTAGCCACGGCTACAGCCCAAACTGCTGATCGGAATTACACCAAATTTGGCAAAAAGGTAGTGCTTGGTTCAGAAAGCGCCCTTTTTTTTTAAATGGTGTAAATACGTTCAGTAATTCCAGAGAAATTCAAAAAATAGGAGTCAAAAAATCAATTACCCATAGGAAACTTTATGCAAGGCTACAGCCGAAACTACTGAACGGATTTACCCCAAATTTGGCAAAAAGGTAGTGCTTGGTTCAGAAAGCGACCTTTTTAAATATGGTGTAAATCCGTTCAGTAGTTGCTGAGAAAATCAAAAATAAAAGTTTCGATATTTAGAGGCACGGAGGATCCGCGGACCCTCCCGACCACGAGCTTTATTCTAATTGGCTGTCAACACTCCAAACCAGGAAGTGTGACTCGGTAGAACCGAGTCACAAGAAATCAGAATAAAAACGCGAAAAAAAGAAAAGGGGGCAGGGTAGAAACACCCTGACCCCCTAGGCCTGCTCAGGGGGTCCCACAAGGACCCCCAGGGCCCAAAAAAGCATTTTTTTTTTTTTAAACGGCGAAATTTGTGTCAGATCCGCGAATCCCGCTGTGAAGAAAAAAAAACGAAGCGCGGGCTCCCGCGCTTCGTTAATATTTAGCCCCCGGGTGGGCCAAGTCCCGGGGGCATGCAAAAATGTAATAGCGGGGGCCCAGGGAGGCCCCCGCAGCCCTGGGGACCACCACCCCCCGGGGCTTTCCATAAATATTTGCGGGGGGCTCACGGCCCCCCGCAGCCCCGGGGACCGCCACCCCCCGGGGCTTTGTTTTGTTATGTGTGGGGGGGCCTCCAAGCCCCCCCAAGCCCCAGGGACTGCCACCCCCCCGGGCTTTGATTAATAATTTTGCAAGGGGCACACGGCCCCCCGCTGCCCCGGGGACCGCCACCCCGCGGGGCTCTCATTTCTTTTAAAATACCTGTGTGGGGGGGCTCGAGCCCCCCACACGCCCCGGGGAACGCCACCTCCCCGGGGCACTAATTATTCAAATTTAGGGGTCCGTGACAGACCCCCGAGCCCCGGGGACCACCACCTCCCCAGGGCTGGGGGCCGCTCGGCCCCCCTCCTGGAGCCTGTGATGGTCCTGGGGACCGCCACCCCCGGGCCGGCTCCTGCAGTGTCCCGGGGTGCCCAACCCCGGGACACTGCTGTTTGCAATGACAGGGCGGGAGCCTCGCGGCTCCCGCCCTGTCTTTGCAAACTGCTTTGCTTCATTGAAGCGAGAGCAGGGAAACCTGCTCTCGCATCAATGAAGCAAAGCAGATTGCTTTTCCACACGGGTAGCTGCATGTCAGCAGCTCCCCATGTGGAAAAGCAATGCCGGTCTCCCGCAGGAGGCGGGGAGCCGGCAGGGACCGTGGGGGCATTGGGGCCTACCTACCTACCAATAGGATTAAGATAATTTATAAATAAACTTTTTTATACATTTCTAATTTTTAGTGTCACTGTAGTTATTTCTCAGCCTTTCATGGCGTGAGGGTTTATGGTCTGAAGTAGCCCTAGAGTATTTACATTAATGGCATTGGGGCTCCCCCCACGGTCCCCAACGGAGAGGGCCAGCCCCGGGGGATGGGGTCCCCGGGGCTAGAAGTGGCCCGGGGGGGGGGGCACGCGGCCGCCCTCCCCTGTGTATTTTTTTGTTTTTTTTTAAAAAGGAGAGGCGAGGCCCCGGGGGATGGGGTCCCCGGGGCCATATTTGGCCTGAGGAGGGGGGTCACGCAGCCCTCCTCACAAAAAAAAAGGATGGCCAGGCCCCGGGGGATGGGGTCCCCGGGCCAGAAGTGGCCCGGGAGGGGGGCCACGCGGCCCCCCTCCCCCAGCAAAAATAATAAATAAAGGCGGGCCCCGGGGGATGGGGTCCCCGGGGCCAATAGAGGCCTTAGATGGGGGGGGCCATGCAGCCCCCCTTCCTATAAAAAATCAAGATGTTTGGCCATGCCCCTGGGGATGGGGTCCCCGGGGCCGGAATTGGCCACAGGAGGGGGGCACACGCGGCCCCAGTCACATTTTTTTTTTTTTTAAGGAGGTCAGGCCCTGGGGGATGGGGTCCCCAGGTCCCACAAAATGGGAAAGGAAGGGGGGCCACACAGCCCCCCTTCTTTAAAAAAAAAAAAAAGACACCGGCATCGCCGAGGCCCCGCCCCCTCCCAGCAACACTCTGCAAACGCGCCCTGTGGCGCGTTTTAAGTTGGGAAATTAATTCCCCTTGAATACTGGGGGTCCCTGGCGGCCAACTAGCCCACCAGGTACCTCCAGTAAGTGCCACAGGGCTGCGTTGCAGAGAGGTGGTCCAGGCCACGCCCCTTTTTACACCTCTCTGCAATGCAGCTCTGTGGCACTTACTGGAGGTACCTTGTGGGCTAGTTGGACCCCAGGGGCCCTCAGGATTCAAGGGGACTTAATCCCTCAACTTAAAACGTGCCACGGGGCGCGTTTGCACAGTGGTGAAGGAAGGGGGCGGGGCCTGAAATGACATGTGTGCAAACACGCCCTGTGGCGCATTTAAAGTTGGGGAATTCATTCCCTTTCAATCCTGAGGGCCCCTGAGGTCAACTAGCCCACCAGGTGCTTCCAGTAAGCACCACTGTGCTGCGTTGCAGAGAGGTGGTCCAGGCCATGCCCCTTTTTAAACCTCTCTGCAACGCAGCTCTGTGGCGCTTACTGGAGGTACCTGGTTGGCTAGTTGGACCCCAGGGACCGTCAGGATTCAAGGGGACTTAATCTCCCAACTTAAAGCGGCCACAGGGCGTGTTTGCACACATGTCACCTCAGGCCCCCTCCCTTCACTACTGTGCAAACGCGCCACGGGGCGCGATTTAAGAGGAAGTTTTAATCCCCCTGCCCTATTATGTACTAGGGCCTTACAGAGGAGGTCATGCTAATCACAGGGGTACCCCAACGCATAGTGTTCCCTAGTGTATGTTGGTGTTTTCACTGTATTCTAAGTGTCTTTCAGCATAGCACTGGCTCTAGGCCTGGTTAGTCCGAGTCAGTTACCACCAGTACCCGTCTGAAAAAGTTGTGGGCACAGGATGATTTTGCAACAAGGCCTCTTTCTGCTCCTCTGTTGGTTCTTTCTGCACATGTCTTGCTTCTTCCTGCTCTTTTCTTCGTCTTTGTGGACTTCTGTTGCTTCTTTCTGCATTTCTTTTGCTTCTTTCTGTGCGTTTTTTCTTCTTTCTTCACATGTCCTACCTCTGTAGACATAGTTAGAAACTAGCATTTAAAAACCTTTGAAATTCACTTAAAAAACCATAGGTTTCAGGCACGTTATAGTTAGAAATTAGCATTTAAAAAACCTTTGAAATTCACTGAAAAAACCATAGGTTTCAGACACGTTATAGTTAGAAATTAGCATTTAAAAAACCTTTGAAATTCACTGAAAAAACCATAGGTTTTAGGGACAGTTATAGTTAGTTGGACATTTCACTCGTACAAAACCAGTGAAATTCCCCGTTATAGTTAGTTCAGCTAACTATAACTCGCGCTCCCGCAATGCACTGCTGATGACGTCACATATTACATCACTCATGACATGGTCAGTGACATCACTGATGACATCACTGATGACATCTCGAATGACATCACTGATGACATCACTGATGACATCATCCATGTGATAATTTGATGCATCTTCTCACACCCTAATATAACCTTTGATACACCCACTCTAAATTACAGACTGCCATTCTCAAAACCATAGACACTCCAACACCAATAACTACATACCCACTCACTGATTCTTAGGTCTACACACACATCCACTCACTCACCCGTACAGTCACTCATACTTACGGTCACTCAGTACAGGACTATCATATGCACTCATACACCTACATAGACACTCACACACCGCCACTCATCCATAGAGGTACTCACACACCTAGTCAGTCATGCAAATAATTAATCACACTGCCATTTACTCACCTATACAGTTATACACACACCAGCTCACTTACTCATACAAATACTAGCACATTCTTACGCTCTTATACAATCACTGATACAAGTACACACTCATCCATACAGCCACTCTCACAATCACACACTCTCACTTATAGCCATTTATATACTCCAACACACATATATACTGCCTTTCACATATGTAGTTACTCACACATGTACCACTGAGATATACATTCACTCACTAACACACCCATACACACACTCACCCACCCATACAGTCCATCACAGATGCACTCTTGAAACCATGCACCCAGTGAATCGCCCACTCACACATCTATGCACAGAGTCACACACACCCCACCCACACAAACACTCAGGCACCCATACAGATACTCAGACAACCAATCAATAACCCATGTAGACACTCATGTAGCTATTCACAAACCCATGCAGCCGCTTACACACCAACAGACAGACGGATACAGACATTCACACAGTTTAGTCACTAACCCATGCATTCAGTAAGATACGTTTAATCACTCACTTATAGAGTCAGTCACGCACCTACTAAATCATCCATTCAGACACTTATACACCCACTCATTCTTCAATACGCCTTTCCCTATATATATTAAACATATTTAAACTTTACAGAAACACACAGTCACTGGATGATGTCATCAGTGATGTCATTTGAGATGTCATCAGTGATGTCATCAGTGATGTCACTGACCATGTCATGAGTGATGTAATATGTGATGTCATCAGCAGGGCATTGCGGGGGTGCGAGTTATAGTTAGCTGAACTAACTATAACGGGGAATTTCACTGGTTTTGTACGAGTGAAATGTCCAACTAACTATAACTGTCCCTAAAACCTATGGTTTTTTCAGTGAATTTCAAAGGTTTTTTAAATGCTAATTTCTAACTATAACGTGTCTGAAACCTATCTTTTTTTCAGTGAATATGTATATATATATATATACTCTCACAATCCTGGCACACCGCTTTACAGATGAAACCATCCAGGTACGGACCACTTGACGAGGAGATGACGTTTTTCTCAATAAAGTGCTTTAATCGTGCAAATTTTCACAAGTCATAACTGTGGGAAGGTGGGCTGGTATATGCTGTCCACTAATTAAAGTGGGCACTTTGTACCAGTCCACACGACCCTTATGATGTATGAGGTCAAAGATAACCTTTAGAAAGCTATCCTAGTGGTAGCTGTGGAGAGTAGCCTTCAGGCTTAATCTTGAAGGAATGTAAAGCAGCTTGTTTTACCAGAGTATCACCTCCTGAATGACTAAATGAAAGGAGAACCACACAGTAGTGATATAAAAATATGTATTTATTAATATAACACTCTCTACTGATCTCTACATGAGATTAGAACATAAAGCACACAATACTGAATCAATAGAACATTCGTAAGTAGCACAATACACAGCGGGCTCCAGGGGGAGACCGAACCATATACTAAAAAAATGGTATAACAATCACGACCTGACTAGACACAGTGCCTAGAGCACGTAGAATCGCTGGGACCACAAGGAACCACCCAAGGCAGTGACACAGGGCGCCCTCGGAGGACGGGTGCAGTGAGGAAACACGACTGCGTGCTCCGTGCAACTCTATGGGAAAGTCGCGGTTGGAAAGTTACAGTTTAAGGACACTTCTACGAGGACTTCAAGCAAACCCTTTGGAACATAAGAGGTTCTAGAGCCAACACACCAGTGAGTACCGAAGTACCTGTGTTACCTATCCCAGAGGAGCCGGGTGCATAGGGGTCAAATGGTGTCGGAAACCCTCGTCGTTTTCAATGGAGAGTTGCGAAGAAGTACTGCTGCCAGGAAGGCGAAGAGTGTCCGGTGGAATCCAAGCCTGGATTCTAGGTGAGAGGAACCTGAAAGCAGAGGGGACAGAGTCTGGGTCACTTCAGGTGTCCAGGGGCTCGGTAGTCGAATGCCCACCTATGTTGGGTGCTTCAGGTGTGAAGAAAGGATGCTTGACTCTGCAGCCACGGGGACCAGGAGATGTCGAGGATGACCAGGGTCTGGAGGTGAGCTGTCCCACAAAGGATGTCGAGTGCTGAGGGGTCAGTGTCCGGCTGGAGCACCAACAAGCCTTGGCAAATGCAACCCACGCGGGCAGAATAAACAGGTTATGGTGTGGACCAGCAAGGTCCAGAAGACTCTCCAAGCAATGGGGAGTCAGGGTACGTCTGGAGCAACAAGGGAAGCCTAAGAACAAACAAGGTGACCCTCGCCAGGACCCACAGGCCAACGGACCAGAGATCGCGAGGAGACCTTGAGCGAATTCACAAAGCACCAGCCCACAGAGCACTCGGTGAGTGGAGGCCGGATATCTTTGGTGAAAATGCTGCTCGGGGTCAGGACTACACGAAATCCAGAGCACAAGCTCAGGGATTGCCAACAAGCATATGCTTTTGCAAATGTACGCAGTGCACAGGGGTTCGGGTTGCATGGTCCCCACAAGGGATACTGGTCTCAGAATCGCTGAGAGGTCAGATCAACCTCAGGGACCTTCAGGAACCCACCTCCTGTGTTGCTGAAATCTTTGGAGTCCACAGGAGCTCTGGAGATGCAAGCTGGTCAGATGCGTTTAGGTGCCTGCTGCTGCAGGGGAGTAACTCTTTTACACCAAGGGAGATTCTTCAGTCGTCCAGCGTTGTGTAGACAGTCAAAGTACTTGGTTTCTTCTTAGCAGAATCTTGTTCAGGTAAAGCTAAAGTCCTGTAGCCAGGTATCCCACTTTATACCCACGGGAAAGGGTTGGAAAGATTCTGTGGACCATCCTAGGGGAGGGGCAGGACAGAGGGGTGGCTACACCCATCTCCTTTGTCCAGTTTCGCACCAGAGCAGGAGCCAATGGCTCCCAGAACTGGTTTGAGCTGGACTATGCACAGGGACACCAAATGTGCCCCCAGTGCAGACTTTCTGGCACTCTCAGAGTGCACCCAACCAGCCCCAATACACTAAACCCTGTCTGGGAGGTGGTCACACTTCCCTGTGACAGGATGCCTATTGTCATGCCTTCCTCTGCTCGAGCTGGGCTCAGCAGCAGGAGGGCAGAATAGTGTCTGTGGCTAGCAGCATCCATTTTGTGCCTCCCAGGTCGAGAAAGCTGGTACCGGGTAGACCGGTGACCCACAGTAGTGGTTCTAGAAGGGTGGAATCATACCTCCCACACCAGTTACTGGTGTGGAGGTATGATTCCAAGGTGTTTGACACCAAACACAACATGTTTCTAAGCAGCCGTTTTAAAGTTAGCATTTACAGCGAGGTAATAATGCAACTTAACCTATATGTCTGGCTGCATCACAGACAACCCCGGAGAATGGTCTCCGAAGGCTGCAGAGGGGCTCTGCTCATGCAGGGGCACCCTCTCACATAAAACCCAGCACCCTGCCTTCAGGATTGATAAGGCCTGCCATAGGGGTGACTGATAGGTTTTTAAGTGTAGTGATTTAGATAGATATAGTGAACCTATATCTAAGTAAGTAGTGCAAGCACCAGCTTACACAGGCTGCTGTAGCAGACCTGTTGTGTCATTTTGAATGGCCTCTCATGGGTGGCATAATACATGCTTCAGCCCATGGGAGGCCTCTGTGGGACCTACGCCCTGGGTACGTGGTGTACCATATACTAGGGACTTATAAGGGTACCCCAGTATCCAATCTGGAATGTACCTAAAGTACATGCATAGCAATTTAAGGGAGAAAGCAGATAGACTGGGGTCCTGGATAGCAGGATTCCAGTCAGACTAGTCCAAAAACAGTGAGATATCAGCAAAAAGTGGGGGTAACCATAAGAAGCAGATCCTACTTTCCTACACAACCCCCCCCCCCACAATGCAAGGACATTAAACTAACCTTGACCAGTTGAGTCTTCATGTTCTAAGTGGAAATATCTGGAGAGTCCATCTGCATTGGCATGATTACTCCCAGGTCTATGTTCCACTGTATAGTCCATCCCCTGTAGGGAAATGGACCACCTCAAGAGTTTGGGGTTTTCACCCTTCATCTGTTTTAGCCATAAGAGGGGCTTATGGTCTGTCTGAACAATGAAGTGAGTGCCAAACAGGTATGGCCTCAGCTTCTTCAGAGCCCAAACCACAGCAAAGGCTTCCCTCTCAATAGCTGACCAACGTTTCTCTCTGGGGGTCTGACTCCTGCTTATGAAAGCTACTGGCTGATCCTGACCCTCCTCATTCAATTGTGATAACACAGCCCCTACCCCCAATTCAGATGCATCTGTTTGAACAATGAATTGCTTGGAATAATCAGGACTTTGCAGAATGGGAGCAGTGCACATGGCCTGCTTCAGGTCATCAAATGCCTTTTGACAGCTAACTGTCCACTGAACTTTCTTAGGCATTCTTTTGGAAGTTAAGTCATTCAAAGGGGTCACTATGGAGACATATCCTTTGACAAACCTCCTGTAGTACCCAGTCAGGCCCAAGAAAGCTCTGACTTGAGTCTGGGTAGTTGGAGCAACCCAGTCCACAATGGTTTGGTTTTGCTCTGCAATGGTTGAACCTGGCCTCCACCCACAAGGTGGTCCAGGTACACAACTTTACTCTGCCCTATCTGGCACTTG
This sequence comes from Calotriton arnoldi, assembly GCA_963921515.1. Lineage (NCBI taxonomy): Eukaryota > Metazoa > Chordata > Amphibia > Caudata > Salamandridae > Calotriton > Calotriton arnoldi. The sequence goes on along the minus strand of CAWUFW010001326.1, from coordinate 2,380,469 downwards.
GTGGCCTTGATAGTGAGACCTGCTTTCTGCAGGGCCTCCAGAACATTTCTCAGGTGGACCAGGAGATCCTCCCAGGTAGAGCTAAAGACAGCAATATCATCTAGATAAGCTGCACTATAGGCTTCCAGACCTGTGAGAACTTTATTCACCAGCCTTTGAAATGTGGCAGGTGCATTCTTCAAGCCAAAAGGCATCACCACAAATTGGTAGTGCCCACTAGGGGTTGAGAATGCTGTTTTTGGTTTAGCCTCCTCAGCTAATCTGATTTGCCAGTAACCAGCTGTCAGGTCAAATGTACTTAAGAATTTGACAGAGGCCAAAGTATCAATAAGTTCATCTGCCCTTGGAATTGGATGAGCATCAGTCCTAGTGACTGCATTGAGTCCCCTGTAGTCAACACAGAACCTCATCTCTCTCTTACCACCCTGGGTGTGAGGTTTTGGTACTAAGACTACTGGGCTAGCCCAAGGGCTATCTGAGGGCTCAATCACTCCCAGTTCCAACATTTTCTGGACTTCAGTCCTGATACAGTCCCTGACATGGTCAGGTTGCCTGTAAATCTTATTTTTAACAGGCAGACTGTCACCTGTGTCCACCTCATGTGTACACCAGGTAGTCTGACTTGGAGTCAGTGAAAACATATGTCTGTACTGATTGAGGACCTTCCTACAATCAGTCTGTTGCTGTTCAGTGAGGCTGCCTGCCAAGGCTTCACCATCAACTGAACCATCATCAGGGTTCTGTGAGAGGAGGTCAGGGAGTGGATCACTCTCTTCCTCCTGTCCCTCATCAGTAGCCATGAGCAAGCCCATGTCTGCCCTGTCCACTTATGGCTTGAGCCTGTTCACATGTAACACCCTGTGGGGGCTCCTGGGAGTTCCAAGGTCCACCAGGTAGGTAACCTCTCCCTTCTGCTCAAGAATAGTATGGGGCCCACTCTACTTGTCTTGGAGAGCTGCTATGGCCACTGGCTCCAACACCCATACCTTCTGTCCTGGCTGATACACAGTCAAAACAGCCTTTTGGTCATGCCAGGCCTTTTGCAATTCCTGGCTAGCCTCAAGGTTTTTAGATGCCTTCTTTATGTACCAAGCCATCCTAGAGCAGAGACCAAGTACATAGTCCACTATGTCCTGTTTAGGTGGTTTGAGAGGTAACCAAGCATAAGGGACCCCTAACTGGATGTCCAAACAGAAGTTCAAAAGGGCTGTAGCCAACCCCCTTCTGAGGAACCACTCTGTAGGCAAAGAGAAGGCAGGGCAAAAGGATATCCCATCTACGCCTGAGCTTGTCAGGGAGACCTTTTATCATGCCCTTGAGGGTTTTGTTGATCCTCTCAACTAACCCATTGCATTGTGGGTGATAGGGTGTGGTGAATTTGTAATTCACTCCACACTCTTTCCACATAGCAGTAAGGTAACCAGACATAAAGTTTGCACCTCTATCTGATACCACCTCCTTATGGAAACCCACCCTGGAAAAGATTCCCAGAAGGGCCCTGGCCACAGCAGGAGCTGTGGTGGTCCTAAGGGGTATTGCTTCTGGATACCTAGTGGCATGGTCCACCACCACTAGTATGAATCTGTGTCCAGATGCAGTTGGAGGATCCATGGGACCAACAGTGTCAATCCCAACCCTCTCAAAGGGAACCCCCACCACAGGTGGTGGTATCAGGGGGGCCTTTGTAGTACCACCTGCCTTACCACTGGCTTGGCAAGTGATACAGGAGCGACAAAACTCCTTTGTGTCTTCTGACATGTGAGGCCAGTGAAAGTGAGGGACAATCCTGTCCCAGGTCTTGCTTTGGCCTAAGTGTCCTGCTAATGGGATGTCATGTGCCAGTGTTAATAGGAAGCTTCTAAACTTCAGAGGTATAACCAATCTCCTGGTAGCACCAGGCTTGGGGTCTCTACCCTCTGAGTATAGAAGTCCATCATCCCAGTAGATCCTGTGGGACCCACTGGCACTCCCAGCAGCCTCAGCAGCAGCTTGCTGTCTGAGGGGTTCAAGAGAGGGGCAGTTCAGCTGCTCCTGGCTCGGATCTGCCCTGGAAGGGCCCCCTGTCCCCAAGAACTCAACCTGGTCAGGTTCAAGTTCCTCTGAGACAGTTCCTTCACAGGGACTGAGATCATCTCCCCCAGGAGACTGATCCTCACTCTGAGGCAGGGGGGAAGACACTGCCTTACCCCTACTGCTCCTTCTCTTGGAAGGCACCTGGTCCATAATGTCAGGATCCAGGGCCTGTTCAGTGGAAGACATTTTTGCCTGTGACCTAGTCATGGCAAACACCTCTGCAGGAATGCCCAGCATTTCTGCATGTGTCCCGTGTTCCACTTCAGCCCAAGCTGAAGTCTCCAAATCATTGCCCAACAAGCATTCTACAGGGAGGTCTGAGCTAACCACAACCTTCTTAGGGCCAGTTACCCCTCCCTAGGTGAAATTCACAACTGCCAAGGGATGGTCTGTCCTGACATTGCTAGCATTGGTCACTTGGTACATTTCACCAAGTATGATCTGGTCAGGGCCCACAAGATCTTTTGTCACCATGGTGACACTTGCACCTGTGTCCCTGTATGCCATGGCCTCCTTACCATTGATCAAAGGCTGTTGACTGTACTTGCCCAGGTTACTGGGACTTACAAATAAGGTGGCAATATCCATGCCTCCATCACAGACCAAAACAGCCTGAGTTGGAATTCTGACTAGGCCAGAATCCATCTCAGATCTCAAGGTTAACCCTACTATACCCTTGTTCTGTGTACCACCACTTGAGACTGTGCTAGGGGGGACAGTTGCCTAGTGGAATCCTTGGCCCTTGGACAATTGGCATCTTTTGCCAATGGCTCCCAGAACTGGTTTGAGCTGGACTATGCACAGGGACACCAAATGTGCCCCCAGTGCAGACTTTCTGGCACTCTCAGAGTGCCCCCACCCAGCCCCAATACACTAAACCCTGTCTGGGAGGTGGTCACACCTCCCTGTGACAGGATGCCTATTGTCATGCCTTCCTCTGCTCGAGCTTGGCTCAGCAGCAGGAGGGCAGAAACGTGTCTGTGGCTGGCAGCATCCATTTTGCCCAGGTCGAGAAAGCTGGTACAGGGTAGACCGGTGACCCACAGTAGTGGTTCTAGAAGGGTGGAATCATACCTCCCATACCAGTTACTGGTGTGGAGGTATGATTCCAAGGTGTTTGACACCAAACACGACATGTTTCTAAGCAGCCGTTTTAAAAATAGCATTTACTGCGTGGTTATAATGCAACTTAACCTATATGTCTGGCTGCATCACTGACAACCCCGGATAATGGTCTCCGAAGGCTGCAGAGGGGCTCTGCTCATGCAGGGGCACCCTCTCACGTAAAACCCAGCACCCTGCCTTCAGGATTGATAAGGCCTGCCATAGGGGTGACTGATAGGTTTTTAAGTGTAGTGATTTAGATAGATATAGTGAACCTATATCTAAGTAAGTGGTGCAAGCACCAGCTTACACAGGCTGCTGTAGCAGACCTGTTGTGTCATTTTGAATGGCCTCTCATGGGTGGCATAATACATGCTTCAGCCCATGGGAGGCCTCTGGGGGACCTAAGCCCTGGGTACATGGTGTACCATATACTTGGGACTTATAAGGGTACCCCAGTATCCAATCTGGAGTGTACCTAAAGTACATGCATAGAAATTTAAGGGAGAAAGCAGATAGACTGGGGTCCTGGATAGCAGGATCCCAGTCAGACTAGTCCAAAAACAGTGAGACATCAGCAAAAAGTGGGGGTAACCATAAGAAGCAGATCCTACTTTCCTACAATAACCAGGCAAAGGCCTGCCCTGACGCGTTTTGGCCGTCCAAGCGCGACCTTGATCACATGACACGCCACCACCAATAAAACATTGAAATAGTGAACAATCCCTCCCCAGGCACGTCACTGCCAGGCTTTTATGGATATAAAATACAGACCGTGCTCAAATGATGGTGATTTGGTACAATAGTCGGTTGCTCAACCTGGTTTAAACATTCACTTACATCATAAAATTCAATACTGTTTTGAACAAATAGACCCCGAAATGTAAATTGACATAGCCCCCTATGATAATCACAAAATTATGGGCAAGATGTTGTTACATAGATACATTGAATTGCCAGTGCTGCATTTCGAACCCTTCACTGAAAAATAAATAAAATATGTATCTATATTACCATATAACAACCAACTTTCTCTGGTCTAGAATAATTCATTTCGAAACATGATGTCAATGTCACTAGGCTGATGAACCATACATATCACATAAGATCCCCTATGTGAAACAACATCAGCAGTATTCAGCTGTAAAGTGCCAGAGCTAATATATTGCCATAACTCTTAAAGTGCTCAAATAAAGTGCTACATAATTGTTTTCCCTTGTTGTTCAATTTTATTGATCTACGAAACGGCCCAGAAGCTAAATATTGATCCTAATTTTAATCATAAAGTGCAAGTGCTAGAGCAGCTGTATATGCCTAGAAAGGTCAATCCTGATTTCGCGAAGACATGGCAGTCAGGCCCATTGTGTGATTAACAGGTCCTTGATGTCATCGCAGGATCGCTGCCAAACACTGCTTTAAAAATTGAAAATCATTCTTATTGAATCCAGTGTGGCCATCTATGGGATCCAATAGGGAGACATAGACTCAGTTAGTGTATGAGAGTTAACAATAATAACCATTGATGGAGATCCAACCATGCTTAGATATTGACTGTTCATGAACATTAAAGAAAATTGTGTAAATCTTCAATGATGTTTAAGCCATTAGGCATTTTTGTATAAAATGTTAATATAAAATGAGACTCCAATTGTCGTAAACTCTTTTCCCTGTTGCCGCCTCTTCTGTATGTAGGGACTGCCCCTATCACAAAGTATTTAAGTTCATTCAAGTTATTGTGATGTACTAGTTTGAAGTGTCGGGCAACGGGATAATTGGGATCAGAATTAACGACTGCCCTTAGGTGTTGCAAGATTCTATTAAACACTGGGAGTTTTGTACTGCCTACATATTTAAGCTCACATGTACATTCCAAAATATACACTGCATACTCCGTGCGACATGTATGATGTCCTTTAATCTGAACCATTTTGGTGCTAAATGCTGTGCTGTACTCAGTAGTATTCATGCCAAATTTGCAAGCACGACATGTGCTGCACTTAAAAAAACCCGGTTTGCTGGTTAGCCAACTTTATGTAGGGATAAATTCCGGACTACTTTTTACTAGTACCTCCCTCATCGATGTTGCTCGCCTGAAAGTGATGGGTGGCAACTCGGGAAGAATTTGATTTAAGGTCGGATCAGTTAAAACAATTGGCCAGTGCGAATAAATGATGCGTCTTATTTTTGTCTCTTGTCTGTTAAATGTAGTGATTAATCTAGTGTCATGCGGTATAACATCTGTTGTACTCTCAAGGGGAATAGAAGTGTGAATCCTCTCAGCTTTCGGCACTAAGCATGCTTCTCTAGTGTGTATGTTAGCTTTACTGAGGGCCTTATCTAGATCTTTACGTTTGTAACCTCTGGCTAAGAAGCAATGTAATGCCTCCTGTTGACACTGCTTGAGATCGGCATCCAAACTACAAATCCGGCGGATTCGTAAAAATTCGCCGTATGGAATACTTCGAATCGGGTGGTGTGGATGTGAACTGCTTGCGTGGAGAATAGAATTCCCCGCTGTAATGTTGCGGTGGAGTTTGGTATGGATCTCACCTCCACATATGTACACTTGTTATTACAATTATATATATATATATATATATATATATATATATATATATATATATATATACATACATACATACATACATACACAGGGCCAGACTGGGAACTTAAAACAGCCCTGGCAAAAATGATAAATTCAGCCCCCATGTGCAGATGTGCTAATGCACGCAAGAACGAGAGCAACTCTTTCAAGTTGCTGCCGGGATCGCATAACGTGCACCACCACTCCTGGAGGCCGAAACTGGCCTCCAAGTGTCAAAACCAGCCTTCTGGTTCAAAACAATACTCTTTCAGGCATAGAGTATTACCCAGTGTGGGTCGCCACTGGGTAGTTCTAGTTAGGATCGTGTTTCCATAGGAAATGCCTTATGTTGCTAATAACTTTGGCTCCATTTGACAAATCTCCACAAAGCTTTACAAAAGAAGTGTTACTTTTTGACTAGTTTGCCCATGGAACGTTTTAGGGTATTCCATCAAGTGGGGGCTGAGAAAAGGGGGTCAAAAAGCGTTTTCCCCATTCATTTTTCTGTAGGAACTTTAGACATAGCTACAACCCAAACCACTGAACAGATTTACACCAAATTTGGCAGAAATGTAGATCTTGGTCCTGAAATAGTACTTTTGGTGACTTGGTGTAAATCTGTTCAGTATATTTTGAGCAATTAATGCTCAAATACTTTGTATTTCTAGGGATGTGGAGTCTCCGCGGATCCAACAGATCTCAAGCTGAGATCGAATTGGGTGCCACTACATCAACGAGGAAGTGGTTGCAGCCATCTTATGACTTGGGACTCAGACCTGAGTCTAAGAAAAAAGGGAAAAAGACATAAGTTGGCAGGTTAGGAGTACCCTGACCCCTGAGACCTGGGGCTGAAAAGTTTTTTTTAAAACATTTTGTTGCAAATTTGTGGAGGATCCGCAAATCCACAGCAAAATTTTTAAAAAGCGTTGGCTCCCATGTGTCTTTTTTTTTTTAAAAACCCGGGGTGGGCCAGAGCCCGAGGGCAAAGGTAAGTTTATATTTTGGGGAGGAAAGGCCATGGCCCCCTCCCTGAGCCTCTGAAAGACTCTGAGCACCCCATCCCAATTGGCTGTGGTGAAAATAGGAAAGGAGAGGGGCACATATCCCCCTCCCTGAACCTAAAAAGGCCCGGGGACCCTATTCCCTGGGGATGAGTAAATAAATGAAGAGAGGGGGGGTGTGCGCCCCCCTGCCCAAGCCTTAAAAATGCCCGTGGGATCCCATCCCCCAGGGCCGTGACAATAATTAAAAGGGAGGGGAGCCACACAGCCCCCTCCCTGAGGCTTTAAAGGCCCGTGGGACACCATCTCCCAGGGCCGGCTCAGTTACTGTGTCCCGGCGAGCCCACCCCCGGGCCACAGTAGTTGCCCTGCCCCCACCTGCGCGGGCACCCCCGGGAGACAGTAGTTGCCCTGCCCTCACCAGCGCGGGCAGGGAAACATATGTGTGCTACTGCCGAGCAGGAGCAAACATGCAAGTCTGCTCCCAGCCAGGAGAAGACTTAAACATGCTCCCGCTGACTGGGAGCAGAACTCTGTTCTGTTTCCCTGCCCGCACTCCTGTGGGCAGGGAACCAGAACAGATATTGCTTCTGACCTGACGGCGCATGCAAAAAACAACTGCTGTGTCTCGCAGCATGCAGGGAGAGGGCTGGGACCATGGGGCCCCCAACGTGTTGTTTGTGGGTGCCCAGGTGGGCACCAGGGCATCCACCTGTGGCTCGGGGGGATGGGTACCCGGGACCCAAGAACGCTCGGGGAGGGGGGCATACAACCCAGCTCCCATTTTAGATAAGGTGCAGCCTGGGAGTGGGGGTCCCCAGTGCCTATGAAGGCTCGGGATGGGGGCCACATGGGCCCCTTCCCCTTTATAGTTTAATTTGGCCCTGGGAATTGGGGTCCCCGGGGTCTAATGAGGCTGAGGGATGGGGGCTGCATGCCCACCTCTCCTTTAGTATTTGTTGCTCAAAAAGGTCAACGTTTGCAAGTTGAGCTGGTTGGGGATGCGGGGTTCCTGAGGCATTCCATTCACATGTTTCCACCCACTACAGCATGGGGCAGCCCACTTTAGCCATTGGCTAACTTCCCTGTGGGTGACAGCATTCTGCTGTTTCACAGGAGCACATCCGCACTCACAGTAGTTATCTTCAGTGCCAGAGACTATTATGGTAATGTCTGCTTTTTGAAACCAAAATCTTTTTGATTTTGACCATTGTTAGCATCCACCATTAATATACACGCCCCCTGTCTTGTATCTCTAGTCACTGCCCCCTCCACACGCATCTTTCTTTTCCTCTCAAAAGCGTGATTGTTTTCTGAAGATGATCGCATATTTTAGAAGAGATGGACTGCCCTTGGCTATGAGAGAAATGAAGCGAGTGCGAGAATACGGCACTCTCGATACAGCAAGTGATGAGAATGAGCTATCCAGTCGACTCACGACCTCACACGCTGACCGGCAGCGGGTTCAAGGAATTTCTACACATTTTCTCCAGGAAACGCCACTTTTAGTACTGTTAAAGATTGCAATGAAGAGCCTTTAATGTGTTCGTTTCAGCCCATTGCATCTCCTATTTATAGCAGTCATTTAAGAAAAGTGGGGACTTTTTGCCTATTACATCCATTTAAAGTCTGTGATCCATCCATCCACCCATCCATCCATCCACTCTGTCGTCCATCCATCTACTCTATCCCATCCATCCATAATTAATCCATCCACTTATCCATCCATCCACTCTGCCATCCATTGACTACTCTATCCACTCTGCCGTCAATTCACTCATCCATCCACTCTGCCATCCATCGACGACTCCATCCACTCTGCCGTCTGTTCACTCATCCATCCACCCATCCATTCACTCATCCATCCATCATCCATCCACTCCTCCGTCAATCCATCTACTCTACCATCCCATCCACCCATAATTCATCCATCCATCCATCTACTCTACATGTCTGTCTCTCTACCTGGCTGTTTTTCTCTCGGTCTATGTGTCTGTTTTTCTCTCGGTCTATCTAGTTCTCTATCTTTCTGTCTGTCTCTCTGTTTGTCCGTCTGCCTGACTTATGGATTGGCCGCTGTGTATCCAGTCCTTCGACCTATAGCTTTAGCTGTGTGTCTGACCGAGTGCACATCTGCCTTTACATCTATTTATGCAATCAATACCATCACTTTTCTACCTGTGTAGCCATCCATATATGTATCTGTCTGTTCTCCCTCCATCAGTCCTTCTGAAACAAACACCTGTCTTCCCCCCCGTACTGTTTGCTTCCCATCTAAAGCTATGTGCACTTCAATGTCTGTCTCGTAGCTGCCAGCAGGAGGTGCAGCGTGGAGCAGAATTCGTGTTTTACCCGGCTTTTTTCTCCCCATAACTACAGCAGCTTCCTCGCTATTCTCTACCCTCAGAAAAAGGAAACTGTGACTTGATAATTCCAAAGTTTGTTTGATTCTTAAAGTATTCGGAGTGTGGCTGAATTTGATTTGCACGGTGGAGTCATTTTAGGGACTAGTTGTCATTTCGGTTACAGGCGATGAGAAAGAAGTGAAGCAGGAGAAAGAAAGAAAAGCGTGGGAGAGAGACAAGGGTTAGAACTGAGCCGCCTGTCTCATTCACTGCTCGCTGACAGCTTCGGCAAAATGAAGCTCGCGGTGCTGATCCAGGGGGAATATTGGCATTGACTGCCAGTAGAGGGCGCAAGAGCTTTAAAGTAAGCGCTACCCAAGGAGTGGAGGAAATCGAATCTACTCTTTAGACAGAGATGAAGAAAAGGGACTGCATGCTGCAATCGACCTGAAATAATAGGAATAGAAACCAGGCAAAGGTTTGACAGCCTCAAATGGCATGAAACAATAGAATGCAAAATGTTTAAAAGGGTTATGTGAATCTAAAAAATATTGTTTGGAAAGTTATTTAAGGTGTGGCATGAAACAGAAGAACATTTATCTCTTAATAGCATACATGCCAATATTTTAAAACTGAAAAGGGGAAGATTTTGAAAAACGAATTGGTGGAATGTATTTTAGGCTGGAGATAACTAAAGTAAAGCAATTTTTGGCTTAAAAAAATCGCATGAATAGGCTTTGTTGGCATGTATACCCAACAGACTCCGTTCACAGGGTTTAAGCATCAGTGTAGGGCTGCCCTTAGCTATGTTAGCTGCATTGATCAGATACTTTTTATGGTTTCCTCCTTTCTGTGCTCGCAAAGTACACAATACTCGCCGAAAGCGAAGGGGCGTAAATATTTCCTTCCAATTTCCAGAAACAGCTCTTCATAAACAAGTTTTCGCTTCTTTAAGGCTGGTTTGGGGCGCTCTCTAGCAAGTACTTCGAGATAGCATCGTGATCAATAGTGCATGATACAGCATGATTTTATCTTAAATGATCTAAAAATGGTAAGTTATCAAGTTGTACTTTTCTGGAGTGCCAAGCACGTCTTCACCTTCCATGGGGAGTTTGATGATAGATATTTCTGGTTCATTTTTGTAAACTTTTGCTAAAAAGCTGTGATGGCTGAAAAAAATCTGAGTATGCAATTTCACATGCCCTATCAACTTTCAAAATGTATAAAGCGTCTTTCTTAAAGTCAGCATTCCACATCCTTTCATCTTTCTATCTCACATTTTACAGTAAGATCCTTTCTTACATGATAAAGCTGAGAATCTCCTTGGAAGGAGCAGGGTTGTAACATTTTAAGTTACTCTGATCTAATAAGCCCAGGACCAGCTGTGGCCCGTGCAGGTAAGAGCGGTCGGGCGGTGGGGGGGATTTCGGCGGACGATGACGAGGGGAAATTAAATAAATAACATTTCCTCGTCATCATCCGTCAAAATCCCCACCCACAGCTCTTACCTGCACAGGCCGCGGCTGCTCAGGACATTGACAGGAGAGTTACACGATTCTTACAGGCCCAGAAAGCTGTGCCACTTCTCACATCGCCCACATATAACAGGTTGAGACTGGCTGCACCAATTTTTCAGCGCCTCGAGACCCTCACGGGTGATGCAGCCGCGCTATGCAAATCCTGATTGATTGATTGATTAAGGTAGCATGCATGCCAATAAACCCAATTCAGGTGAAATTCTCTGTATGAAATATAAAATGTGAAACCAGATACCCCAGCATGTGAACAATGCACACTGCTTGGAGGTGAAGTGTCACACGGTATTTCTTGTCCTGAAGAGACCCTTGCACACTGATTACAGGGTCGAAACGTGGACAGTTTTTTACATGGGATTGCCTACCACACAATTAAATTGTATACAAGAATCTGTGAATAGCTAATGGACTGTAGTTGAATTTACATTCTCGAAAAGACATCCCACATCTATATATGTATCATTGTCGAAACTACACACTATCACACTTTTGAGCACTGCACCATCTGCACTTTTTGATTTCATGTAAATGGGGAACTATGCCAATTGTTTGAGAAAAATGTTGAATAGTGATAAGTATAAAGAGTTAGAGTCATATTAACTACAGTAACAACAAGCATTTGCAATGCAATAGGTCTCGCATTTGCAAGAGTTAGAGCTATGGGTATTGTAGATGACAATGTGTTATTTATGTGTTTTGGTTTGAGGTGGAGTGGATGTATGTGGTTTGGAGTGGAATTATGTGGGTTGAATTGGAATTGTGTGAGGTGGAATTGTGTGGTGTTTTGTGTATTTGTGTAGTGAAATTATGTGACATGGTGAATGCATAGGGGTGAGAGCTGCACAGAATAAATAGAAAGGAAGATAGAGAAGGATAGGTAGTTTGTGTACGAAGTGGTGAACGAAACAGGAGACAAAAAGGAGGAACTAAGAGGCATGACTAACAACTAGCAAGGAAGGATTTTTAAAGGACACTGATATAAGCAAATGAAAAGCAATGGCAAGCAATGAGCAGATTTGAACTCTATAAACCATAAACACGCAACAGAAGCTTTGTGCAGAAAGTGGCTCCGCCCCCTTGCTATCCCGTTCTGGACAAACAGTGTGATCTTGGGCAATTATAGCTAGCTACCTAATTATGCACTCCCAAGCCTGCAAACGGACACAAGACTGTACGAGTTATGATTAAGCTCTGACATTAATGGCACACTGTGATAATGCGGCAGACATTCCCAGTATCCACTGGCCTAGACGGTACCGTGAGAATCACGGAGTGTGACAGCTATATTAGGGATCCGTTGTGCAAAATAGAGAGGCAAAGGTACAAAGTGAAAGCAAAGTGCCATTCTGTAAGCACGGTTCGGGTTTGTATGTGTCTGCGGTGTGTGTTGAAAAGAGTGTTTAGTGATGCATGTTTAAAGTGGTCCAATATAATTATGTACATAGGACCTTTATATTTCTACTAAAGATGAGCAAGATTTATGTGGGCCGGTCGTGTGGCTGCTCACGTTGACATGGCCCTAGGGTATGATTTATACATATGACGTAGCTGTGCCAGCTGATATAGCATTACTGCTTTTAATGTACAGGGGCGGCAGCTACTTATAGGGGTCCACCTTAATTAGGGCTGAAACAGTGCTCCTAGCTAGAAAAAAATAAACAGAAATGCAAAATTGATGGTCTGGGAGGTATCCTAGCCAAACACAGGATAGTTATACTTTGGCTGAGACCAAAGGTACCACCAATGAATGTTTAGGTGAGGGATATGATGGAATGGGCCATGGCGGAATAGGATCAAATAAAAATGGAGCGAAAAGAAGTTAAACTGACAGGATTATGCTGATTAGGTATCAATGCTACAAAAGATTTTGTATTCCCTGAATACAAGATCCTAGGGAAGCTAAGAGGGCTGGCTGAAGTGAGTGTGCTTGACGCAGGAAATTGGCAGTGACCTACAGCCTTTTGTAGTGGGGTAAATTAGGATGTGGAAAAAACAAAACTCAATTTGAGCAAAAGATACTGGTGCGAAATGAAAAGTACTAATTTTTGCTGTTAATTCAGTACTGGTATGTTTATTATCAACACTGTTCAACACGTGTTTCACAACTTTAATGTTGATTTTTTTTTTGGGTCATAACAGTTACTTTTACATTGCAAGCATCATACGAACAGATAATAAACACACCAGATACAGAAGAAAAAAAGCATTTGCAATGCAATAGGTCTCGCATTATTGAAAGTTTGAGCTATTGTCGTTGCAAATATAATGCAACGCCAATAGTTAAAACTTACAGTAACGCGAGAGATATTGCTTAGCAAATGCTTGGAAAACCACCGATTTTAGTGGGGCCAGAGAGGGATGGCATTTCTCCATAGGGACAAGACGAAAACATTTCCCACACTGAACATCCTACAAACACAAAATGTTTTTTCCATCTATGCACTAGTCTAGTGAGTCGTAGGGGCATATTAACAAGGGCCTTATCTCTGCTTTTTTGGCTTTAAAAGCCAAAAAAGCGGAGGTAAAACTATCGCCCTATTTACAAGTGGGTGCTAACATGCATTAGCGCATGTTAGCACCCGCTTTCCCGACGCCTCGCTTTGCATCTCTAATGAGATGCAAAGTGGGCGTCACTGGGCAGTACTGCATGTAAATTATCGCTGATGTGCACATCGCGATATTTACAAGGAGGCCCACGCATTTTAGCAGACGTTAGTTTTTGGCGAAAACCGCGGTTTTCGCCTAAAACTAACGTCTGCTAAAATGCTGACTTACGTATACTTAGCATTGGGGTGGATTGTGCTGATACGACCACAGGGTCGTATCAGCAAGGTTATCGCTGTTTTCCATGGAACATCGCTGGAAAACCAGCGATGTTCCATGGAAAACACCGCTAATGCTGGAATAATTATCGCCATTGCGCTATGCGTTGTTAATACAGCGCTAGCATGGCGATAATTTCCAGCGATAGCCGCTGAAAAAAAATTTCACGCTAAGCGCGGCCAGCAATAATTATCGCTGCCGCTTGATAATATGCCCCTAAGCATTTTATCCCTTACTCCTTTTTTTCGTGACACACTAAGGCACAGCAACAAAAACACAATAAGAGCATAACTCTGGTTTTCATGCAAGATTTTAAAGGACGTCTTAAACAAGACACACTAGAGACCCACACACTTCCATCTCTGCAGAGCTAGTGTGCGGCATGATATGTGTCCACAAATGTGTCAGTGCCTCGTCAGCGGAATGAATTATTGTAGAAATGCAACTACTGTCCTAATGCATGGAGGGGCAGATTTACAAGCCCCTTGCGCCACTTTTGCGTCACTTTTCCTATGTTAAAAGTGACGCAAAAGTGGCGTATGGGGCTTGTAAATCTGCCCCGGAGTCTTTTGGTATCTACACTCTACATGACATGTATTTTTAAATACGGGACTGAATACATGGAAAACGGAGCGATCCATTACGGAACACAACAGGTGTAACACAGACCAATAAAGTGCAAGACTTTCAATGGCTGTTAATCAGCCATAAACCAATGGCCTAGGAAGGTGGAGAATCTTGAACGCTGGTCATAAACTGGTGAACCATTCATCCAGTACGCATTATGCCGACAACACAAACAAGAAGGTCCAATGCAATCATTTAGATTCCAGGGTGGGACACACTGCTGGGAGCGTTGTGAAACAATTTCAGTGCAACAGTGCATCCATTATTGTGTCTAAATTAGGGTCGACCTAAAAATGTAAATGACGCAATTACAGACCAATGGATGGATAAAGCTGACTGAAAGCCTGTACGAGTATATTATTCATATAATGTGAGTGAAATATATAGATCAGGTCTAAGAATATATATAAACGCTAGACAGGGCTTCGACGAGACTCTTAAACCAATATACAGACATTCAAGCCGGGACCCTGAACCCTCACTATGTATCAATATGTCTGGCTTAACGAAGCAACCTAAAAATGAAGGTGCATTCTGGGATAAATTGTGCAAATGAGGCAGTCACATTTCCCTCCCTAGCACTGTATGCTCCACCGCTGGGTCTTGTTCTACCTGGCGAAGAATCATTGTTTTAAGGCGACCGCTGGTGGCACAGCTGGTAGAGCTCAGTCCTATGTGGCACGTGAAGCAGAGAGAAGCGTCGTTAGACTGGAGACGCACTGGGGGCAACGGCATATTGCCTCGGAAGTGAAAAGTTCCCCAAATTGCCGAGTGGTAACCGCCTAAACCACAGGGCAACATCCTACGGTGCCGGGGTAGTAAGCGCTATGTAAATGTTATAGTACGAATCAATACAATACATTAGGGCCTTAACCATCCCGCATTCGGCTGTCGGCCCCTATCGCCTCCATCGCAGCAAAACCACACGTAAGATGGAATCTGCTCTACAGTCGCACTCCACCCCACACATGCGTGTTATTACAAGTTTACATTTTGGCAGTCCTACCAATGCATTCATTTTGCTGTCTGGGGCTGCACACGTTTAAAGTTGAATTCCCTTACCTACCCTGGAACTGTTTACAAATCACGAACGTGACACCTCCCACTGGCATAGCATTAAGATCTGCCTGCTACATGGACTGCTTACATGGACTGATAGGATAAGGTAGGCACTATAGGAGGCTGGAGGGCCAGGCACCGCACAAGTTTAATATTTGATGTCCTGCCATGGGTTAGAGCAACCCCTGCACTTCTTCAGGACTCTCCCCTTCCTCACGCATAATTTGCTGCTTGGTTCAACTCTGCTTGTGCTGATGAGATTCATCCAAGCCCCGCCCCTCACTGAGTGCTCTGTTTTGCATGAGCAGATAAGGGAAAAAGTGTCCCTAGCTGCAGCCGGTAGCTCATAACTCCATCTGTAACAGCTTCCAAGAATGGGGTGATTGTTTTGGATGAACGTATGTGCGTGGCGGTCCATGAAGTGGGCGCCATGGTAATAAAAAAAAAAAAGTAGGCGCTGTGCTAAATATAAAGCACGGCGCACATGTACTTTTTATGCATGCAAAGAAAGATGAGAGGGGCGCCGTGCTAAAACATGATGCTTTGTGCCTGTGTAAATAGTAACACTAGCACACATTTTAAACAAGTAGTCCATAGATGACCACATAAACAACTACAGCGTAAGGAAACTGTAGTTGGCCGGTGCTCCTGAACTTCTAAACGGAAGTTACGTATCGGGAGCACCACCAATAAGGAGCTGGGAAATACAAGCTACGCAGGAGTGAACCAATTAAAGCAAAAGGCGGGATTACACTCCGTGTAGAGGGATTACTGCAGGTCTTGCAGACAGCGCATGCGCTGCCTAAGCTCGACCTAAAAAGAGTCCCACGGAACCATTCTGTTTTTCTACGTTGGATACCCTGGTTCGAGGTTTGGGCATAAGGGTGAGATCCTGTGTCCTTATTATGCACGTTGTCTGGGTGGCAGTCATAAAGAAGACATCCGGATATGCATTTAATTAGAATGCTCTATTCTAGTAGCCAGAATGTTCTATTCTCCTGAGCAGGAGATCTTTGCGGTGAATTTACGTGCACAGTTCTTATTTGTGGTGGGATGTGAGCTGACATGACTGATTCTAATACCTACCGCCAACTTCTCACATATCAGTACTCCTCAGTGATTCTAACCTCCTTTCAGAGGAAGATGGGGATTGCTAGTCTGAGATGTCATGTCTTGTGCACTCTCAAGCAGCAGGCAGAAAATAATGTAATCGCTGCAGGAGCGTGCCCCTCACTTGCTCTGTGCCCAACACGAGTACAACTTGGTACGTCTGCATCTCTAGCAGGCACAGATGTCCCAATAGGCACTATATGCACATGGCAATGAGCACCATGCTCTCAGAGCAGGGCCGAGAGACTCAAACAACCCTGCCGCTCACACCAATCTGTGGTCTTAGGCCCATTTCACAGTGGATTTCCAGCTCAGAGACAGCAATATGGATGGCAGCACACTATATATACACTAGGATTTGTAGAGCACGGCTTATCACCCGTGAGGGTATCCAGGCGCTGTCCATAGGCACAGGAGATTAAGTGATTTGCCAAATATCACTGGATGTTGAGCGGACAACGATACTCAAACCTGGATACCCAGCTCCGAAGTTGGCAGATCTGGCTGTTAAGCCACATCCACTAGCATGTGTGTTGATGGCATACTTGAAAGCAATTGTGGTGATGAGTGGCAAATGGGTGGGGAAAAACTAGTGGCATGCCCACGCTCATAGGGTGCATCCTGGATAGCCAGGAAGTTGAGGAACTAACCTAGTCCTGATCACTAGGAGTTTTTAGCAGAGGCAGCCTCTCCTTGTAGCCGGAACTACACGGCTCCTCACCTCTAGCTCCTTGTCTGTGCACCACAGTTCTTTATGGCAGATAATACTTTAGAGCCTGTCACACCCTCACAACTCATTTTTATCTCTTGCCTTGATCTGTTGTGTACACGTTCATGCATGCAAAAAGCATGTATTGTTGAAGCCCATCTTCCAATGATAGCTGTTCTTTCTGTGCACTTCACAGCAGCAAAACATGATGTAATTGTTTTGAATGTGTATGTGAGTGTGCATTGCACCTGCCCATAGATTGAACTAAGGAATATGGATAATAGATATTGTCACAATACATAGATGTGGAGTTAGGTATCGAAAATCTATACAAACTTACCTTTGAAGAGTTTGGAAAAAAAAAAAAAAATACCTTTCAATATTTTGTCCCTCGATAGTCTATCTATGATATTAATGTTCTACGATATTCTGTAATCGATGTAGGAAAATGCTTTGTCACCCCCATTTTTTATTTATTAGGTTTTGCTCCTGTTATTTTGACTCTGTGTACTAGGACATTGCTCACCATGCCCCAGTGCATGCGCTCTGACCCCAAGAACATGTCAAAGTTGGCTACACTCCTGATTGGCAAATTTAATTTACCTATATGTTTCCTAGTATATAGTACAGCCTCTTAGCCAGGGCCAGTAAGTTAAATGTCATTTGTGGACTGCATTTGTGCCACCACTAAAGTGACAATGCAAAGCATGTCTCCAGGCCTGCACCTGCAGTCTGGGAATGCAGTTTTAAAAATGCCAATTTGACCTGGCAAAATAAAACTTTTGTGAGGCCTAGATCTTCCTTTTTAGAACTTATTAGTCACCCCTAATGAAGGCCGTAAATGTCCAGAGGGCAGGGTGCATGCTATTTAAAAAGAAGGGCATGTATATTTTATATTGTACGTCTTAGAAGTGAAAAACAAAGTCATTTGTCTCTGGGGCATGGCTGGCCCTCCCATAGGAAAGCACTGGGTTACACTATAACACTGTATAATGTTTACCTTCAGTTTGGGAGTAGCAAGAAAAATTATTCAAGGACTCAATTTTATAGTAATTTAAAATCCAACTCAATGGGCACTTCGAATTTTATGTTACTATTTTGAAAATTACACTTGAGCCAAATGTGCCTTTCTGCCAGTGTTTACTGTCACGCAGGCGTTGAATTGTTCCTTAATTAGGTGTAAAGTGGCTTCCAGAACTTAGACAAAGGAAGCAACGGGAGAGAGGCTGAACTTCCCCTGCCAGAATGCCCATCTGGGCTGTGTCCAGGAACCTAATTATCTTCAAAAGGATGCCTACCCGCTCACAGGCAGATGTAGCTCACACCTCTATTGTCCTGCTAGTGAGCCAGGCACCAATTGCAGTAGGAGAGGATCTGCTTCAGAACTGGTTTGGTGTTACCACAAGGGAGGATTGGCCGGTTATCATAGCCATACCTCTGAGTGGGCACAGGGAGCTCTGAACAGGAGAAGCAAGGTTCTGCCGTGTTGGCTTTAGGCAGAGAGTGGCACTGTGGGCAGTTTACAGTAAAACGCACAGGAATGTTGCAAAAGTGGGAACTTTTACCCTATTTCCTAGGGAGGGGCCAGGAGTTACCCCACCCGCAGCTTGGCATTAGGCATAAATATGGTACCTCACTACCCTCTTCAGAACACTTCTGAACTTTTGGAAGATGGGAGAAAGACTGCACCTGCTGCTGTGACCTGTGAGGAGAACCCTAAGGTCTGGCCCTATTCCCTCTTGTACCCAGGACATAGAAGTTGACTCCAAGGGTCAATTGGCTGACCTCCTGTTAAGCTACAGGGCCACAAAAGCTGCATGAAGTACACATTCCTGAAGATCCCAGCTGACCAATTCCAACTGGACCTCTCGTAGACCCTGCTGGTAGCTTCTGCTGAAGTGAGTCCTGGCCCATAAGTGGTATCCCTAAGGTCCTGGAGTCATAAGATAAGTGTCAGAGTGTATTCCTCCTGCTTAACCCTAAAAGTTTGAACTTAGAAACTTTTTCCTAACTTTGTGCCTGGAGATCTGCCAGAGGATCGGATCAACCTGTCCAGTTGATCCACCAAAGGTGTATCACTGGTGGTCCTGATTTCGCCATAGCTCCTGCTATGTTCGACGCTCCATGTCAGCTCCATGTTGATGTCGAGGCCACTTCGACTCCATCCCGCCGTCGACATGAACTTGATCAATGACAAAGAGCTCCAGAGCGCGGAACGCTGAAGTTTTCCAGCCTATGCAAATAATGGCATCGGGACTCCGACAACTTGTCACCATTGGACCCTGCTGCTTCAGCCTCCTCATGCTGCATTAGACAGCGATAAACCTATTGATGACCCATCGACGTCCAGAACTGTTTCCAAGAAGGTAACTCTTGACCGGGACAAACTTAGTCTCAATAGCCATCCCGCGCTCTATCGCGGTCGGCCTTAAACCTTACCCACGTCCTAGTCTAGCTGAACCAGTTGCCTGTAGTCAGCACTTTGCACTATTTGGTGCTATTTTTATTTAAAATTCTCAAAATTCAGATCTCCAGTTCCCCTTATTGTTTCTTTGTTGTTTTAGTCTATTTTTGTTTATTAAAATATTTTCTATTTTTATAAATTGGAGTGGGATTTTTATTGTGTTGTATTTTTTACTTTTTTACCTGCATTCTAAATACTTCCAAATACTTTACACAGTTTACAAGTTAAGTCTATTGATCTGTGCTATAGCTACCACTGGGTGAGGTTAACATTCCTGAAACCTCTACTGACCCTAACAAGAATAGTGACACTATTACTTGTGGTGAACTACCGTCCAACCCAACTAATAATCCACTGTCTCATAGTCGATATATGGGGTCTCCATCTGCTCATGTTGTACTTATTCTGTGTGCAGGGGAAGAGTGCACATAAGCTGCCTATGTGATCCCTAATCTGTGTGTGAGAGACAATTGCACCGCTGCTGCCTATAATGTATGTGTTCTTTGTGTGAGGGATGCTTGCACTGCTGTTATTGTGTTGTACTTATTCTGCTTGTTAGGGAAGCTTGCAGTGCTGCATCTGTTTCTGTGTGGAGAAAACTATTATTGCTGGGGCTATGCTGTACATGCTTTGTTTTCAACAGAAGCTTTCACTGCTACTGCTGTGCTCTGCTGTTTATTTGTGCGAGTAAAGCTTGCACTTTAGCTGCATTTGGTGTACCTGTCCTCTGTCCATGCTATAAACCTCCACTCTCTGTTAGTAATAAAATGTTCACTATACAATTAAAAAAATGATTGACTTTGTCAATTCTTGTTTCTCTGCCTCGCATATTCCATCACTGCACATTAGATGTGGACATCCCCAATTCTCAAGCACTTTCTGAATAAACTTGTAACAAAGTGACACTTTAATCAGTCCTTAAATGCTCATTGTAGTCATTCAGAGGGATTAGTAGCCTGACCGTTTAATATTTCAGCTGCTAAACTCCATGAACATCATTTAGGGGTCACCAGGGGTAGCAACTACTACACCTGGATTTCCCTTGCGATTTCTGGCTTCTGAGGTGGCAAAAGCAGAAAGTAGCACTGTTGGCTATCTGCAGCTGCCACTGGGATACGGCAGTTTAAAGGCTATAAAATGGATACATTCAGCGCTGCAAAACACGGTCTTTAATCATAAAATAAAATGCATTTAATGCATTAACAATGTCCAACTTGTTTCCATGTTTCATTTTGGAATATACATGAAACTGTGATTCACACGAGTGATAGTATCTTACAGAGCTAATTGATAACCAGCCAATAACATAATGCATATTTAACGTGTGTTCCATATGAATTAGTACAGGTGGACACAATCTATACTGCTTTTTTTACATCGCTTTTTGTGCTTCTGCTTATAATTTATTAATAGATCTTATTTTTGAGGTAAGCAATGGGCTTCAGTGTCGCTAATTATTACGAAATCAACATCAAGGTCTTGTGACATCAATTTCTGGTTCTATGATGTCACTTCCTGTGATGTCACTGAAGTCAAAATGGGCATGATGTCACTTACGCTACCCCTCGTATTTTGGCAAATCATTGTCCATGATAAACCCTTCCAAAAGAATAGAACTCACCACATAATTGAGCAATTTCTTCAATGTTGGGGAAAAAGTAGATATAGGACAAACCTTTTGCCTGAAACCAGAGTTTTTGACCCGTTGTCTCATTCGAGTGACGAGTGGCGCGTTTGCTGGCACGCTTGTTTTCTTGTTCACGCTTATTGATTAATTCTGTATTTATTTGTCTAGACTGGTTTTGAATGTGAGCCCTGATGGAGCTTGGCACACCAGACAGTTGCAGGCTGCTGCAAATTCATTTAAAATGCATCGCTATGAATTTACTCATTAAAAAGCAGAACTCTTCAGTGTTGTCGTGCCAGCCTTCGTGCTTGAATGCAGATTGGCATCGATGCCCTCTCTCCCTGCCAGTCATGTCTGATTTACTCACTGCTCTGAAATAACCGCCAACAAACACATACCCACAGGCCCATCATTCGTTTTTTTTGTCATTGCAGTGCAAACAATCCTCATTTCTTTTCCTCTCCTGAAAACAGTTAAACAAAAAGTGAAAATATTATGGGGCATATTAGCAAGAAGAGGCGATAATCATCGCTAACCCTGCTTAGCGTGATTTTTTTTATCGCCGGCTATCGCTGGAATATATCGCCACGCTAACGCTGTATTAGCAACGATTAGCGCTATGGCGATGAATATTCCAGCGATAGCGAGGAAATGGGCCAACATCGCTGAAAAACCAGCGATGTTGCATGGAGAAGGGAGAACACCTTGCTGATACGACCCTGTGGTCGTATCAGCATAATCCACCCCCATGTTAGGTATGGCTAACACCTGCTAATTGCAGGTGTTAAATAAATGGCGATGACCCGGTTAGCGCGACTTTTCACGTCGCTAACTGGGGCCATTGCCACCTTGCTAATAGGCGATAGGCCTGTTAGCGAGTGTTTCCCAGGTTTGTTCGTCGGGAACGCCCACTTTGCATGTCATTAGCGATAAATATCGCTGACATGCAAAGCGATAAAAACGGGCGCTAATGCCCGCAAACTGTCGCTAACTGCTGTTAGAGACAGTTTGCTGATAGGGCGATATAAATATCGCCGCTTTAGCGGCAAAAAGTGCCGCTAAAGCGGCGATAGTGCCCTTGCTAATATGCCCCTATATGTTTTACGTAGGGCACAAAAGTGAAATTTTCCAAAAAATGAACATAAAGGGGCATATTAGCAAGAAGAGGCGATAATCATCGCTAACCCTGCTTAGCGTGATTTTTTTTATCGCCGGCTATCGATGGAATATATCGCCACGCTAACGCTGTATTAGCAACGATTAGCGCTATGGCGATGAATATTCCAGCGATAGCGGGGGAAATGGGCCAACATCGCTGAAAAACCAGCGATGTTGCATGGAGAAGGGAGAACACCTTGCTGATACGACCCTGTGGTCGTATCAGCATAATCCACCCCCCATGTTAGGTATGGCTAACACCTGCTAATTGCAGGTGTTAAATAAATGGCGATGACCCGGTTAGCGCGACTTTTCACGTCGCTAACTGGGGCCATGGCCACCTTGCTAATAGGCGATAGGCCTGTTAGCGAGTGTTTCCCAGGTTTGTTCGTCGGGAACGCCCACTTTGCATGTCATTAGCGATAAATATCGCTGACATGCAAAGCGGTAAAAAAGCGGGCGCTAATGCCCGCAAACTGTCGCTAACTGCTGTTAGAGACAGTTTGCTGATAGGGCGATATAAATATCGCCGCTTTAGCGGCAAAAAGTGCAGCTAAAGCGGCGATAGTGCCCTTGCTAATAAGCCCCATAAAGTGTCGTCGTGGTTTTAAAAGCCACGTATATGATTCGCAGGCACTTGCAGCGCTCTGCTGGCTGGGTTTCTGTGGGGTTTACTCATGTGAGTGTAGTGAAATGTTGACAATTCAGGGTCATTTCTGGTTTCCATCAGCTAATCATGCATAACACATGTGCAGAGGGGAGTACTCATGGGAGTGCATGGTATCCTTAACGAAAGCTGATGTACATCTATTCCGTAACCCTACTCACTGACAGCCGCAACATAAATTACGCATGCGTAGAGCTATAGAAGTGCAAACATTCACTTGTATTTCTGGTTTTTTAGGGGCATATTAGCAAGACCGGCGATAAAATTATCGCCGTTTTAGCGGCAGGAAACTGCCGCTAAAACGGCGATAATGGGCTTGTTAATTATAGAATTCAATAGAAGCCCAGGTTAGATGTGCAGGACATCTAACCTGGGCTTCTATTGGAATTCTATAACGCATATTAACAAGCCCATTATCGCCGTTTTAGCGGCAGTTTCATGCCGCTAAAACGGCGATAATTTTATCGACGGTCTTGCTAATATGCCCCTAAATTCTTTTACACTGGGATGAGTCTACAAGGTGTATTGACTAAAAAAACAGCAGTGATAGAAATCTCTCCGGTATTTGCCAGAAAGAGGATTTCCCTCAGGGGAGAGCTCCGCCGGCATTTACAGTCAAAATGGAAGGGGCATATTATCAAGGGATTTATCGCCGCTTTAGCGGCACTTTTTGCCGCTAAAGCGGCGATATTTATATCGCCCTATTAGCAAGCTGTCTCTAACTGGCGTTAGCGACAGCTTTTAGGCGTTAGCGGCCGGGATTCACATCGCCTTGCATGTCAGCGATAATTATCGCTAATGACATGCAAGGAAGGCGTTCCCTACTAAAAGCGACTGGAAACAGTCGCTAACTCCACTACCCCCTATTAGCAAGGCAGGCGAAGCAATAAAATAATTCACGCTAAGCGCGTTTATCGCTATATTTTATCACCTGCTAGTGAGGATGACTTACCTGTTTAAGGTATAGGAGGTGGATTCTAATGCTGAATCCACCTTAGCGATGATGCGAGAATATCGCTGCTTTTCCAGCGATATTCTCACATTTTGCCACTATCGCTGGAAATATTATCGCTATGGAGATAAACCTTACTAATAGGGTGTTATCTCAGCGATAATTTCCAGCGATAGGCGGCGTTAACAAAAAACGCGCTAAGCGCGTTTTGCGATAAATATCGCAACTCCTTGCTAATATGCCCCGAAGTTTCTAGAGCTGTGTCGCGTGCGTTTATGTTCTTCTCTTCTAATGAGCAAATGCAAACATTATGTAATGGGCACGGCCGGACTGAGAACGCAAACCAGCCCTGGCAATTAAGTCGGACCTCTACGGGGTGGGGGTGGGTGAGGGGAGTGCTGGTGGGAAACGCTGCTGCTGCTTTTGTTACAGGGGGCCCATATTACAGCCCTGCAGCAAAACCGGCCCCCAGTAACAAGAAAACGGCCCACACTGCTCCAAAACCAGCCCCCACCCTTTCAGCCCACCGGGAAAACACCCGGTGCCCGCTACGGCCAGCCCAGCCCTGGTAATGGGAAGGAAGAGAAACACAGGAATGAGGCTCATAAAAAGACAGCATTTTTCAAAATTCGCACTTCAAATGTAAAATTGCAAACCCCATCAACCTGCGAGGCGAGCACTTTGGTTAAGTGTGTAACAAAAATGGCTTCGACAAGTTGTACACAGAAAAGTTAGCATGATTACACTTTAGCAAAATGTACACATGCACAGCACTTCTTCCTACTCACAAAGTTGGAACAATAAGGAGCACTTCACTCCACACGAGTGCTTTAAATGGAAAAATAGAAGTGCGGGTACCCTATACCAGAGAATCTGTTTGCTTCTTAGAAGTGCCGCTACTCTCTAGTTAAAAGTATTGCACCTTTGCTGAGAAGTGCAGATACTCTCCCTCTCAAAATCAATAAGTGCGGTGACTCAGAACTTGGCAGTAAAACCATAGCAAATGCATTTAAAAAATCCAGGCAACGTCCCTACCGCCTACTACTTTGTGGGTGAGAAAAACATACTTATTGCATGTCCTAAACCACTCTTCTGGCCATTCTTTATTCCGTGGTCATGCCTTTTTAGACGTCCATGTCTTTGCAATAATAATCGCCCAATACATAAAGTATGCATTTGTGGCTATTGTAAGCACGCTGAGTGTACACGTTTCTGGCCACATGAGTCTCTCCTACGCTGGACAACCGTAAATTTGGGCTTCTTCCTGATATAAATCTGCATTATCCCTGTAAAAATGTTACTGAGAGGGCTCAAAGCATTTATTAGGAATACATCACTGTGCAGGTCAACATGGACGCCATTTAGGGGTCGCCAGGGGACGCAGGTGCGACCCCTGGCTTGCTCCTTGCAACCATTAACACTGCCTTTGCGACCCCTGGTCTCAGAGGTGGCAAAATCAGTGCCTGGAACACAGGGGAAGCTCATTCTATTGGACGTCGCTTGGAGCTCCATTTTCCTGGTTTTCTTTCTAAATATTTATTACACAAATAGTGAATAATATTTTTCACTGTTAGTGTAATAAAAAATGAGTATAATGAGAGGGAATATGACCGTATCTGACAGCTAAGGTATGCTTTTAAATGTATGTTTTATGCATGCTTGCACATGAGTGTGTTTATCTGAGAGGGAGTGCGTGTATGTGTCGGTATGTTTAGGCACGTGTGTGTGATTCGAAGTAAAGGCCAAATGGTGTGTGATGTCCAGGAGCGGCTCGTATTGGGGAAAAGAGGTGGGGTGGGGGAGGGGGCCAGAGGGGTGGGTAATGGGGGACCACGGAGACAAAAAATTTTTTTACAAAAGAGGCGAGGGGAACGGGGGACAAATAAGATAAAAAACTTAAAAATAAAACTTACCTGCTGCCCTCCAGCATCGCATTGTGCTCTTCCCCTCCTCTCCGCCGCTGCAGGCAGGCACAGGCTCCCAGTCTGCCCTGTGGCCAATCCTGAAGCAGCTTTAGGATTGGCCTGAGCGCCGATGATGTGCGCTCTAGGACAGACTGGGAGTCTGTGCCTGCTCTCTCCAGCTCCACAATGCAGCTGGGGGTGGAGAGAAGTCACTGCGCATGTGGTTTTTGGCTGGCCTGAGACGGCCGGCCAAAAACCAAATAAGCAGTGTAGGTACAGCCCACCACTCCCTCTCCAGCCTATCAAGCCCCCGCACAAGCTAAATAAAACGATAATAAAACGGGCTTAATACCTGTTTTATTTTTACATTTTTTAAAGTGCTGGCATGTGGGGCGACACTTCTCTATAGCCATAGTGGAGGAGCCGCTGCTGGTGATGTCCCTTTCGCTACCCCAGGCATTTTGGTGAAATGACGTCCATGCAGGTCAATGGGATGCTGTAAGCAGTTCTGGCAGGACCACTGTTACTCTCCAAAGCCGGGCACTGGGCCAAGCAAACTTGTGAGCGCCGCCTCAAGACCAGCCTGGCAACACTGCAGAAACTCTGGGATGTGGCAAATAATAGACAAAAGACCCACAATTGATGGACGGAATGCAGAACAAATCAAAACATTCACCCCCAGTCAAGAGATCTGAGTTAAATCCCTCATTCTTTTGCTCATCATGCCACCCCAGTTTAGACCTGGCCATATGCAAATCAGTCTTGACCCTGTGCCTCATGGGAACAGTCTAGCCCGAACTGCCAAGCCAGGTCCTCCCTGGACCAGAAACAAGCATCCTAGGAACGGTTTCGGGGTTTCACCCCTCATCGGCCAGGATAGCTGAATCCAGTGGCACAGTGACCCCGAGACCCACGTCTGGGCATACCCGGCGCACTTAAGGCGAGAAAGCAAAAGACTCACAATGATGGACAGAATGCAGAACAAATCAAAACATTCACCCCCAGGCAAGAGATCTGAGTTAAATCCATCATTCTTTTGCTCACCATGCCACCCCAGTTTAGACCTGGCCATATGCAAATCAGTCTTGACCCTGTGCCTCATGGGAACAGTCCAGCCCAAACTGCCAAGCCAGGTCCTCCCTGGACCGGAAACAAGCATCCTAGGACCGGTTTATGCATATGGCTGGGTTCAACATGGAATGGTATGGGGAGCAAAAAAAACGATGGCTTGAGGCCCAGATCTCTGTACTGGGGTGAATGTATGACATTGTTCTGCGTTCTGTCCATCAATTGTTCTTTTTGCAACTAATATGCAACTAATAGACAAAAGCATTGGCAGATATTACCTCGATATACTTGAGGCTATAGTTACAATGTGCACAGTGCCAGCAGAGCAGTTTGTAATGCAAAACTGTTGCACTGTACTGAACTTGGTAATTACACAGTGCTTTCCCTGTACCTTGTAGAGCCCAAAGTTCTTTCTGTGTTGCCAAGTAACTACTTTGTATGTATTATTTATTAAGCACTTCAAGGGTCTGGAAGCGAATAACGGCTGTCTGACACTACAATTAATTCTGTAATTAAATATTCTGGGCCACAGTATTTTAAATCTAAACTCAACTTAGAAGGTAAAAACCTTTTGCTAGAGTGTGTGGCACCAGAATATGTTTGTCAGAATATTGTCTAAATATTGTCTAGGCACATATCATCCCATTAGAGTTAGTAATAAGAATCTATATCTAATGGGATAATATTTTTGTAAACTACATTTAGGGAACAATATTTATGACAGAAGATATTTTTGTACAAGGTACTCTGACAGACAACCTCTGATGGAAATGGCACAGAAGCAGGAATTGTAGAGTTTTGTCCCCACAGTTAGGAGTTTCCATCAGGGGCATAACTCAGGCCCCCGCATCCCCCGTGGTACGGGGGGGGGGCCGAGCTGCAGGGGGCCCCCTCTGCACAGTGCTTAGCCCTGAGCGCTCCGTATTAAATCCGGAGCGTGGGCCCCTCCGTGTACATTGCAGGGGGGCCCTTTAAACTTTCGTTTGGCCACTGGTTTCCATAATGGAAATTCTGCTTGTAGGGTTGGTGAGCTTGTAATGGATGTCTATTTGCAAAAGTTAATGAACACCCACAAATTCTGAAAAAACATGGATTAACCTATCCTGGAACACCTTTAAAGCTGATGCGGGTGCAGGAGAAGAGGGTTCTCTATTGGGAAAATACTCAGCCTGTGAAGAACCAAACAGAAAGTTTAACGTAGGAAATAGGAATGCACATTTCTGTCAATGTATGCATGTCAAAGTGTACACCTGTTAGAATTCTGCATGTGTGAATATTTATGCATTTCAGAAGTGAAAGAAGTCTATGTAGATTTCTGAAAGCATACCAAAAGTTCCAATAAGGTTGGACATTTTCCCCAAATGCAAAAGTAATTCTACAAGAGAAAATAACTGATATATTTTTGGAAACTTTCGTGTTTCGAGCTTATCATTGTAGAATTATGGAAGTGAAACTTGTGGCAAGCATATGCTGCTTGCCAATTCATTCAGGAATTGCCTCATGTTGCCTTTTTGCTGTGTGCAATTGATAACGCCGATTCTTATCTAATTATCTATAAGAACCCTCTGGCCGCCAAGATCTTTTTACCTGTTGAATAGTGTAAAGGAGAGAATCTCATCAGGTTAGATATCAGCATTCATTTTGTCTGAAAGGACCACTGACTCCGAATTCAAGTTTGAGAATTTATTATCGCCAAAAATAACTGAACGTGCAAGCACCTCAACACGAGGTTAAAGAAATAGATGGGCACTAATACATATAATAATCTACGCAGGAATCTCATCCGACTCAGGATAAGAAGAATAGAAAGTTCTAGGAGGACCAACCAGACTATGATTGCTCCTATTTCTAAGTTACTCTTCATTGGCCTAAACAAGCTCAAAATCAATTGCTGTCCCTACACTAACGCTAAGTGACATCCCTGCATAGCGATGTTCCCAGGCAAGAAAGAATAAAAGGTGTCAGCTGTGAAGACTTCCTAAGAAGTGCAATCACCATATACCTAAGCTCAGCTCTGTCCTTCTCTCTGGTCTCCCCTACCGCTTCTCTGGCTTCCTCCCTCGGGGCACTATCCCTAATACAAAACCATACTACAAAGGTACACGCCTTGTTTACGCCCTCTTGGCCAGGTCTTCTTTCTTGTGCTTTTCCATTGAAACGGTGACTTCATCCTGGACAGTTTCGTTGACCTTGAGTCCCAGGCGCCTTCTCCGCTGAAAGTATCATCCCTAAATTCCATTGCACTCCCGTACCATGCCTCCCATCTTTCTAACTTTTGAAAACAAAGAGTTAGTCTTTACTAACGAGACATGTGTCCTTGCACCTGCAACAAAAGATACGTTCAACAGAAACCTTCTACTGTGCTAATTAAATCTACCGTTTGTGCCCAGAGAGCCTTTCCAAGAGAAACCCTTTTCGGCCTACATTTATAAGCTAACATAAGAATATACCAGGCCTTCCTTGAGTATATATGTAGTCAGGCCCTTACATATAACTTTTAAACACACATCTTACTTTTCCCTATAAGCATATTCATTACGATTCATTATGCAAACAATGAATTACATGTGCAACTTTAATATGGTGCACGTTTAAACTACTGCAATTACATTACATACACGAACTAATTCCTCTATGCATTTTGTTCACACAATTCAAAAGCATTGTCTTGTGGATTGTTACCTGCCTTGTTATGTTGGCCTAGGCCTGGCTGCCATGCTGCTTTTCTTTGCGCACGTTACACTGAGCCGGGCCTTCCTCGCCCTTTGCTCGTGCCAAGTTCTTTTGCACTGTCTGCATCTTCTGTTGTTCACCTTTTTGGGCTCAGTCTGCACAAACATGTACAAGGTCGCATAACAATGTATTTTGGTTCTTCCTGATATGGCCAGTCTCGCGCACCCAGACATAACATTATGTGCAATTGCCATGAAGAATTTGATATGCTTTTAATGCTGTGGTTTACTAGCGCTTAACACACTTGGAGAAATCCTTTTCAGTGAGAAGAGCTATGATGTCCTGCTGATGTAATTCTGCATCTAGAGACTGAGGTATGGGGGTTCGCTAGTCAAAGCCCAGAGGTCTTCTATTATTATAATAAACTATCTTACTGCAAGGGGAGGGTGGTAATGTTATTTAAACGTTTATCCACTGAGCTCTGAGATGCTTTCCCCGTTTGTATTCTATGGAATTGTAACCATGCTGCTTATATTAGTCATATGCATTATGCTATTAGTACTGACACGTGTACTGTACATTAGAGCACGTAAGTTGGAATAAACATTTTAACCTATCCAGTGTCTCTTCCTACGCACCTTGTGGACAAGTACGAGTGAGTGACGAAAGAGTGTTCTTGCTTCTGTGAGTCCTGAGATAAAGATACCGTGTTCTGGGTTGTCCAAACATTAGTACTTGGGTGCTAATGGGATGCTAAGCTAGTTGGGTTGGGGTTTTGGGTGCTACGGTATATGGTGGCAAACCACTGTATTCCGGGGTCTCATTTTCCTGTGCATAGCTCTGTGTATGTGCAGAAACCTTATGACATGGCGCGACCACCGTGGGGCAGCTTATCTGCGAGGCGCTTGAGTAGTGCTTGTGCTTGTCCACAGACCCTCGCGTACGCTTCCGGAGGCGTATGTGACGGTGATACCTCCTATATTGAATGTTTTATAGGTTCTTTCAAGCTTGATATTATTAAAAAGGTTAGTTAACAGACCCATTTTTGTGCTCCCTGTTAGGTTGTCGAATATATATTTGTTTGGTCATGGCTGGTGTGGCGATAGCTGCACATAGTCGAGGGGCACTCCGAGACCACTTAGCTGTGTATGGAGTGCCCGATGCTGGGGTCGAGTTGGTCTTTGTGGTTCAAGCCGATGCGGCTTATCACTTTGAAGTGTTTTACACTTGGATCACTTTTGAAGCGGTGGATGCAGGTGATAGGCTGTTTCATGAATATAAACCCACCGCAATTCCTGCTGCCTATCGACCCTATACTGCTCTTGAAGTGCCTCTCACGGCTTGGCAGCACCGTGTTTGGTTCAATGGCGCCCTACCACAACCAACTACCGCAGTTCGTTTAGGCCCCTTATCAATTCAGGGGGCCACTTGGCCTGTATTGGCCGGGTATACCCCGCATCCAAATTATCTGGCATTACCGCTAGCGGAATTGCGCACTATGCATACCGAATTGGTGCGAGTGCATCGAGCCTTAGTGACATACGTTACAGGTAGCCTCCATGGAGCTGCTCCTGTAGTCGCAGGCCAACCAGCTATTGCAGCTGGAGTGACTATAAGTCCTGTCATGGTAAATTCTGTGATGGGCAAACGTCCACAAAACAAGGACGACTATCCTTACTGGCTTGCAGAAAAGTTCGATCAGATAGAAGCAGTGTTTCCACATACATCCCCAGTAGATAAACACCGCATCCTCACGATAAGTTTGCCAAAAGACATAATCCCGATTTGACAGCATGTGAAAACTGGGGTAAGGTATTCGCAGCAGTTTATTCAAAATGTTTTGGAACTCCTTCCATGACGGTTCTACCCTCTGTAATTAAAAAGTACAGGATGAACATGGCCCTGAAGCGGCTGTGGAATTAGGGATGAGACTAGTGGGAGTGTTTGATGTAGTAGCAGAGCTGATCCTTGGAAATGTCAAGGGCGATGCTATGAACTTTCAAGTAGCGAATGCTTTGGCTTTGGTCCCAGAGTTGGACAGGCCTCGCGAATTACCGAAAATAATAGCCCGGGCTTATAAAACAATTGGAAGAAATAGCCTAGGCAACAAGCCTTTTGTAAAAATGCAAACTCAATCGCAAACACAAGTTATACAAACAAAAAGTGCATCTGAGAAAGATGATAAACCAGTCTTCACTAAAAAGAGTTGGAGACAGAAAAAACAGGGTAAGCAACAAAAGAAGCCGGGGTCGAGAGGCGCTTCCCCAGTTTCGGTTTCTTCTGAACGTACTTATGATTTACGTGATAGGTCGAGGATTAAATCACCAGAAAGGTTTCGGAGCTCTGATACGCGTTCTCCTCGTTCTTCACAGGCCCAGACGTCGTCACAGGCTGGTGGAGGAGGACGGCAAGATAGAGGAAGGGGCCGAGAGGCTCCCCAGGAGCGAGACCAACCTCGACAACAAGTCAGAGGGAAAGCAGAAGATTTTCATATTCCTCGACCGCAATTTCAGAAGAAAAAAGTTGCCGCTGTTACAGCGAAATATGCCTCAGACCGTGAGAACGAGACTCCAGAATTGGACGTGGGCAGTGACCCTCCTAGACAGCGCCGCGGCAGTTACCATAGTGCGGGAGGCGCTACGTCCTCATATGGAGGCGACAGCAACTGAAACATTCGTTACTGTAGAGACAGCTGACACGAGAGTGGCACCCCTGACAGACTATATAATATAGTTATACAAATTGAAGGTGACATACCGCGTGAAATAAAAGGGATTTTTGGGAAAATCTAACCTCTTCATATGACATTTTGTTAGCAGAGGTGGATTGGCCACCCCCATTCGTTTTAGCTGCACATAAAGGAGAGGAGGTAATCCTTCCAAGCTTTTCAAGGCATGTCCCAAAAGACAAAGCTGAAGCACTTGCAGCTGAGTGGGCTGTGTACCTGGCACCAGCGTTATACCGCAACCATGTGGGATGGGATGAAGAATCACCTCCTCATGCAATACCTTTGCGGTCACTACCGCAGCCACAACCCCAATATCCCATTAAACGGCAGGCAAAAGGCCCCGTCTCCGAAATTCTGACACAGTTGGAATATCAGGGAGTAATTGAACCATGCGTATCACCTATGAACAATCCCCTTTTCGTGGTTTCTAAACCCGATGGATCGTACCGCTTAGTTTTGGATTACCGGCATTTAAATACTCATTGTCGGAACTTTGCGGTGCAAAATACACACAGTTCTGCGCTTGTAGACAGTCTTGTTCGTAAAAAATACAAAACGGCACTTGACCTTTCAAACGGTTTCTACACGCACAACCTAGCCCCGGAGAGTGGTCAATGGACCGCATTCACTTCCGGTGGTAAATTATTCCAGTTCCGGCGATTACCCATGGGCTATAAAAATAGTCCGGGTATATTCGCCGCCCGTGTTGTTTCTTTGTTAAATGACATTGATCAAGACGCATGTTCGTATGTAGATGACATCTATCTGACAGACGACGAGTTATATCAGCATCTGACCCGTGTGGACCGCATTATTCTTGAATTTGCGGAGCAGGGTTACAAATTTAACTTTGCTAAATCACACATTGCTGAATTTACCGTTCTGTTCTTGGGTTATGAGCTCAATAACGAAGGTAAGGGCTTAGCCCCCATTTCTTGGAAAAATGTGCACATTTGTGCCCCCAAATACTCTGAAGAAACTTCAGTCTTTGCTGGGTTTCCTAAATTTCGGGCGTACTTACATTCCCGAATATGCCCAGCGTATCAAGCCTTTGTATGCTTTGATACAACCTACTTATTCAAGGTCTTGCTGGCTGCCTGAGCATACCTCAATTCTGCAGTCTTTGCAGACAGACCTTTTAGAGTCTAAATATCTTTTGACTCGTGATAACCACACAAACCTGGTGATTAGAATAATTCCGGGGCGGTGGGATTCACCTATTTAACCTTTAATGAAGGTGATACAGTACCTATCGCATACAAGTCACATCTGTACACTTCCGCTGAATTGCGCTTTACATCTGTTGAAAAAGTTCTGACTGCAGTGCAAATGGCGATTCTAAAAGAACGCGCACTGGCACAGGGTAAGCGAATTC
Organism: Calotriton arnoldi; assembly: GCA_963921515.1. Lineage (NCBI taxonomy): Eukaryota > Metazoa > Chordata > Amphibia > Caudata > Salamandridae > Calotriton > Calotriton arnoldi. The sequence continues at coordinate 2,346,883 of CAWUFW010001326.1, read as the reverse complement.
TGGTGGTAACACCCTGTCCTGCCCTAGAGGCAGTAACAAAGGCAAGTGTACCGAACTCAAAAGCAATGCATCCCCGTTGGATACAATGGGCTACATCCTTGACGTCTTCGGACGTCACTTTTGTTTTTGATTCTTCTCTGCAGACTCAGGAGTTTTTGCAGTATGAATTCGTTCATCCTCCTCCTTTGTTTTTATTACCGCTTGAGGATTACAAATGTGTAATCTACACCGATGGTTCGGCGCAGCCGGCCACTGGGTCCAAGCACGCTTATTCAGCTGCATGTGCTATTGTTGCGGGTTCCTTTGTAGATGGAAAGTTCAAATCCTCTGTAGTGCACACTCGCACACTTGGAGATAGTACCGCACAATTGGCCGAGCTGCATGCATTGCTACTTGCACTTGAGTTCGCTTCACAGGATGAGACCACTCTTATTGTATGTGATTCTTTTTACTGTGTACAATCTTACAATGACAATCTGTTTTTCTGGTCGAAAACGACTACAAAGACGCAAAAGGAAGCACAATTAAGCATAAAATGCTTTGGGTTCGAGTGGCAGAATTGCAACAACGTCTGCCCCTCACACAGGTGGTTCACACCTTAGGCCATCAGCGGGTGGGCGCACACGCTATTGGTAACGATCTGGCAGATGAAGCTGCCCGTTCAGCAGTAGTCACGTGTTCAGTAGCAGCGGTTACCAGGTCCATGTCTAAAATAGACCCTGTTATATTAGCGGCTATTGCTGCAACCAAGGAAGGAAATAATTACCCTACAGGTTTCCCTTCCAAGTATTCTTACACATTAAGTCCCGATCAGGTTCCTTATGTAACTATACCTGACGTTGGTGATCGGCTGATCCCCAACGCGGACCGCAGGAGTGCCTTGATATCAGCTGCACACGAAGGCATGGCTTCAGCACATGCAGGTGTGTCAGCTACGGTTTCCATCTTGCAGCAGCGTTATTGGTGGCGTGGGTTGTATAAAGACACCCGTGCTTTTGTGCTTTCTTGCGACGTTTGTCAACAGATTAAGCCTTCCACGGTAACACGTCCACCACAAACACCGCTCTGCATTGCTAACAGACCCTTTGGGTGTGTTTACTTGGATCACTGCGGTCCATTCTCATCAGACACTGCCTATAAATATATCTTAGTGGCAGTGGACTCGTGCACTACGGTTTCTCTGGGTCTGGCCACAACGGAGTGCTGACGCCCGAAATGTAATCAGGGATTTGCGTGTCTTTGTGGGAATTTTCGCATGCGGCACCTTCCATTCGGACCAAGGTCCAGCGTTTGCCTCTAGGGCTTACAAGGATGCAATGGCTTCGCTTGGGGTGCGGGTGAAATTTTCGTCTCCGTATAGGCCTGAGGGCAACTCTATCGTTGAACGAATGAACCGTGACTTAAAGCAATCCTTAACAGCTAGGGTTATAGGTACTGGCAGGAACTGGCTGGCCCATTTGTATACCGTTCAGCGTGCACTTAATAATCTCCCTAGAAGACCTCTGGGTGGGCGGACCCCATACGAAATGCTCTTTGGCATAAGAATGTTTGTGCCTGACCTTGAGGGTCCAGACATCGCGGCGCAATCCGCCAAGTTTGATGTAGATAACCATTCTGCTATGTTACAGGACTTACAAGAAGCCCGAGACAAACTTGCAACTACACATTTACCTTCAGCCACAGATCCTGCGTTGCAGATTCCGGTAGCCGGCTGGCTTCCGAAAGTTGGAGAACTGGTTCGAGAGAAGGTTGAAAACAAAAAGAATTTGGCCCCTCTTTTCGTGCACCGGTTCCAGTTCTGGGCTTGAAGGGAACACGTACAGTCATTTTACCACCGCTTCCTGGTCGCAAAGAGAACAGATACATCTCAGTTGAAAATGTCAAGCTACAGCGCCTGGCCGATCCTGAATAGTGTCACACCAGCGGTCTCTTGTCCTGCCATTTATCGGACATATGTTCATAGTCCATCTGCACGAACGATCGCTGATGCTGTAATTGAGATGGTTGATTTGCCTGAAACTACGATTGATCCCCAACTCTCCACCAACATCGACGAGGACGAGTATACTTATCCTGCATCAGAATCGGTGGCACATCAACCAACAACGCCACTAAGCCCGACTCGTTATTCCTTTGATTCGGATTCCACCTCTTCAAAAGTCCCATCCAAGTTCAGTATTTTTGTATCCTGGTTTAGAGACAATTTTTGATTCCCCCTGGACATACATCTGGTTGGTACTTTTCTTGATTTTTTGTTCATGTCCATTGGCTTTGTCACAGTGTTTTTTCTACTAATCAATGGTCACTATTTACCTGAACGCTCTTCTGTAGACTATGTTTCTGGAACTTTGGCTCCTCATTCCTCGTCTCACATCATGAAGCGTGACCACACATTTGTGAACATTTCAGCTTTTCCAGTTGCTGATGGCATCGTATGGGATGCAGTGAATTATCAAATCCATGGTCCGACGGAAATTATTAATGTACCTAATGTCCTTCGTGTTTCAATGGGTGATGTAGTACAAAACAATATTCATTCTGATGATTGGGATGTGCATGCCGTTGAAGCATTGTTTGCCGATTTAAAATATTATGCATCTTTTAATGCTGAAGATCTATATATGAATTCTGCTAATTATGCCGATTTGTATTGTTACCAACATTGGGGTAATCATTTTCTCCATAAGCCCAGTGCCCTGCGTAGTTCTGTTAACTATACCCAATGGGAACATTGTCCAAACCCCTTGCCAGGTAGCTCTCAAACTCTTCGAAATAAGTTTAATTATTTTACTGATTTTAATCGGTCGAACCCTGCATCATATTATTTTAGACTTAATAACACATCAACTCAGAAAATTATGTTGACACACACCAAATTGCTTTATTCAGGTTCCTTTCTGAGTGTCCTAGCTGTGGGAGGTTATGAGTATTGGGATAATACAGTGGATTTAAAATCTATTTGGGGCTCCAAGCCATGGCAGGTACAGGGAACCGAGGCGTTGCATCGTGCTTGCCTTATCCCTACCCAAATTATGTTCCTAAATGCTTCCATCTATCAGACTACATGTTGGGGCTTAGCAACCACTAAACAATTGAATACGCCATCAATACCATCCCTGTCGAGTTTTCCAAATGAAAGCTCACGATTCAATATGTCCCTCGTGTCCCTGCAGGCAATGTTACAAAATAATTCGTTTAATGTTTCTGAGCTGGTTCAGTCACCCTGGTTAATATGGCCTATATCATCCAATGCATGTCAAATGCGTTTTCATGATACTGGTGCTAGCTACACACAGAATAGGCCTGATCCGAGGTTTACTTATGCCCGTACTGTCACTACATACTCTGTTGGTAAATTATGCAAACAATGGCTGCAACATTCGTCCCTTGATTCTGTTAAACAACATTTGTCCCTCCTTACAGGCAATATTGATCTGTCCGACTTTGTTTTGGGACCTCGTGGTCCCCGACCTAAGAGATTCATTTATGAAACGTATAATGAACTCTGGAAGCTATCACAAATGGAAGCTGCTTCCCGTCTTCGGGAAATAGATCAAGCAAATATGGAAAAGGTGCTTGCTGTTGTTGACAATAGTATTAATACCCTGTCTTCTCGTATTTACACTTTAGAGAATATTGTGTCCTCTGTTGTTGATATTGTACAAGATGATGTTTCTATGTTATATCATGGTCAGAATCAATTGCGCTCAGTTATGCAGTTTGCATGGACTTTGCAAACACTTAAGTTAGGTAAAGTGCCTTGGCATTTCTTGAACACCTCTGCCTTATTTCTACCTTTTAACTTAACTGATAAACAGCAATTTATGTCCATGAAGGATGCAACTTACAATCTATTACATATCGAAAAGGTGGATCCATTGCCGTTCTCTGTTGCAGAACTCGATTCTGCTGTATGGCTAGTCCATGGGGTTATAGCTTTACCATTTTCCTTGTTTGAATTTGACTCATGCATGAAACATTATCCTGTGGGCCGTTACCGGCCATTGGGCAGTGCTTTCCTGCATGAACTCTGGTCCTTGCCTTTCATGTATAAATGCCTTCGGGACGGCAGGGAAGTCTTTCTCACGGGGAGTACTGCGACTCGACTATAGGTCATTCGCTTATTTGTAAACACATTAAATTGCATGGCTCATGTAGCGTTTCCTCTCCTAATCTTGCTTGTGTGCTGAAAGGTATTCCTGCTCCTGTTATTTCACCTACTTTCACTCTCCTTTCCAATGGTAGTTATTTACTTTTAAATAACGAAAACTGTTGTGGCCTGCAAGCTGGCATTCCTTACATTGTAACAGTTTCGCACAGGGTTGTCTGCTGCAAAAATGTGCTTTTTCCTCCCCCTCATGGCAAGGTTGATATCTCTATTTGGCCTTCCATCCCTACCATGGAAGCAGATTTCAATAGACTGAGCAGAATAAAGGCACTATTATTAAACGAGGAAGTTATGCTCACGTCCGCCCGGGAGACATTCATTCTCCAGGTGGCGAGTACCCACAGTGAAATACAGGCCCTTTTAAACACTAATCTCCCCCAACATTTTGGGGAGTTGATACATCGTATTTTTAACGCATCTAACACTGAAGGCCTAGTACACTTTTTTAAGGTCGTTGGGTCGGGCTTGGTGTCCTCCTTCCAAACTATTTTTGGTGTCATCCCGGCTTTCATACATTCTATATTTTCCAGTGTCTTTGGCGGTTTCCCATTGATCCTCGCTTTAGCGGCTGGTGTCTTGCTCTTAATTTGCTTTCTGCGCAATGGCTGCTCCCCGATGGGACCTGCTCGATCCAGAACGCCTCCAGCTGCTCCGTGAGCGCCTTTTGGCTGGTTTTGGTGTCTTGCCATTGGCGACACTGAGTGTGTCATATACTCTTTCATTTCGCTTTGCGTATTTCACTTGCGTGCAACCTGTGATGACTTGTGTCCGCTGTCCTTTCACCTGGACTCTGGATTATTGCCTCTCCAATTCGTCATTGTCTGTTCCGGATTTTGTTCAGTTGATGGGTCCCTTAGAGGCCCATGAGCAGGACTGTTCCGTTGCTGGCTGTATGGCGCGTGCGGCTGCACTGGGGATTTTGGCGCAATGGGATATCTGGGCGGCTGCCCAGGATCTCCTACAACGAAGCTGTTTCAATTATCACGCAAGCTGTCCCGCATTGCTTCTGGATGCTCCCTTTGCTGAGGAGCATTCCTGCTCTTTTGAACTCATGGATTGGATGGCATCTATGTTTTTTGACGAGTCCAATGATGAACTCTTGGAGGGTATGGCTTTTTTCTGCACTTACACTTTCATGGATTGACCTGCCCTTCGCCGTTTGGGCGCTCCCTGTGCTCCAACGGCTGTGTTTTTCCTCTGATGGGCCTCTGTCCTGGCCGCCGGACTGTCCAGGGGAGGGTGTCTTGTGGATTGTTACCTGCCTTGTTATGTTGGCCTAGGCCTGGCTGCCATGCTGCTTTTCTTTGCGCACGTTACACTGAGCCGGGCCTTCCTCGCCCTTTGCTCGTGCCAAGTTCTTTTGCACTGTCTGCATCTTCTGTTGTTCACCTTTTTGGGCTCAGTCTGCACAAACATGTACAAGGTCGCATAACAATGTATTTTGGTTCTTCCTGATATGGCCAGTCTCGCGCACCCAGACATAACATTATGTGCAATTGCCATGAAGAATTTGATATGCTTTTAATGCTGTGGTTTACTAGCGCTTAACACACTTGGAGAAATCCTTTTCAGTGAGAAGAGCTATGATGTCCTGCTGATGTAATTCTGCATCTAGAGACTGAGGTATGGGGGTTCGCTAGTCAAAGCCCAGAGGTCTTCTATTATTATAATAAACTATCTTACTGCAAGGGGAGGGTGGTAATGTTATTTAAACGTTTATCCACTGAGCTCTGAGATGCTTTCCCGTTTGTATTCTATGGAATTGTAACCATGCTGCTTATATTAGTCATATGCATTATGCTATTAGTACTGACACGTGTACTGTACATTAGAGCACGTAAGTTGGAATAAACATTTTAACCTATCCAGTGTCTCTTCCTACGCACCTTGTGGACGAAGTACGAGTGAGTGACGAAAGAGTGTTCTTGCTTCTGTGAGTCCTGAGATAAAGATACCGTGTTCTGGGTTGTCCAAACATTAGTACTTGGGTGCTAATGGGATGCTAAGCTAGTTGGGTTGGGGTTTTTGGGTGCTACGGTATATGGTGGCAAACCACTGTATTCCGGGGTCTCATTTTCCTGTGCATAGCTCTGTGTATGTGCAGAAACCTTATGACAGCATTACATTACATCATTATCCTAACACCATTATACTGCTGAGTTCACTTCAATTCAGTGAACTATTCATTCTTTGCTAAACATGCATGAGTATACAATGAGTATAACGAATATATGTCTGAATACATATGGGTGCGGCCTGTCAGTGATTATGATGCACCCCTACAATTCACAAGAACATTTCGCTCTATCAGTTCCCCCTTTGATGACTCCTGTCATCACATCTCATTCTACTCCCTCAGAGAAGGAACCGACCTAAACAGAACTTGTTCCCATCTTCCCTGATCTGAAGTTCTCCATGCTCTTGAGCCTTTGATACTGATTGTCCTGCAATCTTGCCAATCTCATGTCATTTTCCCTCAAAGCTCTCTTGACTCTGCCTGCTCGATACCATTTGTAGGCCTTTATCATAATCCACAAGCCAGCCACACAAACCACCAAGATAAGGAGTGGTCTCAGGAAGTACCCAAGGAATCCCTTTCCTAGGTTTGCAAACCAACCTCCCACTTGACCAAAACCCTTTCCGACCTTTTCCCAGGCCCCTTCTTCGGTCAAATCCGCTATCTTTGTGTGGATCATAGTGATGTTACTTATATATTTCTCCAGATCCTTGCTACGGTCTGGTATATAAGTGCAGCACTCTTGAACCTTCAGCATTTTACAGACTCCGCCCTCTTTTGCCAATAGGACATCCAAAGCAAGGCGATTCTGCAAAACCATTCCCCTTATCGACAACATCTCTCCTTCCACCAACACCAACGATTTTGCTGTGTTCATCGAAAATTCATCCACCACAGTCGCTAACCTCCGGATCTTCACATCATTCAAGACTACTCCTAGACTAGGTATCATAGCTCCAAAGATATCCCCCACAACGAGTCCTGCACTTGCAGCTCTTCTCGTTCTTGAATGCTCTCCACCCTCCAGAAGATTTAAGTCTTCTGTATGGTAAATCTTTGGAAATATTATTGACAAATAACATGTTCCATACCAATTTGCAGGCAACCTCACATAAGCATTCTTTCCACATACGTAATACACCGTAGGTATCACTTGTACAGGACCTTGGAGAAAATCTTTTGCCTCATCTGCCATGGTGAAAACGTGATCACAAGTACTCTGTCCCACTGGAACCTTTTCGTAGTAAGTCTGATAACGCCTTATACACAACTTACCCCTCTGCTCCTTATCCAACGCTATAGGACCATAGCTTCCCTTGGTCTTATGCAACCGTTCCTCCTCTGTCCAATCTGTCCTGTGATGCCCTAAATCTCGGGATTCAGTCAGCTTTCTATACCTATCTTCAACCTGATCTACAAACTTTCTCTCTACATCCGACATCAAGCAAGTCAGATTGTGTCTGTGTGCGAATGCTGTATCCAATTCCAAACTCGGTATGAAGTACTTCCTCAGTCTGTCCTCGGTTTTGTAATAATCATACTTATTCAAATGCTTGTAAGCTGGGACTTCAGGAAGCACTGCGTCGAAATTGGAAAAGAAATACTCGAACTGATCTCTCTCATAAAACAAACTAAGCAAAAGACTACATGAAATACCATAAGTCAGTGGAAGATGATGATACCTAATACCCTCATCCACTGAAGTAGGCAACTGCATACACACATAACAATCTTTCGCATCCATCACGTCAACATACTCATACAACAACTTAGCATACGCATTAAGCTTAAAATCACCCTTAGACAAATCTACATGTAATCTACGACTTTCTTCTAAAATCATAGCTCTATCAGCTGCCCTGTCTACCCCCTTCTGACTAGGTGTGATAGGTGTGGGTGTCCCTGTCACTGCCTCTACTTCTGGCTCATGCGAACCAGTATATGAGACTACAACTACTATGATTATAGAAATTATCACACTACTTATAAGAATGCCTATAATCCACTTTGCTCTACGATTGGGATTTCCCGGCTCCATGATTTCGAAAGTTCTCAAAAAGTCTTGGTTATCGCAAAGAACTCAGAAAAGTCTCTGTCCTTTATTTATGACTTGCTTAACCAGTTCGAGCAACCATGAAATCTCCGGGCTTTCCCTTTCCGATCACAACTTATTTACACAGTCCAGAAAAAGATTTCCCTAGTTTTCGTTCCTCTTCTTGTGGAAAGTCCCTAAGTTTATTCTTCTTCCACTTGGACCTAGGTTATCTTCTTCTTTCAGACTTTTATTTACAGTTCATTACTGATCCATAATGAGATCCTCATTAAGCACGACCAGAACGTGATACAAAAGTTCAAGACGCAAAAGCAGCACTTCGTGTGAAAACGGCTCAGCTCCGAATGGCGGGAATTCGACCCGATGCAGAAGCAATTTTCGGACTTCACTCAGAAGTGGGGGATTCGGAATCGTGAGTGTCAGTGTTCCGTCTATCTCGAACCCTGGCATCCGCAGCACCACCTTCACCACCAGTTTCGGGCTCCGACTGAACACTTCCACTGACTTCAGTCTCCCTGTATTCACCACCCCTGCATCAAACACAGTGTAAGTCCACTCAGGGGTAGAGTATCTGCGACAAGGCACTCTTGTTCTCTTAGACCTTCGCCGACTGTCTTGTGCTTGGTCTTCGTCGCTTGCTTCGGTTTCAGATACTTCGGACACTGGAGCAAGGTCTCTCTCAGGTGCTAACCTCAGGTTCAGTCGCCTCTGTCTTTCAGGCCAACTTTCAACACTTCTGTTCGTTCGTCTGCCTTCTCCTTCTATGCCCAGTGCACTACTTCCTCTTTCTGTTGCCTTTGACTCTTCTCCGCCCACTGCACCTTCTCTTTCTTCAGTGCCTGAATCAGGGTTCGAACTGTGGAAACCCCCTTCAGCTTGCTCTAGTGCACCACCAGCTGTGTCAGCGACCCTTACAGCTTGGCTTGTCCTCTCATGTGGCCCTGCCACATCAGCTGGATTTTCATTTGCGAGAGGAGCTGTTTCTTCCAAGGGTGCTGGAACTCTGCGGGTATGGGAAGCATGCACCCAGTTCGGCAATCCTCCACACTTTACTGCTGTGTTCGTGATAAGTATCACCTGGTACGGGCCACGCCAACGAGCATCCAAACAACTCTTCCTCACGTGCTTCCGGACGAGCACCCAGTCACCGGGACACAAGTCGTGGCACAGATCACTCGAGGCTGGAACCACAGCTGCTTGCACCTGCTGGGATACAGAACGGACCACATCAGAGAGTCCTTTACAATAATCGAGAATCAAATCATCAGTGATGTTTATCAAGGCTGTAGTTGGTACTGCTGGCAGTCTCATTGCCCTCCCCATTATTATTTCATGGGGGACAACCCGGTCTTTCTGTCTGGGACACTTCGCATGCTCATGAGCACCAGTGGCAAGGCGTCGGGCCATTTCAGGGATGTTGAAGAACACATTTTTGCCATCCGGGCTTTCAAAGTTCCATTAACTTGTTCCACCATCCCAGAAGCCTCTGGTCGGTAGCTACAGTGGAGTCTCTGGTCAATGTTCAATGCTGCACAAAGTAACTTCATGATTTCGCTATGGAAGTGCCCACCTCTATCTGATTCCAAAGAGGTCGGGATCCCGAATCTAGGGATAAGTTCCCTCAACAATAATTTAGCCACTGTCAGAGTGTCACACCTTCGTGTGGGGTATGCCTCCACCCACCGTGAGAATATACATACTATCACTAGAATGTACCTCAAGCCATTGCACCTAGGCATCTCCACGAAATCCAGCTGTAGTCTATTGAAGGGCCCTCCTGACCTTCCAATATGACTCAGTGTAACTACAGTTTTCTTTCCAGCATTCATCTGTTGACATGTAACACACCTCTGACATACCGTCTCAGCCATTGCTCGGAACCGTGGGTTATACCACGTCTGTCTGAACACTCTCATCATTGCGTCTCTACCCAGGTGTGCCTGACCATGTATCAATCTTGCCATCGGACTCAGCAATTCTTCCGGCAACACAGCTCTCCCATCGGTTGATACCCACACATCCACTTCTCCTCTCTCGCACCCAGCCTTGATCCAGCCCTCTCTTTCTTTGGTTGAGACTTCATCTTGCAATCTCTTAAGCTCTTCCCAAGTGTCTGCCATGGCCAACATTATGCTGAGGTCGGTTCCCTCTTGGCTCTCTTCTATCTCCCTGCCTGTGTATATGCATCCTTGTTCTGCGCAGAAGCGGGCTACCTCATCTGCGTAGTTATTACCCAAGGATACAAAGTCCTCCCCCTTCCCATGGGCTGAACACTTTACAACAGCAATTTCTTTCGGATGCTGTAATGCTTCTAACAATTGTCTTACATATTCTCCATTACGAATGGGTGAGCCAGATGATGTCAAAAATCCCCTCTGAGACCATAACTGCCCGAAGTCATGCACCACGCCAAAGCCGTATTGGCTGTCTGTGTAAATCGTGATTCGAATTCGATCAGCGGCCAAACAGGCACGGGTCAAGGCAATGATCTCAGCTACCTGCGCGGAGCGTACTCCTTCTAGGCAAGCGGCGTCGACCACTCCTGAAATAGTACATACAGCAAACGCTGCTCTCAATTGCCCCACACTGTCTCTTAAGCATGAACCATCGACAAAGAAAATTTCATCTGGGTCATCCAATGGCTCATCGACAATGTCAGGTCTCGGTTTGGTGCAAAGTTCGGTCACATCGAGACAGTCATGGTCCTCACAATCTTCATCATCTGTGTTCGGTATAGGCATCAATGTCGCAGGGTTCAAGATGGAGCACCTTTTCAGAGTCACATTCTCTGCGGCAAGTATGACTTGCTCGTACCTTGTTAACCTATTGTTCGTTAGGTGCTGGGTCTTGGTCCTGGTCATTAATAACTCAACCGAATGTGGTACATGTACAGTCAATGGATGTCCCATTACAATGCTTTCACATCTTTCAATGCTGACACCTGTTGCAGCAACGGATCTTAGACATCCGGGCAACGCAGAAGCTACTGGATCTAAAGTAGCTGAAAAATAAGCAACTGGTCTACGGACACCTCCATGGTTCTGAGCTAACACTGCTAATGCACATCCTCCTCTCTCGTAACAAAACAATGAAAAGGCCTTGTTGTAATCAGGCATTCCCAGTGCGGGAGCCCTGCACAAATCATCTCTCAACTGCAGGAATGACATCAAGCACTCCTCGTCCCATGGTACCGGATCACTCACATCCTTGTGTGTGAGCCTCTGCAGAGGCTTTGCTCTCAAGGAGAAACTAGGAATCCACTGTCGACAATAGCCAACCATTCCCAGAAACATCCTAACTTCCCTCTGTGTAGTGGGTACCGCCATGCTCATTATTGCCTCAATTCGATCTGGTGACACCTTCCTCTTGCCTTTTTCTAATCTGTGTCCCAAGTACTGTACCTCATTCAAACAGTACTGCAGCTTGTTCGGGGACACCTTATGTCCATTCTCTGCTAAGTGGTTCAACAAGGCTACTGTGTCAATTCTGCAAGCATCTTCTGTTTCTGAGGCAATGAGCAAGTCATCTATGTACTGCACGAGAACTGAGTTCTGCGGCAACACAAGACTCTCAAGGTTCTTCTTCAGGATCTGGTTAAAGATCGATGGACTTTCCGTATACCCTTGAGGGATACGACACCATGTTAACACGCGATTCTCTAGCCTGAACGCAAAAAGAAATTGGCTTTCCTCGTGGAGCGGTATCGAAAAGAAGGCTTGACACAAATCGATAACCGTAAACCACTCGGCTTCACATGGGATCTGGAACAGTATTACTGAAGGATTCGGTACCACTGGACAACAAGGGACCACTATCATGTTGACCTTTCGCAGGTCTTGCACGATCCTGTATTTCCCGCTCGGTTTCTGTAGTCCCATTATGGGCGAATTACAGGGACTACCTCTGATCTCCTTCAAAATACCCTTCTCAATGAAAGTCTCGATCACAGGTTTTATTCCTGCAATCGTTTCTATCGATAAATTGTATTGAGGTGTTCTAGGGAAATCAACATTCTGTTTCACCTCAATCCGCACTGGTTCAACCCCTCTGATTAAACCTATTTCGTCTCCTGCGAAATCCCACACCACAGGCGACACTGCGTCTCTCAGATCATGTGGAAGTTCTTCCACAGTCACCATTGGGTACAGATCTATACACAGATGCTGATTGGCCATCTTAAAGTCAGCATCATCATCTCTCGTCTGGACCTCCACTCCTCGTGGTGTACAATAAATCGTGCAGTTCAATTTGCACAACAGATCTCTTCCCAAAAGACAAACTGGACTCGTGTCACATACTACAAACTGATGTCTAGTTTGGAAAGTACCTATCTTTACTAAGATCGGTTCTGTCAATGGGCTGCTCATCTTCTTGTTCGCTACTCCGACAACCTGGATTGATTGTCCCGAGAGGGGTAGGTTAGGGACTACTGCAGATCTTACAGTAGACCGGGTAGCTCCAGTATCAACCAAAAGTGTTGCAGGATTGCCCTCAATCTCTGCCTCTACAAAAGGTCCTCTCTGGTCTACCTCCAAGACCGCTCCAAGTGTGCAGTCTTCCTCCCCCTCAGGCACCGTCAGGATAAAGGGTCTAAGCTATCCTCAGCATATCGTTCGAACAGGGGCATCTGTTGATATGTTCGTGTTCCTTGTGAAAACCTTGGAGCTTGGGGAATCTGAGCTTGAGAATTGTAAACCCCCCTTTCATCGTTCTAGGTCTCGTTATTGTGTTAACCACCTCTTGCGCGGGTGCCTGAGCCCCCTCTTCCTCTTCCTGTACCTGATTAGCTGGGTTCAAAGGACACTCGCGTTTCCAATGTCCGACCTGGCGACAAAGATGACACGCAGTGGTCTTCTTTAGTGTGGCCACGTCCACTCCTGTCTTGGGGTCTACTGGTTTTCCCTTTCCCTGTACCTGCCCATTCTGGTTTCCCTGGAAATTTCCTTGCTTTCTCCCCAAGGTCCCTCCACTAGGCTGATTCTGTGCTGTCTGCATCTGGACAAGCATCAATTTGTCTTTTAGCTTTCGATGTTTTGAATCCACCTCATCACTACAGTACCTCGCGTACCGCAAAGATTTCATCTAGTGGCTTGTTCTGCCAGCAGATCAAATGGTGCTGTATCATGAGGCTGATTTCCCCTCTCAGACCTGTTACAAACTTTGAGACAAACTGTCCCATATCCTTAGGGTCCAAAACATCCAACCCACTATACTGTTTAAAAACTTGCAGAAGTCTTTCGTAATACTCATGCACCGTTTCCTTGGGTTCCTGTACAGTCCGATCTATCTTAACCCAATCTATATCCTGAGGTGAAATCTTCGACCTCAACCATGTAATCACCTGCTCATACTTTTTCATGACATCAGGTGATGGACCATTTGTAACCGCCTCTCTTTTCGGTTCCGAAGTCGGCCACTCAATAGCGACTTTACATGCCGTCCACAAATCTCCTGGTACCACTATGTCAAACAAAGTGTTCAAATCAATCCACAATACTTTTGAAATTTTCACAAACCGCTCAACCTGCTTGTACCACTCCACCGGTTTTTCCCTCAGCCGAGGAAAATCATTTGTAAATGCAGTCAAATCACCTCTATTCCACGGCACATGCACGTACCCTCCATTCTGTACTTCCCGTAAAGGAAAATTTCCTACACCCGTCGCCCCCCTCCTGGCGGCGGCGTTTCCCTTCTATCCTCTTTACTGGTTTCTTTTTGGACCACCTTTCTTCCCATTTGTCCAACAAAATCCATATTCTCATTCCTATGATCAGGTCTCTGGTGTGCGTCTTCAACCCTGTGATTCTTTTCTCCTCCAACTCCTGATCACTGTAATGCAATCTATGTGGTCCCTGTAACGCTTTAGTTTTATTCAGGTCCACCTCATATCTTTTGGCCAAATCCCTCAATCTATCATGTGCCATTCTAGCTTTTCGAGTCACATCTTTTGCTACAAACAGCAGCTCATCTGATCCATAGATTTCTATCCTTTCTAAAGGCAGACTCCCACTAATCATTTCGTCTACCTCTGCTTTCAGCCTCACTACGTCTAGCAACCTTGCCTGTACTGCACTCCTCAGTACGTCTCGACAACCTGAGCCGTCCCGCTCATCACAATCACTATTCTGTCCTTGTGACCTATTCCCTTCCATATTCCTGGAACCTGGTCTGTCTTCCGAGACATTTTGTGCCCTATCTCTTTGCATCCTATCCTCTTGGTTCGTTACTGTTGGTGTCCACTCCCTCAAAGCTGACTTAGATTCCCGTAAAGACCTCGGTCTTTCTGGTCCCTCCTCTTCTCTCCTGAAGGAAGAGTCTGCTGTAGCCGGTAACGGCGTACTCGACTCCATTGGTCTTGGGAAATGAACCACCCTTACTCCAAACCCATTCCCACTCTCACTGTTTCCTTCTTCCCTTCTCATCGGCACGGAGCTCCCTTCTCTCACTCGGTCTGGGTCATATACCGGTACTATAGGGCCAATGGTAACCGGTACTGTCAAGGAGTCCGGTAATCTTGTGTTCCCCGCAGGAGGCTGTGTTATCATAGACGCCGTAGCCCCTCCGTTCCTGTGGAAATTCTTCCCACTACTCTCATGCTAGTCTGGTTCTGGCTTTCATCAACTATTGCCACTGCTGGGGTTCTCTTTCCCTCTTCTGACTCTGGGTTAAATGGTGGTGGCCTCTCTGCCAACATCCTATCCAACAAACTGTCATCTAAATCACTATCATCCTCATCAATTCTTGTAATCTTTCCATTTTGTATCAGCAGTGGGTATAACTTATCTCCTTCGATCGTGTCTGCTCTCCACCTTTTCTCCAAGGCGTCCCATTTTGCATCTTGAAATGCCCTGACCGATTTCTTCACCCTTTCTTGGCATCTGTCCTTCTTCCTATCATACGCTGCCCTTACCCACGCATGTAGTGCCTCAAACTGTGTTGGTCTAGGTAGTGGTCGTAATGAAGCCATTACACTCTTGAGCTGGTACAGCACCTCTAACCTGAAAGTACCATATCGAGGAACGACAAATCTCCCTCTGTTTCTGTCATTTTATGCCAATTCTCGAGCCAAATTATAGTATGCAATCCTACATTCTTTGCCATATAATGTGCTGGTGTATCCTCGGGAGGAGCTTCCTCTCCCTCCCGAACAACCACATGTCTATCCCCTCTACAAAGTTCTCGTAAAGCTTTAAAACATTTCATGATGAATCAACTTTGTTATTCGTACTCAAAATGTCCGCTTTACTTCCTGATTCCAATCCACCAATCCCAGCGCGGCTCACACCAACCGGCCTATCGCAGCGCGGCACTTGTCTGACGTCACTTTTCCTCCGCTCGCAGCAGTTCCCCTCCTTTCTAATTCACTTGTTCTCACTCGCATTCGTCCCAATTATACTCTGAAATAATGTCCGTCCTACCGAACAATTACCTCTCTGACCATCAGTCTTACCAATGACCGATCAGTCTCTTGAGCTTGTTGACCTCAATCTGGCAACCGTCTGTCCACGAACGACCGGACAATCGCCTCTAATACACTCGATAGGATTCAATCACTCAATGTTCTGCACACAATAACCTACGACCTGCGTTGGTTATTCACACACTCACACATGTGTCCCTATCTTCTGTGGGTCTGTCAATGACGTCTCGTGACCCCCACAACTCTGGTCAACGTTCTCAACTCTGGGTGTATTCTACACCGCAATAAATCTCCCGGTCCCGCGCGCGCTCACGGTCCGTTTCTCAATCACACAACTTTCGTTCCAACTCCGCAAGACATCACACAACAATATAACACCGCAATCTATCAACCATCACTCTTTTCATACTCACTCTACTACGAACTGCTACTTCCGCCGCACCGTCACTCTCCGTCAGTTTTCCACGACCTCCGACATCCGTCTCTCGCGGTTCTCTGGATCTGCGTCACTCGGGCTCTATGGGGCAACCTAATCTCTTATCTTGCTCTAGATCTCCCCTTACCATCAAAGGTAACCATCCTACTCTGCTACCAACTGATAACGCCGATTCTTATCTAATTATCTATAAGAACCCTCTGGCCGCCAAGATCTTTTTACCTGTTGAATAGTGTAAAGGAGAGAATCTCATCAGGTTAGATATCAGCATTCATTTTGTCTGAAAGGACCACTGACTCCGAATTCAAGTTTGAGAATTTATTATCGCCAAAAATAACTGAACGTGCAAGCACCTCAACACGAGGTTAAAGAAATAGATGGGCACTAATACATATAATAATCTACGCAGGAATCTCATCCGACTCAGGATAAGAAGAATAGAAAGTTCTAGGAGGACCAACCAGACTATGATTGCTCCTATTTCTAAGTTACTCTTCATTGGCCTAAACAAGCTCAAAATCAATTGCTGTCCCTACACTAACGCTAAGTGACATCCCTGCATAGCGATGTTCCCAGGCAAGAAAGAATAAAAGGTGTCAGCTGTGAAGACTTCCTAAGAAGTGCAATCACCATATACCTAAGCTCAGCTCTGTCCTTCTCTCTGGTCTCCCCTACCGCTTCTCTGGCTTCCTCCCTCGGGGCACTATCCCTAATACAAAACCATACTACAAAGGTACACGCCTTGTTTACGCCCTCTTGGCCAGGTCTTCTTTCTTGTGCTTTTCCATTGAAACGGTGACTTCATCCTGGACAGTTTCGTTGACCTTGAGTCCCAGGCGCCTTCTCCGCTGAAAGTATCATCCCTAAATTCCATTGCACTCCCCGTACCATGCCTCCCATCTTTCTAACTTTTGAAAACAAAGAGTTAGTCTTTACTAACGAGACATGTGTCCTTGCACCTGCAACAAAAGATACGTTCAACAGAAACCTTCTACTGTGCTAATTAAATCTACCGTTTGTGCCCAGAGAGCCTTTCCAAGAGAAACCCTTTTCGGCCTACATTTATAAGCTAACATAAGAATATACCAGGCCTTCCTTGAGCATATATGTAGTCAGGCCCTTACATATAACTTTTAAACACACATCTTACTTTTCCCTATAAGCATATTCATTACGATTCATTATGCAAACAATGAATTACATGTGCAACTTTAATATGGTGCACGTTTAAACTACTGCAATTACATTACATACACGAACTAATTCCTCTATGCATTTTGTTCACACAATTCAAAAAGCATTACATTACATCATTATCCTAACACCATTATACTGCTGAGTTCACTTCAATTCAGTGAACTATTCATTCTTTGCTAAACATGCATGAGTATACAATGAGTATAACGAATATATGTCTGAATACATATGGGTGCGGCCTGTCAGTGATTATGATGCACCCCTACAATTCACAAGAACATTTCGCTCTATCACAATGTGAGTAAATGGATCCTTTGGCATGCAGGCTGATGGTGCTTGCCTGTGATTGGCTGGATTACAACGGTGAGCTAAGCGGCCATCTTGAATCGGCATGCATTGAATTCTCAACAGCGACCATTCGCTTACTAGGAAAGTGCAGCATTCTTGTTAAGTGTCAGAAAATCTATGACGGTGTTATTTGTATAAACAGTAGTAATTGGACATATACAAGGGTTATTCACAGCTCATGCAGCAAAGACGATATTTCTGCAGAAGGCAGGAAGAGGAAGTGAGTGGGAGATAAAACCACACTTGGAATCTGTGACATATTCAGTACTTGTGTTTTTCTGATGAACAGGCTCCTTTGTGTCTAGGGGTGCTCCAGCCCTGTGAAGCGATCTGTCCCACAACATTACTTGAAAGAAAATACCGTCTTTCCAAGCATCTCTAATGCGCAAGGGCGCTAACTATAGGTATCAAAATATTCTTTCACCTCCAACCCCCACCCATCCGAAAAAGTCTGGTGGGCGGCCATGGACCCATATGGGAACATAAACATGCCATCACAATCAGCAAGCGAAAAAAAATGACAGATACTGCACCACGCCGCACCAGAGCCGAGTCTGTGTGTTTTTTCTCTCAAATGGGTTGGACGGTATATCAACTGAATACAGAGTGTCTGTACCAGGGCCAGACTGGCCGTAGCAGGCACCGGGCGTTTCCCTGCTGGGCCGAAGGGGTGGGGGCCGGTTTTGTCACTGGGGGCCGGTTTTGCAGTAGTGGTGTAATATCGGCCCCCAGTAACAGAAGCGGGAACGGTGCTTTTTACTAGCACCCCCCCCCAGTGCCAGTTGAGCAGCAATCTGGCATGGCTGGTTGCTGCTCCCAGCCTGGTCCTGTCTGCTACAGACCCATGTTGAACAAGCATTGGCAATGCCAATAGGTCTGCGAATGCACTGTCAAGCCAGACCTACAAATTCATGTAACATAATACCTACCTTCCTCCCATCTGTGCAGCTGTCAGAGAAAAACTTAATCAATTGTCTAGTTATCGAAGACACTTTAATAGCATTATAATGAAATGTGTGTGGCCCTGAAAGTTCAAGCTCAGACTGCTGGAAAAACAAAAATATCCCGGTTGCGAGGAGGGCAAGCCTTTTTTTTGTGGAAGCACACAGCTTCTGCCCAATCAAAACTTACTCCTGTCGCCCAACATGTGGGCGGAGCCAAAGCCCCTCTTCTGGTTCTCACATCAGCGGCGGTCCGTGCAGGTAAGCGCGGTGGGGCAGTTGGGAGGGGCTTTAAGTCAACAGATGACAGAATAGGGAAAAGTAAATAAATCCTATTCCGTCGTCTGTCGACATCCCCCCACCCCGCCCCACCCCGCCCCACCCTGCTTACCTGCACAGACTGCCGCTGTCTCACATGATAGTCTGGCGACAGCTGCGCTGTCAAGGCAGTTCATATAAAGGATCTGTGACAAAAAGCTGGAGGGTCAGGCAAATTGGAGGTGGCGTTGGCCGATCACAGTGACCAAACCTGTAAAGCAGCCTGGGAACGCATCCAATTTCTACCTGTGCTTTCGTTTTGGGCAGCTGTTCACAATGCCCGGAAAGTCAGGTGGATCTTGCTGCAGTTGTAGAAATAGTGCACCTGTTTCACTTTGTCCTTCTACCACCGACAAGCCTACAGCACCCACCTGTGCAGCATTATAGTTCAGTAGGCTTTATCTTCCTCTGGAACATGAAAAGCTAAGTGTCCTGCAACCACTGCGATTCTAATCTGGAGGCCACAAAACCTGTCATTATGTGTACATCAGAAAAATCAGCCAAAACTATATTTTTTGATTATTATAAAAAATGCACCTGGACACAGATTGTAACCCAGCTGTAATTATGCTAGACTGCACCTCTGAACTCCTTAATAGCAGCAGTCTAAACACAAGCAGAATCACCACTTACTTCAGCATTAGTGCCTAAAAACAAAGCAATTCCTATTGTGCGCTATACAGAGTATAATGCAACTTTATCTTTCTTCAATGGACTGACCTACCATTTCCATATAAATAGATAATGCATCTTCTCTTACTTCTTTACCCACTCATGCCTTTTCTTTTGAAAGATAGAATGGTTTGTATACCTCTCTTCCTGATTAGTTAATTTTCAGTTGAAGAATGAGCAGTAGAATTTTCCTGGAACAATTCAGATCCTGTATTCTTCTGTTCACTTAATTCTTGGTCAATGACTAAAGCTACCATGTAACTCCATTTCACAAAGGCAGCTCGTTTTCTGTGCTAAATTTGTATTTACCCGTATTAGGCAAAATTGCCTTTGTGCAGGCATAATCTTGTGTAATTTTGTGTTATGCTTGAAATGCGAAATTCCGAAAATTATGCTATCATGCCCAGTGGCGGCTTCCCATTAAAAGATATGGTGAGGCGCAATGGTGCCAAACTCACCATAAATGCTGCCTTTCTTCTCCCCGCGTTTCATGAGCAGGAATGGAAGGACTTCCTGAATGGAAGGACTTCCTTCCTGCTCAGTGGAACGCAATTCCATCCAATCCTGGAGCTGCACACACCTTCGCATGAGAGCAGCTCCAGGACTGGTGGAGCAGGCTAATCCAGCTCTCATTTTGAGGCTGGGGGCATGTGCCAGCAATCCCCGGCTGTTTCACAGGCGGGGGATTGCTGGGTCTACAGTGCGCATGTCAGGCTGGCTGTAGGTAGCCAGCCTACCAACCAAACATGCGCACAGGAAGGGGCAGCAGCAATCCTGCAATAACAGGATTCAGTCCCTCCCCCCACCCCTGCACAGCGTGAGCTGGTGGCAAACTAAAATGGCATTATTATGACATTTTATTTATGTGTGTTTGCCTGCTGCATCCGCAGCAGGTGGAGTGATGCTCCTCCGGTCTTGTGGAGGAGCCGCCGCTGATTATGCCATGTTGTATAATTAAGTGCTGTTTGTACAAAAAGTAGTGTGAGTGCACTGGTACAATGTGAATGACCAGAATGCAATCATCTGCTGTGTGCACTGCTTGTGTGTTTTTGCACTATTGTTTTTATGTCAAATGCGTCCTTGTGTCCAAAATGCTTCGCATTTCAGATAATTTTGCACAACTTTCTCAAAATTTCATATAATTATGCACAAGCAATTTAGGCACATTTTGCACACCCTTAATTAGGACGTTCCAGGACTTGTAGTCTTGGTTTAGTTCAGTCAATGCCATTGAAATGTCACACCTGAAAACAATGATATTTAAAAGAAAGGTACCGGACTGATAAGGAGGTGCCCTTGTGGCTTGGACTCACTTAGTAAACTTAACAGTCGAGCAATGGGTCTTTAAATCTGTTCTCTCCGCACAAATGAAACTAGTAAAGTCAATGGTGCAGAATATACTTTATTGTGAAATTACACTCCATACTCCAGGGTATCCGGAAATGCAGCCAGTGTCAGGGGCGCAAAATGAGAGGGAGTACTACTCTAAGAATAATATCTATGCTTTAAATCCCTTCAAATTTGCCAAACACTGTTCTCAGCATGTTATATGAAACAACTGAAGACAAAGGCAATAAATAGTGGTGAGCTAAACATATGCTACAAACTATAGCCCCAGCAGGTTACTGCATCCAAACTCAATGAGATAGCTCAATTGGTTAAGTGTTTGCTGCAGCAATCTATTAGACTGCAGATCACAAGTAGAGGTGGGCGGTAAACTCTGCTCTGCTGGTGGAGTTTGCAGAGTTTTGCCCACTCCTCAATTTTGGCAAAAACTCCAGCAACCTGCCGCTCAGTGGAGTTTTATCGCACACGCCTCGCTAACGCTAAGTTGGCAGTGCAAGCGAGAAAAAATAAGGACTAGACTGCCTCCCAGCGAGATTTCTCAATGCGGGCGGTCGCGACAGGCCACTACCACTCACATTGAGAAAGTTGCTGCTCGCGGTACGAAAGCTGTCACTCAAGTAGAAAATCTACTTGAGTGGCAGGAAGAAGCAGCACCCTCTGGTGCGTTGCTTGGTGCTGTTCGCAATGATTTTACAGTGCGGGACAAGCTCGTGGTGCTATAAATATGCACAAGCAGCGCAACAGACCGGAATCTCATGGGGTTTTTAGGTAACTCAGCGGAGTAAAACTCTGCAAGTTCCACCCACCCCTAATCACAAGTCCCGTTCCAGCGTCGACTTAGTGAACTTGGTACAGAGAGTGAAAGAGACAGACAGACATTATTAGAACTCCTTTTCAAAAACTCCTGTATCTTATTCCCATATACTTCCACTGTTCAATTTCTGTCTTAGACAACTGGCTGAATGTTATTTATGAACTATGCAGATTGCTCACAGAACATCATCTCAAAAGATCACTCTCATCTAGGATCCCTTGAAGCATTTCACAAATGTATGCATAGTATTACTAACTGGCTCATCTGGAACTCGTTCAAGGTCAACGGGGACAAAACAGAGGCAATGTGTTGCTCTACAGGCAGGTCACCAAGGTCACATTCAAGTGATTGTTGGCCCTGGCCTGCAGAAACCCTACTTGCAACTCCCAGCAGTAAGAAGTCTAGGCTTCCACATTGATGACGATCTTGCTATGACAGCTCAAGTCAATAACTTGTCATCGACCTGCTTTGTGTTATTGATACCTTTGTATAAAATTCTTCCATTTTTATCACAACATCTAAGGCCTTTAGTCAATCAGGCAATAATTTTGAGCAGACTTGATTATGGGAACTCACTGTTCCTGGCCACCCCTGATTACATTATGAAACAACTGTATAGAATTCAGACGGCGGCTGCACGCCGTACTCTTCACTTCCCCGCGGGTGTTCTACATTTGCTGCTTTCAACAATCTACACTGGCTCCCTGTTGCTAAGATAATATCTTTAAAATCACTCTGTTTAGTGCACCGGGTCATTCAAAGGACCGGATCTGTCTACCAGCAAGAAAACCTTTCTCATTGCAACCCGACAGGATATTACGTTGAGCTGGAGCTAGCTTGTGGATCATTCCAAAGTATAAGCGCACTCGAACGCGAGGTAGAGCTCTTACAGTCCAATCCACTTGGTTACGAACACTCTGCCGATATCCCTTTGCTGAGTTCCAGACTTATTACGCTGTTGTAAGGCCCTAAAGTAGGTTCATAAGGAGTGAGCTCATTGTAATTGGTCAGTGCCAGGATGGCCTCTGGGTAATAGTCACGCTTACGGAAATGATGATGATGATTATTAGTAATAATACTACTACTACTACTACTACTACTACTACGAAGAAGAAGAAGAAGAAGAAGAAGAAGAGGATAACTTCCAGCAATGCCACTTTGGGCAGCGCTACTACTGGAGATGCAGTTCAAAGTTCATGCCTTTTGGCTCATCCACCCTGGGGAAATTTGGAAGTGTGTTTCTTTGCTGATGTGGTCAGCCAGCAAAGTGGCACTCTGACCCAAAGGCGGGTAGAGAATATGGGAGAGAGATAAAGCCAGACTTGCATTCAGTGACATAGTTTTGTTATCTTCTTGCTGGGCTCATTTATGTCTCTGGAGCTCTGTTGCATGTGGAGAGTTATCCTCAATGCCTTGCTAAGGAGCCTACTATGCTCCAAAGCAACACAATAGGAGCCATATGTTTTCTGGAAATGCTCTCTGTGCCCAATTCACAAAGGGCCCCTGCACTCGTGCAGAGGCCCCACAGCAGTCGTGGCAGGGCTCCCCTACTCGTGGCGAGACCTCCGTACTGCAGTTACCCATGCCACGAGTGCAGTGGCCCGCAGTCATGGCAGGGCTCTCGTGCGAGACCTCCATACTGCAGTTACCCATGCCACGAGTGCAGAGGCCCGCAGTCGTGGCAGGGCTCTCGCACTCGTTGCGAGACCTCCGTACTGCAGTTACCCATGCCACAAGTGCAGAGGCCCGCAGTCGTGGCAGGGCTCCTGCACTCGTGGCGAGACCTCCGTACTGCAGTTACCCATGCCACAAGTGCAGACGCACACACAGTCGTGGCAGGGCTCCCGCACTCGTGGTGAGACCTCCGTACTGTAGTTACCCATGCCACGAGTGCAGAGGCCCACAGTCGTGGCAGGGCTCCCGCATTCGTGGCGAGACCTCCGTACTGCAGTTACCCACGCCACGAGTGCAGAGGCCCTTTGTGAATCGGGCCCCCAGTGTTGTATCTCTGCTATCGTGTAATTGCATTTTATATAGCTCTTACTACCCATGATGAGGCGTTGAAGTGTGTGCTGCATTGCTGCTGCCACTACAGGTGAGAGGGAAAATTACACTGATGCTGCTGGCTGTCTTACCCCTGTGCAGTGTGAGGACTTCTTGAACTACTAGCACTGCCTATGGTCGTGATTCCATACCAATGTCCTACCACTCCTATGAGTGGCAACGCTCTAAACCTGTAGGACATATAATTCTGTAGCACTATGAGTCCACGTCAGCATACAAACAAGTTAAGTGTCCCATGGGGCTCTTTTGGGAGGAGTCACATACTTCACCTGCCTATGGGGGGGGAGACAGGGGATCCCATCCCACTCTGAAAAATTAGTCCTGTCCACCTGCAAAGAAGGATGAAGCTGCCATTCTTTGCAAGATAGATGCTCGCTGTCCAGCTCCCGTCGAGCAGCGACTCAACTTCTTTCTGTGTCTTTGATGAGGAGCAGTATTGAAGGTTTAACATCTGAGTAGGCCACGTCCAGCCCTCTCCCTCCTTGGTCTTTCTGTGGTACTGGCAGTGCTTACTATGTATAGAGAAAATAAAAAAAGGAATGGGGCAAGGGTTTTTCTTCAGTTTGCAGAAT
Organism: Calotriton arnoldi; assembly: GCA_963921515.1. Lineage (NCBI taxonomy): Eukaryota > Metazoa > Chordata > Amphibia > Caudata > Salamandridae > Calotriton > Calotriton arnoldi. Next base: position 2,322,516 of record CAWUFW010001326.1, on the reverse strand, counting down.
AACAGAACGTATATTTGTAAAGCGCACATTCTCCCAGAAGGGTATCTTAGCGCTGAATAACAGATGTTTATTGTTACCCAACTCAATGCTACTCATTTTATCGACCCACTGGGATTTGAACCTGTGACCATGAGGTCAAACACAGGTCCCTACAGCGGACGCATTAGTCCACTAAGCCACCAGCAAATACCGGCGTTGTCTAGTCTTCACTCAACTTCTTACCACTTTTTCCACCACCCTCCACTTTTTGTTTCATTCTCGCCATTTTTTTTACATTCCGGCCTTCTCGGTTGTTCACTGTTTTCCTATCTTTCTCTCCCTCCTTCTTTCTGCCCTCTCTTCCTTTCTCTTTCTAGGTCAAAATCTGATGATGACAAATAAGTCCTGGTCTCAAATATTAGTTCCATTGCTCACCACCTGTTACTGCAGGCACTAATTAAGCCCTGGTACCTCGGACTTTACAAATCGACGCGTCATGGATGTCGCAGCTCATCGCCTATTTTCTTAAAAGTCAGGAGATTAATTACACCACCATCTGGACCAGACTTCCTAATTTTACCACCCTTGCCCATGAATCCACTTTAGTGCCATTTTTCCCCACATAATCTACTCGAGCAAAGGGCACGGATTTTTTCTCACTCGCATTGTGCAATTCTGAGGGGCACCACCTCTGGGCAGTGCCAAGCAAGCATCAGCCCAACTTCAAAGGACAGACTCCTTTATAGAGAATAAAGTAGCCTTGAACAACACTTAGCTTGGGCAATGTTTGTTAAAGGTAGATGTACAATTTAATTTACTTGGCACGTGGGCATGGCGTATTTTTCAATTAGGATGCTGGCTCAGCACACCATCCATAATTACACAATTAACCCCTTAATGCAGGGTTAGGAACACATTGCGAACGCCAAGTGCCCAGGCATTTAATAACGCGTCAAATCACCGAGAGTGGGTGCGTTAATTAAATTGATTCATTCATGTGTCTAATCACCGTGCTGCGGGGGGAAAGGACAACAAAAAGCACTTCGAGTTCCAAACAAATTGTTGACAATTAAAATACAGGGCGAAAAGTCAAGCATATGAGCGTTTCAAAAAGCATATTTTTGAATATTTTCCAGGTATTCATGATGCATTGATTTTTCTTTCTTCGTGGAACTGTTCAGATGGTCTTCCAAGTGCGATGCCGACTCCTTAGCACTGACTTCTGTGCGCTATACCAGAATACATATACTTACATTCTTACATACTGCAGCAGTCTTCTATTTAATAAAAAAAACAATTAAAAAAACCAGGGGGCCTATTAGCAATAACCGGCGATAATTATCGCTAAGCGCAGTTAGCGCTAGGATAATTATCGCCGGCTATCGCAGGTTTCTATCGCGGAGATAGCGTGCTATCAGCAACGCTTATCTCCAAAGCGATAGAAACCGTGGAGAACAGTGTGAATATCGCTTGAAAACAAGCGATATTCACACTGTGACCAGTGTTAGCTTGGCGATAGGGCAAGGGGGATTTAGCCATGTAATCCACCTCCCATTGGATTACATGGCTAAGTCAGGTTTAGACCAGGCGTTAACAAACCAGCGCTAAACGTGTTTAGCGCTGGTTCGTTAATTACCTCCCCTGCCTCGCTAATAGGCGATAGCGACCTTAGCGACTGTTTCCAGTTGCTTTTAGGTTGGGAACGCCTACTTTGCATGCCATTAGCGATAAATATCGCTGGCATGCAAAGCAGCACTCAACCCGGTCGCTATCGCCTAGAAGCTGTCGCTAACAGCAGTTAGCGACAGCTTGCTAATAGGGCGTTTGAATTATCGCCGCTTTAGCGGGAAAAAGTCCCGCTAAAGCGGCGATAGAGCCCTTGATAATATGCCCCCTGGTTTGATACCTGTAGCAGCTGAGTGATCACAAAAGACAGGACTGGCCCTTTTCAAGAGGCCTGGCTTGAGTGTCTCTAGAAGACAGCACTGGTCATTTTCAGGTTTGTTTGTGTTCTTCTAAAAACAAAAGCAGGGGCCCTTTCCAGGAGGCTCTCTGTAACGTACTGGACAAAGTTAACACTATTTAGAAAATGGGCCATAAAGACAGGACTGATACCTTTGAGAATGTTGGCATTTCAAGTGAACTGAGGTACTTTCCGAAATAGATTGGCCGTTTCCAGGAGGCGTGCCTGTGGACTACTAAAAACCTAGCGGTGACACTTTACTGGATTATCTGTCTACTTCTAAAATTGAAACACTGGCGTTTTTCAGGAGGTTGGACATAAAAGACAGGAAGGACACCTTTAAAATGTTGGACATCCAAGCAAGGCTGACAAGTCCCGCCATTTTCAGATGGACTGGCATTATTTACCAACAAAGCACTGGTGCTTCTTAGGACAACAAACATCTGCACTTTGCTGCACTGCGCTGGTACCTTTTGGGTAGATCTGGAGTCAGTGCTTAATTTGTAAAAATAAATAAGCGCCAGGGCTTTCGTCAGGAGGCCACTGCAACTTGCACCACACATTGCCCCTGCCAGCAATGCCAATGATAGTAACAACACAACCACTGACCATCACACTCTTACAAATGAGACAGTTCGGACTATTTCAGTACTCCAAAGCTATAAGAATGCCTTGGGTGGCAGGTAATAGTCATTTTTAATATATATTGAATTCATAATTACCTGTTGTTGTAGTCATCTCTAAATTAGCCAGAGAGTGCCACCTTGTGGCAGACTGTCACATGGGTCGGTGTTGACAATTTAGTGCCGTTGCAGAGCACTGGCAACCATTGGTTCAAATTAAGCACTGATTGGAGTACTTCTAAAAAGACAAGAAAAGCTCTTTTCAGATGTATTGCAATACCATATATTGTCCTGGAAGACATGCCGAGGCACTGAGGTTGTGCAGCGTCAAAGAACAGTGAAGACTGATGCTGCTGCAAGAGGTTTCCCTTCCACTGGGCACAATGGTTGCATGTCATTGGTCCACACTGGCGATTGATGCTTGCATGAGAGACTGCAACCAGTGAAGCCAAAGTCGGCACGGCCACAGTCACAGATGTATAGTGGTATATTCAAAGGGACACACATTTCATTAGAAATATGAGGTGGAAATTGTTGTGCATAGCACCTAATACAGACCGTGCACATCACCAAGTGCCACTGGGTGTCACACAATATCCGCTCCCTTCACACAGTTTCCCGGTGAAGACCCTCTATCACAAGGTGGAACGCAGTGAGTTTAAAACTCCTGCACAGAGTGGGTTTCCAGGTGGTGTTTGGAAACTCTGCCAGCCAATGCCATTAAAGGCTTTCTTAACCTCCCTAGGAGCAGCAGACTCAGAAGCTTTTTTTGCTTTTTTGATTGGGGGGGCAGCAGGTAGAATTGCCTGAGACAATACTTGGCACAAAGGCCCACCCCCTCCAACGGCCCGCCCCCTCCAACGGCCCACCCCCTCCAACGGCCCGCCCCTCCAACGGCTCACCCCTCCAACGCCCCACCCCTCCAACGGCCCGCCCCTCCAACGGCCCACCCCCTCCAACGGCCCGCCCCCTCCTCTGACACAGTGGAATGCTTTAACAAGTTGGCAGGTTAGTTGATAGCTTCCGATATAAGTATTGCCTATCTGCAGTCGAGGCAGGCGAAGCACGCCTACTCGCATAGCGTGTCCAGAGATGACGCTTTAAGCTAGCACTCATGACCAGTGACTTGTGATCCATACTTTTCAACTCAAACTCCCCACCAATGCCTATGAAAGTAAGGTTGAACTTCAGGGAGCTATATTTGATCCACTGACATGAGCGGTACTTGGGGCCAAAATATTTAAAATGGTCCTTGATGAGAAAAGATCAACAAAACTGTTCAGATCTCTGCAGTAAAGAAGCTCACAGGTCATATCTGTGCTTTGACTTAATGTTCTCTCCTGATTATTCTCTGAGAAACTCTTGGTGAGAGTATGAAACTAATAAGGATAACTAAGTGAATATGGATCTGCAACGGGGCGAGCCTTTAATTAAGGATCATCGATCATTAACAGGAATCCGCAGATCAAATAGTGCCATTACCGGCAACTTCTCCCACCCCCAGTCTGAGCATGCAAGAATGAATAAATACACGAGACAACTTTGTAGTGGGAAAATATTGCTGCAGGTTTATTCCATACAGGAGTATGCAATATGTGGGTTATCTTACGGGCGATCCAAGGGCAAGCAGCTGTACCAACCTATGCTGCCCCCGCCCGCCTGGTGAGCCAGCACTGTGGGACACCCAGTCAGTGCTACCTTTGATGATCCTCTTCCGGATCACGTGACACGTTGGTCTGTTCTACTCACGCCCTTTTCAGGGCGGAGCGTAGCAGGGCAAACCCCCGGTTGGTCAGGCCCCCAACCGCCCGAAGGACTAACGGGGCGCCGTCGCGGTTTTCCCGGAACCTGCCCTGAGGCTCCTGGTCTTTGGCTCTGGCACCCCTACTGTGCCGCGCAGAGGTACCCTTACTGTACCGGTCTGCCGCAGAGGTACCCTTACTGTACCGGTCTGCTTCCAGATCGCCCTGTAACTCCGCCACAGCCCTGGAGGCGGCCACCGTCGCAGCCAGGGCCCCCCACCAAAACAGCTAATTTCTCACCTGTAACCTGCTTTCTAGGGCCTCCTGTATGTCCAGTGAAACGTGTCCATGCTGTGACAAATGCACCGCATGTTTGTCAACTTAACCTTAGGCGTACGCCTGGATGGCCAGTGCCCTCAAGGAAGCTGTCTTCTCACTTGCCACCTCTTATTTCCCAGGGCCCCCTGCAAGGTCAAGGGAACAAATCCATACCCAATGGTGACCATAAACACCATGTTTCAAAGTAGCCCTTGACCTTAGCCTCAATCAGCTCGTGTCTGATGAAGCCCAGACCCCTCTGGTCTGCGAACTTACGCATAGAACTATTCACTCTCTTTCGGGAATGTTCAACGGCCTCCTCTGAATTAGCCCCATGGCACACTCTGCGGGGGATAATCTCAGACCACCAGATCTCACATTGACCCATGGACTTACTGATTTCCCCTAAATCAGCGTTCCTGGCTTGTCAAAGTGGCCTCCTCCCCACAGGAAACTGGTTTGAAAAGAAAATACCTCTCTGCCTCAGTTTTACTCTTCCTGCAAGAAACTTTGCAACCAGAAAATTGAAAAAATAATACATTCTTTCATTTTGTGAAATTTTGCCCTTGTAATAAAATTTTAGCCCAGGCCTGATTGAGACTGGATTACAGAAACCAATATAAAGTGTCTGTTGGTAGAAAGCAGGTATCATGCACCGGTTACAGTAATAGGGAGCACGCTGTAAAGTTTCGTTTTACATATTTACAATTTGCACCAGAGAGGTTTGCTAAAAAGACACAATTATTTGACCAAGAGGTGGAGCCATAATTAGAATATAGATTTCCAGGTTCTAAAGTCAGCAATTTAGCATCTAGACTATGGGGCCGATTCCGATTCCGGCCGGAAATCTCTCCGACCGAGCCGGACCCAGAGAGAATTCCGACCGAATCGGACCCTAGCCGTCCGACCGGACGAGTACGATGCATTCGCATGCTATCGGACTCGATTCGGTCGGACTCCCATTGAAGTCAATGGGAGCCAGTCGTACAACGCGTACGCGGGGTCCCATTGACTCAATGGGTGCGAGGCGAACAAGGGCGCCCCCTACAGTGGGTACGCGTCCATGCACATTGCGGCCTACATGCACAGGTAGGGGGGACCCATGGTTCCCCCCTGTGTGCGACTCGCGTGCCTACGCATACAGGGGGGTCCGACGCGGACCCCCAAAGTCCGGCTCCGACAGCTCTTTCGAGCCGGACGGCGCGAGTCGGTCGGACTGCTTGCGGCGCGCATCGTACTTACCCGGCCGGGAAACGTCTCCATAGCGCGGTGCGAGTCGTGTCCGTGCGAGTCGGTCGGAGCGTGTTGAAGCCGCGTACGAGTCGGTCGACGATTTCGCGGGAGCTTGCATCGTACTCGCTCGGCCGGACCCGCGTACGATTCGGTCGGGAAACAGGGCTCCGAATCGGATCCGGTAAATCCGAATCCGATTCGGAGCACTACCGGCCGAGATCGGAATCGGCCCCTGAATCTCCTGCTAATAGGTTCTAAGGAGACTAGTAGTGGCTGGCCTTATGCAGAGTTGCTGGCCAAGGTGCTGAAAAGGCACTTGCTGGAATTAGAGGAAGCCCGTGAGATAACACCTAAAGTACAAAATGGGTTTTTGATCAAGGCTGTCGGTAATATATTTTTTAATTTATTTTATTTTTAAAAGTTTTATATAGCGCAAACAAGACCCATGAGGGTATCAGAGCGCTTTACAAGTGAACGAAAATGAGAGGAGACCTATAATATACAATAATGCTGCTTTGGCCTACCTGGTGAAAGATCCCTAGACTCAGAGTTGGTCCACAATGTTATGCATTCGTTGATGTTCCTCTGCTTTTGATGTAGGATATTGTTAGTTGACTCATGGACTGCCCCAAATCGGCTAATAAATATTCTAGGTGAAATGTATAATGTGGTCTGTATGAGAGAAAAATTGGCCAAGGTGGAATAATCTAAAGTGAAATAGAATAAAATAGGAATTATCCATGCACACTTATTAGTTCCATTGCAATACAACATGCATATAAGCAACCTGCCTGGTGTTAAGGAGAATGGTAACTTTTTCAGTAACTTCAGCCCAAGCATGGAGGGGTATCCACTTTGGTGTTTTAAATGTTCATCACACAATATGCTAATTGGGAATATGTGCGAATAGAAGATAATACAATTTGGATTAGGGGTGGGCATAACTGCCATAATTCTCTCTAGCATAATTACTTGTAATTGCCACAAATATTACTCGGAATTATGCATAATTTGTGAGAAGTGTAATTCAGCATTTAGCACTATTTTCTAAGTGCAAAATGCACCCTTGCATCCAAAGTGGGCCCGGGATGCTTTTTTTTGCTAAAAAAACTGTCCAAAATGCTACAGGACACGAATAGCAGTGGCCAGCAGTCGCTCACTGTCTCTTAGCTTGTTTTTAGTGTGCTCCTGCTGTAGGATTTTTGCACCAAATTACCCTTAAATACTCAAGTTGGCGTAATTGCATCATTTCACATTACAAGAGTGATGCGTAATTACTGAATTTACTCCATTTACTCTTGCATAATTAAAATTTCTCCAAGGCCTAATTTTGGACAATTGGTGGAAGGTGGAATTGAAAACTGCATCTCATTAGCAATTCCTGACAGTGCTTAAATTGTACCAGTGTTTTCCAGTGGTCGGCATCAGCACTTATTTGTAATCACTGGCACATACTTATGAGATGCCACCACAAGGTGGTACTGTGTGTATTTTTAAGCAACGTTCTTTAGTGGAGCATTAATCTCTTTAATATAGCTTTAAAAATGATAAAACTTGAACTTTAACTTACAGTTGGACCAGTGAGTAACATTTTTTTACAAATCAAGCAGTGATTGCTGGACATGTTATTTGACACTAAAGTAACTTGGAGACTGCTAACTTAGCCCAGAAAGCTGTTACGTGTCACATGTTAGTATTTGACCGCATGGAAGTTACTTTCTACTGGTAATAATTTGGTTCAGGGAGCAGCAGTTTGGTTCTCTAGTGCCAAGTAGGACTTAGATGTTATTGATGGGATCCTTTGTAGATGGATTCTGCAGATGAGGAAAACGACATCGTTAGAGATAGGTTCGATGACAGATTATTGATGACAAAAATACAGGTATGGAGAATATCGGTAACTAGACAAAATATCGAAAAAAAAATATAGAATGGACAGAATATCGAAGTCAAAATATAGAATGGACATAATATCGAATGGACATAATATAGTGGTTAAAAATATCGAAATGACTGACATCCCTTCCAGGTATGAACTGATTATAAATTGAGACGGCCGTTGCAGTATAGACATTTGCGGGAGGGACTTTCGAGAGGTCTCGGGTGGACTCACCCCCCCTTACAATGGTACAAGTTTTGGGGTCAAAGCGCTCTGCTCAGTTGGGGGGGCGGGTAGTTCTAGAACCGCCGGGCAGGGAGGCAGGGAGGGGGGAAGGGGTTATGATGCAGTTTGTGGTTTTATGTTTCTTTTTGCAGTGTCAGATCCGCAGCCTCTCAGGAGGTGCTGTATATTATGCAATGTTGTTTTCCATGAAGCGTGATAACAAGTATTGGCTGACGACTATAATTTCGTATAACGCACACAAGCGCTCTCCTGAGTTTTGGTGGCGAAAAATCTTAAACTCGTTATGTAAGCGGACAGGGAGAAGGGAGGGAGGGTGGAAACAGTTAATGGGATTAGTTTTAGTCTTAGTTTTATTTCTTACGAAAGGTGCAGACACAGAGGTTACACATGGGGACGATAAAGAAACGACTGTACAGGCAACCCAATGCCTGGCTACAATGGCTGACTACCATGACACAACCTAACACGATGACTGATGTCTCAGACCCCCAGGCGTTGGCCTCTCGGCCGTCCAGCCTTCCACTTACGGTGTTAACATGGAATGTGAACGGGCTGGGAGATAAGATAAAGCGGGGTCTTGTTCTCCAGTATCTTAAACGTAAGAATCCCGCCGTGGCGCTACTCCAGGAGTCGCACCTGACAGGGACCACATGCAAAGATTTAGACAGATGGGGGTTTAAAATGATAGTACACTCTGACTTTACATCCGGCTCACGGGGGGTGGGAATATTGGTCAACAAGCGCTTCCCGCTGATCATAACTGGGACCCACAAAGACGACCAGGGACGGTTTGCAGCGTTAACGTGTCAATGGGACGGGAAAATCTACAACATGGTGTCGGTATACATCCCACCGACGCTACACCAGACGGCCTTCTCGGACCTGGGGAAATTCCTACTGACACTACCACAGGGTGAGCTGATAATGGGAGGTGATTTTAATACCACTATGAATACAGACTTAGATAGAAAGCCCCCTAGAGCTCCCACTGGTGCAAACCTCAAACTGGTAGAGTTCACAGAGGCGCTAGGCCTCATAGACGCCTGGAGGATCAGATATCCGACTGAGCAGTACTATACATTCCGTTCCGGAGTACATAATAGTCTTTCCAGACTGGACTATATTTTTACATTAGCAACAGGGCTAATAGGGGTGGCAGAGATTACACATTTACCAAGGGGTATTTCGGACCACTCCCCAGTGCTCATTACATATGCTACTTCCACCCTAAAGCGGAGCAGATTATTTCCACTACACCCCGGATATCTCAAAAATCATAAAATTAGTAAAGATCTCCTTAATACCACGAAGACTTATTTTGAGGAAAACCAACACTCAGTCACCTCCCCAACAACGTTATGGGAGGCCTATAAAACGGTGCTCCGGGGGCAAGCAATTTCCCTAGTTACGAGCCATAAGAGGGCACAGCGACAACAGATGGACAGTTTGGAAATGGAAGTTTCTTTAGCAGAGGCAGCCCATATAGCAGATGTTAATGAAGAAACAGCACATAAGGTACATCTGGCACAACAGGCATACACAGCCTGCGCACGGGAAGAGACAACCGCTAAGCTCACCCGAACACAGCACACTGTCTACGAACTAGGAGATAAAGCGGGTAGGCTCTTGGCATGGCTGGGGGAAAGGAGAGGGCCAGTAACTGGGTGGCACAGATCCGGTTGCCGGATGGGCAACTGACGGCTGAACCCCAACAAATAACCGATGCCTTAGCGGAGCATTATGAATCTGTCTACACACCAACGGCTACAACCTCGATAGATGACAATCTTGTATTCCTTAGGGACATACACATGTCTACATTGACACCGGAGGCAGCAGCAGACCTGGAAAAGGATATAGCACCTGAAGAACTCTCTCAGGCGATAGGCGCATTACATACAGGTAAAGCCCTGGGGCCCAACGGAATTCCAGTGGAATTTTATAAAAAGCAGCCTCCCAGCTCATACCACATTTACTTAACATGTACACAGATAGTCTGGGGAGGGGGATCCTGCCCAGAGACCAGCGCCTGGCTACAATAGTTGCGATCCATAAACCTGGCAAACCACCCCATGAATGTTTGTCTTATAGACCGATCTCCCTGATAAACGCTGAAACAAAAATCTTAGCTAAAACATTGGCTACGAGATTACAGCCACATCTAGCTACAGTGGTCCACCCAGATCAATCGGGATTTATGCCTAGTCGAAATACGGCACTTAATCTGAGACGGCTGCATAGTGTTATTGCGCGCAGATCCACTATAGAAGAGGATGCAGTTATCCTATCGTTGGATGCGCGAATGGCATTCGACCTCGTTGAATGGCCCTTCCTGTTTGCGGTCCTCCACCACTTGGGGTTCGGTCCCAAGTTCTGCGCATGGGTTCAGTTGCTCTATGCAAAACCCTTGGCGCAGGTTGTAGTCAACGGGCATATATCGACGGACTTTCCGTTGGGAAGGGGGACGCGGCAGGGTTGCCCACTATCACCGCTCCTCTTTGCGCTGGTCCTGGAGCCTCTGGGCGCGTGGATAAGGCAAAGTCCGGTAATACGGGGGTTGAAGTGGACAATGGGCTGGGAGGATCGCATATCGCTTTATGCGGATGATATTCTCTTATATCTGGCGTCCCCGGCACGCTCAATTAACTGCCTTTTAGATATCTGTACGGCATATGGACAGGTCTCCGGATATACCATAAATTGGACAAAGTCCATTCTTTACATTCTACACGGCTCCCCACCGCGGCTTCCGCGAGATTGTACGCTTCAGGTGACGGATAGTGGCTTTAAATACCTAAGAGTGTATATAACACACAACAAAGCACAGTTTATTGCACAAAATCTTACACAGCCCCTGATGAGATTTAGAGGCGACGTCAAACATTGGCGAACGCTCCCACTGACGCTGCTGGGAAGGGCAGCACTTTTCAAAATGGTGGCACTCTCCAGATTTCATTACGCACTACAGAATACACCGTTCCCAGTAGCCCCAGCATATTTTACAGCGATAAATGCGTAAGTGACCAGTCTGCTCTGGAGGGGAAAACGCCCCGTATAGCAATGCAGAAGCTTACGAGAAGTTGGTACGACGGCGGCATTGCCCTCCCCGATATCAAGGCATATTATTGGGCTTCCCAGCTGGTTGTCATAAACCAATGGCTCCATATAGCCCAGGATGACCCAGCCTACCGAATGGACAGACACCTACTAGACAAGATGGGAATTATGGGTGCACTCTACAATAAGGTCGGGAGAAGCAGCCTCACGGGTCCGACAGCACACACTGTCCAGGTCTGGACTGAGGCACAGCGGGCGCTGGGATGGGAGGGTGTCATAACGCAAGCAATGCCACTATGGGACACAAAAGGCTAGGTACACTACGCAACACTAAAGGGTTCCAACAATGGGACCTGATAGGCATCACAAAGGTTGGGGATCTATGGAAGAAAGGAGAAATGGTTCCATTCACCCACCTACAGGCCACATATGGCCTGGCAAAGACCGAAATATTCCGATACATGCAGATCAGACACGCCCTTAAGTCAGTAATTCCACCGGCAACACGACTTGATGAGTCATCACCGCTAGAAGATAGGCTCCTGACAGAGCACCTTCACAAAAAGCTATCTCCCAAACCTATCGTAAAATCGTACATAATAGATCAGACCCTACAGAGGCGTTGAAGGCTAGATGGGAACTGGATGTGGGTGCCATAGACGAAGCAGACTGGCGAGAGGCGCTGGCGTCCCCGCGGGAGGCAGCAATATCATCTAGGCTCAGGTTGGTGCAATTAAAAATTTTACACCGCACATACTATACACGGACACTACTACATAAAATAAAACGGACGGTCACACCACTTTGTCTTCGGCACTGTGGAGAATTGGGCACACTATTCCACACCCTATGGCAGTGTCCGGAGATAGCGCTGTATTGGAGAGCGGTGATGCGTACGCTCTCACAGGTGACCAAAGTCACGATACTCCCGGAGCCGAAACACTGCCTTCTTAATATATGGGAGCCCACAGACTTAAATAATGCAGATCAGGATTGGGTAACATTGGGAGTAACGTTCGCGAAGCGCAATATAGTGCAGCACTGGGGATCTGGGCAGACTCCTACCCTACGTCAATGGTGTAGTAACATGGATGCAGCAATGGTGACGGAAAAGACTGTATACACTCATCGGGGATGCCCCAAAAAATGGACAAGGATATGGGGAAAATGGAATGCTTACCGTGGGACTAATTGTGAACCCCCACATGAAGATTCTCTCTCGGATGGGAGTGAATAATCGGGATACAATGTGTACAGTTGGTGAGATATGGTGCAGTTGTTTATTAGATAATGTAACTTGTACAGGTCAGTCTCCGATGTGTGTCTGTAACATTGAAAGCTTAAATAACCCGATGTGTCTACCTATATGCACCGTAAGATTTCAATGTATTAGCTGTTATTGTTTTATTTTAAATATCAATAAAAAGTTTAATAAAAATAATTAAAAAAAATAAATAAATAAAAAAATATCGAAATGCAGGTAAGTAATATCGACTGTCAAAATATCGAAGTACATAATATAGGCATTAAAATATATCGAACTTTTAATAATATCGAATTTTTTTAAGTGTTTTCTATGTTAGTATGTGTTAAAAGTGTAATTATTTTTGTAATGTATGTTTAATTTTTTTAAAGTAATGAATTTTATGTTATTTAATTTTGGCATAATTTAATTCCGTAGCGGGTTGTGGGTTTATAGGGAATAGGGTGGGAAGTAATTTAATTATAGTAAATTAAATATTAATTTTTAGGAATTATTAATTATTTTTAATTTAATTTTGCGTTTTAGTTTTGTAGCAGGTTATGGGTTTATAGGGGAATAGGGTGGGAAGTATTTTAATTGTAATTAAGTAAATATTTATTTTAATTTATTTGTATTGATAATTAATTTATTGTTAATTAATTATTAATTGGTAATTAATTTTTATTAATTGGTAATTAATTTTTATTAATTGATAAATTGATAATTATGTTAATTGTATTAATTTATTATTTGGAGCGGGTTGTGGGTTTATAGGGGAATAGGATGGGAAGTAATTTAATTGTAATTAAGGAAATTATTTTTGTGTATTGATAATTAATTTATTGTTAATTAAATATTAATTGGTATTTTTTTATTACTTGTTACATTTTTGGTATTGGAAATTAATTGGTTGTTTATTAATAGGTAATTAATTTTTAATAAATAATATTTATTGGTATTTATAAATAATTAATTATTAAATATTTTGTAATTGGTAATTAATTTTAATTAATTTTTTATTGGTATTGATAATTAATTTATTTTTATTTAAATATTAAATCATTACTTTCCCTACTGTTGCACTCACTGGAGTGGGAATAGTAATTTTACCCCTACGCTATCCAACGCTTTCCCTACTGTTGCACTCACTGGAGTGGGAATAGTAATTTTTACCCCTACGCTATCCAATGCTTTCCCTACTGTTGCACTCACTGGAGTGGGAATAGTAATTTTTACCCCTACGCTATCCAACGCTTTCCCTACTGTTGCACTCTCTGGAGTGGGAATAGTAATTTTTACCCCTACGCTAACCAATTCTTTCCCTACTGTTGTACTTACTGGAGTGGGAATAGTAATTTTTAGCCTCCCGCTATCCAACGCTTTCCCTACTGTTGCACTCACTGGAGTGGGAATAGTAATTTTTACCCCTACGCTATCCAACGCTTTCCTTACTGTTGCACTCTCTGGAGTGGGAATAGTAATTTTTACCCCTACGCTATCCAACGCTTTCCCTACTGTTGCACTTACTGGAGTGGGAATAGTAATTTTTACCCATACGCTATCCAACGCTTTCCCTACTGTTGCACTCTCTGGAGTGGGAATAGTAATTTTTACCCCTACTCTATCCAATGCTTTCCCTACTGTTGCACTTACTAGAGTGGGAATAGTAATTTTTACCCTCCCTCTATCCAACACTTTCCCTACTGTTGCACTCACTGGAGTGGGAATAGTAATTTTTACCCTCCCGCTATCCAACGCTTTCCCTACTGTTGCACTCACTGGAGTGGAAATAGTAATTTTTACCCCTACGCTATCCAACGCTTTCCTTACTGTTGCACTCTCTGGAGTGATAATAGTAAATTTTACCCTCCCGCTATCCTACGCTAAAAATATTGAATATTTTTTATTAATATTAAGTTAATATATATATGTATTAAAAAATAAAAATGTATGTTTTCTTTTTTATAACTTACATTAATTATTTATTAATTTTAAGGTTATTTAAGTATTTTTAAGTATGTTTTAGTTAATTATATTTATTATTTCATTAATTTTACATTAATTTTAAGACATTTAAAAAATGCAATATTTTAACAAACTATGGGGCCCATTACGATGGCGGGCGGACTTTGTCCGCCCGCCACCGCAACGGAGCCAGGGACCGCCCGCTGACGTCGCGGCGGTCCCGCCAGGCACATTATGATGCGCCCGCCACACTGGCGGGCGCATCCCGCATATTATACATTGCGGCGGGCGGTGCTGTCAGCAGCACCCGCCGCAAGGTACAAAATGCATGTTGTGTTTTTGCATGCACAACGTGACAGGCACCGCGCGGTGCCTGCCACCTTGTGCATGCAAATGCATGGGGGTACCATAGGCACCCCCCATGTGCCCTCCCAACCCCCCCAACATCCTGGGGGCCCGCAACGGGCCCCCAAATGCGAATACCACCTGCCTTTTCCTGGCGGTAATGCCGCCATGAAAAGGCACCTCTCCGCCTACATCCTAATATGGATGGCGGTGTCTCACAGACACTGCCACCATATTAAGGCCGTTTACCGCACGGTCGACAATTCGACAAGCGGAGACACGGCGGGCGGTATTTCCATCCGCCGCTGACCCCCCAGCCATGCTAATATGGCGGGGGGTAAATGGGTGGCGGGCGGAGGGAAATGGAGGGCGGATCGCCACCGCCATGCGGGCGGTGGCGATCCGCCCTCCATCGTAATGACCCCCTATATTATTTACAACGATATTTTGGGATTCGATATTTTTGTACTTACCTGTTTGTAGATAGGAATTCGATATTTTGGCATTCTATATTTTATCCACGATATTTTGGCAGGTCGATATTTTGGCATTCTATATTCTGTCAGTGATCCGAGAATATCATGTAAAAAATACTGAGAACCAAAATATCGAGAAGGTAAGTGTAAATAGGTAAGTATAGGTTTACTATTTTTACCTCCACATCTACATACCTTGAAGATATGTATATCTTCAAGGTACATATATGTGGATTTATATACAGCAAAGCGTTGCATACCCATAGAAACCTACCTTCACAATATGTTTTTCCTCGATATTCTTGACACAATATTGTGTCCACACAATATTTTTTTTTCATTATCTTGTCTAAACACCCAGCAACCCTCTTGATAAGAGTGGAAAAGGAAATGATAAGGAAAGAAACAAACAAACAAACAAACAAACAAACAAAGAAATAGGTAGAGAATAATGGAATTGCTTTGGGACATGTGAACCTTTTAAGGATTTTACAAAATACTGTAAAAAGAACTTTGAAGGAAATGACTGGTCCATAGAACCCGGTCGTTATAATCTGAATCGGTTGCATTAGGACACGATTGCGATCAGTTAATGTTGTGCTATTAATAAGGCCCATCAAGAAATTCTGTGCTGTTTGGTAATCACACTCATCAATTAATCATGCAATAAATTAATATAATAAATTATGTACATAATGGTGCTTCAATTAGATCTCCTTTTGTTTGGTTGTACTCATTAGCGTTTAGAGTAATAAATAAAAGACAAGGTGAAACTTGTAACTGCTTGCGTACAAACATAAGCTTACAGCATACCTAGAAACACACAGCATGACTAACTGTTCCTGAAAACGTACCCAAAATTGAAGGGTGCGTTTTGCATTTAATGCTATTTAATGGTTACACCATGGTATTTCTGGACCTTGTGTATAAATCGTTGTTTCATGACAAATGCAAATGACATGCCCATATCTTAAAGATTTGAGTCAGGGGCAAGACATTTTTTACCCCTATTGCATTCTTATATAAAAGGTTGGCCTGTACTCCACACCAAGGGGGCATCAAACAGGCTAAATTGTAAGCAAACATTGGCACGGTCAATAGGCCTTGCCTTGTAAAATGAGGCATAGAGCTATTGGCTTTGCCAATTCTTATGTATTTTGGTAAAGTATATTTCCAAAACCTCTTCAAGATGGCTGCCCCTGCGTACACCTGAGTATGGATACACTGGCAGACATCTTGAAATCATTCCAAGATGGTCGCCGTTCGTGAGTAGGCATACACACGCTCTGACAGACAGCTTGGAATGATGCATGCTCTCATTAGATGTTAATCTTCGAAGTAGCTTCTTCGCTGTCCATGTCTGACCTGAGCTGAGAAAGAGGTGATCTGTTACTGGGATACCTTTATTGCACTCATAGACTTTCATTTAATAAGCGTAGGAATTCTGGCAAATGTAATTTTGGTCTTCTGTATTAGAACCAGTTAAAAAAAAAAAGTCAAGAAGGGGATAAGTTATGTTGAGTTGTCTGTTAGCTCTATCCAATGGTGAATTCGCTATGAAAGGCCTTCCGAACGCTATACAGCTAGTCCTTATTTCTGTGTACTGGCCTATGGGCCAGAAACACTTCATGGATACTCACCTATCACAAACCTTTCATGTGACCCCCATGCTACAAAGATTTGTTCTTTTGGTAAAAAAGAGTGTTAACTGAAGGCATCTTGACTCTATAGTGAACTTCAACCACTTCTGCTTTTAGCCAGCAGCACTAAGCAGCTAAGCATTCTGGAACTTGTAGTTTCATTTTTTTTCCACACAAGTCCAATCATGCTAAGTGCTGTTGGAAGAAAAACTAGGACTGGCTGAAAGCCGCTCTCATGACGAGGGCTTTGCTTGACCCAATGTACCTTTCACATTATTATCACAAATGACTAAGAACCAGTGAGAGTGCTGTGGGTCTGCTTAGAAGTCCCACCTACCCCTCATTCACTGCAGGGCAAAAATCCTGAAGTTTTCATACCATCTCTCTAGGTGCAGCAGCGGCCCGTGCAGGAAAGAGCCGAGGGGCCAGGTGGGGAGGGGGATTTCGACTGACGAGGGAAAATTAATTATTTATTTAATTTTTCCTTGTTGTTGCTCGTCGAAGTCCCCCCCACCCGGCCGCACCACCCCACTGCTCTTACCTGCAGGGGCCACGGCTGTCTAAGTGGTGTAATTTTCTCCACTTAACAAACACAAGATTTGCACCATTCAACATCCTCATTAAGAAGCCTTTTGTCAAATAGAAATGCAGGTCTCTCCATGCCCCTCCCGCCCCCCACCGCCTGTGGCCTTGGCTGCCTCTCAGCTGCCACTGTTTCCTGTCAGCCCGCCAATCACTTCCCTCCTGCGTCACTCTCTCTGGCCCTGACGAATTCAATCTCGGAGGGTCTGAGTAAAGCGGTTCCACACGACAGGAAGTGCGCGAACTCTGGCTCAGAAGCCCGAGTGCTATCACTCTTCATCAGTATAATTAGCATGAGAAAAAAATTACAACGGTGTTAATTGCAAGGATTTTGGCAGCTTCCCGTGAAATAACAGGCAGCATTACCAAGCACGACTGGGAAACACAACATACACCCACGCGCACCACTGAGCATGATACTTTGATTAATGTATTTCTTCATTTTCAGATGAGTTTAGGGTGACCATATTTTCGAAACAACCAGCATTGGCAAATCAAAAAGGTCTCGCGTATTTGAGAGCTATTGGCTTTGTCAATGTGTTTTAGCCATGTTGCCCAGCAGCACACCTGCTGTGCAGCATATTAAAAATTAGGAAACAAAGCGCTATGACGCGGCCCTGTCCTAGCGCTTTTGTCTGGCAGGAGGGAGCAGAGGAGCAAGCAACAACAAGGGAATGGGGGCAAGGCTATGGGACCAGAAACAATGAGGGAAGAGGGTACAGTAGTGGGGCCAGCAACAACAACAGAATGCAGCAGGGGTGGAGTGACAGGGGCAAGCAACAACGGAATGTAGGAGGGGTGGGTGCAAGCAACAATTTGAGACAGGGGTGGGGAGAGACAGCCTGCAAACACACACACACTTATGAAGTGCTATAATGAAAATAAAGAAAAGTACCTCTGAAGGCACGTGAGCTGTAAATGGAAGGATGCTGGACAGTGAAAGGAAGCAGAATTTAGGCAATGCTCCAAGAAAGGGACAAATAAATAAAGACGAGGTTAAGTCGGCACTCGCTAACCAAAGAAAAGCAAGGAAATGAGAGTGGTAATGAAGCCAACCAATGGTAAATAAAGGGCGGTATCAAAGCCCCCTTTAAGTTAACAAAATGTCTTGCAAGCAACAGTGAATGCACTGCATAATTCAAGACCTAAAAACCGGGATAGCCACAAACATAGAAGTAGGGCTGACTAAATGTTGGTATTGACCACAGACACTGAAGGACCTCAGTACAGCATCCACCAACATAGGACTACACAGCCACATATCACAAATTTATTTAAAAAAACAACAAATAAGAAAAACAAATACACCCCAGTATTTCAGGGTCTCTGCACTTTGTTCCATTTCAAAACATTTAGACTAGCCTCACATCACATTTCAGATACTCATCAGTCCAGTTTCATTTAATTTTAGGGGCACATAGTCCTGTATTTACAATTGAATAACAAGAACAGAAGGCAACTGAAAATAAGCACTGGTAAAGCCAATAGGTTGCGCCGTATTAACCTGCTGGCTTTGCCAGTGCTTTCTGCTGATGTTGTGCAGCATCATAAAAAATAAAAAAAGCTGCGATGATGCAACCACAGCTGGTTGCTGTATTATTCTGCTGCCGCGTTCATGTATGATGACGTCTGTGCAAATGTGACAATGCACACAAGCCCCAGAGAAATGAGGCGCGCACCATTTTCTTTTTTTTTTTAATTTACCAATCCAAGATGGTGGACACCCATTGGCTAGGTAAATAAAAAAAATTGCATTTTTGTAGTACAACTATCTTTTGGGAAGACCTATAAGAGGACTGGAAACGTTTCTGAGTGTGTTTCTGCATGGTAGGGGAGATTGGTGATGGACGAGAGATACCCAGCGACCCATTATGGAATAAATTTGATTTCACAATGGGAATCAGAAAGAAAATATTCAGGGTCCTCTTTTCAAGATAATATATAGAATTGCACAAAAACACTCCCTCCACCATGCCGGAATGAGACCCACAATCTGACTTGACATTAGCTGATGGGCTACTGTGACATTTATTCACCCCTTGTTAACCCTCCTTTGTTGTGTGAATGAAGCAAGGCAACTCTTGAAAGAAGTGAACTTTTGTCCATGGTGTGGTAATGAGAAATGGTGAAAGCATGAGCATGCACAGCACTCAACGCTCACCCACCCTTCTCCCAAAACAGGAAGTGCTGGGACCAGGTCTGGGAAAATCCAGGATGTATGGTAAGCTAAGGTGAGCTGCAGAGATCCTACATGTTGAGACACACATGCGCGTTTGCACGCACGCATACACACACACACACTTTCTCTCGCTCTCTCTCTCTCTCTGTCTCGCTTACTCTCTCGCTCCTGTTCCATTTTTTTAACCTCCCATTCTGCCCATGTCCTACATTATCTGGTGTGCATGTGAAGGCACTTCAGGCATGAACACAGCAGGAGGCAGTGATGTTTTTTTCCTCTCTCCGTTCACTGAAAGCATGGAAAGGGGAAAAGCACACTTTTCACAAATGTTCGAGCACTGGAGTTAGAATAAGGTGACCACAACATTCCAGGTCATAGTGAACACTATCCCCAGTCCTAAACCTCTCACCTACAAATCATTGATTTGAGCTGTGTTGGTCTAACTCGATAGAGGATAAACAAGTCTCCAACACTTAGAGCTATCACACAAACATCCAGGACTGGAAAGAGTGTCCGTAATGACCGGGAGGGATGTGCTTACACTGAGTTTGAATAGTAAATCATCCTCTCTTTGAATATTTGAGGGTACTTCTTGGGGTTTTCTTCGAGTTTCAAGGGAAGCATCGAAATTCAGGAACTTCTGGGAGGCATAGGCAGATGGGGAAGATTGGCTGATCAGAACACTGGCTCAGTGTCATACAGAAGATAACCGGGGGCCAGCTGGGAGGGCACAGCATGGAGTGTGCTTGATGCCCTCTCTCTGCCAGGACATCTCAGGGTAGCACAATTAAATCGCCAAAGGGCGGGGAGAAGGGTCTCAGCAGAGCACTCACGTTTCTCAAGACCATCGGTGAGTATCTCACCCAATCCAGGTCCATTCTTTGCATCTTGTGTTTTTTCTTGATTTCAAAACGGGATAGATGAACACGACGTCAAATCCCATATTGCACAGAACACATCAACCTACCTGCCTGAACACTTAGCACCTCAGGAGCCTTATGTATGTCAAGAAGTTCGAACATTGCAAACCTTGATATCACGAATGTAAGAAAGCAAAGATGAGGATTTAGTACTTCATGGTGAATGCTCCATACAGCGCCAGGCAAAACGTCTCAGTGTAGGCAGCCCACAGCGTGTCAGACAAGACTTCTTAGCGTATGCACCCCACAGCATGTCAGACAAGACTTCTTAGTGTATGCACCCCACAGCATGTCAGACAAGACTTCTTAGCGTATGTACCCCACAGCATGTCAGACAAGACTTCTTAGCGTATGCACCCCACAGCATGTCAGACAAGACTTCTTAGTGTAGGCAGCCCACAGCATGTCAGACAAGACTTCTTAGTGTATGCAGCCCACAGCGTGTCAGACAAGACTTCTTAGTGTATGCAGCCCACAGTGTGTTAGACAAGACTTCTTAGTGTATGCACCCCACAGCAGATCAGACAAGACTTCTTAGCGTATGCACCCCACAGCATGTCAGACAAGACTTCTTAGTGTATGCACCCCACAGCATGTCAGACAAGACTTCTTAGCGTATGCACCCCACAGCATGTCAGACAAGACTTCTTAGTGTATGCACCCCACAGCATGTCAGACAAGACTTCTTAGTGTATGCACCCCACAGCGTGTCAGACAAGACTTCTTAGTGTATGCACCCCACAGCGTGTCAGACAAGACTTCTTAGTGTATGCAGCCCACAGCGTGTCAGACAAGACTTCTTAGTGTATGCACCCCACAGCAGATCAGACAAGACTTCTTGGTGTAGGCAGCCCACAGCGTGTCAGACAAGACTTCTTAGTGTATGCACCCCACAGCAGGTCAGACAAGACTTCTTAGTGTATGCACCCAACAGCATGTCGACAAGACTTCTTAGTATATGCACCCCACAGCGTGTCAGACAAGACTTCTTAGTGTATGCAGCCCACAGCGTGTCAGACAAGACTTCTTAGTGTATGCAGCCCACAGCGTGTCAGACAAGACTTCTTAGTGTATGCAGCCCACAGCGTGTCAGACAAGACATCTTAGTGTATGCACCCCACAGCATGTCAGACAAGACTTCTTAGTGTATGCAGCCCACAGCAGGTCAGACAAGACTTCTTAGTGTAGGCAGCCCACAGCATGTCAGACAAGACTTCTTAGTGTATGCACCCCACAGCGTGTCAGACAAGACTTCTTAGTGTATGCACCCCACAGCAGGTCAGACAAGACTTCTTAGTGTAGGCACCCCACAGCATGTCAGACAAGACTTCTTAGTGTAGGCAGCCCACAGCAGGTCAGACAAGACTTCCTAGTGTAGGCAGCCCACAGCGTGTCAGACAAGACTTCTTAGTGTATGCACCCCAAAGCATGTCAGCCAAGACTTCTTAGTGTATGTAGCCCACAGCGTGTCAGACAAGACTTCTTAGTGTATGCACCCCACAGCATGTCAGACAAGACTTCTTAGTGTAGGCAGCCCACAGCATGTCAGACAAGACTTCTTAGTGTATGCACCCCACAGCATGTCAGACAAGACTTCTTAGTGTATGCACCCCACAGCATGTCAGACAAGACTTCTTAGTGTAGGCAGCCCACAGCATTTCAGTCAAGACTTCTTAGTGTATGCACCCCACAGCGTGTCAGACAAGACTTCTTAGTGTATGCACCCCACAGCGTGTCAGACAAGACTTCTTAGTGTATGCACCCCACAGCGTGTCAGACAAGACTTCTTAGTGTATGCACCCCACAGCGTGTCAGACAAGACTTCTTAGTGTATGCACCCCACAGCATGTCAGACAAGACTTCTTAGTGTAGGCAGCCCACAGCATGTCAGACAAGACTTCTTAGTGTATGCACCCCAAAGCATGTCAGACAAGACTTCTTAGTGTAGGCAGCCCACAGCATGTCAGACAAGACTTCTTAGTGTATGCAGCCCACAGCATGTCAGACAAGACTTCTTAGTGTAGGCAGCCCACAGCATGTCAGACAAGACTTCTTGGTGTAGGCAGCCCACAGCATGTCAGACAAGACTTCTTAGTGTATGCACCCCACAGCATGTCAGACAAGACTTCTTGGTGTAGGCAGCCCACAGCATGTCAGACAAGACTTCTTAGTGTATGCACCCCACAGCATGTCAGACAAGACTTCTTAGTGTAGGCAGCCCACAGCATGTCAGACAAGACTTCTTAGTGTAGGCAGCCCACAGCATGTCAGACAAGACTTCTTAGTGTATGCACCCCACAGCATGTCAGACAAGACTTCTTAGTGTAGGCAGCCCACAGCATGTCAGACAAGACTTCTTAGTGTATGCACCCCACAGCATGTCAGACAAGACTTCTTAGTGTAGGCAGCCCACAGCATGTCAGACAAGACTTCTTAGTGTAGGCAGCCCACAGCATGTCAGACAACACGTTTTAGGTCTGGTGTTAGTGAAGACCTTTGATTTTACCAAAATATTTATAATATACTTACATATAGAGGCTTTTAGCCATCTCTCTTCATCCATTGGTCTGTTGTTGTGTCATTCCCATTTTGCTTCCGCCCACTACTCCATACAGCATGGGCTAACGGGGCAGCCTACTTCAGTGACTGGTTAACTTTCACTTTGAGTGAGTGCCTTGTGCTCTCTCACAAGGAACACCTCCACACACAAGCTAGCTCCCTTTAGTACCAGTGTTTTTGTTGTAGCTTTATAATTACTTTAGTGTTGCCTTTGTGTTTAGAGCCTTTATCAGATCCCATCTCTTGTCAATGCTGTTTCCTTTTGAAGTGTTTACTTTTCTGACTGCTGCTATTTCACAGCATACCAGATCAGATTGTGTCAAGCTGAAACTGTTTTGTATTAAGTTCCCTTTTCCCTTCCCTTCCCTTCCCTTCCCCTTCCCCTTCCCCTTTCCCCCTTGCCCCTTCCCTCTTCCCTTTTCCCTTTTCTCTTCCCTTCCCCTTCCCCCTCCCCCTTCCCTTCCCCCTTCCCTCTTCCCTCCTCCCTTTTCCCTTTTCCCTTCCCTTCCTCCCTCCCTATATAACAAACAAGTTATTTTTATTTTGAGTGGCTGCCCATCCTCACTCGTAGGACGAGGAAGAGAAAACAAGATCCTTATAATTTTCAAGCCTGTATAGCCTGCATGAACCCTTTCTCATAAGTGCAACTTTCAGCCACTCTAAAACTTCCAGCCGGCACCACTTAGCATGCTTGGACTTTTAGTTCCACTTTTTCTATGGTTAATATGAGACTACAGTTCCCAGCATGCCTAGCACACTTAGGTGAAAAACCAGGATCGGTTTAAGCCACGTCCATGACGTGGGGCCAGTTCACAACTAGGCGAGCTTGCTTCATGCTGTGTTATTTTATTTTTTGGGTGCTATACCATGAATGCGCTCTGAATGCATGAATATCCATTTGTAATTACAATTTAAATTGAATTTATAGAGCACTTACTTACCCTGACGAGGAGCTGAACTAAGTTCCAAGCAAGAATGAAAAACATGTTTTGGTAAACAGGTTTAGCTATTGGTTTAAAAAAACGTGGGGGCGAACCAAGGAGGGGTCGATGTCACCAGGTGCAGCAGGTGCAGTGTCACCGTGCCCATAGGGGCCCACTGAACTCTGATTTTTGCTGTATTTTACAATTCATTCATCCACTTCCTTCCTTGCACTGGGGCCCATGACGCACTGACTATACTTCTGTATGCCACATGATTCAAAGGTTTGGAAACCGAGAATGGATCGGGATATCTCACGTTACCGCAGGACCCTGCAGGGCCCTGCCGCCGTTCCTACACCCTATCCTAGCAGTCTGACATGCAGCCAGTGTGAGAAGGATGGATATCTGTGATGAAATCAATCAATCAATCAATCATGTCACTTATAAAGCGCACTACATACCCGCGAGGGTCTCAAGGCGCTGGGGGAAGAGGGGGGTGGTGCTGCTACTGATCGAAGAGCCAGGTCTTGAGGAGTCTTCTGAAGGCCAGTAGGTCTTGGGTCTGTCGGAGGTTGGTGGGGAGGGTGTTCCAGGTCTTGGCGGCGAGGTGGGAGAAGGATCTGCCGCCGGCGGTCGTTTTCCGGATGCGGGGGACTGTGGCGAGGGCGAGGCTGGTCGAGCGGAGCTGGCGGGTGGGGGTGTAGAAGCTGAGTCGTCTGTTGAGGTAGGCTGGTCCGGAGTTGTGGAGTGCTTTGTGTGCATGGGTGAGGAGCTTGAAGGTTATCCTCTTGTTGACAGGGAGCCAGTGCAGGTCTCTCAGGTGGGGTATGATGTGGCTGCGTCGGGGGATGTCGAGGATAAGACGTGCAGAGGCGTTCTGGATGCATTGCAGCCGTCTCAGGAGCTTAGCCGTCGTTCCTGCGTAGAGGGCGTTTCCGTAGTCCAGCCTGCTGGTGACGAGGGCCTGGGTGACTGTTTTTCTTGTTTCAGTGGGGATCCACTTGAAGATCCTGCGGAGCATTCGGAGGATGTTGAAGCAGGATGAGGAAACGGCGTTGATCTGCTTAGTCATGGAGAGGGTGGGGTCGAGGATGACCCCTAGGTTGCGTACGTGGTCGGTGGGTGGCGGGGCTGTTCCCAGTGATGTTGGCCACCAGGAGTCGTCCCAGGCTGAAGGGTTGGAACCAAGGATGAGGACCTCCGTCTTGTCCGAGTTCAGCTTCAGGCGGCTGGTCCTCATCCATTCGGCGACGGCCTTCATTCCTTCGTGGAGGTGGGCTTTGGCGGTGTGAGGTACTTTGGTGAGGGAGAGGATCAGCTGGGTGTCGACGGCATAGGAGATGATGTTGAGGTTGTGCTGTCGGGCGACGTGGGCGAGGGGTGCCATGTAGATGTTGAACAGCGTTGGGCTGAGGGAGGAGCCTTGGGGTACGCCGCAGATGATCTTGGTGGCCTTGGATCGGAAGGGGGCGAGGCGGACGCTTTGTGTTCTGCCGGAAAGGAAGGATGTGGTCCAGTCCAGGGCCTTCTCTTGGATCCCGGCGTCGTGAAGGCGTGTTCGTAGTGTGTGGTGGCAGACCGTGTCGAAGGCGGCTGATAGGTCCAGGAGGATGAGGGCTGCTGTTTCTCCGTTGTCTAGCAGGGTCCTGATGTCATCGGTGGCGGCGATGAGGGCGGTTTCGGTGCTGTGGTTGCTGCGGAAGCCGGACTGGGAAGGGTCCAGGATGTTGTTCTCCTCGAGGTAGCGGGCAGTTGTTTGTTGACGATTTTCTCGGTGACCTTCGCGGGGAACGGGAGCAGAGAGATGGGTCAGAAGTTCTTGAGGTCCTTGGGGTCTGCCTTGGGTTCCTTGAGTAAGGCGGTGATCTCGGCGTGCTTCCAGCTTTCCGGGAAGGTTGCTGTCTCGAAGGAGATGTTGATTATTTTCCGGAGATGGGGCGCGATGGCTGTACTGGCTTTGTTGAAGATGTGGTGAGGGCACGGGTCTAGCGGTGAACCGGAGTGGATGGTGTTCATGATCTCGCTGGTGTCCTCATCGTTGATGTTGGTCCAGGAGAGCAGGCGGTTGGTGGTTGTGGGGGCAGTGGTCTCGGTGGTTGCCGGGGCGGTCGTGGTGTTGAAGCTGTCGTGGATGTCGGCGATTTTGCGGTGGAAGAAGGTGGCCAGTGAGTCGCACAGGTCTCGCGACGGCTGGATGTCGTTGGTGTTGGAGCTGGGGTTGGAGAGTTCCTTCACGATGTTGAAGAGCTCTTTGCTGTTGTGTGCGTTGTTGTCTAGGCGGTCTTTGAGTGAGGCCCTTTTGGCGGATCTGATGAGGTGATGGTGACTGCGGGTGGCGCTCTTGTGGGCGGCGTAGCTGTCCGCTGTCCGTTCGTGGAGCCAGATCTTCTCCAGTTTTCGGCATGTTCGTTTGGAGGCCTGGAGGTCTTCGGTGAACCAGGTGGCTTTCTTGCTGGTGTGGCTGTTGGGCGGATTCTTGAGCGGGGCGAGGGTGTTGGCGCAGTCGTCGATCCACTGTCTGAGGTTGCGGGCGGTGGTGTCGGGGTCGGAGGGTTCGGCGGGTGGGCTCAGGGCGAGGGTTGTGGTTAGCTGGTCTTCCGTGACTCTGCTCCAGCAGCGGCGAGGCATTTGTTCGGTGCGGTGGTGCGTGGTGGGCTTCCTGTAGGTGAAGTGGATGCAGTGGTGGTCAGTCCAGTGGGGTTCGGAGGTGTGGTTGAAGGAGACGTGTGGGCTTGCGGAAAAGATGGAGTCGAGCGTGTGGCCGGCGGCGTGGGTGGGTGTAGTCACGAGCTGTCTGAGTCCGAGGGTGGCGAGGTTGTCGATCAGGGTGGTGGAGATGGTGTCCTTGTTGTTCTCGAGGTGGAAGTTCAGGTCCCCGAGGAGGATGTAGTCCGTGGAGGCGATGGCGTGTATGCTGACGAAGTCAGCGATGGAATCGCTGAACTGTGGTCGGGGTCCGGGGGTCTGTAGATGAGGGTTCCTCTGAGGGTGGTGTTGGGATCGGTGTGGATCTGGAAGTGCATGTGTTCGGCGGTGCTGAGGGTGTTGTCGGTGTTGGTTGAGACTCTGAGGGTGTTCCTGTGGACGATGGCGATGCCTCCTCCGACTCCGTTGGTGCGGTCCCTGCGGGTGATCTTGTATCCGTCCGGGATGGCAATGGCGATGTCGGGGGCTGAAGCGGGATTCAGCCAGGTCTCCATCAGGAATGCGACGTCTGGGGAGGTTGAGTCGAGAAGGTCCCAGAGTTCGATGGCGTGTTTGCGGGCGGAGCGGGTGTTGAGGAGGATGCATCTGAGGTAGTTGGGTTCTTTCCTGGGTGGTGGTTTGGCGGGGCGGGTGCTGGCGAAGCTGCAGTTCCGGCAGGTGAAGGGCCCTTGGGTGCGCTTCGGGGTGGCCTGGTAGCAGGCGTGATCTTTTCCGGGGTTGAGTGCGTGGAGGGTGCTGGCGTCGTATCGGCGTCTGTTGATGTGGCGGGCGCGGGGGATGCCCGGACCAGGGGGTCTGGCGCTGGGCGCGGTCATGGCGCGGACGGGCGCAGACGGGCTTGCCTTAGGCGCGCCTTTGGCGCGCCAGCGGCGCACCCGCTGCGCACGGCCGCCATAAATGGGGAGGTGGGAGGGAGGAGCAGGGAATGGGGCAGCGAATGGGCAGTGAGGGGGCGGGGCCGCAGGGGCGCAGCGGCGGGAAACAGGCACAGAAGGGAAAACGAGCACAATCAGGGCATCAAGGGGGCACAGAAAGGATAAAAAACGAGCACAATGAGGGGCAGCAAGGGGGCACAGAAAGGAAAAACTAGCACAATGAGGGGCAGCAAGGGGGCACAGAAAGGAAAAAACGAGCACAATCAGGGGCAGCAAGGGGGCACAGAAAGGGAAAAAAACGAGCACAATCAGGGGCAGCAAGGGGGCACAGAAAGGAAAAAACTAGCACAATGAGGGGCAGCAAGGGGGCACAGAAAGGAAAAACGAGCACAATCAGGGGCAGCAAGGGGGGCAAAGAAAGGAAAAACGAGCACAATCAGGGGCAGCAAGGGGGCACAGAAAGGAAAAACGAGCACAATCAGGGGCAGCAAGGGGGGCACAGAAAGGAAAAAACGAGCACAATCAGGGGCAGCAAGGGGGGCACAGAAAGGAAAAAACGAGCACAATCAGGGGCAGCAAGGGGGGCACAGAAAGGAAAAACGAGCACAATCAGGGGCAGCAAGGGGGCACAGAAAGGAAAAACGAGCACAATCAGGGGCAGCAGCAGGGCACACAGACGGAGCTGTGTGGTGGGGAGCGACCTACCAGTCAAGGTCAGGGGTCGCTCTCTTCACCACGCAGCGGCCGCCATAAATGGGGAGGTGGGAGGGAGGAGCAGGGAATGGGGCAGCGAATGGACAGTGAGGGGGCGGGGCCGCAGGGCGCAGCGGCGGGAAACAGGCACAGAAGGGAAAACGAGCACAATCAGGGCATCAAGGGGGCACAGAAAGGAAAAAAACGAGCACAATGAGGGGCAGCAAGGGGGCACAGAAAGGAAAAAACTAGCACAATGAGGGGCAGCAAGGGGGCACAGAAAGGAAAAACGAGCACAATCAGGGGCAGCAAGGGGGGCACAGAAAGGAAAAAACGAGCACAATCAGGGGCAGCAAGGGGGCACAGAAAGGAAAAAAACAAAAACGAGCACAATGAGGGGCAGCAAGGGGGCACAGAAAGGAAAAAACGAGCACAATGAGGGGCAGCAAGGGGGCACAGAAAGGAAAAACGAGCACAATCAGGGGCAGCAAGGGGGGCACAGAAAGGAAAAAACGAGCACAATCAGGGGCAGCAAGGGGGCACAGAAAGGAAAAACGAGCACAATCAGGGGCAGCAAGGGGGCACAGAAAGGAAAAACGAGCACAATCAGGGGCAGCAAGGGGGCACAGAAAGGAAAAAAAAAAACGAGCACAATCAGGGGCAGCAAGGGGGCACAGAAAGGAAAAAACTAGCACAATGAGGGGCAGCAAGGGGGCACAGAAAGGAAAAACGAGCACAATCAGGGGCAGCAAGGGGGGCACAGAAAGGAAAAAACGAGCACAATCAGGGGCAGCAAGGGGGCACAGAAAGGAAAAACGAGCACAATCAGGGGCAGCAAGGGGGGCACAGAAAGGAAAAAACGAGCACAATCAGGGGCAGCAAGGGGGCACAGAAAGGAAAAAACGAGCACAATCAGGGGCAGCAAGGGGGCACAGAAAGGAAAAACGAGCACAATCAGGGGCAGCAGCAGGGCACACAGACGGAGCTGTGTGGTGGGGGAGCGACCTACCAGTCAAGGTCAGGGGTCGCTCTCTTCACCACGCAGCGCCATAAAGCTGCTGATCACCCCGCCAGCTTTCCTTAGAGGAGCAGTGCTTAATTTGAGCCGGTGGTTTCCGGTGCTCGGCACCGTCACTTCATTGTCAACACCGGCCCTTGTGATAGTCTGACACGAGGTGGCACTGTCTGGCTAATTTAGAGGTGACCAAAACAACTGTTAAATATTAATTCAATATACATTAAAATGACTAATACCTGCCTCCGAGCCATTCTTATAGCTTTGGGGGCCTGGAATAGGCCGAATTGTCACACTTGTAGGAGTGTGATGGTTAGTAGTTGTGTTGTTACTATCATTGGGGGCATGGCAGGGGTGATGTGTGGTGCAAGCTGCAGTGGCCTCCTGACGAGAGCCCTGGCACTTATGGTTTTTACAAATTAAGCACTGGAAAGGAGATACCAGTTTTGACAATTCAGAATTTAGGGGGATTGGTCGTCTGTATTATTTATTTATTTATGTTT
This sequence comes from Calotriton arnoldi, assembly GCA_963921515.1. Lineage (NCBI taxonomy): Eukaryota > Metazoa > Chordata > Amphibia > Caudata > Salamandridae > Calotriton > Calotriton arnoldi. The sequence goes on along the minus strand of CAWUFW010001326.1, from coordinate 2,292,852 downwards.
TGCGTTCCAACCTGCACTGTTTTGTCATCAGACCCTGAGCACCTCGCTACAGCAATTATCTGTCTTTTGTGAAAAAAAAATGAAAAGAGGGAAACGAAGGAATTGCAGGCGCTACTCAGAGCTAAATATATTCACAGACCTGCAACCTTTTGCTATCTTGCAGAAGAGAATAATTAAAATCCCAAAGATACGCAGGAAGATTAAATTAGACACCGTATTTCATCAAAATATGGAGCGAATTTCATGGCGTCTGGGGCAAATGAATGAGTCACGGCAAATTATTGCGAAGGGGGTGGGTTTAGGGCTGATCTTTAAAGACGAATAACGGTATATCAGTCATGACAAGATAAATAAAGCACAATGCGCTAACGGGTGTTCGGTCCCAGCGCTGCAGGAAATACAAACTATGGGGCATATTAGCAAGAACGGTGTTAAAATTATCGCCGCTTTAGCGGCAGGAAACTGCCGCTAAAGCGGCGATAATGAGGCTTGATAATATGCCCTTGAGAATTCCAATAGAAGCCCAGGATCACAGCAGAACATGGGCTTCTATTGGTATTCTCAAGGGCATATTATCAAGCCCATTATCGCCGCTTTAGCGGCAGTTTCCTGCCGCTAAAGCGGCGATAATTTTAATGCCCTTCTTGCTAATATGCCCCAAAGTATTTTTGTTTCATTTTATTTTTGCCTTGAAAAAACAACGGAACGAAACTGATTTTTTTTTATCCCTGCTTTCCCCTAGAGCTAATTGTGTGAGTCTTTGCATATCTGAATTATTTCTTTGTGGTTCTATTTAATTGTTTGGCAATATAGAAATTGCTTTAAAATAATGCCCCAAGTGTTTAATATTTGAAAACAAAATAACTGAATATTTAGGATAAGTTACGGTGTTGAAAATCTGACCAGCGAATATCGTTTTACAAACTCGACGAGAAAACCAAAGAGGAATGGAGGGAGAGGGTTCTCTTGTCCATCCGGCTGGAGGAAGAAAGAACTCCTGGGGCCTATTAGCAATAACCGGCGATAATTATCGCTAAGCGCAGTTAGCGCTAGGATAATTATCGCCGGCTATCGCAGGTTTCTATCGCGGAGATAGCGTGCTATCAGCAACGCTTATCTCCAAAGCGATAGAAACCGTGGAGAACAGTGTGAATATCGCTTGAAAACAAGCGATATTCACACTGTGACCAGTGTTAGCTTGGTGATAGGGCGAGGGGGATTTAGCCATGTAATCCACCTCCCATTGGATTACATGGCTAAGTCAGGGTGAGACCAGGCGTTAACAAACCAGCGCTAAACGTGTTTAGCGCTGGTTCGTTAATCACCTCCCCTGCCTCGCTAATAGGCGATAGCGAGCTTAGCGACTGTTTCCAGTCGCTTTTAGGTTGGGAACGCCTACTTTGCATGCCATTAGCGATAAATATCGCTGGCATGCAAAGCGGCACCCAACCTGGTCGCTATCGCCTAAAAGCTGTCGCTAACAGCAGTTAGCGACAGCTTGCTAATAGGGCGTTTGCATTATCGCCGCTTTAGCGGGAAAAAGTCCAGCTAAAGCGGCGATCGAGCCCTTGATAATATGCCCTTCCTCTTCCCTACTCAAAATTATCACATTTTGATTAAATGAAAGAATGAATGAAGAGCATTTACACTGCTCTAACTCATGGGCCGAATTATCACAAACACTTCTTTAATAATACTTCCTTCAAACTGTTCCAGAAACAACCAGATTGTATTGCATTCTTTACACACTTTGGTAGTTGGCCATCCTACCTCTACCTGGAAAAGTGGGAGCCAGTGAGGCGCGTGCAGAGGTCAGGCACCTGCTTGCACTTCCACAGATCCGATAACTATCCTACAATCAGATTTGGGGTGATTCTCCCATGTGGTTTGTGGGGTAAAGGTCCCAAAATGAGCGAATGCAGGAAAATCAGACATGGAGTTTGCCTTATGCCAGCCACACGCATCCATTCTGGGATCAGTGAGAGAATCCTATGTCTGTGACGATTAGAATAGACACTTTTAACTGCTATGAAATATATGGTTTTTTTTGTACCCATGTTGCTGTTTCAACAACTCCCTGCGTCTTTGCCTTCGTATTCGCCTAAACGCAACAGCTAAAAATCTATTGAATGAATTAAAAAGGCTGATTCTGGCCAATAGTGGTGAGTGTCCTAAACCAGCAAATCTCGTTTTTGGAGCCTTTGAGCTGTAACTAGTTAATTCTCATCCTCAGTTGTTGAGGGTGTCAGTCCGGGTTCCATAATCACTAATGTTAAACTGGTGGGAGTGGTGAACGTTGGGCGACCCCACGTATTGGGGAAAATAGATGAAGCGTGCTTTGTCCTCCTGCTACGTCTACAAGTGATTCCTCCAAAAAATAAGCCAATAAAATACGTTGATTCCCTGTGACAAACGCAGAGCTCAGTCCTAATGACGCATAGAGTGTGGAAATCAACTTCCTTGAAAAAGTATATAGAAAGTGTGTCCCAATTGATCAGAAGAAATAGTAACTTTCTGGGTCAATCCAAACACTTTGGGGGTCATTACGATGGCGGATGGACTTCAGTCCGGCCGCCATCGTTACGGTTTTGGGACCAGCCGCCTATAAGGCGGCGGTCCCGCAAGTGAAATTACAATGCGGCTGCCACCACGGCAGCTGCATATGGCACGTTTAACATTGCGGCGGGTGCTGCTGGCTGCAGCTGGCTGCAGCACCCGCCGCAATGTTAGAGATGCACTGCTTGCATTTCCCTGTACTAAGTGGCAGGCACCATGCAGTGCCTGCCACATGGTGCAGGAAAATGTAGGGGGGCACCATAGGTGCCCCCCAAGTGCACAAGCAATCAGCCCCTGCACAGGGGGGGCCCGCAACGGGCCCCCAAAGTCAATCCCCACCAACCTTTCTATGGCAGGGGAATCGCCATGGAAAGGCTGGCAGGATGCAGTATCCTAATGTGGCGGTCGGTGCCTGCTGGGGACCGCCACCATTCTAGGGATGCGGGCGGGTCCGACAGGCAATCGTAACGATTGCCTCTGTTGGACCTGTGGCGGACGGGCTTTCCGCCCGCCAGCACACCGCCCGCCATGCTTATCTGGTGGCGGGGAATGGCCTTACGATGGGGGTGAACCCGCCACGGCAGCCTGCCAGTGGCGGGTTCACCGCCATCATAATCAGGCCCTTTGTCCTTTCTAGAACTTGTTGGACTGTGGTATTGTTGGTGGGATCCAGCCGTAAGTTGAAGTCCCTGACAATTATATTGGTCCATTTCTAGGATATGTATAACTACCTGGTTAACAAGAGGGCTATTCCTCCCATGTTTCTCATAGGGAGGATTACAATGCCTTTGTCGTTAAAAGACCTATAAAGTAACAAAGAGTTACCACATTTTTGCTGGTTGGATCATGGATATCTGTTGTGGAGATTGACAAATCAATGCTATAAATATTGCCATACTCCAACAGATGGATCGGCTCCATTGATGCAGTACTTTACCGGAAGAAGATCCATTAGGTAAGAATCAGGTACCTCATGACCTTTTAGGGTAGGAAATGCTGAGTAGGATATGGGGCGGGGTACCATGGCTTTTCCCGAAGTCCAGAATGATTGCCAATTGGTGGAAGCGAGCTAACTATCTGCTGGAGCGCAATTGCACAATTATTCACATTTTAAACATCCAATACTCAATGCTGTAACCATAAAAATATTTTACAAATGTGCATACATTATTTTAAGTTTTTTTCAGTGGTTATGGACATAATTTTTTTGTAATTTGTTCACTAAGGGCCTGAATGGATATTAGGCAGACTGCCACCGACAGGCTGTCGGTGGTGGTCCACTCGACAGCCAGGTTAGTGGTCCGACTGCCGCATTATGATGCAGTCATTCGAAGTGCAGTGGGCAGGGACCGACTGACGCCTCTGACAGGTTTAATGTCCTACCGCCGGTGGGATTCAGATGTCCCTTTTCCTCTGCATTACATGGCGGTACCCCCCCAATCATCCATATGCCGTGTGCCAGGCAGCACATGGTGCCTGGCACACGGTGCATGGATGTTTGCAAAATGCTGCGGTCCTTTTCCGGATATGGTAATTTGGCGGGTGGAATTGCCGACTATATGTCAGGAGGGTCCATTTCTGTGGCGATGTCCGACCACTATCGTAATCAGGCCCTATGTGTGGTCATATGCTTTAACCCAAAGACATCTGATAGTGTCCTGTGTTCATGGGGAGTGTGGGAACTGCTGCAGACCATGCACAGAATGATAATAAAATATATTATTGCAAGTGCTAAAAGACAATTCGGTTTGTAGTATATGCTCTATAAATTATCACTAGTCAAATCTACACACACACACACACACACACACACACACATGCACGCGCACGCACACACACACACACACTTACACACTCATACTTATTTAGTCTGTACATGTTTAATTGGGTCTATAGTACCCCTTTTCAACAGTGTTTGCTTATACTTGCCTCTCTATGAAGTGTGCTACCATAATATCATGGCCCAACTATCACCTGATAAAAATATTATGTTGTAAATATAGTTTAAAACAATATTGAGGAATATGGAGTTAGTACTAGAAAATCTAATATTTTAATCTGAATATTCTGACATACAAACTCTATGGTATGGGACCAAAATATCCTGGTTTAAATATCGGCTGAAAAAAATAGTGTCCTAAATATTGTTTACAAAATGTTTTCTCCAAAGCAGTTGATAACAGAAAACCCACACACAAAGGATTGATATTTTTGCAGAGGATACTTAGACGACAATATGTCAAATTCTATTTTTGTTATTAATATTCTGACATATTCAAGTCTGTGGGAATTTCTTAGATACTTCTTAATTGGAAGTGATTTGATGTTAAGATGATTGACAGGTTCAATATGAACTTTTGAAAATTAAATGATAACGTGTGTGCTATAATGTTTGTCTTTTTTGCTGACCATTTTGGAATCCAGCTTTGGTCTGGTGCTGCTGATTGAAAATGTCTACACCCTGTGTCTAGCACGCACGGTGAAGAGTAGCATCAATGAGCTTTGCGGCAGCCATTCCCTTGTGATATCTACAGTGTGAGAAGATGATGAATGCATGTCTTTCCGGGGTTGAATACCTTCTCAGCTACTCTCTTCTTTAAAGGACTTATCACTCACAGATAGAAAGGCCGTTTCACTCTCTAGTGTAGTCATTTCCGTCCATTGAAGTCATACACAAACCCAGACCATGTTCCTAGGCTGGGAGATTTCCCAATGAACAGAGAACTACTCACACTTCGAAGAGTTAATCTAAATGAGCTAATGGTGATTATGATGAAACGCATTAACAGCCATGGGCATAAGTGACCAAATCTATTTAACAGTAGATACAGTAAAATCCCTTATATAAAAAAGGAGTTAGCTGTAGACTCTGGGACTCTTGTGAGAATCAGTTGAGTTGAATTCCTTCAATTATGCAAATTTGGCAGTCTGTACACATGCAGAACCAGGGAACGCATGGTCAGCACCAGCACATGTTGCTTACATGCGATTCTGCCATGATGCCACCCTGCACTGCAAGGCAGATCCAGCACGGAACGCATTGAAATCTGGCATATTTACTTCCATGGATTTCTATCCAATAAGTCCCCGCATGAAGAAGATTTGCTGAAGTGGGAGGAAGATCCCAGATCCTGCTTCCGACTGGACAGTGATGTGCAGCCACAATTATTGCTGCATGTCCTACTGATTGTGGCAACGGCTGGGATCCGCGAGCATCCGAATACCAAAACCCAGCTCAGAATGACAAACATAAAGGCAAATATTTGCCGCTAAAATTCTTTAGATATGCACATTTCATAAATATCCATTTTGGAAATCCCATAAAAGTGGTCAGGTTTTGCAAATGAACCGGTCGATGATCCGGGCCCATTTATGCCACAGAGTTAGAGTGGGCGGGGCTTGCAGGTACGGATTTCTTTTTTTTACGTTTTCCGTCTTGAGGTGGGATTCACCTGACAGGTAATGGCTGGGACGAGGAAGAGGGGAGGAGATATGATCTGCCTGTCTCATGGTCCAGGCTTCTTTATTGAAAGTGTGGGCCACTGGTTCCTCACTAGCATGTACAAGTCTCACTCCATCCAGACGGCTCTGAAACATTGCGGGCCGTCGGGGAGATTAAGTGAGCTATTGCCCAGAGTCACATGATGCTAAGCTGAGCTGCCACCCGCGATCGAACCGTGAGCCCCGCGCTCTGGAGTCAGCCGCTCTGGCCGCTGCTCCATACCTCTCAATCTCAGAGGTGGATCCCAGTGAGAAGGTATCTACACTGCGTTGGGATAAGTGCAATGATTAATAGCCACATGTTTCGCACACTCTTTGCCATTGGTTCAGTTTTAGATGTCTCTTTACCATTGTATGAGTCTAAAAAGGTTCTTACAAATGCAGCCGGTGCAGGTAAGTGCAGTGGGACGGCGGGGCAGGGGGGTGGAGTCGACAGACGACAGAATAGGATTTATTTATTTGTTTTATTTTCCCTATTCCGTCTTCTGTCGACTTACCCACCCCCTCCTCGCCCTCACCGTACTCACCTGCACTGGCCGCCACTGGGCTCTTGACCACAATATCAATCTCAGGAGTCTCGTTACCATGATTTTCGTCTTAGGAATCTCTTCGTTGCAGGAGTCTCTCTGCCATAGTTTCAGTCGCAGAATTCAGTTACAGGAATCTCTTTGCCAGCATTTCCTGGCTTCTTTGCCTTTGTTTATGTACAAGATGTCCCAGGCTGATGCATGGGCAGATGTACTGCAGTAACCTCAGAAGCTTTGCACACTTTCCAGATGTGTGATATTGGAAAATGGGTCATGTGCAGAGATTATAAAATTGAGAGGGCTTTAAGTGACATCATTAAATCCCGGAAACACTGCGCGGATTTGGTCATAATTTAAATTGAGATTTTGACAATTATTTTGATAGCATTTCTACTGTACCCTAAATATTACCCCGCATGTAGATATTAAAGCTGGAACCCTAGACTCGGAATTTTATGTGACTTTTGTTATTTCGTGAACGAATGAAATTAGTCAATCACTGTTCCTCTTTACTATAGATTTTTTTAAATTGCACTCTACTGTGGACAAAAACAAACCGCTCAAGGGATATTTTTAACTGCCATCTGTTTGACAAGAGCTGCTTTTACTCAGCCTGTGTTGTGATATTTGCTTGAACCATAATACACATTGCACAGCAGCGATTTATACATTTTAAAATACTGTTATAATGTACAGAATGCCCACAAAAGTATCTCAATCCTTTATATGAAGATCATATAGATTCTATGATATGATAGCCTGCTTTCTGAAGCCAAAACATGTCTGTAATAAGAAACTAAGGGGGATATGTACAAGGAAGTGGCGGAGCGTGTCGTTAGCCTCCTTGCCTTAACGATACGCTCCGCACTTCTGAAACGCAAGGCTGCACCATATTTACAAGAATGTGGTTCAGCCTTGCGTTTCCCCCTGCGATGGCGCTAAGTTTAGCAACTTAGCGCCAACGCAGGCACTCTTGCACCAGAGTTCAAGGGTGTCTGCGTGCAGGGGAGGATTGTTTATGTGTAGGAAGGTGTCCCTTCCTGCACATAAACAATCCTAAAAGGCCATTCTGTCACTTTCATGTGTGTTGCTTCATAAACATGTGTGCTGTACATAAACAAACCATGGCATTTTGCTTTTTCCATGTGTGCTGCACAGGGCAGCACACATGGAAAAAGCAAAAACGAGGAGAAATAATGCATTTCTCCTTGTTTCGCCAACTTAAGACCAGGGTTTTCCTGGTCTTAATTTTGGCGCTGCCTCCTATGTACGCCACCCTTGTACATAGGGGGCAGCGTCAAATACAATGGGTGTTGCGGTGGAACGCCCACCACAACACCCACTGCATGCCCCTTTCACGCTAAGCATAGAGTGAAAGGGGGCCTTATGCACAAGGCAGCGTTAAGCCACATTAAGTGGCTTAACGCTGCCTTGTACATAAGGCGCAGGCCCTATCGCCACCACAATGTCACTATAGGTGACGTTGTGGTGGCGATAGGGGCTTGTACATATGCCCCTTAGATTAGTATGTAACAGCTAAAGCTAACCATTAAAATGCTGGCAGCCCCACCAGTGAAAGTCTTACAGACCATCAGCATTGCCTTTGTTTCCTTACTGGTAGCCAGACCAATTGTGCAGTGAAGCCAGATGCAATTTCTTGGATCATGATGTAAATTTGACCAGAAGAGACAAAGTGCCTCGAGGATCTTTTTTCAGTGCCGGGTGCATTTGGGAGCCCCAATGGTCTCCCGAATGCATCATTGTTCAGAACTGAGCTAGCTCTCCCCTTCTCACGCGAAGGAGAGAGATGCACAGATGGGTAGCTGAAATAACAATCATTGGCAAAGTCAATAGGTTTGGGCTATTGTAGGTGAATGTGTTCTTTGATGGAAAGGATGAATGTTTGATGGAATAAATGTTGATGATATTGTACTGCAGATTACTGGTGATACCACCTCCCCCCCCATCAGCGAAACAGAATTCCAAAAAGATTGCTTAAGTAAGGGTGTCTGAGTGCCGTAATGTTTGGGGTAAATTGCAATCTTTATGGTCCTGGTGATTTTCTTTGGTCACTTCTGTCTGTGAATCTATGAACAAGGAATTACTGGAGCATCGAGAGGTGGCATAAAGGCGGTAACAGGGAGATGCAGTAGACCTTTCACCATCCATGCACAGTAGCGGCCCGTGGAGGGAGTTCCGTGGGGCGGTGAGGTGAGGCGGGGCGGGGCAAGGGAGGGGCAGGGTGGGGGTAGTAAACACCGGAATATGGATGAACGGAGGTAAGTAAACAATGAAATAAATAAAACGAATCTCACTGCCTTGCATGCTAATTACACCGAGTCCCCTCCCGGTATGGTGATTACAGCTGGTCGGCATGATCTGATTCACAGGGCCCTTAACCATGGTCGTAAGAGTTTTTGTCTGTGTGTTAACAAGGCCAGGCAAGTGCACAATAGATGAAGCAGCATTCTGGTGATGTGTCCACAAAGTCGGCACTCAGTGGTGGACCAGGGCTGCTTCCAGGAGTGTCTTTTGATGAGAACCACCAAGGCATATTAGCATTAGTTCATGTTTCTTGGCCTCGTAGAAATGGGAAAAGAGATATGCCTGGGGACCCCAAGCTGTGTATGATGGCATGACCACCCACGCATGCCGTTTGCTCGCTAAAGTGGCCTTGTGTATGACAAATGATGAAAGCTTGGCTGCTTTGATGGTGAGTCATTTGAAAATGGCATATTCCATGGGGTATGCCAGACTTCTTCTAATTGCAGTGCTGCAATTGAGTGCTGTAATGCTGGGAGCACAGAATCGTGGGCTTGCCTTTCTATTTCCAGCCAGGACTGATGTACGAGCAAATTCTACCCTCGTCCTCCAGCAACATTTCACTAGGGCCTCCTGCCTGTATGGGCCCTGGTGATGCCGGCCAAACTTAATCTTGATTTGGGCTTGCAAGGCATACTGCAGAATCGCAAAGAGTTTTTTAAAGAGGCTTGATTGTAAGATGTTTACGGTTGCAGCGTCTTTTCAGAGCCGTAGGATATCATAGGGAGGAGTTTGGCTCCCACGACATGATGAGTCGAGGTGTTTTGAGTCTTGTGTTTCAAGGTTTTAAATGCAAACAGCAGGTTGTTGGCAATGGCTTGTCTCAATTGTAGGTGCAGGTTGTAGGCTAAGTGGGAGTCTAGATGGACTCTGAGGTACTTATAGATTTTAACCAATTCTAAGACGTTGCCATTGGCCTGCCGGGAAAATTTGGGCTGCCTGTTGTTACCTAGGCTCGTAAAGGAAAGAACCTTGGTTTTACTTTAGTTCTGGCCCATTCGCAAATTGTTGGTAAACCCAAGTAATTGGTCTATCGACTGCTGCAGCTCGATTGGAGTTTTGGTGAGGAGGACGATGCCGTCGGCATATTGCAGGCTTCAAATTTGATCCTTGCCAAGCCTAGGAGGTTCACCCTGCGCTTCGGCCAGGTGGCTGTCGAGGTCGGCCTTGTAGATGTTGAATAGGCAGGGTGTAAGGACGCACCCCTGTTTTAAGCCAATGTGGTGTAAATGTTTTTGGTGGTTCTTCGGTCTTCCCCTAGCTTGATTTGTACCCATGTGTTGGAATAGAAGTTGATGATTGCCACCAGAGGTTTCGACGGCACCCCCTACATGCCATTTTTTTTCACAGATGGGCCCTGGGATTAAATAACTCAATGAGGTGTAGTCCAATTTGACCATGTTTTCAAGGGAGAGCACAAGCACTTTACCACTGTTTAGCAGGAAAAAATTGCACAGAGTCCTGAAAGCCAACAAAACGGGTTCAGCAAACGAAGGCAGAGGAAGACACAATTCTGGGGTGAACCCGCAGAAATGGCCAGGTCCAACACCATACATATCAGTTATGTGTGCCTATGTCTGTGCTCGTCTGCATGTAGGATGGCCCCTATTACTGCTATGCTGTGGCTGTGCAAGGGAAACACACCCTTCTATTGCCCATGCTTTACTAATCCATTTGTGAGGAAAAATGCAGATCTCCTGTTCGATTATAGGAGACAGAAGGAGAAAGAGAGAGGGGGAAGAGAGACAGAGTAAAGCTGATCCTTCCTCTTCTATGAGTTCAGGATGTATTGCTGCTCCCTGTTCTGCATCTGTGTTACACTAGTAAGTTGACGCTTTTACTGCTGCCCCTGCTGTGCTTGTTCTGTGTGTAAGTGGAGCAAAGATTGCACTGCAAATGGTTGTACTGTACCTCCTCTTTGACACATCCTGTCTCTGTTTTGTTTACAAGAGACGCTTGCTACAGTAACTGCTCTTTGTGATAGGGAGGCTTGCACAGAATGCCAAACCAAGAATTACGCTTAGTCTTCAAGGATCAATGGCAGATTTGCATGCATAAGACCAGATTCTCATTCACGCTCACCTACACGGACTCACTCACACTAATTCTTACTTATTCATTTTCACTCACTCACACTCACTCATTCACACTCTGTCACTTTTTTCCCTCACTCTTACTAATTCTCATTTGCACTCAGTCACTCTCACACATTCATATTCTGACTCACACATTGTCTCATTCATCCACACTTGCGCTCACTCATATCCTCAAACCCCTATTTTCACTCACTCACCCATTATCACTCATTTGTTTACACTCACTTTCACTTACATTCACTCTTACTCTCACACATGCATACACACACACACTCATTTTCAATCACTGTTACTCATTCTTACACACTCTGACTCTCATTCTCACAGATACACTCACTTTCTCAATCTCACCCACACTTATACTCACTCGCCCTTCCAAACACTCCTCACACTCATTATTACTCTCTAACTTGCAAACACTCTTACTCACTCATTCTCACTCACTCTGATTCACTCATACTAATTGACAATCAGTTGCACTCATTCTCACTCAGTATACATCACTGACTCTCACTCATTCATTTTAACTCACACATACATGGTCATATATATACATGCTCTCTCGAACATGCGCTCTCTCCTACAAACACACTTCCTCCCACAAGCATGCACACAACATACATTTAAAAGCATGTTTACTAACCTCAGCTGGCAGTGAAGGTCCCATTCCCGCTCCTGGTACTCCATTTTGTATTACACTAATAGTGAATAAAGCAATATTATTAGCTATTAGTGTAATACAAAATTGGGCTGAGAACAAGATGGTCGGAGCCGTTAGCCCCTGTGTTCTTGGCACAGAATTTGCTAACACTGAAGATAGGGATTGCAAAGTCAGTGCCAGGGATCGTAAGAGTAAAGCCAGGGGTCTCAGCTATGACCTCTGGCAAACCCCTAAATGACGTCCATAATGAACTCACTCCAAATCACACTTCGTAAGACAACCCAAGTATGTTGTCGCAACCCACATAGGACAACTCATTTCACAAAACGTCCTGTAGATACTCACGTAATGCAACCCCCACAGCCTCAACAGGTACTCCAGCATTAATTCACACAATTGCAGAATTCTCTAATGCCTAACAAATTGAATTTTGCACCAAAATTTGCACCTAGTAACTTGCACCAAGAATTTGCACCATCGGCCCATTTGCTCTCCACCAAAATCAGTCTTTGAATTTATCAGGGAAAAGCACAGACAACATATAACCATGAGTATTTTGGAGAGGTAACAACGTCCCTGCACTTACTTTGGGATTCTTGTTAACAACTTCACAAATTGCGTGAAGCTTGCAAATGAAAAAAGTATCCTGAGAAAATATCATACAAAAGTAGGCTTGCTTAAAAACGTAAAAATAAAATCTCATCACAGCAGTAATAATCATCTCCTCTTCAGTCTACCCTGTGCTTTATTAGATAGCAGAGAAAAGTCAAAGAAGTGTGTAGTTGCCATTAACAATTGGATGCAATTGAATACATTGAAATAATTTCCTAACATAACAGTTTTTTTGGTTGTTGACCTCAAAGCTTATCCTTGGTCTCTGGGTCATTGGCTATCTTACTCGAGCCATTGTCCAATCCTCGCCCAGAAAGACACAAACCTGGGTGTCCTTTTTAATATATTATCTTTGCAGCCCGAGGCATGGTCAGTTAGAAGGCAGGATATTACTGGCACAATGAACATCCTACCCCAATTTGAGCATCAGCAATGCCCATGATAGGCTAGGATATCGTGCGGAAAGATAGCGTTATGTTATGTTGATTTGTGTAGCACACTAATTACCTGAGAGGGTTTTCAGGCACTTTGTAAAAAAAACATTAAAAAACAACATCAGAATAAGAGATTTTTTTTTTGCAAAACATCTGTTTGATGAAGATTTGTGGTACAAACATAACAACGAATGCCATGGTGCCTTGGACGCAGCAAGGCTGCAGTATTCCAGTGCATTGTGTTGACCAAAGCCACCACAGCTGATGTAAGCGGTTGCATACTTCACATATAAAGACAGGGTGACCAGAGAGTATAGGCATAGCAAGGGACTACTAGTGCATTACTATTAGAAACCCCCCCATTCCAACAACATAACAGAGAAATAAGGAAGAAGAACCAAAATACGTGCACCTTACGAGACGCGTACCATACTAGGTTAGCGAGAACCATCAATTGGAGTCCCAGGACCCTGACAGGGCTAAGGGGTGGGGGTCGACCGGGGAGGGAGAGGTGACCAGGATTATCGACTAAGAGGTAAGGCTCAGTCAAGGAGCTAGATAGCTTTAAGTCTAGGCGACATGAGGCATGTGTATTCTAAACGGGAGAAGTATTGAAGAAGAGGATGCCAGATACAGGTGAACTTCCCTTCCATGTGTGCTAGTCTGTGAGAAAGCGATTCCATGGCTAGGACTTGCCATAGGCGTGTGAACCATTGAGCTGTGGTGGAGGCAGCCGGACGTTGCCAATGTAAAGCAATGAGTTGCTTAGCCGCTCCCAGCATGTGAGAGATTAGGTGCCATTCAGCATGTGTCATGGCCTGCAGGTGGTAGAATACCGAGAAGCACAGTTGGATATAAATCTGGGATTGGGTAGCCTGTTGTCCCCCTAATATGGCCAAGAATTTCCTTCCAGAAGGTAGTAATGCCAGAGCATGACCACCATATCTGTAGAAGGTCTCCTGGCACTGAGGTACATGGGCAGCACATGGGAGAGGTGGAGGGAAAAATAGCTTGAAGTCGGCTGGGTGTGAGGTACCGATGCGTCATGGTCTTGTATGCCGTCTCACGTTGGGTGTGCTTTTCAGAATCCGTGGAAAGTCGCATCATAGGTGCTCCCATCATTTTGTGGGCAGCTCTTCCACAATATCAGTGTGCCATTGTGTTTGGTAGGGATGCTAGAGGATAGGGGTGGAATGTTGGAGGACCTAGTATGTGCCCGAAATGAGCCCACGGGACCTGTTGAATTACCTGACCAAGGTCTCGAAAGCAGTCAGTTGGTGAATGGCCTCCTGCACATTAGGTGAGGAGAGGGCCGAGTGGCGGAACTGGTAATATTGCAGTCTGGTGGACTTAGGGAGACGAAACTGTCATTGTTCAAATGACTTGATGGAGTCCTCTCCAAAGAGATCCCGAAAAGTGCGGCAGTCACCCTCCCTCCAGTGGCTGTAGGAAAGGGGCTGCATAGCGGGGGGAAATCAGGGTGCGTGCCAAGGGGATGTTAAGCGAAGGAAAGGTAGTAAGGCTATGCTTTACCGCAACTTTGTCCCTTATTTCTAGGACCGTTTTGTGGGGATGACAATGTGGGCGCTTCGAGGCCTCGCGTGTCTCAGGAGCCACGCTAGCTCCCAGAGGGGGCGACAGGCCACCACACGGTCCATATGAAACCAATGCTTGTCGCTCTCATGTATTACCCACTCTGAGATAAAGCGGAGTTGTGAGGCTCAATAATATTCGAAGAGGTTGGGGCATCCCAGCCGTCCTCGGTCCTGAGGAAGTATCAGTACTGTGTTGGAGAAGCGAGGGCGCTTCCCTCCCCAAATGAAGGAGCGAATGTCCCATTGGCGGTCCATACTAGTCCAAGTCAGTTCTACGTGGTCAGAGATCGAATTGTCAGAAATGAGTGAGGAGTCGAGGTCCCGTAGCAGGAGGTGAGTGAGGAAGAAGTACTCGATAAGGGAATATGACTGGTAGACATGGGAGAAGAATGAAAAATCCCTAGTGTCAGGGTGGTGGTATCTCCAGGCATCTACCAGTCCCAGATCTGCTATTTCACGCTTAAGGGACACTGACATAGCTCCGGTACCCTGGAAGGAGGTCATGCTGCGATCTAGGGATGGGTCCCAGACCAAATTAAAGTCCCCTCCCAGGATTATGTCACCATCCTCCCGGGACAAGTGTTCCCTAAGCAAGGTCATTAGGAATGTATCTTGTGCCTGGTTGGGAGCATATGCATTCAGAAGTGTGAGCTGCAGTCTTTGTTGTATAGTAAGCTTCAAGAAGTGGCCCTCCCCATCCCGGACCACACACATGCTTTTAGACCAGAAAGAAGCCTTGCAGAGTATCACAACTCCGGCTGTTTTGGAAGTTGCAGAGGCCCAGCGACAGATGGGGTAGTTGGGATTAGGCGTGGGCGGTGAACTCTGCTCCATTTGCTGAGTTAGTTGAGTTTTCGCACTCTGCGGATCTCGCGGAGTTCTGAAAAACTCTGCTTTGTGTAGCAAAGTGGAGTTTTTTCATTGCTCGCGCTCGCCAACGGTAAGTTGGCGAGCAAGGAAAATCTAATGCTAGACCACTTCTCAGCGAGATTTCTCAACGCGAGCGGTTGCAGATGGCCGCTACCGCTTGCGTTGAGAAACCTTCTGTTCCCGTTGAGGAAGCTGCCACTTGAGCAGAACTTCTACTCGAGCAGCAGAAAGAAGCAGTGCCATCTTGCGCTGTGCGGTATACCGTTTGGGCTGATTTTACAGCACGGGACAAACACCCAGCACTAAAAATCAGTGCGAACGGCGCAATGTAAAACACTCTGCTGCTCGCTGAACTCCACCTAGTTTGGCAGAGTTTTTTGTCACTTCGCAGAGTTCCGCAAACTCCGCCCACGCCTAGTAGGGGTGTGCCATTCTCAGGGTGTCCTGCTGGAGGAGGTGCATCTCCTGCAAGAAAATCACATCCACATCCTGCTGTAGGAGATATCGCCACACTTGTTTCCATTTACTAGGCAAGTTGAGCCCTTGCACATTAAGTGTGAGTAACTTTACCACAGTGACTGTGGTCATTAAGGGATTTGGGTGTTAGGGCCGAGTGCCCTGTGTTAGTAATGGTAAGTAAGGAGGTAAAAGAGAGAGGGTGAGTAGGCTAGAATTGCAAATAGTGGGTGAACCAGGGTCCGATCTCCTGGGGTGTTGCAAGTAGGTGGGCAGAAACGGTGGGGCAGTAAGGAGCAACCCAGTCCAAGCTGGCCAGCACTTGCAGTGTGATGAGTCGCAAGGGTGAGAAAGGGTGGTTACCTCCAGGGTAACATGCATCTTAGGAAGGGGAGTGCATTACAAGTCATCCTGAGTCTGCTGTCGTAGGGGTAGGTGTGGAGGATGCCTCCAGATTCCGCAGGTGCTGAATAAAATGGACGCTGGCCGTGGGTGTCAGACTGTCAAGGCCAGCGCCACCAATGTCCAGGGTTGGACCACTCCGAGTCTGATGGCTCCCTGGTCCCCAGCCCCCTCTCCTCACGCCACACGGGGACCAGGGGACTGCGGGTGCTGTATTCACTGTCTCACTGGCAAGGGCTCACCCCCTAGATACCGGTATCTGCCGTCTCTAGGCTCCGTGGGCCCTGGTCGCTGAAGTCGTGAGGCCCAGGCAAGATGGTGACAGCGCCATCTCCATCTGCAGCGCGAGGCAGAAGCACAGCACGCTGAACCCAGAAGGGCACCACAGATGAGCAGAGCCCCCAAGTCCACTAGGATGCTTAGGTCACCGATCTACTGCCAAGGGGACGAAATTGCTGCCCGATGCGATGGATGATGGCTGGCAGGCGTGCAACACCCATAGGGCTCAAAGGGCTTCAGCCCCCCCCCCGTCCCCCCGTTGTGCGTGTCAGCCCGGGCTGAGACAGTTTACCGGGCACACACACAGTTTTTGAGCTACTGTGGCTGGCTGGTCTGGCGTCCATATTATCGCAGCCACACCCGAGTACTTCACAGGTCTTTAAAAGACCATTTACTTGTTAACTAGGCTTTGTTTTTAGGTCAAGCCTAGCGCAGCGCAGATGCGCTGTTCTATGGGAGGCTTCTTGTAAGCACTCCAAACTCCCAGAGCTTTTACTCGTGTTTTTTTTTACACCCACGCATTTGATTGGCCATTAAGTAAGGCTTTCACAAAAGAAAGCACGCAAATGGCCAAAGGCGTGGGTATGTCCCGCCTTATCTTTAAATGTTCCCTCCCATAGCCTATGTGTCTCGGGAGCGAGCGCAGTGATTAGGGGCTCGCTGTGTGCCAGCTTCACGGCAGGCTGCAGTCCAGTATCAGGTTACTTGTACTAATTTCCCCAGCATGGGCGCTATGACTTTTGCGACTGCGCGCTGGTTTCTTGTTTATTTTGAAATGATGGCTTCAGTTTGAATTCTGTTTTTGGGGTTATGCTTTATTCCCAAACTGCCAGTTCTTTCACAAAAATAGCCCCGCTGTTTGGCTTTCCACATGATTCAGGCCGCCATGACTACTCCAGAACTTACATAAAGGGTACAATAGAAAAGTGCACTAGGTAACTGCCCTCTCCAGCATGCACACTGAAAAGGAATTTGGCAAGTGCGGGACTTTTCAAACATTGTGAATTTCAGTTGCCATGGTGGGAGGGTATAGGCATCCTGTTCAGAGCTCTCCTTGGCACAGAACACCTACCTACCGAACAGAAATTAAAAAAGAATAACGACTTATGATGCCGTGCGTGGTAGCAGAATACCCAGCGAGTGTCAATCACTCGTATGTCTTTAAGAACATTCTCTGGCGACAGCTGCCACGAGGCGTTCGTGGTAATGGATGGACGCTCATTCAGTAAGTATGCAGGCTTTCGGTGTCTGGTCGAAACTCCGCCGGCAATCCATAACCGACCCACAAAACGTAAGAGGAGATGACGATCGGCTGCACGTGCATGGAAGAACACTGTGGGGCATATTATCAAGCGGCAGCGATAATTATCGCTGGCCGCGCTTAGCGTGAATTTTTTTTTCGCCAGCTATCTCTGGAAATTATCGCCATGCTAGCGCTGTATTAACAACGCATAGCGCAATGGCGATAATTATTCCAGCGATAGCGGTGTTTTCCATGGAACATCGCTGGTTTTTCAGCGATGTTCCATGGAAAACGGCGATAACCTTGCTGATACGACCCTGTGGTCGTATCAGCATAATCCACCCCAATGTTAAGTATACGTAAGTCAGCATTTTAGCAGACGTTAGTTTTAAGCGAAAACCGCGGTTTTCGTCAAAAACTAACGTCTGCTAAAATGCGTGGGCCTCCTTGTAAATATCGCGATGTGCACATCAGCGATAATTTACATGCAGTACTGCCCAGTGACGCCCACTTTGCATCTCATTAGAGATGCAAAGCGAGGTGTCGGGAAAACGGGTGCTAACATGCGCTAATGCATGTTAGCACCCACTTGTAAATAGGGCGATAGTTTTATCTCCGTTTTTTTGGCTTTTTAAAGCCAAAAAAGCGGAGATATGGCCCTTGTTATTATGCCCCTGTATGTGATATAATGTGCCTTTTGCATCCAGAAGGCGGGATTCTCCTGCTTACTGAACTGTGGTTCTGCTTGGCAGTGCCTGCTTTAAGATGGCTACTGCAGGATGGCTGTTGGTAAAAACGTGCTCACTGCCCTGGACCTGATCTGGAAGAAAACAGGAGTGGCCGCTGGGGGTGAGAATAATGAGATAGTTTCTCTGAAACATAGCAGCGGATAAACTACAGTGCTTTAATGTCTCCTGCAGTGGTATCATGCCTGGCACTAAGGCTGGCATCACTACTTTCATTGGCACTGCTCGCCACAGGGGCTGGTTGCGGTATTCTGCTGTGTGGGGCTTATTGGAGCATCAGTGCCTGGGCTGATTTTGGTTTCCAGTCCGGCCCTGGCTAGAGTTTGCAGACAAGGATTTGTGCAGCACTTTCATGTTGTAAAATTAGTGCTGTGTTGCCAATGAGTGGGTGAATAAGTTGTTCAGTGTTTTGGGTGTAGCCTCTGAGTGGTGCTGAAAACCACTGCGATGTGCAAGCCCTTAAGCGAGTTTCAATTTTTGCTATTTCCGGGAGTAGCTAATTGTCACAAAAAAACTATACATATATTTAAGGCCTAGATGATTTGTTTCTGAATTTGCGAGGCTGTGATCAGTTTCCATAGCACATCTGTTAGCTATTTTACTTTCGTACATTCTAATCTGTCCCTCACGTTTTCCTCTGCATGAAGTGTGGTCCCTGTCAGCGGGACCACAGCTGAGCTGCCTCCTCCGTAAGTATATTATATATTTAGTCATTTATTGGTATCATAATTGATACAGGACACACACAGTCCGCATCAGCGAGAATACAAGTGTGACTGGAATCTGTAAATCACTGCATACCCTCCCGTTGTATGCAGGTGCAGCATCTGTGTAACTGGATGTCAGTGGTGGGTTGACAGGTCAGTGACTGGTAACAGTCCACACAGGGCATCTGCCAACAGATGATGCAATGAGAGGCTGCAGAAACACAATCGGCCGCTCTGCCATCAGTAAACTGCAGCTTGGTGTCTGCCAGTGGGCCTTTGAGTGCAGTAATAGCCTCGCTTAGCCACATCATATGTGAAGAGCTTTCCCTTCTCCAGAAACCTTTTGGTGCAGACTTCGTGTCATTAGGGCATATTTTTAAAATAGTTTTTGTTTTGTTTTTCAGATGTTAAAATAACATTCAGGGTGAAACAGATCACTGTCTACTTACTAATTGAAGTTGAATATCTCATACACTTTCGTACAGTATCATGTAATAGGTATCAGATAATGTAATAGGTAATGTACTGCAGAGCTAAACACTTATAAGGGCTCAAAGGCGAGACCTATTGGCTATGCCAATGCTTGTTTTTCTGGTGGCTGGAGAGGCCTTGGGAGTCCAGAGCTCTGATGAAATGTGTCCTACGCCATCTTGAGACAGGCTACGCCCCAGAGTAAGAGATTATTAGAGACTAAAGAAAACCTGTGCGGAATTGCAGTCAAAACAAGCATTTGCAATGCAATAGGTCTCGCATTTACGCGAGTTTAAGCTATTGGCATTGTAAGTGACAATGCGTTTTTATTTATGTTTCAAAAAACAAAACATAAATAAAAACGCATTGTCATTTACAATGCCAATAGCTCAAACTCGCGTAAATGCGAGACCTGTTGCATTGCAAATGTCTCGGCGAACACTGGCTCAGTGCTGATGGCATTTCGGTTTAAAGAACAAACAGACGGGTCCTGTTTTTTTGTTGCATGGTTCTCCTTGGCAGGGGAGTGAGGAGTGAGGAGGGGGTGGGCTGTAATTCCACACTGCCTGCAAGTCTCTGTCTCAGATGTGAAAGTTTGTGCTCGGTAAGAATGAAAGGTCTAACATCCTCGAAGACGAGAAAGCAGCAGTGAGAGCCCCTCGACTTCTATGATTGTGAGAGGTATTTGACACATAAGTGTCACAATGGGTGGAGAGGTGTGGTGCAGCGGCCAGGGCAGCTGACTTCGGAGCACAGGGTTCACGGTTCGATCCCTGGCTGCGGCAGCTCAGCTCAGCACCATGTGACTCTGGGCAATAGCTCACTTAATTTCCACTCCGGCCCCCAGCGCCTTGAGACCCGTAAGGGCTGCGCTATATAAAAACGGATTTTTTTTTTTTTTTTTGCTTACATAAGTAAAAAGCAGCTGTTCTAAAAAATGCCCACCACACAGAAGAAACAGCAAAAAATGTAAACAAGGTGAGCTTTAAACCATGGATGGGTACAGTATGCCATAGAGGCTCTCAAAATACTGTCAAGAATTACCATTATGCCAGAGCCAGATTTTATATCATTATGCCACAGTCAATAATTACAACAGTATAACAGGGCTGGTTTAATTATTGTGTCGATGCCCACAATATGACAAAATTCTTCGCACGCACGTACACAACCACCGACACAAGGAAAAGCACGGAAACAGGCCCTGCTAAGCAACCCGCTGACGTTCTACCTTCACCTGCTCGCCTTTACTGCACACCTATGCTCTGCTTTCGGTTTCTGCTGTTCACTCCATGGCAGGACTGCTACATAAGGATCAGCTTTATTGATAAAGGTCACAAACTTTGCCCTTTCAGTCAATGGAGTACCACTTATTTTTGAGAGTCGAGAAAATACGGGCCAATCTTAGGCAAGAGGATTTGCCGGGAGCCATAGGGTATGCAGATACAGGGCCATCGGAGCGTTCAGATGGCTTGGACTGTTGTGTCATTTTTCCTTAAAGTGTTATTTTTGTAGGCAAAAAGAAATCCAAACGTGGGTTACCAAATACTTGGCTAAAAACTAAAACCATCGGCACCCTGCCAGATCCAGAGTCTCAAAATCGGCACTTACCTAGCCTCCCGCAGTCTAAAATCTTTAGAGGAGCCGAGTGTGCGATTCTGCCTCGCTTCCGGATCTGAGCAGCTTTAAACGCCGATGGCATGGAAAGCAAATGGGAGAGCTCATTTCTCGTGACTGGCAGGAAGTTGGAAAACGCAACATTCGCTCCGGAAGAAATTATACCGGAAGTTAGCACCCCAGTTTCGTTGCCAGTGAACGGACTGCTGTTGAAATAAGATCCGTGTGAACATTACACTGATTTCTCGCTACTAGAGCTGTTCATAAGAACTGGCTAAATGGTTGTAAACGTCCTTTTTTGTGAAACGCGCTGGTTCTAAATTGAGACGCAAAGTATGCGTGTACTATTTCAATGTTCTAAGTATCTACATTGAGCCGCACCTTTAATATTGTGCTTTTGGAAAATGATTTGACACCCCCTTGGGATACTGTGCCCCCTGCTCTACGGAAGTCTTCGGAGGTCTCGTCTGCCTATTGGACAGCTCGGACGAATGCACTACCCACTGAAGGAGAGGGCGAACCTGTCCTGGGCCAGGCTCGGGTTCAGCAGACAGAAGCAGCGCCGTTCTGAGCTGCGTTGCTGCCATCATAACCCGACAGGATACTATTACAAGCCCAATCCTCCTTAAAACAAAGCCCAAAACCAACTAACATCCTACCAAAAAAGCCCAAATGACGGTCGACATCAAAAATTGCTAAAAGCCTAAAAAATATAACCAACGAAGAAGGAGGCATGGCGAAAGATGTACCCCCAATAAACTGTGTAATTAGGAGGAGGTGGGAGGGAGGAAAACTATATTTAAATGTAATCAGCTATGGTGCCGAAACTACACACAGGCAAACAGAAACAGAGCATGAAACCAAGAAAAAAGTAGTCCCCCAGAGAACAGACAAAGAACTGTAGTGTGATGAGACAGTACTTAGCCCCTGCTGCCTGGGAGGAATGGAAGAGAGAAAGGAGGGACAAAGAGGCAGGACTGACCACTGGCAAGCAAGGATTTTTGAAGGACACTGAAACAAACAAATCAAAAGCTGGGGGATGGCTTTAACCCAACATAAGAAATTACAATAGGTCTCGAATGCTCGACAATTGGTCACCTTGGAGAGCCAAACATGACGAATATTTAAGAAAATATAAATTCAATATAACCAACAAAAAAAACTACACGAAACTCAGAGACAAAAGTAAAAAACGGCAAGGGATTGTCTTCGTTTTGTGACTGTCAGGCTGCCTAGCAGTGGTAACCTACTAGTTACTATAACCCTGGACGTGTCAATGCCAGAGCAGTGGCTAAAGCCCCCCTGGCTGGAGGACTCTGACTTTCCCTTGTTCTGCGTCAGAATGAGAGCGGTGGCACAGCGGGCACGCGGCAGGGTCTCTGGGAGGCGCGCGGCTATTTATATGCATGAATTACTGTATGATTTCCCAGCGCCTGCATAATTCATGGAGGAAGCAGCATTTACCTCTGTGTTTGCCGAGCAGATAAAAAGGGCATCCTTCTCTGTGTGTTTTTAGACGGCGGCCGGGTAATTTAGTGACCGTGGGAAGCCTTGAAAGCATTGGAGGCCTTCATTAAATTAAAATGAGTCGCTCAAAGCTGAGAACAATGGCCTGGAATACTCACAGGTTCATTTCTGAGATATTGTTCCATTTGAACACTCTCAGCTCTTTTCTCTGGCTCTTCCATGGGGACAGGTTAGCTTTTGACTCAGCCCACCCTCCTGTCCAGGCCTACCGCGGTGCAAACCTTTGTAATTGTAATTGCATTTATATAGCGCTTACTACCCCTGACGAGGCGTCGAAGAGCTTTTTCGGCGAGTGGCACGCTACTCCGGAACCCATAAAGGATTAGTGTTGAATTAGTATAGTGAAATATGAAAGTGATTTAAGTGGTGGATAGGTTAGTCAATTATTTGGATTCAGAAGGATAGCGGAAGGATAGAAGAGGTAAAAAAGGTTTGTATTTATTTAGCGCTTGTCACCCCTGATGGGGTGTTAAAGCGCTTTTCTTTTTTTTTTTGGCGAGTAGCACGCTACTCGGTAAACCCATAAAGGATTAGTGGGTGAATTAGTATAGTGAAATATGAAAGTAATTTGAGTGGTGGATATTAGTCAGTTATTTGGTATCGGACTGCATGAACCATATACAAATATTGACTCGGTGGGTTAAGTCAGTGATGCAAAGAGCCTTACATATGATTGAGTTTTGACCAGTGAATTAGTAAGCTCTGAAAAAAGGCTCTGGTACAGCCAAAGCTCTGATAACTGTAAAATAGAACGTTAAATGCTGAAGGAGAAGACAAATATATCATTTATGAGTCTGAAAAAGTCATAAAAAAATTCTAATTAAAGACTAATATTGCAGCACGCTTAGAACATCTCAGCAGTATCAAATATCTAGCGAATACTGAGGATCTAGCATTACAAATATTCAAATGACAAATGTCAAAATATAGTTTAAAATCGTTTTATTTTTTTATTTTAAAGAATGATGGATTAAACCCAGATCCCTGTGACTGGGGGTGAATGTTTGCATTCTTCAGCATTCTGTCCATCAATTGTTTCTTTTGCATATGTCGCCCTAAGTGGGAAGGGTATGCCCAGACGTGGGTCCCTTGCTCATTTTGCCACTGGATTCAAGCTAGCCTGGCAGATGAAGGGTAATACCCAGAAACCGGTCCCAGGATACTTGTTTCCGGTCCAGGGAGGACCTGGCTTGGTAGTTCGGGCTGGACTGCTCCCATGAGGCACAGGGTCAAGACTGATTTGCATATAGCTGGGTCCAAACTGGGGTGGCGAAGTGAGCTAAAGAACGATGGATTTAACCTAGATCTTTTGACTGGGGGTGAATGTATGATTTATTCAGCATTCCATCCATCATTTGTTTGCATATCACCTTTCGCTGTAAGTGGGATGGGTATGCCCAGACGTGGGTCCCTTGCTCACTTTGCCACTGGATTCAAGCTAGCCTGGCTGATGAAGGGTAATACCCTGAAACCGGTCCCAGGATGCCTGTTTCCGGTCCAGGGAGGACCTGGCTTGGCAGTTCGGGCTGGACTGTTCCCATGAGGCACAGGGTCAAGACTGATTTGCATATAGCTGGGTCCAAACTGGGGTGGCGTAGTGAGCAGAAGAACGATGGATTTAACCCATATCTTTTGACTGGGGGTGAATGTATGATTTATTCAGCATTCCGTCCATCATTTGTTTGCGTATCACTTAAGTAGGCATTGATCACCTTTTTACTCGGTAAACCATCGAAGGATCCAGCAGGCGAATCACTGCTATGGCATTACTCGAAGAAGTCAGTGAAGAAAAATGATACCAAGGAATCATTCTATCGTATTGAAACTTTGTGTTTCGGGTCAGTCAGGCTTTAGTCATGTTGTGGTACCAGATCCACGCCGTGTTGATAGAATTACAGTGGGGCCTTTGTACTACAACACTTCTATGTTTATTACATTGCACTGTAACTCTGGGCCTACTGCAAGGGGCCTCCAGGCAACCCTGTGTAATGAGTTTTTGAATCTGTGTAATTAATTGTGGTCTTAGCTCAGTGCATGCATGCTCACTCCTGCTGCTGGTAAGGGACCTTGCAGCAGCCCCAGTGCGAAGACCGGAAGGGTAGCAGTGAACTACGATATCCTATGATTGGCCAGAGCTTCTGGAAGGCCTTTGGGGCTGGAAAGAGTGAGTAAAAATAAAGCTCTTATTTACATGCCCTAGACTCAACCCCAGCCCTACTGGCCTTTTTTTTAATAGTCATATTTTATTGGTTTTATTGTAAGCATGTACATCAGACAGGACACACTAAGATGACAGTGCGTCCATCTCACACCCTTAATCTCGTCAATCTGTGTACAAAGCTACCACATCACTAAGTTAATTTCTCAGTTAATTCTACAGTCCATAGTGTTCCCACCATCTCCCCATATTTTGTGAAATTTATGTGGACACCCTCCGGCAGTATATATGGGCTCTTCTTCCTTAGAACACCAGTCCATCGCCAACTCCCATTTGCGTGCAATATCTCTTTTGGTGACAATCGTGTCCATCCCAACAAGTGCATGGTCTCCCCGGGTACCTCCCACTTCCTTCAGCAGACCCAATAGGGCATCTTAGGAGATAGGTCCCCCGGTCTCTCCATCACTTGTGGTAGGGTACAGACAGAAGATCCATTTTCAGTACTTTTTTATACTCTGGCATTGCCACACCATATGGAAAAAGTCTGCCTCCGGGTGCATGCAATGGACGCATTTGTGCTTGGTGAGTATTCTGGCCCTCCCAAGTTGTTGCGGTGTGAGGTAGGCCATGTGTACATAGTGTGGCTGAATCAGCTGAATCAGCTGGAGGTGTGATGAGATTGCAATCTCCCGGGGGGCCATACATCCCTCCCTCCACTTTGTATCTTTGAGGGGATCCACCGACCGCTCCCATTTATGTCACAGATTTCCAAGTGTACTGGGAGCATTGTAGATCAACGAACAGTAAATATAGGTCATACCCCCCAACCCAGGTGACCCAAGAGTAGTTTGGCCTCCAATAGTCTGAAGTCTGGTAGGTCTGCTGAGTAAATGAATAACTCGCCAGTGCATGATGAAGTTGGAGTTATTTATGAAATTGGGTATGCAAGAGTTGCATCTGTAACTCCGGAAACAATAACATATGAGATCCACTCCAGACATCCTGTAAGGTGATGAACCCTATTTTTTCCCATTTTCCAAAGCCTTCTAATTCTGTCTGATGTAGCCAATGGCTGCTCTACAGGAGAGTTTGTGTGTTAGACTTTTGTCCCACCCTGTGAATTTACTTGCAGCTCGCCAGATCAGGGGCACCACCCTTATGATCTATAAGGTGTGAGACGGGATGGGCCGGCCATATAATATATACATTAGGTTATCGAATCCCAAGAGAGCCAATTCCAGTCGGTATGCTAGGTCACTCCACCCCCTGTTCAACCAGTCATTAATAACCAGGAGTTGGGAGGCCCAGTAATACAGCTTAATGTCTGCTGCCCCTAACCCCGTAGTAAACCGACAATTTACATTTTTCATGAGCGATGTGTGGGGGTCGGCTCCTCCATAAGAAGGAGCAGATTATTGCTGCCCTGTTAGTGAACCAACTGTTTGGAATAAGAAGTGGGAAGTTCTGCAGCAAATACAGGAAGCGCGGGAGCACCATAATTTTGACAAGGGCTACCTTGCCCAGCACGTTCAACAGGAGCATAGACCAGTTATAAAGGTCCTCTTTGGTCTTACACAGGAGGGGATTAAGGTTTAGTCTACGGGTGAGCTCTGGCACATCAGATATATGCACTCGTAGGAATTTAAAACTAAGGCATTGGATAGGGATATTTGACTGCCATGTGATAGTAAATTATCTCCCTTGAGGGGATCGCGAGGGATTTACTCCAGTTAACTTGGAGTCCAGAGGCTTCTTCGTATATATTCAGCAGTTCCAAGACTCTAGGCTTGACTCCTGGGGACTGGTGAGAAAAAGGAGCACGTCATCTGCGTATAACACAATGTTGTCGTCCAGTGAGTCACCCCAGTTCCATCCATGCACCTGGGCATTGCATTGTATAAACCTGGCCAGTGTCCCGATGAGAAGGGTGGAAAGGAGAAGAGACAGTGGACACCCGTGCCTAGTACCCCTACGAAGCAGAAATGTATGAGAAAGTACCCCGTTTATGAGGACTTGTGCCGCTGGGGTCACAATACAGGAGCTTGACATGGCCCCAATATTTTGGGCCCAAAGCCCATACCTCGGAGGATTCGATCCAAATAGCACCAGTCGACCATGTCAAAGGCCTCTGTAAAATACCTCAGCAGAAGGGCTGAGGGGTCAGAGGTGGCCTGGACTCTAGCCAGAGCAGGGAGGACACAGCATATGCAGTTCCTGGTACTCTGGTTAGGCATTAAGCCACATTGGTCGGGGTAACCAAGGGTGTCTAAGACTCGCTGCAGTCAACTGGCCAAAATTGTTGCAAAAATGTTTATGTCAGCTTTGGTCAAATATGTGGGGTGGTAGGAAGCCGGTCGTCCGCTGGGCGACCAGTCTTGGGGAGTACCTCTATAGTAGCCATATCTAATTCAGGTGGGAAAGAGCCTTTACCAACTGCCTCTGTGTACAGCTTGATGAAATGTGGGGCAAGAAAGCCCCGAAATTCACTGTAATATTCAAGAGGGAAGCCATCATGGCCAGGTATTTAGCCCACGTTTAGGTCTTGTAGTGCCTCTCCTATCTCATCTACTGTAAGGGGGCGTCCAGATCTTCTCTTTGGGAATTCATGAGCTGAGAAAGAGATATTTGGTAAGGAGCGGTTGAGCCCTTTACTGGGTTGGCCTTCGTTGATGGGCCTAAATTTGTCTATAGTAGCTAGCAAATGCCTCACAGACCATACAGGACACTGTGTACACACATCCATCGATATCGAGGTATCGATGAATGTGTGTACACGGTGTCGTGTATGGTCTGTGAGGGAGGGGGCCAGGGTAGAGTCCCTCCCTCTTGCAGCCATCCAGTATAAAGGTTTTCTGCTCTTGTCCCCATACTCATACACACGCCTGTTGGATGCCCGCCAGCATTGGGAGCCTACTCCCATTCTATATGGCACAGCGAGGACCTGTCTAGCTTGACTTGCCTCCTAAGGACTTCCAAGCTCTCAGAGAGGTGTTTTGTCTCTACTTCCAGGATCTGGACCTCAAGTTCTGTTACTCAGCTGTATTTAGCTCTATTGGCTGGATTTAGGAATGCTTTAGCTACTCCCTAATTTGTAGCTTTGCCGGCCACCCATAATGTGGCAGCCACTTCCACTGACCCTTTGTTCGTTTCAAAATAGGACTGAAGCTCCGTAGCTAAATGGCCTGTAAACTGGCCATCCATCAGAAACCAGGCATTATGACGTCATAGCGGCCCCTTGTAGTATTGGGAAGTCCCTATGTGTAGTGTGAGTGGTGAGTAATAGGACGTCCCTCCGGGGAGGATATTCGCTGCTGTCATATGGTGCATCTCGGTAGCTGGAAGGAGTAGGAGGTCTATGTGTGATTGGATTTTGATTGAGGCCAAAGTGTGTGTATATGCCATTGCATGCAATTGCCAAGTTCTCCACATGTTGCAGACCCCCAGGGAATCCATCCAAGCCTCTAGATTTCTCCAAGCATTGCCTAGCGTGGAGACCCTAAGCATCACACTCTGGGTTCGGCACCGTGTTGAAGTCTTGCCCAAGAATCGTGATCTCAGGTGGTAACCCTGCGACCACATCTATTAATGCCTCCAAGGTGTGTGCCTAGACCTGGGGTGGCAGGTAAATGCTCAGAAGTTATAGTGTTTTCCTTCTAACAGTCCCTCACTTCCTATGTAGTGACTTTGCGGGTCACAAAGGGCGCACGTTACCCCCAGTGGCAAATGCTAATGAAGAAGGATGGCCACTCCCTCACAGTGAAGATTCCTATGTTCGGACTTAGTCTCTTTTTTTAAAGTTGTAAATCTCCAGTGGGACGAAGGGGTAGGCTGTAGCTGACGAGGGCTCTACGAGGCTGGATACCCCTTCTGCGTGGGACCGCTGCACAGGATTTGCACCTGTGGAGAAGAATGTAGCGGAAGCTGCTGCAAAGTCAGGCCAACTGGTGATGCACCTTGGTGGACAGATGAGTAGGTTGGTCCTGGTCTCCTGTCGATTCTCATAACAGTTTTCAGCCAAACATTTTTTAAGTCCCAAATGTTGGCTATTTGGGCACCTTTAGTACCACTCACAAGGGTCCAGGACTGGAGAGGTACCACTTGGAGGGTTGGGACTCACTCAGGCTTGGTCAAGGTGCAGGTTCAAGATAGTTGGAGCCTTTTGTGTCCCTGAGGCTCTGATCAGTAGTCCAGCCAACTAGCCCTTGAAGTCACTCTGGCATCATCCTGGATTCAAGCAGTGGAACAGGGCTCAAGCAGCAGGGCAGGCCTCAGAGTGTTCAAGGCAGGCTTCAGGCAGCAGTGCAGTCCTTCAAGGTGCAGCAAAGCAGTCCTCTGAAGTACACAGTTGGTCACAGCAGCAGGCAGTCCTCTAAGCGTCCTTCTGCGGGTTCAGAAAGTGAACTGAAGAGTGGGTCTGAGAGAGTCCTATTTTTATACCTGGTGCCTTCTTTGAAGTAGGAGAAGTTTCTAGAGAATTCCCTTTGAAGTGCTTGAAGTTTCCTGCCTCCTCTGGCCTGGCTCCAGGCTGGCTGCATAAACAATTTCTCAGACACTAAACATGAATTCCTCACCTGCCCCCAATCAAAAGTCAGCACTTAATAAATGTAATAAGGAATCCCAAAGTTAACCCATGGGTGAGGTAGGCCTCACAGTAGTGAAAAACGAGTTAGTGAGTTTTTCATTACCAGGACATTCAAAAGTAGATGTCCAGCC
This sequence comes from Calotriton arnoldi, assembly GCA_963921515.1. NCBI lineage: Eukaryota > Metazoa > Chordata > Amphibia > Caudata > Salamandridae > Calotriton > Calotriton arnoldi. Next base: position 2,263,359 of record CAWUFW010001326.1, on the reverse strand, counting down.
TTTTAACTACAATGCTCACTGCCTGATGGGCTACCTAGGGCCTACCTTAGGGGTGGCCTATATGTAATAAAAGAGGAGTTTAAGGCTTGGTAAGGGGGTCATTTTGCCAAATCGAATTAACAGTTTAAAACTACTTTCAGGCTGCAATGGAAGACCTGGTACATGTTTTAAGGGGCTACTTAAGTGGGTGGCAGAATAAGTTCTGCAGGCCCACTAGTAGCACTTAATTTACATGTCATGGGTATATGGTATACCACTTTACTAGGAATTTATAAGTAAATTATATATGCCAAACAGGTGTAAGACAATTTTACCATGTTTTAGCGAGTGAGCACACACACTTTAGCACTGGTTAGCAGTAGTAAAGTGCACGGAGTCCTAAAGACAACAAAAAAGAATTCAGCAAAAATAGAAGGGGTGAAGGCAAAAGGTTTGGGGGTGACCCTGTACAAAGGGCCAAGTTCAACACCGTTTTTAAGACAGATGCTCTTATTCATCACTGAAGTCAAATTTTAGTTGAATTTTAATTGAAGTCTCCAATAATATTTGAACTACAACCCTAACCTCACAACCTCATTTGTCAAGTGGAGTACAGGTATTGTTCTGTTAAGTCACATACTCTACCATTACTATGGCAGAGGTGTGCAACATTGGTGCGGTAACAGTTCAGTAGAAGTAACAGCCCACCCTCGGTTAGATCCTGCTACTCCTTCATATACATGTTGACAGTATCTTTGACTTTGACTCAGCTAGGCTTGCGCTATACAGATACCTCAAATCACTCATACATAAGTTTAGGAGGGCTTGATCATTGGAAGATTTTCATCATAACCACTAACAGTGTCAATTATTTCCTTGTAAATGTATTGCATGTAAATTTATTTTACAGGGATATCCTAACAATCAGGCATCTTTGAAAACCTCCCACTTCCAACATACATTGTACAGCCCTATAATACAGCAACCTATTTCCCCTTTGTTTTCATGTACCTTCAACCACACTTCACACCTGGTGCCAAAATGCCAGTGACTGCCTGGAACATGCATATTACCTTAAGGAGACCTCTCAAGTCACTCTTTAGCCACTGTATACACATGCTTCTAAACAAATTCTAAGAAACTGAGGGCTAACTTAACCAATGAAGTGTACTTACACGGTGAATTACAAAAAGGATGTTAGAATGTTGAGGTTTCTCTCTTAGTTTAGGGCTATCTTTGGTGATGCACAAATGAAATCTGTATTGAAATAGTTCATGTCTAATATTTTCGATTAAGATCATTTTGAGAAATATGAGTACCTACTAGTAAAAATCAAAATTCAAAGTGAAGGAAGTGACCCGATTAGGGCCACCCGGGTCACTCGCGACCACCTCTCAGCCTTCCATACAAATGAAGAGTCGGTCAGACAGTAGAGAATACAAACCAAGTATTTATTCAGGTACACTTGAGCGGAGCCCAATCTGCCCAGTCGCTTAGGGGTGCTGCAGAGAGGACTGACATTAGAAAACATGGTGATACATTATGTACGATTCAGAGCACCTGAACGCACGCCCAGACTGGAAATTTCCAGACGGAGGCAGCTACACAAAGGAGGTACAGAAGGATAAGTTTCGATCCTCAGACCGGGCACACACTTTCTCTATGCCAAGGTCATTCTGCCTGTGCCCATCGCTGGACTAGTGGGAGCAGGCCTCTATCTAGTGGGAAAGGTATGCTCTAATAAGAACAGTGAATTCATTAGTACAGCAAGGCCCAACCTTGGAGAAAACGAAAATTACCAAAGCTGCTTCTCGCAGAGGCAGAGAGAGAGATTAGTTTCGCTCATGGATCAAAATGGTGGCCAAACATAAAATGGTGCAGCGAAAGCTAACTTATGCAGAACAATATATAAACAACACAGCTAATACATTTTTATTCTAACAGACCTTTTAGCAGAAGCTAATAATTTTATGTTACTATCAAGCAACGTATAACATGTTGCAAGGATAAGAAACATTACTATAAGCTAGTTCTCACATAATCAGTATTTAAAGACACCCTCATCGATCTGCATCATGTCCTCAATGTCCTTCTGAAACATGATCGCAGCACTAGTATCATGGACTGATATTTTCTGTTTAGGGGTGAGAACATTTACACAATAGGTGCAACAAGCCGGGAGACAGTGTATACAGAGGCAACATGTAAAAATAATACTAGCAGCCACAATCAAAAAGATAAGAATCTTCCAACCCTATGTTGTTAGCATATTCCAGAACCCCCCTGATAGGGTCCAAGTACCTGTCACGTGGTGTATGTCAGATGAAAGTCTATGCAATTTTTGTATAGCTGCATACAAGCTGGGGGCATAGTCAGGTATGTAAACACAACAGCTGCTGCCAATGATGCAACAAGCCCCTCCCCGATCTGCAAGGATGACGTCTAACATTATCCTGTTCTGCAAAGTGACTAATCTCGTAGCCTGGAGCTCAGCAGTGATGTTTGTCATTATCCCAGCTGTTGAATTGATAACTCCCTCCACAACTCTTGTTAGCCGACGAAGTTGAAGACTATTAGCCATGGGGCCCCAAAAAGGTAGGAGACCCTTTATGGCATCCTCAAACTGTTGTGCGGTGGTTACTGTCTGATCTATATCCTGTGTGTCAACATCCCTTCTGACTCGGGGCAAGTATGTACTCCTATGCTACAGCTGATGATCTTTATAATAATTGGACGGGGCAACATACACAGGGGGAAGGAGGAAAGAGAGGTAACATCTGCCTGACCATCCCCTCGGAAGCCAGACATGAGCTTGGGATCCACAGACAAAATAGACATTATGGGGTAGGATCAAAGGCGGACTATTAATCGTTCTCAGTCTTTAGGTGAAATTGCATTTACTCTCCCCCACCTTTACCTCCCCAGTCCCCTGGGCACAGAAAGTAGCTGTTGTGTTGACCACGGACACCGGCATCGGTTTGTCCTTAGTAATATTGCGAGCTTGGAAAGATTGAAAATACTCAGAGGTGTTGAACCTTTGGAAATCTGCCATTTCCATTTGAAGCCATGTTTCGTTCTTCACTTTTTCATGTGTGCTCATACAGGATTTTGGGGACAATGTACCGGAGGTCCCTTGTCCTGCCAGTCCTATGGGAGTAAACCTGTGATGAAAAATTATATACTCTACCACAGTGCGAGAATCAGCAGGTGTCATAAGCAAAGTAGAGAGTTGGAAATGGTAGTGCACCATAATAAACAATTCAAACCAACCTTTACAGCTACCAATATATGACAATTGCAGGGACAGCAAATTGTCGCTCTTACGAGTAACTGAGGGGAGCAATCCACAAACCCAACAATTAGTTGTATTGGAGACATTATGAGCTTGATGCAACATTTGTATAAAAACATTATCGGTGTAGGACAACCTGTTCGCTGCTTTGTGTGGAGCCAAAGTGACAAAATGTGCTCAGGGGGAGTGGGCGTTGTACCAACCAAGGAATGTACAGGATACTTCTCCTCTAGAAACCAGGATATTCCAAGTATTGTTATTATCGTAATCACAACAATTAATTTGCAAACTATTTTACTCTTTTTTAACCAATCCCGCGCTAAGCGCGGTGGCACAAATGGCTGTTCCTCCTCCTCAATAGGTCGACCAAACGGATGCATTATAGAACAAGTAGAGGAATGCAATAAAACTGATAGCAAAGGTAAGTGTTTCCAGTGTCTGTCAGAGCCTCACTGGTACAGGCTCCTATTGTTCATCAACGTTGGCGCTCTTGAGCACCAGTGGTGGAGCTTGCTCAGTCCTAATCTCATGATGAATCCCACGTCGCACAGGATATGGTACCCCCTTCCTAGGGAGCATGTTCTATTTATCCTGTCCAATGTCAGAACAGTGCACCAATCTAATGACACCCTGAACTAACACCGTTGGTACTATAGCAAAGTACACCCTAACTTACACAGTCCATCCCTAGCTAATCTGACTTCTCCTTTGGTGCACTATTCCTCAGCCGAGGGCGCAAATTGTACCTGGTGACTCCAGGCACAGAGGGGTCAACAAACAGCAGCTCCTTAATAGCTCGAATTTCTGGAGGGACCGCTGCATTTAGTGTGCCATCATTCTCTGCATCCGTTTGGGTCCACGTTAATTTTGCATCGCTGAAGGGGATGAACTGATGCACCTTCTCACATTCAGTGTCCCCAACGCCATCCCTCACCCACTGATCATAGGGCAAGGGTAAGGGTATCCTGCGACAATGGCTGGTATGAATCCAGTTCCTTCAGCCGGCGACTTTCATGGCGGTTCGAGTTGCCAGGAGGATCTGCTCAGGTCCCTTCCAACGGGGCTCCAAACTCTTCTTCCGCTGGAAATTCTTCACCAAGACATACTCACCAGGCCGAATGTCGTGTCTGGGCCCCTCTGGTATGTGTGGAAGGGACTCGTGGACCTATTGGTGAATAGAATGCAGATTTTCAATTAACTGGCAGAGATAGTCTGTTAACAATGGATACTCAATATCAGAGAATCTGCGAGGTCGCGGGACGCCTCAGACATTTGCCGGGCGTCCAAACACGATCTCGTAGGGTGACAATCCTGTTCTAGAATGTGCTGTTGTTCTTGTTGACAAATGGTAAAACATCTGGCCACTGTCACCCTGTTGTCTCCTGAATCTTTGCTAACTTCAGTTTGAGAGTACCATTGTACTTCTCAACCAAACCTGCTAATTGCGGGTGGTTTGCAGCATGGAATTTCTGTTTTATGTGCAAACCGTCACAAATTAACTGTATGACCTTGGCATTAAAGTGACTTCCGTTATCACTCCAGATCATACGGGGCAAGCTGAAGCGAGGAAAAAACTCCTTCAGGAGTACCTTTGCAGTAGCAATGGCTGTATTGTCTTTAGTGGGGTAAGCCTCAACCCATTTACTGAATGCACAAACAACCACCAACACGTACTTCAAATTATTGACCCTGTCCAATTCGATGTAATCTAATTGAAGAACCTCAAAAGGGAAAGTAGGTGGTGCAAAATTACCGAGTGGTGTAGGGGTACCTTTTCCAGGATTGTGCATCATGCACACCATGCAATACTTAACTAAATGTGCAGCAGTTTTGGAGATTTTGTCATTCTGCCATACAGGGTCTAACAACTTACAAATACCTTTAGCACTGATATGGGCTGGGCCATTGTGACTACAGGAAGAACATATGCATCTGGCATCCTTGGTTCCAACCCTTCAGCCTGGGACGACTCCTGGTGGCCAACATCACTGGGAACAGCCCCGCCACCCACCGACCACGTACGCAACCTAGGGGTCATCCTCGACCCCACCCTCTCCATGACTAAGCAGGTCAACGCCGTTTCCTCATCCTGCTTCAACATCCTCCGAATGCTCCGCAGGATCTTCAAGTGGATCCCCACCGAAACAAGAAAAACAGTCACCCAGGCCCTCGTCACCAGCAGGCTGGACTACGGAAACGCCCTCTACGCAGGAACGACGGCTAAGCTCCTGAGACGGCTGCAACGCATCCAGAACGCCTCTGCACGTCTTATCCTCGACATCCCCCGACGCAGCCACATCACACCCCACCTGAGAGACCTGCACTGGCTCCCTGTCAACAAGAGGATAACCTTCAAGCTCCTCACCCACGCACACAAAGCACTCCACAACTCCGGACCAGCCTACCTCAACAGACGACTCAGCTTCTACACCCCCACCCGCCAGCTCCGCTCGACCAGCCTCGCCCTCGCCACAGTCCCCCGCATCCGGAAAACGACCGCCGGCGGCAGATCCTTCTCCCACCTCGCCGCCAAGACCTGGAACACCCTCCCCACCAACCTCCGACAGACCCAAGACCTACTGGCCTTCAGAAGACTCCTCAAGACCTGGCTCTTCGATCAGTAGCAGCACCACCCCCGTCTTCCCCCAGCGCCTTGAGACCCTCGCGGGTATGTAGTGCGCTTTATAAGTGACATGATTGATTGATTGATTGATTGGCAACATCCATCTTTGCTTCCCTGACTTGTCAATCCAACATCTCTCATCGTTCAATTGTGCTGTACTTTCTTGCCACACTGCTAATTCCTCCACTGTGGCCTCACTCTGTATTTCCTTCACATTCTCAAGGGTATCTTCAAACATTGTGACCTTGGGCACCACCTAGCGGGACCTGCTATGTACATTCTTTTCATCCTAGTCCGGGCTGTTTTCTTAGCTGTCTGATCTGCAAAAGCATTTCCTTTACCTACATCGTCAGTAACTTTCCTATGGGCGCTACACTTTACTATTGCCAATTTCTTAGGGAGTGTCAAAGTGGACAGAAGCCTATATATAAGATGACCATGCTGAATCTTTGTCCCATGGGAAGTAAGGAACCCTCTCTCTGCCCAGAGTCGCCCGAAATTATGGGCGACTCCAAAGGCATACTGGCTGTCAGTATAAATATTAACAACCAGTCCCTCACTCAATTCGCAGGCTCGTATTAAGGCAACGAGCTCTGCAGCTTGGGCCGACTGATAGGGAACTCGTGATGTCTCAACTACTGTATGCAGCGTAGTAATAGCGTATGCGGCAGTTGTATTAAAGCAAGAGCCATCGACATATAGTTCCCCTTGGGGGTCAGATAGGGGAGCATCAGTCAAGTCTACCCGTCCTTTCGTCTCTTCTTCCATCCGGAAGATACAATCATGTATATCAATCTCCTCATTCACAGAAGGGAAGGGTAGTAACGTGGCTGGGTTCAGAGAGGCACATAGTTTGATCGTAATATGTTTAGCGAATAGCGTTAGCTCATAACCTGTCAGACGTGCACTGGTGAGGTGCTGTGTCTTTGTCTTATTCAAAAGTGTATCCACAGCATGGGGTACCATGACTGTGAGATCAGTATCAAGCACGAGTCCAGCCGATTGTCTTATCGAGACAGTCACAGCCGCGACCGCTCTTAGACAGCTCGGGAGGGCTCGGGCGACCGGATCAAGCACAGCAGAGAAGTAAGCACACGGCCGTTGCTTATCTCCAAATGTTTGTGTTAGAACAGAAAGCGCACAACCAGCCGTCTCATGGACATATAATACAAATGGCTTGTTATATTTAGGCGTGCCAAGCACTGGAGCCAAACAAAGCGCACTTTTTAATTCCTCAAAAGACTGCTGACATTGAGGCGTTCAAGGCAAGGGTTCATGCACATCTTTAGTAGTCAAAGCGAGCAGGGGTTTGGTTAGTAGGGAATAATTTGGAATCCATTGGCGACAGTAGGAAGTAATGCCAATAAAAGTGCGCACATCTTTTGGAGTTTGAGGAATGGGCATTTAACAATGGTCCTGATCCGCTCAGGGGTCAATCTCCTACCCTCCTTCGACAGTAGGTGACCTCCTGTCGACAATACTAAAATTTGGAAAGGGATACTTTATGGCCATGTTGAGATAAATGTAACAGCAATTTAACCGTACTGTCTCTGCAACCTTGTTCTGTATCCGAGGCGATGGGCAAGTCATCAACATACTGATGCAATACATTACCTGTAGGGAGCGACAAGGAATCCAGCTGACCTTTCAATGCCTGACTATAGATACTCGGACTCTCTGTATAGCCATGAGGAGTGCAACAGAATCTAAAGCTTCTACCAGCTAGGGTGAACCCAAACAGATATCTGCTATCAGGATGAATAGGAATACTAAAGAATGCAGTTTTCAAATCAATGACAGAAAATAATTTAACAGAAGAAGGAATCATTGTCAAAAGAGTCGTAATGTGAGGGACCACCGGAAACTGGTCACTAATTTATTAAGTTCCCGCAAGTCAATTACAAAGCGATAAACAACTGCATGATCATCAGAGGAACCCAAAGGTGTCAGTTTGAGAATGGGAAGAATAGGGCTATTACAAACATTAGCAGTCGTCTCCTCAACCACTCCTTTCTCAATCAAGTCCTGTATAATTTGCAATAAAGCTCTCTCACCTGCCTGTGGTATTTTATACTGAGGGATGCGAGGTAAAATAGCATTGTCTTTAACTCGGATCGAAACTGGCGGTATCTGTAACAATCCCACATCTGTGTCACCTGTCACCCAAAGAGTGGGCGGTACATCTTTAAACTCCGCAGGAAGAAGCGTATCTTTGGACAGACACTGCGTAGCGCGCACGACATCCGGACCCATTGTCATGTAAACACCTGCCGGAGAGCAGTACATTGTGGCATGCAATCTCTTCAACAAGTCCAAACCCATCAAGTTTTCTCCACAATTAGACGTCAACAAGAATGGCGAATCCACAGTGAAAGGACCAATAGTCAACACAAGAGGTTTTGAAATGGGGCTCACAACCGGTACACCAGAAAAACCTACTGAAACATTATTATGGCCAGACAGAGGCCAAGAAACGAGAAATAGAACTGTTCGTCACACCTGTATCCACCAAAAACTCCTTAGCTGAACCACGCACATCCGCACTAACGTACAGACCACGTTGATCTACAGGCATCGGAACTGGTCCCTCACTCTGTCCCTGGCTGTCCTAGTTGTAAGACATCCCTGTCACCTCATCCGTGTCGTAATCATCATTATAATACTGTCCTCCCCCAGGGTCATCAAAATAATTTTGATCAGAACGACCCTGCGGGGCCACAGCATTCTGAGCCTTGTCCTGGCCACCAGCTCCACGACCCTGTCCACGAGAACCTCCTCCTCTCGGGACCGCCACCTTCTGCAAAAGCACAGGACACTCGCTACGCCAGTGTCCCTCCTCTTTACAATACGCGCACTGATTCAGCCCTACAGGCATGGTATTTGTAGGTCTGCTAGTGCATGGAAGCTGTCGGGAGGAACCACAACGTCTTCTACCATTCCCTCTAGAAGCCTGCTGCAACAACACCTTTGTCTTCAAATCCTTGTGCTTCTTCTCCGTCCTCTCCTTATCCTCATTTTCCCTGTGTTCATAATACTGTGCTCTCGGAAGCCTGTAATTGGGTCGCAATCTCAGGAAGTAAATTGGAAACAAATCTATTAACAAACAATCGAACACCACCTTCGATCGACTTTTCTCGGGGGAATAAGAGAATGCACATATGTAATGATAAGGCCGGGCAAAGCAAGTATCTCTGGTCTAGGCTTATCACCTGGCTTCCGTTCCTGATTCCATACCTTTATTTGATCCCAGGTACCACCCAATTCCGCAGCATGATCCTGTGTGTGTACTTGTCTCCAAATATCAACCGGAACTAGTAAGCCAAAAAACATTTCAATATCATTACTGTTGAAGAAGCAGCTTCAGTTAATTCTTTATAGTAAGCAGTAGGATTTTTTCTAGGGTCAGGTAACTGAGTCTTAAAGGACAAAACCTCACTCCTTTTCCATGGAGTATAAACCCACTGTTCTTGGAAACGGGCCGCTACCCCTGGTCTAGTAACAGCATTATGCTGATCCCTTAGCTCTGGTGTTTCGGGATGATAGATAGGATGAACCTCCCGCATCGGAAACTGAGATACTGGGGTGGGACTCTTCTCAAGCACCCTACCCCGATAAGCAACCAACGTCGCAACACTACCAAAGACTTGACCAGGTGCCATATCAGTAACATATACATGATCCTTAATATCATATAGAATTTGTGGTGCTGCATCATTGAAACACTGCTCCCAAAGACCGATCAAAGTAGCTGACATATGTTTAAGGGCATGCTGTTGTACAAAAGGCTCATAATCTTTCATCACACTCCACACATCTTCCACACCATAAATGGGGTTTCGAGCCCACTGGGCAGCCTGATTAGCTACTACCCTTTTCTCCTCATCTCCCACATCTGATTGGACCAACGTCTGCCCCATACGTTCCTTAAATTTCATCCAGTCTTTATTCTCAAATCCATGTACTGGTGTCCCACTACTCTGTGATGTCGGGGAATGGAAGAACACAGTGGGAGTGATAACAGAAGTAGCAGGGACTAACGTTGCTGCCAGCTGTGTCGCGGGTGTAAGAGCTGGTGAAAGAGACGCCGAAGCAATAGGTGTTGCAGGAGTACTAACAGTCATAGTTGCCACAGACGGCGAGGACAAAAAAAGGACAGGAGGTGCCGTGGCCAAGGCAGTCCGATCAACAGTAACAGAAGCAGAAACAGCAGAGACAGAAGAACCGGGTAGCTGGACCTGTGAGGGAAGAGCGGGATATATCCTTTGCGGGGCATATGGGGGTGGGGGTCGATTATCTAACAATTGTTCCACAAACGTATCATTTTCTTCTTGGGTCACATAAGATTTATCAATATTCAATCGAAACCTCCTATCTTCACGTTCAATTCCTATCTCTTGTTTCTCTCTATCATGTGCTATAGCCTTCTGAGTCAATGTTTGCATTCTCCCCTTCCAGGCCTCTTTCTCTACTTTCATTCGCCTCTTTTTAGCCTCCTTTTGCCACGTCTGAAGAGAATCAAACATAGACTGTCTACTTCTTTTCGCAAACAACTTCTCCTGTAAACAACAATTTTCTGTTCATCAAAAGTGCCCGTCAATGACCATTGAAACTCGGCATTGTCCCTCGTATATTTGCGCCATAGCGTACTAAACATAATAGGGCCAAGGCCATGCTTCACATACATATCAAAGTTCGGAGTGCCTTCTGGAGGCGCTGGCTGACTTTCTTCCAATCGAGCATCTGCAGAGCAACAACGACAACAAGAAACCAAAAACCTACTTAATCTAGGCATTTTCAAAAGTGAGCCAAATTTGTTATGTAGCCTGGCGAAGTGTTCACAAACACCTGGTACCAAAATCGATCCTCAGACCGTGCCAAATACAAGCCAAAATGGTACCATATCCACAAAGAACCAAAACAAACTCACCTGGTGCACACAGGTCAAACAAAATTATTCTCCACTGCCGACTCTTCAGACCAAACGGTCAGATCCAAGGGTTTCGCCGTTCAGGACCCCAGTCGGGATGACCGCTGGGCGAGGCACCGACTGCCGGGACAGAAGGGGCAGCTGCGAGTTCAGAAACTCTCTTGTGCAGGGATCCCTGGTCCGTCCGTCCAACCCAACTGCGCCCTCGACCTCCCCACCCGGGAAGGGCCACTCGCCCGATGGGGTCCCTGTTTGGGCGCCAACTGAAGGAAGTGACCCGATTAGGGCCACCCGGGTCACTCGTGACCACCTCTCAGCCTTCCATACAAATGAAGAGTCGGTCAGACAGTAGAGAATACAAACCAAGTATTTATTCAGGTACACTCGAGCGGAGCCCAATCTGCCCAGTCACTTTGGGGGGCTGCACAGAGGACTGACATCAGAAAACATGGTGATACATTATGTACGATTCAGAACCCCTGAAGGCACATCCAGACTGGAAATTTCCAGATGGAGGCAGCTACACAAAGTAGGTACAGAAGATAAATTTCGATCCTGAGACCGGGCACACACTATCTCTATGCCAACGTCGTTCTGCCTGTGCCCATCGCTGGACTAGTGGGAGCAGGCCTCTATCTAGTGGGAAAGGTATGCGCTAATAAGAACAGTGTATTCATTAGTACAGCAAGGCCCAACCTTGGAGAAAACGAAAATTACCAAAGCTGCTACTCGCAGAGGCAGAGAGAGAGTTTAGTTTCGCTCATGGATCAAAATGCCAGGCAAACATAAAATGGTGCCGCGAATGCTAACTTATGCAGAGCAATATATAAACAACACGGCTAAGACATTTTTATTCTAACAAAAGATCAGACATTATCTCCTTGAAAACTATTTCAAGGACATTAACAATTGCTATGCATTTAGAAATTCAGTTGTGCTGTGGCCATTTCGCTGGGGCTTCTACAACGGTACACGTCACAGGGGTGGGGTTTATGTGCTGAACCATTGCAATGGCAGTGCAGTAGAGCGAGGGAGGCACAGAAGTACTAGAAGAGGATGAAGAGGATACATGCTGCTCCTTAAATTTCCTGAACAAGAAGCATCTTTTGAGCACAATCATTTTCTGAAAGAGAGAGGCGGTCTGCATCCAAGCTTCAGTTTAGCAAAATCTCGCTCAGCAAGCGCGAGGCCATCTAGGATGGGAACCTACCTCTCTTAGGCCCTCATTAGGAGTGATCCGGAGTATTCCCTGTTATTTCCCTACCACAGTATTAGAGTTACAGAGGACTCTGGTAATCCCAGTAGGATTTTCAGGAAAAACAATTAAGAATTGACGGGTCTGCACTGATACCTGCATTTTTCCTCCAGTATTTCCCACAGAAATTTTGACAGTTTCAGCAGGTGAAATATCTGTGTGAAACTCTATAACTTAGACTTCCAATGGGGCCAATAACTCCTGTTCCCCAGCCTCCAGCGTTATTGGGCCCCTACAAATGAGGGTCTTGGTATTCATTTAGCACTTCAGTTCGGATGATAGGTAGGTACCTAATAATTGCAGCATATAGGCAAAAACATAGTCAAGCATATGGAGATACATTGCATGTAGACATAGATATCACAAGCTGATAAGGTCTGCCAGGCCCTTCTGGTAGGACCTTGTTGCAGCTTGCTTAACAGAGTAAAACACACCATTGGTCTACTACACGCAGGTGCATGCCAAATATTCATGATATGCACATTGGGTTCTTCTTATATAGACAATTTATTTAAATAGGAATCATTAACATAGTTAGTTGTTATCCTGAAACTCAGGCATGGATCCTGACCTTCATGGAACATCATTGAAGATCGCTACTAGGTCTCCAGCAGTGTTAATGAACATATATCACTATTGCTCACAATCACTTGCTGGTTTTTAAATGTTGTTGCTGGTATCCGCACAGGATTTTGGGAGCAGACTTTCCATCATCTGTGTAGGGTTCTTGAGGACTGCCTCTGGTCTATCTTTGTCTTTCTGGAGATGTGGCCTCCAGAGATGGACACTATTTCCCAGCTTCAGGAGGAAGCATGGGTTGAGATTGTACACTGTTGGGTGAACCTTGTTAATAGCAGTCTGGATCTGGTCAGAAACTTTGTTCAAAGTAAGTGAGAGTGGCTGCTTTATTCTTCATTCACACAGGGCTCACTTTCTAGAAAACTGTCTAGCAGAGACACAGACATTCACCAGCACAAGAAGAAAAGCGATTAAGGTATACTTGTTGAATGAATACTGAATAAAGTAATTACCAACTGTTCGCTGCAGCAAGTGAATCCATTTCTCTGTGAGTCTGTTAGCGCTAAGACACCTGGGGCCATATTACGTATTTGACATTGTTTGCAGCCGGCGCTTCTTTAAAAAGGTGGGCCGGGCGCAACGTGCCCCATTATGGTGAATGCGCTGCCTTGGGGGCAGCCGCAAACTTGTGAAAACACGGAGCAGCTGCTTGCAGCCGCTCCATGTTTTCACAGTGCAGGCGGCATTCACCTGCACTTTTAAAGGGGATTAGAGATCCCCTCTCAAGCGGGTGCAGTCAGCAACTGCACCCGCCTACAAGGGGATGTCTGGGGGTCCATAGGACCCCCTTTCTTCCCTCCAGAGGGCTGCTCTCAGGGGGCGCACTCACAGTGTGCCTCCTTGAAGGTGGCACACTGTGAGTGCCCCCCCCCACTCCCCCCAGAAAGCTTCTTTGCCTCTCTGCCCACGTCTGTAATATGGCCTGGGCGCAGAGGCAAAGGAGCTCCCTCATTTGCATAGGGCACGCCCCTATGCAAATGAGGGAATGCCCCCTGATGGTAGTGCTGGCGCTTTAAGTGCGCCAGCGCTATCGGTATTACTGAAGGGGACACACAAGCGTATGCACCCCCTTCTGTAATACCAAAGTGCCACGGACGCCCAAATCGGGCGCAAACGCACTTTGTGCCCCTGGCGGGGGCACTTATTGTAATACAGCCCCTGGTATTTGCACGCTTGATAAAAGTGTTACTTACTTACTTACTTTGTTCTTCAGATGCCCAAGTTGGCAAATCGTGATCATTGCTTTGGTTAGTAATGAGAATCTCTATGATGCTAAAACAGTAGCAGAGTAACAGAAGATGGAGAGACAAAATGCAGCCACTAGGCAGACCTGGGGCCTACTGTCCATACAGTCAATATTTGTGGTCAAACTGAATGTATTACACAATTATTCTAACTAGGGGTGTGCGAAATTTCATGCAATTTTGTATGATTTTGCTTAATTTTTGTGTAAATATGGAAAATTCAACAAAAATGTTAAGAAATTATGAGGAACAAACCCGGCATTTAGTGCTGCAGTTTAGCATAAAATGTGTTCTTGTGTTGATTCTGAACACAAGGGTCCATTTTACACTAAAAATAGCACAAAAAACACAAGTACTGGGAACAAAAGGCGCTTGTGTCCCGGTCATTCGCAGTGTTCTCATGCTCCCACGCTACAGTATTGTCACATGAGATAATGGTATTATTTCATGAAGTATGCATAAGAAGCGTTGTGTGAAATGTGGGAAATATTTCACTCAGGCCTAATTCTAACAAGTTAATTAAATGATGCATGTGTAAACAAGCTAGAATAGTGACAGATTCAGAAGTGCTGTATTAATCTGAAAATGCATCTCAGGAATGCTCCTTTCTGTCCTACTGGGCTGGATGTTTTATATGTGGCATTTGAGGTGTTTGGAACCAATGAGAGTTGACAGCTAATCTCAGAGTAGGAAAGCAATGGTCAATATTTACTTTGTCATATTCTAAACCTATGCATTCAATTCAGGGAGATTGGCCTTTTGTGATCCACAGGGATGATGCCAGACCGAAGGCTCCTATAACTTCATGGGAAATTGGGTTGGTGCCATATTGGTTGTGAGAAGTTGGCCTGGCATAGGCTGTCCACTAATTATAGTGGGCACCTTGCACCAGTCCAAACAACCCCTTATTGGAGATAGGTTAAAGACAACCTTATTGAAAGCTACCCTAGTGGTAGCTATGGAGAGCAGCCTTCAGGCTAAGTCTTGAAGGAATGTAAAGCAGCTTGTTTTACCAGTCTATAATCTCTTGAGTGACCAAATGAAAGAGCACCACACCAGGTATATATTCAAAATATATGTATTTATTGCTAAACACACCCCTCTAGTCTCTTTATGAGGCTAGAGTTCAAGTACATAAGTTATAAGTTATTTAAAGACAGTAATAGCACAAATACACGTTTGGGCCCTAGGGGCGTACCAAACCATATACCAATAAAGTGGTATAAGAACCACGACTGAACTAGACACTAGGCCTAGAGCCTCTAGAAGTGCTTGTACCACAAGGAACCACCCAAGGTAGTGACACAGGGGACCCACGGGGGACGCGTGCAGTGTAAATACACAACCGCGATACGCCGTTAACTTCTATGGAGAAAGTCGCGATTAGGAATTTAAAGAAAAGGGACACTTAAAGGAGGACTTGGAGCAAACCCTTTGAGAACTAGTACTTTGAAGAGTCTCTACCCACGGGAGCACCGGAGTACTCGTGTTACCTCACCCAGGGAAGCCGGGTGCATAGGTGTCTTTCGTGGTCGGGTTTCGTCGTCGATTTGAATGGCGATCTGCTGCAAAGTGCTGCTGGCGACCAAGTGGAAAGTGTCCGGGTGGATCCAAGAGTGGATCGGAGATCTGAAGAACCTGAAAGCAGAGGGGACAGAGTCTGGGTCACTAGCCAGTGACCAGGAAGGCGATGGACAGATGCCCACCGATGTCGCTTGCTTCAGATGCGTTGATGGTCGTCTTGACTCTTCAGCCACGAGGTCCAGGAGGCGTTGTCGGCAACCAGGAGCAGGATTCGGGCTGGTACACGATGTCTGTCGAGTGCTGAGGTATCGACGACCGGATTGGACCCAACAAACCTTGGCAACGGCAAGTCTCGATGAAGATGAAGATCGTCGATGGTGCAGACCAGCAAGGTCTGGGGAACTCACCCAGCGAGGGTAAGTGAGGGCAGGCCTGGAGCAACCAGGATGCCCAAGAAGAAAAAGATTGGCCTTCGTGAAGGGCTACTAGCCAACGGGCTAGCGACCGCAAAGGAGCCTCGAGACGTCGCACGTGGATCTGGCTCACAGGACACTCGTGGAGTGGAGGCCAGTGATCTTCGGTGCAGTTGGTGCTGGAGGCTAGGGCTACTGGGAGCCCAAAGCATGACTTTGTGGGAGACCCAGAAGAGGATGCACTTGCAAGTGTGCTCGGTGTCCAGGGGTCACGGTCTCACGTTACCCACGATAGCTACGGGCCTCAGCTTTGCTGGGGACTCAGGGTAGCCTCGGGGAAGTCTGAGAATCCACCTCTGGTGATGCGAAGACTTTGGCGTCCGACGGGAGCTTCAGAAATGCAGACCGGACAGATGCGTCTTTGGTGCCTGCCAAGCAGGGGAGTCATTCCTTGACCCCAAGGGAGATTCTTCTGTCCTCTAATCTTGAGTAGAGCGTCGAAGGTCCAGGATTCTGTTTCAGAGTTTCGTCCAGGGATAATCTAAAGTCCTAAGGACTGGGTTCCTATACTTATACTAAGTATAGGGGTTGGACTACTCTGTGGCCCCACCTATGGGTGGGTCAGGGCAGAGGGGTGGCTACACCCCTTTCCTTTGTCCAGTTCGCGCCAAAGCAGGGGCTGCAAGCCCCTGATCCGGTTTGAACTGGGGTATGCACTAGGGACACCAAATGTGCCCCCAGTGCAGGACTTCAAAGCACCCGAAAGTGCTCCCGCCCAGCCCCAATACACATTATCCTGTCTGGGGAGGTGGTCACACCTCCCTGGGACAGGAAACCTATTGTCCAGACCTCCCTGCCGGAGTCTCGTCCAGCAGCAGGAGGCCAGACTCGTGTCTGTGGCAGCAGCATCCATTTTGTGATGCCAGGGCTTTAGAAAGAAGTTACCGGGCTAGCCAGAGTTAACATGTCTTTCCCTCTAGAAGGGTGGAATGCTACCCCCGCCGCCAGAATTGGCGGGGGGTAGTATTCCAAGATGTTTGACACCAAACACGACATGTTTAGGTGCAGCCATTCCAAAGTTAGCATTTAACGCGAGGTTATAATGCGCTTAAGAGTATATGGTCAGGCTGCACTACAAACAGCATCAGAGAAGGGTCTCCGAACGCTGCAGAGGGGCCCTGCTCATGCAGGGGCACCCTCTCACATAGGAACCATGCACTCTGCCTTTAGGATTGATAAGGCCTGCCTTAGGAGTGACTTATAGGTTTATATGTGTGTATGTATTTAGTGATATAGGTAACCTATATCACAGTAAGGAGTGCATGCACCACCCTACCCAGGCTGCAGTAGCAGACCTGTGGTGTCAGTTTGGATGGCCTTCCAGGGGTGGCATAATACATGCTGCAGCCCCGGGTAGGCCTCTGAGGTACCTATGCCCTTGGTACATAGTATACCATATACTAGGGACTTATAAGGGCACTCCAGATTCCAATTAGAGATGTGCCTAAGGCACATGGAAACCTTTTTACAGAGAAAGCAGATAGACTGGGGCCCTGAATAGCAGGATCCCAGTCCAACTAAGTCATAAACCAGCAAAACACCATAAAAAAGTGGGGGCAACCATATAGTCAGATTCCACCTTCCTACATTGGTGGCTCTTGAAAATTCCAGGGTGTTTGTTTAGTTAGGAACAAAGAATGGCAGCTAGGCACACATTACTGCACCACCCAGTATAGTCACATACATGTCACAAGAATTTGATTTGCCCACCTCAAATGACCAGCTGCCACCTGGCCATAAATCAAATACAATTGTTGTTGGGTGAAACGTGTTGATTGCGCCTATATGCCCGATTAAGAAGAATTTGAATAAAGAATTTTCCTGCTTGCACTGGAAGTTGTGGATTGAAATTGTTGGTAGTCAAACTCTTTAATTTTTGTGATTATTGCCTCTTATTCTGTTGTTGTAATTGTGTTTTTTAGATGTCCAGCAATCAAAGTCCTTCAGTCAATTAGGAGGCTCATCCTATAAGTTCAAGAAAGTTGGTGTTACGTATTTATACCTTAGACATTTCTAGCCAATCAGTAGGTGCTTATGAGTTCATAGAGATATGGGTCATATGTATGTACCTTCACTATCCCGAACTGATCAGAAGGTGCTTATGAGATCCTGTGGTTAGGGTTATGTGCCTACACCTGGGATATCCCTAGCCAATCAGGAGATGCTTATGGATTTATGCAGAGTTGAGTTATGTGTCTATACCATGGACAACCCTAACCAGTAGAGAGGAGTTTGTGAATTCATGGAGATGTGTGGTTTATGTGTATGCACTTTGAAAATCAATCAAACTTGGATATGCTTATTAATTCATGGAGATCTGGATTAGGTGCCTGTATCTTAGACACAGTTCTTTTTAGTAGCTTTGTAGAGTACTGATTGGCATGACCGAGAATTGCTATTTCCACAACAAAGGGCCCTCTAGCTGCTCCATATTCCCTGACATGTTGTTCTTCACTCGATTTCTGTTATGTCCTTTGTTCGAGACACCTTGAAAGAAGGAACATCTCACCACTTGTACTGAAGGTCAGAACACAGAGCGCTGATTTATTAATAGGAACTCTAGATGCTTCGGCTCCAGATGCCTCACACAGCCTATAAATTTACCATCATAAATCTCATTGAGAAGGACATGTCTAGCCATACTCCTTGCTCTATGACTTGGATTATTAATGCTGCTGGCAGCCTTCCTGAGGAGCTGAATAAGGATTCTCTTAATTTTCTCAAATGTCCTACCTCGCTCTCACCAAGTGTGCTTCTTGGTTGGTTTGATCTATTCAGTATTGGATTGGATTTTGAGATATTTTCTGTGCATCTTTTTCAGCATTTTTTTAATGCAATTATTTAGTTTATAAATTTATGAATTTAAAGATACATCAGGAATGTATGGGTTGTTTTCAACATGAAATAACTTTATTTTATGTAAAACGTTTAATGCAAGATAAAAACTGTATTAAAAATTCACAAACAAAGTGGTTATTTGACTTTTGTTGTCTAAAAGAGGGTCATTCTGAAATTGGTATGTTCACAACCAAGAGAGATTCCAGGCATTTATAGGTGATCATAAAAGAATACTAGTTTGCCACTTGTAAAATATTGACGTATCCACAAAGAAAATTGGGAAACTGCAAAATTGTACTCTTTCCTGAGGGCAGTGCTTCTGTGTTTGGAGTGTTGGCTTGCCTCAAGGAGTTTCATAATATGACCAACAGGCATTCCTTGTTATGGTCTGGGTTGATAGCACCCTATTATGTGAGCATTACTAGAGATGGGCTTTGGCTCCAGCCACATGTTGGGACAAGGAGTATGTTTTGTTTGGGAAGAAGTTGAGTGCTTCCACAAAAAATGCGCTTGCCCTCCACACTGCTGTGATAATTTTGTTTATTTATCCAGCAGCCTGAGATTGAACTTTCAGGGGCACACACATGACATTGTAATGCTATTAAAGTGTCTTAGATAAGAAGTTAATTTATGTTTTTATGCTGGTTTTCTCTGGCAAGAGCAAAGATGGCAGGAGGGCAGTCATTAACCTACATGGGATTTTAAGTCTGGCTTGACAGTGCAACTGTCACCTGACCTTTTAGCCTACACCAATATTGTTCAGCAGCTCTTTGCTTCCACATAAAAACATATTCATCCGCATGCTATTTATTTGTAATGATTTACATTGCCATACAACATGCTTGTAAAGTCAGACCTATTGGAATTGCCAGTGCTTGTTCGAAATTATGAATGAGTGGCTGGGTTGTTCAATCTGTCAGTCATTTGGCTTGGTGTTCAGCCTGTAACTGCTTTAAAAAATGCAGCCACTCAATCAATGACTACTGCCTTCAAACCAGATATTCTCCATTGAAAAAAAGGCTGGATAGAAATGTGTGCCTCATATGCGTTCAAGGTACTGTGCGTTCCCGACTACAGTATAAAATGATGGAAATCTTTTGAAATAAAAGAATTCTAAATGTATTTTACCAGCTGCACGCTAGAAGATGACACATGATTAACTTATTGGCTAAAATACTGCTTTCTCTATTTAAACACTGGCCTGTCCATAAAAGGTCAAATTTAAACAAGCATTGACGAAGCCCAAAGGTTTCACCTTTCAATTGCATTACCTGACAATTTGGTTTACGCCTTTTTTTAAACGATGATGTTCCGTATCGGCAAAAAATATATATATATATCTTTTACCGATTGTTTATCTTGATGGAATAAACTACATCCTGATTTACCGTAGCCCTGCTGAGTGCCGTTCCTTCCTGGTTGATACTGTGGGTCGGAAGCTTCCTGCAAAATATATATATATATATATATATATATATATATATATATATATATATATATATATATATATATATATTTATGCTTGTTTGCCAATGCAAAATAGCATTGAAGAAACCAAAAGAAAGCAGCTGGGGCATAATATGTTGTGTGCACCAATGCTTCAACACGCATGTGCACAATGCATCATGAAGGGGCAGTCATCTTTGTAAACATTGAGGGGCAGATTTACGAGCCCCTTGCGCCACTTTTGCGCCGCCGTTGCGTCACTTATGTGACGCAGCGGCGACGCAAAACATGCGCCACGTTGCGCAATATTTACAACGTGACGCATCTAGGGAGATGCGTCACGTTGTAAACCCTGCGCCACATGAAACCTGCGTCAGGTTTCATGTGGGCGTTCCGGTGCAGGGTGGGCGTTCCCTCGCAGGTACGCCTCGTAAAAGTGACGCAGTGAAATCTACAAGATTTCACTGAGTCACTTACGCCCATGCTGCGTCAAAATCCTGCGCCTGCTTGAAGCAGGCGTAAGGATTGACGCAGCATGTTAGGCATAGGGCACCCCCGAGCCTTGCTGGAGCCTCGTCGCGCTTGCGACGCGACTCCAGCAATGCGCCGCCTTTCCGTCGGGGGATGCGACACGCATCTGCCCATCCGTATGGCGCGCCGCATTGTAAATGCGGCGCATCGGCGGTGGCGCAAGGGCAAACTTGCGTGACGCATCTTCCCTGGCGCATCCCTGCTGATTTGCAGGGATGCGCCAGGGAACATAAATATGCCCCTGAATTTATTGTTCCAACTTGGTAGATGCCAAATTTTGCAGCGATAAACTACAAAAAATATATATGTGCAAAGGGAAAAGTGCATCAAAGATAAAGGAGCAGAGAGGTGCAGCTTTCGGGCCCTCCAAAAAATAAAAATAAATATTTCTTTTTAAAAAACGAGGGCGACAAGGAGGAACAGTGAGTAACAGAGAAGCAGGTGGCGTGCTGGAAGTTAACTCTACGGTGGGAGCAACAGGAACCGTGGAGAAGGGAAGCTACATAGGAGTTTGGGTAGAGTGTTGAAAAGTAATAACAAAAAAAGCAAAAAAATACACGGCAGGAGATGCAACGGATGAGCTAAGGTATAGGTGGAGCAAAATGAAGAGTGTGGGGGAACAGGGATGTGAAGTCACAGCTGCATACGGAGGAGCGAGCAAGAAAAGGCATGCGTCCTATAGAGCAGGGTTCTCCAAAGTCGGTCCGGGAGGGCCGGATCCATGCCAGATTTTTAAGACAACTACATTTATCTAAATGGAGATATGCGAAGAATCTGGCATGGATCTGGCCCTCTAGGACTGTCTGTGGAGAACCCTGCTATAGGGCGCTGAGAACAAAACAAAAACAGTTTTTTCCTTATGTGGAACTGTAGAAAGATACAAGGCGATCTCTTTAAACATGGAATTTGGAATCTTAATCCATGACCCAGACAAAGAGGTCTTAGAGCAAGAGGTTAAGGACTTACAAGAAGGAAATAAAAAAAGCAATGTGGGAAGGCAAAAATTACACAAGAAGAAAAGGATGGCTTAGAGCTTCACCTCATCAGTACAAGTACAACTCACCTAAACGTTTGACAGATGATCAACAGGACAGCAAACTCACAGATGTTTGTCCAAAGCAAGAATGTTCTGCCTGATGCCTGGACCAATTATACTTTCAACTTTTACTACTATGATAGCAAACCAGTGGAGTAACGAAATTGAGGGGGCCTCCTGCAAAGTACATGGAGTGGCCCCCTTCTGGACTTACTCAGGAGCTCTCAGGCAAGGGTACTGTGCTGAGGTCGTCGACAGACGACCACGAAGTAAAATTAAATAAATAATTAATTTTCCCTCGTCTGTCGAAATCCCCCCCACCCTGCCCCACCGCCCCACTGCTCTTACCTGCACGGACTGCGGCTGCTTATAGACGAACAAAGAGTTCTGAAAGCATCTTTTTTGACGCACTTCTATAATTTAAAGGGAGCGGACGCTTTAAAGCATAAATATGGACAGCAATGACTGCAGACCACAGCGCACAATATAACTCATTGTGTATTTATTTCGCTCCACGACGAAGAGCTGTGGGAAAGAAGCTTCCTAAGCTGGTTTTATGAGAACCATAACTGAAAACATGAACTGCCTCACCCTGAAAAATGACAAAATGGCGCTCCGAAGCAGAAGTCACGCTTGGTTTATCA
Organism: Calotriton arnoldi; assembly: GCA_963921515.1. Lineage (NCBI taxonomy): Eukaryota > Metazoa > Chordata > Amphibia > Caudata > Salamandridae > Calotriton > Calotriton arnoldi. Next base: position 2,240,968 of record CAWUFW010001326.1, on the reverse strand, counting down.
TCAACGCCACAAACAAATTTGCCCACAAAAATGCCTAGGAGAGACTTACAGAGCTTATTACAATCTAAAGCTAATGCAGCTGCGTGTTGGGGATACTCCAACCTTGGACTTTCACTTTTCACTTCCCTGGTATCCAAAATTGAGCACGAAAGAATTCAGACTCTGCAGATACAAAACAGAGTCACTGAGGCATATATTCAAAAAATGCACACAACGCAGCGCAGCACCCAAAGAGGCTGTGCTGCGTTGCGTGACAGGGAGGTAGCAGGAAAGCGCCATAACATCAGAGATATGGCTCTCTTCTCCCCTCTCCCTAGTGCCGGCACTGATTTCAGCTGCCGAGCGCCACACACACACCTTGGCGCCATAGCACTAGGGTGTGTGGTGAGTCTTGCAAAGGTTTTGTACGGGAAGGGTAGCCTTCCGGTAAAAAATACCATGCCTAGACAAGTTTTAAAGCTTTTCCCACTTTGTATGGGTGCTGCACAGTGCAGCATGCAAACTCGGAAAAGAAAGGAGAAATAAAAACATTTCTCCTGTTTGCGCCTCCTTCGAAGTGGCGTTAACATTTGGTGATAAACCCTGTCTACAATTGTTTGTAAAGGGTTTTGAGTCAAAAGGCATGGCGTGGGTGCATGGGAACGCACATGTACCACCCATGTAACGCCCCCTTGGCGCTAAGTAAAGTAAAGCAGTGCAAAGCACTGCTTTGCGCTACTTTTAGGGTACGTTCTAGCGCATTGCACTGTAAAGTAAATTCCCCCGAAAACATTTTGGGGCATATTATCAAGAAACGGCGTTAAAATTATCGCCGCTTTAGCGGCAGAAAACTGCCGCTAAAGCGGCGATAATGGGCTTGATAATATGCCCTTGAGAATAGTTTTCTGCCGCTAAAGCGGCGATAATTTTAACGCTGTCCTTGATAATATGCCCCCATGTGTTGGTTGGCGTCACTTCTGTGACGCTAAGCCAGCACAAAATGTTTGAAAATCTACCCCAAAGTCTGCATTTGCCCGGCGCTGCTGGTGAACCAGACAATGGGTATGAACTTTCCTTAACTTGCATAATTCACATACCTGTCTGTGGTCGTGAGATCTTCTTCTGTCTTACTGGTGAACACCTTCAGCTCGTGACCAGGTTTCTAAAATACATGGCAGGTGGTAAACAACTTTTAACTAAATCAAATCAGCAGGCATCATCCCCTTTGCCTGCTCGACTTGCAACGCCAGAGCACAACGCACTTTCAAAATGTGCTCCCTTAATTAGATGTTGACCTTTTTCTGGACGTAAGGGCACGCTGTCACCCGGAGACATTTTCAGATTGTGTAATTCCTGCGAAAGGCAAAACACTCGGCGCTTCAAGCCCTAAACTGTGAACATTTAGAGCATCATTAGAAGGCTATGACCAGCTGCATCAGTGCTGTTTAATACGCTGCAACCTTGCTTTTAATGGTGTTTCTAATGACGTTTGACGTGCTGCTCTTTTTTATTGTTAATTCCACTTTTATTGTTTTGCAATATTCATGTTGTCAATTGTGATTCGTATTACTGAGTAAAGGCATGTTTTTTAATTAACGGGAAAAAAATAAACTACAATTCAGTCAAAAGGATGGTGAAAAAGCTCTGCGTTAAGAAGGGAAACAAACAAACACAAGAAGCGCAAGGAAAGACATCAAATAAGACGCAAACACAATATATTGACAAGGAAATCAACCAATAGCAAGCAATGGGCTGACCCAAAACCAACTGTAAGTATTGGCTGTCTGTGAATGAGACCTAATATAACCTTAGAGCCCGCCTTTACCAGCCATTAAAGGCTCGCTCCAGCGTTAAATGCCCGAGCCGAAAGCGACAAGGGAGCGGGCCTTTAATGGCCGGTAAAGCCTGTTAAGGAGAGCTATAAGGCTAGTAGAACATTCCGCCCATAGAGGGCAGAATGTTCAAATTTATATAACAAAGGCCTTGCGGAGCCCAAGGGGGTTGAAATCCCCTCCGGCTCCGTGACGCCTTTGTTCACATCAACAGCTGTGAACAAACATTGGAATGTTGGAGCTCCGGGCTTCTACCAGCCATTAGAAGCCCGGAGCTACTTGTTTTCAATGGAGCTCCCAACATTCCAATGTTGTAATAGACAATAAATGCGTGATGCTTTAAAGCTTGCAGGGGGCGTTTCACAAATGCATTTAATGGAATACTCAGGAACACCACTTTTCAGCAACCAAGGAAGACATTTGAGGACATTAGAATCTGAACTAATATGCAGCTGTAGAGCAAAGCAACCCCATGGGCTTAAATGAATAAAGGACTCTACATACCCTTCAACATACACTGTGTGGGTAGTGCACTTGCATAGCACCAACATAAGTGGACAACAATGTAGTGCTGAATATTGTACATGAGCCCAGGGATGTGATTCATTCTGATGGTTCGTGGGGATGATGTTAGAGACACTGGGTTCATAGATTGAGTAGCCCCGTCTTCTGGTCTTTACCTGCTTTTATTTTTTCATCTTCATCCGGCTTTATGCGTGATGCAAGTGGCCTAAAAAAATGATGCAGGATGAGAGTGGCCAATGCACTTCCTTCAATGTTGAGTTGATTGGGATGAATCTCTTTAGGCCTTTCATGCCATGGTATGTAGACTGCCTTTCAGTTACAGGGGTACCAGAGTGGTGTTGGGGAGGCTGTGGGGCACAGCTTTCCCTTTGTACAGCTGAGATGTCAGCCACTATTTCCACATTACATGACAATCACAAAACCAGCTCAGGAGAAAGCCCCAGCAGCATTTACTTCACAATTTATAGCAAGATTATTGGATATGCTGCAAATTAAAGAGGTGGCAAGGATTCTCAAATTTTAGCTGTCATGCTGCTAAGGCTAAGTTAACATATGTAACCTATGAAAACAGACCAGAATTCGCTAGAAGAGAGGTTATTGCTGCAGAAGTTTAATTCAAAAGCTTTTTGTCACTCAGAGTCAAAGTTTTGCAAAGTTGACAAACTAACTTCAGAAGCTATGCGAACATTTTTATGTCAAATTCCAATATTTTACACACCTTCGACATCCCCAAAGGTTTGCACTGATTTCCAGGAACCATGTGAAAGAGACATTCATCAGAACAACACCTTGCCAGCTCTTCAGTTTGTTTAATAAATCATATGCATAGAAATCATTAAACCCCTGAAGCATCCCTAGGTCTCCATAGGTATCTAGGACGCTTGCTGAGAGCATGTGTGCAATCCTTCCACCTCATGGTGTGTCCCCCACAGCATTTAGGGGCATATTAGCAAGACTCACGTTAAAATTATCGCCGTTTTAGCGGCAGAAAACTGCCGCTAAAACGGCGATAATGGGCTTGCTAATATGCGTTATGGAATTCAATAGAAGCCCAGGTTAGATGTGCAGGACATCTAACCTGGGCTTCTATTGGAATTCCTATAACGCATATTAGCAAGCCCATTATCGCCGTTTTAGCGGCAGTTTCCTGCCGCTAAAACAGCGATAATTTTAACATGGGTCTTGCTAATATGCCCCTTAGTTCGGTCTGTATTCTGGCCCATATCACTTTTTGGTGCTCCCTGGGACTTTATAAGCACTTTTTCCCAAATATTTTACCATTCTCCTTTGTGACGTCCTCAAGCAAGATGTTTCGTTGCTCCCATTAAATCAATTCATGTACTTTTGGATCAATTCGACCAATAGAAGATGGCAGACACCACTTGAATGGTGGTCCTCAGACCTTTTCAACAAGAATGGCAGTGGATTCCCCTGAATTTCCTTCTATGGTCCTCTCTGTGCTTTTATCATGTCCACAATTGTGTTGTGTTATCATTAGTGCTTGCCGTTTTACTTTGCTACAAAATAATTTTTTGTGAACTGTTAAATAGTAGTCCCATCACGACATTAGTAATTTCCCTTGGCTGGCTACTTTGCTACATATACCTCTTCCTATCTGTTGCAAAGTTGCAGCTTTAGCGAGTTGCTAAAATTCTCTATCCTGGGGATTTGTAGTGGTTTGTAGCCCAAGGCACGGTATCTGGGAAGAAAATGAGTGTATTTTCAGAAAATCTCAAACTAATGTTTAGGGACAATTTTTTTTTTTTTAATTATGGGGCCTATTAGCAATAACCGCCGATAATTATCGCTAAGCGCAGTTAGCGCTAGGATAATTATCGCAGGTTTCTATCGCGGAGATAGGATGCTATCAGCAACGCTTATCTCCAAAGCGATAGAAACCCTGGAGAACAGTGTGAATATCGCTTGAAAACAAGCGATATTCACACTGTGACCAGTGTTAGCTTGGCGATAGGGCGAGGGGATTTAGCCATGTAATCCACCTCCCATTGGATTACATGGCTAAGTCAGGTTTAGACCAGGCGTTAACAAACCAGCGCTAAACGTGTTTAGCGCTGGTTCGTTAATCACCTCCCCTGCCTCGCTAATAGGCGATAGCGACCTTAGCGACTGTTTCCAGTCGCTTTTAGGTTGGGAACGCCTACTTTGCATGCCATTAGCGATAAATATCGCTGGCATGCAAAGCGGCACCCAACCCGGTCGCTATCGCCTAGAAGCTGTCGCTAACAGCAGTTAGCGACAGCTTGCTAATAGGGCGTTTGAATTATCGCCGCTTTAGCGGGAAAAAGTCCCGCTAAAGCGGCGATAGAGCCCTTGATAATATGCCCCTATATCTTTAGTACTGATATGTGAGTGATAAGTCATACTAAGTAGTGAAACACTTACTGTTTACTTTGTTTCCTTGCTGTCTTAGCTTGTGAGCTCAGTCTAACCAGGGGTAAAACTCTGATTGAAATTACATACCCTGTGTACCTTTTACATTTCCTTGCCTGTCTCCTCCATCTATAGGTCAGGAATAATATGAAACTGAAAATTTACTTGGAATGATGAAGAATGGGAGGATGCAATGAGGTGTAATAAACCAGCAAAATAGAATGTTGTATCCGTCTTGAAAAAGTGAGGCATTTTTGAATTTTATACACAAGTTTGAGTGGTCTGCAAAATCGTAGGCTCTCAAGAATATTTTCTGGACTTTTTATCTTGTTGGAAAAAGGAGGGACCTCATCATCCCTAGGGTTGATCAAAACATAACATAACATGTGCATTTGTAAAGCGCTGAATAACAGATGTTTATCAGGCTTGTTGGCTCACCATGAAGCTATTGAAACATTCTAAATGTGTCCCATTAGATCTGCCTCTAAGTCCTATTAATTTTTATCAATCTATTAGAAAAGTATGTAGTATAATGGACAGTTCACATCCAATTTCAAACATTTTCTTGGGGAGAAGCCCACTGAACGCACTTCCCTGCTTCCTTCATTTGAAGGTGTTCGCATAATAATTCTATATATAACTATTTACACCCTCACCAATTTAAAAGTTTGCCTGTCCCCTCTGTTGTTTTCTTGGGAATGTAAGCCCTCAAACACACATGAGGAACATCAGACATTTAGCATACCATGAAAGATTTGCAGTATTTCATCGAGCCTTGTGAGAAAGTGCCCTCTGTCTGCATGGTTGCCCCCACTTTTTGCTGAATTGCTGATGTGCTTTGACTGAGTGTGCCCTGGGCTCCTGCTAATCAGGTACCCAGGGCCTATGTTCTTTCCGAAAAACTGCATTGAAGCCTAAACCCAATTGGCATCTCTGGCCACAGGTCAGCCCCTGGTAAATGGTACCACAGGTACCCAGGGCACTGTGACCAGAGAAGGCCTCTAAGGGCTGCAGCACTTATTGTGCCACCCTTAGAGGTCCTGTACCCTTACACACACACTGCCTTTGCAGGCTGCGTGTTTTGGTGCAGAACAAAGTGAAGAGTCGACATGGCACACATCTCTGTGTGCCATGCCTACAACCCACTGCCCTGGCATAGATCAGTCACCCCTCTAGCTGGGTGCACTATACCAGTGGTGGGGGTACAAGTGCATGAGCCCTGTACCCCTACAGTGTCTAAGTCCATTCTTAGACATTGTAAGGGCAGTGCTGCCATTAAAAGTATATGGTGCTGGGAGTTTGTCATTACGAACTCCACAGCACCATAATGGCTACACTGAAAACTGAGAAGTTTGGTATCAAACTTCTCAGCACATTAAACCCACACTGATGCCAGTGTGGGATTTAATGAAAATGCACACAGAGGGCATCTTAGAGATGCCCCCTGAAAACTAACCCACCTCTAGTGTCCAGGCTGAGTGGCTGCTTTCAGCTGCCACCACGAGACATGTTTCTGGACCCCTGGGTCGAGAGCCTGCTGCTCTCTGGGGCCTGAAACAATGCACATCCTGGGACGAGGTGCCAAGCCTCCTCCCCCAGGATGGGCAGGGTTCACAAAGGGGAAGCTTCAAAGGCTTGCCGCCTTTGTGAGCTTCCCCAGGCCACTTGCTGCTCTCAGCAACTGGTCCCCACTGGTTCTGACCCCCACTTTGGGCGGGAGAACCGGCGAGAAAAACAAGTGAGGAAGAGAGGTGTGCCCACCTCTGCCAAATCCACCCCTCAGGTGGGGGAGGCGAGGTGAAGCACAACTCTCAGTCCACGCCATCTTGAAGATGGGGGGACTCAGCCAACCAGGGACAGGCTCATGCCCCCCTCCCACTGGAGGGTGGCATAATAGCAGGTGTACCCACCCCAGGGAAGGGATCCATTGGACCCTGCCTTTTACCTACCTGTAACGCCCCTAAATCTAGTATTTAGGGGCACCCCTGAACCTTGCTTCCTCAGACAAGAACCTGCAGGAAGAAGAAGAAGGACCGAACAGCCGTGCAGCAGCTAACTAGAGGAAGACACCCACTGACTTGGCCCCAGCCCTACCGGCCTGTCTCCCCCTCGAACCTGCTCCTGCAAAATCCCGGTGTGTCCTGGAGCCAGCAACCTCAAAAACCTCGGAGGACCTGCCTGCCTTCAAGCACAAAGACTTTGTCTCCCGTGAACACCGGATTTGTTCATCTGCAACCTCTGGCTCTGACCGAACACCGCGGATCCGCCCCACTCTGCACCCGCCGTCCATGGCCCGAGCTCGAGTGGGCAAACACCACGTGGAGGTCACCCCGGCGATCCTGACCCAAGATCCGGCGACCCCTGACCTGCCTCAAGCCTCCAGCCGATGCCTGCAGCCTAAATCCAGATGGTCCCCCCAACCGTGACCAGGAGCTGGTAAGAAGATCCGACCCCGAAAGGCACCCCTGCACCCGACGCTCCACGGCCTTGTGTGCCCAAACCGACAGTGCCTAACCAACCCCTAACTTCCCAACTTACCTCTCGAAGTGGTGGTCGCACCCAGAAGACCTTCGTCCCCAAGCCTGCAGTGCCTTTGCAAACCGGAGGTTCCCCATTGAAAACAACAGGGCGCCCGACGTCGAAACAGCACCCTGCACCCGGACGCCCTAGTGTCGCTGAGGGTGCACCTTTGGTGCTACTTTTTCCCCCCATTTGCCCTGAGCTAAAGTCCGGGAGCTTGGCTCCCACAACCCAGTGGCCTGCTTGCCAGCAGCCACCAACCGGAGGCCCCCTATCCCCCATTGGATAACATTGGGCCTCAGCACTCTGCACCCGGCCGCCCTAGTGCCGATGAGGGTGTAACTAGAGTGCATCCTTGACCCGGGGGGCCCCTGAGTCTACCCCCAGAACCTCAACTCCCACTACCAAATACTTACCTCAAAACCAATAACACTATTTTCCTCCATAGGATAACATTGCCTGTTTTTTACTTACCTGTTTGCAGGAAATGTCCCAGAGTAGTATCCAGGTATACTACTCTGAGTAAGAAAAGTAATCTCAAAAGTAACTTACCTGTAATTTTACTGAAAAGCCCATTCAAGTCTATGTACTGTAGTTACAAAGTATTGCATTTCTCTGAAACCATACTGTAAGTCAAAACAAAGTGCATATACAATTTCATTCAAACTGTATTCCAATTGCATTACTACTGTAAAGTATTTATCGCTTCCCTGTGCCAGGCTTGCTTGGTTCTAGAAAATAAAATAACTAAAAGAATATTTTTATACAAAAACAATTGGTCTAAAGTTCAGTCTTTGAGTGTGTGAATTCATTTGCTGACTGAGTGTGTACAACAAGTGCTTAACACTGTCCTCTGATGCTGCCTTACTGCTCAACCACACTACCACAAATAGAGAGTGAGGTGCTATCTAACTTTACCTCTGCCTACCTTTGGGGATCCACTGGACTCTGTGCACACTATACCTCACTTTGGTATAGTATATAGAGAGCCAGCTTCCTACAAGCCTCCATAACATGTACAACTTACTGCTTTAAGCCACTATTTTTAGAATATTTTATCTTAAAATACACTGTTGCACCGCATTTTTTCCAAATGTTTTTTGGTCCAATTTGGGGTAATTTTTATAAAGTTTGTCATGGCTATTTTGGTTACACAGTCCTGTCCTAATCAGCCTTATTTCTGGAGAATTTCTAGGACTATAGTGACGGGGGAGCAAGCACTGGATACCCTCATTCTCATTCAGATGTGGGACTAAGGGTGGTCTGTGGTGGTCTGTGGTGGTGATGGGCAATTACTTCTGCTAGTGCAAAAATGGCAGAATCTGCCTTTAGTCTGAGTGGATCATGACACAAAAATGCCAAAATCTTCTTCGCAAGGAGCTGTGGATCACTGGAGAACGGAAACGCCCGGTGCCCGCTACGGCCAGTCCGGCCTTGATTGCAGGTTGTTCACACTTTTTAGAGAACAGTAAATAGAAACAGATCCAAATGATTTGTCCTGGGATTTCATTCCTTTTAAGGGGAACTACAGAAATCCACCAGCCTTTTTCTATTGGATGATCCCAATGCAAAAAGTATCTAATTCCTATCAAATTTCATGCATCCACTTAATTGAAAATTATAGGATTTCTGACATATATTTTGAACGAGTCACTCAATTACATAAACAAAGTAGTTTTTTCTTTTAGGAAACCTTTGTTAGGTCCACCCTGCAGACACCTTTTTTTGAAAGCCCTATTGTGGACAATACCAGTACGTTCAGTGGACTGTGAGTGTGATCGTTGCTTATCATTGGTTGGCGTTCCTGTCAGTCTTGTTTGCTTGCTTTTTATTCCATGGCTTTCCTTCCTCATCTTGTGTTTGTTCCTCCCCAGATCACAGCTTCTTTACTATTCTTTTGATAGGACGACTCGTATCCTTCCCCTGCTTATATTTAGGAAATTACTTTTTCTTAAATTTTGCTTTCACCACTCCATGGGAGTGCCTGCTATTTTTGCTCTCTCACCCATGTGCTGCTTCCTCTGTACCATCCCAGCCCTGCACTCTCTGTGCTTCTTCCCAATGCCCAGCTTGCCCATTGATTCCCACGCTTCTCTCCATTCTGCTTGGCATTTTCCCCATTTTTTCCATACACCCCTCCCCCAAAGCCCCACTGTTGCTCTCCCACCCCTACCTGCTCACCGTTGTTTCACGAGGTTCAGCGGCATCTAGTTGCTTCCCATGTTCATGGTCCTCCTTTGTTCCCCCCGTTGCCCCATTTTTTTGTTAATATTTTGTTGGAGGGCCCAGCAGCTGCAGTTTGCAACTAGGGCCCTCCTTTCCAGATAATATCCTCTCAGGCATCCATCATCTTGGAACTGTAAGTTAAAAAAATGACAACAAGGTTGTCCATCGAAGCATGAGCGCATTTTGGGGAAATGGTTGGGGCAGCTGGCATGAGGTTGTTATAACAGTTTACTGCGTGATTGTGTCTCCTCTCTGGATATTCGTGCTATGGTGCTTTGTACGTTTGTCTTATGTTATAACTAATACCTACTTTCTTGTGTCTCTTTGAGTGCATTTTCACTTTGTAATAATTCAATAAAATTGATTCTCATAAATAAAATTGCCTGACACGGCATCATGATGTAGGGGTATAAGGTGATGCATGCTCGCGTATTTGCAGGACCACTGGAATTATGTGGCGGGGAAGGGCCAAATTATGCAGCAGGGTTGAGTAAATTATGCAGCAATAAAAGGCAAATGATGTGGCGTATTGTGCCACATTTTAGGATTGCAATGCTTTATTGTATTGTCTTTTTACACTTGTCAACACTGCCTGGGCATTGGTTGCACCTCATTAGTGCCCGTTTTTTGTTTTTGTTTGAATCTCTTTATTGAAAAGATTAAATAAAACATATATGCTGTACAAAAATGACAGAAATCTAGCACCAATGGTTTAGCATTACGATTACGTCAGTTTTCCATTCCAACCACTGTTCTTTTATGCAGCCTAAGCATTTTAAAGGGGGGGTTGAAGACACAGTCATAAGCCAGGTGCCTGGTAGGCAAACAATAATGAAAAGCAAAGGAGGAAAGAGAAGGGGAACAAAAAGAGCGACAAACAACAAATAGTCAGTGAAACAACGTTTCCTACAAATAAAGTACAGGTCCTTTTAGGTGACATATTGTAACTGCGAGGAACTGGCACATGTTGTGAGGGGGGCATAACCCAAGGCCACGATGTGTAGGCGGTGTCACTTTGTATGCACCAGCACCTGGTGAGTGTCAAGGGAACAGCTGCAATGAGGGTAAAAGCAAGTGAACTCTGTGCAGGTTAGGTAGTGAAGGAGGGAGCACTACACAGCTTGGAATTTAGTGTAGGTTCTATTAAGGTAGTGATCGAGGCGCACGCCCACCAAATGTGATGAAAATTACCATGAGCATTGTGGCATCACCAACAGAGGTCAGAGGGCCCAGTGTAAATTGTGGACAGTCAGTATGGTGTGTAATACCATTGAAACGTGAGTTTTTACACTGTTTCCCAAAGGGAGAGACTACAATATGTTTTGGGGATGACGCGCCACAGAGTGTTCCATTGTTTAGGCCTTATCGCTCCTGTGTCAACCTCATCCCACCGAAACTCATAAGGATGGGTGTAGGCAGGTGTGGAGTGTTGTATTGTGGTGTATGTGTTGGAGATGAGCCAACGCAAACCACCATAGGTGCGCACTAACTTTTCAAAAAGGGTGTATGGTCAAATGGCCTTGGGGTACACAGTGGAATGGAGCGCTCAATGTCTCAGCTGAAGGTATTGGATCCTAGCCGTTTCTGGGAGGCGAAACTCCACTTTGCACTGGTCGAAGATTTTCATATCTGTCCCTATAAATAGGTCTCGGCACGTTTGACAGTCATTGCCAGTCCAGTCCTTAAAAGCAGTGGGGGCCAGTGCAGGGGCAAATGCAGGGTTGCGTGCAATAGGAGTGTTAGGCGAGGGGAAGATGGTGGACAGCCAGCTTGTCCCAAATTCCATATAAACGAGCGAACGTTGCGCTGCAATTGTGCAATGACGTCCTGTTGGATTGGGGTAGGATGGACTAGAGTAGGTAAAGGGCCCACGGTAAGATGTTCATTTTGATCGGCAAGGACCTCCACCTCCAAAGATCCTCTAGAATGGATTGACGGAGGGAGGCCAATTCACTTTTGTCCATGTAGTAAGCGTGGGGGTTAAGTATAGGCCCAGATACTTTATTTTATCAGAGCACCATCTAAACGGGGCCAGAGTTTGGAACTGGGGTACATTCGTTGCTGGAACTATGAGATTGAGTATGCTTGATTTGGACATATTCACTTTAAAGCCTGAAATGGCCTCAAATGTCATGAGGTTGGAGACTACATCAGGGAGTGAGATGACAGGCTGCGAAAGTGTGAAAAGCAGATCGTCCACAGATAGATTGATCTTATGTGTTTGACTCCAAAATGTTTTGCTCTCTATGTCCTTGCCGTACCAAGTAATGGCCGAGGGTTCTACCTCCAAAGCAAATAAGAGGGGTGACAACGGGCATCCCTGCCTTGTACCCCTACGAATGGCAATGGGTCTGTATACTGACCATTGACTCGAATGGCGGCCACCAGAGCGACATACGAAGCCATTGATCTGGAGATCATCTTAGGGCTCCTCCCTATTTTAACTAAGACCACATGCAGAAGAGCCCAGTTGACCCGCTCCAAAGCCTTCTCCGCGTCCAGTGAAAGAAGGCATTCCAGCAACTGGTGTCGGTGTGCCTTTTCCACCAGGTGCGCTACCCACCGAACATTGGCAGCTCCCTGTTGATTAGGTATGAAACCAACCTGATCTGGATCTATCAGGGAAGGCAGATAGCACTCAGCCAGAATCTTAGTGAAAATTTTTGCATCCGTATTTAACAAGGCAATGGGTTAGTAGGAGGAGCAAAGGGCTGGGTCCTTGCCCAGCTTAGGGATGAGCGATAACTCTGCAGTGGCCATAGTGGGAGTACAGCCTGTTTAGTGTGTAAAGGAGTTGAACAGGCTGATCAGATGATCACCCAGTTCAGACAGGAACAGCCTGTAGAAACTGACTGGAATGACATCTGGCCCTGGAGTCTTGCCAAGCGGTAGCGTTTGCAGCGTCAGACATAGCTCCTCCATTGAGAAAGGGGCTTCCAGGATCTCTGCATATTGGGATGGTATGTGCTCCCAGTCACACTGCGCCAGATATGCAGCTATCAGGTCGGGCGGGCCTCCTCACTGTCATACAGAGCCTGATAGTAGCTATGGAATTCTCTCCGCTTATCACACTCCGCGGTCACCCAGTCCCCCATCTTGAGTTTGGCAATATGTGCTTTCACTTGTGCTTGACACAGTCTACGCGCCAGGAGGGTGCCTACTTTGTTGCCCCCTCATAATATTGTTGTTTGAGGGCCAAAAGGTTGCAGTCCGCCTTGTTCGTTCGCTGTGCGTGCAACTGTCCCCGTTACACTGCTAGCAGTCTTTTGAGACGCCGAGTAGGTGCCACCTGGTCCTGCTCCTCTACCATCTTTATTTCTTTGGTCACTTTGTTTTTGACTAAGTGCACCTCACTGCTTTGTGCAATGGCTACCGACGATATTACCCCTGTATGGTGGCCTTACAACTGTCCCACAGTACCGGCAGAGTAACATCCGGCACCGTGTTATGGGTAAAATAGTCAACTATGCCATGACATATCTCTTCTATGTCAACTGGGTCACGAAGCAGTCGTGGTGGTAGACGCCACCATGGGGCGGCCTTATTTCAAGGAGGTGTAGTGGGCCACGTCAGGGCTATATGCGTGTGGGCAAAGAGGGAGATATCGGAGATTTTAGCTGTTTTGAGAGTGTGAAGAAGGGAGTGTGTCATAAACGGATAGTCAATTCTGGAGTAAGAGGTATGCACATGGGAATAAAAAGAGTAGTCCCTAGGGTCCAGATAGACATAACACCAGGCGTCAACAAGGCCTAGGTTCGCTATCTCTCTTTACAGCTGTGCAGACATGGCCTCTGTGCTCTGGTACAAAATTGCATTTCAGTCCATCGCGGGGTCTCAGACCAAATTAAAGTCTCTCCCACTATGATATCCCCCATAACATGACAAAAGTAGGAATCTTGTGAAGCATTGAGGGCATATACGCTAAGTAATGTGAGACTGCTTTACCCTATGGTCAAATGCTGTGTCAAAAAGTGGCCCTCCTTGTCCCTCACTATCTTTGTGTCGGTGGGGCCAAAGCGGGGTGTAGTATTCCCATGTGTAGGTCCAATGGAGTATAAGATATCGTGGGTGTGCCATTCGATGACCATCTACTCTGTTAAGGTGAGTCTCCTGTAGAAAGGCAATATCGGGATCATGGAGGAAGATGTATGCCCAAACCTGTTTGCACTTTGCTGTTAGAGTTGACTGAGGCCACGGACGTTCAGAGAAAGTACCTTCAGTCCCTCGTTAATAAAGGGAGAGGGGGATGATAGCAGCCATTCCAAGCATGTCGACGGATAGTCCCTGGAGGGGCCTCATCCCACCCATGCCATATGTCATGAAGCAGAGCTTCCAGCATAACCCGCCCACAATCATTGTTGTGTACACAGTAGTGCTGAGACCTGTAAAGGAAAAACATTATAACAAACCAAAAAACAGTTGTGGGCCAACTGGGACCAACTCTTGCCTCCGTTTGCCACTGAGACAGGAACCAAGGTGCCTCCATCTCGCCAGAAGAGCCACCTTCACAGGGTGTGTGACGCATGCGGGGCCTGCCCGCAGGGAGGGAACTTCAGATCAGGGGACCGTCCGGGTACCTCCCCGTTCAGCACCGCCATCCTAAATTTCTGATGTCGGCACAATGTCAGTCCAGTTTGTGTGCTGAGGGTGAGTCGAGCCACCATAAAAGACATCCTCGCTAGACAGACTCACTAGTGGAGGGTGCCGGCGACACTTCCTTGTCATGCTATGGAGGCGCTGAATAATGTCCCTCTTCGCTTCCAGGGTGAGCGCTCCCGCCGGGCAGCCACCGGGGCGGTGGGGGTCCAATGTGGACCAGATGGGTTTCAGAGTGTCCCTTGGTACATGCCGGAGTGGGGAGAAAGGTCCCTCCCCATCAGTGGATGACATTCCCAGGAGGTGCTTTGCCTTCACTAGAGAGCAGAGATTGCCGCTTGCCCTCCCAGGTGAATAAGAGAGCAAAGGAATGGCCACATTGGTATTTAATGTCCAAGGCACGCAGTTTGTCTGTTATTGGTTTGAACTCCCATCTTCGCCTCAAGGTTGTTGGTGAGAGATCCTGGATTATTAGATAGTGTGCCCCCCAAAGACCAGGTCTGCTTTATTCCTGCCAGCGCTTAGTATTGCCTCCTTTTCTGTGAAGTAATGGATACGTGTTAAGATGTCCGCGATGCACCTCGGCGGTTTGGAGCAGAGGCTGCACAGTGGGCTCTATTCTAGACAGGTGGATGTCTCTTCACCTCCCCGAATCACCTGTAGGAGTGCTATTGTGAACGCCATAACGTCTGAGCCCTCCTGTCTCTTCGGCACCCCCGAATATGAATATTATTCCAGTAACTGTGATTTTCCAGGTCTTCTTGCTTGGCCTGGAGGTCGATGTGTTGTTCCACCAGGGCTGTGACACACTGCCAGAGCATCTCCTGATCTTCCGACCAGGCATCCACTGTGCGCTCTAAGTCATCCGCTCACTCCCCAATGGCTGAAAAGTCTTTCTTGATGTCTTTGATGCACACCTTGATGTCCGCTCAAGTGAGTCAATCTTAGGCCTGATTTCTTGGAGAAAGTGGTTCATATAGTCATGTGTTATGGGAGCTGCAGTGGGATTGTCTTCAGGTGTTTCTTGGGGTGGAGGGGCCTTATCCATCTCTGTGAGTGCTGCCTTGCCCCAGAAGGATGTCACCTTGCTGGCCTTGTTGGTGTGTGGCATGTTAACGAGGGGTGGTTGCTCCAAGAGGCCTCTAGAGGCGATGTGTCTCCCAAGGCTAGCGGCAATCGGGCAGCTGGCTGCAGAGTCACCAGGGTGAGACCACACCACCACCCGGGTCCGGTCAGGAGGGGAGAGCGTGGTCCCATGACAGGGCCCCCAGAGCAGTGCATTGATAATCGTTGGCTTGTTTACGTGGCTCAATACGCCAGGCCCTCACGCCTTCAACCAGGCCTGCCAGTGAACCAGCCAGTAGGTATTCTCAAGTGCCACTATCCCCAGGAGGGCCACAACAAAGTCCAGGAGCAGCGCACTGCCCCTGGGGGCAACCAGGCATGCAGGAGGGGGCAGCGATATAGGGCACTGCTGCCGCACAGCTCACCTCAAATAGTCTCATGGGTGCTTGTGCACCGCTCTCCCCACATGCAGGCCCAGGGAGAAGAGGCTGCACAGACTCCCCCGTCTGAATGCCGGCAACAGCGCTTGCATTGTCCCCACGGTGTCGCCACAGCACCAGTCCGCTCCAGACGCAGGGCCGCCTAAGTGGGGACTCCCACCGGCAGCGCCGCAGCCATGTACCTGCCTCGGCCCAACAGGAGGACCGCGGAGAGCATCGGGGCCAGTAGCCCGCCTTGTCTGGTGTTGGAGGGGGCATCACACTGGGCCACTCACCCCCCACTGCAGGCTTTCGCTGGGTCTGGACCTCCGAGCCTGGGCTCGGCACCCCTGTAGAATGGCCGGCTGCCCTGCAGTCCATGCCACTGAGTTCAAGATGGCGGCTTCGGGAGCGCTAGGCCGCAGCTCGGAGCCTGCACATTCTGGCCGGGACTGGCTCTCTGCAAGCCTTTAAACCTCCATTGCCACACAGGAAGATTAGTGCAGGTGCCTCCCCCGTCTTGTGCAGCAATTGGGTCGGTCCTGGTGTTGCGGATAGGACTCAGAACGTCACTGGGGCCAGGAGAATCCACACCTCCATTAGTAGCAGTGTAACACCCAAATATAGCAATAAGCAACAGAAAAGTGAACAGTCAAGCTTTGCAAAGGTCCTCTGACTGCACGGCAAGATGTGTTGCTGTGCTTGTAGCAACTTTTGAACTGTTTGAGCTAGAAACAATTTTTTTTGTTAAAATCTGCAGATTATGCAGCAATTTAGGGATTATGTGGCAAATGCGGCAAATGTATAATTATGTGAAAAACACTGCAGCTGCACAATCAAATAATTCCAGTGGCCCTGCATATACGTCGTGCTGCGGCAGCACAATAGATTTAGGCCCAGATCTCTGACTTGGGGTGAATGTTTGACATTGTTCATCAGTCTGTCCATCAATTGTTCTTTTTGCACCTGCGTATACGTCATCATGCTGGAGCCAGCTACACAGTAAAAAAATGGCCATACATGCGAAGACATGGTGATGAATGCACAGAAAATACTTGATTACACGTACACACAAATACTTGATCAAGAAGGGCTGTCCATTTTGGTTCTGTTTCTGTAGATACTAAGGAACATTTACAACAGCCACATTTTTTTCTTGTTGATTATGCTGAGCCTAAACGTTGGCTTTCAAAATCGAGAGCCATTGGCTTTGGCAGTGGCACTGCTGGTTTATTATTAGGACTGGTTTTATGACTCTATTTGTCACCAGCAGAATGACCCGAGTTAGAACAAACTGAAGAAGTTAGTAAATGCTATCATGTTATTCCCCATTGCTATCAGTTCTTCAGCTCTTGACACAGGGCCTGCGTTTGGTGTAGTTTGCCTTCAACTCCTGCACAACAGATATGCTAAAGCGTTCTGGCCAAGTCGAGTCGGCTCTGGAAGGCGAGACAGCTGCAAGCAACAGGCGCCATTTTGTAATTAGCAAGGATGAAACAACCGCCGCTCTCTGATTGGCCTATTTGCTGTGATGATTTATTTAACTATTTTCAGCGTCTTCTTAATATTCCACTGACAATCGTCTTGCAAATGGGTTACGACTCTATCTGAAATTACAGTTTGTAAACCTGTCACACTTCACTGTGCGCCTCGGAATTCCTTTGTCATTGTGTCTTGTTCTATAGTTCAATTCATGCTGCAAAGTTATTGCAATTAAAGGCAGCCAGGCAGCAGGGGCTTTCGAGATGCATGGCAGAGCGCTAACCGGAGCCCAGGGACCGGGGTAAAACTCCTGTCTGTCTCTGCTGCTCTGGGGGTTTCACGCAAGAGCGGTGTGGCGCGTGACTCTTCTTCCGCGGGGTCTTCTGATATTGGGAAGTGGAAAACCGACAGGGCGGGAGCCACTGGCGTAACGAAAACTGAGGGGGCCTCCCTGCACGGTAAGTAGAGGGGCCCCCTCCGTGCTCAATCAGGAGCTCTCTGGCCAGAGTGCAGTGCCGAGGGGGCCCCCTGGAAATTGGGGCCACCCCGCACCGCGGGGGCTGCGGGGGCCTGTGTTACGCCCCGCGGCGGGACTGAGTATGAAAATAAGCTGTGCATTGCTTTATGGGAGTGAGCGAGCCTGACGCTCTGCAAGGGAGCTTTGTGGGGCAGTAGGGGCTCGCACAGGTAAGAGCGGTGGTCGGGGTGGAGGGTGGTGGAAGTCGACAGAGGATGGGATAAGCCGATGCGGCGAGCGCAAAGTAAATGATTTTATTTATTTAATATTACTTATCCCGTCATCTGTCAACTTCCACCACCCCCACCCTGCCCCGCCCCAACCTGCCCCACTGCTCTTACCTGTGGAGCCGCTACTGTGAATGTGGGGGTACTCTCACCAAAAACCGTTTGGAAAAACTAATTGATGACTACAGGATGTGGCCTAACGGCTAGAGCGGTGGACCTCGAAGCTGGGAAACCGGGTTCGAGTCTTGGCAGGGACGCTCAACATCCTGTGATTCTGGGCAAATCACTTAATCTCCCTGTGCCTAACAAAAAATGAATGTGTCCATCTGTAAGGTAACTGGTGCTCATGTAAAGCGCTCTAATTGATACCTCCAGTCTAGTTCTCGCTACATAAAACTCCCAAAAGAATAATAACAACGTGTCAATTGCTAAAACCCTAAACTGAAGAAGAGAAGATACAGCTCACCACATTCCCTTCATTTCAACCAACTCCAAATGAGAAAGAGTCAATGGGTGCCACCCAAGACTTAGCTATTCAATCACATACAACAGCGGTAAAGGAATGGAAGGGCAGTTACATACACCCAAGATATGAAAAGCAGGAAGGCATCACACAGATTAGATTGCACCGCTAGTGACAGTGGAATATTGGAAACACATATTTGACACGATCAAGATTATAAACAGTTCAATATTGTGGATAAACCCCTAGATGCTCACCCCTAACACAGGTCACAATTTACTCTCCCCACCAAAGGGTTCAGTGGCAAACGCCATCCGCATTCATTTATCTGCCCTTCACCTTTGACTAGGCGAGTGATAAGAAAAGGCAAAGATTAATACAAATGCATGATGCACCCTCCCTGCCAGAGCACCTGTGGCCGACCAGACTGTCGTGTCCGCGCTGTTTAGCTGGCATGTCAACCAGAAGATCTGCGGGCAGATTTGAGCGCGGCACAGCGGGCCGTTGAAATAAATGCACGGAGGCTGTGGTGCAGTATATTGGAGCTCACGCGTATGCGCGCCACTGGCGTCACATCCGCGCTGGCTCATTTGTATTATCTTGGTCATGTGACCCCCCCAGACTAAACCATTAACACATAGAGCCTAGGGGCATGCACTCAACTCCACCCCGTACGGCTCCTCACAGTGGGCCTAACCCAGGTCGCCCCTATTACGTCATAGGGGTCGACACTACATTCCTCCCCAAACAGTATCAAAACTATCCCCATTATGGCAACAAAACACACGACAACAATAAATATATATTACTGGAACAGGCTCACATGACATGGTCCTTTAGTCGGCAAGATGGGGCTGGGTTTTTCCGTAGACAGTACTGAGAACCTCCCCGGCCTCGTGATAGGCTGGGCAGACTGAGCTCCATGGTGCCCCCTGGAGTGCACTCACCGGTCGGAGACACCTCAGGATCAGCTCTATACACTGCCGGGCAGTCCACTTCAGTTGTGTCCCACTCATCAGTATCAGGAGACACTGCCCGACCAGACTCAGGTGAGCTCACCTCAAGACGGACGTCTCGGGCTGGATGAAAAGTCTTGAAAAAGGACACATTCCTTGTGATGGTTTCCACACCCCTCTGGGCCGTGACCCTAGTGCCATTCATATGGGTGACAGTCCATGGCACCTTTTCATACCCAGGCCAAACTTGCTGTTGACAACTCGATTTTTTAGAAGAACAGAATCACCCACTTTGAGACTAAGCAGTCGTGATCGCCGCCGCTGGCTGACATGATCGTTTCGATGTTGACGACGTGTTTGAATCTGCAGTTCATTCGGTGACTCTGGACGCCACTTTGGATGATGGGGAATAGAGTCTGCAACCACCCGTCCCATGGAGAGATGCCCTGGAGCCACTCCGGTCGTGGAGTGTGGCGTTTGTCGGTACACTCTGGGGAATGAGAAAATGGACAGTTCCAAGGACTGTTGACAGTCATGGGCAATGCGGGTGACTTTGTTTAGTGTGCTCATAAACCTTTCTGCTTCACCATTCGCATGCGGCCATCATGGGTTTATCTTTTTGTGGGTGATGCCTAGAGACGCCAGGTAATTGGCTATTTTGTGTCCCTGGAACGGAGGACCGTTGTCGGTCCGTATCTCTTGTATGAGGCAATGAGTGGCCATCACTTTCTCCATCTTTGGGATAACCTCGCTCGTCATCAGCGATTGCAATATTTCCACCTCAGGATATTTTGAGTGGTCATCGATCAGCACAAAGGTGTGTCGCCCATCCAGAAGACTCCCAAAGTCTAAACTGACGCACGTCCATGGGCAGTCAGGTCGAGGTTCCGTGATTGTTGGAGCTGGTGAGCTATTTTCCCCGGTGGCCTGGCACCATTGGCATGACCTCACCGCCTCCTCTACTTTCTCGTCCATCAGGGGAAACTACACTTTTGTCCTCAGGCGGGTCTTGGTTTTCACCATTCCTTGGTGACCCACACGCGCCAGTTGGATCACCTGGTTGGTCAGGGCCGAGGGTATCACCAGGCGGTGACCTCGAAGTAGGCATCCCGTGGAATCCTCATTGAGCTCCTGCCGGACATTGTACAGACTTTCCATGATCCTTCTCGCCTCTGTACTGAGGACTTTCCAGCCACTCCTCGCACTTTGCCACCGGCCATGCTTCAGGATCTCTAGTGCCAGCTGGATGCATTCATCCCGTCTGGTTTCTTCCCCTAACACTTTCATGGACAAGGGGATGGGGCACGTTCTGGCCGTAATGTATCGGACATATTCTTCAGTGTCCTCTGGGTCATCCTCCTCTTCCGGGGTAGCTGCCCTGGGGTGACGGGAGAGATAGTCAGCCGGGTTCTGCACTCCTGGATGATATTCCACACGGCAATTGTACCCTTGCAGCTGCAGCATCCACTTTTCTATGCGTGGGGGCAGTTTGGAGGCGGTTCCAGCAAATAGTGACAGAAGCGGCTTATGGTCAGTGGCCACAATGAAAGGGTGTCCATATACGTACAAATGGAAGTGGCGACATCCCCAGTGGATGGCTATAGCTTCTTTTTCTATTTGGGAATATCGCTGCTCGGTGTCTGTCAATGACCGACTAGCGAAAGCCACCGGGGCCCAGTCTTCCTCTGCCTTACTCCGCTGCAGTAAGACTGCTCCAAGACCCTTTGGTCCTGCATCGACTGCAACCATGGTCAGCTTCCTAGGGTCAAAGAAAGCCAGGGTTGTGTTGGCAGACAGGGCATCCTTAACCGCTTGGAACTCTGTTTCCTGCTCATGATCCCAGACCCAGGGGACAGAGCCTTTGGTAAGTTTTCGGCCCGGCTGGGTGAGGGTGGTCAGGTCCTGGATAAATTGGCCACAATAGTTGACCATGCCCAGGAAGCTTCGTACTTCGGTGACGCTGGTGGGGGCAGGGGCCAACTTGATGTCACGCACCTTGTCCGGATCGGGATTCACACCAGAGGCTGAGAATACGTAGCCAAAAAATTGGATTTGTTGTTTGAGGAATTCACACTTGTCTCAATGGAGAGTGAGACCAGATTCCTGTATCCTCTGAAGTACTTGAGTCAGCCTGGCATTGTGTTCCGCGATGGTCCTAGCGTAGATGAGAATGTCATCACTGACATTCACCACCCCGGGAAGATCCATCAGCAGCTCATGGATGACATTCTGAAAGACTTCCGCTGCGCTTGACACTCCAAAACTCAGGCGAGTGTACCTCCTCAGGCCAACGTGGGTGGAAAAGGTCGTGATGTAGCGTGACTCTTTATCCAGCACTAACTGGTGATATCCCGACCGAAGGTCAAGCTTAGAGAACCAGCACGCTCCGCTCAGTTCTCCAATCAGGTCATCAATCGTGGGAGTGAGGTGTCTTTCTCTTTTTATTGCTGCATTAGGTAGCCTCATGTCCACGTTGATCCGCACCTCACCCGGTTGCTTGGGCTTCCGAGTGACCACGATAGGTGACACCCAGGGCGTGGGACCTGTTACCTCCTCGATGATGCCAGCTGCTTCCAACTTGGATAGTTCCTTCTCCACCAGTGGCCTCAGGTGAAAGCAACGCGCCTGTGGTGTAGGGCGACTGGCTGAACCGTAGGGTCAATGTGTAGATGTACTTCTTTTCCTCGCAACTTCCCAATCCCATTGAATACATCTGGGAATTCGGCTAGGATGTGTCGTACTGTCTCTTGGTGAATCCCAAAAGCGAATGTCACCACACCTAGATCTTCGGCGGCCCGGCAGCCTAACAGCATGCCCTGTCCATCTTCTGCTACGTAGACCTGTGACCTTATGACTTTGGAGCAATGCGAGATCGTCGCCTTGAATTTTCCGTGCATCACCAGGGGTTTGTCTTGTCCATACGCAAAGACTTTGATCGCCGTGGTGTCCAGCACTGGAGCCGGCTTCATTATCTTGTAGAGTACCAAGGACATGATGTGGATGGTGGCCCCTGTATCTATGACGCCGGTGATGTCCTGCTCTTCCACCCGTATTTGACATTGCGGCAGCCGGCGAGACATCTGAGTCACTCTTCCAATCATATACGCGGTATGGACCACTTGCTCATCTCTGTCATCATCGTCCATTTCACTATTCCCACTTGGTGCTTCTGGCATGAGGTTGACAGCTTGCCGGGGTCGTCTGTTCTTTCGCGACTGGCACACTTGTTCAAAATGATTGAACTTGCCACACCCGGTGCACTTCTTTCCTCATGCCGGACAGTCCAGTGCCCGGTGTGGGCTTCCACCACATTACCCGCAGCTTGTGGGCTTCCCCGACTCTTTCCGGCTTGATGTTGCCGCTGGGCGTGTTATTACCTCGTTGACGGATTCAACCTTTACCAGTGCATGTAGTGCCGCCTCCATGTAGGCTGCTCAGGCCCGCGACAGTTCCTTGGTTCACCCTAGGGTTAGGATGTCGGCGAGGGACTTCCCCGATTCCTCCAGTATTCTCTCCCTGAATTTTGCGGACGCGCACCCTTGTATGATTTGGCCTCTAATTTCTTCTACCTCATCTGCGAACCCACAGGTGCTTGCTAAGTCCTTGAGCCGGGCGTGAAATGTGTCAATAGACTCATCTGCCTGTTGGCGCGCCTGCCGGAATACAAAGCGTTCGTAGCCTTGATTCGCCATTGGCTCAAAATGCGCCGACAGGGCACCAATTAGTGTGAGGTGAGTTTTTGAGGCTGGCTCATGCAGTGATTTGGCGATCCTATAGATGTCTTTCCCCCCTAAGTGAAGGAGCATGGCCCTCTTCTGGTCATCTTGCACCCCTGTTGTTCAAAGAACAGAAGCAGCCTCTCCACCCACTCAATCCATTTGGGTGCTTGGGCGGAGGGAGGGCCCTCCACTATGAAGGGTTCAATGGGTGGAATTGCAGACATGGTGCAGGCAAACTGTGAAGGTAGACAGATGATCTCTCACACTATCACTGCACCAGCGCAAAAGGAGGAGCTGCTCTATCTTCTTGTGGAGGTATACTATCAGGGCCTGTCCTCTCTGCAACTGGCAGCCTGCCTCTGGCTCCAGTGTGAGGAATAGCCACATGTACTAGTCTCTCTGGGCCCAGTGTCCTTCGTAGAGGCTCACCTTGATGTAGTCTGCTGGCACACTGACAGTGGGGTCGTGCACCTCCCCCCACTTCCTGGGCAGCGTTCCAGGGGCTTTCTGCCACGAGGTGTCCCCAGCTGTCACCAGGGATCAATGAGCCGGTTACTGGCTCCGCCGGCACAGGGAGCGGGTCTCGTCGCAAGCAGGGACTCACCGCTGCGTTTTCCTTGCTTTGGTTTCTTTTTTTTTTTTTTTAGTCAGGGGCCGACGCACAACCGCGCGCTCCCGCTCTGAGGCACGAGCACTGCGTGCGTTGAGGCAGCACTGCGGCCGCCACGGAGCAAATGTGGGATGCGGCCGCCCACCACTCGTCGCCAATGTCGTGTCCGCGCTGTTTAGCTGGCAGCGGGCACGTCAACCAGAAGATCTGCGGGCAGATTTGAGCGCGGCACAGCGGGCCGTTGAAATAAATGCACGGAGGCTGTGGTGCAGTATATTGGAGCTCACGCGTATGCGCGCCACTGGCATCACATCTGCGCTGGCTCATTTGTATTATCTTGGTCATGTGACCCCCCCAGACTAAACCATTAACATATAGAGCCTCGGGGCATGCACTCAACTCCACCCCGTACGGCTCCTCACAGTGGGCCTAACCCAGGTCGCCCCTATTACGTCATAGGGGTCGACACTACATTCCTCCCCAAACAGTGTCAAAACTATCCCCATTATGGCAACAAAACACACAACAACAATAAATATATATTACTGGAACAGGCTCACATGACATGGTCCTATAGCCGGCAAGATGGGGCTGGGTTTTTCCGCAGACAGTACTGAGAACCTCCCCGGCCTCGTGATAGGCTGGGCAGACTGAGCTCCATGGTGCCCCCTGGAGTGCACTCACCGGTCGGAGACACCTCAGGATCAGCTCTATCCACTGCCGGGCAGTCCACTTCAGTTGTGTCCCACTCATCAGTATCAGGAGACACTGCCCGACCAGACTCAGGTGAGCTCACCTCAAGAGGGACGTCTCGGGCTGGATGAAAAGTCTTGAAAAAGGACACATTCCTTGTGACGGTTTCCACACCCCTCTGGGCCGTGACCCTAGTGCCATTCATATGGGTGACAGTCCATGGCACCTTTTCATACCCAGGCCAAACTTGCTGTTGACAACTCGATTTATTAGAAGAACAGAATCACCCACTTTGAGACTAAGCTGTCGTGATCGCCGCCGCTGGCTGACATGATCGTTTCGATGTTGACGACGTGTTTGAATCTGCAGTTCATTCGGTGACTCTGGACGCCACTTCGGATGATGGGGAATAGAGTCTGCAACCACCCGTCCCATGGAGAGATGCCCTGGAGCCACTCCGGTCGTGGAGTGTGGCGTTTGTCGGTACACTCTGGGGAATGAGAAAATGGCCAGTTCCAAGGACTGTTGACAGTCATGGGCAATGGGGGTGACTTTGTTTAGTGTGCGCATAAACCTTTCTGCTTCACCATTCGCATGCAGCCATCGTGGGGTTATCTTTTTGTGGGTGATGCCTAGAGACGCCAGGTAATTGGCTATTTCGTGTCCCTGGAACGGAGGACCGTTGTTGGTCCGTATCTCTTGTATGAGGCAATGAGTGGCCATCACTTTCTCCAACTTTGGGATAACCTCGCTCGTCATCAGCGATTGCAATATTTCCACCTCAGGATATTTTGAGTGGTCATCGATCAGCACAAAGGTGTGTCGCCCATCCAGAAGACTCCCAAAGTCTAAACTGACGCACGTCCATGGGCAGTCAGGTCGAGGTTCCGTGATTGTTGGAGCTGGTGAGCTATTTTCCCCAGTGGCCTGGCACCATTGGCATGACCTCACCGCCTCCTCTACTTTCTCGTCCATCAGGGGAAACTACACTTTTGTCCTCAGGCGGGTCTTGGTTTTCACCATTCCTTGGTGACCCACACGCGCCAGTTGGATCACCTGGTTGGTCAGGGCCGAGGGTATCACCAGGCGGTGACCTCGAAGTAGGCATCCCGTGGAATCCTCATTGAGCTCCTGCCGGACATTGTACAGACTTTCCATGATCCTTCTCGCCTCTGTAGTGAGGACTTTCCAGCCACTCCTCGCACTTTGCCACCGGCCATGCTTCAGGATCTCTAGTGCCAGCTGGATGCATTCATCCCGTCTGGTTTCTTCCCCTAACACTTTCATGGACAAGGGGATGGGGCACGATCTGGCCGTAATGTATCGGACATATTCTTCAGTGTCCTCTGGGTCTTCCTCCTCTTCCGGGGTAGCTGCCCTGGGGTGACGGGAGAGATAGTCAGCCGGGTTCTGCACTCCTGGATGATATTCCACACGGCAATTGTACCCTTGCAGCTGCAGCATCCACTTTTCTATGCGTGGGGGCGGTTTGGAGGCGGTTCCAGCAAATAGTGACAGAAGCGGCTTATGGTCAGTGGCCACAATGAAAGGGTGTCCATATACGTACAAATGGAAGCGGCGACATCCCCAGTGGATGGCTATAGCTTCTTTTTCTATTTGGGAATATCGCTGCTCGGTGTCTGTCAATGACCGACTAGCGAAAGCCACCGGGGCCCAGTCTTCCTCTGCCTTACTCCGCTGCAGTAAGACCGCTCCAAGACCCTTTGGTCCTGCATCGACTGCAACCATGGTCAGCTTCCTAGGGTCAAAGAAAGCCAGGGTTGTGTTGGCAGACAGGGCATCCTTAACCGCTTGGAACTCTGTTTCCTGCTCATGATCCCAGACCCAGGGGACAGAGCCTTTGGTAAGTTTTCGGACCGGCTGGGTGAGGGTGGTCAGGTCCTGGATAAATCGGCCACAATAGTTGACCATGCCCAGGAAGCTTCGTACTTCGGTGACGCTGGTGGGGGCAGGGGCCAACTTGATGTCACGCACCTTGTCCAGATCCACACCTGAGGCTGAGAATACGTAGCCAAAAAATTGGATTTGTTGTTTGAGGAATTCACACTTGTCTCAATGGAGAGTGAGACCAGATTCCTGTATCCTCTGAAGTACTTGCGTCAGCCTGGCATTGTGTTCTGCGATGGTCCTAGCGTAGATGAGAATGTCATCACTGACATTCACCACCCCGGGAAGATCCATCAGCAGCTCATGGATGACATTCTGAAAGACTTCCGCTGCGCTTGACACTCCAAAACTCAGGCGAGTGTACCTCCTCAGGCCAACGTGGGTGGAAAAGGTCGCGATGTAGCATGACTCTTAACCAGCACCAACTGGTGATATCCCGACCGAAGGTCAAGCTTAGAGAACCAGCACGCTCCGCTCAGTTCTCCAATCAGGTCATCAATCGTGGGAGTGAGGTGTCTTTCTCTTTTTATTGCTGCATTAGGTAGCCTCATGTCCACGTTGATCCGCACCTCACCCAGTTGCTTGGGCTTCCGAGTGACCACGATAGGTGTCACCCAGGGCGTGGGACCTGTTACCTCCTCGATGATGCCAGCTGCTTCCAACTTGGATAGTTCCTTCTCCACCAGTGGCCTCAGGTGAAAGCAACGCGCCTGTGGCGTAGGGCGACTGGCTGAACCGTAGGGTCAATGTGTAGATGTACTTCTTTTCCTCGCAACTTCCCAATCCCATTGAATACATCTGGGAATTCGGCTAGGATGTGTCGTACTGTCTCTTGGTGAATCCCAAAAGCGAATGTCACCACACCTAGATCTTCGGCGGCCCGGCAGCCTAACAGCATGCCCTGTCCATCTTCTGCTACGTAGACCTGTGACCTTATGACTTTGGAGCAATGCGAGATCGTCGCCTTGAATTTTCCGCGCATCACCAGGGGTTTGTCTTGTCCATACGCAAAGACTTTGATCGCCGTGGTGTCCAGCACTGGAGCCGGCTTCATTATCTTGTAGAGTACCAAGGACATGATGTTGATGGTGGCCCCTGTATCTATGACGGCGGTGATGTCCTGCTCTTCCACCCGTATTTGACATTGCGGCAGCCGGCGAGACATCTGAGTCGCTCTTCCAATCATATACACGGTATGGACCACTTGCTCATCTCTGTCATGATCGTCCATTTCACTATTCCCACTTGGTGCTTCTGGGATGAGGTTGACAGCTGGCCGGGGTCGTCTGTTCTTTCGCGACTGGCACACTTGTTCAAAATGATTGAACTTGCCACACCCGGTGCACTTCTTTCCTCATGCCGGACAGTCCAGTGCCCGGTGTGGGCTTCCACCACATTACCCGCAGCTTGTGGGCTACCCCGACTCTTTCCGGCTTGATGTTGCAGCTGGGCGTGTTATTACCGCGTTGACGGATTCTACCTTTACCAGTGCATGTAGTGCCGCCTCCATGTGGGCTGCTGAGGCCTGCGACAGTTCCTTGGTTCACCCTAGGGTTAGGATGTCAGCCAGGGACTTCCCCGATTCCTCCAGTATTCTCTCCCTGAATTTTGCGGACGCGCAGCCTTGTATGATTTGGCCTCTAATTTCTTCTACCTCATCTGCGAACCCACAGGTGCTTTCTAAGTCCTTGAGCCGGGCGTGAAATGTGTCAATAGACTCATCTGCCTGTTGGCGCGCCTGCCGGAATACAAAGCGTTCGTAGCCTTGATTCGCCATTGGCTCAAAATGCGCCGACAGGGCACCAATTAGTGTGAGGTGAGTTTTTGAGGCTGGCTCATGCAGTGATTTGGCGATCCTATAGATGTCTTTCCCCCCTAAGTGAAGGAGCATGGCCCTCTTCTGGTCATCTTGCACTCCTGTTGTTCAAAGAACAGAAGCAGCCTCTCCACCCACTCCTTCCATTTGGGTGCTTGGGCGGAGGGAGGGCCCTCCACTATGAAGGGTTCAATGGGTGGAATTGCAGACATGGTGCAGGCAAACTGTGAAGGTAGATAGATGATCTCTCACACTCTCACTGCACCAGCGCTAAAGGAGGAGCTGCTCTATCTTCTTGTGGAGGTATACTATCAGGGCCTGTCCTCTCTGCAACTGGCAGCCTGCCTCTGGCTCCAGTGTGAGGAATAGCCACATGTACTAGTCTCTCTGGGCCCAGTGTCCTTCGTGGAGGCTCACCTTGATGTAGTCTGCTGGCACACTGACAGTGGGGTCGTGCACCTCCCCCCACTTCCTGGGCAGCGTTCCAGGGGCTTTCTGCAACGAGGTGTCCCCAGCCGTCACCAGGGATCAGTGAGCCGGTTACTGGCTCCGCCGGCACAGGGAGCAGGTCTCGTCGCAAGCAGGGACTCACCGCTGCGTTTTCCTTGCTTTGGTTTCTTTTTTGGTTTTTTTAGTCAGGGGCCGACGCGCAGCCGCGCGCTCCCGCTCTGAGGCACGAGCACTGCGTGTGTTGAGGCAGCACTGTGGCCGCCACGGAGCAAATGTGGGATGCGGCCGCCCACCACTCGTCGCCAATGTCGTGTCCACGCTGTTTAGCTGGCAGCGGGCACGTCAACCAGAAGATCTGCGGGAAGATTTGAGCGCGGCTCAGCGGGCCATTGAAATAAATGCACAGAGGCTGTGGTGCAGTATATTGGAGCTCACGCGTATGCGCGCCACTGGCGTCACATCCGCGCTGGCTCATTTTTATTATCTTGGTCATGTGACTCCCCAGACTAAACCATTAACACATAGAGCCTCGGGGTATGCACTCAACTCCACCCCGTATGGCTCCTCACAATGGGCCTAACCCAGGTCGCCCCTATTACGTCATAGGGGTCGACACTACACAGACATGTAAATATGTAACCAACACTCTGTGTAACTGTAGTAGTCTTCTCACCTCAATCATGTTACCTGTAATGTCTGATCTAATATACTTTGCTCTATTGTAAAGCGCTCTGACACCTCTGGGTAAAATACGCACTATATAAAATCGCATAAATAAATAATTCTTCCCAGGCAGCACAGGGTAGAGTTAAAAGGTCCAGGTCGGTCCCCCCTCCAGCAAATGCGCAGAAAGTCATTACGCCGTCCAGGGGCCAAACCATAACTGTATCCAAATAACTCGGGTAGCCCCTTTTTCTTCTGCAAAACTTTCCACTCCTTTTGCTCCCAGTGAGGGTGGGCGCGATGTTTTGTCGAGCAGCCCCCAGCCTCAGGATCAGGCTGTCTGGAGTCGTCTTGAGCAGCGTTCATCGCATGGGACCGGAGAACAAAGAGGCTGCTCCTTAATCCCGACTGTATTTTAAGCCCCCGTCGAGGCACCCCGGATGACTGGGAGAGTGGGGGTGCCCTGGTGCCTGGCATCTAATCCAATCCTGCCTGTGGTGCGACTAATGACGACCCTCTGCTGCATGCATGGGTCTCCACCCCAGGACCGAGGAAGCATTCCCCACCCAGCACTCTCAAAATGTGTTGGTCAAAAAGTTATGGCCAAATTCAGACACAGATATAGTTGATACATGGGATGAGGTTTTTGTTTCACGTCACCAGGGAAACGGAACCAGGCAAATCAATGGATGTGAGTAACTCAGACTCCAATAAAGCTTTTATTACCATCTTACAGATTAGCTCCGCAAACAAGTTCATCAACATTAGAGTGGAAGGTTCTCATAGCTGAAGTCCATTAGATAGGAGAGGACGTCACTTGTGGTGTATCACAGGTGCAATGCTTAATTTGTAAAAAAACAACAAAAAATTACAAATTCAAATTAAAAAAAAAGTCTGTACATGGTCCAATATTCTTTTTCGGTACCTGTTGACACTGCTGCCGAATACAAAGGCTGTCAGATGCCAAAGCTGCAAAGTTTTGATTCTACCACATGCCTACTACATGCCTCTTTTTTCCTCCACCCTACGCTTCCTGTTGCTTTTTCTTGCTCTTCAATCAGGGCTCGAGTCGGGGTACCACGCGGGTGGACGGCGTCCCCCCACTTATTTTACCGGGAGCTCGATAACTGGAGCAAATGGAGCCACACATTCACTCTTTGGCCTCTCTGGGGTGAGATCGGAGCGGGAACGCTGCTCACGCGCTGGCTTCTCTGATGCAATCGCATCTAAGGGGTGAGCGAGGGGAGGCAATGAGTCTGATGGTGCAAGCCACCTTTCGTGACGTCACTTCCTGTCGTGACGTCAGCGTCCCCCACTTCTTTTTTTAGGACTTGTGCCCTGTCTTCAATGTTCCTTTACATCCCTGTTTTCTCTCTTTGTCACTATTTTCCCTTCTCTGCCGTTGTCCCTCTTGCTTTGACGCAAAGTCTTATGATGAAAATTAAGGGCCAGTCTCCAGGAATGAGTGATGGAGCCTGCAGCTGCTACCACAGGCATACATTAAGCAGTGACCATATCTGAAGCATCGTTGTGCAGTTCTCACAATACACTCGAAAATAATACTGCAGGAAGCTGGAAACGTGCGTAGTCTGTTTGGAGCCTCAGGTTCATATCACAATTTTTGAGTCCAAAATGGAGTTGCCCAGGAGGTGCCATCTGTGGATGAAGGCAGATAAGTGCCAACTTATGCACGCAAGTCATAGAAATTCTGAAGAGTGATATCATCTGGGGGTGGGGTATGGAAGTCATCAAAGAGGACATAAATCTTATAGCAATCAAACGGGATAACCATAAAAGGATCCATATGGATAGATACCTATAGTAGAGAGCGTGTAGGTGTGGTATCAGTGTGCACATCACTGGTGTGGTGGCCTTATCTGGAATGTTGAGTTTATTTGTAAAGGCCATGCTTCCTGGCAGTTGAAACAAGACCCTCTAACCTTCTTGGACTGGCTGGTACAATATTTAATTTTCCCTGCCATACATACTGGGGTTCTGTGCCCTTCCCTTGTGTACCTGTTTTGGGATTCCTAGGGCGCCTGGGAAGTAGATTGGTTCTTCTTCTTTCAACCTGTTCATTTCTCTTCTGAGGAAGAAAAATATAGAGGTGGCCCAGAAGAGAGGCAGCACAGGCTGTGGGTAGGCAGAGAGAGTAAATTCCACTCAAAAAGGAGGAAGTATCGAAGGGTACTTGTACAGAGAATAGCAAGTAATACAAATGTAAACAATTTCAAAACATGATGGAATCAGAGCACAAACTCCATGCATCACTCTCGAAGAAGAAGTATGAATACTTATTTCATCACTCTGGTTCTAATTTCTCCATTTCCTATTAGCAAGATGTGTTGCGTTGAAGCAAAGATATAATTAGCGCATATGATGCTTCTTTATATATTTACGTTTTACCATCAATTGATTGCACTCTGCCCTTCTTCACCCTCGCACTCGACAGATGAGTCAATGTGACTAGATGGGTGGATGATTGGTCATAGCTCTGCTGTCATGATGCTGCACTGCTGCAGAATGTGTGGCAAGCAGTTGATATTTGCAATACTACTACTAGGACAGAGGACAAAAGGACAAAAACATGGCATCCTGTTACTATGGCACACATAGGGCCCCATTCAGGATGCCAAGGAGTTGTACCCTGTATCTCCACCCTGATGGAACTACCAATGTTCTCAACATCGGTAACGCTGGGAGGGCAGTGTTACAGTGTATTAAGGGTGGTATCTTGAGGGACATCTTAGAAATTAAAAATTACTGTGGAATCAGGAATTCTGGTCCTGAATCCCATCCTTATTCCCCTCCCCCTGTAATTCACCCGGAGGCAGGTGGAGTCTCTTTAAAAAACACCAGGGGCCGTATTATAGAAGTGCCCCGGGGGCGCAACTAGTGTTTGTGCCCGCTTTGCGCGCCCCCGGGGCATTTTGGTATTACAGAAGGTGCTGAAGATGCTTGTGCATCCATTCTGTAATACTGATAGCACTGGTGTAAATAAAGCGCCAGCGCTATCATCAGAGGGCGTTCCCTCATCCGCATGGGGGCGTGGCATCATGCAAATGAGGGAATCCCTTTGCCTCTGCGTCCGCGCCATATTACAGATGCTGGTGCAGAGGCAAAGAAGCTCTTAGGAGATGCACTGTCAATGCGCAGTCTGATTGCAGGCCTCTGGCAGGGGAAAGGGGGTCCCATGGACTCCCCAGACATCCCCTTGCAGGTGGGTGCAGTCACTCACTGCACCCGTCTGCAAGGGAATCTCTAATCCCCCTGTAAAAGTGAGACAGGTTGCCGCCTGCACTGTAAAAACACGGAGCGGCTGCTTTAAAGCCACTCCGTATTTCACGTGAATGCAGCGCAGTGCGAGTTCGTGTCTGTCCTGGGGGCAGCGCATTCACACTAATACAGCGCATTTTTCTTGACTGCGCCGAGAGCACATTTTAACAGGTGCGCCAGGCACAATCAAGGAAAGTGCGCCCCAGATCCGCAGAACTAAGACAGATCTCATAACTGGGGGGTGTGTATCAGAGGATTCAAACCAAAACTTGCTCTGCCAATGTGAGCAGCAGCAAAGAAGAAAAACACGGCCACAGACCAAAAAGTGGGTTATTTACATTCCTATTTTGGCAGGACTCAACACTAGCTACAGAAAACAGATGCTGTGGCTGAATTAATTGCTACAACTCTGCCCACGTGACTCAAGCAGGCTTCCATCTTGTGGCAGACACTATTCAGGTTTCAAGAAACAAACATGAGCCAGCCATCCCGGCCAGGAACATGTGCCAAGGTGTGCCTTCTTCCAGCACTAGGAACACTGCTGTTTCAGTGAATTATTCAGAGTCTTATTTCTTCAAGTCATTGCTTGAAGCAATGAAATCTGCACAGATGTTCTTGGCTATTCAAAAGGCAATCAGGGCTGTGCAGTGGTATGTTTGACAATAAAGGTCAGGCAGTCTCAGTGAATCCTCTTTGTTGTTTACTTTTCTCTGTTTTGCATAAACACACTGAGAAAACAAATGTATTTTTCTAAAAACAAGCAAGGACTTCTTTAACTAAAACAGGGATTAAGTACCATATGAAGAGTTTATGCTTGCGCATAATAATAATAATATAATAATACAGTCATTTATTGAGCGCGAACAGCTACCTCCTAGGAGGTGTCCCGGCGCTAGAAGCGATAAGTGACATACGGGAGGCAGGCATGATCAAGACACTACAAATTAAGCCTGGTTAAAGAGCCAGGTTTTAACTGCCTTCCTAAATTGTGTTTCGGAAGAGATCTGACGCAAGGAGTTAGGAAGGGAATTCCACAGCTTGGACGCTCCAAACATAAAGGATCTACCACCAAGCCGGATTTTCTTCACTCGTGGAGTGCAAAGAAGTTTCTGGGAGCAGGATCTCACAGCACGCGACTGCGTGTAGACACCCAGCCTCTGTTTCAGATACGAAGGGCACGATCCGTGAAAAGCCCAAAATGCGAGGGTCAAGGCCTTGAATTTGATTCTCTTGGCTACTGGAAGCCAATGTAGTTCTCTAATATGTGGAGAGATGTGTTGCCGAAAAGGGACACGTTTGATTACTCTCGCAGCCGCATTTTGGACCATTTGGAGTTTCTTAACCAGGTAGGCCGGTAAACCGATATAAAGGCCGTTTGCGTAGTCTAGGCGGGCAGTTACTGTGGCGTGGACTACGGTCCTGCGACAGCTCTCAGGCAGCAGATGTATACATTTTCGCAGGTTTCTCAGGCTACTGAAGCAGGCAGCTGTGACCTGCTGAATTTGGGCAGAGAAGGATAAATCCACCTGCCATTTTACACCCAGATTTTTAACATGTCCCGCTGGTACAGGTGGCGAACCCATTTCCTCAGGCCACCACAGGTCTGCGGCTGGAGGCTGGGTTTTGCCGAAGAACACCACTTCAGTTTTATCGGCATTCAATTTGAGTTTGTTGTTATTCATCCAGCCTGTTATATCTTTTAAGCAGCCTTTAAAGCACTTAAAAGAGTCTTCGGTTTGATCCTTGAACGGGAAGACCAGCTGGGTGTCGTCGGCGTAGGAAATTGCCTTCACTCCCCAGTTGGCTATCAGAGTAAATAGGGGGGCCAGGTATATGTTGAACAGTAGCGGACTTAGGGCCGACCCCTGTGGCACCCCGCACCATAAATGCTTGCGGGTGGACTGATACGGTTGTAGGGCCACCCTTTGAGTACGCAAGTGGAGAAAAGACTTCAGCCAGGCCAGGGCTGTGCCATTAACCCCGCTGTCCAGAAGACGTTGCGTCAGTATAGAGTGATCCACAGTATCGAATGCTGCAGAGAGATCCAGGAGCACCAGCATGGCCGATGCCCCTGAATCCAATGCCATTCTGATTGAATCAGCTACCTCTAATAGCGCCGTCTCTGTGCTAAACCCAGCTCGGAAACTGAATTGGGTATAGTGCAGGATATTGTGGCTTTCGATGAAATTGGCCAATTGCCGCTGCACTACGTTTTCCAGCATTTTTGCTGGGGCTGGCAACAGAGAAATAGGTCTATAATTGTTCAGTTCCCCTGAATCTATATTGGGTTTCTTTTTAAGGGGACGTAGAGTGGCATGCTTCCAGAGATTAGGGAAAATGCCAGAGGAAAGGGAAGTGTTCCAGATTTTGGACAGCGCATTGCTCGTGGAAGTTGCCAACTCTTTCCAAAGTTTGGGGGGGGCACGGATCTTCCGGCGAGCCCGACTTACAGCCCTGGATCACAATCAGAGCTTCCTTCTGAGAGATAGGGGTGAATTCAGAGAGGAGGGGCAAGGGTGTTTTCCTATCTACCACGTCGGATTTAATCGTAGTCGTTGTATCAGAAAAGGAATTATAGACCTTACTGATTTTATCATCGAAAAAATTTGAGATTCTCTCGCACAGTGCCAAAGACGGCTGGGCGTCGATGACCAGCTCGCGGGGTTTGAGGAAAGAGTTGACCACCTTAAAGATAGCCTTGCCCGGTTTGTCAGAGGTGTCAATACACTTGGCAATGTGATCTCTCCTTGCCTTCTTCATGAGTTTATGCATAACCTTCAAAGATTTCTTATATGTCATTTTGGCGGAGGTATCATACTCCATCCTCCATTGTCGTTCCAAGCGCTTACACTTGCTTTTCAAAGCCCTAAGCGACTCGGAAAACCATGGGGGCTGAGGGAGATTTCCTCATGGATTTTGTAACTCTGGCTGGTGCCGTAGATTCTACTGCAGTGGCAATCCAGTTATGTAGGGCCAGAGTATCTATATTAGGGTCTAGCGATAGAGACGGATGGCTGGCTAACAGAATAGGGCTTAAGCATTCGGCTGTCAGCTTCTTCCAGTTTCTCTTTAGAAAGTACCTGGCACTCTAAGGCAAGTCGGGTTTTGCCAGATTAAAAGAAAAAGGGATGAGAAAATGGTCTGACCAAACCACCTGGTTTGGCATTTCCGTTCTCATTGACGAGATATTCGAAAATATCAGGTCAAGGGTGTGCCCTGCTTTATGGGTAGGGGATTTCACAAGTTGAGACCATCTGCATCGCTTGAACACAAGTGAGATCGTTTACATGCAGATTAAAATCCCCTAATGCAGTGAAATTAGAGGATAAAAGGGATTTCTGTGCAATGAAATTACATAATTCCAGGTGTATATTGGGTGGGCAGTCGGGAGGCCTATATACCAACGGGCCAGAGAAAGAGGATCTGGGGCCAGTCTTAATGCAAAAATGTAGGCCCTCGACCATGCCCATATTCACTAATACTGAGGAGGCTATGTCCCAGGAGTCCTTGAAAATGATCGCTACCCCCCTCCTCTTTTGTCTCCTGCCCTATTAGCACAACATATTTTAAACACAGAAGGCATAGCTAATGCCACTGCTGCAAGGGAATCATCCTTCAGCCAAGTTTCAGTTAAAAACATGACCTCCAACTCATTTTCTGCCAATAACAGCCACAGGTCCTCTGCATGTTTTGATAAGGATCTGCAATTTATTAGGCATGCCCTAATCAGATCACTCGACTCTCTCTGCTCACTTTTATCATCCCTTTGGACTTGGACTCCTAGCACCCAGTTACAGTCGGTACACAGACTGAGAGGGGTGGCTGTCATCAGATCACACCTGTGGGGCTTAGGACAGGTAGTAGCATTAAGGGCCAGGAGATCGGCTCTAGACCATTGAATTACCTTGCTTTTCTGCAAACGGGCAGCGTGGCTGACGCTGGCCGCGATCCAGGCGCAGACGGGCTTGCCTTTGGTGCGCCGGCGGCGCGCCCGCTGCGCGGCCGGGCTGTCATGCTGTTTAAATAAAACCCCTGGTAGCGGAAGTGAGGGAAAAATGGCGGAGCCACGTCCCTCCACTCAATCATCACCAGCTGTGGTGGAACGGGACCGGCGGGGGAAGAAGTACAAGTAAGCAATAAGTTGCTGTTTAAAGAACAGAAGAGAAAGCTTTGCGCATTAAAACACAGTTAAAAACACGAAGCAGGGAATTTAGACACAGTTAAAAACACAATTAGAAAAACATAGCAGCACAGTACAAGTTATGGGCTAAAAGTAATAGTGGTGATCATGCCATACGGCGCGCTTTCATGGCGGTCAGGGTGGTAATTGATGAGTATCCAATAGGATTTCTATCTATAGTCATGCAAATATAAAGAGCAAACCTACCAGCGATGCAACTAGAACAAACCAAAGGTACAGGTTAATGACAGTGGCGTCAGTGGTGTAACAAAGGCGGACGCAGCCCCTGCAGTGCGGGGGGGGCCCGAATTCCAGGGGGCCACCTCAGAACAGTACCTTGGCCTGAAAGCTCCTGAGTGAGGCCCAAGGGGGGCCCCTCTGTGTACTATGCCATGGGCCACCCTCAAGTTTGGTTACACCACTGAGTGGCGTGACATTACCCCGTGGGCCCCCACGATGTGGGGGGGTCCCCGAGCTCCAGAGGGCCCTCTCCCGCATTGTGCACAGGCGGTGGGCCCCTGGCTTGAGAGCTCCTGACTGGGCCCGGGGGGAGGGGCCCTCCTTGCACTTTGCAGGGGGTGCCCCTCAACTTTCGTTACGCTACTGGTTAATGGGGGTGTACAGAGGAAGGGGATGAGGGAGAGGCTGAAGGTAGGAGAAACGGGATTGGATGTTGGGTGCCATCATCCATAGAGGGTACGTGCAAACGAGGTGCTGCTGAAAATGGGGAGCTTTCTGGACCTGAATGGAGAGAAAGATCCAGATCCGAGAAACCTAGAAAGAAAAAGCTTGGTTTCTGGCCTTCTCCTTCCTGCGGCAAGTGCTAAGATCTTGTTTGCCGGATATGGCGCAGTGCTAGAGTTCACCACTTTTGTAGGTGCTACAGAGGACTTTGACTGTGATACGGGTTAGTAGAGGGGCGCAGTGGATTTCTTTTAAAGTTGGATGAGATTCCATCATCCTCCTCAGATCTTTGATCGGTCAGACAGCAGTAGAAGGAATGCTCTTTTAGGGGGTAGAGGGCCGGATGTCCTTGTGATAGCCTCGGACCACCCTGAAAGTCCCTTGAGCCTGGTTGCGGTGGGAGCAGGTTTTTTTCCAGTTTGAAGACCACTGTTCCCAGTCGCAGCTGCTGCAAACAATCAATGGCGGGGGTGGGGGATTAATAAGAAATACATTTAAAAAAAGACTTACCTTATGCTGCCGACTGCCTCGCACCTCGTTGCTCCTCTGCTCTCCAGCTGCTTCTGACAGTCCCTGGGACAGTCCCTATCCAATCCAAAAGCTGCTCTCATACTATGAGAGCAGCAACAGGATTCGCCTGAGTGGGCTGGTTTGACGCTCACTCAGGCACGGGGAGCCGTAGAATACAGCTGGGCTGGAGAAACCTAAGTTCACATGTCTGTTTGGGCGGACTAAGAAGGCCGGCCGAACCAACATGCACACTTACAGTGTCCACCACTCCTCCTCATTGCCATGGCCCAGCCCCAGCCCTCCTTACACATGCTTGGCTCAGCCAGTCACTTAAAAAATAAAATGATAGTAAAATTGTTTTATTATCATTTTATTTTTTAACTGCTGGCTTTGAGCAGTAGGGCGATGCTCCTCTGCCATTACGGGAGAGCCGCTGCTGACTGTTCCAAAAGTAGCCATACATTTCTTGCGCCATTCTCGATTGGGTGTTTGGTGGAGAGGCAGGAGTAGATACATTGCATTACCAATGTTTGAGGGTAAATAGACAGGCTCAGGGTTCTATAAGGTTGTAGGAAAGACTCAGAAAAGGCCATCAACATTGTGCAAATTAGCAAAAACAAAACACTGTGCCATGTAGCAGCCAAGATAATGTTTTTAATTAGGAGCTATACCCCCCATACAGGTTCAGGGTTAACTGTAAACCATCATCACATTGTAGGCAGTAACTCTCATAAGCACGTAACACTGGATTCTTAAAAGCAGGTGTAAGTTCAGATATGCTTAAGTTGCATTTTTGCAAGTTAAAATTTACACCAGCATAGCTCATTTAAACAATCTCCTCATTCAGCAACGAGTAAGTTATGAATGTCAGAACTCATTCCCATAAAAGAATGCATTACTTAAAGTATATATTACAAGTAGTTCAGACATAAAAAAATGTAACAATTTACCATTGGTTCCTTTTTTTCTCTATCATAAACCATTTACACATACGCATCTCCCCTTCCATTGCATGCCCTGTGAATACTAGGGCGCGTCCACACTTTTTGAGTACATACAAGTGAAATGAATTTACACGTTTGCGAGTCACCACTAAGTTAAGTGTGACTCACCTATTAGAGCAGATGCAAACTAAGTTTCAAAAAATGCATGTGCTTATTCAGGAGTCTAGAAAGTTCTCTGTTGCAAACATTTACACCAGTTTCACACCTTTCGAACCCGTCCTCATCTATGCACAGGGGCGTAACAAAGGCCCCCGCAGACCCCGCAGTGCGGGGGGGGCTCGAGCTCCAGGGGCCCCCCTCAACAAAGTATACTGGCCTGAGAGCTCCTGAATGAGCAGGAAGGGGGGGCCCTCCATTTACTTTGCAGGGGGGCCCCCTCGAGTTTCGTTACGCCACTGTCTATGCATGCGTAAGTTATGATCTTTTCGAGATAGGAATCAGATTTACACCTGGAGAAACCTTTGTCAAGCATTCTCATACTTCACTTCTAAAAGAGCATGCAAAGGTTTTCAAAAAGAAATCTGGAATATAGACGCCTTGAGCTGCACAGTGGGTGATGATAGAAAAGAAATGTTAAGATATTTAATGGCTTTCCCTAAAATGGCAGCCTTCAGCAGCGGGCGAGTCTCTAACACCCTAAGATTTAGAGCACAAAAAAAGGAAAACATAACATAAGTATTTGTAAAGATCACAATCACCCAAGGGTATCTTGGTGCTGAATAACAGATGTTTATTGTTGCCCAACTCAATGGTACTCATTTTATCAACCTCAGAAGGATGAAAGGCTGAGTGGTCCTGCTGGGATCTGAACCTGTGACCATGAGATTGAAAACAGGATCCTACAGTGGATGCATTAGTCCACTAAACCACAAGTCCTGGGTTAAAAGATGCCCCATTTCAAAGGCGCTCAACCAGAATGACTGAAACTAGTGTTGTTCGAACTTGAACCATGAAAGAGGGATCAATGCCCAATATTTATGATAGCATAGCCACTGCTATGGATTTCCATTTTTAAATTAAAACAAATCACCCCAATGTGGATAGAATGAGAATCTTGCAAGGATCTAGTCCAATGCTGGACACCCTTATATAAATTTGCTAAAATAGTCTCATGCATTACAAGAAATGTTTTCTTTCTTCCGTGCTTGGAAAATAGGCTCAAATAGTGCTGGTTGAATGGGTATTCACCTTTTGGTGCCAGTTTAAATTGAATTACCAAACTTTGCTCTCACAGATTTCCACAAAAGGGATATATTAGTAAGTAGATGGTTCTTTCACCCAGGTCCAAGGTAATATCATAGTCATGTCTAACCAATATATATATGGCTTCACTGATCCTCATTAGAAGTGGCCTGGTTATTCTCCTGATAACGTCATTCTTCTGGAGTTGCCAATACTGGAGGGCCTGAGTTGCAGGGAAATACAAGGAGGACCCTGAGAGTCGCGTTAGAAATGGGGGATTACCTGGGGAAACCGTAATTCTGGATCTGAGTTCTCCAGTGTATCCATATTTCTTCCCTGATTTACACACATAAATTAATCTCCCGTTGAAAATAAATGAATCTGCAGTGTTCCTGCTGAGCTCATAATTCGGACGGGGATAGGAACTACTGTTAACGGCCAATTCCGAATTAAGAAGCCACTCGTAATGTGGGAATTTGAGGTACAACAGAGTGTCTGTTTTCATGGATGTAAGTTCAGATTTTGCAGTGATGTTATCAATGATGTCATAGAACATGTCATGAGTGATGTAATATATAAGGTCATAGTATGGCAAGGGTGCGAGTTTTAGTTACTTTAGAGTACAAGTTATAGTTACTTGAGATAACTATAACTGGTGAATATCAGTGCTTGTTTCCATTTTAAATTGTATAATTTAACTGAAATTTTCTCATAACTACACATGCCATAAAACATTTTCTTTTATATAGCGTGAACTAGACCCAATGATATCAGAGCGCTTTACATGAGCACCAGTTTCGTTACAGATGGACACATTCATTTTGTTTAGGCACGGGGAGATTAAGTGATTTGCCCAGAATCACAGGATGGTGAGCGTCCTTGCCGAGACTCGAACACTTCGAGGTCGACCACTTTAGCCGTTCGGCTACATCCTCTCCCTGTTTGCGAAACCCACTGCAGACACCCTGGCCCAGCCCCTTTTTAATAATTTTTTAATCCCATGAGTGTCCCGTGGGAGCCAGTGAGCCAGCCAGCCAGCCGATGGGGTAAAAACCCATTCGGTCATCAGATTGCTCAATTGTTTTATTTTGTGTGACCGCGGAACAGTTGCGAGCCTCTTGGGAACCAACTGTCCAGATATACAAAGTTTTTTAACCTTAATTTCTCATAAACTAGTGACCGGATTTACACCAAATCACAAAAAGCACAGAGTTTGGGTAAAGCTGTAGCTTTCTGCCAAATTTAGTAATATTCGGTTCAGCCGTTTTGGCTATAGCATTGTCTAAAGTTCCTATGGAAAATTGCATGGAGAAAACACATTTTCATGACCCTTGCTTGACAGAGCACCCTAAAACATTCCAGAAAGGAGCTGAGGTGGATGAACCTTTTTTGGACAGGTTTGTGAAGATTCATCAAACAGCACCAAAGTTATTAGCAATACAAAACATCAATTTCCTATAGAAACTTGGTCATAACTATAACTACACAGTTGCGACACACACATACACAAGTCTTTTAGAGCTGTCTTTTAGAGCTGTCTGAACTATTTTTAAATGAATAATACTTGCATACAAAGTTAGAAATGCCATGCCAAAAACGAATACAGCGGGCTATACATGAATTCTTATATAAATACCATCTTCTGGCTGTTTCAGAATCAAAAACACAAACAAAACACATACTTTTCTCTAAGCAAGATGGCAACCTTATTAGGCCTGTCAGCATTAGATATTTTCCACCTCCTTTTCGCTTACTGTGTTTGATATGCGGTTTTCACCCGTACCCGCAAGAATTTTGTTCTATGAACAGCACCTTAAGAGTGAGATACTCCTTTGCTAGTAACATGTTCTCATTAACTGGGCTCTGCTGCTCAATGGGGTTGATTTCATGCTATGCCAAAAATCTAAAAAAAAAATTCCTCTTGAGATCACAACACATACTCCCTCTGTCTCTCTTTCTCTTTCTGGTGCAACATGTACATTATTCTAGCAAACCGTCTTGTAGTGTACTTCCTATTTCCCTAATAGGCTCTACGAATTGGAATAATATAACCTATAGGTTTGACATAGGACTAAGGTCGGTATGTCCCTATCGATTATATTAAACTTAATTACCTGTGCCAGCTAGCTCAGAGGCCACTAGAAACTCCTTGAGAACAAGAAGGAGTAGTTTCT
The DNA here is from genome assembly GCA_963921515.1 of Calotriton arnoldi. Lineage (NCBI taxonomy): Eukaryota > Metazoa > Chordata > Amphibia > Caudata > Salamandridae > Calotriton > Calotriton arnoldi. Next base: position 2,198,901 of record CAWUFW010001326.1, on the reverse strand, counting down.
GGCAACCGAAAAACATGACAACTTTGTTTCCCTTTAGAAGCGGAACACGTCTCAGAATCGTGGAAACAATAGATAACGATTTCACTCATTCAATCGTGCATGCTTAGTTTCTACAGAGTTACACAGAAAGGAAAGGCGGGCGTTTCAATAAAAAGGGTTTTATTGAACAGTCTTGTTTCTCGTGTAAGAGATATGTGCTGTTATGATCACAAGACAGTATGCAAGATAAATAATGTACAGCGTAAGCAGTAGAAATAAATAATACTGCGCTAGCATTATCTTTTAGCATATATTCACGTACATAAATAACATGAGCTAAGAATGCGGGTACTCATTCGATGCGTCTCTAAGCTAGTTCTACCCCAATGTACCTAACCTAGTCTAGGTGTAGGGAAAGGTAGAAGTAGGTGGAGTATCTTCTAGTATAGTAGACTAAGAGTGTGTAAAGTCTAGTATGCCAAGAGTCCCTCTAGGTTCTAGTCAGCTCCATACCTTGAGAGTGAGAGAGGTGGGAATCTCCTGCCGGATCTTGGACCTCTAACACCCCGCGAAGGGAGTCAGAACACTGGAAGCTGGATTCGTCTACGTGCAGGAATGACAGCGTCTTCTCAGTGCGTCAGGCCGGGATACGGGCTCCTCTGAAGTCGAGGTCTCCTCTAACTTGCTTGGGCAAGGGAAGGTATATTTATACCTGGTAGGTGTCATGGAATGTTAGCATTGACGTGAAGTCGGACAGAGGAAGACGTCAGGAATGAACCCTTAAGGTATAACGGTTCATACATAATAGATGAGTTCTTGGAGAAATCAATAGTCCTGTGCTAGGGGAACTCCCGAAGCTTAAGGGTCTGGTTTCTAAGAACTCGTTGTGACGTTAGGGTGGACGGATGTCGGTGACCATGCCTGTATTTGGAGTGCACGGTTAATGCCTAAATAAGGACAGGGATTCTATGCCTATATAAGGGCAAGGCGAATTGTGCCTATATAAGGACATGATTCAGGAAAACCTATATACGGACCCCTAAAGTGGAATACAACACCCACTCCATCTTCGATTGAACGATAATACTAAATGCTAAACATTTAAATGCTAAACATAAAATTGAGTACCACATATTACTAAAAACATTTCTAAAAGCATTTTTAAAAGAATCTTAAAAACTGTTGAAATGCCGTAGGTACTGTACATTTAAAGCATTGATTTCATTCTAAGCATGTAATGGAAATAAAATGCAACGTGAATGAAACAGTAATATATACATATGACGAAATGGTCGATAAGTTCTTACAATCAAAGCCATTTGCATATCATGGAAGTAAATGAAATGTTAGACAAATAAGGTGACAATGTGTCCCTGGAAGTATTCAAAGAAGTCCGTTTTATAAGACTAGTTCTACTGTAAGCAGATTGTTCATTTGCCATGTCATTTCAAAAATTTTAAAAAGAAAAAGTTCAATTCTGGGAAAAGTTCCAAGTTTGAAAAATATGAAGGCCAAATTTCATTGTTGCCCTGGTACACTGTGAGCCGAATCAAAGTCAGTGTATGGGTCTGGCGTAAACATTAGATCATCTATTTCTGTAGCCAAAATATCATCCACCAAAGTTGGTGACATTTGGAACACCTCGTTCAGAATGTTAATTGCACAGAGATGAGAAACATCGCCTTCATCAGAAGATGCAACGTTCGCGTCCGTTGTTACCTGTGTGCCCATTGATCCATCTCGTACCTCAGCAGCAGCCGGAAGCGTCTGTGAGATCTCAATGAATGCCGCCATCAGGATTGAAAGCCTCTGGGGACAACACACAGCATGGGCCGTTATCGGGTCCAGCAGAGTATCGATATCCGTTGGCATGACTGATGGGAGTGTTAGACAGGTGTCTAGCACGCATTCTTCACCGCAAAACAGGCAGCGTAGAACAGGTAAGATGCAATCTTGCCAGATTGGTCTGAATGACAGGAACCACGTTGTATTAAGTTCCCGTAGACGAGGCATGCCCAAAAGCTGTACTATTCGCTCACGGCATTTCCGTTCAAGGAGGGCTCTCTCCACATCGCTTGGAGTGATGTTGGCGAAGAGGCTTGCCATAGCGTAGTAGGAGGAATAGAAACAGAATTCCTTCAACAAGTGCTAGAATTAACGGCACACCACCAAACACCGAATGTGCGAAGTTTGGGATGATCCCGAGGACAGCCTGGAAAGGTGCTAATAGTCCGGAACAGATGGTCTTAAATACATGTACAATTCCGCTTGTATCTGACATGTTAAAGATACGTCCTATCATTTCTACGAAATGTATAGGGCAGTTTGTACTAATTAAAGCTTGTATCTCAGCCGAAGTCCTTGCAACTTGTAGATCATAGGTTTCTTTGGCCGAGGTCAAAGGCACTGATTGTTGTATAAGCATGGCTTTCATTCTGCTTAAAGTATCAAATCGAATAAAAGAGACATTCAACGAAGGCCACAAAGGCGACTCCCTGACTGTGTCTATTGGGGCAAACAATACTTGCATACAGCAAGTGACCCTGGAGTTGACTGTTACTAGATATGGGATGCCTGGCAACATGCCACAGCAACTCTGATCATTCAACATGAGGTAACTCCCATTAGAAAGTTGTCCAAACGTTGGATTAATCACAGCAGCTGGTGTACCCTGCTGGTGGCAGGACAAGTTTGCCACAGAACCATTACAAGCCCCATGTAAAGAAATGTCCTGACAAATCAGTGAACCGCTCAGTGCACTTTCACAGTGTGTACCGCTTAGAAACACTTCACGATCCCCACTCCAACATCTATAGGTGTAAGGTAAATTCCAGGATGTCTTAATGTATTCTTTACCCAACCTTTCATATTTGCCTGCTTGCATCTGTTTAAGGCAATACTGAAACTGGAAAGTAGTCACAGGTAGACTAATTCTGCCATGAATAAGCCATTCTGTAGCTGGTTTTTCTGCCACTGTGAATGGTAATTTGTCAAGTTTTTCAATGCTCAGTACTGTATACTTTGCTCCCCTTTGTGCCAGTTTGATCTGTTTATCAGTTAGATTGTATTCTGCAAACAGAGCTGTCGTGTTGATAAAACGCCAAGGCACATAGCCTGCACGCAAAGATTGCAGCGTCCTGCTTAATAACATAATAGAACGTAACTGAGACTGGCCTTGCTGTAACATGGCTAAATCTTGTTCCAGTATGTCGATAGCAGAGGATACAATACTGTCCAATGAATAAATTCTGGAGGACAAAGTTGTTAACCCATTGTCGACCACAGAGAGAGTTTTCTCTAAGTTAATACGATCAAGTTCACGTATTCGTTCTGCGGCCTCCATCTGTGACACCTTCTATGCTTCATTATAGGCAGCATAAATGCCGGCATATATGAAACGTTTTTGACGCGGTTTTCTTGGTCCAAGCAAGAATTCCCTAAGGTCTGCGTCTTCTTTAAGTAAAGATAAGTGTTGTTTCACATCCTTAAGTGTAGATTTTTGCAGCCAATCGAGGCATAATTTTCCTACACTGTATGTTGTTACTACCCCCGGATGCTGTCTTTGGACGTATCGTGGGTCAGGCCTATGAATAGTAAACCCCTGTGTTTTATTCAGGAATCTTTCTTGACAGTTGTTTGTGTCTGTGGGCCAGATCAACCATTTTCTCCAATCAGGATTTGTTCTGTTGAGTTGTAGTATGGTGTCAACTGTAACCGCTGCCTGTGTATTGTTATCACTAGCAGGTGTTGGTACAGAAGGATTTTTCATGTCTTTAATCTTGGCTAACCCAAGGCAAGACGTTTGTTGGACAGAGTCATTCAAAAACATTATTTGTTGAGGGACGATACAGGCTCTAAATAAAGCTTCTATCCCCTGCACTTGCCAATTTTTAGTACCCCAGACAGATTTTGTGTCTATTATCTCTTTCCATAAGTCGAAACCCTGTCTACACAGTTGGGCAATAAATGCTGCAGAGTAAATCTGTTTTGTATTTGTTAACATAATTTTCAGTCCTGTTTTGTTTATATTTCTATAGTAAAATGTTTCTGGAACAGATGTATTGTATCCTGAAAAATATGGAAACGTTTTAGCAAATGTTTTTGAACTACCTTTTGGTGGTGTAGGACAATGCTCCCATTGGTTAAACATAAACACATTTCTAGGTGTTGCAGATTTATGCAAAAAATGATGACTATAGTGGTTATAGCAATACAGCTGTTCATAGTCTGATGAACCCTCTAAATATTCATTATTAGAAAATGCAGCAGATTTTTCTAGGTCAAACATCATATTATTTACGGTTTCAAAGTCCCAATCATCAGAAAAGGTACTGGATGAAACAAAATCACTTAGTGAGATCTTAAATAAATGTGGAATGCTCAAATGTTCCGTCGGGCCAAAAATATCGAAATCTGTTTTGTCCCACACTATACCATCCTGTATAGGAACGGCTGTGATGTTCACTGCAGACAAGTCTCTTGTTTCACGATGGGATGATTTGTGAGGTTTCAAAAGTAAGTTCACTTCTTTTCTTTCAATGTCCAAATGGATGTATCTCCCATTTATAAGCACGCTCATAGTCATAACCAAAGCTAGCCAAAGCAGGAAGAAAAATATTCCAGAAATAACCCAAAGTTCAATCCATGGTGAAACTAGATAAGTCTTTTTCAAAAATGCAAAAAGTCTTGTACTTGCTGTTTACAAGTTTTTGATGCTGGCGACGTCTCAGGCTCACTCGGACCCTCTGAAAATGTATCAAAGTTAATGAAGTAGCCAGAAGCAGTTCTGTCAATTGTTGGAATTGCATCAGGATTTGTAGAAATCGCTGGTACCAGTTGATCACTTGTTACATTGGTGTAGCAGGTGTATTTGGACGAACTGTTACTTCTGTTTGAAGAGGGATGAGTTCCATAGCATTGTTGCTCAGTCCTTCATCTGTTACTGCTGAAGTCTCGATTGTTATCAGTCTTTCAGTCTGAACCTCTTGGATAGTAGCGAGAGGAGTGTGTCTGCTACTATGTCGGAGTCCACAAGGCCTACTATTTAGTATTGGCCACATACCGTGGTTTGATGAGGTTGATGGACACAAATCTTTTCTCCTTTCTTCCAGCAAGGGGCGGCAGAAGTACTGTTCTTGTTCCGTGTACGGCTAGGACAGGTACTGGTTGTCTGTATGAAGGACCAAATTCCTTCTTGTCCGCAATTTTCTCTCTGACTTGATCCCCAACTTTTGGAATCCAGACAGGCCTTGCTGGGACTGCCGGTGTTTCCCCAGTGGTGCTTGGCTGCAGGAATACGTTGCGTTGTTTCGTTCTTAGTTCGTTTAAGTCCTGTAAAACAGCCAAACGATCTTTGATATCAAAGGGCTTATTTTCCACCACTGTGCCACAGCTTTCCAGATCTGGCACCCACATTCTTGTCCCAAACAGGCCCTCATATGGAGTGACCCCCCCCTAGAGAACTTCTTGGCAAGTTGTTTAATGAGCGTTGAACCCCATATAGATGTCTGAACCTAATACCCTAGCTGTTATAGACTGCTTTATGTCCCGGTTTTTCCTTTCCACAACAGAATTTCTGTCAGGATGAAATGGAGAGGAGTACCGCAATGCAACGCCCAGACTGGCCATGGCGTCTTTGTAAGCCCGAGAGCTAAACGCAGGGCCCTGGTCAGAATGTAGCGTGCCTATTGCGTATGTGCCGATAAAGACTTGCAAATCTTTTATAACAGTTCGAGCGTCAGCCGAGCGCTGAGGCCATATCCATAGGAACCTAGAGCAAGAATCCACTGCGACCATGATATATTTATAGTTACCGTCCCTTTGCAAGGGACCGCAGTGGTCCAGGTAAACACAAGCTAATGGTTTGTCTGAAATTAACAGGGGTGTCTGCGCAGGACGTTTCACTGTGGAGACTTTCATCTGTTGGCAAATTTCACATTCCAGAATATAGTTCTTGGTCTGCTTCCTAATGCCAGGCCACCAATATCTTTGTGTTAGTAAAGATACTGTTGCAGAAATGCCTGCATGGGCAGAGGCTATCCCTTTGTGTGCTGCTAGGATTAGTCCTAATCTGCATTCCTTGTTTGGAATTACCCTATCCCCCACTCCAGGGATTCGAGCAAAAGGAACGTTGTTCGCATCAATTACATATGAGTACTTGAGTGGAAACTTTTTTGGTAACGCTGCACCACTGCCTTTGCTCGTAGCATTGACAGCCAACATTATCTGACTGTCTATTTTTGTTTTTGAACGAGTGATTGCAGCTACGGAAGCCGTCTGAACAGCCCCCTTTGCGGCTTTGTCAGCCAATGAATTCCCTGCAACGTGAACGCCATCACGTTGATGACTCAGTGTATGGATCACGTGAGCCTTTGGTAGTTCGATTTTTAACTGAACTACTTGTTCCCAAAGCGTTTTATGCTTTATTGTGCCACCTTTTGCATCTTTGAACCCGTTTTCAAGCCAAGTTTGTATATATTCATTATACGACTGCACACAGTAGAAAGAATCGCACACTATTAGTGTGGGGAATTCTCGATCTGTACTTTCAAGTGCCAGTTTGAATGCTTGTTGTTCAGCTCGCTGAGCTGTGCAATCTCCTAGAGACTGGGTTTTTGTGACCATAGGTCTGAATTTGCCATTGCGCATGCGACCTTTAACGATTGCACACGCTGCACTGTAAGCTTGCTTACTCCCTGTTGCGGGTTGTGCGGATCCGTCAGTGTAAATTATGAATTCGTACTGATCGAGAGGCAGAATCTCAGTAGGCAGAGGACATTCATGTTCATATTGCAGGAACGCTTGTGTTTTTAGATTGGGATCAAAAACATATTCAACATCTGTTGCAGCAAGAGAATTAACCGATTGTATCCATCTAGGATGTAATGCTTTAGCATTTGGAATGCTCGCTTTAGTTACCGCCTCTAAGGCCGGAACTGGGGTTACGACAATGCGTTTCCCTTGGGCTAGAGCGCTTTCTTTTGCTACAGCGGTTTGAACTGCTGTCAAAAAATTTTCTGTTGAAGTGAAGCGCATTTCTGCTTGTGTATACAAGTGTGATTTGTATGCAATTGGTACTTTTTCACCCTCATTAAATGTTAAGTAGGTGAATCCGCATTGACCCGAAATTATTCGGATCACTAAATTGCGTTGACTTACGCGTGTTTGTAAGTGATTTGTTGCTAACATGTTAGCCTGGAGTGAACGCAAGATTTCTGTGTGTTCTTGTGTCCAATTTTTGATTGAAAAATCAGGTTTGATTAGTGCGTAGAGAGGTTTAACCCTTTCTGCATAATTTAGAATGTAAGTTCTTCCAAAATTTAGGAAACCCAGGATGGATTGTAAATTTTTCAGCGTCTTTGGAGGTTGGAGCAGCGCACACCTTTCTAAAAAGTTGGCTGGCAAGCTCTTGCCTTCACTTGAAAGCTCATATCCTAGAAACAGGACATTGAGATGGGCAATTCTGGACTTTTTGAAGTTGAATTTGTAGCCCTCAGAGGCGAAGCCCAGTATAATGGTGCTCACCCTGTTCAAGTGTTTATCCAGGACATCGTCTGTCAGATAAATATCATCGACATAGGACAATGCCTCATTGTCATAAATTTGTAGTAACTCCGTTACTCTCGCTGAGAATAACCCCGGGCTGTTCTTGAACCCTTGTGGGAGTCGACAAAATTGACGCTGGGTCCCCATTATTGAGAAAGCTGTTAAGTACCTGCTACCAGGTGCTATGTTTTGACAAAAGAAACCATTTGAGATATCCAATGTGGTTTTGTATTTTTTACGCACAATGTTATTCAATAATGCTGTACTATGTGCATTTTGCACTGCAAATGTTTTAGAACAAGTATTTAAGTGTCTGTAATCCAAAACTAGACAATAGGGATTGTCTGGTTTGGAGGCAGGAAACAAAGGATTGTTCATTGAAGAGGTGCATGTTTCAATCACCCCCTGGTATTCAAGTTGATCTAAGATCTCCCTGACCTGTTTTTAGCTTCTTGCTTTATTGGGTACTGCCTTTGTGCAGTAGGTTCATTTTTCAGATGTATTTTATGGTGAGGTGAATCCTCACCCCATCCTACATGATTTTTGTATAATGCTGGGGCCTGGGCAACTGCCCATTTCCTGGCATAAGTATATTTTAGATGAATTGGAATATGGTTAGAGAAGGCAGGCATAATAATGTCCTCGCCATGTGGGCACTCCCTGACAAATTGTGGTGGCCAGTCTTTTTCTGCTAGAAGCATGTCATAGCCCCTTGAAAGTTTTTCCCAAAAAAGTGCTTTCACCTGTCTAGGTATGTCTCCCTCCATGCGGAGTGTTATTTCATATAACTTTTGTGGAGTACTAACCTTGGTGTCTACAGTCTGAACTGTAATGTACTCATTCAAGTCCACCATCTCCAGAAGTTCCTTCAGATTCTGGCAAGCTATTGTGACTTCTGCTGCACTGTCCAGCATTGTCTGAGCCCATTCTCCGTTCTTGAGTTGTGTTCTCAGTATCCTCGGCATGTCTGACCTTCAGACCTGCTACCTTCTTCTTTGAGAATTGAGGTTCTGATTTATTTTTCGGAACGTGTTTGTCGTCTTTCAATTTCACGCGTTCTTCTCTATGTTCTGACCGTCCTCTTCTTTCCGATTGTCTGTGACGAGATCTGAAAGGTACGAGAGGAACGTGTATCAGTATCTTGATACCTGTCAGGCTTTTTTTAATTATCCCTATTCCTGAGGTTATACCTCCTTTTCAGAGGGCTCCTTTTGAGGAGACCTACCTCGGGATTGAGAACGTTTCTCTGAATTATTTTTATTAGTTTCCCACTTCTTTTTAGAAGATGTAGGAGTTTGTTTAATAGAGTCCTTTTCAGGACTTTCAGATAGTTTTGGCTTCACTGGTCTTCCACCCAAACTATCTCTGCCTAATTCTGCATATGATTGTTCTATTATTCTGGGTAGCTCAGTTTGATGTTCTGTAACATCGAATTCCCTTAATCGTTGGCGGATATTAGATAATATTATTGTTGAGACCTGGTCGAAATTTTTCAGTAATTTCATACCTAAATTTAGAGCAGGCTCTGCCCCGTATTCGTTTTGAATTTGTTTAAGGACATCTGGTATTACTGCAATTGACGGAACACCATGTGTTTTAGTATAGATGGCAGCAAAGACTGATCCCCAAGTGGTACAGTCTTCCAGTTGTGGTGTGATCCCCATCGGTAAACAGATGGTTAGGATTCTGTGTTTCTCATACGGGCTAGTATTTGGAAATACTGCTTCGATTTGAGCAATTTTTTGAGCTATCCAAAATGGAATTTGCTCACGTTTTGTGGGCATTTTTCCCATGACTGCGTATAGAGTCTGTGGTGTGATTTTTAGTGTATTCCCCTGTTGAGGAGTTTGATTTGGAAGTGTCAATGGTGGTTGGACTGTGAAAGTCCGCATGACATATTGGACTAGTTGTCTGTAGATTTTTATTAACTCTTGTATTTGAGTAGGTAATTCCTCATCTGACATTATATCGAGTTCAGGATGAGGTGTGTAGCCGGCTAGAATCGGCCATGTTGCTCCTGGTCTACCTAGTGGACCGAGCCTGGTAATGTTTCTGTGATGTTTTAGGGCGCCTTTAAACCAGAGCTGATGCTCCTGGTATGTTAGTGGAATTTCAATATCCTCGAAAGGAATATATTCCTCTGGTGGTTCATCTTCTTTGTAGAAGTGAAACAGTTTTGTTACTGAATTTGATTCAGGAAATATGACCCATGAATAGAATACCTCTGTCTGAAAGGATTCGTGTGCCTCTATCACGAAAACTGCTCTACCTCCTCTTGGTGGTAGGCCGTGTTTTATAAGTTTTAGAGTGATGGCTCTTCTTAAGTTAGGATTGATGTCTATGACACCCTCCTCGGTTTCAATAAAACCTGTGATGTTATAAGCTGTTAAAGCTGGTTGACCCGCAACGTCACCGTTGTCGGAGTCAGGCATTTTGTTTTTGAAAATGTAGAACAAATTTCAAGGAAACAAAAAGTTAAGGTGCACAATATTTTGGAACACTGTATCCTTCAACGTTGAACAAACCAAACAACTAATATATAGGGTGCTTCCTATTTAGTTATGGCGGATATTTAACCCTACCCACTCCAGACGTCTTATGGAGTATGTGAGTAGGGGTCTCTGAGAAAAGCACGAATGAGTTAGTCAGTATCTAGCGTTAAATTACTGCCTTACCAAACCGTTGGGCGCCATGTAGTGTAGTTCCTATTTCCCTAATAGGCTCTGCGCATTGGAATAATATAACCTATAGGTTTGAAATAGGACTAAGGTTGGTATGTCCCTATCGATTATATTAAACTTAATTACCTGTGCCAGCTAGCTCAGAGGCCACTAGAAACTCCTTGAGAACAAGAAGGGAGTAGTTTCTGGCAACCGAAAAACATGACAACTTTGTTTCCCTTTAGAAGCGTAACATGTCTCAGAATCGTGGAAACAATAGATAACGATTTCACTCAATCAATCGTGCATACTTAGTTTCTACAGAGTTACACAGAAAGGAAAGACGGGCGTTTCAATAAAAAGGGTTTTATTGAACAGTCTTGTTTCTCGTGTAAGAGATATGTGCTGTTATGATCACAAGACAGTATGCAAGATAAATAATGTACAGCGTAAGCAGTAGAAATAAATAATACTGTGCTAGCATTATCTTTTAGCATATATTCACGTACATAAATAACATGAGCTAAGAATGCGGGTACTCATTCGATGCGTCTAAGCTAGTTCTACCCCAATGTACCTAACCTAGTCTAGGTGTAGGGAAAGGTAGAAGTAGGTGGAGTATCTTCTAGTATGGTAGACTAAGAGTGTGTAAAGTCTAGTATGCCAAGAGTCCCTCTAGGTTCTAGTCAGCTCCACACCTTGAGAATGAGAGAGGTGGGAATCTCCTGCCGGATCTTGGAACTCTAACACCCCGCAAAGGGAGTCAGAACACTGGAAGCTGGATTTGTCTGCGTGCAGGAATGACAGCGTCTTCTCAGTGCGTCAGGCCGGGATACGGGCTCCTCTGAAGTCGAGGTCTCCTCTAACTTGCTTGGGCAAGGGAAGGTATATTTATACCTGGTAGGTGTCATGGAATGTTAGCATTGACGTGAAGTCGGACAGAGGAAGACGTCAGGAATGAACCCTTAAGGTATAACGGTTCATACATAATAGATGAGTTCTTGGAGAAATCAATAGTCCTGTGCTAGGGGAACTCCCGAAGCTTAAGGGTCTGGTTTCTAAGAACTCGTTGTGACGTTAGGGTGGACAGATGTCGGTAACCATGCCTGTATTTGGAGTGCACGGTTAATGCCTAAATAAGGACAGGGATTCTATGCCTATATAAGGGCAAGGCGAATTGTGCCTATATAAGGACATGATTCAGGAATACCTATATACGGACCCCTAAAGTGGAATACAACAGTCTTACAAACATTGGATCATATGAGCTGTAGGTTACACACTGGTTAGTGCAGTAGAAGCCCAACATCCCGAGCTATCTCATTTAAAATGAAGCCTGTAAAATACATGTGAAAGTGACAAAGGTCTGAATGTAAGCCAAACCTTCTCCCCAGCCACCACGCCTCTCCCCTTAAATGGCACTGGCCATAATTGCCCTCAATTACTGGGGCATCAAAGCCATTTTGACAGCATATTGTGGTGGCAGTGGACATTAGTATGGCTAATGTTCCTGTGCCACCTGCCAATGACCCCAGAGGGAAGCCCAAGAATCCCCCTCATTCTGCAAAATCTCCAGGGTCTGCAGATCCCAAGTACCAAAGCAATCCTAGGAATTATCTTCCCTGCTGTGCAAAAGCATCCCTACTAAAGTGGATGCCATAGTTAATACTAAGTATGTGGATGGCATCATCAAGGGAATCCCCAGGATCCCCATTTTATTTGGGTTGCTTGCGCACCCTAGGGAAGGGTTACCATCAAGCCGTGGGATGCAGTTGTGATGGCAACTGTCTCCTCTTCACATGATTCAGAGAATCACTGGATATTCCTCTTGGCTCAGAGCACATGCACAAAGGATCCTTGGGATACTTTGAGCCTTGGAATGGGAGAGACGAAGGACTATCCTGGTCTAATACCCCTAAAAACCTCTCACCTAAACTCAATCATCATCCAATATGAGTCTCCCATCATGCATATCTGTCATTAGGGATAGATAGTAGCTCAAAACATATCTCCCCCTTGTCATTCCTTCAACCTTTGCTGCACAATATTTCATACATACCAGAGACTAGGAATTTTATAAAAGAATTTATATTAACAAATCTCCACATGTCCTCCATTAATATAGTTTAGTATATGATGAAAGTCAGCATCTGAATGTTTACTTTACAATAAATGGCTTAGCAGCAAAAACTAGCTGGAACTTAAGTGCAGCAGTTGAGACAATCTGGATGAAACTGAAAAATGACACACTGATTTAATTGGTGCTAATAACTCTCCACACCAAGCTCACTGGGACGTGCTGTGGCAACTTGGGCATAGATTTATTCTTTATATAAGGAAATTGCCTAAAAATTACAAACCACTAGATATGTTAATGTGATAAAATTGGTTAACACTTAGATGCACAAGCACATAATCACACAGCGAATCGATCTGTTCTAGAGATCAAAGATATGAGTGGAAAAAATTGGTCCGCAAGTCCAGGAATTTATTCAAACCTTCTCTAAATTCTATCAAGAGCTCTACTCAGACTCTCTGAATTCGAACAATTTTACTTTAAAAAAGGAGATCACATTTTTGTTTTAGATCCGAGACCTTTTCCAACGATGACAAAAAAAGTGGATATAGTGACACTATTAACCCTGGAAGACAACTGTCAGTAGCTAGCTAAACTGTTCCACAAGCAACAGCTGCAGACACTGATGCTATACCAAGTGAATTGTATAAATCTCTAATTCAAGATATTAATGTAATAATGTTAGGAGCCACACCCCACCATCCTAAAAGCTTGCACATACTATTTCTTTTTTTTTTTAAAGTCAAACTTCCTTTCAGAATGGGATTGTGTCACCCAGTCTCCTTTGTTCAGACTACAAGATACAAGTCTGATTATTGGCCGGGAGGATCACCAAGTGACCTCTGTGTCTGTAATACCATAGTAACATGGTTTCATCCCAGAAAGAGACACAACTGGCCATACCAACCTAGGGGCTGTACTGATTGATTGGGGAGAGGCATGTCAGCTTCCATTGTCCTTGATATTCCCGGATAGAGAGAAGGCATTTGATCAGGTACAGTAGACATTTCTTTAAACAGTCATGCAGCACTTTCAGTTCCCAGGGCAATAACCCAAATGGACAGGTCAATAGGTCCATCATAACTGCTTGGTATATTTTCTGTCAATGGCCACTTCAGAACCACCTATAACACCAATCATGGTACCCAGCGGGGGTCCACTTTCAACATTCCTTTATACTTTATATAACAAACCTTTCCTGACACTTTCTCCATCACTCAAATATTCTATTAGTAATCTCTTGAGGTACAGAAGTTAAAGTCTTAGCTAATGGGGATGGTGTACTCATAAGTACAGCTGTTGTGTGGCCACCTCTACAAGTTATAGAAATGGAAGCCACCTTGTACGGTTTAGTATCAGGCTATAAATTAAACAGGGAAAAACCTAAATCCTAAAATTTGGCCAAACAGCTCCTCATGAGCACTATGGATTTCAAAAGATAAGATACTAACGTGTCTGACTTACAACGACATTGTACAGACTCTGGCCAGCTAATTATAACCTCGGACTTAAAACAATAACCAGACTTTTTAATAAATGGAAATATCTTCCACGCTTTCTTTCTCTTAGATTGCGCTATCCTGATTAAATTGGTCCTGTTGCCGAACTTACTTCATTTATTCAGAGTCCGCCCAGTCTACTTACCTCCCTCTTTAAAAAAAGTAATATAATGATAATCTCTTTTATGGGGACTCAAAAGAACCAGAACTTGCTATTCACAACTCCCACTGGAGAGGGTAAAATTAGCGCTTCTCAATTTTCAGTTCTATTACTGGGCAGCATTAAGGTACAAATTAATTGCATTGGTAAAGAATATGGGTGTCAATTCCTTTCTTACAGAGGTTTTTGAAAGACCATGGATTTTATTTTTATTTTGTTATTCTAATATCAAACGACACACGAGTCATGCTAGCTGTAAACAAGGTACGACAAGATATTGTGGGTCATGTTCGCGCTATATAAAACTTTATAAATAAAAATAAATAAATAAATTAGTAAATATTTCAAGATCTCAACATATAACGGATATAAACTCTTAATTCTATTAGTATTGGCTTAGTACCCAACTTTCTGTGGAGAATATACAGTATATTATTGAGGATATATCCAAAACAGCCATTTTGATCCTTCATTTTTAGCCTCAGCAGAAGATCATTTTTCGAAATGGGCTGTGAAATAGTCTGTGTGGCTCAGAGATGAGATCAACCAAGAAACAGTCAGCCAACCAACGGCGATAGGACTCTCAGCAGCGAATATAGCCATGCTGATGGTACAATACTACCGTACTCTATTTGTCTAGTGTGCTACAGTGGCTACAATTGTTAAGTGATCATCAGATTTAAGACTGACCTGCCCTAGATGTAATTATCTAGAGACTGTCTGGGTCCATATTTTCGCAAGCTGCCCGGGGATCAGACCTTTAAGGTGTGACATCTTCTTCAAAATGACATTGGCAGTGGTCGTCCTATGAGATACGGAACTATTTTGATAAAGATGCCTGTAATCAGTGATATTAACGTAGATTTTGTGCTTCTACCAATGCTGGCAGCATGTCTACAATTGACCCAGAATTGGAAGGAAGCCACCCATCACGATATCAATTAATGGAATCTGGTAGTTCTTGACAGAGCTCACTTCGAAGAACGCTTAAATGCCTTATAATGGTGACAAACATGTGAATGTTTCTGGGGGAAATTCAATGTGATGAGGTTTGTCAAAGCAAGAAGGGATCAATCAGTGGACTTTTCTGAATACTTCACTTATTGATAAAATAACCAAGGCGCAAATACCGTAATTATGAGCTTATGACATAGACGTATGGAATGCAATGGCTTCTGCAATATTTTTGATTATATGCTGCCTAAATAATTTTAAAAAGTCTCTAATCCTGCTCATCACATTATGCCATTTCAGTTGGGTACACCAGTGTTTGTTGTGAAATCTCTGGCTCACTCCCCCCTCCAACCCCCTCAAACTAATTGGCCATGATACACCCCTGGGAACATTGGGGCACTTTGCTGACTTCTGTAGGGGCTAGGCAAGATACCAAAGCTTCCTCAGGAAACCTTGACTTAGCCGGCTCCAGATTGCCACTTTGTCACATTCAGGACTTTTTTCACCCAGAATTCGAGGCTCTCGTAGAACTGCTACACTAGAGTATCCAAGTCTGTGGAGCCCTTATCAGCTACAACCTCCTGCCTTTTCTCCTGAAGGAAAATGAGAACTAAAAAAGTGATTGAGTCCCAGCATAGGAGTTGGGACCTGGGCGAGTCAAAGTCTCCATCCCTGTGACAAAGCGTCCTCCGTGGCTATGAAATGCGATGCTGTCCTGCTCCAAGCTGAACTAAAGGTTTCAACACTGATGTATGTACCTTCGAGAGACCATGGTAGGCTTCAGCATCCTGTCTTGCCTGGCTGAAGGATTTGGGGAACCAAAATTAGAAAGTTACCATGTCAAAAATGTAACTGGTGTGGGGCCTGCTGGACATATTTGACTTCTGTTCCATTGCGGTCAAACTGAAGTTGCTCTTAGGCCCCAGTCTACAGTGAACATTGATTTTCATTGGTGCTTTACCTTTTTATGGTGCTTTTGGCCTTAAGACTTTAAAAACTCTTGCCTTCAGTTCCCCTAGTTCATCTTTAACCCTTTTTGTGTTCCTTTGGTTACTACATTTTTCTTGATTTTTCTAAATTTAGTTTTGGAAAGTTATTATATTGTATTCCTAACTTTAATGTTGTTTGGTAATGCTCGAAGCTAAGACGCTTATCTCTGGATAATTGGCTCGTGCCACAGCTATTAGGGGTTCAGCAGATTTCTAATTGAACTTTATGGTGACCTGCCTAGATTGTGTTTACTCAGTAGGTTGTCTCTCCGAAATTAATACCGCAATATAATTAATATGGAACTGGCACTGTGAGGGTATACATGGCAGATGCTTAGACAACCTTTTCCGTTGTGTGCCGGGGCGGCTAGAGCTGGTCTTCTTGATAAACATTTCTGTGTGCATGTACCCTTGGCTACCCCATCCATCCTTGGGCGGGTGGGGCACAGATGTCCTCTCACTATGGGGACTCAATCCTGACCTCTCTGCTAGACCTTCATATTTCCTTCCTGCATTCCTGCCAAGCACCATGAGGCAATGAGTGGGAGGACAGGCAAGGGTCCACCCTGACTTTTGTCCGGCCATCCAAACGCAGAGTCACTTCTTTGTCTGGACTTTGATGCCCAGTAGATGTTTCTGCAGTGAGCCCTCTGATGCTCCTTGCGTTCAATAAGTTCTCTTGCTTCTGGATGCTCAGAGATCCCCATCCGCAGTGATGAGGCATCGGTGTTCCTCACTGCACCCTAGGCGTGTCATCATGGCTCTTAATTTCATCCCGGTGGCTCTCTGACATGCCTTTGTAATTGAACCAGCTGGTCCTCTGATAATGAGGCCTTTCATAGCGTCCGCATCTGTATATTTCCAATTACACTGTTGGCACTGGGCTCTGAGACCCTGCAGCCTCCTGTCCTCATGAATTCCCCGCTCTGTGAGATCTTTTGATGTTCGCCATGGCACTTTCGACGCAGCGGCTGGCTGGGTGTTTTTGAAGAGGTTCTTCAGGTTTCCCACAGCTGTCATTTTCAATAATCTTCTCTGATCGTCGCATGAGTCACAAAGAACCAGAAGATGAAAAGGGCGCTTTTTTCTGTGCTTTAGACTTTTACCCCCTCTGTTAAGGCGCTGGTTAAACTCATTGCCTTTGTTATTATGCCTGTTCTGTGTCTTCCAGCCCGTGTTTTATGTACTTTGCATATTTTTCGTACCTTGAAGCTCAGACAGTTCCTGCTGGACTGTTCGTCCCACATTTGAGGCTGTGAGTGCCGTCTTACCAGGCAGGACCAGGGTTATCTTCTGAAAAAAAAACATGTACCCGTGTCTCCTTGAACAAAAAACCTTTGCTTTAAATTTGCCCATAACAATATAATAAATTATTAACAACAATAATAGCAGCTATATAAATAAGACCACCAGCAACTGAGCATCAGCAAGGCAGACTTTTTAGGTCGAGCATTCGAGAACTCTTGTATATACTTTAGTATATACTTATATGTGTATGTACTTTGTGGGCTCTGTAGATCAGCCCTAGGACTTGTCTGCTTCCGCTTAGGAACTTTTTTTTCTGTTCAACTGCCTCTATTTTACTGTTTTAATAGAAAACAACCAGTAGAGGTCAGTAAGATACCAGAATTGCTTTCTGCTTGTTCAACTGCCTCTATTTAACTGTTTTGATAGAAAACGACCAGTAGAGGTCAGTAAAATACCAGAATTGCTTTCTGCTGAGGGACTGTATTTTTAAAAAATTTCTGGCAACTGCCTCTATTTAACTTTCTTGATAGAAAACGACCAGCAGAGGTCAGTAAAATACCAGAATCACTTTAGCATTCTCTAGATTCAAGTCCATAGAAATTGTCTTCAACGAGCACCCGTATACAATAATATTTTTTTCAAATCTTGTATTTTCAGTGATAGGTCCACTGAAGGCCCTGATTTTATATTATATATATTTATATTAAAAACAGAGCTTTGGACTATACATTTCCCGCTGAAAGGCAATATTTCTCTCCATGTGTTCCCATACCTGGCGTGTCACGCAGTTTGGTGCTTACTTTCCCTCCATGTTAAAGAACAGTAGATGTTTCAGCACCCAGGCTAATGTGCTGCATAGCTAAATACATATAAGGTCCCAAAGGCGAGACCGATTGCATTGCAAATGCTTGTTATTATTTGCCTAATCGCTGAGTGATGGACTGGTAATGTGTATCAAAGATGCTAATTATAACCCCAGTGAATTATGAATATTTTTCGCCCTGGCTGACTGGACGCGTCAGGACTCACACTTGTGACCTTATGTGTAGGGCCCCATGTGCGTGATATATTTAATAAAAGACGATCTAGCAGCAATATGTATGATAATCATGGAGTCTTGAATCAAAGACATGTTATAAATGTAATGAAACTCACAGTCGTGGTTTTTCGCCAGAGCATGGTGTACATAGACAACGGTCCACAGTCAATGGTAAATTGCAGAAACTAATGCCTTAACAATGCACACCAAAGAAAATCAGGTTTACAATGTATGCAGGGTTCACAGAAAACAATAACACACATATTTTACACAAAGAAAATCAGCTAATATAGGAATCAGAATTCTATCTTAAGGTCATAGAAGCAGTGTTGACATTAATGTTCTAAGCTGCTCAACATCACATGTCCTATGGACTGTGATTTCAAGCCCATTGAGCAAATACAGGCAGGAGGCCTGTGCGACTCAAAGGTAAATAGCCAGGCCTTGCGACAAGTTTTGCAGTCCATGGAAACACACGAACCAGATGGTACAGCGCGCTCACTGAATCATTGAATTGTAAAGTAGCTCCTCTTAAAGCTTCGACGGTCAGTGAGATCGAACAGGCAAAGGTTCATTTTGGACAGTCGTGTGGGGTAAAATGCTTAGATCAATATATATATATATATATATATATATATATATATATATATTCACTGAAAAAACCATAGGTTTTAGGGACAGTTATAGTTAGTTGGACATTTCACTCGTACAAAACCCGTGAAATTCCCCGTTATAGTTAGTTCAGCTAACTATAACTCGCGCCCCGCAATGCACTGCTGATGACGTCACATATTACATCACTCATGACATGGTCAGTGACATCACTGATGACATCACTGATGACATCTCAAATGACATCACTGATGACATCATCCAGTGACTGTGTGTTTCTGTAAAGTTTAAATATTTTTAATATATATAGGAAAAGACGTATTGAAGAATGAGTGGGTGTGTAAGTGTCTGTATGGATGATTTAGTAGGTGCGTGACTGACTCTATAAGTGAGTGATTTAACGTATCTTACTGAATGCATGGGTTAGTGACTAAACTGGGTGAATGTCTGTATCCGTCTGTCTGTTGCTGTGTAAGTGGCTGCATGGGTTTGTGAATAGCTACATGAGTGTCTATATGAGTTATTGATTGGTTGTCTGAGTATCTGTATGGGTGCCTGAGTGTTTGTGTGGGTGGGGTGTGTGCGACTCTGTGCATAGATGTGTGAGTGGGTGATTCACTGGGTGGATGGTTTCAAGATTGCATCTGTGGTAGACTGTATGGGTGGGTAAGTGTGTGTAAGAGTGTGTTAGTGAGTGAATGTATGTCCCAGTGGTACATGTGTGAGTAACTACATATGTGAAAGCCAGTATATATGTGTGTTGGAGTATATAAATAGCTATAAGCGAGAGTGAGTGATTGTGATAGTGGCTGTATGGATGAGTGTGTGCTTGTATCAGTGAGTGTATAAGAGCGTAACAATGTGCTAGTATTTGTATGATTAAGTGAGCTGGTGTGTGTATAACTGTATAGGTGAGTAAATGGCAGTGTGTTTAATTATTTGCATGACTGACTAGGTGTGTGAGTACCTCTATGGATGAGTGGCGGTGTTTGAGTGTCTATATAGGAGTAAGAGTGCATATGATAGTCCTGTACTGAGTGACCATAAGTATGAGTGACTGTACGGGTGAGTGAGTGGATGTGTGTGTGTAGACCTAAGAATCAGTGAGTGGGTATGTAGTTATTGGTGTTGGAGTGTCTATAGTTTTGCGAATGGCAGTCTGTAATTTAGATTGGGTGTATCAAAGGTTATATTAGGGTGTGAGGAGCTGCATCAGATTATCACGTGGATGATGTCATCAGTGATGTCATTTGAGATGTCATCAGTGATGTCACTGACCATGTCATGAGTGATGTAATATGTGACGTCATCAGCAGTGCATTGCGGGGCGCGAGTTATAGTTAGCTGAACTAACTATAACGGGGAATTTCACGGGTTTTGTACGAGTGAAATGTCCAACTAACTATAACTGTCCCTAAAACCTATGGTTTTTTCAGTGAATTTCAAAGGTTTTTAAATGCTAATTTGTAACTATAACATATCTGAAACCTATGGTTTTTTCAGTGAATTTCAAAGGTTTTTTAAATGCTAATTTGTAACTATAACTGTCCCTAAAACCTATGGTTTTTTCAGTGAATTTCAAAGGTTTTTTAAATGCTAATTTCTAACTATAACGTGTCTGAAACCTATGGTTTTTCAGTGAATTTCAAAGGTTTTTTAAATGACATTTTTTAAATGTATTAATTTTTATATTAATTTTTTTCATACTGATTTACTACATTTTTAGAAACAATTTCTTTTACATATTTTATTTTTAAATTACATTGTAATTACATTATACATTACATTACAAAAAATACTTTCTCAGAATGAATTACTTTAGTTTAAATACTTAGCACATAGGCAATAGACTTTTAAGTACAGTAGTTACAGTTGTTGCAATGGGCAACACATTTTGAAACACAATGCAACATTCAGCTCAATGTGAATTTCTAGTTAAATGCAATTAGTTACTTTATGGATTACTTTTCTAACCACAGGACTGGATCCTAGATTCAGTCCTGGGACATCTCCTGTAAACAGTTGAGTAAAAGCGTTTTGGTTACAGTCGTGATTTTTAAGGAATATTATTGTATTTTAAAAGTTGACACTTAGAAACTTTTCCTCATAGAATCACCAATGTTATCCTATGGAAGGAAATTCACTTAGCAGGTAAAAACTGTTATCGTTACTTTTTCTTACTCAGTGTTGGATCCTGGATCCAGCACTGGTGCATCTCCTGTAAACAGTTGAAAAAATGTGTTTAAGTCATACAGGCGATTTTTAAAGAATATTTGTAGTTTGTGAAAATCGACACTTTGAAACTTTTCTGCTGAAAACCAGACAATGGATTCCTATGGAAGAAAAGATAAGTTACTGGTAAGTACGGTTAAAATTACTTTTCAGGGTCAGTGCTGGGCTAAAAGATGCAGCACTGGGTTCTCTCCTGATAACAGGTGAGTAAATCGGAATTCGTATTTCGGCTGATTTTAGAAGAATAATTTAAAGTTCCAAAACTCCACACTTAGAAGAATTTCCAAGTGAAACCAGTCAATGTTAGCCTATGGAAGGAAATTCAAGTTACTGGTAAGTACGGTTAAAATTACTTTTCCGGACCAGTACTGGGCTGAAAGATACAGCACTGAGGTCTCTCCTTATAACAGGTGAGTAAATCGGAATTCGTATTTCGGCTGATTTTAGAGGAATATTTGTAGGTTTCAAAAATCAACACTTAGAAACTTTTTCAGCAAAAAGCAGGCAATGATATCCTATGGAAGGAAATTCAAGTTACTGGTAAGTACGGTTAAAATTACTTTTCAGGACCAGTACTGGACTGAAAGATACAGCACTGAGGTCTCTCCTTATAACAGGTGAGTAAATCGGAATTCGTATTTCGGATGATTTTAGAAGAATATTTGCACAATGGTGAAGGGAGGGCGGGGCCTGAGGTGACATCTGTGCAAACGCGCCCCGTGGCGTGTTTTAAGTTGGGGATTAAGTCCCCTTGAATCCTGAGGGTCCCTAGGGGCCAACTAGCCCACCAGGAACCTCCAATATGCGCCAGGGGCTGCGTTGCAGAGACGTGTAGAGAGGCCACACCCCTTTTACACTCTCTGCAACGCAGCTCTGTGGCGCTTTCTGGATGTACCTGTTGGGCTAGTTGGCCCCAGAGACCCTCAGGATTGAAGGGATTTAATCCCCAACTTAAGACAGCGCCACGGGGCGCGTTGCACAGATGTCACCTGAAGCCCGCCCCTCCCTTCACCACTGTGCAAACGCGCCCGTGGCGCGTTTTAAGTCGGGGATTAACTCCCTTGAATCCTGAGGGTCCCTGGGGGCCAACTAGCCCAACAGGTATATCCAAAAGCGCCACAGAGCTGCGTTGCAGAGAGGTGTAAAAGGGGCGTGGCCTCTGTACACCTCTCTGCAACGCAGCCTCTGACGCATACTGGAGGTTCCTGGTGGGCTAGTTGGCCCCAGGACCCCAGTATTCAAGGGGAGTCGTTCCCCTCTGCAAACGCGCCAGGGGCGCGTTTGCAGAGTGGTGAAGGAAGGGGGCGGGGCCTGCGGGCCCGATCGTTTTTTTTTTGTTTGTCCCCTGAAGGGGGCTGTGTGGCCCCCTTCCTTTTTCCTGTTTTTGGGCCCTGGGGACCCCATCCCCCAGGGCCTTACCCCTTTCTTTAATTAAATTTTTTTTTTAAAACGGGAAGGGGGCCGCGTGGCCCCCTTCCCTGGGCCTGTATTGGCCCCGGGGACCCCATCCCCGGGGCATGGCCTCGATTTTTTTTCTTTGGAGGGGGCTGCGTGGCCCCCTCCTCAGGCCATTTAAGGCCCCGGGGACCCCATCCCCGGGGCCGGCCTTTCCGTTTTTTTACATTTTTTTTTTTTGGGGGAGGGGGCCGCGTGGCCCCTCCCGGGCCACTACTTGCCCCGGGGACCCCATCCCCCGGGGCTGGCCCTCTCCGTTGGGGACTGTGGGGGTCCCCAATCCCCCACAGTCCCGCCGGCTCCCGCGTCCCTTGGGAGCCGGCATTGCTTTCCACATGGGGAGCTGCTAAGATGCAGCTCCCCATGTGGAAAGCATGTGCTTGGATATTGGAAGAGAGAGCAGGTTTCCTGCTCTCTCTCCAATATCCAAAGCAGTTTGCTATGGCAGGACGGGAGCCGCGAGGCTCCCGTCCTGCCATAGCAAACTACAGTGTCCCGGGGTAGGCACCCCGGGACACTGCAGGAGCCGACCCTGGGGGTGGCGGTCCCCAGGGCCATCAAGGGCTCCAGGAGGGGGCCGCGCGGCCCCCTCCCTTAAATTGCACAGCCCCGGGAGGTGGTGGTCCCGGGGCTCTGGGGGTCCGTAATGGACCCCCACATTTATTTTGTACGTGCCCCGGGAGGTGGTGGTCCCCGGGGCTTGTGGAGGCTGGAGCCCCCCACACCTTATTTATTTAAAAAAAGAAGCCCCGGGGGTGGCGGTCCCGGGGCTGCGGGAGGCAGGAGAGCCCTCCCGCACAATTTTTATAAAGCCCCGGGGGTGGCGGTCCCGGGGCTTGAGGAGCCCTTGAGGCCCCCATACAAACAATATACCCACCCCCACCATGCCCCCGGGACTTGGGCCACCCGGGGGCAAAATGCAATCAAGCGCGGGAGACCGCGCTTTGATTTTTCGGCAGGATTCGCGCACCCTGAAAAAATTTTTTTTTTTTTTTGCCCCTGAGCAAACCTAGGGGTCAGGGTGTTTCTACCCTGCCCCCTTTGTGCGCTTTGCGCACTTGTTTCTGTCCCTCGGTTCTACCGAGGGACAAAATAGCTGCCAACATTTCCTGAATCGGAATGTTGACAGCCAGCTGACAGCCAATTAACATGCAGCTCGTGATCGGGACGGTGCGCGCAGAGGTGCGCTGAGGGTACGCGGACCCTACTCGGCCATAGATATATCTATCTTTTTACTTTTGATTTTCTCAGCAACTACTGAACGGATTTACACCATTTAACAAAAGGGTTCTTTCTGAACCAAGAACTACCTCTTTGCCAAATTTGGTGTAATTCCGTTCAGCAGTTCGAGCTGTAGCCGTGTCTAAAGTTTCCTATGGAAAATTGCATGGGGAAAACGCGTTTTGGGACCCCCTTTTTCTCGGCCCCCGCTTGACAAATCCCCCGAGACTTTCAGGGTAGGAGCGGACCGGAGCGCCCCACAAAGTTTGAAAATTTTGCGAAGATACGTCAACCGGCAAGAGAGTTATTTCAAATAGAATGTCGCGGATTTCCTATGGATAATAGGTTGTAACTATAACTATCTACTGGCGACCGCCAGTAGATAATATATATATATATATATATATATATATATATATATATATATATATATATGTATATATATGTATATATATTACACCAGAATTCCCTTGACTATTTCCAGTCGAAAATACGGGACACGGACACCAGGTAGGTGCAATATTTTTCCTTTTTTATTTAGCTGACGCTCAGCATGGTTGAGATATATATATATATATATATATATAGACGCCGTCCTCATTAGTGCCGGGATCCAACAGCCATGGTGCGTGCCAGGGTATGAGGGAACTCTGGATCATATCCTTCTCACCAACAAGCGCCGAAGCGCTACGAAGCACGCACTCCCTTCACGACAAAATTTCCAGACAAATCAGGTGCAAGTTCATGAGTGATTTATTCCCATAGCCGAACAAAACCCAACACGTTTCGGCGTCTGCACGTGCCCCCGCCACCCGTGAGCTGTGCCCGCTGCCCCTGTATGCAGGGAGGGAGTATCCTAACCAAAGATACTCCGCATCTCATGCATCTATCTTGATCTCTGTCGATGAGCAACTTAAAAAATCATGTAGCGCAAGTGGCTGAGGACTTGGGACATGGGTCTTCTGTATAAGTGTACATACAGGGTAAGTTGGAATGAGAATACACAGCTTAGATTGTCACATGAACACTGCACAAGGGATTTCAACACTACAGCTTGAATGTGGAAAAGGTACATTCATCATTCAGACCCTGCACAGCTCCCAGATTTGTGTAGAGTACAGATGTACAGAGTCCTCTCTGTAAGATACACGGAGGACCAGGGGTGAAAGCAATGAATCTGTTTGTATGTGTGTTGATCGGAAGAGCATTCACTTTTTCAGTAATGAGATGTCAAGTTGTGCAATTACTGTTGACAGTAATGATTACTGATTAGATGAGACTAGTAAGTGAGGTTCCATCGATACGTCTGCCTTATTAAAAGTGACAGAGCGTGCGCCATGCGACTCCCTATATTTAATGGCCTGCATATGAGAGCATGGATGGAGAGAGCAGATGAATAATGCAATCACTCCAAGTCTGTCCTGCAAACATTTCTATCTTAGAACTACCTGCAGATGATGCTGTGCCTAATTACAGCAAAATTAGGTAAAGCTATGAGTAATTATGCAAAATGCGAATAAGTCATTTCGCACTAAATTTGAGTGCAAAATATGTCATTGCGTCAATTTTTGGCAATGTGAACAACAGCCACTCGCATTCTGCTTCCGTCCATTTGTGGTTAATTGTTACGACGAATGGCACTATTTGCAGTAAAGTTTGACTGCGTAACACGAAATTCCAGAAATTACATGAACTACACTGGTGTAAATTAAATTTCACCAAGGCCTAGTGCTTGATCATTGTTGGTTTGGTAAATTTTTAATATTGGGGGAGCATCTGGGCCTCGACCAATATATAAACAAACTGCCCAAAAGCAAAAATATGCTTTTAGTCTAAAAAAGAAGCCTCTGGCATATAGGGAACTACTTTGTGTGTGGATGTATCCTTGTGAAAGGGCAAATGCCATAATGGACTGTAAAGTTAGCCAATCTCTGTAGTTGGCCAACCAATTGCTCCATGCTGTAATGGGCGGAAGAGAAGTGTGAATGACAATACAACAGACCAAAGGATGAAAAGGGCTGGCTGAAAGACATTATAAGTAACTATGGTACACATACCGGAGCTTAGTTACAAGCCCCTTGCACCGCCAGTGGATCACTTTTGATATGGGAAAAAGTGACGCACCGGTGGTGCAAGGGGCTTGTAAATAAGCCCCACCATTTTTATCAAAAATCAAGAGGCCGTGTCAAATGCCTGACCTGGATAGAAAATCTCAGGGGATCTTGCATTTTCCAATCTAGGCTCAAGAAGGTGGGATGGGTTCTTTTTGTGTCTTAATAGACAGTGGCGGCTCCTGTGCTATGGCGGGGCCATCGGGGGAGGGGCAGTCTTAGAGAGAGAGTGGTGAGCACTATGATTTATTGTGAATGATGGTTTGGCCGGCTGTCTCAGCCCGGCAAAAGCATCATGCGCACTGAAGCTCTCTCTAACCCCAGCTGCGCTGCTGGGTTGGAAACAGCAGTCACAGGCTCCCAGTATCCCTGGGAGAGCAAGTTGAAAGCGCTCAGGCCAATCCTGACGCTGCTCTCATGAATGAGCGCAGCATCAGGACTGGCTGCAGGGGATTCTGGGAGTTTGTGCTGTCAAGGAGGAGAAAGAGAAGAGCTGCAATGCGGACATGCGGCAGGATAGGCAGGTAAGTTATTTTTAGTTTTTTATCATTTGTATTTCGTTGTCGTTCGTCTCCCCCCTTCCTTCTCCCCCGCCATGCCCCGTGACTCAGCGCAGACACCACCCTCCACTATTAATAGAGCCAATAACAATTCATACACCATACTGTTGATATCACTGAATGGGACTTTACGCCTCCTTTGGTAACGATCAATGCGCCAGGGAGATCTGCTGCTGTGGAAAAGCCTCGAGTCGAACCAGGAAGCATGGCATATTTGACATTTGTGGCTGTGTTTTTTTTTGTTTTCCAAAATAAGCCTGTTAGAGTGCATCGCCAGTTTCTGACCAAAAACTGTTGACAGTTGAGCACTCTTTATAAATAGGCAGATTAATCAAATTGTCAACAAACACATAGGTGGCCTCATTCTGATTGGTGCACTAAGTGTAACATTGGCAGCAAATAGTGCTCGCCCCTAATCTCACACTTAATCCGTCATTACAAGTTGGGCATGATGGAGAGAGCTATTTACAGCAAACGGTAAATAACATTACCCCGGGGTGAGATAGTTACTGGGCATGGTAAGTGCCTCCTTACGAGTGTTGTCAACATGAAAATGAGGCATAACAAGCAGAATCAGTTTTTAATAGTCCATGTTCCGCATGTTTTCCATGATTTTTCCTTGCAGGAATGAATAAGGGATAAACTATGGGGGTTTGAGGATTATCACACAACTCCAAATTTCGATCCCTATGGAAAATCCTATTTGCACAAAGATAGGAATTTAGCCGTTACCTGACAAGAACAGATCCCAGGTTTCGTGCAATTTGTGCTCAGTCCTGGGTTTTCACAGGTATACGTTCCTCCAGGTACCACCTGGAGGAATTTGTGTAAGCAAAGCAATGAGAGAAGGGGGGCCACGGTGCAAGATAATGCCCGGTTACTCACTGGTAATCTTCATTACTCCGAGTCCTGGTCTTCCTGTTCCATTCCTTATAGATGAGCAGTTCGCCTGCTCCACGGAAACTATTACCTAGCTGAGGTCAAAATACTTCCCCCAATTTGGCGCTGCCTACCCAGCATGCATAAAGGGGGAAACCACGTCATTTGGACATCCTGAGAATACAAAAGAAACTCATAAGAAAGAAAAACAAAAAAAACAATCACCATAAACCATAAACAGAAACCAGGGAGGGAGGGAGGGGCTCAGGAACGGAACAGGAAGACCAGGACTCCGAGTAAAGAAGATTACTGGTGAGTAACCGGGCATTACCTCCTCGTCCGTCTTCCCATCCCAGTCCTTACGCATGAGCCATTACCCAAGGGCATAATGATTGATCCACACAGAAACAAAGGATGACGCAACATACATGAAAGGCAATACAAAAAATAGCACAAACCCCAGATCAGGTACAGCAAACAAAACATGAGCGGCAAACCAGCGGACACAGCCACCCCCAACCGAAATCGGTAATGGGAAACAAAAGAGTGGGGATAAGCCCATGAAGGTACAAATGGCACGAAGTGATGCACCCTGAAACAATGCCAAGGATGAGGAAAACAACACTCAACGAGTCACACGGGACAAAGAAGGCACAAGACCCCACCCAGAGAGACCACAGGCGACACATAAGGAAGCCACCACCCAAATGCAAAAGAAAAACCAGGGAGATGTGAAAGGCTTACAACACATCCAGAGAATGGAAAACCACAGCCTCCAGAGAAGACGTGACAGGAGAAAACATCAGAAGGACAAAACCCTCAAGACCAACGGGAACCAGGGGTTCAAAGTAGGAACAGGCAATGCCAGAAGGACCAATGGAAGTCCCCGGGTGGGGACCGCAGAGCGGGGGACAGGACTCAAAAGTAAAAAAACTCTGCAAAACAGTGAGCCACCAATGGAGAGAAAGAAGACATAACGGAGCCCCTGGAGGCCAGAATGGAGACTCACTGAGCACGGAGAGGGGAGATCGGCAGACCCAACAGAAAACCTCACAGGAAACAGGAACAGACCTGTCCCCCTACACCAAGAGCCAAAGACCCACCAATGAGGACTGCAAGACGCCAGGGTCGAAGGTCCATGAGAGAACCGGATGGGCTGAGTCACTGCAAGTGAACAACCCCAAGCCAACAGGGACAACCTTACAAGAGCTAAACTAGCAGGCGGAGGTTCAGGAGAGAGGACAGGCTGAAAAGAGGAGCAAGCAGCTGAGATGGGTGTACGGTAACCCACGAATGCAGACAAGCAGTCAAACCCTCAAGAAGGGGAAACAACGGTCTCGAGACCAGTATGGGACAATCAGAAGAACCGTCAACAGAACCGCCCAATTTCCCGATGGACCCAGGAACGCAAGGGCCATGGGACAAAGAAAGCATCGAAGGCCCAGCCATGAGAGAATCAGGCCGCAATCAAAGGGAGAAGGGTCAATTCTGTTGAGGCAAACAGACCCAGTCAGGGAAGGCCAAACCAGGAAAGAAATGGCCAAAAGAGAAGGGGCACACCCAGTCCAAAAGAAACTGCAGGCCCCTTCACCACCCCAAGAAGTGAGACCCGCAGAGAGAGGGAGGAGACTCCCCAAGGCCCACAAAATCAGCAAATCCCATGGAGAAAAGAGAAAACAGAGACTGGCACATACCCCCTGCTGGTTGAGTGAGACACGAACGACCAGGATGGCTGTCCGAACACAGATAGCACAGGGCCAAAGGAGAGGAGTGAAACCAAGACAGTGTCTGCCACAACGCCACCAAAGCCCACCAGTACAAAGACTGGAGAGCCCAGAAAGCGAGCATCAGCTCAGGGCCCAGGAATCCCCCAGCAATGCCTCTCCCCCTGGTGCACGCATTGGTCCGCAAGATCTCGAGGGAGAAGAAACTAATCCCTGTGGGAGCGAGAGGCGACAACCACCAGCGGAGAAACCCCCAACCTCCGGGTGCCCAGGAATGAAAGTCACTGATCCATGAAAAGCCGGAAACCAGGGAACAAAGGGAGACTGGCCCCAGAGAGCATGGGCAGTGCTAAGGCCATCTCTCCTAGACTCGACATTCAGAGATGGGCAGACACTCAAGGTTGGGAAAGAACCCAGGATATATCGTGGAACAGACGGAGAGAGAGCCCCGATGAACATCAGAGCCAGGGGGTCAAGAGGGTCGGAAAAACCCATGGCATCAACAAAAAGCTGAACAAGAACCACCTGGAAAAGGCATGAGTGTGAGCCTACAGAAAAGGGAAGAAACAGTGGACCAGTCAAATGGATGGGAATACGCAGGCAGGTGTCCATAAGGACAAGGGATGCGAGGAAGCACTCCACGTGAGTGCTGAGTACAGTGTAGACTGAGCTGAACAACAGGCCTATGCGCGGTATCCGGGATCGAACAAAAAGAAGGGGCAGTAACTACTGAGGACCCCTGGGGGGGGCATCTGGGTCCAGCCACCACTGCATGTCCTGCCAAACCTTATGATCGAGTGGACCCAATGTCGGAGACGCCACAGATGGAAAAACAGCTGCAAATACGCCCACAGGAGCATGCTGTGACAAAAATCAAGGGAAAAAGGAATTGTCCACCACCTGCCCCACATGCGACAGCACCCGTACAACCCAACAAGTGTAAGCGTAAAGTGCACAAACACCCAGAAGGGCACCATGGCGCGAAACAACAAAAGTGTATTGCAACCCAAACCAATGGGACTCAAAATATGGACCACAGAAGAAGCAATGGCTGAAGGATACCTGTGACCCCGAGGCCAAATTACAGGCCCCTGCAGGGGTTCCATAAGTCCACCAAGCCACCAGGCTCGGTCAGAACAGCAGAATAGAAGGGCACACACTCTGGCACAATCCGGCCAAATGAGGCAACAAAACACCCAAAAACAGCTGCAGCAGAGTGAGAGGGGCACAGGGAGGACTACCAGTGGGGAGATCCAGAAGATGACAGTCCCCACACACCTCCTCCGCAAAGAGAAAGAAGGAGAGACAAACAGCTAGGCAA
Source organism: Calotriton arnoldi (assembly GCA_963921515.1). Lineage (NCBI taxonomy): Eukaryota > Metazoa > Chordata > Amphibia > Caudata > Salamandridae > Calotriton > Calotriton arnoldi. The sequence continues at coordinate 2,168,636 of CAWUFW010001326.1, read as the reverse complement.
CAATGCAGGGGGCCGATGCGCAAGACAAGGGGAGAACAGAGGCCACTAAAACGCCTCAGTAGATCAGCCAGAGCAGAATCCTGAACATAAGGACTCCTTCGGGCCACCTCCCTATGACCCCCATCAGGCCAAACACATCCCGCCTTGGGACCCAAAGTGGTAGATGCCCGGGCCTAAAAAGCCGCCACCTCTGCAGCCATAAACATCGCCCAAAGAAAGTGCACATTCACAGTTGCGGCTGGTATGACTCGCGGGTGGGGGGCGTGGGGCGCGTGGGGAGGGGGTTGCGCGGGGGGGTGTATTTTTAATTTTAAAAAAATTCTCTTAACTTCGCCAGCCGCTCCGGTCCCGCGTTGGTCTCTCTGCTCCTCGCAGGAAGCAGGCAGCCTCCCTCCCCTCCCCTAAGCCAATCACAACGCTGCTACGGCAGCGTTGTGATTGGCTGGGACGCCGAACCCACAGGCGCCAATGGGGAGGCCATTTTCTCTATGTAGGCTGCATGCAGCCTACATAGAGAAAATGCAGAGTGCGTTTGACTGGTTTGGTCGACCCTGGGGCCGACTAAACAGTCAGCGCCCACAAGAGTGGGCAAGCCACGCCTCCCCTGCACTCAAGCAGGACCGCCAACCCACCCGCCCGCAACCAAACCCTGCCTTCTGCTTTTTCGCAGTGCGAGAAGCAGAAACATAAAAAGGTGTTTAAAATACCATTTTATGTTTCTGCTTCTCGCACTGCGAGAAAGCAGTGGGGCGACGCTCCTCCGCCCACATGGAGGCGGCGCCCCTGCACATTCACCCCTTGGGGCAAGTGGACACTGATCGACAAGTGTTTATAGTGAAATAGCACAAAGGAGCTCTTTAAATCAAACCCCAGAAGTATGAAATGCTCAGTGGGCTTGCTGATAGTTGAACCTGTGGCTGTGAGGGGAAATGCTAGTCACTGGAGTGGATGCATCAGTCCACGGAACCACCAGACCCAGCCTCCGATGGCTCCATCATAGCAACAGCCCCAAACCAACAACCCCATGACTCCAAGTGACTCGTATGCCAAAAACACAAGGTAGCAAAGGCTACCTCCTGCGCAATACCATAAGATGGCATCTGGAGAGGTCAGCCAGGGGCGGAGTAAATCTAATGTAACCCCCAAACGACATGTGGGGGGACAAATAAGGCTGCAGCAAACCCAGCCCCCTCGCCACAAAGACCTCTTAGCGAGTCCTGGCAAGAGGGAAACAACGAACATGCCCACTACAGCAGGGCAAACCGTACATGGAGTACCCCAAGCCCCACCCACTAACACCAAGCGCAGCGGGTGAGGGACTCCATTGTGCTAAACCTAGAGTCCCCAGGCCTTGCTCGCTAATGCAGAGCAATATGGGCCAGGGACACAAAAAATAGTGCAACAACACCCTGCAAGAATGTGCGGGCACCAGCCCCACCTGCCGAAGCAGGACGCCGTGGGCGGAGTGATTAGGCAGAAGCATCATGCAATAAGTGGGTGCCCACAGAGGACTCCACCAAGCAAGCCTGGCCCACTATAGCAGAGCAAAGGGCACAACAGAGCGAATGCTCCTGCAGAGAGACAAGCCACTCCTGTGGAGCGAAGAAAAACGCCTACCAAACCAGGAGCCCAGGCAGGAAAGGAGCCACAAACCCCCATCTGCGGCCGCACCATAAGAAAAATGGAGCCGCCCAACAGCGGGGGACGAGAATGGGCGAAAGGACGCTCAGTGCCACAGGCCCCAAAACACGGACCAACGCCCGCTGTGCAGGGCGGCCAGGTCCCTGAAAGACAGACTGCTAAATGAAGTCACATGAGAAACAAAAACATGTAAACAAAAACAATGATCAACTTACCTGACTTCGCTAGGTAACATATCTGCAGTGCAGAAGGAAAAGAAGCTAACCCTGGGCGTAGGTCGCGAAGTAATGCTTCGCGAAGCTACGCAAAGTGCAGTTCGCACTACGCGAGCTACGCGTAGCACTACGCGAACTGCGTAGTGCGTGTTCGCAATGATTGCACAGTGCCGGATGCTTGTCCGCACTGTGCAATCATTGAAAACGGCATCTTGCACAGTGCGAGCTGTCTTTACTGCCGCTCGAGTAGATTTTTACTCGAGCGGCAGCTTTCTCAACGCGGACTGGTAGTTTCTCATCGCGAGCGGTCGCGAGCATACGCGACCACTCGCAATGAGAAACCTGACCTCCCCGCGTTGAGAATCTCGCCGGGAGGTTTATTTTCCACGCTCGCGATCGGCAACTTGATGTTGCTGATCGCGAACGAGAAAAAGTCTCGCCGGGATGTCATTTTGCTTGCTCGCGGTCGCCAACTTGACGTTGAGGACCGCGAGCAAGCAAAAATGACCGCTGCACTACGCTACGCTACGCTACGCGTGTTTGCACTGTGCTACGTGCAATTCGCGTAGTGCAAAGTAGCGCAAACTTCGCAAACTACGCGAGCGTAGCGTAGTTTTCCGCCCAGGCCTAAAAAGAACAGGATGTCCTAGTGACGTGCTTCCCCCTTTATGCATTCTGGGTAGGCAGTGCCATATTGGGGGAAGTATTTTGACCTCAGCTAGATAATAGTTTCTCATGCATAAGGAATGTACGGGAAGACCGACTTGGAGGTAATGGCCACACGGTTGACCATTTTTCCATGTTATGCCCCATTGCTGGGGGCAAAGGTTGAAATCAGAAGCAGAAAATATCCTGATAGATTCTGTTTATAGTCGTGTTTTTTCAGCGAGGCATTTTTAATGAGTGAGAGACAGCTGGTGTCACTGAGGAGAGGGGAATCTAAACCAGCTCACACAAGGGGAGATCCGAACCCTTCCCTGCGGTGCCAGCCACGTCGAGTTTGTGGAGGGGAATGAAACCAGTCTGCGGCATGCTCAACTGGTCTGATTCTGATGCGAGAGCCTAGATGGAAGTAAACATATGGGGAACCTCCATTCTACCAGCTGGAAGAGGCGAGGGTGCGCCCTACGGAACAGATGGGGCTGGGAGCTCGCCAAGCAGTAATTGCAGAGGGATTTTAACGAAGATGGCGGTGAGCCTTTCTAAGTGGATACATTACAAGGCACTGAGGCACTGATTTACAAGACCCTTGCACCACCCGTGCGTCACTTTTTCCAATGTTAAAAGTGACGCACCGGCGGCGCAAGGGGCTTGTAAATACGGCCCTGAGGATTTATAATAGTCAGACCCCATCGGCTTCACAACTGGGTTGTGTGGGACCATGAAACTCAACACACCAACCAGGGCGGATGATAAAAATGTACTCTATCTTTACTGCAGGGCCGATGCGGTCCAAAGACTTTTACGCGGTCATGTATAGCGCCTCGTCAGCATTGGGGCCCAGGTTTATCAAGGGATTGCGTTGCCCTTGTGTCACGCAAGGCAATGCAAGGCCACGCAGGCCCTTAAGTAAGATTTACTATGCCTCGCACAGCCATCTTTCGTGGCTCTGAGTGGCATAGTAAATCTGGTGTACCTCAAGCCAGCACAAGTCACTGCCTTGCATTACTCTGCGGGAGCAAGGTGTTTTATGGGTGGAGTGTGGGTGTTCCCAAGCATCCACCCATGATTTTCGGTGCATTCCCAGATTTACTAAAAGACTAGTAAACCTTGAAATACGTCAAAATGCTATGCATTCTCAGGTGAGGAGTAACGAGGAGAAATATGTTTATTTTCCCTCATTATTTCCTCTTTTTACATGTGCTGCGTTCTGCAGCACACGTTGAATGAAGAAATGCCTCTGGGTATTGTTTTTGTGCAGGAAGGTCTTCCTTCCTGCCTAAAACCAATCCTGGCTGTAACGCAGGCACCCCTGCAGCATGGCGCAAGGGTGCCTGAATTGGTGCTTGACAACCTCAAGTGTGCCAGCACAGAGAGAAAGCAGGAATGTGCCATACCGTGATGGACATGGAGCATTCTCCATTTGATACTACGCAACGCAGCAAGTTGTCTTGCTGCGTTGCGTCAAATGTTAGTAAATCTGGGCCTGGATTTTTTGTGTTCTGTGACAGGAAGGTTCTTGGCAGAAGAGACAGTGCATACGGTTAGACTTCATATCATTGTTCTTCTGAGACCGTAGTATTACCTATATACTGTGCCCTGTTATTCATTTTCCTAGCCTTTTAACATCTGTGTAAACGGGACTGTCTCCCTGACTTACTCCATTTCAGAACGAAAGTAAAAACACACCTGTTTAAGGTTCAGTTGAGCTTGCAATTTACTGTCACCACAGCATTGTCTGCCCTCCTCGCACTCTGTCATCAAAGATGTATTTTTGTTAGTTTGTAAATTTACTTAATTAATCATAAATCATTTTTAGAAGCATGAATAAGCATAAGCAGGCTCATATGTAACCATCAAAAATGTATCAACCCTTTTTTATGACCTATTTATATTCTTTCCTGCCATTTCTCTCTTCCTCTCCTCTATCTTCCTTAATTTCTGCTACTCTAACTCACTCTACCTTTCACTACTACTTTTTCTGAACCTACATGTTTAGGCCTATCCCATAGTTTCTATTTCTTTGCCCTGCTTGCATCTGTTAGAATACCCCTTTTTCCTTCTCATCTCTGTCTTCGATCCCACCATCCTGTTTCCTCCATCTGTTTCCGACCGTCTCTCTCCTTACCATTGTCACCCTCTTTATCCCTTAAAGTCCTATGTTTTGAACATTTGATGCCTCTAAGTTGGTTTAGTCCACCACTATCTCCAGTCCTGTTTTTGCCTCTGGTTAATCAAGACGGTTTAATGTTCTAATGCTATGCTATGTGCATTTGTGAAGAACACTATCATCCGTGAGGGTATCCTGGTGTTCAGCAGGTGTGTGCGCCTAGCATAGGTTGGTTAATTGAAAAGCCAGGACTTCAACTTCTTGCAGAATTTAAGAAGAGAGGAGGAGGCTCTGATGTGGAGTGGTAGGTCGTCCTAAACTTTAGGAATGATATAAGAGAACACCCGTTCTCCTGATCTGGTTCTGTATACGTATGGAATGTGTGGACGTAGGAGTCCTGCGGAGATGAGGTGTCTGGGTGTTTTGAGATGCAACTGTTCAGGTAAGTGGGGCCTAACTTGTATAGTGTTTTGAATGTGACGTGTGTGTGAGGATTTGTAATAAGCCAGTTTGCCTATCTGTAGTCAGTGGAGGTCCCTGAGGTGTGGTGTGAGTTCTGTGAGGGAGGTTGAGAGTGAGTTTGGCTGCGAAGCTTTGGAAGTTTTTTAATCTTCTGGTGAAGTGTGGAGATTCCGCAATGGGAACACCAGTGTGGAGACTCAGCCACGAGTATGGAGCCTCCACCACGACTACAGAGCCTCCGCCACGACTGCGGAGGGTCTTTGGTAATCAGGCCCAAAGCCTCCCTCTCCCCTGCTGACACCGGTTCCACTGCATTAACCTTGGAGCCGCTTCAGCTCGCCTGTTTTCATGCACACATAATTCGCATGTGCAGCAAAGTGCCATCCAGGGTGCATTTGCGGTATATGAGATTGACAAGAGCAGGTAGTTTGCCATCAGACAGGATCACGATACTGCACGTGTGGCTGAAAGCATATACTCATGCATGCACTGAAAAGTGCCATAGTGCAGTATGAGATAAACCAGATAGCACATCAAAGACTCAACCCACTCTTGTAACAGCCCACTTGGATGGAGGGGTGGCAGCTCCGAGAGAATACAGCCATGGTCAAAACAATACATGACCACTACTGCGGGAGAGGCAATGAGCCCTCAACCGACGCTCAGCAGTTTGCGTGCTACAACTCTATAAATTGCCATGCCATTAGGATTTGATGTGGTGACCAGTTTAAGATTAGTGATTCCACAGGAGGTTATACTGGTCCTTCTGCACCTGGCATGCACAGCATGATGCACTATTGTTTTATCAGTGGCAGTCAGCACAGCAGCCATTGGGTCTTTTGCTACCACAGCAGAGTGCCCTGGGGAAGCATGATATTAGTTGGTCTTGTATTTTCTGAGGGAGTGGGCAATAACAAGGTACCATCATTGCAATATATCTCAGAATGTAGGAACTGTTTTTTGAAGTCCAGTGGTTATTGGGTTGCAGTTGTGACAATTGAAGTCTTTCACCCGTACTGCTGTGGGGCCACCTTATTATTAAGCATTCCTCATTAGCAGTTGCCCCTTTTTTGAAGAAAGAAATAACTTCAATTGAACACACAACTAAATACTAAACATGAAATTACAAATGTACAAAATGAAAATAAGGCATTTCAGCCCATCTTGAACTAGAGATCTGCGTAAGACGGTATATCTGCGTTAAATAATGTAAATTCCTATGGGGTTTGTTTACAATGTATAATCCTTCCCTATTGCATTTGCTAGAATGTTAACAATGTAAAACGCCTTCATAATGTATTAGTTAGAGAGTGCACAATGCAAAACCCCATACTGCTCAATTTGTCAGACGGTTACACTGTTCAAAGCACCTGCATACTATTTTTGACATGGGGTCTGGGTTAATAATGTCTTGATCAGTTATGGGCAATGGAACTACTTCATTGTTGCGCTAGCAGCAGTGCTTAATTTGAGCCGGTGGTTTCTGGTGCTCGGCTCCGGAACATAATTGCCAACACCGGCACATATAACAGTGTGCCACATGGTGGGATGTTTGTCTTTTTTAGAGGTGAACACAACGACAGTTGTTTATTAATTCAGCATACAAAAAAATGACTAATACAGGTCACCCAAGACATTCTTATAGCTTATCAGGTCTGAAATAGTCTGAATTGTCACACTTGTAGGAGTGTGATGGTTAGTAGTTGTGTACGTACTGTCATTGGCAGTGTGACCCAGGTGACCCAAGCTGCAGTGGCCTCTAGACGAGGACCCCAGCACTTATTTTTATACAAATTAACCACTGGCTAACAGAGCTGCTGCCCAATCGAATGCCCATAAAGATCAACAAAAGGGTGCAGCCAAAGCGCTGAGGCTACATTATTAGGGGAGTGCACGCTGAATATCAAACACACAATATGGCTAGGATAGAATACTGAAGACAAAGGGGCAGATCTACAAGAAACTAACGCAGCACGGTGCCGCAAGTCATTTTGCTGTGCCGTGCTGCGTTAGTTTCGAAGCACAGGGATGCAACATATTCACAACAATATGTCGCATCTCTGTGCTTCCCCCTGCGCTGGCGCACAAACTGCTGCAATGGTGCAAGGATGCCTGCGTCGTGGGAAGATTGTTTTTGTGCAGGAAGGGGCACCTTCCTGCACAAAAACAATCAATTGAGGTGATTTCCTCTTCCAATGTGTGCTGTAGAATGCAGCACGCATTGAAAGAGGAAAAAACGAGGAGAAATGAAAACATTGCTCCTCATTGCACCTCGCTACGCCGCCCCTAGGGTGGCGTAGCCTTCTGACGCATTTCCAGATTTACGATTTCTCGTAAATCTGGAAATGCATCAGTGGACATGGGTGTTGCATGGGAACACCCACAGCAAAACCCATGTCACGCCCCTAACACGCAAAGTGTTGCGTGAACAGGGGCGATATTTACAAGCACAGGTTAAGTCACGCAGGGTGACTTTACCTGTTCTTGTAAATATCACTTAGCAGCCTGCGCCACCGGTGCGTCATGCAACGTGATACACCGGCGGCGCAAGGGGCTTGTAAATCTGCCCCTATATATTTAGACAATTATTGACGGGTAAGTAAGTCTAAATTTTCTATAACTATCTCCACTTGTATATACCTATGTGGTACATATATCTTCAAGCTCCGTAGAAATGGAGTTTGTAATAATAAATCTATACTTCCCTATATGCACTCACCTTTTGAAATTTTTTCCCTCAATATTGTTGGTGTCGGTATTTAGTAGTACAACCATTAATTACCTTGAGAGGTAAAATGCTTTTTATGAAAAGGTACCTCTGTATTAAAAATGTAAAGCCACTTCCTATAGAGTTTATAATAGAGTTCACAATGTAAAGTCCTTCTTACAGTATTTGCCATGGGACTGTAGAAGTCAAAGCCCATTCCTACCATATTTGACACTGGTTGTGTGTTAACAATATCTGCATCAGTTATGAGCGATTAAACTAAGTCATGGGCAGCCTCGCACAATGGCTGCCGAATTGTCATATGGCCTTATACTTTCTCAGTAAAAACTGTGCGTTTGTTGGACAACATAAATGTTGGGATGGTGCGAATCTGATTCCCCGCACCCCCTCAGGAGATGTTGGCCTATAGTCCAGCTATCTCACAGTGCACCATTCGCACCCCTATTCTTACAAGGTAACAAATGTGTGTGCAACCTTGGAACATGACAACCTAGAATCCCCAAGAAATCCTGAAAATAGATCTAGAACCTTTTCGTTCAGACTCTCATGCATACCCAAAGGAAATATGAAAGAAATACACAACCTGCAGGGTCAATATTTATTGAATCAGTGAGATTCTTGAGTAAAATACGTGTGCTGCAATTAATAATAGGATAAAACCTACTACCATAATTAGCAATACAAGAACAGTGGAGAGAATGAATAGTTCCACCATTGTGCTAAAACAAGGAATATATTCCAGCATTTATGTAGTGTAATGTAGTATAATGTTGTGTGCTCTTTCCTAACGCTCCCTAACCTACTTTGACCCAGGGTGGGTGATCTGCCAAGAATCCCTGCCGGGTGATCTAAGTCCCCATTACCTGCGGGCAAGTGTCATCAGGCTGTCCATCTTGGTGTAGAGCGTGACATCCCTCGTGAAGATGACAGGAATCAGCTGAGCTGGAATTCCGACGTACTGCACCCTCAAAGTGTCAGCAGAGTGCTACTCTGATTTAAACAAGGAAGTGAATTCGTATATTCAATAAACAGTGCCCATGTTGGCATGTCGAGGTCTTTGTCAGGCCGCAATTCTTTATGTTAGCTCAATAGCATTGTCGCCTACTGGGCAACAATAAGCCGTGACATTTGTGTGGTGAACTCTATACATCGTACTGAATGTTCAAGGTGTCATGATATTGTGCCTACGAAGTTGAAATGTAAGCAAATGCAGTTTCGGAGACTCCTATCCTGCACTGACACGTACACAAATGTATGTCAAAAGTCCTTGTGTTGCAAAAGGAGGCAACTTAAGAAACGTGAGCATAAAGATGGCGTTGTTTCTAGTTGGGCCACGTGACAAAATAAAATGCCTCTAAAGTAAATCAACAGAGGAGCTGAGCCAAAGCCCTGAGGCTACCTTACTATTGGATCCAAGAACACACCAAGTGAACGCCGTTAGTACTTGACCCTCATGGTGCCAAGGCAGGGACACCCAAAGGGTATTCAGACAAGTAGAGTTGGTTAGAAACTGACAACTCCACAATGCACACAATAGATCCTTATATAGCAATGTCCCATCAATCCGTGCTTTTAGTTTTGATTTACAAATGCACAAATTGAAAACCAACCCTCTCCAGGTCTCCCTGAACTACAGATCTATTCAACTAAGTCTCTCAGTGATAAAGTATGCAAACCTAGTCTTATGGTGCTTGTTGCATAGTTCACAGTGTAAATGTTCTTTTTGTACTTGCCACAGAATTCACAATGTATAGCCACTTTCTATTATATATGTCAGAGAGTTTACATTGTAAAACCCTTTTACAGCTTACAGTTTATATCAGTGAGACAGTTTACAATGTAAAGGCTCTTAATGTTCTAGTTGCCAGATAATTCACAATGTAAAATGTCTTCCTGCAGTATTTATCAGAGGGTTAAACTATGCAAAGGCCCTTCATACTGGTTTGGAAATGAGGTCTGTGTTACCGGTATGTCTATCATTTATGAGCAATGGAAGTAGTGCTGTTGCCCAAACCAAAGTTGATAAATATCAACAAACGGGCAGAGCCCAAGCCCCCTTCTGTAAATTCTGTTTTAAGTTTTTGTGATTAAAGGATCACTGGGAGACAGCTCAAGCAGTCTCTAGCCAGCCCTAAAAATGTGTTGCACAGAGTGGAGTTTAAGAAAACAACATCGGCTCCTATCGCTGTCATGACATCATCAAAGGAAGCCAACCATCTCATTATCCCATCAGAAGAGAAAAGCAGAACAAATAGCGGAGCATAGAACACATTTTTCACCGTGCTCAGGTTAGTCTAGGAGGGGGACACACTGGGCGAGGAAAGGGGAGAGGAGGTGCAGGTTGCGCGCAAACGTCTATCTGAATGCCAGTGGGATTGTTCAATGGATAGCATCCCTTTTAATTCCCTATCATTTGCAGCCTCTATTCAAGGAGTCACAGCTCCTTTTGATGTAGCTGGCTCAACCCACTTGAAGGCGGGAACGCCTGCGCGCTGATGGGCCAGTAATTTGATACCATGGGCTTTAATTACCACCTTTCTCAACAGAGCATGAGCTGTAACCATTCTTTGCATTGTACCTGTACAGGGAAATGGAGTTTTGTTCTAATTTGTGGAAGGGTAAGTACCCTCAATAGGACAAGCAGTCAGTAGCCCAGGTGTATTTACTGCAGATAGAATTGCAGCTTAAGGTCCACATGTCCCAGCTGGTTCCAGCTGGTCATTGAATATAATTCCTTCTGCTCCATGCCCAGGGGACGTGTGAAAGGAGGACATTTATAAAGTGTTTTTAGAACTGATGCCTGAATAATATGGACAAAACAAGATTTTAATTGCCTACACCAAGGACTACTGCTGTTAGGGTACCAGGCATAGGAGAATTCACAACTCAACCCTGTGGTAGAAAACATTCAAAGAGTTGAACTATGAACATCTTGAACTCACGTCGCTAATCCTCAGACATTCGGGTACAAGATGGGGCGGAATGCCCCACACCCATTTAATGACGCTTAACAAGCTTGTCTGCTTAAGTGCTTAAACCCCAGTGTTCTACCCAGCGGGTAACTAACCCAAGTTTTCTTTCTGCCGGGTTCGCTGCACAGTATCCTGCCAGTTATGTGTCCAAGTGCTCTGAAGAAGTCTGTGGGTGGCATGTAGCACCCAATTTATATATCTGCACACTACAGACCATAAAAAGAGTGTCCAGCCCTCACGCTCCTCATCCATCACACTATTAAGCACTGCATCCTAAGAAAGAATAAGTGCCTCTCTCCAGTAACTCATGTAAAACATGGAAAGCCTTCCCACATATGGTCAAAACTGAGGCAACTCGCTTCCAAACGTATGTTTCTCACTGTGTATTTTCTGATGACTGGGTCTAATCTGAGGTGGCATGGTGGTCAGGGGCGTAGCTAGGCCTTAGGCTGCCCGTGGCGGCCCCTGCGTTTGTTGCCGCCCTCGGCAAACTGATAGAAGAGCGGGGGGGGAGGGAGTGGTAGCGGCCGATTCTTGCGGCCGCAACGGCCGCAGGTAAGAACGGGGGGAGGGGGGCCGGCTGCCGCCCCAAAACTCGTGCCGCCTGGGGCGGTCCGCCCCCATCGCCCCCCCCTAGCTACGCCACTGATGGTGGTCAAAAGAACGAAGGGTTGGAATGCTACCCGAGAGAGTGTGAGTGGTTAGACTTATTGCAAACATCCTTCCATCACCTTTTGTGTCTTGCATGTCTAAAACTTCACACACCCCTAGGATGGTAGCCATGCAGTTAATCATTAATCTAGGGGGATGAGACTGAGTATGCCTTAACTAATGAGATGCAATAAAGTTCACTCTTCAGTCAAAGCCAAAGTACTCAACATTCATTCAGTTTCCAGTCCTGGGTTTTTGTGTCCTAGCCTAATGCATTTTGAATGTTGTAGTCTTGTTTTGCTTCCATTAAACTAATTAGACTAGCACACCTGAAATTAATGGTTTTTAGTTGAAAAGATCAGGTCTGAAAACACTGTCTATAATGACCCGGAGTGAGACGGTCACTCCATTAAGCACTTCTAAGAAAATGGGTTGTTAATTGGGAAGGATGAGATTTTTCCTAAGTAATATGTCCAAAATACTATCAGATCCAACGCACAAGTTCAATAAATAAACCTGGGCTCCACCCTTGGTAGCTATGGCAGAAAACAGACAGGCTTAACTTAAGGAAAAGTGTGTTTAGCACTACAAAACAATTACAGAAACCAAACTCAACGCAGTAAACATTCCACAACCAATTTCTAAAACTAGAAAATGTTTTAATCAGAAAAAGTTCACAAAAATGATTAAAATCCAGTAAGGGGATCCATAGATATGATTTTTATTTTTTTTAGTACAAAAAGCATCAAGAAAAAGTAAAGCATTAATCAGAAATCACTGTTTGTAGTGAGCTGGGATCTAGGCATGATTTCAGGCTGCTGGTGATGGAGCAAAGGTCGAATACACCAAGCAGGTTATCCTGGTGTAATACTTTACCTTTTGGCTTAGCCTCTGAATAGGATGTCAAAATCCTCCAGCAGGGCAAGGTTGCAGGCTGTATTCAGTGAAGTCCTCTTGAAGATGAATAGCTGCTGCATGAGTTTCCACTGAAGCTATTAATTTTGGTGGGAAAAGCACAGAGTGGAAAACTTCAAATTTTGTGGCCACTGAAGTCCTCTCTTCGGTGGGGATAATTTTTTGCTCCTTCGTATGGTCAAACTTTCTACTTTCTGATTTAATCTCTTTTTAGAGCTCAAAATCCTCCAGCAGGACAAGATAAAGTCCTCCTGAAGTTGGACACCCTTGCCAGAAGGACCATCTGAAGCTACAGAGGTCTTTGAAGACCAAAAATTTTCTAAGTCCTAACTTTTCAGACTTTCCGAAGTAGTTCCTCTTGGTCACTTCTAAGGCTCCCAGGACTTGAGGCGCAGCACTCAGGACCAATATGCACTCCAACAGAGGCCACCAGCAGCGTCCAGTCCAAGTCCAGCTGGTCACTCCAGGAAAAAAGCCTCCTGCAGCTTGTTGTGTCGCTATATCATCATAGGAGGTCAGCCAACTGACTGTTCAAGTCCACATTTCAGACCTGGGTTCAAGTTGGAGCAGGTCCAGCCCTTCCGTTCTACACACAGGACACAGTAGGCAGGTCCAGTCCTCTTTGTTTCTTCTGTAGGTTCAGAAGTGTTTTAATGAGCTGTGGGTGAGGTGCCAATTTGTAGGATTCATGAGCCAGACTGTGGGAGGTGACTCCTGGGAAATCCATAACCAATGACAGAGACACATTCCCAGGGGTAGCGCTTCCCATTTTTGTAGCACATCTTGTTAGCCTCACTGCAAATGATCCCACAATGCACTCTTATGGGAAAAATCTAACACTGCTACAGCCTTCTGCCCTTGGAGGTTTCTGATGTCCCAGCCGGGGGTGTGTCTCTGCAATCACACCAAATTGGTTCTGGGACAAGCTGTCCCTCCCACTAGCTTGGTGCCAAGCTGGCTACAGCTGGCCCAGGGAGCAAGGGTTTCTCTTTCCCAGGTCACCATTTACACTTACCTATGAATGTGTAGGCCTCAATGATGTTCCTGAACCCTCCCCAGCAGACTATCTGGAGCTGAGATGAGTCACATTCCTCACACCAAGGTCTTCCTGCTGAAAGGATGGTTGCTGCTCTCGGAGCAGTTTTTACACCTCATTAAAGGGAAGCTCTGACAGTGACCAGCTGTTGGCAGGCTTATGCTAATTAGCCTATTGGGGGTTCAGGAAGAAAAATGTAAACTTTTTTAAAGTAATTTATTCTAAATCCCCAGTGTATTGGATTTTTCATAAATATTAAAACTAGTGGTTGAATCATTCCTGTAACTTATCCCAAACCAGAATTATCAGAAATAGTATTTTATTCTGCATCTTAATTATTTTGATTGGGACAGCTACAGCCCTTTACAGTTAAGATAGCTTTTGGGGGGCTAGTTACTTTAGGTATAGGCCAACACTAAATTCTTGCGTGTACCACTTTTACATTCCAGGCATCCTAAATTGTAGACTACAAGGTCTACTTTAGGGTGACTTATTTAATATTCAAAAGCAGGGTTCTTTCCTGTCAAAAGGGTTATTTTGACAGGTTTGCCTGCAGGTTTAAAAGCTGCAGCAGTCAGGCTACACAGATAGGGCTGAAGCCATGTTTAATTTTTCAGCTTAGTGGATGGCACAAATTGTGCTACAGTCAACAGGTTTTATTTAATTTTCTGTGCCATTTGGTGTACGTTCCTGCACAACATACTATAACCTTACTGGAAAGATAAATATTGCAATTGGAGATTAGCCACTTTTACCATGTTTAGGGGTCAGAGTGCATACACTGGACAGCAGGGCCCCACTGTGCAGAGATAAAAAAAACAGCAATAGCGTTCACCTAATAATGGGGGTTACCATGCAAAAAGAGGCATTTTCTTACAGCACTGACCCATTGAACCTTATTGTGAACAGTGATTTAGGGAAAATGGACGAGTGAGAGTTCACCTGAATATTTGGCAAAATTTAAGGTACTGAACATCGATTTAGGCAATGTGGTAAAATACCAACGGTTGTATGACGGAACCCTGCATGCATTTGCCCCACATGCCTCTACAACACAGTCACTACCCCGACTGCGAAGTTACCACACGTTACTACTGTACTATGCAAGTCTTTACAACGACTAGCTTTAGAGGGCGCTGGACTTTGGAATAGTCTAAATTACTATTCCAACTCCAGTCTACGCACAGTAGGGAAGGTGTTGGACTTAAAAATCCAACACCAGTCCAACAACGCGCCCCCTACAGCAAGTCGCTGTAACGACTTCCAGGTTAAAGTAACGCATGGTAACGTCGCAGTCAGGGTAGTGACTTCATTGTAAAGGCCGGTCGTTGTTAAGACTGCGGGGTAAAGGATGTTTCCCAATAACAACATATTTTTTCAAAGGCACATTTTCACCCCTATGATGCTATGTAGCAGATGTTTATTTCATACACATTTTAATGCCCTCAGAAGAATAAAAAGCTGATTGGAACCGCAGGGGTCTCGTAACGTGGCTATCTGGAGCCAGTGTCAAGGCTCTCAGTTTATGAAATGTCATGCTGATAGTGAAGCTCAGCTACACAGATATAACCAAGATACCAATGTTAAATTACAAAAAGTTAATTCTGCAACAACCCCCGCAACTTGGAAAAGTCAACATCAATGATTTGATTACCATTCTCAGAATACATAACCTACCAACAGCTGCTAATTGTTAATTTTGAGAAGGTTTGGATCTTGTCATAGTAATTTCAACAGGATGAGATGAAATGTGATATTTTTGTTAGACTGACAAGAGTTTTACTAGAAAACGTGATTTTTAATCCGAGCTGCCACACTTAACGCCACCGTGTGATTGTGGACAAATTAAGCCATCTCCTTGTCCTTCACCTCTCCTATCTGCCAAAGTGATAAAGGCTTAGGAAAAAGCTATTGAGTCGTAAATAGCTTTATTTTTCAATTCAATCTGCAGAGTTAGAGAGGAAAATTGGAAAAAAAACACAATTTTGTAACAAATTAAAGGGAAATGCAACAAAGAAATTGATCAATCCATTAAAATCTTGATCTGCAGATCTTCTGAAACAGGGGCTGTGTTCTTCACTTCTGAAATGTCTAATATAAAAACGTACCTTTAAAGTTTGAGATCTGATTTTAGCACGTGCTTCTTGAGTTCGTTTACCATTGCTTCACATCAGACATCACTCGTTTGTACAATTGCAGACCCTTCAGATGTAACCAGCCACAACCACGTCAGTGCTCATGCAGAAAAGGTGCAAATAGTTCAGCTTCATGTGAGAACGTTGGCTTCAGTGTCGGCCCCTCCGCTAAGGCGGAGGAGCGTCACCCCACTGCTGCAAAGCAGTGAAAGAAAGAACAAATACAATGATAAAACCTTAAGGTTATTATCATTGTATTTGTTCCTGCTGCTGGGCCGGTCAAACAGTCATGCGCACTTCACAGATTCTCCATGCAGGCTGCATTACAGCCTACGTGGAGAACATGCCCAGGCCCCCATCCCCAGGCTGAGCGCCATACCACAGCGCTCAGACCAATCAGGAGAGACTGAGACGACGTGGGAGAGAGCGGGAGAGGGGTGAGGAGGTAAGTTTTTTTTCTTTTTTTTCCTTTAGTTTTTACCCCCCCCCCCAACCCTCCCTGCGACTCCCCTCCCACCCCCACCTCCCGGCCTACCCCGCCACTCCAGATCCGTGCTGGCCGCTACTGGTTGGCTTTAAGGTGGCAGTTCTCAGGAAGTCATTTTAGCATGCATTTATAACTGCCTCACACACTTAGGAAGAGGTAAAATCATACTTTGAAATGTTAAAATAAACCTTTTACTGGGCCACCTTCATTTGCGAGTTTTTAGAATCATGCAGCAAAATTCAAATTTTGTCCATTGTTATCAAATCTGTGCGGCTGGTGTTCCAGGTGACTGAAAATGAAAAGAACATGCAACCTGCAGCCTGTCTGCCTGAATACATTTAATAAGAAGATGCAACTCATAATCCACAATATTAGACTTTATTGCACTCAGTTTGAAAATAGAGGTGGAGGACACAAATATACAAAATATACGGCCGCTGTCTTCTTTTATCAGACTTATATAGAAGGGGGTATAACTGGAACAGGCCTGGGAAAGCAAAGGAAATACGTTTAGTTTGGTAAAGACTTATGAAAAGAAATTGAAAATAGCTTTGAAACTTCAGGGAAAGGGGCAAGCTGAAATAAGGAAAGGAAAAGTCAAAAAGAAAATATGGGAGTCACCTGCAAGAAGCTGACAGTGAAAATCATAAGAAGGCAGTCAATGGCTGAAGGAAGATTTACAGAGGAAGAAAAAGGGAGAAAATAAAGAATGCCTGGGGAACACCAACAGTGGATTAGATTGGTAAAATAGATAGATTGGAAGCTAAGACCGCGGTAGGGCATGGAGAAGTAGGAATGAACCCAGGAAAGGACAGATCCTGACCTGAAATTCCAAGGGAGTAAACTTTGCACACAAGAAAAAAGTGATCCACTTTGTTGCATGTGACAGAAAGAACAAGAGGCATAAGGCTAGCTGGGCTGTTCTGGTTGGAGGGAGTTTAAACAATATGGACATGGAGAAAAACATTGTCACTTGAACATGAAAATTGAAGTCTGAATAAATGCAAAGAAGGATGAGTGGTGGGGCGTGGCTCATGCCCAAGAAGTTGGCTGCCTAAACTCCACGCTCCACTACACCAGCAATCGCATAGGCTTTTCCCACTGCTAATCTATCCTGCTCCTGAACAGAGTATCTGGATCCTGAGGGCAGAAAATGTAACGTTTCCTACGCGTTGATCTCCTCCTTGCTCTTCTGGGCTGCACGCAGCCTGCAAGAGTGATGTCTGACCTCAAAATGGCTGCTGTTTGGAAAAAGCCTCACCCTGCTTAAAGAGCCAGTGAGGCACACACGACTGACAACTCTGTTCAGACTCTGCTCCACTGATTGCCCACCATATAATCTATCCGCTCACATGCCTGGCACTATGAAGGGTACATTTTTCATGTGGTTTACCATCTCAAGCTCTTGAATATACTATTCCATCAAGAATTCCTGAGAACACAACAAGGATGTTTTGTAATGCTCTGCCTGACTTAATGATGGGGATAAATTGACAAGGTGTTCGTTAATAACCCTGGGCGTAGTTCGCGAAGTAGCGCTACGCGAAGCTACGCGGAGTGCACTTCGCACTACGCGAGCTACGCGTAGCACTGCGCGAACTGCGTAGTGCGCTGTTCGCGATGATTGCACAGTGCCGGATGCTTGTCCGCACTGTGCAATCATTGAAAACGGCATCTGGCACAGTGCGAGCTGTCTTTTACTGCCGCTCGAGTAGATTTTTACTGGACCGGCAGCTTTCTCAACGCGGACTGATAGTTTCTCATCGCGAGCGGTCGCGAGCATACGCGACCACTCGCAATGAGAAACCTGACCTCCCCGCGTTGAGAATCTCGCCGGGAGGTTTATTTTCCACGCTTGCGATCGGCAACTTGATGTTGCTGATCGCGAACGAGGAAAAAGTCTCGCCGGGATGTCATTTTGCTTGCTCGCGGTCGCCAACTTGACGTGGAGGACCGCGAGCAAGCAAAAAATGACCACTGCACTACGCTACGCGTGTTTGCACTGTGCTACGTGCAATTCGCGTAGTGCGAAGTAGCGCAAACTTCGCAAACTACGCGAGCGTAGCGTAGTGCTTTGCCCAGGGTTATTCGTTAACCAAAGCTGGTTCAAGCTTTATGATCACGACCCAGACCCTCAGACAATCTGGTTTTCTTCCTTCTACATACAATCTTCACAATATGCTTTGTTCCTGGTGCTGATCTCTCGCACTATACAGTGCATGTGCGAAGCAAAGAAGCCATTCACCCTTGTTACCTGCTGGCGGGGAGCAGTTTCGTTTGTCTCTGCTCCCTCCTAAAAGAGTCACTTATTTATTTATTTATTTATTTATTTTATTTAAGGAGTTTTATATAGCGCTAGCTGGACCCGAGGGTATCAGAGCGCTTCACAGCAAGTAGCTTATGTGTAAATAGGCAATACAGAGAATATAGAAGAACATAGGGGTTTGTGCCGGATAAGGATCAAACAAAGGAGTGATCGAGCAGAAGGAGCATGGAGGGTGCAGGTCAAACTAGCATTGCATGCACATATAAACCACAAATGTTACATGAACATATAAGCAACAAATACAATAGATATATCAGTAAAAATGCTCCTATAACGTCAGAGCATATTATAGTTCTGTCAAATTACACAAGAAAATATATGCAGAGTGTCCTGGAAAGTGACTTGGTTATGAAAATAATAATCCACATTCCTTAAGTCGAGTATCCAAAAGGTTTTCTTGATCCAGCAATGCGAGTATCCAAAAAGTTTTCTTGATCAGAGTCAGTGTCACCGGTCACATAGTTGAAGTTAGGTGGAATGCCGGCTAAGGTACTTCCTTGGCTCCTATCGGTTTGCTCGAGGGAGGTCAAGGAGGAGGACTTTGAGCAGGTTTTTGAATTTTGGAAACGAGGGGATCGTTCTGATGAGGGGGGGGGATGGAATTCCAGATTTTGGGGGCGTTTCCAGCAAACGATTTGGCCGCAGTTTTTTGTTTGCGAGTTTTCAGCGGGATGAGTAGCAGAGTGTTGGAGCTCCTGAGGTTCCTGGACTGGCCAGCCCTTTTGAGTTTGGCGGCTAGGTATTCCAGTTTGCCTGTATGCAGGGCTTTGTGCGTGAGGCAGGCTGTTCTGAAGCTGGCTCACAGCTCAATTGGGAGCTATTTAAGTTCTCTGAGTGCAGGGGAGATGTGTTCGAATTTCTTAGTACCGGTGACCATTCTGGCTGCTGCATTAAAGGTTGTTTTCAGGGGGGCGAGGTGGGATTTTGCTGTACCGGTCAGGGCTGCAATCCCATAATCGATTCTGGAGAGCACCAGTGCTTGGGTGGCTTGTTGCTGGTCCTTGGACGGGAGGAAGGGTTTTATTTTGAACAGTAATTTGAAGTTGAGAAAGGAACTTCTAGCGGATCTTGTAATGTGTTTTTTCATGTCCAGTTTCGGGTCTAGGGTGATGCCTAGAGATTTTACCGAATCCGCCAGGATGAGGTTACCCTTGAGGGCGTCAATAGCTTTGAGCCATTCTGCAATTTGGGGGTTTTCGTCTTTGTTGGAAATGAGGAGTATTTCCGTTTTTTCTTGATTGAGTTTCAGGTGGTTACTTGAGAGCCAATGTTGAACCTCTCTAAGCGTGGCATTGAGTCTCTGGATGTCGTCAATGGAGGAGCTTTCCAGATATAGCTGCGTGTCATCAGCATATAAGTGGAAAGGGATGTTGGATTTCTTGAGTAGAGTGGTAAGGGGTTCTATGTAAATGTTGAAAAGCTGAGGGAAAAGCACTGACCCTTGTGGAACACCCCTGTTAACGGGGTGGATGTCGGAGTCGAAATTTTTAATTTTTATTCTTTGTGAGCAGTTGTGGAGAAAGGAAGAGAACCATTGGAGGACCATCTCTTCAAGACCAGCCCTTTCTTGTAGAACCTTGATGAGAAGCTTGTGATCGACTGCATCGAATGCAGCCGATAGGTCCAGGAGGATGAGAAGGCAACATTGGTCCGAGTCGAGTGACGTGTGTAGGTCGTCTATGACATTGAGGATTGCGGTTTCAGTGCTGCAGCCTTTTCTGATGCCTGACTGATGGGGATCTAGAAAGTTGATGTTGTCCAAGTGTTGGGTCAGTTGAGGAAGTACACATCTTTCCAGGATTTTGGACAGAAGCGGTAAGTTCGAGACAGGTCTAAAGTTGTTCAGGTCCTCAGTGTCTAGTCCAGGCTTTTTCAGCAGTGGTGTGACTTGACCAACTTTGAGGCAGTCTGGTACGACTCCTGATCTCAGTGAGCTGTTAATGATCTTGCACCATAGCAGGGCTAGGACGAGCTTCAAGTCCTTGGTCAGTTGAGGGGGTAGCTGATCAAGGGCGTGGGATGAGGGTTTAGCGTTGGAGATTAGTTTGGATATTTCTGCTTCCTGAATGGGAATGAAGGAGGACCAGTGATTTGGGGGGTTCAAGGAATCGCTATCGTTGGTTTCAGACGCCTGGATCTCGGTGGAGGGGATGAGATTGGAGCCAAGTGAGAGATCGATCTTGGCGATTTTGTCGTTGAAAAAGATGGCGAAGTTGTCGCATCGTTCTTTAGATGCCTGAGTTGAGGAGGTCACTGGCTTAGAGGTTTGTTTCCTGATGATATTGAAGAGCTCTTTGGGTCTGTTTTTTGCGTTGTCTAGCGCAGAGCAGAAGAAAGAAGTCTTTTTGTTCTTAATGTGCTTTTTGTAGTTCTTGCGGGCTGCTTGGAGTTGATCACGATGGAGGGCGGTGGGATTGTTCCTCCAGATTCTTTCTGAGGCTCTTAGATGTCTTCTTTCTTCGTTGGTGTCAGTGGTGAACCATGATCTGGATGGAATGCTCCTGGGTTTTTTTAGTTTCAGAGGGGCAGTTGGTCCAGGGTGAGCGTCATGTTCGAGTTGTAGAGAGAGGTGAGTTTGATAGTTGGGAGGTGATCAGTGATGTTGGGGAGGAGCGTGCTTATTCTTTCTTCTAGATCCGCTCGAGGGATCTGAGCTGTGTTCCTAATCCATTTGGGGGGGTCCTGCATGGGGTGTTGAGTTAGGACCGCTTGGTTGATGTGAAAAAGGATGATGTGATGGTCGGACCAGTCTACGGGAAGGATGTGGTCGATGGAGATTGCATTGCTTTTGGCAATAATTGCGTCGAGGGTTGCTCCTCTGTGGTGTGTTTCTTCTGAGCAGTGTTGGGTCAGGTTGTTTTCTAGTAGGAGGTTGTTTAGGGTTTGAATAAGCGGGTTTTTTGTTTCATTCCATCTTAGATTAAGGTCGCCAAGAATTATGTTATTTGAGTTTCCGAGTGAGCAATGGGCAATCAAGTCAGAGAGGTGTTCCCCGAATTCGGAGGAGTTGCCTGGGGGGTGATACAGGAGGTGGCAGAGAGATGGCCTGTTATCACTTCCCCTGTTACTCCTATCAACTTCCTGATGGTGCCATTACTCCTGATTGTCTCTGTCAGAACGGCTGACACTAAGTGTCATGATCCTAAGGACACCGAAGGGGGCCAAAAGTACTTGAAACCTGGACAAATGAAATCTAAACATGAATCCCCTACTTCAGACTCACCAGTCAAACTAAAACAGAATCCTGACCCTGCACTGGATCTCATCATGCAGAAAGTTCAAACCCTTCGAGTCCTTGCATAAGCCTCAGAAGCCAACACAGGCGTGATGCAAAGTGATCTTACATGCATTAAACAAGACATCCAACTCCTATGAGGAAGAATGTCAGAAGCTGAGTCAAAAATAAGCATTCTCGAAGACCACAAACTGAACTCACCTAAAGTTCAAACGGCTACCACTCTAAGGATTACACAACTCAAAAGGAGAATCATTGACCTGGAAGATCGCCACAAGAGAGGAAACCTCTGCATCATTTGTCTTCCTGAAGGCACTGAATATCAAGCAACATCCTACTCTGTCTTTGTGGAAAAATGGACACCTCTAGCTCTTGGTCTTAATTTTGACAAAAAGTTTGAAATAACCCACGCCCATAGGGTCCCCACCCATAAACCTAAGAACATCTCCTTCCCTAGGGCATCAATATTCAGACGTCTCCATTACTCACACACAGAGCACATCATCTCTCACATGAAGAAAGTGCAGAAAACAACGTGGCAAGGTGCCTCTATAGGCATCTCTCAAGAGTACGCTAAAGACAATGTAAGGAAAAGGAAAGCTTTCTTGTCCAAGAGGAGGACTCTCAAAGAACTGGCCATACAATTCTCCTTCTTTGGCCCTGTACAGCTGAATGCCTCCTTCAACAGAAAACAATCTTTGATGACCCAAAAGACTTGGACTATTTCATTGCCGAGATTCAGGACTTAGATTAGAAATGATCCCCATGTGTGTTACCCCCCTTAAGGACCTTTTATCCCACTATGTAAACTCAGGAGCAGTATAGGGCACAGCTTCGGAGTCCATAACAATTGCTATCCCAAAAGACGGTAAAGATCCATCCAACCCCAAAAATTACCATCCTATATCACTAATAAACATGGACTGCAAAATCTATGCTAAGATTCTGTCCCTTAGATTGGAACCTGTACTTTAAAAAATTATATACCATTCACAAACAGGGTTCATCAAAGGTAGATTCAGCGCAGACAGTATTAGATTATTTAGGCATGCTATCGACAAGGCACACACACTCACACAACCAGCATGCCCAATAGCTCCGGACGCTGAAAAGGCCTTCGATAAAGTCTACTGGCCTTTCCTACATGCAACACTCAAGGCTTTTAACATTGGCCCAAAATTTACCAAGATGAGTCTGGCTCTATTGAAAGACCCTAGAGCTAAAATTTAATATCAATGGGAACCTATTAAAAAGCTAACATTTTTACCAGGCGGCAGGATTGCCCCCTCTCCCCACTACTGTTCTTAGTATCTATTCAACCTTTATTCATCAGCATTATAGAGAACACTCCAATTCCAGGAATCCCCCTTTACTGCTGGCCCACAAAAAGCAACGACTTGTGCAGACGATATTTTAATTTTCACTCCCCAGGTAGACTATGCAATTCCCAACGTTATATATACAATTAATGACTTCGCTAGGGCATCCAGCTACACCCTGAATTTAAAAAAAACTGAAATTTTCCCCCTAATATTAACTGCAACAGCTCTATAATAGGGAACACTGGTCTTAAATGGGTATAAAAAAGAATAAAATACTTAGGAATACGATTTATTCAGGATGCAAAAGAGTTGTTTGACCATAACAAAAACGTAACCCTAACTAAGATCGAGGACCTCCTAAATCAGTGAACGGTCACATTCACTACTTGGTGGGACCCAATTGAAACCATTCACATGATGATTTCTCCACTTGGTAATTTTCTAAGAAGCATGTCTCCTATCCTCCTATCGGACACCTTTTTCACAAAAATCAACCACCTGCTTAATTAATTTCTTTGGAGGTTTGAAAAACACGATAATCACTCTAAAAAAAACAGAGACTACCCAAGCTTCTAGGAGGCTTAAAACACCCGCAGTATTGAAGATACCAAACAGCATTTCTGGAAAGGCAAGGTATTTTTTGGCTTACCCAAGACCTAATCCCACACCAACCTGGCTTACAATAGAGCAAAATCTTGTCATGCCACTTTTCCTTACATCCATAATCACAACTAAAAAGATAGTGGTAGATCACTCCTATCTCATCCTTGCTGGAACAGCCCACACCATCCAGAAAATCAACAGTAAACTTATAAATAAAAGGACATTCTCCACATTAGCCTCACTATGGCACAACAACAACATTAAACAAGATGGGAAATTGTTGTACTTCGAAAATTGGGCACAGAAAGGTATTCTTTACATCAAAAACTTAGGGACTACCTCGAATCCTCTACCCTTCTCCCACATCAAACACAAATTGAACTTACAAGAATTAGAATTTTACAAGTTTCTGGAAATTAAGGCCATCCTCGCTAGACACAAACCACCAAAACCACCAGACCTCACACCTCTGCTGGCAAAAATGACCTCGGGCGTGCATATAGCATCTAAATTCTATGGTCTTTTGTCACCCAAATCATCAACTTGACGAGACTAATCCAGGAGAATTGGGAAGCTCTTTTAGACAATATATATATTTATACTCTTCCTCCTACCAATCTAAGCTGGCCCTCTATTTGGGTAAAACTAACAACCAACAAGATCTCTCCCTCTCTGGCATGTAGCAGTCTTTGGAAGTTTACATGTCTCACTGACACCCTCTAAGCTCTTCAAACCTGGATTCCATGCCACAGATCTCTACTGGATTTGTGGGAAGAAACCTGAAGAATTCCAACACATGCTCCTCCACTGCAAATTCTCTAGTAAGTTCTGGTCTGAGGGCAGCACAACAATATCACAGATTTTACATACTAAATGGTCCCATGACCTCGCCTCCATTGCCCTGGGGTCATTGCCCCCTGAAATCACCCAAACTTTAATTAAAGAGAAACTTATCCTCTTGGACATTCTAATTTTGATAGACCTCAAGATCATCCTAACGGAATGGAAGGATTTATCCCAATTATCAATACACATGTGGAGGGTGTGGTCTCAATTTACCAGAGGTGCAGACAATTCCTTAAACAATTTTATGCTTCTAGCCCCAGAGAAGAAACCAAAAATCGGGGCAAGACTAGACACATATGCCTCTGATCTCTTGCCACCATAGAGTCTCCACCTCTTACATATATGTTAAAAGTTTACATACTCCTTAACATTTATGCTTCCCAACTTAATTTCCATAAATAACATTTTCTCTATAGACACCACTTTATCATCCTTGGGTGCCCACTCTCAATCCCTTACCGCCTTTCTCTTACCCTTTCAAGATACCCCTCCCTCCCTTCCCCTCTACCTCTCTCCAACCCTGGTCCCTCCTCCCGGTTCCTACTCCTATTCTCCTTCTTTCTCCCTTCACTTCACTATCCTTAGGTTCATGTTTTATCGATCCCTTTAGATACTAGCTAAATAAATTGGGGGTTTTCTACACCATATTCCATTCTACCACCAATTATGCTCTTTCTTTTACAATTATAATCACCACCCATATGTAAACCCTGACTTTGTTATCTAATCCCTCTATGCCAGACTAACTCTCTCTGTTGTATTGTTTTATGAAAATTTAATGAAAACCTTCTGATATAAAAAGAAGGATGAATGGTAAGATAACATGAAAGCTGGGAATGGACAAGGCATTTCCGATTTCTTGCACGGAAACAAAGGAGCAAAAGGGGTAATAGTTAAAAGTTGAATAAAGTTCCAGAGAGAGCCTTATAGAAGTGAAAAAAGGTGTTAAACATAAAGTCAAGGAGAAGGGAGGAAAGAGTCAAAATGGAAAGTAGTTGGTCAAGTATGAGAAATCAAATAAGATATTTACTAGAAACAGTTATATTAGTGGATATATGTACATCCCGGCTTTCTCCAATTCCTTGGCCTCTTGCTGTTTTATGCAGGTTATGGTCGGCTGCTGTGAATCATCCAGGAGAGGTTTCCTATTGGCAAAAATTCATTCCTGGAGCACTTTGGTGTGGGTGTATGGTCATGAAGGTGTTCTCTGTGTGGAGGGGAGGGGGGATTGTACAACTATCTTGTCTAACTTCTGTGAGTGTGTAGTGGTTCATATTTGCGCAGTGGGGATTTGGGTCTTTCTGCCCTTTGACTAACCCTTTCGGCCCTCTGACTAACCCTTTCAGCCCTCTGACTAACCCTTTCGGCCCTCTGACTAACCCTTTCAGCCCTCTGACTAACCCTTTCAGCCCTCTGACTAACCCTTTCGGCCCTCTGACTAACCCTTTCAGCCCTCTGACTAACCCTTTCAGCCCTCTGACTAACCCTTTCAGCCCTCTGACTAACCCTTTCGGCCCTCTGACTAACCCATATCAGCTGATGAACCCGAAACAAGTTCTGTGTCCTTCTACTGCCTATGAAAGCTAAAGAGAGTAACTGTACTATTGTGGCGCTATTCCATGTTTCTACCCTGGACTTTGGAGAAACAAATGAAAAGGAGTATGGCGTATGCGGCTAAATGATAGCAAATGCGAAAGGCAAGGAATAGCTAATTAAAAAGTGTCAAGCAAGCTCGTGGAGCTCATTCTTTTGTTGAAAAGAAACATTACTCACCTTCAATTGCTAGTAAGGTATGGCTTTCTTTGGACAACTACATGGATCTATCTTCTCAGGGGCTGGTAGCTCAATATCTTTTTGAACCTCTTTCTTAACTTGCTTTTCAGGTGTGTAACAGGTGTCCCATCTCACCATCTCATCCCTTTTCCTTCCCTCTTGTATCCTTTCCTCTTTCTCTTTCTTTTCCCTTCTTTCACCTCTTTCCCCTTGCTGATGTATCTTATTTACCAAGCAATACAAACTCACATATGGCTTTGCTGAGATATATGTTAATGTTCCATCTGTCCCATAATCCTGGGTTTTATACTTAATATTTGATGAATTTGTAATATCTGTTTTCTGTTATGCATTTATCTGATCACTTTTATATAATAACTTTGACACCTTTTTATCCCAATCCAGTAGTTCTTTGTTAGGTAGTCCTTTTTAATTCCTTCTTATTATATATTTGCTTCTGATTCTATGGGCCATATTATCAAGAACGGCGATAACATTATCGCCGCTTTAGCGGCAGGAAACTGCATGTTACCAATAGAAAATGCTATTACTTTCAGATTACTTTAGGAGTCTATGGGTTTTTAAGCATTTTAAATGGGTAACGAAAAAAATCGATTTCTAGACATTTGTCAAAATTTGAACAAGCAAAATGTTTTACTTAGAATGTTCAAATTTGTATTTCGAGAAGCAAAGGTTCTTTCGACACTTTCTAAGAGCCTTGTAGTTTGTGAAAAAAATCAAATTGCTATTCTGAATAGCTATATGAATTGCTGAATATCACGATTATGACAATTTTGGCGATATCCTAAACAAATTGCAATTGTTAATACAGACTTAATTGAAACTTGAATAAGACTTGTAGATGATTTTAGCACATCACTTTACATACTGTAAACCCCGGCAAACTGTGCTAAGTAATGGTTTAAAAACATGATTGAAAAAACTCTTACATCCACCAATAGTTCTAAATTAGAATTTGGCAAATTTTGGCGGTGGAGAAGAATATATGGACGCAACTCAGTTGAGAATTAAATAGATCTACAGTGACTCCACCGCAGGCTGTTTGCATGAGAAGCACTGCTGATCAGAAAGGGGCCTGTCTCTTTGACGGACTTGGAGCCATTGGAAAGAGTGATGTCCTATGAGGAACCAGTTATGAAATAGAACTTGTCTATACATTTGGAAAAAGCAATGCAAAACGCATTCCAATCCTTATGTGAATGTGGTGGAAAGATTAGGTGCAAGAGCCTAGGTGTAGTGGCAGTCGGGTGGCTACATCAACAGGTCTCATAGTCTAGGCACATTTGGTGTTGTGCATCAGTGCTATTTTGGGACTGGTCTTCTGTTATTTTCTTTACTTTGTAACAGTTTTAGATTTTCTCATGTTTCTGTTGTCAACACCTGGCAATATTTCACTCACTACAAAGTGCACCGCTGATTCCATTCATAAGCTGACCTGCCTAAAAATTATTTGCCGGAAGGCCCAGAATCGAAATATAATTATCAAATGGCTAATTTGAGAGGACAGATAACATGCTTGTTTAGAAATGAATAAAGAGAATGGAGCAGGCTGTTCTGCCTTGCTGCCTTCTCTGGGTTCACTGCAGGCCCTCCTTTGTGTTTCTAATAAAGAATCAGTAGATTACCTGAACTCATTATTATTCCTTTAAAACAGAGCTGGAGTGACTTGAAATGTACTTTTCTCTACTCAAGGTCATAAATGAATGCCATTGTCAGTGGGAATAGAGGATTGTGGGCAACTAAGAGTGAAGGGTTTCAGTAAAACACAGAGAAACACATACTGATACTCTAGGGAGGTTCTTCTGCTTCACAACACATTGTGCAAAGACTTGTTTGTACAATCTACACAGACCATGAACGTCTGCTGTGTAAAGTCATTCTTTGTACGATAGTTATGTTTGCAAAGCTTGTGTGCACTTAAGAAGAGGCTCACAAAGTTCAAGGGGAAACATCAGAGCAGACACAGGTTTTTTTTACACTGCTGTGTCTTAAAAACATGCAAACGGGTCTGTTTTTTCAGCACCCTACTGTACCCTGTTACATGGTACCCAATGATATGCACACTTCAGCCTCCAATCCTACATTTAGCACTGCTCTTGAGTCTATAATTCCTACCTGTAAAACGCGAACATATCACCCCCTTAAGGGTTTCAAGGCGCTGGGGGCTGATTACGCCAACCTTTACTCCTACCTTTCCCTACTAGATTTAATGCAGATGGTCTTTTATTTGCCTGCTAAAAGTGGTAGAGGGGAGGAAAACAATTCAAGATTATACTTTCGATTTAGTCATGCTGTAATGGACCACAGACTCCGAATTTCAGTTTTGTGGATGTATTATAAGGCCAAAAATAATTGAATATAAACACACCTCAATATCAGAGTATATAGGTACAGAAAAATCAATACAGAGCCGATTCTACGAATATAAGTCATTCGGCACAGAAGGCATAATATGATGAACTCCAAAATCAAAATACAGCAAAGAATAGAAGCGGAGTCCAATTCTCTTTTCATTAAGAAGGAGCAAAATCTTTCCCTACTCTGCTCTCAACGAGTGTCCTACCTATCTACCTAGTATCATATCCCAAAGGTGTCAGCACGTGTTGACTTCCTAAGAAGTACTCACGTCAAACGGGTTTGATAGCTTAAAGCTATGGAGCTCGCTCTAAGATGCTCCTTCTCCTCCGAAAATCAGCAGAAGTCTCTCGAATCTGTCCCTGTGCATCATACAAAAAGACAATGTTCCACCCACAATACGTCATTTACTAAACTTTTCCATTGAAACAATTTCAGTAAGTTTCCACAGAAGCTTTAATTAAGTCGACTCTTCTTCCAGTGGCCTTGGTTCCCTGATAGGCCAGGCACGAAAGGAGTCCTCCCTTCTCGCCTTGCAGTCTTCTTCAAAGACATTCCGGGTTTCTCCTTAAATCTAAGAATAATGAGGTCGGATTCCTGCACCTGCAGTAGGATGAGAACATACTGTCTTCGAGCACCACAGACTTTATTTAATTAATTCTTGAGCAACCAAGGAGAAACGAAACTCAAAACAACCTACAATTTGGGCCTACAGATCGGGTAACTTAAACTAAACATGGTTACATTATATGAGTATACTTTTGTCCTGCACATTACGCATACAGGAATTATGTTTCTAATACACGCAAATCCTACTTAAATGTGCTCACTTTATTTTAATACTAATATGACGTGAATAAATGCATCTTAATAATCATAAATCACTGCACACAACAAAAATACATATGAGTGCGTTTATATCGGGAGTATAGTGCACCCCTTCAATTTAGAGTGCTGTAAGCGCTCTATCAGTTCCCCCCTCTCATAAGGTTCTCCTTGTAGAAGAGACCGACCTAAACAGAGGTTGTAGCTTGCCGTCCCTATCTAAATCTTTCCAACCCTTTAAGGTGCAGATAATGACTGTCCTGCAGTCGTTCTAATTGTTGCTCTCGCTTTCTCAAGGAGCTCTCATTATGTCGTGCCCTTTGCCATTTATAAGCCTTGACGGCTCCCAATAGTACAATTATAGAAATGACAGCTATTATGATAGGTTTCAAGATGTATCCCATTATTCCTTGTCCCAAACTTCCAAACCAGCTTCCTATCTTGCCAAATCCCTTGCCAATTTGTTCCCAGAGTCCATCAGCAGCTAGATCACGTAAATCTTGATGTATCTCTGAAAGATTGCTAATGTACTTCCTTATATCCCGACTGTTGTCAGGAATATAAGTACAGCACTGTTGAACTTTCAATAATTTACAGACTCCTCCGGCTTTTGCTAACAGCACATCTAAAGCAAGACGATTTTGAAGAACCATAGCCCTTATCGAAACCATCTCCCCATCAACAAGTAATAGGATTTGGGCCGTATTCACAGAGAGCTTATCTACCAGAGTTGCCAGTTTTCTAATTTTCACAACATTCAAAATCACATCCAAACTAGGTATCATAGCTCCAAATACATCCCCAATAATTTCTCCCGCACTCACACTGCGTTTTCCTCTATGAGATCTCTTCCCTTCCGAAGGCCATAAATCATCCACATGGAAGATCTTGGGAAATACCACAGCCAAATAACATGTACCATACCAATTTTTGGGCAATTTCACATAAGCATTTTTACCGCACACAAAGTACACATTTGGCACTATGGGAAATTTATCCAACAGCGCCTTTCTAATGGCTTCCTCAATCAAGAAAATGTGTTCACAATCACTCTCACCCACAAATATTTTGTCATAACGTGTGGACGGGTGCCTAATGCACAGTCTCCCTTTTTGAGGGAAGTCTAAAGCTATTGGACCAGAACTCCCCTTTGCCTTATGATCTAATTCCTCCTGTGTCCAAGGAATCACTTTGTGCTTCGGATCTGGTCTAAATAAGGTCTGCCTATGTCGATCTTCTATCTGATCCACAAATTTCTTTTCAATATCAGTTAACATGCAGGTCAAATTGTGTCTATGGGCATAAGATGTATCTAAGGTAATAGTAGGCACAAAATACGTAGACATCCTCTCTACTTGCTTATAGTAATCATATTTATTGATGTATTTGAGAACGGGGATTTCTGAGAGTACCACATCATAATTGGAGAAGTAGTACTCAAAATGTGCCTTGCTGGGGCGTGGCCAAGCGCGGATCGAAGATGGCCGCGTAGAGCAGTAGCTCCGCCGAGTGTCCCTACCCCACGTCTATCCTGCGGACACATCCGTGGCACCAGTTGACTCCCCCGAGAGCGGAGTGCTAGCGATCCCCGGTCCGCTTGGTCTGGCACATCGAGCGGCCCCAACAGGGGAGAAAACGGCACTGAAGTGTTGCGGCCTGCGGGGACTCTGGGCGCCGGGGCCCACAGTGAAAGGCAGAGCCGGAGGGAGGTCTGACCTGAGTGGCGGAGGTGCCGCCGTATGAGATCGAGGCGGGGCCACCGGGGGACAGTTGATACCAGCAGCGGAGGTGGTGACTGCCCCTGGGCCCTGAAGCTGACGGAGCTCCCCGCATTGACCGATGGGTGAGGCGCGCCGGCCGGGAGCAGAGTGATAGTGGCGAGGCGCTCCGGCTGGGGGACCCCCTGTCGCTTGTGAACCCGGGGCCGGGATCCACTGCCCGCAGATACCATAGCGGCGTTTGGTTGCCCGCCTGGGTCTTGAGAGCGGAGTGCTGGCGGTCCCCGGCCCGCTTGTTCTGGAACACTGAGCAGCCCCAACAGGGGAGATAATAGCACCGGAGCGCTGTGGCCTGCGAGAGCTCTGGGCGCCGGGGCCCACGGTGAACGGCGGAACCAGAGGGGAGTCCCGACCTGAGTGGCGGAGGTGCCGCCGTGCGAGATCGAGGCGGAGCTACGGGGGGACAGTTGATACCAGCAGCCACATTGACCGATGGGTGAGGCGCACCGACCGGGAGCAGAGTAACGGCGGCGAGCGCCCCCTGTCGCCTGTGATCGCGGGGCCGTGATCCGCTATATACAGGTATCGTAACGGCGTTTGATTACCCGCCTGGGCCCGGGGCGCTCGGCTGTCCGGATCCGACTTGAGGGACCCTGCCTCCCCCCTGGACTTGCTCTCAGACCCCTGGGGCTTGTGCCATAGCTGCCGGTGTCCTACCTGTTAGACGTCACTGGTGGGCACCGTGTGGATGGTGCATCCGCCTGCATCCATTAGATCAGTTGGCTGGGTGTGATGGCTACTGCCGGTGATCGCAGAGGGACCGGATCCCGTGGGGCGAAGCAGGTGCAGACTAACAAATTGGACAGATACACAGTCGCTAAGGATCCTCAGAGGAGCCGGCTGTCTGCAGAGACTAATCAGGGACATCCAGGGGAAGAGGAACAAGAGCTATCTCTCGCAGATGTCATGGGGGCGATTGCTGGAGTTAAGACCTCTCTCGAGCACAAAATGGATACCATGGCGATTGACATTAACCTCATTAGGTCCGATCTGGGGAAACTTAACGAAAAAGTCAAGCAAGTGGAGATAACGACCACCAGTCTTGTTGGGGATGTCACACAATTACAAAGGGAGATGCACGAACTCCAGGACTCACACAAGTACATGGACCTCAAGCTGGATGATTATGAAGGTCGACTCCGGCGCAATAATCTCCGTATCCTAGGAGTGCCGGAAAAAGCGGAGGGGCAATCCCCGGACCTATTCGTCGAGGACCTTATTCTTACACACCTGCAGCCTAAAGGCCTCAGCAAATTCTTTGTTATCGAACGAGCTCACAGGGTCCCGGGCGGCCGTCCCAAACCGGGCGCTCCCCGCGGCCCATGCTGGCTCGGGTCCTGAACTATCGGGACAGAGACACTATTCTCCAGAACTCTAGAGCGGGGGCACCCCTCCGATATGAAAATGCTGCCATTTCCTTTTTCCCGGACTTCACACAGAGAGTACAAAAGCAGCGGAGGTCTTTCCTCGCTGTGAAGCGGGACCTGAGAGAGAGGGGTCTGAAGTACTCACTGCTGTTCCCGGCACGTCTCCGGGTGGAGGCCGAGGGACGGGCATGGTTTTTCGACGAGCCCGAAGCAGTGGCAGACTGGATCGAACATCGCGGAGCGAAGGGCCGGGCGGATCGCGGCGCTGGGACACAGGCGGACATCTCACCGATTTGAAGTGGATCTCTGAGGAAGGCGGCTTTGAACTACGTAATGGGGTCGTCGATGTGAGATGGGCTGGGGGAGCGGGATATCTGCGCATTATTATGGGGACTGGTTATGACATATATGTTTCCTGACATTTACCTGCCAGGGGTGTTACACTTGGCCTGACTAGGGGTGGGGACACGGAGCTCACTTTTCCCCCTTCTTTCTTTCTTTGAATTTCTTCCTAGGGCGACAGGCACTCTGCAAGTTTTCGATGGGCAGTTCCAAGCCTAGAGTGCAGGGCAGCGGGGTGGGGGGTTGTTGGGGTGGGATGACTTCTTTTCTTGTTCATTGTTATATTTGGTTTACTGGTGCAATGGATATATACACTTGCAATAGAGTTGCTGACAAAGTACAAGCCCGGAGCGGCGGGATCTATTTTCTGCGATATAGGCATGATGGGGGATAAAAATGTTAAACTTATGAGTTGGAATGTTAACGGGTTAGGGGACAAAATTAAACGAAGTGTCGTGCTTCAGTACATTAGGAGGCACGCACCCGATGTAGTCTTACTCCAGGAGACACATCTGGTTGGGAATTTATGTAAGGCAATGCACAGAGGGGGTATAAACTGATTGCGCACTCTGGCTTCACCTCGGGCTCCAGGGGTGTGGGTATTATGACTCGGAACAACTTCCCCCTGGCGGTTAGCGCCACTTGGGATGATGATAGAGGCAGATACGTCGGTGTTTCCGGGATGTGGGAGGGCCGGCACATTACCTTTATGTCTGTCTATGTTCCCCCAGGCCTACAGGGCACAACGTTTGCTGATTTGGGCGCAGCCCTGCTCGCCCTTCCGGATGGGCTCCTGGTCCTGGGAGGAGATTTTAACGCAGTGGTTTCGGGTACATTAGATAGACACCCCCTCGAGAGATAGTACCGTCTGCCCGATGGTTGCCTGATTTCCTCGAGGCGATGGGACTGGTTGACGGCTGGAGAGTATACCACCCGGGCCAGGTGCAACACACCTTTCACTCCGGGGCACACAATAGTCTCTCCCGTTTAGATTACTGCCTGGTACCAGCTGCACAAGCGACATACATACACGACATCAAGCACTTGGCCAGAGGTATCTCGGATCACTCGCCTGTCTGGGTTCATCTGTCAGTGGGTGTGGGAGGAGTGGGAAGATTGGCCCCAATTAATCCTTGGTACTTACGTAACCCCAAGATCCGTCAGGAACTTATCAAAGCGATTGACGAATACTTTTCTGACAATGTGGGATCGGTACCCTCTTCCAGGACCTTATGGGAAGCATTCAAGGCAGTAATCCGGGGACAAGCCCTGTCTTTGATATCTAGCTCTAAGAGAGACAAGCAAAAGGAGGTCCTCGAGCTTGAGACAGACATATATAATCTAGAAAGGGAACTGGAATCTGGGATTACGCCGGAAAAGATCCACTTGCTGAGTATGAAGCAACACGACTATAAAGCGTTGGTCTCGGATAGGGCCAGGGCCCTGAGTAGAGAGCAGCAGGGCAGGCTTTATGACCAGGGAGATAAGGCCGGGAAGCTCATAGCATGGCTGGACAAGAAAGAGTGGGCGAGTCGGCTGGTTCCGGAGCTCAAGGTGCAGGGAGGCGCCTCGGTCACGGAGCCACAGGAAATAGCGGATAGGTTCGCTGATCATTTCCAGTCGGTCTATACGGCGGTCTCCTCCCACGCTGAAGCAGACTCTCAGGAGCTATTGAGGGATATTAAGCTTCCCTGCCTCTCCCGTGAGGATCGAGACTATATGGATAGCCCCCTTACGGCCGATGAGACCGCACAGGCGATCCGTTCCTTGAACTCTGGAAAAGCTTTGGGTCCGAATGGACTTCCCATCGAGCTCTACAAGTTGAGACCAGATAAACTGGCCCCATACTTGAACGCTATGTTTCTGGAATCTAGGGAGGCGGGAATGTTGCCCCGAGAACAACGAATGGCTACTATTGTCACCATCCACAAGGAAGGGAAGGATAAGGCAGAATGTGCCTCATATAGGCCCATCTCTCTTTTAAATGCTGAACCCAAGATTTTGGCCAAGCTCTTGGCCAATCGCTTGGTGAAGGTGATTGGAGGCCTGGTGCACCCGGATCAGACCGGGTTTATGCCTCATAGAAATACAGCTCTGAATCTCCGTAGAGTGCATGGGGTGATAGACAGGGCTGGCACCCTTCGCGAGCCGGCGGTGATTGTGTCTCTGGACGCGACGATGGCCTTCGATACTATCGAATGGCCATACCTATGGGCAGCTATGGCAAAGCTGGGATTTGGGCCAGAATACATTCAGTGGGTGCGTCTCTTATACTCTGAACCTCTGGCTCAGGTGGTGGTGAACAACAAGGTGTCAGCCTCGTTCATGCTCAGTCGGGGTACTCGACAGGGATGCCCTCTGTCCCCCTTCTTTTTTCTTTGGCCTTGGAGCCCCTGGCCGCATGGATACGCTGGGACCCAAGGATAAGGGGTCTGCGGTGGTCCCCCGGATGGGAGGACCGTATATCCTTATACGCGGATGACATTTTACTTTATTTAGCCTCCCCTAGGAGCTCGCTAGTAGTAGTGATGGATATTCTCGCGGTTTTCGGTCGATTCTCCGGACTTTCTATCAACTGGGGAAAATCCTTATTATTTGTACTGAGGGGAGACCCTCCTGTCCCTCCCCGGAACTGTCCAATACAAACGAACGCAGTTGGATTCAAATATTTGGGAATATACATCTCACTGGACCCCGCGGTTCGCTATGCCCAAAACCTTCTTCCTCCTCTTCATAGACTCAAAAGTGATATTAATAACTGGAGGACGCTCCCTATCTCGCTACTGGGCAGAGCCACTCTGTTTAAGATGATGGCCTTGCCGCGATTCTTATACGCCCTACAAAATACCTTGGATGTAGTCCCAGCGCGTTACTTTCGGGAGGTGGAGGGCCTGCAAAGAGACCTATTATGGGATGGCAGGCCTCGGATCGCTTTGAGCAAACTAACGTTGTCTTGGTATGATGGAGGCATTAGTCTCCCTGATGTCAAGAAATACTACTGGGCTTCCCAACTGGCAGCTATTAATCATGGCACATACGGCCGGGTGGATGACCCGGGCTACACCATGGATAGATGGCTCCTTCCGGGGGCACTTACGGTAGGGCGTTATACTCCCGACCTAACCGGTTCAAACTAACTGGCCCCACGAAGCACTCTGTGCAAATCTGGCATGATGCCACTAACCATCTTGGATGGAAACACAAACTCACATTGGCTACCCCTCTCTGGGACTCGGAGAAGTTGGGCGACCTGTGGAAGACAAAGGGCTTCGACAGGTGGGACCTTATTGGGATCTCAGCTGTTAAAGATGTCTGGGGAAGAGGGGGCCCAAACCCTTCAGCACGCTTCAGGGCGAAAATAAACTGGCGGATGCCGAATTTTTTCGATATATACAGGTCTCACACTCACTTCAGTCTTTATGGCCTAAAGGGGCGGATCCCCCGGAGGTTTCCCCTCTGGAGGACAGAATCTTAGATGGTCATCTCCCTGACAAAACGATATCCTTAATTTATAAAAAACTAATTAATCACATGGCGAGCCCCCTCCGGACACTGAGAGATAAGTGGGCACAAGATGGGATAGAACTAGACGATGAAGAGTGGCAAATAGCAATATCCTCCCTAAAGAGGTGGCAATCCCGGCACGCTTGCGATTGGTTCAGCTGAAGATCCTCCACAGGATCTACATAACGGGCCCTAGATTAATACACATGGGGTGGTCGGAGACAGGGGAATGCAAGCGACACTGTGGCCAGATTGGAACGTTCATGCACATCATTTGGGAATGCCCGCATATCAACTCTTACTGGCGTCAAGTGCACGACACAATCAACCAGGTAATGGGAATTTCCCTCCGCCCGAGGCTAGGCGATGCCTCCTTAATATCTGGGAGCCAACAGACTTGGACACTTCCCAGACACAATGGATCACCCTGGGGCTCATGTTGGCGAAGAGAAACATTGCACAACTCTGGGGGCGGCACACACACCGACGCTGGAGGCCTGGGAGAGAAACCTTGATTGGTGCATGTTTAGGGAAAAACGGTGTATTTGGCAAGGGGGTGCCCGAGGAAGTGGAGTCGAGTCTGGAATCCGTGGAATTTGTATAGAGGAGAGATTTGTACGCCACCTTGTACTGTTGAGTACGATGATCCGCTGCCTTAGTGATGTTCCTCACATGTGAACTGTCTGTTTGTTCCCCCATACATGCGTAATGAGTAAAGTGAACGACCTGGTTTCTTGTACTGTATCATTCACCAGCAATTGTTTAATAAAAAGAATTGTTAAAAAAAAAAAAAATGTGCCTTGCTATAAAACATACTTAACAACACACTGCATGTAATGCCATAGGTCAAAGGTAAGTGATGGTATCGAATGCCTGCTTCTACGGATGCTGGCAGTTGCATACACACATAGCAATCTTTGCTTCCATTGTATCAACATACTCATACAACAAACGAGCATATGCATTCAGCGT
This sequence comes from Calotriton arnoldi, assembly GCA_963921515.1. Classification (NCBI taxonomy): domain Eukaryota; kingdom Metazoa; phylum Chordata; class Amphibia; order Caudata; family Salamandridae; genus Calotriton; species Calotriton arnoldi. The sequence goes on along the minus strand of CAWUFW010001326.1, from coordinate 2,131,355 downwards.
GAAATCACCTTTAGACAAATCTACATGTAACATTCGACTAGTTTCCTTAATCATCTCTTTGTCTTTTGCGGATGCACCCTCTTCGAACTCTGAAGTAGGTGGGGTAAGTGTTGTCTGTTCCCCATTCTTTTCGGCAGCATGTGACTCAACCAAAGATGTAACAATCACCACAGTTATGACAACAAGCACCACAACAATAAGGGTACCAATTATGCACTTCTGCTTGCGTCTTGGATTTCCAGATTCCATTTTGAACCATCTTTGGTTTTGAGGCGCAAACGAATCAAAGTCTCTTTTCTTCCTTCTTTGCCTTATTTTGGTATTTACAATGTCTTTTTATTTTCCTTTTCTCATTCGATTATTTCAATATTCAGTCTAGTATCTTTGGCCTATTGTAGAGATGTAGTCAGCCCTAGCCCTCAGTTCTTCTTCTATTGAAAGTCCCTAATTTAAATCTTCTTCCACTCGGCCCTAGGTTATCTTCCTTCTAAAGCCTAATGAGTTCTTCTTTCAAAGTTCAAGCTTCATCATTAATGATATTAGATCCAAGTATGGTAAGAACAAGCTGCAGAATTGTATGGTAAGAACAAGCTGCAGAATTTCTGCACGAATCTCTCCCAGTTCCTGTGCAGTGGGCTGTCGACCAAACATGGGGAAAGCAACCTGATTAAGAATCAAAAAGCGCAAACCACTTAGCCTTGGTGGATCGGGGACTGTCAAAGTTAGGATTCCAAATGCTTCAACTCCAGGGACCAACAGCTGAATATCAATCAACAGGGTGTCCCCTCCGTAACTCACTGTACCAGTCCGCAACCTTCCGGAATTCTTCGGTCTCTGCATTTGCAGCCAGGTACGTCCACTCAGGAGAGGCGTACTTTTGAGACGGTACCCTCTCGCTTCTGGATCGTCTTAGACCATCCGGTCTCTCCTCAGTTTCACTTTGATCTGATTCAGACGTTTCAGGAATCGGAGCAAGATTTTTCTCAGATGCAAGCCTTATGTTCAACCTTTCTTTTCTTGTTGGCCACTTTTCTGCTTCTGCACCTGGTCTCCTCTCTTCCTCTTGATTTGATCCTTCTGCAGCAGGCCGTTCACTTTGATCTGGTTCAAAGTTCACTTCTGCAATCTCATCTATCTCATGATCTGAACTCAACTCTGGAGCAGCTTGATCTTGGTTTTCTTGCTCAGGCGATTGTTCAGCCCCTTCAGGAGTTCTTATGACTTGACTTGTTCCTTCGTTCTCTGTGTCAGTTTCAGTTGTACTCCTCGGAACAAGAGGAATCGTTGCCTCCTCGGGTTCTGGAACGCGGCGAGTGTGCGAAGCGTGGATCCGGTTTGGTAATCCTCCACACTTCACAGCTGTACTTGTAACCGAAATCACCTGGCATGGTCCTCGCCAGCGAGCATCAAGGCAGCTCTTCCTCACGTGCTTTCGAACAAGCACCCAGTCACCAGGGTTAAGGTCATGTAGCAGGTCTCTCGAGGTAGATACAGTCGCAGCCTCGACCTGATGGGACACAGAATTAACCACGTCAGCCAGTCCCCTACAATAATCCAAAACCAAATCATCTGTGATGTTTATCAGTGCTGTAGCTGGCACCATAGGCAATCGCATAGCTCTTCCCATCAATATCTCATGGGGAGAGAGTCCTGTCCTCCTATCAGGAGTACTACGCAGACTCATCAATACCAATGGTAGCGCATCTGGCCACTTCAATGACGTTGACGAACAAACCTTCAACACCCTCATCTTGATTGTGCCATTTACCTGTTCTACAAGGCCAGATGCCTCAAGCCTGTAACTACAGTGCAATCTCTGATCAATGTTTAGAGCTGTACATAACAATTTCATGATTTCACTATGGAAGTGTGTTCCTCTATCTGTCTCCACTGAGGTCGGAAATCCAAATCGTGGTATCAGTTCCCTTAACAACAGTTTTGTCACATCGTCTAGTTGGATATGCTTCAACCCAACGTGAAAAGATACACACTACCACCAAAACATATCTCAGCCTATTGCACCTAGGCATCTGGATAAAGTCCAACTGTATCCTAATAAAAGGCCCTCCTGACTTTCCAATATGACTCATTGCAACTACAGTTCTCTTTCCAATGTTCATTTGTTGACATGTAATACACCTGTGACACACTGCTTCAGCATGCACACGAAATCGTGGGTTAAACCAAGTTTGCCTGAACACTCGCACCATGGCATCTCTCCCAAGATGAACTACTCCGTGAATCTGCCTTGCCATTGGGCTCAATAAACAATTAGGTAATACTGTTCTCTCATCTGTCGACACCCAAATGCCATCCTCTCTCTTTTCGCAGCCTGCTCTAACCCATGATGCAACTTCCTCTTCTGAGACTTCATCCTGCAGTCGCTTCACCTCATCCCAGGTATCGGCTACAGCTAACATCCTGCTGAGCTCAGTCTCTTCTGTGCTCTCTCCTATATATGTTCCATTGAAAACACAAGCATGTATAGCACAAAAACGCGCTACTTCATCGGCATAGTTATTTCCTTTTGTAACAAAGTCCTCTCCCCTTCCATGAGCTGCACATTTTACTACAGCTATCTCTGTGGGTTTCTGCAAAGCTTCCAACAATTGGCGCACACATTCTCCATTACGGATTGGGGATCCTGAGGACGTTAAAAATCCTCTCTGTGACCATAACTGACCGAAGTCATGAACCACTCCAAACCCATATTGGCTGTCCGTATAGATAGTCACTCGGACACCATTCAAAATGATACAGGCACGTGTCAAAGCAATAATTTCGGCTACCTGAGCAGAGTATACTCCTTTCAGACAGGCAGCTTCCACCACCCCCAAGATGGTGCACACAGCAAACGCTGGTCTCAAACACCCTTCATTGTCTCTTAAGCATGAACCGTCAACAAAAAGAATCAAATCAGTTTCAGACAGAGGTTCATTAACAATGTCAGGTCTGGGTTTGGTAGATAGCTCAGTAACATCCAGACAGTCATGCTCTTCACAATCTTCTTCTTCCTCTCGCGGAAGAGGTGACAATGTAGCAGGATTCAAGGTGGTACAACGTCTCAGAGTGACATTTTCAGAAGCCAATATAACCTGCTCATACTTTGTAAGTCTGTTATTCGTTAAATACTGTGTCTTGGTTCTTGTCATTAACAGCTCTACTGAATGAGGCACATAAACAATAAGCGGATGACCCATCACTATGCCTTCACATCTCTCAATGCTGACACCTGTTGCAGCAACGGATTTGAGACATCCGGGCAACGCAGAAGCTACTGGATCTAATGTAGCTGAAAGCAAGCCACTGGTCTACGAGCATCTCCATGTGCCTGTACAAGAACCGCTAACGCACATCCTTCCCTTTCACAGCAGAAGAGCGAAAACGCTTTGTTATAATCCGGCATTCCCAGAGCTGGAGCGCAACATAGGCTCTCTTTCAGCTCGAGGAAGGCTCTCAGGCAGTCGTCATCCCATGGTACCGGATCGCTAATGTCCTTTCGAGTCAATCTCAACAGTGGCTTTGCTTGCAAGGAAAAATTTGGGATCCACTGTCGACAATAGCCGACCATTCCCAAAAACATGCAGACTTCTTTTTGTGTTTTCGGAGTTCCCATTTGCAGAATCGTTTCTATGCGATCTGGTGACACCCTTCGTTTCCCCGTCTCAATCCAGTGACCTAGATACTGAACTTCATTCAGACAATACTGGAGTTTGTTCGGGGACACTTTGTGTCCAATTTCTGCCAAATGATTCAGCAAAGCCACAGTATCAATTCTGCAACCATCCTCAGTCTCTGAAGCGACCAACAGGTCGTCAATATATTGGACTAGGACTGAGTTCTGGGGCATCATCAGCCCTTCAAGATTCTTCTTCAGGCTCTGACTAAAAATAGAGGGACTTTCTGTATACCCTTGAGGGATTCTACACCACGTTAACACACGATCGTCCATCGTAAATGCAAATAAAAATTGGCTGTCTTCATGCAATGGTATGGAGAAAAATGCCTGACATAAATCTATGACTGTAAACCATTCTGCTTCACATGGTATTTGGAACAGAATAACAGCTGGATTCGGTACCACAGGACAACATGGAATCACGATTTCATTAACTCTGCGCAAATCCTGTACTATTCTGTACTTGCCGCTAGGCTTCTGCAGTCCCATAATTGGTGAATTGCAGGGACTTCCTCATATCTCCTTGAGAATGCCTTGTGCAATCATAGTCTCAATTACAGGTCTTATTCCAGCCACAGTTTCTGGAGTTAATTTATACTGCGGAGTTCGTGGAAATTCTGCATTCTGTTTGATCTGTATTCTAACAGGCTCAACCCCTCGAATCAATCCTATCTCCTCTCCCGTGAAGTCCCACACTTTCAGAGAAACGGAGTCTCTCAAATCATGTGGCAACTCCTCTAGCGTGAGAACCACGAACATTTCGGCATACAAGCTCGTGTTGGCCATTTTAAAATTGGCATCATCATCATAGGTTTGCAACTCCACACCCCTCGAAGTGCAAGATATGGTACAATTTAGTTTACACAAAAGGTCTCGTCCCAATAGACAGACTGGGCTTGAGTCACATAATACAAATTGATGTTTGTTTCAGAACGGTCCTATATTCACAAGCAGCTCATTTGTCAATGGGTTAATCATTTTCTGATTGGTAACTCCCACCACTTGAATCAATTGTCCTGAAAGGGACAAATTTGGAACCACTTCTGTTCTTACTGTGGAGCGCGCAGCTCCAGTATCTAACAAGAAGGTAACAGGATACCCGTTCACCTCTGCATCTACAAATGGTCCACTCTGATCTACTTCCAGAATCGCATCCAAGGGGTATTCTTCCTGCACCCCCCTCTGACACTCATGTAGCTCTTGTGGTTGCTCAAATCTGTCTCGTATATCAAAATAGGGCATCTGATGATACGCCTGATTATGAGTAGGTATTCTTGGAGGCTGAGGAATCTGCATTTGCAGCTCATATCCTGCCCCATACATGGACCTAGGTCTGGTTACAGTATTCAAGGTCTCTGACATCTGTCCCTCTCCCTCATTCTGCAATTGATTTGCTGGATTCCATCGACACTCGCGCTTCCAATGCCTGATTTTGTGACAATAATGACAAGCAGTGACCTTCTTTTGGTTCGCCACCCAATCACCACATGCACCTGCATCTATTCCTCTGCCTCTTCCCTGTCCAGGTTGGGTTGCCATCTGTTGACCCATTCCTCTACCACTTCCTCTACCTCGACCCATCGCTCCTCCAACCCCTTGCATCTGGTCAGGCCATTTGGCATTCCTCAACTGCACCAACATCAACTTGTCCTTCAATTTCTTTTGTGCTGATTCCACCTGATCACTACAGTATTTTGCATAACGCAGAATTTCGTCCACCGTCTTATTCTGCCAACATATCAAATGTGTCTGTATCATTAAGCTAATATCAGATCTTAGTCCTAGCACAAACTTTGAGACAAACTGTCCCATATCTTTCTGTTCAATTGTATCCAATCCACTATGCTGTTTAAAAGCCACCAAAAGTCTCTCACAATAGTCATGTACCGACTCCTTAGAATCTTGAGTAGTACGATCGATTTTAAGCCAATCAACCGTTTGCGGAGCTACCTTGGATTGTAACCATGTAATCACTTGCTCATATTTCTTCATTACTTCAGGAGAAGGACCATGGGTCACCAGATCTCTGGCTGGTTCTACAGCGGGCCAATCAATGGCAACTTTACATGCCGTCCATAAATCACCTGGGACCACTATATCAAACAAGGTATTCAAATCAACCCAAAGCACCTTCAAAATCTTGACAAACCGGTCTATTTGCTTATACCAGTCAGCAGGTTTTTCCCTCAGCCGAGGAAAATCATTAGTGAATGCTGCTAAATCACCCCTGCTCCATGGCACATGAACGTACCCCCCATTTTGCACTTCTCTCAGAGGATAATGTCCTGCTGATCCCGTCCCTCCACCCGGAGGCAGAGTGTCTCCTATTCCTTTCTTGGCACTTTTCTTTTTGGCCCACCTCTCTTCCCATTTGTCTAATGCTCTCCACGCTCGCATCCCTATCACCAATTCCCTAATTTGTGCCTTCAATCCTGTCATTCGCTTCTCTTCCAATTCCTTATCCGTATAATGCAATCTGCAAGATCCCTGCATCATTTTAGTCTTTGTTAAATCTATCTCATACTTTCGTGCCAGCTGTGACAATGCATCATGAGCTCGCTTTGCCTTTCTGGTAACATCTTTAGCTGCAAATAGCCATTCACTTGGATCATATGTGTCAATTCTTTCCCATGGCAGATTCCCTTCTATCACCTCATCTATTTCTTCTTTTAATCTTACCACATCTATCAATGGTGCCTTCATTGCAACCTGTAAAACCTTCTGATCTCCTCTTTCACTTCCCGATTCCTCTCTCTCACAACTTTGTGTTCTCCTTAGGTCCCCACTCTCCTCAATTCTCACAACTGGGCGACTTTCTCTTTCACAACTTCGGCTTCTCCAATGGTTACCCTCACACACATACTGTGGCCCTAACGGTACTCTAGGTGCTTCTTGTCTCAACCCCAATTTGTCCCTTAATATCTGTGACTACCTCACCGGTGGAACCCACTTTCTGATGTCTGACCTAGAATTTGCCAAAGCTCCTGTTCGCCTTCGTTCTGACCCACTGTCTATTCTTGATGGATCGGCTGTAGCAGGCAGTGGAGTACTGGATTCCACTGGTACCCGAACCATACCTGTCCCACTCATTGTAAGACTCCCTCCAGAGATAGTCTCTTCACCTTGTTCTGTTTGTTGTTGACTTTCCCTTGTTCTCTCTCTAGGGCTATATATTGAAACCACCGGTCCAATAGTAACTGGTACCGAAAGAGCTTCTGGTAACCGCATATTACAGGCAGTCTCTCCTGACTCCGTAGTTGCGTACCCTATCCCTCCAGACCCTCCTGGAATTGTCGTTCCCACTGAAATCCTCCCTCTTACTCCTGTGGTCTGCTCCTCTGCACCTATTCGTCCCACTCGTAGAATGTCCTCAGGTTGCTGCGTCTGCTCCGGCTCTGGCCTAGAGTCATAAGGTGGAGGACGTTCTCCTAACAATCTATCAAGAAAACTGTCATCTGTGTCACTGTCCTCTTCCGTCTTACTCCTTCCTTCGGACCCACCTTCTAGCAGCCGAAAGGGATACAATCGTTCTCCCTCTATGGTGTCTACTCTCCATCTTTTCAGCTGTGCATCCCACCTGGCATCCTGATATGCCTTCATTGCTTTTTTCATTCTTCCCTGAGAAGCTTCCCTTCTCTTTGCCATTGCTGCTCTCATCCAGCATCCAATGCCTCAAATTGAGTTGGTCTAGGCGGAGGTTTCGGAGCAGTCATCACTCCTCTCAGCTGATACAGCACCTCCATACGAAATGACCCATAACGAGGAAAAGCCAATTCTCCTTCTTTTTCTGTAATTTTATGCCAATTTTGAAGCCAAACTATAGTATGGAGTCCTACATTTGTTGCCATATAATGCGCCGGTGTATCCTCAGGCGGAGCTTCTTCTCCTACCCGTGTCACCACTCCTGTGTCGCCTCTACACAAATCCCGCAGCACCCTAAAACATCTCATCATAAAAATCGATAGTTTTGCCCTCCAAATTCAATACTCAGCTTCGAACGAACTTCCACCAATCCCAGCGCGGCGTTACACCAACCGACCAATCCCAGCGCGGCGCACCCTGACGTCACTGCTCGCTCTTTGCAGCGGCTCACCCGCCTTTACAATTTCACTCGCTCACACATTCATACCACAAGTAACTGTATATCCAAAGCTATTAAACCAAGTAACTGCTCCTAACACAATCACAATAACTTCCAGTTACATAAAACAAATAATTGTCTGTCCGCTAAAAGATCGATAGAACACGCTTACGAAAACATTCATCCGCTGTGACCCCCGACCTGCGTTGGTCACTCAATTGCCATAGTCCACCCCCGGTACCTGAGGCTTTCTACTGCGACGTATCCCTCCACTCACACAAAGTTCCCTATCACAAGTGGATCGTCGATAGGGCTTCACGACACCCACAATTCTAATCAGACAATTACAAATACATAACTATCCCGGGATCTTGGACTTCTCTTGAGTCCGCTAACCAAATTTCCTGACCCGCACGTGTCCGGACCAGTAAACCATGAACCCACAATCACTCAATATGCATCCCAACTTCGCAAGACATCACACAAATATTTCATCACCGCAATCTAACACACCACACAATTCCATACTCACGCCACCACAGTTTCCGCCGCACCGTCAACGTCCATCAATGTCCGCCGTCGTCTACTTCGTGTCCAGGGCCTTAATGTTCTCCCGACCCTACTTCTACTCTTTGTCTCCCCTCACTCTTAGAGGCAAACCATCCTCTGCTACCATTTGATTACGCCAACCTTTACTCCTACCTTTCCCTACTAGATTTAATGCAGATGGTCTTTTATTTGCCTGCTAAAAGTGGTAGAGGGGAGGAAAACAATTCAAGATTATACTTTCGATTTAGTCATGCTGTAATGGACCACAGACTCCGAATATCAGTTTTGTAGATTTATTATAAGGCCAAAAATAATTGAATATAAACACACCTCAATATCAGAGTATATAGGTACAGAAAAATCAATACAGAGCCGATTCTACGAAAATAAGTCATTCGGCACAGAAGGCATAATATGATGAACTCCAAAATCAAAATACAGCAAAGAATAGAAGCGGAGTCCAATTCTCTTTTCATTAAGAAGGAGCAAAATCTTTCCCTACTCTGCTCTCAACGAGTGTCCTACCTATCTCCCTTGTATCATATCCCAAAGGTGTCAGCACGTGTTGACTTCCTAAGAAGTACTCACGTCAAACGGGTTTGATAGCTTAAAGCTATGGAGCTCGCTCTAAGATGCTCCTTCTCCTCCGAAAATCAGCAGAAGTCTCTCGAATCTGTCCCTGTGCATCATACAAAAAGGCAATGTTCCACCCACAATACGTCATTTACTAAACTTTTCCATTGAAACAATTTCAGTAAGTTTCCACAGAAGCTTTAATTAAGTCGACTCTTCTTCCAGTGGCCTTGGTTCCCAGATAGGCCAGGCACGAAAGGAGTCCTCCCTTCTCGCCTTGCAGTCTTCTTCAAAGACCTTCCGGGTATCTCCTTAAATCTAAGAATAACGAGGTCAGATTCCTGCACCTGCAGTAGGATGAGAACATACTGTCTTCGAGCACCACAGACTTTATTTAATTAATTCTTGAGCAACCAAGGAGAAACGAAGCTCAAAACAACCTACAATTTGGGCCTACAGATCGGGTAACTAAAACTAAACATGGTTACGTTATATGAGTATACTTTCGTCCTGCACATTACGCATACAGGAATTATGTTTCTAATGCACGCAAATCCTACTTAAATGTGCTCACTTTATTTAAATACTAATATGACGTGAATAAATGCATCTTAATAATCATAAAACACTGCACACGACAAAAATACTTATGAGTGCGTTTATATCGGGAGTATAGTGCACCCCTACAATTTAGAGTGCTGTAAGCGCTCTATCAGTTCCATTGGGGAGATTAAGTGAGCTATTGCCCAGAGTCACATGATGCTGAGCTGAGCTGCTGCCAGCGCCGGGGATCAAACTGTGAGCCCCGCACTCTGGAGTCAGACACTCTGCCCGCTGCGCCACACCTCTCCCTTCAGAGTCTCACCTTTGTCCTAAAGGCCACCAGCATGAACATAATGGGGCCTATTCACTGAGGCATTTTGGGATGTGCCTAATAGTATTCATGTTGTGCTCTCATACATACTCATGCTAAGCAAACGCTTCTAACATCCTTCAAACAAGACATGGGGAGTCTTCAACATAATCCATTTACAGCCCAGGGAAGGCACAGTCATATTTTCAACTTTCACTGTCTGCCCAGGACCGCAAAAAAATCCTCTACATGAGGCTAGTCGCCCTGCCTATTGCCGACTTGAACCCCGCCTGGGTGAACCAAGAGGAAGCAACCCCCTGTAGGCTATGTAAATATCGCAAAGAATCCTGGCTGCTCTTACTGTGCTGCTGCCCCAAACTGGCTGAGGAACGATATCGCCTGCTCCTCCCCCTTTTCCGGCTGAAAGGTATCAAGCGCTGCAAAGAGGCATCCGACTTGTGCTTCAGTGAAAACTCCCTCAGTCCCTGGCCAGACGAGGGAAATTCACTAGCATCATTCGAAACTTACTCACTGGAGCAGCTACCAGGAATGTCCACACCGCACAGGCCTCGCATCCTCGAAATAGACCATAGGAACTGTTTCCTTCTGGCCACGACAAGCGAATGGGCTATGAGAAGAGCATTAAAAGGTCACGGACCCGGAACCATCACTCACCCAAGGGAACATCTAAACTTGTGAGCAGGGACCCCTCATCAGCCAAAACTTAATTTTCCCACGCTGATCCAAAGGTTGCCCTCGGTTCCTAGACAGGAGGAGAATCAATAAACAAGAAATAGCTACTCCGCTCTTACAACGCCTTGGAGATGCGTTGTGTGCAGCTACAGAAAGAGCACCAAGAAGCCCGTAGCAGGCACAGCGCACCTTGCGCTCTACCACCGCAGCAACCGCACTCATAGATACATTTTTTTTTTTTAAAAGCGGTTTGACAGTGGTGTCAGAGCCCCAAGGGGCCGAAACAGCAAAAGGTTTCAGGAGTTTTGCACCAAGCATCCAGCATCTTAAATTTCGAAAGCTTCTGAACATAGCATTTTAAAACTCACCATAGTCTTAATTTACTAGTATTTTAACCATGTTTTAACACTAGCGGAATCAACTCATCTATACCTTGTTTAAAAAAAATGTTTACATTTTTTTATTTCTATTCAAAGGTCCACATATGTAATGATTTTAATTAATTGAACTTGAATAAATAAATAAAATAAATACTCATGCCTTTCTAAATTAGTCCCAAAACAGTTCAAATGGAAATAAACTGGGAATACTCAGGGACTATTCATATGCAATTAGCACAGTTTGAAAGAAGTGTCTTCTTTTCACTTTTGCTAATGGGGATTTGGGTGTTTCCTCGCAGATTCACAAAGGCAGGTGAGAGTCCTTGAAAGAGCACCCCTGAAGCATTCATTCCTGTAGTCATAAATGGTTTTGTGAGCTGGTACCTTGTTTTCACTACATTCCCTGAGTGCTTCTGTTGTAAATTTGTAGATGTCTACATTGTACTGCCTGCCTCATGCAACATCCTTCAACATGCATAACCTTTCACCTTTTCTACGTGTTTTAACTTCAAATATTGCTGCACACGTGCAAAGATCTTTGGTATTCATTCATATCAGAAATGTCAAGATATCAAGATAAACTCGAACATAAAGTGGGTCGATATCAATGGCGTCCAAATAAAATTAGCCGCTTATGCGGACGACATATTAATAGTAACGGAACAACCAAAGACATCAATTGTGGCATTGATGGATATAATAACAAAATATTCTGGCTTTTCAGGGTATAAACTCAACAGAGACAAATCAGAAATCAAACCACTAAACATCCACTGCACGAGGGACATCTTGGGAGAGTCGGGACTAGCATGGCAAACAGGATATATAAAATACTTAGGTATCGAATTTGGTAGCAACTTAATAGATACGCTTCACCAGAATGAGAAACTTCTACTAGAAAAAATAAAGAAACTTCTAGACTCTTGGTCACCAAAATTCATAACGTGGTGGGGCAGGATCGAAACTATTAAAATGATGATCACCCCGATGGTTAACTACCTAATCAGTATGCTCCCGCTCATCCTTACAGATGATTTCCACTGCAAACTAGATATCCTGATCTCTAAATTCCTCTGGCGAGGGAAGAAAGCACGGATCAGTATCAAAAAATTAAGACTGGATAAAAATCTAGGAGGGGTAAACCTAGCGGATTTCAGAATATACCAGCTGGCTTTTCTGGCAAAACAAGGTTCATATTGGATCTCACCACCTACAGGCTACACCCCGGTCTGGCTAGAGGTGGAGAGGGCCATCCTGAATAACCTAAGCCCTCTGGCACTCCTAACAACAAATAGACTATACCCCCACACCTCCAAGTCCATTTTTAAAAATACAAAAATTGCTCTACTAAGGGTAAATAAGAAACTGGAGAATAGTATCAAAGGCTCTAAAATGGAATCACTCTGGGCCAATAGCAAGATATTGTATAAAGGCAAAAGCCTAGCCTTTGACACATGGATTGTAAAAGGTATCCTCTACCCTTACCAACTAGAAAACGCCGCATATCCTATTACATTCTCAGACCTCGATTCAAGATATAACCTAGCCGACATTGAATTCTACAACTTCTTGAAAATCAGAACCGCCCTTTCAAAAGCCAAATTATCCGCCGTACAACCATCAATCTCCCTGTTTGTGACAAAGATTAACAAATTGGGTCACCAGGTCTCGCAGATCTACAAACTCCTCCGCCCAAAAACCTCTAAACTTAACGTTAAGACTGTTGCCTTTTGGGAGCAGCAGTCGACAGCCACACATATTGAACAGGAATGGTCCACACTATGGAGTTCCGTCTCACGTAATAAGATCTCCCCGGTCCTCTCGCAAACAAAATACTGGCTACTACACAAGGCCTTTTGGACCCCTGCCCGATTATTCTCATTAGGCCTCCGAGATGACGCAACATGTTGGAACTGTAACAAAGAAACGGGGGACTTAGCCCATCTTATCTTTCAATGCTCACTACTAAAAAGGTTTTGGGGGAAAATCTTTGACTTTATAAATGGTCTGTTTAGATGTACTCTAACCAAAGAATTCTCCACCCTGCCCATGGCATTTATGCGCATAGACTTGAGAACTGACTCTGATAAAGATCTACTCGACCTGTTACTAACATCTGCAGTGAAAATGGTCCTTGCCAACTGGAAGGACACGAGCAAGACATCTTACAAAGGCTGGATCAACTGGATCACCCATCTCAGAGGCGCGGACAACATAGCACTACAGAACTCTCCCTGGAAACCGTCATCCAGAAGGATGTGGAACTCTCTCGACACGTACCTAGACTCTTACGAACCTCCATGAAAAATATGATATACCGTTGTTACTCAGCCAGGTACCCTCTACCAGCGTACCACCTGAACAATTGTACCTAACTGATTTAACCCTTGTTGCCTACACTAGGCTGCTGCGGGGGGTGAGGCCTATCAATACCGGTCTGCTCTTGTGCCAACATCTACATAGAATGTCAGAAGCAAATGATATGAACCATCATTCTTTCTTCCCTTCTCTTATCTTTCCTTCCACCCCTTTCCCTTCTCCTGCCTGACTTTCTTTCTTTTTCTCTTATTATTGATCATGTGGGTTAGCTATATAAGCGGAACACACTGTCTTAGGACTCGTATGCATAAACCTTGCCTTGGATAACTTATGCTAACCCTGTTACAGACTTTCTGTTTGCCCTTGTTAAAAAAAAAAAATCAATAAAGTATTTTGAAATTAAAAAAGAAATGTATTCTCACTTTCTCATCTTTAGGATTGCCTTACGTACTGAGCGCATTTATCATGCTTGTGCGGGATTAGAAAATCTTAAATAATCAAAAATCAATTCAAGTTCCACTAATAATAGTTTTCCCTCAGATAGCACCCATTTCTGCATACATTGTAAAAAGTGCAATTTATTTGTGTACTTTACTGCACCTTCTGCACAACTTAAGCCAGGTCCATTTGGGTTTAAAGCTAGGTGTGTAAGTAAGTGATGCAGGTGCATTTGAAGAGCTTTGTCAATACCCAAAATGTTACTACTTTGCCAGCAAGATGTGCTGTATAAGCCCAAGCTCGTATATGTGGCTGGGCCCTAGATTTACATTGCATACCCTTGACACCTCCGACATACCCTCGGTGTGCCCACTTTCCAAGCCCTTACAGAAATGACATGTGCACACTGCATGGGATGATCTTGTTTATTCCTAAATTGTTTTACTTGACCGTACCCTCATGCTTGGCTTTCATTGAGGACAAAGACCTGCATTTTTCTGCTCAGTCCTCATGCAGCTCTACTGGAAAGGAGCACCGTTGTATCCAGTTACAGTCACACTAGTTCAGTGGTGTGGTCTTTCATTCTCAGTCATGGCGTGCATAAAATACAGAATACTATTCAGTGGCGGCCGGCAGGGATCAGGGTTGGCGGGGTGTAAAAAACAGAAAGAAAAAAATGTACCTTATCGCCGCGTCTCTCCTCCATCTCTCCTCCGCATTGGGCCGGAACAGGAAGCACTCAGGCCCCCCTAAGCCAATCACAACACTGCAATGCAGCGTTGTGATTGGTCTGAGCGCCGTGGTTCGCGCTCAGCCAGAGAATGGGAGCCAGGGCATGTTCTCCACCCAGGCTGTAATGCAGCTTGAGTGGAGAACATGCAAAGTGCGCATGACTGTTTGGCCGGCCACAAACAGCCGCCAAACAGTCATGCACACTTACAGTGTGCCACCATTCCTCCCCATGCTCCTCTGGCAGCAGGGCAGCCCCGCCCAACCCGCAAAGCCGCAGCAGCAGGAAAATATAAAATGATCATCACCTCGGGTTATTATCATTTTATTTTTCCTTTATTTCACTGCTGCAAAGCAGTGAGGAGAGGCTCCTGCGCCTTAGCTGAGGAGCCGCCACTGATACTATTGTATTGAATGTAAACACAGGATGTGACTACATGTGGATTGTTGGTAGTTATTCTTCTATGTCATTTCAATGGCCCCCCTCCATGTGCTTCCGCTTTCTTCTGATATAACAACTGGCACATGTAGAAAAATTGTCCATTGGAAACTGTGCATTCAAATTCAAAGAAAAATTAATAAGACCATATATTTTCAAGCCCAATTGTAAGCACTGGTTTATTTTCACTTGCGTTTTTTAAAAGAAATATCAAAAATGAAATACAACAAACAATTATACACATCACAACTATGTACAAACATACATTTTAACAAAACAACAACATTGGGGTCAATCTTGGCATCTCCCGACCTCAACTTTCTCAAAGTATTTTGTTTATTTCTCCTATGCAATTCCCCATCTGCAATGGTTAATTCAAAATATTCATCTTTGAATTTACTTTTCTAAGAAGAGAAATGGCCGATGCATTTCGGCCTTTGATGTGTTTAAGGCCTCATCAGGACTGATGGAAAGGGGTGATCAATTAGTTCTAAATTAAAAAGAAATATATATATATCAAAATTATATAGTAAACGTAAGGTCATATAAAGCCAAAGTCCAATATACCCAGGGGATAGAGAAAGATTTGTATGCCATAATTAATTGAGTTGGCATTCCAAACATATTTGTTTTGTTAGAGTTAACAAATGTCGTTAAGTAATTCCTCCTGCGCTCACCCACTTCTTTGTGGATATTTTGTTAGCCCAAAAGTTGCAGTGAGTATTGGGCATCCTTGTTTTGTTTAATGGAAAACAGCATGAGAGCAGCTCCAGGATTGGTCCAATTCGCGTTGGCACTTGGCAGGAAGTCAACCACCTTCCTTCCCATTCCTGCTCATCAGTCTCATTATCCCGGGAGGGGAGAGGCACCGGATGGAGGGCCAGCATCATCTCATTGAGTTTTCCGCTATTGTGCCGTGCCTCACCAATTTTTAATGTTACCAGCCGCCCCTGGAGTGGTACAAACCATTGTAAAGCGTATTTGAGGATACTAGTAAATCATTACTAAATTCAAACTCAGTGAGTGTTGATGACATTTGCCTTGGATTTCGCAAACCAACTCCAACATTTTTTTCCTAACCCCACTCTGCTTCTAAAATAGGATTAACAGGTCCATTGCGATTGGTGCCTCACTCTCTACCCGCACAAATGGGATTGTTTTATACTGTAAATATGAAAGATCTCGTATGAATAGAGGAATGTCACCTCAGTTTTGTAAGGAAGATGTTAATCTGGGAAGGAATGGTCCTAATTGGTTATAAAACAAGAAATTAATGAGTAGTTTATCAGATGAAGTCCTTTTATTTATTTTGATATAAGAAAAGAGTTTTGTCTCTTTAGATACAGTCCAGCTTTGTATGTATGTATAATTATTACAGGTATCACTGACAAAGATTTGACTAAACTTGATGAATCATTACTAATTGACAACACCAGTATTCAAACCATTAGCACAGATTTCTGGAGATTGTGCATATAACCTCTAAGGTTTCTAACTGTCCTTCTTGTTGCTATTCTAGACATACTCACTTTTGCTCATTTAATTTTTAGTTAACTCCCCCAATCTTTTTCTGTTAGTCTTACAATGGCTGCATTCATTAGAATTAATAAGAATAATTTATGTTTCTATGGATATTTGCTATTACAGCTATAAGGTTTTCTAGCACAAGAATGCCATTATATGAAAGTAAACTGTAAAGAAGAAATTGGGTAATATCAGATTAAAAATAAAGAATGTGAATTCAACGAATGTGTTCTGGGTAATAGTGAAGAAAGAAAACGAAGAATGCTGAAGCTATGAGTGTTTTAAAAAAAAAAATTTAAGAAGCACATTACTTAAAAGGGAAATGGTTAAAATAGGGCGGGGTGCGGGGGGTCGAGAAAAATATAAAGGTTTGTCTTGAGGTAGGGCAAGGTGGATGTGAAGATGCAGAGGTAAAAAGACGAGTAGAAATAGAGACAGCAATAGAAGTAGCTATAGGTGCAGAAACAGATGTAAAAGAATAGGTAGTTTTGGGTTTGGAGGTAAATGTATGTGTGGAGGTAAAACTAGATATAGGTGTAGAAGTGAGAGTAAACTTAGAGTATTGTATAGTGAATGATGGTGCGGTAGAGAAATGGATTTCAGGTGCAGAGGTAGGCGTAGGTGCAGACGTATGTGTAGAAGTAGGTTGAGTGATAGTGTTGAGCTTAGGGTTAGGGAGGATACCACATTTTGCTGTTATGGTGTTCTTTATCATGGGCTCCTCATTCTTGTCAAACGAATATAAAATTAAAACAAGATTTGGCTAAGCCAATTGGTCCGGATTTCAAATTGAATCTTAAATAAAGCATTAAAGAAAATTCTGCTGCAATAAAAAACAAAAAGCAATTTCTTTCTGCGTACAGTGCATCTACGAGATGAATAATTTAATGTGTGATGATTCAGTGTACTTTTGAGATGTAAAATCATCCCTCATGCATTACAAAGCAAGCACTTTATTGGAGGCAGACTGGTGTACCAGTAAATATCAAGGGGTGGGAGACTCTTCAGAGTGGAGCCACAGTCCTCTCTGGGTGTATTTCAAAGAATTGCTAACATTGGCAACAATCAGTCAGGCCAGACCTAACAATGGTCATCATGAATTGCTCATGTTGCATTGCTCTTCGTCATATGTTTGCCAACATAACATTGTTTATTTTCACTTGTAAATCCTTGCAAAGGGCCATTACCACAATAATATTCAAGAGATTCCGTCTTATTAATGCTAGATGAATGAAGGGTTGGATCACCAATGTCTAAGTCACCAGACAGCTCCATGTCTCTAGGGTGCTTTATGTAAATCAGCGTTTCCTTCTTTAACCCATTGTAAGTTAGAATTTCAGTCTAGATTCAGATAAGGTGAAGCAGGCCTACAAGTCATTGCATGCATGGGTTTGTTAAATGAACGCTCGGAATGCAGTATTCTGCCACTGGTGACAGAACACCATCTTGTCTTATCTAGACTAGTCTAGTGTTTCTGTGTAGCGCATCGCTACCCGAAGGCCTCCCAACACTGCAACAGACATTGTAAAATGATAAGGCTGCAAGGGAATCAGTCACGGAAAAGCCAAGTCTTCAGAGCCTTACGGAAGGGGAGTTTGAGCTCTATTAGAACATTGTGGAGCACTCCATTGGATACAATGGAGTGCTACATGCTTCTACGGGCCGGTAAAAGCCAGCAGAGCAACATTTCAATGTTGTTTGAACAAAGGCCTCTCGGAGCCCTAGGGGATTTCAACCCCCTCAGGCTTCAAGAGGCCTTTGTTTTATTTGTTAGAACATTCTGCCCTCTAGTGGCAGAATGTTCTAATAGCCTTATAGCTCGCTGAAGCTGGGCTATACCGGCCATTAAAGGCCCGCTCCCTTGTTAAAGGTCCTCGCCTTCGGCTCGGCCTTTAACGCTGGAGCGGGCCTTTAATGGCCGTTTTAGCCCGCTACGGCGGGCTATAAGGCTATATTGAGCATCTGTTAACTTTAGCTATCCAGCATGTGATCTGCAGGTTGCACATGTATCTCAACTAAACAAAGGCAAAAGTATGTTCATTTTACACATGCAATTCCTGCAAGGATTGCTGATTTTATACAATGTGCATGGGTGATCATCTGTGTGAAAATGGCAGCTGAGGCATCCCCTCCTCTGTGAAAGGCTGGCAAGATACCAGCTCCAATATACTGTTCATCCAATTTCTAAAGTCATACTGTGAACATTGCTACAAAACCACGTTTCTGTGTCACACCATTTGTTTCACAGTTCCCACGAAATATTTTCTGATCGAAATAGATCTCTCACAAGAGAAAATTGTGGGGGGAAAAAAGAGCTCCGAAAAAAATAGAAATGTTGCATGGTATACATTGCCCAATATTCGAGGTTTGCACAACATTACATTTGCAGGAAAATAATTACTTGCAGCCCTAGTTTCAACAGCATGCACTCTACACACTTAGCTATATTGTTGGAACTAGCAGCGAGAATGTACAATTGAAATATATTTGTATGTCTTTTAAGAATTATTATAAAGTTTGGAATTTGTAAAAGTGATAGTACAATAACTGCTTCACATGTAGCGCTATGCAACGGTATGCATCAGATGGCGCTGGAAGGCACAGTCATGAAATTCACTAAGCAGTAAGCACTAAGCATAATTCTGTTGCTGTCTCATCTCTCCACAGGAGGCACCAGCCGAACCAACATGCAGAAAATGAGCAACATCTATGAATCGGCGGCCAACACGCTGGGCCTGTTCAACAGTCCCTGCCTGGCCAAGGTGGAGCTTCGCGTGTCCTGCAAAGGGATATCCGACAGAGACGCTCTTTCCAAGCCGGACCCCTGCGTCATCATCAAGATGCAGTCTCATGGGCAGTGGTTTGAGGTGAGTGGGCTTCAGCCACCATCAGATTGTGTCCTTTGTTGCCTGTTGGACATATTCAGGCAGGCTGCTGCCAGTGCTTGTTTGTCAATGTGCACATTCCTGGATACAAGAGGGTGCTGAGCAAAGGCAGCTGCGACCCCTGACTACCTCCAAATGACGTCCATGAACAAAGGGGGGAGGAGTCGCTGAAATAGGATTTAGGATTGCTTGCATTGAAGCAGGATCTTCCTAGGAGGGGACTCCTATAGGGTGGCCATACATAAAACCTCTTGTGCAAGAGGGGGCTTAGATGCCTTGTTTATGAGAATGTATATATACGTTTAGTTTTTTGGGAAGCTCACATCGCATTTACATCCTATGTAGCCTGCTCTTTTTTGTGACTTTATGTTATGTTGATTGAGTTAATCACAATAAGACTTTTGGAGGGAAACACAGCTTAGTAGTCAGGGGTACATGATTACACTGGGACCCTGATCCCCACTAAGCTAAGCATTGGCACTGTGTACAGTGGGCATTCCCTGGGTTTGGAATTGTGTTTCTCTATCTTTGATTGATGTTTTACGAAACTCATTATAAATGTGCTATTTCCCTTCCTGCTGGCACTGTGTGCTTTGCACAACCTGTGATGCAACACTTGTTGCAGCCTCTAGTGTATATTAGAGGTGAAGAAAAGTGAGGAAAGCACATTGAGTTTAAGTGCAAAACTGTGCGTGGCTTGATGGTGCGGAATGTGCATGCGTAATTTATGTTTTTACACAGTTTCATGCTCTTTAAAATGGGGAACTGTGCTTGCCTGATTACATTAGACATACACCTGGAAATATGTTTGCAAATCGAGCCCTCTATGCGGTTCCAAAGACCCCGCAATTAGAAAGTTGCCGCCTGTATTAAAGGCGAGAATTCTAATGCTGACTTTACAATCGTGAATTTTAATATATCATGATGCCTGTTCCTAAGGAAGTGGATGAGCTACAACAGCACAAAATGAGCCACCTCGAAGGTTGTTTGAATGTGAGAAAAGAAAACCTTTGGGTTTCTTTCTGAAGACCAGGTATGTGACTCAGTAAGTGGGGAGTGCCTCTCTTAGTGAGGTCCCACAAACTGTAAAGGGCGCCTTCCTCTGGGACTGAGGTGATTTCCATCAAGGTGGGCTCGGTTTTTGTCCGTGGAATACAGGTGTGGTGCTTTTCCAAGCTCAGGGTGCAGCACAGCGCCTTGAAGATATGTGCTTTGTGGGAGCAAATAATGTGTGCCCTGGTTATCGATGTTTGAGTCGCGCAGTATTGCATTCAGTCACTAGTATATCTTACTTACAGGTGGAATAGGTGGGATTGTGTCATCCTGAGATAGAGAGAGATTGCGTTGTGAGTCATGTGTTCACATCTCACTGCTCCCAACTTGTCTTCCAGAGGAATTAAAGGAAGGGGATGAGACTAGAGTTTAGTTTTCACAAACTTCATGAACTTTTTTATCACTCACCCAATTTCAGGAAAGTTTCATACAAAAGTATCAGGTGAAAAAATCCTCAAGAATTAGGTTTGCAGGTAAAAAGAAATGGTTAATACTTTTCTGCAAAATAATTATTTCCCTGTAAAATGTCTTGGTCTGGTTTACAGTTTGACAGAAAGGGTACTCCATCACAAGCTTGATGGAGTACCCCGTCCACCAAACCCTCAGTCCGTTCACCTCATTAAGGTCCTCATTATGATGGCGGTCGGTTGGACCGCCGACCGCCATCCTATCGGGCAGGTGACCGTCCGACAATGAGTCAGCGGTCCCACCCGGCCTATTATGATCAGACCACTGTGCAGTCGATAGAAAAGTGCCCTTTTCTACTGCGGCTTGTGCTGCTGCCCAGGAAAAGGGCTGCAGCACAAGCCGCAGTAGAAAAAGGCACTTTGTGCACATCCATGCACTGTGTTCCAGGCACCATGTGGTGCCTGGCACATGGTGCATGGATGTGTGGGGGGGCACTACATGTGCCCCCCAGACCCCTGAGCAGTGGCCCACAGGGGACGGGAGCACTGCTTGGGGCCCCCAAATTCTATTCCCGTTTGTCTTTTAAAAAGGCAGTTGGAAAGGGACATCCTAATCCCTTCAGCGGTGCCTGCGCATGCACCGCTTCCATTGTAGGGATAGGATTCCGACTGCCGCCCCGACGGGATCTTGGAACCTGTCGGAGGCGGCAGTCAGTCCTCACGACCTCTGCGCTCTGACCACTGGTATGATAATCCAGCTGTCGGGCCGATGGCCTGGATGTCGGGTGGACCGCCACTGACGGCCTGTCGGTGGTGGTCCGCCTGCCATCGTAATGAGGCCCTTAGAGTCTGGAAGACCGTCAGCTTTTCATCGGCGGTGCCCCAATGGCCCGAAAGTATAGTGCTGTCAGAGTAAGCCATTAGACCCCCTCACCCTATTTAGACCAGATGGTCTTATGGCTGTTATTTCTATCTGTCAAGAAAATCTTTGCGGTCATGGATGGAAAAGTAAATAATGACTCCACAATCTGAGAGAAATCTCTCTGGGGATCATTTGTTTTCTGCTTTTTATAAACAAACCCCACTCTAGGGAGTTTGCTTCTGAAAAACAAAAAGTTTGGCGTACGACCACCTATTAGATGGCAACCGTTAGCATACACCAAACGTTCAGTGCCTTCCACAGAAGCGTGTGATGGCGGCGCCTTGGAAGGCACAGAGATCACTGCTGGGCCAACGGCGATCTCTAAATATGACAGGCACATGGGCGTCCGCAGGGGGGGGCAAGGAGGGGCGCTTGCCCCCCCTTGGATCACCCAGCCGGCCGCCTTTTGTCCGTAATTTTGGCCTTTGGGGAACATCACTGTTCCCCTGTGAGAATCCTCAATGCCTTGACGGGGCCGCCTTGCACTCCTCTGAGCGCAAGAGCAGCTCCACCCCGCCCATTGTAATTCTGTATGCAGCTGATTGCCACATACAGAATGACAATGGGCCAGTCTGGCTGGTAAAGCGTGTGGTGGGCCTCCTCCAGCCTCGGGCATCCTGTCAGAAGGAAGAAATGTACGAAAACGCCCATGCTGTTACGAGAGAATCCAGTTAATCAAAATAAGGCGGTAAAAGAAGTTAAAAGGGTTATAGGTCTTTCACAGTCTCATCATTTTAGAACTGAACCATTTTCAATATTATATTCAACGAATCCATGGTTGCTGCTTTTTTATTGTATGCAACTAACAACCATTGACAAAGCCTATAGTTCTGGCTTGTTGTAGGTGTAACATTACCTGCTGTATTATATATCTGAATGCAATGACAGAAGCAGCAAAATACCAGTCGGGCGGCACACTATGCTAAGCACAGAATTTTAGCTTAGGTGTTTCAAGCTACGCCCTTAATTAAATCGAACAACCCTTTGGAGAGACCTCCCCCCCACTTAAAGCCCTGGAAACAACACCATGCCACAGCCACCTCACGTCCTGGCACTGTGCATCATGCATGACTCATGACTTCCAAAGTTTCAGATTGACTGTGTGCAGGGGCATCTTGAACACCTCCCTTTGCTTTAGGAACTACAACGAGGGGTGAGTTCCTGATGGGTCTCTTCTGTCTGCAACTCTGCAGACGAAGGCTCAGCTCATACTTAATGTGAAAAGGTGGGTGAGAGAGTAAGTGAAGGGATGGGTGGATGGCTGGATGGATTAGTGAAAGGGTGAATGGATGAATGAAAGGGTGAATGGATGGATAATGAGAGGAAGGATGGGTGAATGGATGAGTGAAATGATGGATGGATTGATGAATCGATAAGTGAAAGGGTGAATGGATGGACAGATGAATGAAAGGGAGGATGTAAGGATGGATGAGTGAGTGAAAGGGAGGGTACATGGGAAAAAGGTTGGATAGATGAGTGAAGGAGTGAATGGGTGGATGGATGAGAGAAAAGATGGATGATTGAAAGGATGGATGAGTGATAGGGTCAATGGATGGATTCATGAGTAGATGGATGGTTGGGTGGATGGCTAAGTGAAAGGGTCGATTGAGAGAGAAAGGGAGGATGGATGTGTGGATGCCTGAAAGGGTGAATGAGTGGAAGGATGAGTGACTAGGTGGATGGATGAGTACGTGAAAGGGTGGCTGGATGAGTGAAAGGGTAAATGGCTGGATGGATGAGCAAGACAGAGTGGTCAAAAAGTTGCCAGATTGGTATTATTCACACCCAAACACCTTAGCACCAACAGACTTTCCCAGTGAAGGCAGCATCACTTTCATTTTTCTCGTCTTTGGCATTTTTTTCCTCAGGTGAGGAAGTTCACCATTCCTGGAGGTACTGCGATATCTGGTTAATGCGTGGTGTAGAAAATGTTTCATGTGATCCTTATCAGCTGTTTTCCTTTTAGTAGTTTATGAAATGTGTAGTGTACTGCAGCTTTATGTTCATGAATGTGGTCTTTTAAAACCATACTCCTTATGTTTTGTAAGGATCTAAGCAATGGACATTGAAACGGGTCCCTTCCGGGCCCTGTAGTCATGTCCTTAGCTTTTCAGGCAAAAACACACATTGATTTCTGAATAACAAGTGCAAAAGCATTAAGGTAAGCATGTTGTTCCATGCTTACATTTCACATACCTTACTTAGTCTTGCATTCCCTGTGAGTGTTTGCTTTTTCCAGGAGGTTGTTACTGTTTTTTCAGACAGAAGATTACTCTTGTCTAGTGCATAATTTGAATTGAGTTGCTTCCAGGCGTTTATAGCGGGACACAATTGGATTGCATCTAAAGGCAGTGCGAGTTTCTTTTAGTGGTAGAGTATGGTGTTCAGTGGGGGAGAAGATGTGGCACTATGGCCAGAGCTTCCGAATTTGGAACTGGGGTACAGAATCCTGCAGGCTGCTTTCTGTGCTTTGTGAAACTAAGTGAAGCTGTGGTTCAAATGGAACCTTCTATGGGATTTTTTGGGGATAATCGTTGAGCTTTGGCTGTGATTTAGGTTCGTGCAACCACATTTTGTGTGTGCGCTATGCAGTCTAGCAGTTTCTGTCTTTAATATATAGAACGAAGTGTGTTAATGGTCATACCACAAAGACCTTAGTGTCAGTTACATATAGCATTCAAACTCCAGTGGGTCACCACTTGCATTCATCCTTTTGAGGATGATATGGCACACATCATGTCGGAGGATGGTGATGGCGTTAACATTTTGCCCCCCCCTGGAAAAATTTCTGCGGACGCCCATGGACAGTCAGTATGGCAGATGTAATGCTGTCCGCCACCCTGACAGATGGACAGATTCCCCAAACTCCAATTAAGGACTTCTATCTTTTGTTTCACATGGAGGTGCAGTTTTGCAAAGGTGACAAACATCACAACTTTGTAAGGATGTGTTTGTTTCTTTGGCAGAACCCTTCTGGCAGACTTATCATTTCACTCTCC
Organism: Calotriton arnoldi; assembly: GCA_963921515.1. NCBI lineage: Eukaryota > Metazoa > Chordata > Amphibia > Caudata > Salamandridae > Calotriton > Calotriton arnoldi. The sequence goes on along the minus strand of CAWUFW010001326.1, from coordinate 2,106,832 downwards.
TACCCCCCAAAAGTAAAAACTATTTTTAATCTGAAGTATCAAAAACAGCAAATGGCACATGCCTCATACTTGCATCCTACTGCCTAGAGTAGTAACCAGAAAACCAAGGTTTCACCTTACTGTGGGGCTACTTGGGGCCGTATTACACATTATCATTGCTTGGGGGCAGCGGATTCATGTGCAAACACGGAGCAGCTGCTCTGTGTTTTCACTGTGCAGGCGGCACCGCCTGCACTTTCAAAGGGGCAAGGGGGATCCCCTTTACCCCCTGCAGAGGGCTGCTCACAGGGGGCGCACTGGCAGTTCAAAACCTTTTAAATAGCGCACTGTCAGTGTGTCTCCTGCGGGCTTCTTTGACTCCACGCCCCTGTCTGTAATATGGCGCGGGCGCAGAGTCAGAGCAATTCCCTCATTTGCATAGGGCACGTCCCTATGCAAATGAGGGAACTCCCTCTGAAGGTAGCACTGGCGCAATAAGTGCGCCAGAGCTATCGGCATTATAGAAGGGGACGCACAAGCGTCTGCGCCCATTCTATAATACCAAAGTGCCCCGGGGCGCGCAAAGCGGACGCATACGCCCGTTGTACCCCCGGGGCACCTTCTGTAATATGGCCCTTGATGTCTACGATAAAACACAAAGAGTCAAAATGTGTGTTGCCCACTTCATTGTTTTATCATTTGTACTGCTTTGGCTTAACTTAAAAAAACATCACTTTGTCAGGCTAGAAATATTAAAACTTAGCATGTCTAAATATGGCTGCCAAGTGTCATGTGGGACCCCTTCTGCCAGCCCAGGCTCAGGCAACTGTACATTGCACTCTGGAATTGTACTTTTGATTTCAATCTAAACATGCGAAGTGCAATTGCCTGCACTGCTAGGCCTCTCCAAAGATATCAGGATAGGTGCCACTTAGCAGTTATGAATAAATAAACAGAATGTGTAAAATAAATGCCTAAATGCCTACAGCCAGTGTGACTTGGAGGGTTCTCTTTCATGTCTTGTCAATAAAATAGATTCTACAGATTTCTTTAGGTATTTTCTTTTTTAACAGAATTTGGCAAATATCCATCATTTTGCTTAATTTTCTGTCTATTTGGGGTATCACTATCTGCTACTCGAATAATGCAGCCCTGGAGGGCTAAATGTGTCAGTGTTAACTAAATGTTGTGGCAAGAAAAGGCAGATTGTGGTATACAATATAACTCGTTCTGGATGGTATCATCTCATTATTTTGTTTGAACACATACGGATACTGTCAGGGAAAAGGGTTCACCACAGTTAAGTTAACTTTTGTAAACTGTCTTCCATTGTACGGCACCAGATGCTGCACTTTTCATGCTAACTTTTGACCCACTTGAGGTAGAAACAATTTTTTGTGTGCAATCCACAAATTATCCAGCCCATGGTGGTGGATGTGGAAAGTTTGGTAAATACTTAACTATGCGGAAATAGAATGCCTGCGTAATGGCATATTTGCAGGGGTCCTGTTTAACACGTGACAAAATGCTTGGAAAAGATTTGATTGGAGCGTCAAAAGTTGTGAATTAGTTTATGGCGTCCAATAGACTGTTGCCCTTGGATCTTGTAAAGAAAGTTCTGATGGGAATGAAAATAGAAGGAGTAAGGTGACAGGACGATGCTGCATTTACCAGAAATGGAAGTATTTTTTTTTAAAGAATTTTTAAGTTGGTGGACAGGCATGAATGTCTATGCAGGTTTCAAGAGATGACAGACAATTTCTAAATCTTGAGCCAAGTCTTTTTGGAATTCCTAAAGTTCAGGGGCCATATTACACATTATCATTGTTTGCGCCCTGCACACCTTTCAAAAGGTGCGCCGGGCGCAAACAATGAAAATGTGCCCTATTATGGTGAATGCGCTGCCCACGGGGCAGCTACTCAATGTTTTCACTGTGCAGGCGGCACCCGCCTGCACTTTCAAAGTGGATTAGAGATCCCCTTGCAGGCGGGTGCAGTAAGTGACTGCACCCGCCTGCAAGGGGATGTCTGGGGGGTCCATGGGATCCCCTTTACCCCCTGCTGAGGGCTGCTCTCAGGGGGCGCACTGACAGTGCGCCACCTTTTAAATGGCCACTCAGTGCGCCTCCTGCGGGCTTCTTTGTCTCTGCGCCCCTGTCTGTAGTATGGCGCGGGCGCAGAGTCAAAGGAATTTCCTCATTTGCATAGGGCACGCCCCTATGCAAATGAGGGAACACCCTCTGAAGGTAGTGCTGGCGCATTAAGTGCGCCTGCGCTATTGGTATTATAGAAGGGGACGCCCCCTTCTATAATACCAAAGTGCCCCGGGGACGCGCAAAGCCCGCGCAAACGCCCGTTGCACCCCCGGGCACCTTCTGTAATACGGCCCCAGATGCGCAAAGTGTATAAAAAATTCATTTATTTTCAGTATCTGCCTATATGTGTAAGCTGAGTCTTGAAAAGCTGGCATTGTTTTTAAAGGGCTGGGTTCCCCTTTAAACACACTAAGAACGCGTTTGACTGAGGCTGTGCATTATTTCTGAGATCTGCGAGCATGGGACTTCATTAAGTACTATCTGGGAATGTTATTAGGAAATTCTTGGAACTCAGAGGCACATAATTCAAAAAGCTTGATGTTAATAGAGCCTATTTCCATAAGAATGGGCTTTCGGCTGCTTAGAGACAAGTAAAGCAGAGCAGTTACACAGACAGTTGTGATCATCACACCATTAGTGTGCCATTCAAAAGAGATGAGAGGACGCTACTTCCTCGGAGGTGGAGATGCAAATTTACATCACCAGGAAGATAATAGTCACCCAAAGAGTTATGATGTGAATATATGACTCTCCAGGCATCATAACACATCCTCATGGTATACTTCCTGACGCGTCTCTATTATGAGTTTGCGTTCCTGCCGGTCGCAGTACCTCATCAATCGTTTGAGTAGAGGCGGAAGAGCTTCTTTACACCAATGCTGCTCCATCATAACTAGTGTGTGTGTGGATCAACAGAGTGAGCAAATGTGATCACTTACGTAGCTCATACCCCACAGTGGGCGGCCTCTCGGTGCATTGCAAGCACCGCTGACATGATCTTGAACACAAGTCGAACTTGTTAAAAGGCCAAAATCTTTGCTAGTTAACATTGAGTTTCTGAAAACAGATGTCTAATGGGAGAGGATCCCATACCTGAGTGGCTCCAATCGTGAAAGGCATGTCTTTCAGCTGTAGTGCAACCATAATCGAAAAACTCCAATGGGCTGTAAGAGACCAATCTCCATGGGGCTATGATAGGCTGGCTGCAAGGTGTTTTGATTGGTCAGTCTAAAGAGAGTCATGATCAGCTGATCTCAAGGGGTCTGTGAAAGGCCAATCTCAAGGAGGCTGTGATACCAACTCTCAAGTGGGCTGAACCCACACACTCTTTCATAGGCGAAAGGAGACAGCAGGAAACCTAACCCACGGGGTCTTACATAGGCCAGTCACACGGGGGCAATGGCACTGGGGCTATGGCATTCCGATGTAAAGCTGGAGAGATGACAGGCCAAGACCAATGCTTCTATGATAGCCGGTCTCAAGCGAGGCTTATGAAGCTGATCCCAAAAGGTTACTGACAGGCTTATTTCAAGGGGTCTATGAACCCGTGACCGCACAGGAGACTGAGAGGCCAATGTCAAGGGGGATGAACCAGTGACCGCACAGGAGACTGAGAGGCCAATGTCAAGGGGGATGAACCAGTGACCGCACAGGAGACTGAGAGGCCAATGTCAAGGGGGATGTCAGAGACCGGACTAAGACTATGCACCAATGTGTTACCCCACCTTACAAAAAGTATCCCATACGTTTGAGGAAAAAGGTTTAGCCTCTATTTGTCACCCTGCAGGAAAAGGAAAAAAAGAAAAGAAAGTCATTTTTTTTGTAGGACGCTCACCTACTCTAGTAGTGACATGCTTTACCTTTGGGTCTCATCCCGTTCCCTAAAAACCAGGCAGGACCGTGTTCCAGGGAGCACTTTGAATATTTTTCTCTAGTTAGGATTTTAAAAGGATAGTAAAAATAACTCAAACAACCAACGTATCCCTTTATTAGTGGTTGTTTGGGTATGGTTAAAAGTCTTGTTATAAAGCAATAAGGATATAATGGTCCTATTGCCCTAATAAATGGTTCACATGTTTCAGCCCCTAAAAAAAACCTCTTTGGTCCAGGGCTTTCATCAGGGTACACAAAATACTGCCCCAGAGTTTGTTTCAATCATACATAAAATGCAACACACTCATGCATGCATAGTGAGGTATTGCTCGGCAAAAGAACGCTGCATTTGGGTCTTGATTCTTGTTTTTGAATAGAACATACACCACAGTAATGGTTCCCAGAGTGTTGTCTTAAAAAATTAAGGGGCATATTATCAAGAACGGCGTTAAAATTATCGCCGGTTTAGCGGCAGAAAACTGCCGCTAAAGCGGCGATAATGGGCTTGATAATATGCCCTGGAGAATTCCAATAGAAGCCCATGTTCACACCAGAACATGGACTTCTATTGGAATTCTCAAGGGCATATTATCAAGCCCATTATCGCCGCTTTAGCGGCAGTTTTCTGCCGCTAAACCGGCGATAATTTTTAACGCCGTTCTTGATAATATGCCCCTAAGTTCATTTATCCATAGCACTAAGTGTGGCCCTCTGCTTTGCATCGTGCTTAGTGCTCAAATCACACAACTCACGTCTACATGCATTTATGTAGTTGAATTTCATTGTGCAATTGTGTGATGATTTGGTCACAAGACCAGTTTGCATGCATTCAAATGTGTTGTCACTCAATGCACAGCCAAGTTAGAAGTGGAGTGAGCACTCCATGCACTGCAAATCATAGATATATATTTTTTCATATTTACAAACACAGATTTACCCAACTAAGGAATCCTTTATAGCCACATGGGGGGTGGGAGGGGGCATGAATCTGTAGTCACTCAATATAATCTTCCGAAGTCAGGATTTTACACAGAGGAGCGGGGAGGAACCCAGTAAGTTAGAAACAAAGCAAACACAAGGAGATGATGGACGGAGAGCTGAAACTTTTCAGACACTCACCCCCAGTCACAGATCTGGGTTGAATCCATCATCATTCTTTAGCTCACTTCGCCTCCTCAGTTCAGACCCAGCTATATGCAAATCAGTCTTGACCCTGTGCCTCATGGGATCAGTCCAGCCCGAACTGCCAAGCCAGGTTTACGTTTCAGGGAAGACCTGGCTTGGCAGTTCGGGCTGGACTGTTCCCATGAGGCACAGGGTCAAGACTGATTTGCATAAAGCTGGGTCTGAACTGAGGTGGCAAAGTGAGCTAAAGAATGATGATGGATTCAACCCAGATCTGTGACTGGGGGTGAGTGTCTGAAAAGTTTCAGCACTCCGTCTATCATCTCCTTGTGTTTGCTTTGTTTGCCCTAAGTTGGCAGGGTATGCCCAGACGTGGGTCCCGTGCTCACTTTGCCACTGGATTCAAGCTAGCCTGGCTGATGAAGGGTGTTACCCAGAATCGGGTTCCAGGATGCTTGTTTCCGGTTCAGGGAAGACCTGGCTTGGCAGTTTGGGCTGGACTGTTCCCATGAGGCACAGGGTCAAGACTGATTTGCATAAAGCTGGGTCTGAACTGAGGTGGTGAAGTGAGCTAAAGAATGATGATGGATTCAACCCAGATCTGTGACTGGGAGTGAGTGCCTGAAAAGTTTCAGCGCTCCCTCCATCATCTCCTTGTGTTTGCTCAGTAAGTTAGAAACAGCATGAAGTACAAGGAAGAAATTGTTAAGGAAATGCAGGCCATTTAATGTTTTAAAGCTAAGGGTTCTCAAACCAGAAAAAATGCCACTTACTTCATCAAGAGTAGCATGCCAGTAGTGAACCTACTTTCAGTCCGGCTCTCCAACCGGCTCCTCAGCTAACTGAAAGCTTCATCCCAGTATTTGTGTAGCGCGCCGGTCATTAGTTGATGCACTGTGCACATGCGTGGTGACGTAATAGTGTCAATATCGCGCGTGCAATTCAGGAATCATGGGAATCTTGGGAACTGTAGTTCTCAGGCATCGCAACTCGTTTCTAAAGAGAGGAGAGCTGGGGCATACTTTTCCGTTACCTAAGGAAAGACACATTGCTGAGACCCTATCAGAGTAGTAAACCTTCTAGTGAATGATTAGTACTTCCACAGAATCCAACTGATGATTGGAAACAATAGTAGGTCATAAACATCAAAAATATATGTTTTTTTGCAAGGTATGTGATCAGACACATCAGAAACATACGTTTGTTTGGAAGGTATGCCAGGAGATACATACTGTACCCCTAGAAGGTGGCTGAAAACCTTAGGGGCAATCCAGCAGAGTTTTGGAGTACTTGGAGCGTGGCCCGTTCCTGAAGCATATTACAGTAGGAAGGAGCAAGGGACCAGGGGAGCATCGCGAGGGGCCCCAAGCAAGGACCAACCAAACAAAAACCCGGCCTGAGACGTTTTTGGTCGCAGGTCTTATTTATTTAAAAAAATGTTTTTTATCAAAGGTAAAAGAACATTTGACAAACAATAAATAATTTATGAAACAGTCTACAAAAAATTAGAATGAAATCCTAAACAGCCAAGTTCACAATAATTAATCTTGGCACCTACTTTGTCTCTAGCAATTTGTGCTCAATTCTGCTTGCCCAAAATGGGTGTGATCTTAAAAACTTAACATGGTAGTTATATGAAAATACAATTATCTGGCAGTCCATTCAGGTCCTGGAGTTAAATAGAATCGTCAATGTTTTCAATTTTTTCGGCAGCCCTCCCACCCCCACGGACCATGCCCGAAACCTCGGCATTGTTCTCGACTCCTCCCTCTCCATGACCCGACAGGTCAACGCCGTCACTTCCAGCTGTTTCAACACCCTCCGCATCCTCTGGAAGACCTTCAAATGAATCCCCCAGGAATCAAGAAAGACCGTCACCCACGCACTCATAACCAGCAGGCTGGACTACGGAAACGCCCTCTACACCGGGATCAACAAATCCCTGCTCCGCAAACTCCAGACCATACAGAACACCGCAGTCAGACTGGTCCTCGGCATCCCTCGACACGAACACATCACCCTACACCTGCGGAACCTCCACTGGCTCCCCGTCGAGAAGAGAGTCCCTTTCAAAATACTCACCCACGCCTACAAATGCCTCCACAGCACCGGACCGCAATACCTCAACGAGAGAATCTCCTTCCACTTACCCAATAGAAACTTCCGATCCGCCGAACTCGCCCTCGCCGAAACCCCGCACATCCACAGAGCCAGAACAGGTGGAAGAACCTTCTCATACATCACAGCCAAGACCTGGAACGAGCTCCCTATCAACATCAGACGCGCCCCCTCACTGAACATCTTCAGGAAGGCACTCAAGACCTGGCTCTTCGACTGAGCGGAGCTGCCCCTCTCCCCCAGCGCCTTGAGACCCTCTCGGGTGAGTAGCGTGCTTACAATTCCCCTGATTGCCTTTTGGCAAAATCTCTGAGCCCTCCTCCAAAGAGTGGATAACTTACTTTCTCCTTTTTCCAGATGTCATCCTCAAATATCAGGAGAAAATTTATTTTAGATTCATTGAGGCTCAACGAGGTATTGCCCATACAACTGCTAGTCTCTTCTACCGTGTTCAGATTTTTAACTGGTCTTTTGATAACAAATAAAAAAGCCTATCATCCACACAGTTGTGAAACATCACGTTTAGTGAGTGTAATTGTAAAGACAATAGCTGCACATAAATATTAAGAAGCATTTGCAAATTCAGTCTCATATTTCGATGTTTTTTCTGATGCTGTTCTGCTTTTGAAAAAGGAAAAAAATACTTGTTTGACGAAGTGGAGCAGAATTAATTAAAACAAAAACAATAGCTGTTCAGAGTGGCGCTGTACACTTGTGCATATATCCCCACGCATGAGCACAATTGCTCCTGTGTTTTTTAATTTAATTTACCTTTCTAAAATGGTGGACGCCAATCTAGGAGAAGTAAATTTAACAAAACGTGTTCAGAAGTAAATGAAAGAGAAAGGAATGGGCCAGTAGCGAATTGCAGCTACTAGACTCTCCCAAAAAAATCCGATCTTTTCTTTAAAAACAAAACAAAAAATGCAACGAGGAGGGCGAGGAACAGAGGAACAGAGGATAAGGTGGGATTTTGGAGGGCAGCAAAGAAATGCTGCTGAGTGGCAGTAACAACATGGAGCAGGGGACTTCGGGGATTAATGGGATAGTTTGGGGAGGATCTGGAAAAATGAAAAAAAAACGTGGAATGGGAGGGGCGGGGGAAGGAATGGATCAACCAGGCGAGCACAGAGCGTGGGGGGCACGTGCTAAATTGAGGGAGGAAGCAGCACATGAGGGAGAGAGCTAAAAATCATATGCACGCTCATGGAGTTCTTAAAGAAAAAGAAATAGGCATTGGCAATGCTAATAAGTCTGGCTTATAAGGCATTCAATAAACATGCACTCTATCACTGATGCTTGCATTTTTCCATCCTTTTATCACCCACTGAATCATTATTGCATGCAGCCACTTCAACCACTTACTCATACACAATAAAACATACAAAGACAACATCAACAAAAATATACAGGATAAACTGAAAGAAAAAAGGTAGGAAAAAAACCATGCTGCTACATAAATGGGAAATGCCTACACGGGGGTGGGGGGCAGAGGGACTGAGAAATAGTATTTTAATGCCAGTCTAACCAACATTAGCAAAACTGAAAATATTATATATATTATATTCATTTTACTGCCCTAACTCCTGTATAACAGACATGGAGAAAAGCGCCTACATTGTGTCATGCGTATGGCAGCCGCACACTGACATCTAATGGTTAAAAAGAATGAAACTCGCCTAAGGCGTTTGAGCTGGTTTTTTCAGCTTTGCAGATTACTTGCTGCTTGATTTCTGCTGTGGTCCAAGGCCTGCTCAACAGGCTGCTGATTGAAGTGATGCATTATTCACTGTTGCTGCAGCACCCGCTGTGGACTTCATGACACCAGGCTGACACCGATAGTTACTAATATATAACAATATCCAACATTTTAAATGTTACCTGTTGCAGCTCTGGGCTCATTTTAGTTACAGTTGTATAAACAGTGAGATATTGGTTGGGACCATTTTCCTCCACTTAATGGTATCAAATGTGGTCGTCTCTGAAATACATTTACTTAGCATTAGTAATTATACATACCAGCATTTCTGCTTGCAATTGGTTTTGCCTGAAAAGAACAAATTTGAAGACAGAGTGATTCTCTAATTTACGTTTGAAGAAAAAGAACCAGAGCACAGAGTGCCTTCTGCATCAAGGCTGAAATAATGCTGCAATGACCTTTTCTGGACATCAGACCAAACAATCAAGAGATGTAATTGGCCTTGGCAGGCCCTCTGCATCAGCCAGTGCTTGAGGGGGTGAATCACAATAGCCAGAGTGTGAGAGGAGCAGGCCTGGGCTGCCAGACCTGCCATATGGATGTCTATAGCTTGCTCTACCTTGGTCCCACTTATTTTCGAGGATTTCTTTAAACTCACAATCAGACCTGCTATGTGAAGACTAATGCTGGAGTGATACCAGAAGCTGCTGGGATGCTTTTGAGGTAGAATGGGCTGAACTGGTTGGCTGTGGATGGGGGTCGAAAAAAGATGCACAAGCTCTTTCTCCACAGGAAAGGTGACCGCCATGTTGGATTTTGCCTCCAATAGACTCTAGTAAATTTAACCTATTACAACGCATTCTTCCAGGGCAGGAATTACATACTTGTGTATGAAACATGTGCTTCAATTGGAACCTTCTTGTGACTGGAACAGGGACAAATCACATGGTACACTCAATCGAAATTTGGGGCTGGCATGAACATTGATGCCAGATCTGCTTTTAGTTCACAGTTTGTCCCTGGAGAAGACTTGTTTGAAACTTTTCGCGTTTGGGTGTGGAGGAAGAAGAATAAGGCATTGTTGATATCAAGGAATCTTAGATTTTTGCAAAAGCCTAGACAATGGGCTCGAAATGATCAAAGAGATGGAAACAACAGGTTACAGAATGATCTTGGTATGTAATGTTGATTTATTTCTAAATCACACTAACATAGAGCTTCATGAGCTATTATTGAGGACATAACAACATCAGGTTCTGAGCATCAAAGGTCTCAAAGAAGTAGGATACAGTCATTTCAAAATAGATTAGTCTGAAAAGAGCTTGAAACACTCTGTGAAAAAGCCAGGTCTTCGTGCGCTTCCTAATGATGCACAGATTCTTCTAACTGGCTGTATGACATAGCATTCCAAAGACTGGCTGTCACAGTGGAGAAGTTTCATTCTCCAAAAGTCACTGTTCTAGCATACAGGAAAAAAAGCACAAGGTAATCGGAAGAATGTAAAAGGCAAAAGGGCAGTATGAAAAGAATTTGGTGGCAAGAGAAGCGGGGGACTCTCCTTGATGAAGGCTAAGGGCTTCAGAGATGATCACCAGAGTGGGGCCTTCAGCAGAGCGGGGGGTTCATGGTGAGGGGCACCTAGAGCACAGCTGGATGGCCGCCTCAGGTGAGGCGGCTTCACTGTGTCTAAGTTCCCCGATGGTGCCGGGTTCTTGTGTGGAATGGGTTGGGTTGCAGGGACAGACTGGTTAGTTTCCAGCTGTACAGGTCTTTTTGTCTGGGGGACACCATTGCCAGCTGTTAAAATTGGCAGGCGCAAGCATGGCTGTGATGACACCATTTTCGCTTCAATGGAGTCTAACCGTAAATGGTACAAATGTCCCAGTAACTAGAACAAGTAAAGGCCTACTGACACAACACCAGGGATACACACAATGACAGTTCAGCGCTTACTAGTGTGGAAAGTTTGTAATATTCTTTCTAATTTTCACTACTGATGTAACAAGGGCTTAGTTTTTAATGCAGACAGTTTCATGGTAATGAACTTCTGCTGATAAGGCGGTGGGTGGTACCATTTCACACCATTTCTAGTTACAGTGATAGTATCATCGGTTCAGGTGCTGTCAACCTTCTGTTAATTTAACACCTAATGGTGCTAGTGACAAAAATGCCTGTATTTTGTGATGGGTTATTGCTGCCTCCCCTCTCCCGCCTGTGTCAGTACATCCAAGGTGTTGGCATGCAGTGGGTACAGGAAGTTTAATCAGAGCTAGCTGTCTGGGAAGGCAGTGTTTTGTCAGTTGACTCATTTTACACTTTTACACCTGTGGAGGTGTAAAATGCCACCTAGTTAGCTGTAAATTTGATTACAGGTTTCAACATTCATTAATGCAGTGTTTAAAACAAGATTGGAGCTCGTAAGGAAGTTTATGCGTGATGACTCAATCCTACAGAAGGTTACCTGGCAACAGAGTAAGCAAAACTGGGGAGCCACATTCTCCCTAGATTAAGGGCCAGAATGTTTTTTTGTGTACTGCTAGGGTCAACAGACCACCATGTCTGTGATTGCATGTAAATAAAGGAAATGGGGCTGTGTTCAACAAAAAATGAACATTTTGAAAATGTTGTTTGAAAGCTGGGGGACCTCTGCCTACTGCCAAACAAACTTTTTTTTTACCTCACAAAGTTTGCGAATGTATTACGCCCCAATTCTATTGTCAGTAACTTTTCGACGTTTTTCAACCAGATTACAGTCGCAAAACACTGATACATAGTGAGACCGAATTGGTATTTAAAAGGGCCGCCCAAAATATCCCCTTCCAAATACTGATTTGTGTACTTTTCTAAGCACTTTTAACGATTCAGAGAAACGATGGGGCAGATTTACAAGCCCCTGGCGCCACTTTTGCGTCATTTTTAACATGGAAAAAGTGACGTACGGGTGGCGCAAGGGGCTTGTAAATAAGCCCCGATATCCGAATGACTAAATGTGTTTAGTGCATGAGAAAAAAGGGTTTTAGCTTTTCGCAGGATTTGCAAATGCTAAAATCTATCATAAGCTTGGCCTTTATGTATCAAGTAACCACTGACACATTGCGTGGTCTTGGACAAATCAATTTTTGTACCCTTGTCTACTCTGCCCTTCTATTAGTTCGGAACCCGTAGTGGTTGTTTGTCCACGTTAAGGTTTATATACATGTAGTGTTATAGGATTACATCTTATAAACCCTGACCGCTGGCAGAGAGGCCACAACACAATCTTCCTTGTCTTTTGCTGCTGAAATAGTAGGTAACATCACTTTCACAACAAGTTTGAATGGTCGAGTCTTTCTGACTGAGATTAGAGCTTGTCACTTACTGTATGGGTTATGCACAGTTTTTGACAGCTGGTGCTCAACCCAGTGAGCTAGCGGGCAAACATTTTAAATGTATTTTTGCTGTGTGTATGTTTCCCTTCTTAGAGCTGTATAAGAGACTAAGCTACATTTGTAGGTTGAAGCCAGCCAGACAGCCCAGCTGTGTGGTTGCGAAAGACCTGTTGGGGACATGTGATAGTGGACCTGCAAAGCAACTGTCCCAATGGCTTTCTATTCGTTTTTAGGTCGAGCCTAGAGTAGCGCGCAAGCGCTGCTTCTGGCGAAGACTTTATGTTAGGGGGTTTTCAAAGCTGACCACACGCTCGTGCGTCATGGCCTTTTCCCTGCGGTTACGCGCAAGCAAAAGGCCATGGTGCACGAGCGTGTGGTCACGCCTGATGCTCACAAGCGCGCGCACCACTCGTGTGCTTGTTTCTTAAGTCAGCTACCGGCAGAGATAAGATAGCGCTCTGCCGGGGCCGCTTTAAAGGGCAGCCATATTTAGGCGAACTGAAATGGTCCCTCGGCAGATCGGGCTTGATTCAGTCTATGTTTAGTCCGGAAATTCAAAGCTACGTGCTGAGGCCGCCCTCGGAGCTCTGCCCAGCGCAGCCATGTGTTCCTGCCGGCTGCAGGACAGACACCGCCAACCCCAGACGGCTCGGAGAATGTGACCACTGGAGAAGGGAACCGAGGCGCGCGAACATGAGTGAGTGAATCGTTCCATGGAAACCCATGTTCTATGTGGCCTCGAGTGTCCGTGGTCCCGAGTGTCCGTGGTCCGAGTCCATTCCCGGCAACGTGCAATGACGATATCGGCCATTAGCCGGGCTCCTGGCCCGCCTCCGGACGGCAGGACGAGCCCTCAGCCCCTTATCCTACTTACACCGTGTTTTTATCGTCTGTGGATCTGCTTCCACTTGCTTTTTGTGTAAAACGGAAACGAAAAATGCCCTTGGCCTTATCCATAGTTTTCCTGCTCGTTTTACCAGCGAACACTCGATTTCAATTAAGCACGCGTTTATGTATCGTAACCACTTCCTGCTGCAGGCGGACTTTATCGGTTCTAACGATAATGCAGTCTACTGTGGGCACGTCAGAGTCCTCGTGGAGGCTCCCGTGCTGTGAGAGTAGCAGTGATTGGATATTCATTCACCTTGTAAATGCAGCTACTGCGCCTCGTGGCATACCGCAGCGCTACACTACTCGGTCTTTATTTCTTATGTTTTCTTGTTGGTGCAGCTTCTCTTTGCCCATTTTGATTTAGTACCGGTCTGAAACACTACAAGCGTCTTCTTCCAAGTAAAGGTGTGTGTGGTGGGGGCATTACTTAAAGTGAGATTCTCCCAAGGCTGAGAGAGGCGGATAGTTTACTTATTTATTTATGCGTTTTTATATAGCGCAAACTTTACCCAGAGGTGTCATAAGAGCGCTTTACAATAGAGCGAAGTAAATAACATAAGGAATGAGAGTAGCATGGAAGTAGGTAAAACGACTTATAGGTACCCCTGGTGAAAGTTACAGCTTAACAAGTTACTGATACATTCAATATTATATAAAATGCGGAAAGGTGTCGCGAATAGGGTAAATTACAAATGAGATAAATTGCAAATTAACAAGTTACAGATGCATTAAAGCTTATAAAATACGAAAAGGTGGTGCGAATATGCTAATACAAGTACAGAATACATATTTACAAAATTGTGAACTCGTGAGTATCGTGTGGCTATCAGGTTCATGACCTGGTATGAGAAGGATTAATCATAGAAGAGAAGAGTTTTAAGATCAGTTTTGAAAGTCCGGAAAGAGGCGGTGGTCTGAAGTATTGGAGGTAGCGAATTCCAAATTCTAGTCTCATTACCTGAGAAGGATTGCGCCATAAGTCTTTCCCTTTTGAAATTGGGAGGTTCAAGCAATACATTTTCAGCATTGCGTGAAGGTCCGGAGCCACCTGATATTTTGAGTTTGTTGGCCAGGTAGCGAGGGGTGGAAGTGTGTATGGCTTTATGGGTGATGCAGTCAGTCTTGACAGATAGTCAATGACAGGGGTTGGAAGAGGAGAAGGATGATATAAGAGGGATGAGGAAAGATGGGGAAACTGAAGGAAAAGGAAAATAATGTAAGGGCATAGAAGAAAAACAAAAAGAGAAAGACATGGCGACTGAGGAGCAAAAGAAGTGGGGATTGAGAGAAGAGGCAAAAAGGAGCATGGTGAAGAAACAGAAAAGAGGAAATGAAGAAAGAGAGACAAATATAGGAAAGGACAATACAGAGAAATTAACTAAAGAAGATTTTTTTTATTTTATTTTTTTATTTTGAAGGTTTTATATAGCGCGGACAAGACCCTTGCAGGTATCAGAGCGCTTTACAAGCAGATATAGTAGACAAAACCCGTATTACAAGAAATAGTTATGTTTTGAGCATATCATACAATAGTATTACAACTTATATACATAGTTCATGTGAATTTGGATAAGAGAATGGATTTCACTTCTTTTTTGAACAATATAATAGAAAAGTAATGGGAACAATGGGTTTTTGTAGAGTGAAAGAAAATTATACATTTGTCCCCACAACTGCATCACAGCACACAAAATGTCCCAATTAGCAAATGAAAAATGTGTAACTGTGAGCACTGTGTGAGTGTCTGTCATGGCTCATTTCTACCCCAAAAATGTTGAGCTGGGAGGCAAGGCCTGGTGGAAATATGCTGCTTCTGGCTCTTGACTCCTAATTTGCTCCTAAATGACGATCATTACATTTCTTGTAAGTTTTTGATTTTAAATGATTCATATCGTGTCTATTTTCAAAAAATGCTTCTAACAAATATATATTTCATGAGTTCATATGTAAACCAATATAAATATTTTAAAAAATCTATCACAATAATGTATGGGATGAATTTGTTCCGTTCCCGTTTTTAATTTGATATAAATCTCGAATCACTGCCATCAGCCTGTCTGCAAGCGCTCCCCATTTGTTGGTGTTAAAGGATACGAGTTTATAGGAGGATAAAAGAATTTGCCCAAGGTCACACAATTTGCTCAAAGAATGATGCTGAGATTGGACTTTAGGTCCGTTGCCACAAATTAGGCACGCGTCTATACCTTCTATATGTTCATGTTTGCAAGCTTCCCAGCAGTGAAATACAGTTGGAGTGCCAAGGGTCAGGCACATCTGTCTGCCATTAGTGGTATATGTGGTATATGGTATATGTGTGCCCTTGGAACACATATACCATTGCTAGGGTTTTTGTAGCGTGCCCATTCAAAACTTGGCCCCATGAAGCATGCCTTCTCGTGAACAACAACCTTTGCTAGGATTGTGTTCAGCGGGGAAATGTGTCTCTGTGCCTCTCGGACACCTAACAAAAGAGTTCCCGTGGTCAGCCAGCATCGGTCCATGCCCGGGCATGTCAGGGGACCGGGGTCCTTGCACTCGTTTGGTTTGTCCTGAATAAGCAGGGGCATTGTGAATGCGCTTTGGGAGGTTGGGCCCATCACTGAGAAGTCAGTCTCCTCTTTACTTTTAGTGAGTTCTGAAAATGTATGTGTGTGGTATGTACATCGCGCATTATGAGCCAATGCTGAAATCTGAGAAGGAAAATACAGCCATTAATGAGTCACTGGCTACTAGCTCCCATGAGGGAGACTTCCTCCTTCACTGAAAAGAGCAGCCCTGCAATCCAGCCCACGATCCCACCCCGGAGATGTTAGATATTTTCACACTAACGCACACGCACTAGTGCCATCTGTGTTCATCAGATTGACCCACGCTGTCTTTTGAGGCTGTGCATGATATGTTCTCCAGGGTAGCGCAATACTGTGCTGCATACATGTATGGACTCAGCTGAAAACAAGCTAGGGCTTAGAATGCTACCTTCTTTAGGGATATGACAGCCTGGATTAGCCTGAGAACCTTCATCTACTGACACTACAGTTGCTATTTAACCACCCTTCGAGCATCTTTGCCCCTCACTGCACCACACTAGCACCAACAAGGCAATTAGCGTCTGTGGTTGTTGACAGTTTTTTTCTTTCTGAAGACTGCTTAGATTTTAAGTTGACCCATGTCTGATGATGCGCTTCTTCCACTTCTGTTATTTATAACCAACCTCGTCTGTTGACTTTTCTTCTTATAAGATTGGCCCTCCTGGTCCCAGCATGCTATGTGTTGTTGAAGTGTGTAGGCATGTGAGTGGGGATAATGTGCTGCATGGCTAAACACTTATAAGGTTCCAAAGGCGAGACCTATTGGCTATGCCAATGCTTGTTTGTTTTGTCACTGTTATTGTCTTGCTTTATATTCAATGGTTTTATTTGTTTCAGCCCGTCCATTTAGTCTTTGTTTCTCCTGCTTACAATCTCGCTCACTCACGCCTTTTATCCATCTACAAGTGTCTGTTTTTGGGAACTTTTTTTCTTTCTAAAAGCACTCCATGAGTGTGGATGTGCTTCCTCTGTTATCTGTGTTTTCCCACCTTTCCCAGCACATTTCTTTTCATAACTTTATAAAAATGTAATTTTCCACAACTTTGTCGTTTGAGCTGCTCTTATGTACGCTTTCACTCTTATGTAACTTCGCCGTTAGAGCCACTCTCCTGTGAGCTTTAACTCTAGGTTGCGTTCTCTCTTGTTCGTTCACGTCCAGCCTTCCTCCACATTTCTCGGTCTCTATCTGTTTCCCTCTCCACAGCCTCCGCGTTGCTTTCCCCTCCCATGCCCTTCATGTTGCATCTGCCCAGGCACCCGCCGGTGTTGCTTCCAACCATTCTCTGTGTTGCTTCCCCTACCCTCCTATTGCTTCCCCGCCCTCCATGATTCTGCCCACCTACCATCCCTCTTCTTCCCCCCACCCACTCGCATTCTTTTTTTTTGTTTACCAATCCAACACGTAGCAGTAAGCAAAAAAGAAACAAAAAAACCTTTTATTGTAGGTGCACACATGTTTGGTGCGTGCACCTCCAGAATGATACAGTCGGCTGCCCAGGCTTTTTTTTGCCTGTTCATTAGCCATGCTGTGCAGCATGGCTAAAACGATTGGTGAACTCAATAAGTCCTAAGGCGAGATCTATTGGCTTTGCCCATGCGTGTTGTTTGCTGGCCCTCGCGTGCAGGCTGAACTTTGGACATTTGCATACGACCAAATAAGTGTCCAGAGACAGGATGTTGTCTCACAAATGAAAATAATACCCATTCTGCTGAAATGACCTGCATTTGGGTCTTCCATGGACACCATCCATTCTGTGCAACAAATTTAGTAGACTCCATTTTTGACGCACTAGCCTCTTAAACGTGCTCTCTGGTCAATTGCGGCTCAATCATAGAAAGACAAAGTGCGATAGCTGAGAGGGTTAATGCTTCTACTGCAGAGAACTGTGTGTGAGAGGTTTAAATCATGGTTCATTGCTCTTATCTCAATAAAATAGGCACAATTGGCATGGTAACTGCATCACCTGTTTATTGCAATCACTAAGTAGGTATTACTAGCTGCTGTAAGACCTCTCATTTGGCAGAACACACAGCAACATTTTAGGTGCTCCTGCGTTCGAGCTCCTTTTTGACATTCATGTCTTTCTTCCTGCATAATGGGAGCAATATTAAAATAGTAACATGTCAAATCGATGTAGGTCATAATAGTTAACAAGCGTACTAGAATGCACCTACAGACACACACATTATGAGGCCTAATCAAAGAAGGCCTTTCGGAGTGCATAAAGTATTACTTTTGACAGACAGTTTTACATAAATGCATTTGTGAAATGGGCCAAAAAAGTCAAAATCCCTGTTAGTAAAAGTGCAAAGACAGCTTAGTTTTTTTCTGTTTGTGCTAATTGTATTTGAATATGTATTTTTATTTTAGTTGCTTTAGGGCCAATTCACAAAAGCATGTATGAGTGAGTAAAATATAATACAAGAAAACTATTTCATGTACTGCAAAATGCTTTCAGGAATTTTCCTTATATCATACAATGTAATTAAAGGATTTTTTATTTCCACCAGCATAGTTGTTGAAGCAAAGCATTCCCAGTTCAGAGAGTCCTTAAATGACCTTTAAAACCCGTTTATTTGCATCCTATCCCTCCACAAAATATAGCTGCATGGATTTTAAAACTGTGGATCTGGAAATGGAAAATAAAGCAAAACAAAACAAGCTACTAGTTTCCATCATTTAAACTCAATTAGGTAAAGATAAGATAAGTGATTTTACGTGACTTCTGTGGCATGTTACAATCTACAAAAAAGTGTCCAGAGACAGGATGTTGTCTCACAAATGAAAATAATACCCATTCTGCTGAAATGACCTGCATTTGGGTCTTCCATGGACACCATCCATTCTGTGCAACAAATTTAGTAGACTCCATTTTTGACGCACTAGCCTCTTAAACGTGCTCTCTGGTCAATTGCGGCTCAATCATAGAAAGACAAAGTGCGATAGCTGAGAGGGTTAATGCTTCTACTGCAGAGAACTGTGTGTGAGAGGTTTAAATCATGGTTCATTGCTCTTATCTCAATAAAATAGGCACAATTGGCATGGTAACTGCATCACCTGTTTATTGCAATCACTAAGTAGGTATTACTAGCTGCTGTAAGACCTCTCATTTGGCAGAACACACAGCAACATTTTAGGTGCTCCTGCGTTCGAGCTCCTTTTTGACATTCATGTCTTTCTTCCTGCATAATGGGAGCAATATTAAAATAGTAACATGTCAAATCGATGTAGGTCATAATAGTTAACAAGCGTACTAGAATGCACCTACAGACACACACATTATGAGGCCTAATCAAAGAAGGCCTTTCGGAGTGCATAAAGTATTACTTTTGACAGACAGTTTTACATAAATGCATTTGTGAAATGGGCCAAAAAAGTCAAAATCCCTGTTAGTAAAAGTGCAAAGACAGCTTAGTTTTTTTCTGTTTGTGCTAATTGTATTTGAATATGTATTTTTATTTTAGTTGCTTTAGGGCCAATTCACAAAAGCATGTATGAGTGAGTAAAATATAATACAAGAAAACTATTTCATGTACTGCAAAATGCTTTCAGGAATTTTCCTTATATCATACAATGTAATTAAAGGATTTTTTATTTCCACCAGCATAGTTGTTGAAGCAAAGCATTCCCAGTTCAGAGAGTCCTTAAATGACCTTTAAAACCCGTTTATTTGCATCCTATCCCTCCACAAAATATAGCTGCATGGATTTTAAAACTGTGGATCTGGAAATGGAAAATAAAGCAAAACAAAACAAGCTACTAGTTTCCATCATTTAAACTCAATTAGGTAAAGATAAGATAAGTGATTTTACGTGACTTCTGTGGCATGTTACAATCTACAAAAAAGTGTCCAGAGACAGGATGTTGTCTCACAAATGAAAATAATACCCATTCTGCTGAAATGACCTGCATTTGGGTCTTCCATGGACACCATCCATTCTGTGCAACAAATTTAGTAGACTCCATTTTTGACGCACTAGCCTCTTAAACGTGCTCTCTGGTCAATTGCGGCTCAATCATAGAAAGACAAAGTGCGATAGCTGAGAGGGTTAATGCTTCTACTGCAGAGAACTGTGTGTGAGAGGTTTAAATCATGGTTCATTGCTCTTATCTCAATAAAATAGGCACAATTGGCATGGTAACTGCATCACCTGTTTATTGCAATCACTAAGTAGGTATTACTAGCTGCTGTAAGACCTCTCATTTGGCAGAACACACAGCAACATTTTAGGTGCTCCTGCGTTCGAGCTCCTTTTTGACATTCATGTCTTTCTTCCTGCATAATGGGAGCAATATTAAAATAGTAACATGTCAAATCGATGTAGGTCATAATAGTTAACAAGCGTACTAGAATGCACCTACAGACACACACATTATGAGGCCTAATCAAAGAAGGCCTTTCGGAGTGCATAAAGTATTACTTTTGACAGACAGTTTTACATAAATGCATTTGTGAAATGGGCCAAAAAAGTCAAAATCCCTGTTAGTAAAAGTGCAAAGACAGCTTAGTTTTTTTCTGTTTGTGCTAATTGTATTTGAATATGTATTTTTATTTTAGTTGCTTTAGGGCCAATTCACAAAAGCATGTATGAGTGAGTAAAATATAATACAAGAAAACTATTTCATGTACTGCAAAATGCTTTCGGGAATTTTCCTTATATCATACAATGTAATTAAAGGATTTTTTTATTTCCACCAGCATAGTTGTTGAAGCAAAGCATTCCCAGTTCAGAGAGTCCTTAAATGACCTTTAAAACCCGTTTATTTGCATCCTATCCCTCCACAAAATATAGCTGCATGGATTTTAAAACTGTGGATCTGGAAATGGAAAATAAAGCAAAACAAAACAAGCTACTAGTTTCCATCATTTAAACTCAATTAGGTAAAGATAAGATAAGTGATTTTACGTGACTTCTGTGGCATGTTACAATCTACAAAAAAAATAATAATAATTAAATATTAAATAAAAAAATGCCCAGAATTGGTGTCTAGTTTTTTCTCTCATGACTGAACATACTTAGTATTGCACCGCCTACAGATCATTCAAAATGCTGCAGCTCGTCTTATTCTAAAGGTTCCGGCGTGCCTATCAGTACCTGCCTACTTGCGCCAGCTGCATTGGTTGCCTATTGCTAACCAAATCAAATTCAAGGCACTAATTTTTACCTACGAGCCTTTTATCAGAAAGGCCCCTTGCGCCTAAGAAGAAGGCTTGAGGCCAGCTGCCAGAGTAGATCCTTGCGATCTAGTGCTCTTAAGCTATTACAAATTCCTAGGGTTCACAAGGCTAAAAGAGGGGGAAGATCCTTTGTGTTTCTTACTGCCAAGCTCCGAACTCCCTTCCGATTGCGCTTTGTTTCGCCCCCTCTGAATCTACTTTTCAGAAAAACTTGAAGACATTTCTTTTTAACCTTCATTTGTTTCTTGGGATCTTTGCCTTGTTCTAGGTCTATTCGGAACCTTGTCTGCTAGCGACGGGCCGCATCCTCGGAAGCAAATCCTATTGCATTGTATTGTGTATTCTAGCAGCGTCAGGTGCTGTATATAAAATAAGAGTGATCCATTAGGCCCCTTGGGCTGTGTTTGTCAAGTAAACAAGAACGCCATTGTTATGCCTAGCACGTATCAATTTTGTTTTGTTATGTTACTTGATGTTCACCCCAGAGGAGGCTCTTTGTGCCCATCTCAATGAATCAACAGAACACTTGATTCTATAACTAGAGAAGAAAACATATATTTTGTAACTGGCAATGTTATCAATTTACTTCTAAGAATGTGATGATCTATTCCTAGATTTCTTGAATGATGGTATTTTCATCCATACGTTTCCTACCAGAGTAAGGCACATTGTTAAGACCCCACTGACTTACTAGCTCTAGGCTCAATATACGGTCAGTAGGCTAAAACTATTTGCTCATCATTGTCTGTGGCACATAGGCCCCACTTATGTTTCCAAAACAGTCTGTTGTGCTACTGCATTGTCAAGTCTTCATAGATAGTTTGGGAGGTAATTTCCTTTAGAAACAAACTGAGTCAATGCCCATTGGACTCTGTTGTAATCTCAAAAAGGGTTTTCGTAATTTGGATGTGAAGGAGTTTTGTGCCATTCACATTTTCTTCTGTGCACTACAGCATACAACAATGGGTAATGGCTCAGCCCACTTCTGCCACCTGCTAACTGCACAGTGAGCGACAGTATTCTGCTGTTTCACAAGGAGCACATCTGCACCCAATGAAATTCCATTTAGTGCCAGAGTCTGCTACGGCAATGTCTCCTTTTTTGAGACCTAAACAATCTTTTGATAATTGCCATTTTTTTTATATAGGTGAGGGTTTAGCAGGTCTCCCAACAATTATAGTTGTGCAATAATCAAGACAAAACAAACATTAGCAAAGCCAAAAGACTGGCAGCCAATGTCAGGCCTAATTGCTTTGTCAATGCTTATTTTCAAACAAATCAGTGAATTGCAAGGAACTTTTATTTAGATTTTATTTAGACAGCATGGCTAAAAATCATTTAAAAAGGTTATGATGCAGCCAACTTATGCACTTTTTTACAAAATAAAAAAACTAACAAATGGGGGCGTGTGTTGGGCGTTCAGGCAACACAGATAGAGGGAGGGAAGGAGGGAGAGAGATGCCGGTGGTGGTAAAGAACATGTAAGAGAAAATGGTTAAGAACACAGATAATGGAGGCTGGGTGGGAGCACCTGTGGAGGCAAACGGACAATGGAGGGTGGGCACGAGGGATTGAGGAAGCAAGCTGACAACTGAGGGTGTGTGGGAGGGGCTTGCAAAGGAAGCTGTTAATGAATGGCAGGCGGGAGGGGATGGGATGGGACAGCAAGCTGACAACGGAGGACAGGTGGAAGGGAATGGGTAGGAAGCTAGCAATGGAGGGCAAGCAAGAGAGGCCGGGCAGCAGGCTGACAACGGACAGTTGGAGGGAGGGGCTGATTGATTATGCATTTTCCCAAAGAACCCCTTATTTCTGGATTTGCCTTTGCAAGATGAAGGAAATGGCCCATTGGGCCCGGCAATTTGGCATTGTCACTTCATGCTGAAAGTAAGTGGTCAGAATGAAGTTCTTGGTCCTATCACTGACTGTTGGAAGTCCACGTTACTATAATCCTGATAATGTGCAGGTTAATAAATTAATATGTACTTATTGAGTAACGTGTGCTTCATTTCGAAGAATAAAATCAAAAAATATCAAAAGGAGTGTGCTCTTCTTGTGTGCGACAATGTGTTTTGAGATACACCAACATGGGATCCACCGACGGCCGCCTTGTCTTCGGGGGGCTGCTCGGGAGTTGGCTCTTCCCCGCGTGAGCACCATGCGCGGACAGAGGTTTACAGCATGTCCCTCTGTATATGGGCATTTGTTTTCGCTATGGATGTGTACCTATCTTTGTGTGTTGCTTTGTATAAACATGTAGAATAATTATGTTGTTGAAAATAAATAAATAAAAATCATCTTTGGTCTATGTACTTACTTCCATTGTGCATCTGTGTACCTTCCATGTGCTTGGATCTGTGTGTCTGTTACTTTTCTCCTGAAAAAGCATATCCGGTGCACTACCCTATTTCTCATCCTGTACCTGTAACAATATCTTTAATCTACATATACTTACCTCCTTTATGCATCTATATACTTTCAATGTACTTATGGAGCTATATATTTATCACTTTCTTCTAATTTAGCATTTCAAATGCACTACCCTATTTCTCAACCTATACTTCTCTCAATATATCTTCTAGCCCAACTTTCTGACTCATCTCAAACTTCTTTCTACTACTCTTTCCAATGCACTACCCTATCTCTCACCCTATAAATCTATCAATATATCCTCTACATCCACTCTCTCATTTATCCCAAACCCCATACCACTACTATGATCCCCAAAATAACCCTTTCTAGACTCTCTCCTACTCTACCCCTCCTTGCATCATCTGCCTCCTCTTTTACTATACCAATCCCCCAAAACAAACCTTTCTAAACTCTTCCCTCTGACTCTTCCCCTCAAAAACCCCTTTTTACTCATCCGCAAGCCTCCTCCTACTGCTATGACCTCAAAAAAAAAAAATCCTTCACTCTTCTATCCATCCACTATCCTTTTCATTCAAAATAACAGACTAACGTTCACTTCTCAAATTCCATATTCCACTATACTAATACACCACTAATCCTTTATGGGTTCCAGAGTAGTGTGCTACCCGCCAATAAAGCGTTTCAACACCCCATCAGGGTTACCAGCGATATATAAATGCAAACTTTTTTCCCTTTTCTACCCCTCCCCAACCCTTCTCAATCCAAATAACTGACTAACATATCCACCACTCAAATTACTTTCATGTTTCACCATACTAATTCAACACTAATCCTTATGGGTTCCAGAGTAGCGTGCTACTCGCCATTAAAGCGCTTCAAAACTCCATCAAGGGGTAGCAAGCGCTATATAAATACAAACCTCTTTCACTCTTCTATCCCGCCACCTACCCTTCTCTACCCAAATAACTGAATAACATATCCACTACTCAAATTACTTCATATTTTACTATACTAATTTTCAACACTAATCCTTAATTTGTTCCGGAGTGGCGTGCTACTCGCCAGAAAAGCACTTCAACACCCATCAGGGTTAACAAGTGCTATATGAATGCAAATCTTTCTTCCCTTTTTATCCCTCCGCTATCCTTCTCACTCCAAATAACTGACTAATATCCACCACTGAAATTACTTTCATATTTCACCATATTAATTCACCACTAATCCTTTATGGGCTTCCGGAGTAGCGTGCTTCAACACCCCATCAGGGGTAACAAGCGCTATATAAATACAAACCTTTTTTCCTCCTCTATCCTTCTGCTATCCTTCCGAATCCGAATAACTGACTAACCTATCCACCACTCCCAGATTCTTTTTCATTCCCCTTTTCTTTCTTTGCCACAGTTGTATTTCTCTTTCGTCTTCTTTCCCTCGTGTGGTTTTCTCTCTCTTGTTCAGTGTCAATCTCTGATGAGCAAAAATAAGTTCCGTTCCCCAAAAACAAATGCAGGTGAAACTCACCTGCAACCACCGGCTCAAATTAAGTATTGCGTCCACCTTTCTGCTGTCGTACATTGCACGCATATCATATATAGCACTTCTGTGTGAGTCTTCTGTTATTAAATTGCTCGATCTGTGCAAGTTGCGCATTTGTGTAAATACAGTGCATTTTGAACAGTTTTCGTGTAAATGTCCCATTGTGCGGTGTTTTTCCAGAAATGTTAGCTCTGTGTTCTCCCCCTGAAGCCCCCTGCTTCCATGGTGCCTGCCCGCCACCTGCCATCAGTGCCAGAACGCAGCATTCATTACGGCCGGACTGAGGCTTCACTTATCTCCCCTATCACTGTCAGGAATGTGCCATTACCGGCGCCGAGGGGGGGCCTGTGACATCAATCCTCTTATAATCCGACAGTTCTAGGCGGACGGGGGGAGCTCGGGGAACCTTTCGCTGTCTGAAGAATATTCTATATTACAGAATCTGACATTTTTACTGCGCGGAAGTGGTTTATAATTGAGTCCTCTTTGGTGTAACATTTGGCAATAGCTTTCAGTTGTACACATTGAATGTGAGGGAAGGGAAATTGCGTTGAACAGTTGAGTCAGGAAATAAGCTAAAAACGGTCTATTATTTCCATGACACATTGCAGTATTCACTTCTTAGGTTACATTTTCTACTCAAGAGTGTACCATTTGTAGCCTCAGTGCTGACATATAATCTAAAAGACACACAATTGATGGACGGAATGCAGAACAAATCAAAACATTCACCCCCAGTCAAGAGATCTGGGTTAAATCCATCATTCTTTTGCTCACCATGCCACCCAAGGTTTAGACCTGGCCATATGCAAATCAGTCTTGACCCTGTGCCTCATGGGAACAGTCCAGCCCGAACTGCCAAGCAAGGTCCTCCCTGGACCAGAAACAAGCATCCTGGGACCGGTTTCGGGGTTTCACCCCTCATCAGCCAGGATAGCTTGATTCCAGTGGCACAGTGAGCCTGGGACCCACGTCTGGGCATACCCGGCGCACTTAGGGTGCAGGGTCAAGACTGATTTGCATATGGCTGGGTCCAAACTGGAATGGCATGGTGAGCAAAAACGATGGATTTAGGCCCAGATCTCTGTACTGGGGTGAATGTATGACATTGTTCTGCATTCTGTCCATCAACTGTTGTTTTTGCATTTGTCACCCCGAGTGGGACGGGTATGCCCAGATGTGGGTCCCGTGCTCTCCATGCCACTGGAATCAAGCTATCCTGGCTGAAGAGGGGTGAAACCCCGAAACCGGTCCTAGGATGCTTGTTTCCAGTCCAGGGAGGACCTGGCTTGGCAGTTCGGGCTGGACTGTTCCCATGAGGCACAGGGTCAAGACTGATTTGCATATGGCTGGGTTCAAACTGGAATGGCATGGTAAGCAAAAAAACGATGGATTTAGGCCCATATCTCTGTACTGGGGTGAATGTATGACATTGTTCTGCATTCTGTCCATCAATTGTTCTTTTTGACATTTAATCTAAGTCACAAGAGATGTAAGATTATTCCTGTAGTACTTTTTCCTGTATTCATGAAGCTTTTGTGAATCAGCCCCGATGGGTCAGACACCTATGTTGGAGGCAATGGAACCGAGCAGCAAACTTCATGCTTGACAGACCCATGGGCCATATGTACAAACCTTTTTGCCGGTCATAAATGGGCCGAATCACAGAATCGGTCCATTTGTGAAAGCATAAAAGGCTTTTTGCATTGTACAAAGCCCAAACAGTGATTCGGTAACTTGTTACTGAATCACAATTTGGGTTTTGCAATTCAGTATATGGAAGGGGCCTGTTAAGGGCGTCCCTTCCTAATAGAGATGCGCTGTGCCATGTACGAATGTTTTGCGACTGAAATGCAGTCGCAAAACATTTGCTTATTACCACCAAATTTGGTTTGGTGGTAACCTATTTGCAAACCGGAAGGGGTCCAAAAGGGACCCCTCTTCCTTTGTGAATGGATGTGAAAACGTTTTTTAAGAGCAGACAGTGGTCCCACTGACCACTGCTTACTCTTAAAAAATGAAACTGAAACGTTACATATTTCTCTTTTTGTCATGAGTGCAATTTATTTTACCAGTGCAACGCCAAAGACTAAGGACACAATAACAGGACACTTAACCAGGTTTCTACATAATCAGTGAACCGTGATGTGCTACAGCTGAGCAGGGCCAATCTTGCATAAAGTTTCTGGAATAAATGTTCTGGAAGTCACAGGTAGCTCGAGGCGGATGATACCATTAGGGGACTGAATCCAACATACTGCACAATGCACACTTGGTACCAGTTTACAAATGCTTTGTCAGTATATAAATCTCCACTTCCACAATGGGAATTAGAGAAACAAGATTTTCCAGTTGATGTGCACTTACTCATATGGAGAAGTCTGTTTACCTTTCAGACGTTTCCATTGTGTATAAGCTGAAAAAAGGAAGGGAAAAAAGACATGGGTGTGATTGATGGATTTTTTGTAGGGGTAGAGACTTTTAATACTTTTGAGAACTTGAGAAATTTGAAGCTGAAAATGCTCCTGGTAGCTAAGCTTGGCCACCAGAAGCAAAACGAACCTAGAATTAAGGAAACCGGCCCCATGGGGTCAGAGTCAAGCTGCGTTGAAAATTTGCTCCCTTATAAAGAAAAAAATGGAAATCCGAGCACATGGCACTCTGCTGCTGTTCCAAGTATTACCCTTGGGGTGGACTTGGACCCACAATCGGCATATGTTCATTAATTTTATTCCTCTTTGGGGAGGGGTCAAGCGTGGGACCCCTTCCCCAAGCCACTTTTGGCCCCCGGGACCCCACTACCCTCAGGACAACAAGTAGAAGGCACTGGCATGTTGTCTGCCCCCGTGCCCTTGTCTAGAGAGCGGGGTGCGCCGACCTATGGTATAAGAGAGGAAAGGAGGAAAGAGTTGAGTTGCTTCTGCCTGTGACCAGGAACAGAAAGGAGCCCTGGTGGCACCCGCCCAAGGTGGGAGCAGAGGCAATTACACAGCTCCCACCCAGTGGCGTAACGAAACTTGAGGGGCCCCCCCGGCAAAGTACATGGAGGACCCCCCTTCCGGCTCACTCAGGAGCTCTCATGCCAGCATACTTTGCTGAGGGGGCCCCCTGGAGCTCGGGGCCCCCCCGTACTGCGGGGTCTGCGGGGGCCTTTGTTACGCCCCTGCTCCCACCCACAGGTGGGAGGAAAAGTATTGCTTGCTGCTGCCTCATCAGGAGCACACAGAAGATACCAGCTCCCATGTAGCGCAGGGAGCCAGCAGGATCACAAGGGTCTTGGGGATCCAGCCCGAGACCCCCATTGTGAGCGACGGCATCTGGGTGTCCTGGGTGGGACTGGCGTACCCACCACCCAAAATTAAAGCAAACATTTTTCAATTTGGTGCAAGGTAACATGTAAAGCGGAGAGCGGTCAAAGTTGCTCATTATTATTTAAGGATTCTGGCTGAGGAGCATTCCATAAAGCCCGGCGAGGGGGCTGAAGATGTGTGTATCTTCTTCGTGGTGCTCCAAGGAGGGCACCACCAACTCCCTGTAAGGAATATGTGGGGTCTGCAGGGACAGCAGCAGGCCTCAGAAAAGGTTATTTTACAAAACTTGCCCTGTGTTTCCTGGGATCCTATGTCCATGACAGCAGGAGTGTTCTTTTATTATCCTTAATGCACTCTGAGCTGGAGCCTTAGGCTCATAGGCCCTGGAGGGCGGTATCCTTTGTGGTTGACCCTGTGGGTGCATTATGTGGAACACAAATTGTAAAGAAAGACTCTGACACATGTTTATGGTTGCTTTGAATAGCAATGCTTTATTTAAAATGCTTTATTGACAATCTTAAAGATGAAAACTACAATTCTTATGCTTATTATGAATGTTTTTGAATTTGTTTATTGTCATTGAATTTGTTTATTGTCTCCAATCAATTTATTGGATTGAATAGAGTGGTATTGAGTATATGGTGTATCATGACATGTGGCTGTTGTATTAATGTGGGGACACCCTGACAAAGCCAACAGGCCTGCCTTATACATAATGACACCACCTTATAGTGTGATGTTGCATCTGATATTAGTGGATAGTATTGTAGTTAAGCCTGTGCAAAATGTATATTATGCCTGAGTATTTTGCATAACTTTGGGAACTTTATGTTATGCTTGTTGTGCAAAATTCCCAAAATTACTTTGCATAATTATGTGCCATTTGTGGTAAAAATGAATTACAAATGGCACGCAAACAGCAGAACACGTTACTGTTGTTCGTAGTGCCTTTGTTTAAATGAGTCCTCACAGCAAAATTTGACATAAGGAGGCATTGCTGGCTAAAATATAGTGGAAAATGACAGGCTTGTACTTTGCGTAATTGCAGGAAGGAGGAGTATTATGTGGTGATGCTGGTTAGGCTTCTTACATTGATTTTACAGCACTGGGATCCTAAACTTGTGCTTCACACTATCACTTGGTCATGAGTCATTTTTAAACGAGAGATCCACTATTGATTGTAGACTCAAAAATTTGTTTTTTCAAAATGTTTTCAATTTTTTTTAAATTGGAATTCTAGGACCCTGAGTAGACATTCAATCCAATAAGTACATTAAAAAGGCTTAGGAAAGTTAGGAAAATATGTACAGGTTTTTTTAAATTTAAAAAGGTGCCAATTTCCAAGTAAAAAGTTAGGCACAATGGAGGCTGATAAGG
Source organism: Calotriton arnoldi (assembly GCA_963921515.1). Taxonomy (NCBI): domain Eukaryota; kingdom Metazoa; phylum Chordata; class Amphibia; order Caudata; family Salamandridae; genus Calotriton; species Calotriton arnoldi. The sequence goes on along the minus strand of CAWUFW010001326.1, from coordinate 2,077,322 downwards.
ATCTCAACCAGGCAGTCACCCCAGGTCTGAGGATCAGTAATCTGAGGGTGCTGTGCAAAGCAAGGGGCATTAGCTTTAGAGTCACAGGTAAAAAGGAGGAACTTGGAATAGCCCTTGGTTCCTATGAAAAGGAAAGATTAGAGAGGGAAGGCTATTCCTCAGAAGAAGACCTTGAAGAGGGTGAGGATGAGGCCCTCGCCCATATTGATGATGATGGTGAAGAAGGTGAAGACCCCAACTCTCCACCCTTTCCCAGACCCCCCTTCACCAGTGGGAAGTGCCAGGAGTAACTCTAGCAGACCCCCTACAGGTAAGGTGGTAGCAAGCCTTGAGGAAGAGTTTGATCTCCTCTCACTACAGGAGCAGAAGATTGAACTTGAGGAAAGGAGACTAGTCCTTGAAGGAAGAAGGGTCAAGATGGGCTTGAAGCACAAACATAATGTTGGCAGCAATTTTAATAGGGAGCAGGATGAATCTTTTGATCCTAAGATCACCAAAGGGATTGTCCCGAAGTTTAGTGATGGTGATGACACTGACAAATGGTTTGCAGTCTTTGAGAGGGCCTGCAAAATGCAAAGGATAGGTCACCAGCACTGGGGCTCTCTACTATGGCAGGGGAAACATCCATTACAACGCAGACATTACAACAAAATGCCTTTTCAACACAGCCAATACAGCGCAAGTTCCATTACAATGCATGCTATTACAACGCATGCCATTACAACGACGACCATCACCTTCCCTGAGGTAAGCACCCAGCATTGTTAGAATAGTAAATTATGTTATAATGGTGCATGCGGTGTAATCGCTTGCGTTGTAATAGCATGCGTTGTAATGATATTGCGTTGTAAAAACCGCGTTCTAAAAGCGTGTGTTGTGATAGTTTGTGTTGGAACGTCATACATCCCTATGGGAATTATTCTCAGTGAAGGGCAGAGATAGACTCCTGACCCTTAATGAGGATGTGGCTGAGTTGTATCAGCATATGAAGGAGACCTTGGTACAAGGATTTGGACCCACCACAGAGGAGTATAAATTGAATTTTAGGGACACTCATAAAGGTCAAAACCAGACATGGGTGGCCTTTGCGAACTCTTCCGTCAAAGCACTAGAAGGCTGGATAAAAGGCAAGGAGGTGGACACTTATCATGGGCTTTATAATTTAATTATGAAGGAACACATTTCTTCCAAAGCATCGACAGTACTAAAATGTCACGTATGGAAGAAAATTGATAATAATAAATAAAACAATCTTCTATGCAATTCCAAGCCCTTAATTAATAATGATGTGGAGCAAGCTGCCGCCAGGTATGAGGCCTGGGTTGGGGCTGCTCTCTCTCAAGTAGCGCCTCTTAAAACAAAGACTAACCATCGACTCGCACCTTTTGCGCCTTGGTACTCCTATGAGCTCAGGGAGTATAAAAAGCAATGTAGGCACGGAGAACAACTCTGGAGGAAAACTTACAGCTGAGAGGAAAAAACAATATATAAAACCACGATAAAAAATTATAAAACTATGGTTCAGACAACTAAAACAGTATACTTTACAGATAAAAATAGAGCAGCTGAAAATTCCACTAAGGAACTGTTCAATACAGTTAAATCACTTTAATCTTTTGGCAACAAAAATATAGCAACTCGCAGCTAAAAGTTATGTGATGAATTCGAAGATTTCTTATTTTTAAAAGTAAATAAAATCTTCCTGGACTTTAAGACAGCGCCAAATAACTCAAATAATTCAATCTCAGTCTTGGTGACGGATACAGGGGAGGAATGCATGGATTATGATTGTGTTTCCTATTCCTCTGAAATGAACTCTTTCACTCCTCTTTCTGAGGAGAAAGTCTCTTATCTAATTACCTCGTTGAAGTCTGGAGCTCCTGGTGATCCCTGCCCTCCGCAGGTACTCTATCCGGGTTCAGCTACCAATTCTGCCCATCTCACGGGGTGCTCCAGTCTGGCAGTTTTCCAGAGGCTTCTATTCTGCCACTTCTAAAGAAGCCCTCTCTCCACCCATTAGATGTAAAGAATTACAGACCTGCCTTGCGCCTGCCTCTTCCTGCTAAAATTTTAGAGAGGCCACGAATCAGGAAATGTCCATTTTCCTTGAAAACACGACCTGTTTAGATTATGCTCTACAAGGGTTTCGGCCCTATCATTGTAAAGAATCTGCCTTATTGGTGGCAACTGAAGAAATCAGAGCTATTGTGGACAGATGAGATAATGCGGCCCTGAACCTTTTGGCTCTTCGGCCGCATTTGATACGGTTGACCACCTCTCTCTGGTAAACCACTTAGAAAGGATAGGCATTAAAGGTTCTGCTCTCAAATTAATAAAGTCTTTCTTGTCTAGCAGAGAGCAATTGGTGGCCTTGGATGTTTTTACCTCCAATCTATTTATACTTCCATGTGGGGTCCCTCAGGGATCTTCACTAAGTCCGACCTTATTTAATGCCTATATTCCCCCTTTAAACAAATTAGTATGATCCTGAGGATTCTCTGTATTTTTTAATGCCGATGATACCCAAATAGTGGTATTGGTGTCTACTGAACCCGATAAAATGGCCAAAGATTTCAGAATGTGTATGACGAGGATCGCAAACTGGAGGCAGAAGAATTTCTTTTAATTGAACTCAGAAAAGACAGAGGTACTGCTATTCAACAAGGATTCCTCATTCTGGAATTCCTCTTGGTGGTTACCCAGCCTTGGGCCCCTTCCACTTCCCATTCAGAAAGCTAGAAATTTGGGGGTCATTTTTGACTCAAATGTCACCTTCATTGACTATGCAGGTGACCTCATCCAGTTTCCTCATGTTAAACATTTTAAAGAAAATCCTGCCTTTCCTTCCCATGGAGCTCAAAAAAACAGTTATCCTAGCTCTTGTTATATCTAAAATAGATTATTGTAATGCTATGTGGGCTCCCAATCACGCCTTCTCAACAAGTTGCAAACCCTCCAAAACACGGCAGCAAGAGTGCTAAAGAATCTTCCCATATTCTTCCCAGCCTCAAAAGCCATTAAAGATCTTGATTGGCTGCCCATTAAAGCTCTATGCTGGGCCCATAAGGCAATGCATCAAGTCGGTCCTCACTTTCTTCAGGATGTTTTTAAATCATATGTACGTCCCTTCTCGTTCTCTGCGGCTTAGCAATGCCAGGTAGGTATGTGTACCCAGAATAAAAAGATGTCATTAGGGAGGAAGACGTTTCTCCATTCCACCGCTAATTGATGGAATTCGTTACCCATTCATCTTTTAGAGGCCAGTCTAATCTATTGAAGTTCAGGAAGGAATTGAAAACCTTTTTGTTCAGTGCCATAGTCTAATAGTTCTTTTAGCTTCTGACAAAATCCTTTGTTTTTGCTTATCTCATGCTTTCGGTTCCAAATGACACTAGCATCAAGACGCCTCTTTGGTAATCGTGCACTCTATAAAATATATTAACATAGCATTTTGACTAATTGCACCATAGAGATATTGCATCAACATTTGGTAGATTCCAAGTTGTCTTCTCCAAGATAGCTGGGGAGGATAGCTGAGAAATAGGTCAGAATCAGGGTGTCCAGAAAGACCCATGGTGGGAGTGACCAGAAAAAGGCTGCTCAGACTTCCCAGCAGGAGAAGGAGGTGAGCAACAACAAAGAGAAAAAGAAGGAGTTCTCAAAAGGCACTCAAAGTTCTTCTCAGGAGGGTGGGCACCAAGACTTCTCCCAGACCAAAGGCAAAGGGTATCAGGGTAAGAACTAGGACCCAGGAAAGGCTTCTGGGCTGTGTCATGACTGTCATCAGGCAGGACACAAGAAAGGAGATGCAGCATGTTCCAAATAGTCCCCCAGCAGTGGACAATCCAAAGGATTGGCTAGCATAGGAGTGGAGGTGGAAGTGTGCTCTGGAGAGGCCAGAGGATACACTGAGGCTACTTTAGTTTCTCTTGGTGGGGTGGATATTGCAGTCCTGGCTGACTTACCTCCAACCCTGGAGAAGTCCAGGCAAAGGTCTAAAATCAATGGGACTGAGGTAGAGGCTCTGAGGGATACAGGTGCCAGTGTCACTGTGGTGGTTGCTAGACTGGTTCCCCCAGACCAAATGATAACTGGTGTTAGTCATCAGGTTACCGATGCAGACAATGAGACTAAGCTCCATCCAATGGTCTTGGTAAGCTTAGAGTAGGTAGGGGTTTCTGGTCCTCTGCCATCCCAGTGGAGTGTCTGTTGGGAAATGATCTGGATACTTCTGCTTGGACAGAAGTTGAAAGGAAGGCTCATACAGAAATGCTGGGCCCCTGAGTGGGTGTGTGTTACCACAAGAGCACATGCAGCACATCAGCAAGTCATGGGAGCATATTTCCTAAAATAGTGGACCACAGCTTCAAAGAGATCACAGGACCAGGGCGAGAGTTCTCCTGAGGGAGATGCCCTGGTGCCTGAAGAGGGAACTGCAGCAGAAGGAGTATGGCCTGACCTCGCGGAGCTTCTAAGTGAAGGGGGGCCTTCCAGAGAGAACCTATACCAAGGGCAAAAGACATGCCCAAGTCTTGAAGGCCTTAGGCAGCATGCTGCAAAAAGAGGGAGATGTCAGTGGCACCCATAGGGCCTACTGGAAGATGGGCTTCTGTACACTGAGGCCAGGGACCCCAACCAATGGGCAGCCAGGAGAGTGGTGGTTCCCCTGGTGTACAGAGAGTTTATTATGGCCTTAGCACATGATATTTCCCTAGCTGGACATCTGGGACAACCAAAACATGGGACAGGTTGTTGCCGTATTTATATTGGGCCTAGATATCTGAAAAAGTGAAGGAGCTTTTTCGCTCCTGCATCACCTCTCAAGCCAGTGGCAAGACAGGTACACAACCAAAGGCTCCCGTAATTCCACTTGCAGTGGCTGGGACTCTCTTTGAGACAGCAGGGATTTACATTATTGGTCCCTATGACCCTCAAACTACATCTGGGAACAGATTTATTCTAGTGGTAGTAGAACATGCCACTAGGTACCCTGAGGCAATTCCCCTCAGAACAGTCACTTCCGCTGCAGTGGCAAAGGCCCTTCTTATTATCTTCATCAGGGTAGGGTTTCCCAAAGAGGTGATCTCTGATAGAGTAACACATTTTATGTCTGCATACCTAAAAGCTCAGACAGACAAAAGGTTTGGTTGAAAGGTTCAACAAATCCATGAATAGCATGATAATGGGCCTTCCTGAAAAACTCAGAAGGAGATGGGCTGTTTTGTTGCCTTGTCTCTTGTTTGACTACAGAGAGGGCCACAAAAGGGGGTTGGATTCAGCCCTTTTGAACTTTTGTTTGGCCATCCTCTAAGGTGTCCTCTAAGTCTGGTGAGGGAAGAATGAGAGAAACCTCTCAAGAGCCCAAACAGGACATAGTGGACTATGCACTGGGCCTGTATTCACGCACGGCTGAGTACATGAAGCAAGCAAACAAACATTTGGAGGCCAGCCAGGAGATTATCAAGCACTGGTATGACCAAAGGTCAGCACTGGTTGAGTACCAACCAGGTCAATTTGTATAGGTTTTGGAGCATGTGGTTCCCAGGGCCCTCCAGGACAAGTGGACTGGGCCATACCCCATTTTGGAGAAGAAACGGGAAATCACCTACTTGGTAGACTTAGGCACCCCTAGGAGTCCTCACAAAGTTCTCCATGGAAATCACCTAAAGCCATACCAGGACAGAGCTAACATTGCCATGCTCATGGCCACTGATGGAAGCCAGGAGGAGGAAATTGAACCCCCCTCCCTTATCTGCTGTCAAACAACCTACAATATGATTCAGTAGAGGGTGTTGTCTTATCAGACTCTTACTGACCAACAGCAAGCTGACTGCAGGCAAGTCCTAGGTCAGTTTGCTGAGCTCTTTTCTATGCCCCATGTCAGACAACATGCTGTACCCATGATCTGGACACTGTTGACAGCCTCCTTGTCAGAAAAAAAATATACAGACCATCTGATCAAGTCAAAGCTTGTATTAAGACTGAAGTCAGCAAGATGTTAGAGCTAGGGGTGATTGAGCCTTCTGACAATCCCTGGGCTAGTTCAGTTAGTGGTCCCCAAACCTCACTCAAAAGGTGGAAAACCAGAGATGAGGTTCTGTGTAGATTACAGGGGTTAACTATCAAAGCCAGTAAGGGCAGAGTTTTGTTGTGTTCTTGGGATACCTTGCAGGTGGGGGTCAAGCTTAACCTCTCCAACCCAAGATCCAGACCATTCAGGGGTTTCCTTGGTTTAACTGGGTACTAAAGGAGGTTTGTGAAGGGTTATGGGGCCATTGTTGCCCCACTCGCTGAACTTACCTTCAAAAGCAGCCTCAGAAGGTCATATGGACCACAGGACGCCAAAAGGCATTTGACACCATGCACGAGGCTATGTGCTCAGCACCTGTTCTGAAGGCACCAGATTATGGAAGAGGTTCATTGTCCAAACAGATGCTTCTGAACATGGGATTGGGGCAGTGTTGTCACAAACAAATGATGATGGCCAGGATCAACCAGTTGCCTGCACCAGCAGGCGACTCCCCCCAGAGAGCAGTGTTGGAGTGCCATTGAGAGGGAAGCCTTTGCTGTGGTTTGGTCCCTGAAGAAGGTGAGACCCTACTTGTTTGGGACTCACTTCAAGGTGGTTCAAACTGACCACAGGCTTCTCAGATGGCTGATGCAGATAAGAAGAGAGAACCCCAAAATGTTGAGGTGGTCCATTTCCATACACGGTATGGACTTCTCAGTGTAACACTTGAGAATCATGCTAATGCAGATGGCCTTTCCAGGTTTTTCCATTTAGACGATGAGAACTACCAGGGTATAGGTCAGTTGCTCATCATCTTTCGTCGGTGGGGGGGCATGTAGGAAGATGCCCTTTTTGTATGGTCTTCCCCCACCACGTTGTGCCCCAATGCTGGTGGTTATGACTCTGAAAGTGTACTGGAGTCTGCTGCCAGGGCTCAGTGCCAGTGCTCTCACCCTAAAACTTATATGTGTGAATTGTTAACTCCACTGGCAAAGGACTTTAACTCCCTTATAAGTCCCTAGTATATGGTACCAGTGGTAACCATGGCATGAGTGCCAAAAGGGTCTCCAGGGCCTGAAGCACTGTTTGTGAGTGACCCAAGTAAACTACTGAAATCAGGCCTGCCATTGCAAACTGCAGGAGCAGTGCAAATTCCTTGAACTTGACTGTGCCCTCATCCTGTGTAGAAAAGTCATTGCACTATTTATAATATATGCCAGTCACCCCTAAGGAAGGCCTCCTGAGCATTATATTAAAGGTGTCGACATGTAAGTGCAAGCTTATATGTCCCTATAGAGGTCTTTACCATTAAAGGACACTATAAGTGATGGATGGTCCTTAGGATAACATGGGCTGGCAAACCCGAGGTTGGCAGCTTCACTGTGGTACCGCCTAAGTATGTTGCATTTGGTATCAAAATATGTGCCTCCTTACCCCTGACATGAATCTCATGGACAATGTGGCATGCACCCGGGTGGCTACCTTAGAGGTTGTCCACCTGGTTGCCCCAGCCTTTCCTGTGCTCTTGCTGCCAGACTGCGCTTGCTGCCCCCAAGACAAGAATCAGATCCCCTGCCAGGAGGTGTGAGCTCTCCAAGGAGTAAGGAACAATTACCTGGACGGGAAGGAGGTCACACCTCCCTCCCTGACAGGCTGGCTAGAGAAGTGGAACATCAAGACGGTGAGCTTCAAAGGCTACACTGCCTGTGATATGCACTCAGGCTGCCTCCCAAAGGAGGAAACAGCCCTCCCCCTGCTCCCAGGCACATTTGTACACAGGAAGGCGGAAAAATTAAGTATTCAGGTGTACATCCCCAGAAGGCAAGCCGCACCTCTACGGTGGGCTACCTGCTCTGTACAGCTAAAGAAGATTTCCACAATTTTTAAAAGTGGTAGAATAGTGGGATCTGGGTAGAAAAGGTGACGTACGCTCCTGGATGTTGTCACCTCAGGGGCAGATTAGCCGCTGGGGCTAGTAGCTCATTGGCCACTTGCACTCACACCCCTAATGCCCCTAAATCTAGGATTCAAGGGCTACTCCTGACACCAGAACCTCAGTTTTGAACCAACTGTCATCAAAGAGGACAAAGTGGAGACCCAAGTCTGTGACAACAGAAGCCAAAAGAAGGATAGTCTGCACCTGTTGCAGCACTCCTGGAACTGCACAACTGCGACTCTACCTAGGCCAAAGCTCGGTTCCCCCAGACAGAGGGACCCCTGTGAGTGCCAGAAGCAACCTCAGACTCCCCTGGACTAGTGGCACTAGTCCCCTGCAACCGCAGGAGTAAACAACATACCAGAATCGAGGAATCGTTGGCCATCAGGCCCTCCGAGGTATCGCCCATAAGTAGATGGTCCACTGCATTGTGGGAAATGTAGTCCTGACCTTCATGAAATTTCAGGCTGCAACCGTGTTCCCCGGACCTCCAGATGTCGAGTTAACTTTCTATTGTGCTTACCGCTTCCAAGGCTTGTTGGTCGCCAGTCCGGCAACTAACCCTTTTACTTGATGCTGCACCTTGAGGGAACTCTGCAAAACCTTCAACCGACATCAGCAGTGGCTTCGGTGTTGACTTTTTTTACCCTGTTCCACACTAGCACCGTGTAAGCAGTTAAACCAGCTCTCCCATGGCTCCCTCTTCAGCACCTAGGACAGCAAGGACAACTCTGCACCCGGGCATCTCGAGACAGGTAAAATTGAACTAACTGTCATGGCTTCATCCTGGGATCCACATCACCTTTACCTTCCTTGGGTTCGACGCATCTTGACCTGCAATTGACTGATTGTCACTACCACTTTTTCTCATTTGCAGCAAAGCAAAAGTTCTGCAGTAGTGAATTGCTGTGATTCATTTATGTTCTCTTCAAAAATCCATAGCTCCAGTTATATGTATCACGTTTGTATTTGTGTCTAGGTTAATACAAACATCTGCATTATTTTTATAAATTGGTGTTGAATTTCTTTCGAGTCGTGTCAATTACTTATCGTCCATGTTGGTACTCTGAAATGCTTAATACATGTTCCACTAGTAAAGGATTACTGCTCTTTGCCACGACTGAGCTAAGATTTTATTGTAAATACAAGGACCATCTTTGGGATATTGTCAAAATATTGCAATGGTTAAGCCTAACCAGTATTACCACATAATACTCCACCTTCCTACAATAATTATGTGTTATTTATTGAAATTTTGCAGTGATTTTACGTAATTACATGACAGCACATTATACGAATTTCACACACCCTCAATTGGGAATATAGGGTTCAGGACCCACTAAAGGGTGTAATGTGACTTGAGGTTGTCACCAAAGGTATTTCCACCTACCTCTATGTACATATTGGTAATGTAATGCATAGCATTTAGCAGTGTGAGTGTAATAAAAGTACTTTTCTTTTTTAAAAGAAAAAGCACTGACTAGACAATAATTTATTGAGTGTTGTTGCTGCGTGCCAGCGAATTGAGATTACTAGCCCATGCTACCTCCTCTGAGTAGGCCTTAGACTGCTCTGCTTCACTACCCTGAGAGAGTGAAGTGCTACAACGGGGTGCTTGGTTCCCAGTAAAAAGACATTGGTGAACTTATTACTTGAGCCGGACTCATATCTCTCACAGCTAATAACTCAGTTTCCTACAGCTGGCAGTTTAATGTATTCCTGCATGCACATGCATTTTCATTCGCTCCAAGAGCGATCTTGTGTCTAACTGGTTTTGTTTCACTTCTGGGAGCTGTGTAACTCAGACCAGATCTGCACTTTGTATTGAATCACACTTACGAGTGCTGGGCAGTGCATTAAAATAAGAAGCAATGTTTTTTATTCTTTTCCAAGTTTATGGGCACTCTGGGACAAATGAATATTGCTTTGTAATTGCTTTTATATACCACCTCATCCCTCTGATGTGCTGTGGGTGATGGTCTAATCACAACTAACGAGTAAAGGATGCGCTCTAGGGGCAGGAAAGGCGAGATGCAGCAATTCTGCAATACATTTTATATACTCTCCTCCAAAAAAAATCCAAATTCTTGTTACTTGTACTTGGTTAAAAGACTGTCAAGTGATGCAAAATGTTTACTGCAACCTTTCTGGAAGAGAGATGAGCCTGCTTCAAAGCCCCTCTGGAGGTGACGTCTTGTGTTTAGAGGCAGGAGCACAGTTCAGTGTTTGCAGTGATAGGTTATTGTTATACCACTGGCCCTGTACATAGGTTGTGACGTCACAACGCTGCCTTACACAACGCTGCCTTACAGCAGAGTTGTGACTGGTCTGAGCGCTGTTGTTCGGCTCTCAGAGAGGGACTTGCAGGCTGTGCATGTTCTGCACCCAGGCTGTGCATGCAGCCTGTGGAGAACATGCACAGTGCGCATGATGGTTTGGCCGGCCCGAGATGGCTGGCCAAACCATCATGCGCCCTTAAGGTGCTGCCACCACTCCTCCATCTGTGATGCAGGGAGCCCAACCCCGCCCGTCTATCTTCAACTGCAAGCTGAATACAAAAAACAAAATGATAATAATGAAACGTTATTATCATTTTATTTTTTGTATTCAGCTTGCAGTTGAAGCGGTGGGGCGATGCTCCCCCACCTTAGCGGAGGAGCCGCCACTGAAAGCAAGAATTGTTGTCTTTGACAAAGTCTGTCTTTTAAGAATTCCAAATCAAAAGGAAATCTAAAACAAATGCGGACTCAAATGTGCCCTTATGTGATTTGGGCCCCGTGAGTTTCTTTTTGTTTTAAATCTATTTTTTGTGGATCTTTGCTGTATCAGAGCCCGGTCTCCAAAGAACACGTTGCATTGTGGGTATCACAAACTTATCAAACATGAGGTGCTGAACACAGGACAGGACGGGCATGAGTCCCAGGTCAAACCAGATTACAGAAAGAAGGATATGGTGGGATATGATGGGGCGAAAACCTGCAATTAGGAAAGTGAAAGCCATTTCATTCGGACATATTTGTATTATAAAATAATACATTTAACATTAAAATTCCAAATATTTACAATGTAGGGGCACAAGGAGATACCGCAATGTGCCCAGAGTCCCTTGGATGTTAGTGAAGCACTGAATCCCTGTTTAGAACCCATATCTCAGGGTTCCAAAGTTAACTACTTAGGCGCTGGACCATTTTCTACTCATGAAACCAAAAGGTGCTGCTATTGCTCCCCTTATTTAGTTAAAGTTGGATGGAAGATGAAAGCCTCGTTGTGTAATGGATGTAAAACTATACTGCGACATCCTTGCATTCAAATTCCCCAGGGCTGGTTTTCCAAAATGGAGTCTTCTTTCTCAGCTAGTGAAAGGAAGAGGATGTTGTTTAGTAGACAAATTAGCAACTGTGGGACGGTAATACTCAGGTTCCAATCCCGGCTTCCATGTTTGATTATGCTGTGTGATCCTGTGAAAATCATTTCACCTGTATGTACCTCTTTGTTCCCCAGCTACTAAAACTGTGAGCTAGTAAATGCTGAAATGATGCTCATCAAAAATGGGCTGTTACGGGTAAATACAATTATAAATCAGCATACACATTTTTGTGGAGGAACCAATCCTTACAGCTTCCCGAGTCTGTCATTGTTTCAAATGTTTTCAAATGTTTTTTGAGGGAGATTTTTCACACTATAAGTAGATACTACTTTTTTCTGTTGCAATCATACTTTGTGATAGGTTTTTCACAACTTTAGAAAAAAAAAGTTTGCCAACTAGCACAGTTTAAAAATATAACTTCACAAAGTTGATTGCGTGGAATGCGTATTTTGCCAACGTCATTCACAACCTTCCGCCAGTTCTTCCCGCCCTCCATCACCAAGGGCAGTCATACATACCACACAAGCCAATGATGAGGAAGGAAGGAGTAAGGATACTACTAGAGAACGGAGCACACATTCAGTGGGACACATACTGTGATAAGGAGGCTACACTGACCTACTTTTTCTAGAATATTTCAGATTTCGTAGCTTTTATAATTTATTCATGAGACATCAATCATGGTGAATGGCTGAATAGCTGATTCAAGTGCTTTTGTAAGCAGGCTTCATTCTGTGGAAGTATCTCACTGTATCTGGATTTGATGGAACCCAGATGGTGTGTGTCTTAAATTCCTTGATTCATAAATGTGTCCCTTTTTGGCGCTCCTTATGGCTGCCTATCATGGCTTGGATCTCACTGTCTAAAATGGTTATGCTGCCACGCCTCTTATATTTTTTGTCAATCTTCCGGTGGTGGTGCCCACGCACTGGTTCCGTCAATTGGATACCCTGGTGCGAGAGTTGATATGGGACAAGGGCCGCCAGAGGGTATCGTTAGAGATGCTACAACGCCCGGTGGCGGAAGGAGGACTGGGTGTACCTAACTTCGAACTTTATTTTTGGGCCTCCCAGATCCAATGGATTACTTAGTGGCTGGATGGTTTGAGAAAAAGGAGATGGGGGGTGGTGGGTTCTTCTGCCCGAATGGGCGCTTTACAGGCAAAAATGTTAAACCCGGAGGTTGAAACCCCCCGCCCGACTCTGTTGTTGACCACCGCATTGCAATGCTGGAGGCGATGTGTGGTCAGGACCCCCCATATATGCCCCTGAGTTGCCACTGGTGGGCCTTCCACACGGAGACCCGTTAATTTCTTCACAGCTGATCAATTAACAGCTTGGACTGACGTAGGACTGGTGACAGCAGGTGACTGCTATTGCCAGGAGGCTCTTGCCCCTCTTGCAGACTTAGTGGCTGGTTCAGGGCCATCGAACAGCCAATTCCTCAACTACGAGACCTTTGTTTGCACATTCAAAGAACTTTGGGATGTCGGCAGCGAGGAGCCCAGGACTACAACACCTACTTATTCTGGGTATGGCGAGGCATCTAGTGAAATGGTTCTATAGCTCAAGGTTGGATATGACTCGTGGACCCCTGTCAAGGCTGCGCTAGAAATGGGGGGGATCTTAGATCGAGAGCTACCTGATTCTGAATGGAACAAGATCATAGCCTACCCCAAAAAAGTTTCGAGGAACACCAGATTAAAATACACACAGTTTAACTTACATGACCCCCCACAGGCTTCAAGTGGTTTATGGGAGAACCGTGCCACTCCCCGCCCTGCAATTATGTAGACGTAGACTTCATGCACATGACATGGGAATGCACTGTGCTGCATCCCTATTGGGAGGGGGTCATGGCTGCCCTACATACCCCACTGGGGCGTGCTCTTGACACCTCTGTAGAGGTTTGCCTGTTGGGAATTTTTCCAAGACCCCCTAAAAGAAAAGTGGGAACTAGGTTCATAGACCTGGCGCTGGTATTGGCCAAAAGGAGGATAACTATGGCCTGGAAATCTGGAGACGGGCCTGCGGTGGGGACCTGGGTGAAAGATGTAACACAATGGGCTGAAGCGGAAGGAAGAGCCCTTCTTAGGGAAGAATCTTGAGGAACTGTGGGCGGAGGTCCTCAAAACCTGGGAACATCCAGAGGGAGAGCTGTCTGGGAACATCGATGCCCAGGAAGATGAAGTGTTAGAAGAGGGAACAACTTAACGCACTCTAAAACACCATTGGTGAGCAATGTGGCATGCTCGCCCTCCGGACCACATGCATCCTCATTGATGGTTAAGGAATACGGCCTCATCCAGGTGATTAGGCCTGGCTGTAGGGACCCCCCCACACCTGTGTCCACCCCACACTGACCACTTCTCCGATTCACACGTGCATACACCCCCTGCACTAGCTTTTAAAGTTTGCATAGTTTGTTGTTTTATAATTGGCTTTCCCTTAAGGATCCCTAATTAGTGAGGCTAACACCCCTTACCGGTATGGATACACAAGGTTAGATGATGCAACTAACTTGTACAAACCTTGGATATCCTTGTCAGCGTGCAGAGTATGAGTGACTGCATGGTTAATGCTTGTTCTTCGGTGGCTTCATTCCTCTAACTCAGCAGTAACTGATATTTGACATTTATTGTATGTGGGTGTACATTTATTTCTTATGTGCCCGGGAACGGGCGACCTGTGTGCTCACCGAACTGTTATAAATGTTAATATGCCAATAAAAATATGTTTTAAAAAAAAGAAAGAATTCCTTGATGCATAAGATGTGTGTCTGGATTACGCGGCCTGCGTTGCACTGTTATTTTAGAGCGTGGTGCACAGGCAACTACCTGCAAGATGCATTTGTAAGCTTATGAAGAGTTGCACAGAGGGAGACCAGAACATGAGATGGGCCAGGCAGTCTTTGCCTGTCCAAAAACATGGTTAAGCTACATATAAATATGCCAGGTAGATGCTGTCAAGTGGCTCCGTTGTTCATTGTGGTCAAAGAAGATCACGCTTATGCATATGACCAATTTGTGTGATCCTAGACGACTCATATCATCTAATTCTTCCCAGTCTCCCAAAACGTGGAGCACTTACAGCAACTAAGGCCTTCATTTAGACCACATTGTGTGATCCGCAGTATATCAGGTTGGCAGAGGTAACCAACTCCACTACTCTGGTAGGACTACTACCCAGCATATTCAGAGCTATCAGTCCTGTAGAGATCTCTGTGGCTTCAGAGAAGCTCCTGCAATTGGAGCTCCTCAAAAGGATTGCAAGTTTGTTTAGTGGCCTCCATGCTTTCGCACTCAGCAAACGTTTTGTTTTTCAAAAGCAAACTCTTAACAAACTCTTAATGTGAAATTTTGTTTTTGAAAACCGAAAATTAATGGTGCTGACACCTGTGGAATTATCTCTCTGGGTGCAGGGTAAATGTTTTTTTTTTTCACTTCGGACATACGGTCCCTTACTAAAAACTAAAAATCAGGCAATAGAGCAAATGGTCTGATGCACCTACACCAACGGCCCCAACTATGTCAACCATCACTGAAGGGTTTCCAATCGCAGAACAAGCAGGCGCAACGCTGTTGGAACCATGATGGTCCAATGACTCAAAATAGAGCGAGCAGACCGTTTGTGGCAGAGTACCTGGTACACCAAACTCTTCCGAGCAGATGATACATTCGTCCCTCCATAACCCTGCTCCACTGGATTCCCATCCTAAAATAGGCCATGTTATATCATGTTATTTTATCAGCATTTGCATAGCACATTTCTGCTCTTTAAATCGCCTTACACTGCTATCAGGAGTCCAACCAGCAGCTCTTCGCCAGTTGCTGGTTTTCTTTTTGACTAGTAATGATGGGTCTGTTCTGTGCAATTTTTAGTGAAGTCTGATCTCAGGTGGAACAGTGCGTGTGTCTATTGTGCCTGAGCTATATGCATCTTGAATCACCTTGCTGTTTGTGGCACTGTCCATTCTGGCTTGGCAGTAATCACCGTGCTTAGTAGATTTCATGAAGAGGTATGGCACTTGCTTCTCAATAGGACAGAGTGTCGAGTAGTAGAGAAGAGTGACCAGGAGACTGATCCCAAGACGATGATCACTCTCTCCAGAGGTGGACAGGAAGTGGAAGAGGCCAAGAACGGGAGGGTCAGTTGAGGGCAAAGTAGAGCATGGTTTGGGGGCTCTAGGAATGGGCTTTGCCATTCCTAGAGGAACTAGTGTATATAGTGGGTATTTTCAATAAGAAAGTGTCAGTACACACAGAGACTTTGTGGTCAATCCTATCAGTGACACGACACAGAGGACAACCCCATGTCCTGCTAAGCTTTGTTGTCATAGTCATTTCTCTTGAACATTGCGTTTTTCCACTTTATTCTTTTTTTAATGTTAAGTCCCTTTTTTTGTACTGTTACATATGTCGAGTTTTTATTTATTTAATCAGCTGCCCCTACACTTACAACTGTATAGCCCCATCCCTTGCATCTGCCAACACCATGTTCCCTATACTTTACTGCTTCAAATTTCTTTTCTCCTTTGATGGTTGCTCCTGACCCTTTTGTCTCCTGGCTGGATGCTCTCTGTGCACCTTCAAGGTCCACGTCCCTGTCGCTCTGCTCTCTGTTATCAAATACTGCTGTGGTAGATGAGGGGTTAATCCAGCTTTATTTGTGAAAAGCCTGTTCGGGGGATTTACAGATTGTGGAATCAGAGTGGAGTGCTGGGGCAATTGTATCCACTGTCTCATTATTTAGGTCCCTTGTCGGCCCACCGTCTTGAGACAAGTGGTTGGCAGCCTAAGCAATTACATTTTTCCTTGGCCCAAGTTCACTCTTAAAGGGTAGGATATGGCACCATGGATTGAGAGAGACCCACAATGCCATTAGTTGTCATAGTGGTCAGCATTCCAATTCTTGTCATTGAAGCCACAGAATAGATTGGGTTGTTTATGTTACTTACTAGAGCATGACTACGCGGGTCTCAGCTCCAGTGGCTTAGCTAGACGTACCTGCCACCTGTCACCCGGGGCGACCCCTAAGTTTGCTGCCTGGGTGCAGGTAAGGGAGGGTGGGGGTGGCAGCCAACAGATGACTTGTTCCCTGGGGGCGGGGAGGTGCGTCTGGCAGACGATTTGTTCTCGGGCCGGGGGGATAGTGGTAGTTGACAGACACAACTCCCGCAGCCCCCAAAAACAGTGCCGCCCGGTGCGGACCGTACCCCCCGCACCCCTCCCCCCCTAGCTACGCCACTGCTCAGCTCAGTACAAAGGCAGCCGATCCAGAGTATGACAGGAGTTAATTTGTAAAAAAAAGTAAGTGCCAAGGCCCTCGTCAGGAGGCCACTGCAGCTCGCACTGCCCATTGCCCCTACCATGCCGCCAATGATCGTAACAACACAACTACTAACCATCACACTCCTACAAGTGTGACAATTCAGACTATTCCAGGCCCCCAAAGCTATAAGAATGGCTTGGGCTGCAGGTAATAGTCATTTTTAATGTATATTGAATTAAAAATTAACTATTGTTGTGGTCATCTCTAAATTAGCCAGACACCGCCACCTTGTGGCAAACTGCCACAAGTGCCGCTGTTGACAAATAAGTGCCAGTGAGCACCCAAAACCACCGGCTCAAATTAAGCACTGAGTATGATAAAGACGAGCCTAGAAATCGATGCATCATTGCCATTATGTACTCTAGGGACAACCATGTGCCGCATGGAATTCTCAGTTAGGGTGACTGCCTCCTTCTAGGTAATTGCAAACACGGTTTCCTTGAATTTCGTGTTGTGATTGTTGTAGCCTTGTTCTGCTTCCATTGAAGACATTAGTCGAAAACACCTAAAATTAATGATTTGCAGCTGAAAAGTTCAGGACTGGAGGCAAAGTCCATAATGACCTGGAGTGAGGTGGTCACCCTATTCTAGAGGTGGGTGATCCCTTGAAAGCTGAAACCTGGCTCGAACCAGATGGCTCAAGTCGGGGCCCTCATGGACTCTCGAGCCCAACACGGTCCGAGCCTAAGCATGAACGGAGGCTATTAAAACTAACTTTGTGAGGATAAGGCACAGCGGGCAGAGCTGGGGATCCGGTTCGAATCTCAGCGTTGGCGCAACATCCCGTGATTCTGAGCAAATCACTTAATCTCCCCGTGCCTGGATACCCTCACGGGTGATAAGCCACGCTATAAAAATCTACAAACTAAAGCAGAAAACATGGGCACATTGTCTATTGGCATTTCTGCACAATAGACAATGCGCCAGTGTAGCTGTTTTAACATAATGCTGGCTTTTACAGGCTGTGAAAACACGTAACTCCTTTGCCACAGGGCTGCAACTTTCTCGATGCCAGCATTAAAGAACTCTGACAAGGAAGTGCGTTTGTACCTGCGCGACCCACGGACACATGCTCCTCCGCGCGGAGGAAAATGACTTTTATTTTGATTGCAGCCTTTGACAGAAAGAGCAGAATCTCATCTTACATTATTTGAGGTATGTAGACAGGCTATAGAGGCCAGGAGGCCAAGGTCAACAACTTCAAGCAGAACTGCACTTCACACATAAGGATTAATTATGGCATGTTCTCAGGGCCGGACTGGGAACAGAAACCGGCCCTGGCAAACTGCTCTGCCGGCCCCCTCTGGGGTGAGGGGGGGTGCAGCCGAGCAGTTTGCGTGGGCCGGTTTCGGCCGATTTTGTTACAGGGGGCCGATATTGCCGACCCCCGGTAACAAAAACGGCCCCCCAGGGGCCAAAAACCGGCCCCCACCCTAGCGGCCTACCGGGGAAACGCCCGGTGTCCGCTATGGCCAGTCCGGCCCTGCATGTTCTACACAATACATGGGAGCTTGAAGACGGCCATGTTACTGCAGTCAAGGCTGCTTAACCTCTTCATTATAACAAGCATTTGCAATGCAATAGGTCTCGCATTTGTTGGAGTTGGAGATATTGGCATTGTAAATGGCAATGTTTTTTATTTTATGGTTTTTTCTTTGCAGTGGAGCAATTCTTTAAAGAAAGAAAATGCACACTATACCATATTATATGCTTTTATAGCAACTGTATAGTAAAGCAATGGCTATGTTAACGTAAAGAAGTGTGAAATGATGAAAACAAATACAAACAAGCATTTGCAATGCAATAGGTCTCGCATTATTAAAGTTTGAGCTATTGGTGTTGCATTATTTAGCAATGCCAATAGCTCAAACTTTAATAATGCGAGACCTATTGCATTGCAAATGCTTGTTCCTTCATGAAATGTCCTCAACGTTGATCAACTAAATAGACAAGCAGCAGGCGGGACTACCCTCGTTTTACAGATAACTAGATGTCTCGGAGAGACAGCGCATGCGCGCTGCCTACGCGAGACCTAAAAGGCAACTTGTCCAACACACTCTGGGGTACTGAAAGTAAATAAACATATCATGTTTCGCAAAAGTTGAAATGGCAGCACTGAAGCCCAAAAGTGCAAACTAAATACAGTATAGAGTACCCAACCACGCTACGCAAAACATAACGTGTGTTTATCATGTGCAAAAAGAACACGTTTTTTAATTTGGGCACGAAAATTATGTAAACCAGCGCTTAAATAGAATGTGTGGAGCATTTAAACGCAACCAATGTTAACTTTTTTTAAGCTTTTACAAGAAATAGAACGCATTTTGAACAATGTTGTAAATGCGAAAATGTTTTCCACAACCCCAACATGATAGAATCTCTCTGCACGCTGCACGTCATCCTTACTGAAAGAGCACCACCAATTACATGATTGCCTTTCAAAATTCAATGACTATTGGCCCAAAGTTTAAAAGTCAGTATACACAAAGCAAATAACCCATAGCTACAATGTAGAAAGACACAGCCTTGATGGATAGGGACATGGAGATATAGGGTTATAGTGAGAAAGGGGCATGGCGCAGAGGACTGATGGACAGCAGGATAGCAGGCATAGAGAAGTATAATTAAAGATAATGGATACTGAAAAGAATTTATGGAGGTCACTGAGAAACAGGCTAAAGACCAACAGAGAAAGTGAACCGAAATATTAAGTGAACGGAGGGATGTGTAATACAGATAGAGCATATATAAAGCGACATTGGATAGAGTGCAAAACAAATTGGAAGTATAATTGCTACTCGAAAGGTAAAGTGAAGAGAAAGAGACAAAGTATAAAGATAAAGAAAGAGAATGAGAGAGAGCTGAGTAGGCAAGACAGTTAGCGATATTTGGAGAGAGAACTGAGAGGTATAGTGAATAGAGAGAGAATGAGTAATGGTGTGTAGTACAGAAGAGGTATACTAAAACAGCAAACAAGTAAGGTACGCTGGCAGACAGTACTGCCGGCCGGGGAGGGAGTCGCTTGGGGCAGTTGTCTGGTAGGTACAGGCACCCCAGAGCCAATGACAACAGTGAGCTGATGTGGTGCGCCATGGCATCAGCAAAGAAATATATATTTTGTCAGGTACTGAGTACCAGTACTTTTTTTTTTGAGAGGGAGAGTACCTGCACTTCCTAAGAAAAACGTAATACTTTTAATTGCAGAGTACCGTACTTCTCAGAAACAAGCAGGTACTCTGTTGCAGAGTACCTGAACTTCTATTTCAAGCACTGCACTCAAGCGTGTGGGGTATTGGAGGGAATTGGAGGAGTAATGGAGTGGCAGACATAGTGAGGTTTGGGCCAGCCACCTATGACAATTGGTGTTGCAAAAATACTCATTTGAAAAGTCCAAAACTTTGCGTGACACCCCCACCGCTACATGGGAGCTGTATTTTCAACATGCTCTTCTATTTCACCTTGCAGGCAAAGCACTGTGGCAGAACAAAATGTATAAATGTATTAGACAATATTACAATTCCCCGTCCGTTTTCTGCCCTTCCCCAATCACCTCATGGCGTCAACAAAAGACTAAATTAACTAAGGCGACGCTGTGCAAGGTCCAGCATTGTCACCCACCACCCGGACCCTCACAAGCACCCAAGGAAATTTAATAAAAAGTCCTCTTAACATTTCGTTCATTAAAGGAGAAGAAACCCTGTGTCTTCATGGAGCTTGCTGGAGCTGGTGGAGTAGGTCTCTAGGAGCGTCAGATCGATCTCCACACCTTCCATGGCTGCTCTGCAGCTTTGGTTTCCGCTGTCTCGTGTCCATTCTCGGTGGTCTCGGGGGTTTGTGCTCCAAATCAGACATGGAGTTCTGGAAGCGCGTGGCAAAATATAAAATGTTTAAGTGCTGACCCTGGCACCCTGTGTCCCGCCAAGCCTGCGGAATGTCAATTATGAATGAGAAAGCGATATAAAAGTCATTTATTAAGCCCGACTGAGCCCAAACCCAAAGTGAGAGGATCCATATGCCTGCTGCATGCGAAAAAGACTTTGCAAAGTAAATCAACATAAAAGTAAACTAAAGACAATAAAACTTATCTGTTTGCCAGGTTTTTGGCTGTGAAAATAACAATTACAAATGTCAATACTTTGTACTGAATGTGAGGCACGGGATGGCCACTGCAGCCAACTAGCTGTAGACCGGTGAGGCAGATGGTAAGGCCTGGAGCAAAGTTCCAGGAGGCATGTGCCGAGCATGGTCGGACCACCGTAGGAATGGGGGTGGGGGCTGATAACGTGATGGCAGAAAGCACTTAATAATAACCAGTGGTGCGCGCGCACCACAGAGGAGCGGGGGCCAGGGAGCGCGGCAGCGGCAGCGAGGCGAACGCGCGCTGCTGCGCGTTCTGGCCACCGTCGGGAATGGGAGGAGCGAAGGCGGGACATGCGCCCGCCTTTGCCCAATCGCGTGCCGTTTTTCTAAAAACGCACGCTACAGCTAATGAGGGCTTCTGAAAACAAAACCACACGCACGAGCGTGTAGGTCGTTTTCAGAAGCCCTTTCTAGAGGTCTCGCGCTGCGCGAGCAGTGCTGCGCACTGCAACGCTAGGCGCGAGACCTAAAAAGGAATTTAAAATGTAGGATGGAATGTATAGCAGGTGACAGGGACTACCTATTATTTAATAAAACTATAGGGCGGAAGGCTCTTCTATATTTTGTTTAAAAGAAAACAGGAGTTTGAACAAATCACTTTACCTTCCTTTAGTTATTCTCTTACTGAGATGAGCATTGCAGTTAATAAATCATGGGATGACCTCTGACCTTTTTACTCATCGCTGGTTGTGATTTGACACCCGTGTCGAGGGCAGCACTCTCGTGGTTTGCATGAAATGTGAAGTTGTGTGAAAGGTGTCGGGAGAATCTCAATCTTAATGTAAAAAGTGAAACAGGAGAGCCTGAATGTCTCTTCCCAGCTGCCTGACTTTCTTCGATTTTGTTTTTAGATCCTGTCCTCTGGATTCAGCTAAGAGCTGAAAACAATCCTGGTCAGTAGTACGGCCGCTGGGATCAGCGCCACTGCCAGCACCATCCTGGGCAGAGCAGAGTGTGTGTCCTCTGCAGAACTAGGGCCAGTGACCGCAGAGTGTCAGACGGCTTGCTCTGAGTATGGGGACACATGCGTGACAGTCACTGAAACTCCTAGCTCTCTGACACCATGTGTGATGAGCAGGTAATGAAGGAGGTGTCCCGGAACCCCACCCTTGAGTAAAGTTATGTGTGCGAACGGCTGGTAGCGCTGAAGGGGGGTTTGCGAGATGCGGCATCTGGGGGCAGCGCTGAAGGAGGATTTGCAAGATGAGGCCATAAGATCAAATAACAAAAGAGATGTCCCAGAGCCTCGCCCCAGAGCACAGTTATGTGTGCAAAGAGGGGGGCAGCGCTAAAGGGGGGTTTGCGAGATGCGGCATCTGGGGGCAGCGCTGAAGGGGGATTCGTGAGATGAGGCCATAAGATGCCCCTAGGTGCAACAGCAGAAGGAAGGGGGCCTCACTGAGGGAGGTTTCCGAGGTCCGACCTCTGAAGGAGGGGGGGGGTGGGAGGGAGGGTGGCGAGATGCGGTTGTGAGATGCCCCCAGCTGCAATGGGCTTCCGTGTCTGTGAGGGTGGAATCGTTGCAGGGATGCCCCCACATTTATACACATGCATGCAACCCTAATGTTTGCGGGGAGGCACCTTATCCATGGTGTGCTGCGCCCACCTGATGAGCCTTCTTATGTTGGGAAATGCTGCATTTTTGCTTAGAGGGTGGGGGGATGGCTCATCATGATGATAACTATGAGTAGTCCATTTTTAGGGGCAAGGGGTGGGAAGTTTTGGTTCTCCTGGCGTGTGATGTGGCCTAACTTAACTGGTTAGTTTCGGTGCGGTTTGGTTTTATTTCATAATCCTAATTTCACCTTAACTTTAATGTAACATCTATCTGTTATATAGCCAGGCTCACTGGAATTGTGATTGAACGGTCGCGGCCTTTTCCGCATGATTATTGCAATCATGGACGTGCCGCATTTGCCGCATAAAATCTGCAGTTCACACAGCAGATGAGTTTAACAAGAAATGTTTCTAGCTCAAACGGATCTAAAGTTACCAGAGTCACGGCAACGTGTTGCCATGAGGTGTGTGCGTGGGATGATGCAGCGCCGAGACCGGTTAGCATCACCTCGAGGAGCTAGGACCCGAACTGATGCTTGTCAGCCGGGAACATCAGGTTATGTCCCAGGAACGTGCTGTGTGGGGGAGGCGGGCAGGGGCCACTTATCATGCTGGCCAGACACTGGTATCCCCGCCGGCGTGACTCATGCCGACTCCATGCCTCTGTGGCCTAGTTAGTGTATGGGAGAGTACCAGCCCCTCCCCCAAGGCGTCTTGCTCATGTAGCGTGGAGCGCAGGGTGTGTGTGTGCTTTTCAACCGTGCCAGACTGTGACGAACTTCATGGAAAGTCGCCGGTACTCACCCCAAGCGTGCAGGACAGATAGACCCAGGTCATCCTCTGTCCGGACGGTCCCTTAGGCAAGCTCAGGGTCACCGATGCAGAGGTCTTCAATCTGTGGGGCGCGACCCCCAGGGGGGCCGCGGAGGCCAGGGAAGAGGGTCGCACATTCCCCAGCTTCACTTGTGCCTGCAATCCAAAACTTTTGCTTTCGTTTTGGATAAAGACAGCAGTCCTGGGAAGGCTAATTTAGATCTTTATCAGCTGAAATTCCATCAATTGAGTCTCTTGTGCTGTGAAATGTTTTGGTGCAGGGTGTGGGCGTGGCTGAGTGAAATGCAAATGTGCCTAAGTTAATCTGCAAGTGTGAAGGGTGCTTGGGGGCTGATTCTCGCTTTATTTGATCAAATCACTCCAAGCTTTGTGATGACAAAGATTTGTTTTTTTAGTGGTAGTGCAAAGAGTTAATAACTGAGCTGTGAAGTGTGTGCTTTTAATTTTAACTGCATTTACAGAGCCCTTAGTACCTCCAAAGGTGTGTTGAAGGGACAGTTGTGTAAAAAGAAAATTGCATTACATAAGCTCTAAAATCTACATTTTGGAAGCACCATTTTACTGAAAAACTATTTGCATGTTTTGCAGCACTCTATCTTACACTGTGATGTCCTACAGTGCCTTTCCCACCGAGTAACAATTTTTAAAATGTATTTTTCATTTACGATGCCCATTATTTTATATGTAGATACCTGATAATGAAAAACCTAAAAAACGTACAAAATATTTTCAGGCTTATTTATGAGAGGCTTTCATCACCAGAGCATCACTTTTTTTATGCTCCAGCGTTGCAAGCGTCTCAACCATACCTATGAGGCTGTGCAAAGTCACCCTGCATGGCTTTGCATGGCCTCATAGATATGGAGTAAGACATAGCAGCGCAAGTCACTGCATTGCCTTACTCTGCATCAAGGAGATGGTCTATGGGCTTTGCGTGGGGTTCCCACGCAACACTCATGGATTTTGATGCTGCTCCATATTTCCAAAATCACGTAAACCTGGGGCAGCTCCAAAAACAGACGCCTCACCAGCGAAGGTGTAACGTGGAGAAATGTTTTCATTTCTACTTGTTTTTTTTAATTCCATGTGTGCTGCATTCTGCAGCTCATATGGAAAGAGGAAAACACCTCTCGGGATTGTTTTCTTGAAAGAAAGTGCCCCTTCCTGTACAAAAACAATCCTGTCTATGTTAGTGCTAGGCAGCAATTTATGCGCCAACGCAAAGGAAAAGGACAGGAATGCACCGTATTTCATAAATACTGTGCATTCCTGCCCTTTCACATCGGCATAGGGCAACGCAGCAAGAAGACTTGCGGCGCTGCCCTACTCCAATTCCTCATAAATAAGGCCCTTTGTTTTTAGCTACACCTTTGAATACACCCCCACGCTCACTGACCTTTGGTTTGCTAAACAGTGTTTAATATTATTTCCCCACTGTAAAAATTATTTGCTGTGGAAATTGGGGGCGTTTATGGTTGTCGATAGTTGTCTATGATGAGGAGTACCAGGTTCTAGAAATTTTCATCAGAAGGGGGTCCTTACGCCTAAAAACGTTTGACAAGGGGGTCTCGGCATCAAAAAGTTTAAAGACCTCTGCCTTATGGAGACCCTGTGTACTCGGTTGAGGCTAATAATAATTTATTCACATGTTCCTAAATTAAGGGGTCTTTCTGTTTAGACCCACAGAAAACTAAACTTTGCCCATAACGTGGTAAGTTCCACAGGCACAAATAATGCCAGCATTTGATGGAATAAGGACCCATTAAGCTCCGCATTAAAACAGGAGTACACCGGCATTTTGTTTTGTAAATAGCGTGTTTCTGACATATCTTAATCCTATTATCAAACACGGTGCATCTCGCCTTCCCGTCCAGTGATTAGTCATATCTGCGACCGCCTAAAAATGCCGAGCGGGTGCACAGCTGCTGTGAGCCCGGCCCCTGTCTGCGGTGTGTACCAGTGACACCGCATTAGCTCTGCAATCCATTTTATCCTCCCCCCGATCACTGGAGCCTGGCAGCGACAATAAAGAGCACCCACGTCTCCGTATGCCCCGCCTGATAAAAACGGTATTTAGTTTCATGCTGCCATCCTCGGGCACCCTTTTACTGGACCAAACTTTTTATAATTTCACTTGATACCAGGCATTAATTTTGCATGCTCTGTGTAACCCTGCCGTACCGTACAGGCCTGTTTCTCCTGTTGGTTGTCAGACCTGGCTAGCTATTCTCTCGCTGTGCTTCCTGCAGGCAAAAAGGATGCAAATCGCAGTTCCACTGTACGAGCAGCAATTGATCTAGCAAAAATATTATCCAGTTTTTCACAGATTGTACAAATGTTATTGTTGTCGTTTACAAACAAATCTGCATAAATTACTATGCACGGTCGCTGTCTACAATTTGTCTGAATGAGTTTGCTCAAAATACAAAATTGTATCACACGACCTTAACGTTATAACACGCTTCCGAATGCAACCCTTCTGACATAGAAGCGGTTTTAGAAATAATACTTAATACCAGCAGGTGCCTCCTAGCAGTGACTGCCACCCTTCTCCTCCCACAAAGAGCTGCCTCACGCTTGCCTGACACACACTCAACCATCAACAACAAGCGCGGTCCGGAAAGTGAAAGAGGACCGCGCTGCAGCCGGAGCATGGGGATCTCTTGTCGTTATGGGGCCATGTGTTTCTAATTAGAAACACATGGCCCCATAAAGATAAGAAAGTGCTTTGCGACAGCAGCACAGCAGGCCACCGAGTCCGGATCGGAGGCGAAAGGGCGTGAACCAAAAACCCTAATTTCCAATGGCAGGCCACCGTTTAGCATAAACGGTGACGCCAGCCAATGGAAATGAGGGGCGGGGCTTCAAGCCCTCTTCTGAAAGTCCTCCTTAACAATAAATCTCACCGAGCGAGCAGCGTATGCGCTGCCACGCTAGGTGAGACCTAAAAAGGACCATTTGCACAACAAAGGCTTTAAATGTCTCTTGTATGACTCCCACCTACTCACTGAACAAATAAGCAGTGTGTAAAAACTCTAAAAAATGCCAACATGAACACATTGCCTTTTGGCACCAATAAACAATCCAACCGTGTTTCTTAGAGTTTTAACATAATGCTGGTTTTCACAGACGATATTCTCCACCTTTATCAGTACATACTTTAAACAGAAAATATATAAGAAAGCACTTTAAAACGTTCTCCAGAGCTGCTGTAAAGACCCCAGACTGATAAATATACAAAACCAGAAAGGTGATGTTACAAATGAATAGAGATTACTTTTAGTAGTTCTCTTTAAATGTAACGCCCGAGCCTTTGCAGACTTTTAAAACATGGACAAATGCAATGGCGGATACTACTTAACGGGGGTGATGGGGCGGGAAGATGGGGGAATGAAAAATAAATTAAAAAAATCACTTACCTGCAGGACTGCCGCCGCCTCTCGGTCCTCTTTGGTCGACTCCAGAAGCAGGAAGCACACAGGCTCCCAGACTCCCCAGGCCAATCACAACGCTACTGTCACCAACATGTCAGCTGCATTGTGATTGGTCTGAGTGCTGTGGTTTGGTGCTCAGACAGGGACTGGGAGCCTGAGCATGTTCTCCACCCAGTCTATGCAATACAGCCGGGCAGAGAACATGCTAAGTGAACATGACTGTTTGGCCGGCCCAAGACAGCCGGCCAAACCGTCATGCGCACTTAAGAGCGTACCCACCACTCCTCCCACTGTGATAGCCCCGCCCGCAGCTAAAATGTAAACCAGCTGACCCAGGACGGAAAAATAAAATGATAATAACATTGTGTTATTATCATTTTATTTCTCCTTTTTGAACTACTCACAGAGCAGTGGGGAGACGCTCCTCCGCCTTAGTGGAGGAGCCACCGCTGGACAAATGGCCAGTATGTTTTTCTTTTGGAAAGGTGGCAATCCTTGGAAGTTAGTTCAATGCAAGTGTCAGGACTCAGTCCGGGACACTGGCATGTGTCAGGGACTCTGGCAACGACTGGTGCCAGGGAAGACAAAGTAGGCAGAATACTAGGTACAGAGCTGCCCAAGATCACACAGTGAGTCAAAGGAGAAAGGGAATCCAAAGAGGAAGCTCTGTATAAGAGAATAAGAGAGTAAGACTCAGAAAGGACAGGCCCTCAGAGGTGATTTAGCATTCAGACTAACTACACCCAGGACGAACGTGCAAGACAAATATAGTACAACATTAACAATAAAGGGAATGTGGGGTAAAGCCCTCAGGAGCTCCACACGGTAAGACTGAAGCTCAGTAAGTTCCTCACCCACAATTGCTGTTACAGATACTGACTGAAACTACCCACATATAGGATATGTATGCAAAGGCAGGGTCTGTGGAGCTTATACCTATGGTGATGTTCTAAATGTAACTCAAAGACAATACTCACAGTGAACAAGAAACACCACCTAGGTAGTCAGCTGTGCCCACGGATCCTGGCGATCAAGCAGGAACACGCAAGGCAGTAACAGCAAAGGGGTAGAACTAAACACAAGCACAATAGACAAGGAGCTAGCAAGGAGGAGTGCTTAACAGGAAAGGAAGGAAAACACAGGGCACACTTGGCAGAAAGCAGGTAACAAACATACAAGGGAACAGAAGCAAGACAGCAGAATAGAAAGACAGCAAACTAGGAACTGGAACCAAGGAAATGGGAAGAAAGGAAGGGACTGGAAAAGGATATACAGAAGGGGAGGCTAGAAAGGGTATACTAGAATAGTGCAGGTTCAGGAAGCAAGAAAACAAAGTAGCATAGAAGGCAGTGCTGGGGCAGGAACAAGAATTGAGCTAAGGCTCAGGAGTCAAGGTAGCACTGCAGGCAGTGCTAGTTTAGGAGAAGGGAAACTGCTGCAGGTCAGCAACAAGGAATGCTAAGGCTCAGGAGTCAAGGTAGCACTGCAGGCAGTGATAGTTCAGGAGAAGGGAAACTGCTGCAGGTCAGAAACAAGGAATGCTAAGGCTCAGGAGTCAAGGTAGCACTGCAGGCAGTGCTGGTTCAGGAACAAGGAATGCTAAGGCTCAGGAGTCAAGGTAGCACTGCAGGCAGTGCTGGTTCAGGAACAGAGAATTACTAAAGCTCAGGAGTCAAGGTAGCACTGCAGGCAGTGCTAGTTCAAGGAAACAGCTACAGCTCAGGAAACATGGAGTCAAGAGAGAACTGCAAGCAGTGCAAATCAGGAACAAGAAATAGCTGAAGCCCTGGAACAGGAACAAAGACTAACTATAGCTCAGGAAACAAGGTAGCGCTGCAGGCAGTGCTAATTCAGCCACAAGGAATGGCTATAGCTCAGGAATCAAGGAATAGCAAATGCTCAGGAACAAGGCCTGGTCTCACCGGATAACAGCTACAATGACCAACACTGGACTGAAGGGAGCTGAGGCTTAAAAGAGCTCACAGTAATCACATGCATCAGGTGTGAGCAGACTAGCAGCAGCCAGCCACAGGTGAGCTGAATTCCTCCACCCATCCTTGGCCTGCAGGGGTGGAGACAAAGCAGTGAGCAGGGGATTATAGGTAATGTAGTTTGCAGCATGAGCAGACTGGCTTCCACAAAACCCGGCATGGATGGGGAATGGATGTCAATTCCCAAATGGTGTCCAAATGCCTGGAAGTCAGGATATGCATGAAGGGGAATGTCTGGAAGCATATTAGAACACTGGAAAGCCCCACAATTCAGCCCCCTGGTGGTGGGCACGAGAATGCAGGGAGTGAATCGTGACAGTACACCCCCTCCAAAGACCGTCTCCCAGAATCTGAAACTGGATTCAAAGCCTTTGCTCCTAAGAAGTAAGTCCATTTCCATCATAGATGTAGTGCAAGATACAAGAGGACTGCAGGCAAACTGTGATGTTCTGGAGGGGCGGATAATAGGCTGGAAATGGACAGCAGTATTGAAGGCAGAACTTGAAGAGTCCAAATCTAGTGACAGGGGCTTAGAAGCCTGAATTAAATGTGTTTGAAGTCCTGATGATGACAGGCTAAAGTAGCACTCTGAAAACAAAGGAAGATTTACTGTAGGGTCAAAAGCAGATAACGTATTGACAGGAGGCACAGAGGTCAAAGGCAAACTGGCTGAAAACGAAGGAGGTGACAGGAAGCAGACCTGAAGGTCTGGCCCTGAAGAAAAACATACAATAGACTCACATGCGGGAGTCTTTGGAAGCAGGTATGCAGGAGACCATGGCCCTGGACGCTTACATGTTGAGAGTTTTGTCTCTGATGCTGGAGATTCAGTCTCTGAATGTATACGTACTGAGACCTCTGAGGGCTGGCAAACTGGAAGCACAGGGTCAAAAAGTAGGCAAGATAGAGGCTCAAGGCCAGAAAGCAGGGAGCCTGGAAGCTCTGGTGCTGAAGGCAGGGAGCCTGGAAGCTCTGGTGCTGAAGGCAGGGAGCCTGGAAGCTCTGGTGCTGAAGGCAGGGAGCCTGGAAGCTCTGGTGCTGAAGGCAGGCAGCCTGGAAGTTCTGGCTCTGACGTCAGACAGTCTGGAGACTATGACTTAGTAGGCAGGTGAGCTGAGGGCTTGGGCGCTGAATGCAGGCATGCTGCAGGCTCGGGCTCAGATGGCAGTCAGGCTGCAGGCTGCAGGCTCAGATGGCAGGAAGGCTGCAGGCTCCGACTCAGATGGCAGGAAGGCTGCAGGCTCCGACTCAGATGGCAGGAAGGCTGCAGGCTCGGGCTCAGATGGCAGGAAGACTGCAGGCTCGGGCTCAGATGGCAGGAAGGCTGCAGGCTGAACTTCAGGAGGCAGCAGGCCTGCTGAGGACTCTGGAGACTCTGAAAGCAGCAGGCCGGCTGAGGACTCTGGAGACTCTGAAAGCAGCAGGCCGGCTGAGGACTCTGGAGACTCTGAAAGCAGACAAGCTGATGGCAGAGAGACACAAGGATGACAGACTTTAAATTCTTGGAATGGCGATAGCCCGTGAACAGTAGATTCCCTGTTGTCAATAGTGAAATCTTCACAGTTCCTTGGCTCATTAAAACACACTGAAGTGCTTTCTTCAGGATGGCTAAGAATACTGCTTATCTTAGAGTCTATGTTGATCAGACTTTCTTTACTTTTTGGCACTTCACATCTCTTAGTCAGAGTAAATAGTTCAGAGACTTCTTGGTCTTGGGAGATTTGTTCAATTCCTTCTGCATTACAAGGTGTTACAGATGAATCAGAGCATATAGTAATATTATTTCCTGACTTTTCAATATGTGGTGTGCTTGAAGGCAAAACAGCAAAGAAGGGGGTTCAGGATTTTGTTTCTTCTCAGCGAGGAGGTTGACTTCAGTTGCAGCAGTTAAATCAAGAGCATGGTCTGAGTCACAGGACATTGTCACATCAGGGATTATGTGGGTCAATGGTTCAGGTTTTGTCTGTATGTCAATGGCCTGTCTATGGGTTATCTCTGAGATAGAACTGACCTCACTACCAGGAAAAGAAAGCAAAGAGATGTTTTGTGTCTTGCCTGGAATTTGGGGTTCCTCAAAACTGGAGGGACACATCTCAGATGTAGCACCTAGATGTAATTTAGCACTAGAAGACAAAACAGAGGAGTTAGAAAATTCAGAATTCAAACAAATACTTTCCTTAAATGCACTTTGAGACATGGTACTATGGCTATTCTGAGTGGAATCTGAGTGATCAGCCACAGTATTATTTACACAATAACTGGACCAGCTCTGAGGGGACCGCAAAATAGCGCGCAAGGTTTCATTCTCCATTTCTAAGGAGGCTAACATAGAAGCTGAAAAGTAGTCTTGTACCAGGGTTTTAGATTCCCACTTGAACTCTGGGTTATTGTTTTTTAACAGAGTCTGAAACATTTTATTCTCTTGTTGCAATCCCAAAATCTTCGATTCCAATATCTCCTGTGAAGATTGTAGATCTTTTTCTACAAGGACAGCAGTAGACTTTGAAACGTCACAGCAAGCAACAGAACTAAATCTTGGATTTTGTTTAAACTGGCTACTAGATGTCTGTGTTCTAGCAGGTGTTTTCTCTCTTTTGTTAATCTGATTGTTTACTTTGAATGTAGCATTAAACATTGTCTCTTTAGTATCAGGGACTGTGATCTTCTCTGGGTCACAAGACTGAGGTATATCGTTTGTATGGAAAACAGAGGTTATATAATGCATCTGCTCTTTCTTTGGTTGTGTGGTTGAACATTGTATTTTACAACCACTTACAGCAGACATGCAAGAATCAGAATTCTTGTTCAGCAAACTGAGTAAGGTATCATTCTCCTTTTGCAATGCTGGCCCAGACATTGAATCTGGATCAGAACAGAAGATTAAGTCCGGATCTGACAAAGAGGTGTTTGAGAGCCAATTAGTAAAATATTCAGAACGTAAATGTCCATTTCTCATAAGAGGATTCATTGTTTCAGGACTAGGGTGAACATTCTCAAATTGTGAAGTAGACACTAAATGCCTCTCATTGTTGGGCACTAGTGAACTGCCCTGCACAAACGTAAATGATGCCCTGGTGTGTTTCTTTCTTAAACCTCTCATCATGACACACCCGTAATAGTTTCACACAAATGTAACCGAAAAATGATAGCTAACTGAAGGCAAAGAAACCTCACAAGTGGCCCTGGAAATGTGGGTTGGTCATTCTGTCAGGACTCAGTCTGGGACACTGGCATGTGTCAGGGACTCTGGCAACCACTGGTGCCAGGGAAGACAAAGTAGGCAGAATACTAGGTACAGAGCTGCCCAAGATCACACAGCGAGTCAAAGGAGAAAGGGAATCCAAAGAGGGAGCTCTGTATAAGAGAATAAGAGAGGTAAGACTCAGAAAGGACAGGCCCTCAGAGGTGATTTAGCATTCAGACTGACTACACCCATGACGAACGTGCAAGACATATATAGTACAACATTAACAATAAAGGGAATGTGGGGTAAAGCCCTCAGGAGCTCCACATGGTAAGACTGAAGCTCAGTAAGTTCCTCACCCACAATTGCTGTTACAGATACTGACTGAAAATACCCACATATAGGATATGTATGCAAAGGCAGGGTCTGTGGAGCTTATACCTATGGTGATGTTATAAATGTAACTCAAAGACAATACTCACAGTGAACAAGAAACACCACCTAGGTAGTCAGCTGTGCCCACAGATCCTGGCAATCAAACAGGAACACTTAAGGCAGTAACAGCAAAGGGGTAGAACTAAACACAAGCACAATAGACAAGGAGCTAGCAAGGAGGAGTGCTTAACAGGAAAGGAAGGAAAACACAGGGCACACTTGGCAGAAAGCAGGTAACAAACATACAAGGTAACAGAAGCAAGACAGCAGAATAGAAAGACAGCAAACTAGGAACTGGAACCAAGGAAATGGGAAGAAAGGCAGGGACTGGAAAAGGATATACAGAAGGGGAGGCTACAAGGGTATACTAGAATAGTGCAGGTTCAGGAAGCAAGAAAACAAAGTAGCATAGAAGGCAGTGCTGGGGCAGGAACAAGAATTGAGCTAAGGCTCAGGAGTCAAGATAGCACTGCAGGCAGTGCTAGTTCAGGAGAAGGGAAACTGCTGCAGGTCAGGAACAAGGAATGCTAAGGCTCAGGAGTCAAGGTAGCACTGCAGGCAGTGCTAGTTCAGGAACAGGGAATTACTAAAGCTCAGGAGTCAAGGTAGCACTGCAGGCAGTGCTAGTTCAAGGAAACAGCTACAGCTCAGGAAACATGGAGTCAAGAGAGAACTGCAAGCAGTGCAAATCAGGAACAAGAAATAGCTGAAGCCCAGGAACAGGAACAAAGACTAACTATAGCTCAGGAAACAAGGCAGCACTGCAGGCTGTGCTAATTCAGGCACAAGGAATGGCTTTAGCTCAGGAATCAAGGAATAGCAAATGCTCAGGAACAAGGCCTGGTCTCACCGGATAACAGCTACAATGACCAACACTGGACTGAAGGGAGCTGAGGCTTAAAAGAGCTCACAGTAATCACATGCATCAGGTGTGAGCAGACTAGCAGCAGCCAGCCACAGGTGAGCTGAATTTCTCCACCCATCCTTGGCCTGCAGGGGTGGAGACAAAGCAGTGAGCAGGAGATTATAGGTAATGTAGTTTGCAGCATGAGCAGACTGGCTTCCACAAAACCCGGCATGGATGGGGAATGGATGTCAATTCCCAAATGGTGTCCAAATGCCTGGATGTCAGGATATGCATGCAGGGGAGTGTCTGGAAGCATATTAGAACACTGGAAAGCCCCCACAATTCAGCCCCCTGGTGGTGGGCACGAGAATGCAGGGAGTGAATCGTGACAGCAAGGGTCCTTCGAATTGCCCCACTAGATCCCCACCCGCTCAGGTCTGGACAGTGCACATTTTCAGTGATTGGCTTCAACAGGGCAATTCGATTTTCGCTAAAGGAACTCACAGACAAAATAAATGCGGGCTTCTGTAGAGCGCTTAGCTCAGCAGGTAACTTAAAGATGGTGTAACCTGACCGCACCTCCCTTGGTTCGTCCACCATCACCAGCACATCCATACCTGCTGGTATGATGCATTTGACAACCCTCTCAATGGCTCATCGGCAATAGGAGGGAGGAGTTGGTGGGTTAGTGGGGGACAAGGGCAGGAATAGGGGTGCACTGAACTCTGCAACATTATCCATTCATCGCCCACCTCTACTTTATGCTCCGTACATATAGTGATTAATTCATGTTCAGTGACAAGCAGTCATGACCTGCCCAACATGACTCACCATCAAACTCTTGCATCCTGTTGATTTCAAGCACAAGTGTTTGTTCCTATGTGCAGTGCTTAATTTGAGCCGGTGGTTTCCGGTGCTTGGCACCGGCACTAAATTCCCAGCACCTGCACTTATGACAGCTGCCACATGGAGGCACTGTTTGTGTAATTTAAAGATAAGTCAAAAAACAGTGTGATGGTTAGTAGTTGGGAAAGTACTGTCATTGGCAGTGCTTGCAGGGGCAATGTGTGGTGCAAACTGCAGTGTCCTCCTGACGAGGGTCCTGGCACTTATGCTTTTTACAAATTAAGCACTGCTTATGCGGTTACCGCCTTATGCATTCAGCACACTCCAATATGTACTGGGATTTTAATGACAATACTACAGAACTTTGTATTTGCTGAATATAATTTATTGGCCTCTGTGTGCCAGTTTGTAGTTAAAGGACACACAATCTTGGGTGACATTGCCTTGAGTAAGTCTGCGGTCTCACGGTTCGCAATTCCTCCTCTGAGTACCCCGCTACTCGTGGCCTAACACAAAAAGAGGGCTAATGATCATCTTTTACCAAAGGAGTATTGTAATAAAAACACTGTGGAAATGCAATGCAAAGAGCAATGGAGCAATGACAGCCCTGAACGGTTGTTAAAGCAAAGCTTATTAAGCCGACTGAAAAGGGTCATAAATTATTTATGCCGCTAAAATGGTTGCAATGCTTCTTCTTGTTATGTCTAATAGCAGCATGGTATCTTTGCAACGGGTTACAGTCATGTCGATGAGCATATTGAGAAGATATATGAATGAGTTAGCCCTCCCTCCCACAGTGCTGGTGGATTTTTTGTGGGTTGTGGAGACTGGCGTGATGATGGAGGAGGCTGGTGCCGCTGACCAAAGCTCCAGAATACAAGATGGTGGTCACCGGGATCCATGGACCTCAATTCACTGAAATGCCAGGGACACATGGAAGTGACATCACACGCCCTTTGACCCCCACTTCCATTCACACACACATAGTTACACATACACACAAATTCACACATATACACTCTCCCACACATAAACACACTGTTACCCGCACGCACATATTATATATTTAAAAGCATTTTTTACTTACCTCAGCTGCCATGGAAGGGCATATTCCAGCTTATTGTACTCCATTTTTATTACACTATTAGTGAATAATATATTTTATTTATTCACTATTAGTGTAATAAAAAATTGACAGAAAATAAAGAGAGTGGAGCCCCAGCTGCCCTTGTGTTCCTGGCACTGAATTTGCCACCTCTGAGGCCAGGGGTCGCAAAGGCAGTGCTAGGGGTAGAAAGGGCAAGCCAGGGGTCGCAGCTGCGACCCTTGGTGACCCCTAAATAACACCCATGCCGGGATCTTGCCGACATCTTGGCTTGCAGTACAGTAACATCACTGTGCTGCCTCAGATGCCTACTTTGCACTTGAAGATCTTGGACTGGTGGGTTTTAATGAGCTAACGTTAGGAGTATGTATCAGTGTGTGTCTGTAACAACACACTAGTGTGGCCCTCCAGAATCCAGTCAAGAACAAAGGGCTTCACAGTCTATACTCACTTCACGGCTCTCCTATTGATGCCTTACTGGTGCAGGCATGTTTGCATGCATGCAATATTTGTTCAGTACAAACTTAACCAAAAGGCAACAAATTCATGTACAGGGTCAAAGGCAAAGACAGACTCAATGGCTTCTGAGACTAGAAGTTGACTCTTAGTGCATCGCGATGTAGTGTGCTTGAGGCAAAACGGACATGTGCTATAGTCGTCATGGCTTTTAGTGCATATTATGTATTTTTCTACACCAAAAAATTCATATCACTTTCTGTTTTTTTGATTAATCCAATCTTTGTCACACCATCAAAAATCGTGTTTTTCTTGGCAAAACCTTTTAGCTCCCTCTGCTTCCAATTGTGAAAATGTTTAATATAAGAGAACAAACATAGGGGCGTATTTACAGGCACCTAACGCCACCGGAGCGTCACTTTTTCTGAGGCTCCGGTGGCGTTGCGCCATTCTCCATATTTACAAGGTGGAGCTAAGCTCCTTAACGTGGCTTAACGCCATCTTGTAAATATACCCCTTAGTGCCACAGTCTGCTGCGGCAAAGTGGTGGGCAATGGGTGTTGCTGTGGCCGTTCCACCGCAACACCCATTGCTTTTTGCTGACCCAGATTTATTAAGCTGGGTATAGCGCCAAAAACGAAGGCCAGGTAATACCTAGTCTTAGAATGGTGATTTTTTTTTTCTCTTTCCATGTGTGCTGCATTGTGCAGTATACATAGAAAGAGCAAATCACCATTATTGATTGTTTATGTGCAAGAAGGTGTAACTTCCTGCACATAAACAATCGCCCCAACAGCACAGGCACCCTTGAACATGGTGCAAGGGTGTATGCGCTGATGCTGGCAGCTTTTTTAGCAACAGCGCTAGGGGAAATGCAGGGGTGACCATATTTCTGTAAATAAGGCTCATCACTGCATTTAAAAAATGTCGGAGCGCGGCATTGCCAAATTTGGCATAACACGGCGCTCTGGCATTTGTTTGTAAATATGCCCCATAGTGTATTATCACAATAACATGTTCCCATCCCCCATTTCCATGAACTCATACCTTCTGCCCTCGGATTTCAGCCAGACACCACATACACAACAATGTTCAATCCGAGCACCTCGTGATTCTGATGGTCCTGCTGTCATGAAAATGTTCTCTGTAAAGTGCTCTGCTTTCGCTGTCAAATAAATAAGTGCATATTGGATTGTAAGTATGTGATTCATGGATTCTGCAAAAAGTAAACTTGGTTCCAATTCTAAATTATATTTTCTTTATTAAGCTCTCTGCTTGCTACTGCCTTTCCCAAACCCATCTGTATGTTCGATTCTGCCAATGACTAAAATAGCATTAAAGCATATGTATATCATAAAAATATATGACAATATTTCAATGAGATGTAGCCTCATGGGAGGAAGACGTAACCACTAACATTGAAATGTTGAAAATGTTGCTATGATTAAAAGCAATTTTATCATAACCAAAGCTTTTCCCATAATATATAGAATTTACCCGTCCAACGTCAGATTCTTTCGATCATAATTGTATTTTAAATTATTAGAAAACTTCAAACTTGAACATGATCAGTTGGGATGTTAAACCAGTTGAAGTACTGACCAAGCTGAAGGTGTGTAGTTATGTACATTTATGGAGAGATCAATTTTAATTGCAGAACCTCATTTTTCATTTTGCAACAACAAGATACCTTTAAATGTAAGAAAAATATAATTTAAAAAAATTTAAAATCATATAACCATGCAGAAAAACCGAAAATAGGAAAAGTGTGAAATGGGAAACTGAGAAGTTGAATTGGGACAAAATTGTAGCATCCTGCAACAGCAAGCAGCAAAAATAGTAAACAAAAAACTGCATGCTGGTCTGTAATCAGGACAAGGTAGACGTGCATTTTTTATAAAGTTCCCAGCAGTTTCCGATTGGTGGCCATTTTTGTGGTTATCGAATGGAGACGGTTTCTCATGTTTTAATTCCCCCTAGTCCTTCAGTTCTCTTCAGTACATAAGTGTGTAAACTAATAAAGCAATTGAACTCCATGACGTGAACTCAAAAGGACATTTTCTTTGTAAACTACAATATTTAAGTTCTTTTTCTGTAGTGCATGGTTTGCTTCCTGATGTTTCTCATTTAAAATTTAAAATGTTCTCATCTTGTCTGAAGTATTCCTTATTATTCTATAGTTTTTCTTTTTTGTATATCCTTAATCTAAACCTGTAGTGTAAATTTGTTCAATAGAAAATGCACTTCTTTTTTTTTGCTTTTAAGATTTCAATAATACAATAATAGTAGCACAAAGAAATTGCACTTCCTATACTTCTCCTCGATCCTCTTTTGATCTTTTAATCGGGTAAAATTAAATTTGTATCTCAATAAACCTTCCATCTTACCGATGGCCATTGTGGGCTTTCAACCATTTTAACTGCTTGCTAAGTTTAAAAGTTCCTAAAGGTCCCCAAAGATGTGCCGGCAGTAGGTGCAACATCTCCAGATGCAGGGTAGTAGTGCATTATACACAATCAAAAAATTACAGAAATGGGTAAATGGAGCTCAAACCGTACTCTATTGGCAGGAGAATAATTTAAAAATTAATTACTGAATATTAAATCCAAAATTCATTACAAATTAAGGGAAGCCATGAGACTAGGGAAAGTGCTGGCAACACAGAGCAAAATAAGTTGCAAAGAGAAAAACTGGAAACTAAAAAGAAGATAGGAGTCATGGAAGAACGACACATGGTAAGTACATGATTGAAATAAATAAAACTCACGAGTGAGACAATGTTTTGAAAGATACCCAAAAGTGAATGCATAATAAACACCAGTGGTTACCAACGACGAATGAGTGGCAAATTGTGCCAGCAGTGAATAAAATTGTACCTTGTAGGCAAGTGGCCCATTTTTTGCCAACTACAGGCTCTGTCTACTTCCTTAGAACATAGGGGCATATTAGCAAGGGCCTTATCGCCGCTTTAGCGGCACTTTTTGCCGCTAAAGCGGCGATATTTCTATCGCCCTATTAGCAAGCTGTCGTTAGCGACAGCTTTATGGCGAAAGCGACCATTTTGGTGCCGCTTTGCATGTCAGCGATATATATCGCTAATGACATGCAAAGTAGGCGTTCCCAACTAAAAGCGACTGAAAACAGTCGCAAACACAACTTCCCCCTATTAGCAAAGCCCGCGAAGCGATAAAAAAAATTGCGCTAACCGCGATTATCGCGGGAATCTAACACCTGCTAAAAACCTGACTTAACCATTCTAGTCAATGGGAGGTGGATTGTAAGGTTAAGTCCTCACCTGCCTATTAGCAAGCTTTTCATTAGCGCGTTGAATTTATCGCTGGATTTCTCGCGCTATTGCTGGGTTTCGCCGCTATTGCTGGATTTTTTATCGCCGTGGAGATAAGCGTTGATAATAACGCATTATCTCCGTGATGAAATCCAGCGACAGCCGGCGATAAAAAAAACAGCGCTAAGCGCGCTTTGCGATAATTATCGCAATTCCTTGGTAATATCCCCCCTAATGCTTTTTCATCTCAACCAATTAGTTTCACTACCAATGCCTGAAAACCCTCACAAAGATAACCCCCAAAATAATGTAGAATAGCAGAGTACATGCTTAATTCACAAAGATTGTCTGTGCGCATCTGTAGAACATGCTAAACATGGAGACCAGGTGAAGGGAATAATCTTCAGTTTATGTTAAAAAAAAAGTGTAATATAATCACTGATACGCCGTAAAATAATAATATCACTAACATTATATGAATTAACCCAGAGCACGCTCATGGCCGCTTTTCTGCTCTTTTAAATGAGGCATGTTTTGGAACTACTACCAAATTACATAAAAGGTTTTATGAACTGCATTTATGAACATAAAGCAATATCGCAAAAAACGATATCGATAAGTGACTCTAAAGTCAGTGAATAGAAGATGGATACCTCACTTTGTTGCTGGGATCCACCCATTATAGTAGCAAGAATCATAAAAATGGGAGACAAATACAAATGTCAAAATGGCTGCCATATTTACACCTAGGATCTCTTCAACAACAAATGGATTAGCTAGCCAGTTAATTCAGTGAGACCTATAGAGAGCTGGATGAGATCAGAGCAATGGTAAGTGATAGGCATGTATGAGAGAAAACAGTGTTTTGCATAACTGCTGAAACTTCTAAAGATATCCCAATAGTGGAGCATTCTGGGTGGATGAGGGGCCCTATTCAATTAATCACAATTGTTTAATATATTTTGAAAAGGGGGTTCACCCCTTGCAAAACGTCCACAAATTGACATATACCTCAGATGAAATGTTCTCCAAAATGTAAACTGGACGAACTGTAGACTCCAGGCCTTAACAATTATCATATGTTAACGATTATCATGTAAGCAGCCTTTAGGTGGTGGGAAATCAGTTTATTGGGTAGGGAGATGTTGTGACCATGTATTATAATGGATAAAGTACCCCCTACCATACTTTATGAGGATATTGCAAGTCATCTAGGACTTCCATGACCTTATAAAGGAACTTGGCCTTTGGCCTTGTTCATCTATATGATCACAGACCTCCTTGTTGACTTTCCATATCCTTATCATGTATGGCATGGTGCAATTTACCCCATATAACCTATTACATTGGAATGATGAATTGGTAAATATATTTCATATTCATGCTTCACTATTTTGAATGCAAATAAAAATATCATATTATACTGTATAAAATGTAAATGTTGAGAAACAATAAAATTAAATTTAGTACAAAAGATCATAAAAAGTAACACAGAAGCAAAGGATGAAGCAGTACCCATGTTTACTATGTGTATAATAAGAAAGTGAGAAGGTACCTGTTAGACCTGTCAGCTTTAGGGTGGTCTTCTCCTGAACTTCTTTGCCTTGCTCCTCCATATTTTTCTGTTCCCTATTTTGTTGGCCTTAGAACTCTGGACACTTTACCACTGCTAGCCTGTGCTAAAGTGTGTGTGCTCACTCCTTAAAACATGATTACATTGGTGTGTCCCCAATTGGCACATTTAATTTACTTATAAGCCCCTAGTAAAGTGGTATTACATGTGCCCCGGGCCTGTAAATTAAATGATACTAGTGGGCCTACAGAACATATTGTGCCACCCACTCAAGTGGCCCTTTGAAACAATTCTCAGGCATGCCATTGCAGCCTGTGTTCAATTTTAAACTGCCATTTAAACATGACAAAATTTATCTTTTGACAGGCCAAAACCTTCCTCTTTAATACATATAAGTCACCCCTATGGTAAGCCTTAAGCAGACCATAAGGCAGGGTGCAGTGTATTTAAAAAGTTGGACATGTACTTTTGAGTTTTATATTTCCTGGTAGTGAAAAACTCTTAAATTCATTTTTCACAACTGCAAGGCCTACCTGTCCCGTAAGGTAACATTGGTTTACCTTATTAGATTATAACTTTTGTTTGGGAACAGGTAGAAATGTCATGTTTGGTCTCGAATTCCAATTCAACCCCTCTTTTATGGTATAGTGAGATTTTAAGTCACAATTCTGAAAATTCCCCTTTTAGAAAGCCTGTGTCCAGTGTCACATGTCTAGGTGTAGTTGACAGTTGCCAATTGTGTATTCCTCTCGAACAGAATCACGAAGGGGGACTGGGTGTTGGTAGGATGGGCCATACTGACCAGAGCAGAGGGACGCAGCTGTCACCAACCACACTTGCACTTAAAAGGAGCTGCCTCAGCACGCTTACAAAGGATTTCACACTAGTTTATTGTTACCCCAGACTCCTCTGAGCCAGTACCGGAGAAGGAAAGAAATTTCAGAACCAGATGTGTGGGGGAAGTCAAGACTTTTTCCCTACTTCAAAGCTGACACCAGTTATGAATATTGGACCTCCAGACCAACTGTTGAGTACACTCATGGACCTGTGGATACTATAAAAGATGAACTTCCCTGCTGCCAGAGGACTGCCCTACTGTTGGAGACCTGCGCTGCTTTTTGAGAAGGAAGACTTGAACTGCTCCCTTCACACCAGGCTCCTTCAAGTGACTCCATTGGTCAGCTGACTGACCTCCTGTTCAGAGTTACAGGGACATAACAAGCACCAGAGGCCTCCTTGCAACTGCCAGCTGAGCACACTGGACCTGCCTGCACCTGTAACTGAACCTGCTTGAGCCCTGATGGCCTCTGCAAGAGTGAGTCCCTGATCCCCAAGAGGCCCCTCTTGAGGTCCTGGCTCCTTGGTAGGCATCAGAGTGCACTCCTCTGACTACAAAAGACAAAACCCTGAAGTTTTGGGCTCTTCAAGGCCACAAACAGGCCTGTTCGTGCCAAGATCTTGCCGCCTGTGTCACCCACCAGCACGAACCTTTGGTGAATCTGACTCTTTGTGCTACAGCGACCGCCA
This sequence comes from Calotriton arnoldi, assembly GCA_963921515.1. NCBI lineage: Eukaryota > Metazoa > Chordata > Amphibia > Caudata > Salamandridae > Calotriton > Calotriton arnoldi. Next base: position 2,035,464 of record CAWUFW010001326.1, on the reverse strand, counting down.
GTGATGATCTGCAGCATGAGATATGCACTACACTCTACAGCATCAACAGCACATGGTGGCCTCCACTGCGAAGCTCCTGCAAAGACCGTCTTCGTGCTACAGAGGTAACCGTCTGCGATGCCTGGCCTGCTTATTGCGCTACAGCTTCCACCACTCGCAACACTCTCCTTGCTCCTCGTGGCTTCCTCCACTGCGAAGAGTCCCCACTTTGAGAAGGTAACTTTTTTAGCTGGAATAACCTGGTACCTGTCTCCGGCCCGAGCTCCATTGTGGTTGGCCTGAACGTAAGATTTTCCCTTGGTCTAGCACAACCAGATGACAGTGAGTGGCATTTTGGTCTTTTAGGGGCTATACTTACTTAAATCTTTGAAACTGCATATCTCCGGGTCTACTGATTGGATTTTAGTCATTTTGGTATCAAATAATTTATTAAATTGTACTCTATTTCTCTATATTGGTGAGGGATTTTTCTTGTGTTGTGCTTTCACTTTGTTACTGTTTCTGTGCTGCATAAATAGTTTACGCATTGCCTCTAATTTAAGCCTGACTGCTTTTGTGGCAAGCAACCAGAGGGTTAAGCACAGATTAATTTAGCAACTTTTGTGGTTCACCTTGATAAGGATTGTGGCTGTTGCTTGAGAAGGGTTAACACCCCCCTCAACCAACAACACAGTTTCTCATCATTTGAAGAAGGAAAGCAGAAAACCTTTTTTCTCTCGTATTTATGTGTTGTCTTATATAAGATGAACTCAACCCAAACAGGGATTCAGAACACTGTACCATAGAGTAGGAAATAACAATGCTACTATCAATTCAAAATAGTGTCGCAAAATTAAACTTAGATAATAAACAAGATTCAGCTATACCAAGTGGAGAACTGCACAGCATACATAGACATAGGTTGAGACAAGTGGCACAAAGGCATAAGTCTCATTAGCATTCAAACAAGTTGAACATTCATATTTAGTCGTAAGAAGAGCAATAGGTTTACAAGGCACTCTACCATAAGACAAATATTTCATGTGGGGTTAAAGGACTGTGGCACTCAAACGGTAGGAAGCTGGAACAAATGATGAAAAACAGTAGGGAGGCCCCTGGAGAGGCTTCAACTCTCAATTAGATATTTACAAACAGACTTGCATCAGCTGAGGTGAGTAGGGAGAAAACTCACTCACTAAACAGCATGGCTGTGTATTGAAAGTGATTGAACAGACAGATGCAGTGCAGTTTCCCAATGTGCAGAATCTTTCAGAGAAATGTAAGATCTGGAAAAGAGCGTGCATTCTTGCTATGAAGGTAAACAACTGCATGCCTTCCTTGTTCAGATACACTGCAGCTTCATACCTTCATCCCCACCTTAGAAAAGAAACCAGAGCAGCAGTAAATCAAAAGCATCAACACATTGATTCACCTTTGTAGCGCCTCTGATATGGAATGGATGGTTTCCTGTAGCTCGTTCTCTAGTCAGTGCTCGACTCCAGATATCTATTTTGGGCTGAGGATGAAAGAGGAGGGATAATAATCTAATAATGATAGAAGTCCCTGTCCCTGTGGTCCCTGTCCATGAGGTTTGACTGAATTGCAGATAAATGGAATATGGGAGCAGCCTCCTTCCTGGTAATCTTTTTTTCTGGATCTGTAGCGATGGAAGTGACTAGAATGAAGTCACAAAAAGGAGGGAATATAAAATACATTGTTTTTTGTAAAATAATAATACAGAGCAGCGCTGGGATACAATGGTGTGTGTCTGTATCTTTCTTTGGTCTAAACATTGGTTCTGCATGGACGTCAATTAGGGCTAGCCAGGGCTAGCAGCTGCTACCCATGGCTTTCCCATGGCTACCCATGGCACTGACCTTACTACTTCTGGTGTCAAGGAGTGATAAAGGCATCAGCAAGAGCAGAGAGTAACCTAAGATCCGCGGACTCAGGACTCCAGGAGAGCGGGTGGAGAGTTAAAGGTAGACAAGCGGTCCTCCTGTGATGTCATTGCGATAAAGGTGCACAACGTCATTTCCAGATCCCAGGTAGCGTCATCTCGTGACATCTGGGCAATTCTGGAGAAATTCACTTTGGCATTAAGAGAGAGCTCTGCATGAAAACATCTTAAGCATCATTCACAGTTTGATCTAAGTGGATCTGTTGATCCTTCACAGCAGGAGTTCAATGGGGATCTTCAAGGAGAACAGATGGAGCAGTCCAGGAATGATGCTCTAGCGCCTCCCTGTACATGTGAACATAAGCGCTATGGGTAGTGCCTGTGAGGGGCCACCATTCATTTAAATGGGAGGCTAGGAGGGTGGAAATGAAGGCTGGAAGGTATCCTGCACACTTAGGTTCAGAAGCATGTTTACTTTAATGATGTAAGAAGGAAGCATGACATCACACGTGAAATGCCCCTAAATCAAAAGGGATCTGGAGAATTTTGTACACGCGACCGACATGGCATTGTTTGGCCGATCTGACAGTATCCTCTGAAAAGCCCCAGTCCGCTCCTGCCAAGGCTGCCCAGGGGGGCCACGTAGGGGACCCTCCAAAAGGGCGGCCGCCTTAGTGCCACAGGAAGGCACAGAAGTCCGCTCACTAGGCTCCCTGGGCTAGGGACCAGGGGGTCTGCTGGCCGCGTCACTTCCGGCCGTGGGAGGGGGACAGGGGTACTAAAGCCTTCCCCCGCCCACTGTACGGTCTCTTGACCGCTACCCGTCTCGCTGTTTGGTTCTGCGTCATGCATGTTTATCTCCTGTCTCGTGGGTGATGGCCGGCCTCTTATGGATTGCGGTGAGTCGGGCTCCTCCTTGTCGTAGTGCCCCCGACCCCCCTCCTGTATGGCGACGGGGAGTGTCGTGGCAACGTGGGGTGTTCTGGTTTTCACGGGGTCCGGGCACGCCGCATGCGGGGTTTTTGGCCGTGTTGTTTCGCTAGGTTTTGAGGCGGATCTTGGATCCTCGTCTCCAGGGGTGAGAGGCGTTGGATAGACAGAGGCAGGCGTGTTGCCTGGGGTCTAGCTCGGAGCAAGTTGGGTTTGTTTTAGCGAGACGGGATCACGGTTCCAGCAGTAATGGGTGCTGGTGGCGAGCGGCTCTCTATTGGGAATTGTACACGCGGCGCAGGGGTTAAGGGCCCTATCCGCAGCAGTCTGGACAGCGAGATTTGAGCGGTGAGGTGACGTGCAGAGGGTGCCTAAGTTGGTGCGAAGTGGCCAGGAGGGGCCTTTGGCATGGCAGCTGTGCTTGCGGGGTTGGGGGACTGGAGTCCGATGGTGCGGGTCCCTGGTGCGCCACGTGTGTTGGCGGGACACGAGGTGTGCACGTCGCCTCCGGGCCGGAGCTGAGTGGCGTTCATCCTTGGGGGGCTCGGGCGAGTGGGTTCGCGGGGCTGCGCCATTCAGTCCGAGACCAACTCTGCTTTTAGATGTGCAGGGTCCTGGCGCCCGGACGGCATGCGATGCCTGCCGGACCAAACGGGCGGTGTTTTGTGTTCCACAAGAGTATTTGGATGAGTTGGTTGACCTGTCCCGCAGCGGTATTATTCTGTATACGCCGCCTTATTTTGCCGACACGTTCTGATGATTGGCACGTTCGGTGTCCACTGGGTGCAGGGTGCTCCCTAGTGTGTTAAGTAGCAGAGTGCCTTTCTTTTGTGTGCAGGCAGAAATCGGAGAAGTTGAAGTCTTTGCTAAGCGTTGACGGTCTTCCTTGTGTACCTGAGTATTAGGCATACCATTCTTCTGACATACAGAGAGCATGAAGTGGATGGGCAGCGTTTCGAGCTGGCGTTCGACGCCTCGGCAGTGTTGGCAAGCGCAGTATTATGGAATTCTTAGGCGAGCTGTACTGCCACCAATGGAACATGCTTTACATCCTGGCATGGCTCGGGGAGGGGGCGGTCGCGGAGCGAAATCGATTTGGCGGGCGTGATAGTGCTCCGAAGAACAGGCGGCAGTAACAAGTGAGGCGTGCCGGTATTCCAGTGAAACAACTCTTTCCGATCTCAACGTAATGTGTGAGATTTTATAATTTATTGGTTGTTACTTTAATTTTGAAAGGTACTATCATATCCAGGGATGTAGTGATCCATTGATTACAGACGCTGACGCAGCATGTGTCTTTACTTTGGCAGCGAATTAAGTTGGGACAGAGATGATTAAAAGCATCTTATGTGATCGAGCGGAAAGACGGACCGTTTGGTGTGTTTTAAGTTGCGAGGGGGTGTAAGTTTGAGGGTGAATGTGACCCCTAGATAGTCAGACCAGATCAACGGGAGTGACGGGAGGATTTGAAGGGTCATTTCCCCCCCCCCCCCCCCCAAAAAAAAAAAAAAAAAAAAAAATTCAATACGCTGCCTGCATATTCAAAGTGTTTGCACTGGAAGTGCAACGCGGCCCCTCTTATTTTCACGTGCTCGCGAGGCTGCAGAGGGCGCGGGTCTATGCACTTATGGCCCAACTTTAATGAATCCGGCGCCTCTCTGAGCAAAAGCATCCACGGCGGGGGATGGTGCTCTCTCCCGAGACATTCCTCCCCTGGCCCCACCTCACCCTTGATGGAGGGGATGACCGCAGATACCTGCTCGCCCTTTTGCTCCCAGGCTGCAACTCTTTGTTTAAGGATACCTGAGCACAGTATTTAGTACGTTGTCTTTGCCTGGCTTGGTTTTCAGCCCCATGCGGGGTGGCTTGCGATCGAGCGGTCTTGTGGCTCGCTGGCCCGGTGCAGTGGCTCATGGGCAGAGCATGATTTTCAGTCGTGTGGTGTCCGCGCGGGAAATTTCTCTTAGAGTGCTCCTCCTTAGCGCTGTGCAGTACCCGTGGCCTCCCAGAAAACAGCGGCGTTGTCAGTTGGTTTGGCGCACGGAGATATGATTTGCAACACAGAGTATTCGAATCCCCGAGTCAAACCTGCGTGAATCAGTGCGGCAACCGGGGTAAAACGCAGCCCTGTCTGTCAAGAAGCGCTTTAGTTTGCAGGCTTCTGAGGTTGGCACATACTGGGAACTTATGGGCCTCTGTAGCAAGGGCGCCTGGTGGTGTTGTGTACTGGCGCCCACTTCTGAGCCTGAGTCGGACAACCAACACGGTGAGGGGTCTGTTTTTGTTGTACGACTCAGCCACTATGAGGGACACTTCACCATTGCAGTATGGCCACGCAGGATTCGTTGTCAGTCCAGGCGTCTTCTGTGGTTCCCCACATGGTTCCGCACATGGCTTGGGAGTCTTTTCCGGCTTGGGTGCGGTGACTCCGGAGGTGAAGTTTATTGGCTTGTTGTTGCTGCCAGTGTGGGGCAGAGGGAGTGGTCTCGTCGTGGTTGCCCCCTTTGGCCATGGGGCGCCTAGTTCCAATGGGCATCACGACTGAGCTCATCGTGGATAGGGTGGCAGTGCATCCTCTGGTGCTTATAAGCATTGTGTGGGATACAACACACCTAATCTTTCCCACTTTGTCCTCGGCTCCAAGGATGGCAGATTGCCGCCTATCTAGTTCGGTTTGTCATTATCAGTACACTGCAAATTTGCATTATGGTGTTGGTAGTGGGCATCGTGCAATGACCCTCAGTGTATTGGGCTGTAGGGATTTTGGGGGCACAGCCCCGAAGGTGTGGTGGGCTGTTCTCGAGCAGCTCTGGGGTTGGTGGCAGGCGGGGAATCTTTCACGTGGCTTTACCGCACGGGGGTTGTTTAGTCCACCATCGGTTAACTTTGGCGTGCAGTGCCTGCTGCCCAAGCCATTCTTACAGCTTTGGGGGCCTGGTTTAGAGAAGGGTCGCACTCGCGCATGTCTAAACCTGCCCAAGCCTCGCTGGCGCCTTCCGAGGCATCAGAGCCAAGGGCGACCACCTGCATCGCAGGCAGTGGTATTTGCCTCTCCATCCTAGGGGCAGTGATGATAGGCACAAACCGGGCTAGCACCCCTCGGCGCTGTGAGGGGGAGCAACTTGAGCAGCACGTCTGCTGGTGTAGTCTTGCACAGGGTGCTTCAAGGATATTTGAGCATGGGATGCCTTTCTAATTGTGCGCGAGTCCCAAATAGCGTTCCCATCCGGGTGGTGTCCTCATCGGATGGGGTCTTGGTGCCGGTGCCACGGCGAGCAGAGGGAGCGTTGGGTCAGAGACATTTAGTCACGGGCTAAGTGGACCGGGTCCCAGCCTCCGAAGGGGCCCCTTGATAGCTTTTACTTCTCTAGCGGATTGTGTTAATTACCTTTGCCTCGAGTGCAATTTTAACGCGGGCAATGTGTGAGAAGATATTAATTATGTGCAGAAATGTTTGTGTTGGTTCCACGCAACATCCATATAGAGTTCTCTTAGACCTAAACAGGACCTCAAAAAAAAAAAAAAAAAAAAAGGAGAATTGGTGGGTGTCACAGTTATTATTTTCAGTAATGTTAGGGAGCTGCTGCTGTGATCATATGTGGACAACACAAATCACTGTCCCTCTATTTTGATGCTTACCGGCATCCTAGTCTCTTGCATATTACCCAACTCCTCACCGCAGAGACAGACATGGGTCGGTTCTGGGTTCTTTGCATGGCCATTTCTGTTTTCTTTCCTAAAGACACCTATCTGCACAGACTTTTGGGCCTGCATTAGCCACACATATACCTCCGCCATTCTGGCCCACACTAAGACCAGTCTGCTCTGACTCCACTTTTGGTCCGGATGATGCGATAAAGCCTTTTACTTGTTTAATCTCATTGGACACTTGGTGGCACGTTTATGGCCAGGTAGCGTTTTTGTCTTAGCATGAGGGCCGGCGATTGGTTTGGCCGGTTTCTACTTGAAGGGCCCGGATGTGGACAGTGCGGTTCTTTATGGAGTATACGAAGGATATTTTAATAACATTGTATGCAGTCTCTGCGGGGGTGTGCCTAGTTGGCTACTGTGGGTGTGCCTCCGGCACATAAAATTGTACACTGCCTCTGGAATAAGCCCTAAGGCTCTGTCTAGCTCTTGGGGGGACGAGCAGGCGTTAGCCTAGTGTGTACCCCCTTCTCATGACTAAGGGTGGGCTCAGCCACGCGTAGGTGCACACCGTTCCCAACCGTTAACGCCATTTATAACATTGGTAGAGAAGGGATAGGGGTTGAGTGCAGTCCTTTTGCAACCGCCCCACAGGACGAATGTTTTAGGCCACATGGTTTGTGAAGGGCTCTTGCGTGGGAACCTGGTTGAAGAGCTAACGTCGGGCAAGCATGTCTTGTGCTTTAATCACACTGGTATGCCCCAGTCACGAGCGGATTTTATCAGGGTGAAGCTTGCGGGGGTCAGGGAGCGCCGATGCATCAGAAGCACTGAGCAGCTTTCAGCCAGGTGTGGTATGGTTGAGATCTGATGCAAGGGGCATCTGTTAGACTGGAGCTGTACTCAGATGTACAGCCTTTGGTGCTGGGAGGTCTGTTGGCTCCGCCTTTTCAAGGGAAGCCATTATCTAGCGGGGCGCTCTGAGCGGAGTATTGGCAGGCTTAATTAACTTGATCTGCTGCCAGATCAAATGTGCACCTTTGACTAATTTACAATGCAGATCACAGGAACTATTTCAGGCTCCTGTAGTAGGTGCGCATTAAGGGGAGTAACCTGACAAGGGACATGTGCCACGTGTGGGGTAGATTGTGTCACTCGGTTTTGGCATGAGCACAGCTGTCCTGTAGCCGGTGGTCAGCGAAGTTGGGGCCTGTGCTCCTAGCAGTCCGGTTCGGGTAAGGCGGGGTGACCATAAGGGCAATGTCAGAGTGTTTGTGGCAGGTTACCTGGTTTGGGGATTTGAGGTCTGTTGGTCAAAGGATTGGCCAGTGCATCTCCCCGCGTTCAGGTCAGGGAGCATTAGCTGTGTATGGTGTCAGTGGTTGTTCTGGGCAGGGAGACTCAGGCCAGTCCCCACCGTGTGGTCTACCAGGACATCCCGCGCAAACTCCTTCAGCGGGGGTCAGCGCGGCAGGCAGGCGCTAAGAGATGGGTCTTTGGATACATCTATACCTGGTTTAGTATCCTGGCTACGGAGTGGCTGCGTGACACTCCAGTGTTGGAGGTGGTCAGCCTGTGGGCAGGCCTTCTAGATGGGGTTTCTAGCTCGGGCATGTCCTAGTAATGGTACAAGTACCAGAAGTCGGCCCTGGGATACAATTGCACAGGCCTGGGGAGCGGCAGAACTGTAAGGGGCTTGCGTTCGACCGCTTGGTCAGAAGGTCAGATCCTGGTAGGTTCACCTAGCAATTCATCCTCCTGAGGTCGTTAAAACGAGTGCCTTTGGAGTTGAGTAACTATAAACAGTTTTGCAGGACAAAGATACCATGGGCTGAACGTACTCCTAATTACAGTCAGACACGGAAATTGTATAGGTTTTGTGTAGGTACCAGGCTCACACAACAGTGTGGAAAGCGAGAGACTTGGCGGGGAATGTCGCCCGCCCTATAGCCTTGGCAGCCAGGCACGTGGTAGAAGTTGTCATCCAACAAGTGTGCTACGGTTAAAAAAAAAAAAAAAAAAAAAAAAAATGTTGGTGAAACCCTGGGTAGGGCACACATGGGCTACAAAGTATTAATGAACATCTGCCTTCCCAGTATTCAAGTAAGGGGCAGGTAATTACACATATAGTCCCCGCCTGTCCCACTGTCTTGTCGGCTCCCTGGTATACTAGCAGAAGTTTGGGAGGGCAAGACGTCACCTGGGGTGGTGACTGGCATATTCTGAGGGACAGGCTCCATAAGCGCCATACACGGATAACTGGAGGAGAGGAAGCAAGGCGGGTTTGTTACTCTAACTTCTACCTGTATGGGCACCTATTGCCCTGAGTTGCTTGTCAAAGGTATTGCACTCCAGCCAGGCAATGTTGACACCCATCCACACCAAACCGTTTGATTTAGGTCATCCTGGGGCGCATATAGACAGCCCAGTACTAGGCCCCTGGGGTTGTCAGCACCAAGAATTACTACCTTCAACTGAACAGGAGGCATGATCGCGTGTTACACTGTCAGAAGTGTGGGGGTGTAGACTCCACCTGGGGGGGTGGTTGGCTGATATTGAGGGAGCTGATGTTGGGGTGATAGTGGCGATCCAAGCAGGACACCTCGGGGGGGCATTGAATATCTAGGACGTTAACATTAAGCAGGTAGGGCGCTGGGACTCGCAATGCTACAAACGATATATAAGGCCTTGTGTGGGACGATATGGCGACAGGACTCGTAAGTCCTATGTTGCAACCGAAAGCAAGGTGTTTATAGGTGGACGGTTTTGGCCCGGTTTGCCAACTGATGTTGCAGTGATGTGGTTTTGTTGGGCAATTGCAGACTATTAGAATATAAACGTTACTATATATATGGTTTTCAAACACAACATCTCCGTATTTACCAGGAACCAAGGTCTGGGTAATTGGCCATCCATGCATCGTTAGAGTGGCACGGTGGGCTGAGATAAGAAAGTGGCGTCATGGCTCCTCCGCCACAGAGTTAACGTGGCTGGGTTACCCGGGTATGCGCTGGAACAAGCTGATGAGGAAGCTGCAGCAGAGACTTGGGGGAGGGATCGGTCTACCTCATATCCTGGTCATACATTTGGGAAGGAATGACCTGACGACCCTGGGGAGGAGAGTAATGCTCCAAGACATGAGGGACATCATGTGTCAGTTGAGCATTCAGCTTGGGGCATGGAACTGTGGTGGTCTTAAACTTTACCTCGCCCAGTTTGGCAAGGAGCCCGATCTGGAGACGCCATTGAGATATCACGTAGGAGAGTGAACAGCGCCATGCGTAAAGGCACGGAACAAAGGGGATTTGGCTTTAACTGGCATGGTTTACTTCAGGCCAAGTCTACTGGATGCTGGGAAGTGGATGAGGTTCACTTCTCAAGGGGAGGCATGGACTTAAGTGGCTGGCCTTGGGGAGGCCTTGGAAAGAACAGGATGTAGGTAGGATATCTGCCTTGGTGGGGGCCCTGGGGGTGACGGTGGCCACCCCCAGAGCTGTGGAGGAGTTACAGGGCGATCCAGAGTCTGCAAGGTACAGAAGGGTACTATATTGCAGCAGCACAACAAGGGTGCTAAGCCAAGGATACCCAGGGATGTTTAGCGGGTCCCCTGGAAGAACTACGGCGCCCCGTTAGCCCTACGGGCGGTTGTGGGTCTGAGCAACCGGGGGCTGCCTGGAACGCTCCGCCCACCGATCGGGGGGCGTGAGTAAGGGAGTGGACTGGCGGTCCACTGATGGGAGAGGTGGCCTCTCCCAATAATTGGTAACCACCGGTTGGCGACGGCCACGGTGCAAGTTGGCTCATCAGACGGGCAGGCGGCATAGGGGCTGGCCTGCCCTGGGATCGCCCGTAAGATAACCCACCATGTTGGCATATTGGTTATGCAAATAAACCTGCAGCAAATTTCTCCACTAAAAAGGTGTTGTGTGGTTTATTTATGCAAGTTGCTGTATGAGAACTGAGTGTTGCCGATATTGGCACTATGCCAAGGCTGCCCAGGGGGGCCACGTAGGGGACCCTCCAAAAGGGCGGCCGCCTTAGTGCCACAGGAAGGCACAGAAGTCCGCTCACTAGGCTCCCTGGGCTAGGGACCAGGGGGTCTGCTGGCCGCGTCACTTCCGGCCGTGGGAGGGGGACAGGGGTACTAAAGCCTTCCCCCGCCCACTGTACGGTCTCTTGACCGCTACCCGTCTCGCTGTTTCCCACCCTACCGCTTACCCTGCGGACGGCCAAAGGGTAGTACGGGGAGGGGAAGAATCTAACTTATTGTTTTGTGTTGCAGGAGGAGTTACAGGGCGATCCAGAGTCTGCAAGGTACAGAAGGGTACTATATTGCAGCAGCACAACAAGGGTGCTAAGCCAAGGATACCCAGGGATGTTTAGCGGGTCCCCTGGAAGAACTACGGCGCCCCGTTAGCCCTACGGGCGGTTGTGGGTCTGAGCAACCGGGGGCTGCCTGGAACGCTCCGCCCACCGATCGGGGGCGTGAGTAAGGAGTGGACTGGCGGTCCACTGATGGGAGAGGTGGCCTCTCCCAATAATTGGTAACCACCGGTTGGCGACGGCCACGGTGCAAGTTGGCTCATCAGACGGGCAGGCGGCATAGGGGCTGGCCTGCCCTGGGATCGCCCGTAAGATAACCCACCATGTTGGCATATTGGTTATGCAAATAAACCTGCAGCAAATTTCTCCACTAAAAAGGTGTTGTGTGGTTTATTTATGCAAGTTGCTGTATGAGAACTGAGTGTTGCCGATATTGGCACTATGTTTCACAGCATTAAATCTTAACGCGTTATGCAGTCTTACATTTATGAAGGCAGCTTGTTTCATTCAGCATCGCTGGTACAAACCTATAGGTTTGCATCCGAGCATGACCATACCCTGCAGTACACCTTCACACAGCATCCTTCCAAGGTTCGACCTTCTCTGCATCCTCCAAGTTAGACCCGAGGCATTTCACGATGCACAAAGACCCTTCACGTTGGAGGGGGTGGGGTGGGGGGGGAGGCTTGGCTTGTGGGGGTTGATAGAGCCACTTATTTACCTTCAGATCCACCGGAGATGCAGCTTTCAGAGCCAGGCAAGTAAGTTATTTATGGCGGGGGGCGCTGGTCTCTTCCGCGTCAGCACAGTCATGCTTCAATAATTAAGAGCCAGGCCATGGTGCGTACTTTGCTCCCTGGGTAATGTCACATTTCCAGTGTTTGGAGGCACGAGGCGAAGCCTTTTAATGCGGCAGACAAATGTACAGCATTTTTATCAGATTCCTAGTCCACTTGGCTGGGTTTTTTTCATGAGGAGTGGAAGGGAAAAGGTTGCTTATATACATTAAAAACATTGTTGCGACTGGAGAGATAGGTTGTGATTACAATGCAAGAGAACGGCTGGGCATCCGACGTCTTTAGTTCTGGCAACTTTTCACATCTCCCCAGGCTTTCAAGAGCCCCACTGGTTTCCGTGGAACGCTGTGACGAAGTGTTAGGTGTAAAGGTCCGCGATATCTACACAAACTCAAAGCCCCTAAACCAAGCAGCATCCATGCAGGAACCTTAGAACAGGCAATGCCAGCCTGTTGACAAAACACAAACTCAGGAGGCGGTATCATGGAGTCAAAACTATCAGGGTCCTGATGCAGAGCTCTTTGGTGCATTTACGCCGCCACCGAATGACCTTCTCAACGTGGTGGCCTTTAGAAGGTCGCTGAACCCAGTATTGTTCAAGAGGGCATCCTCTTCCCAGTCAGGCAGAACCACTCAGATATGCCCCCGCTCAAATGGCGTCCAGTATATTTCCCTCTCTAAAGCGGGTCCAGAATAATGTACACTCCTCTATAAAGAGGGTCTGGGACCCTTCACCCGGTAGGACCTCAAAAAACCTCCATCTCCGAGGGTCTAGACAGTAAGATCAGAGCTAATGGGTTCAAGCCACCTTTCATCACTTGATCCTCCACCCTGTCCATATTTACTATATTTATACAGGGCTAGGAAGCATCCCCATGATGGAGCTTTCCACCATATTTAAAAAAGGTAATTATTAGATGAACGTTTGTGGCAGAGGTTCTGACTGATTCTGTTTACTATTGCATTTTGAGCTCCAGGGAATTTTAAGGGTGCACCTGGTGCATATGAAATAACCTTGATAGAAAGTAGTACATACTGAATCTACCAAACTCTAGTAACAAAAAGTGCCTCTTTCTGTACCCGCCAGGGGGCTTCGCCCCTTCTGTGGAGCAAGAGCTGCAAAACAGAGCCCAGGACCTCAGCTTACTCAAATGTTGGCCATTCTGCTCAAATTGGCAGAAGATTGAGTTAAGTTTTTTTATTGAAGGGCTGTCCTGCTGAAAGGAGAGCTGAACTGTGAATACTAGCTGATTTACTGCAGTCAACACAAATGTGATCTCATCTGCACCTTATTTATGGTTAATGCTTCCAAGTTCATGGGGGGTCATTGTTTGTTTATTGGTGATTATGTAAAATATTACAACTGGGCAAGAGCAAATGCAAGCATGAGAAAATCTCAAACTCTGGTGCAGCTCTGAAGTTCCACTGAAGATATCTCACACAACTCTGTAAAAGGTAGTTGGTTTTCCATTGCTCTCAGAAACAACTGTGCTACTGGCAGTGTTCTTGCCACACGGTTGAGGTCCTAGTCCAACTAACTTCCATAACAGGACCATTGTAGAGACCTTGAGAGCATTTCCTTCTCCTCTTGCGGGGAAATGAATAGAGAGAGCTCATTAGGTAATCAATTAATATATTAATTGAGCACTAGGCCACTACCCTGTTACTGAGTCTGTGTAATGTTTACATGGCACAATTGCCTCAGCGATTCCAACGCCGGTCACCTTTTCAATAAATATATGTTGACGACTTCCATTGAATTCATTGAATACAGGCTGGTCAGGTTGAGATCGCTGGCTGCTTCTGTAAATTTAGATGTGGGGTCATTACGCGGATGGGCTAGAATCAGCTGAAATTAAATTCAGCTTAAAGAGAAGAGGTGCTACTAGGCAGACTAGAGGGTCCATGGATCCTTGCCCTTCTGGCCAGGGAGGCTGGCAGTCTGTCCCACCTCAGTTCAGATTGTATAGAATCTAGGATTTAAATTGAATGGTCAACTCTCTCGTGCCGCAAACCATAGTGCTGTATTCCTCCTGTTTTTATCAGCTTCCAGCTACTTAGAAAAACCTCTTGAGGCTACTAAGATTGTTAGGAGGTTAGATTGGTAGCTTACTCTGTTGTTCTTGTGATGTCTCTACTCTAGAACCATGTTGCATCTACGGGTTTTCTCAACATAGGTACTCTTCTCAGAGTTGTCAGGCACCTCCCTTCCTTCCAGATAACCGTATTCATATTGTCACCTTTAAGGATCATGTCACTGAATATCTATCAGTTTAGGGTGTTTGTAGAGTAAGGACTTTACCACAAAGCTGCCAGAGTGTTTTATGTTTTGCTGGGAGCATTTTTATAGTGCATGTCCATGCCATTTGTATGGTCTCGCATCACTAGGGCAGTCCAGAAAGCATCTCAACAAATGTTTCTGAGTTTTTCCACTGATTGGAGTCACGTTGGGCAGCTATTGTGCCAGGCCTTTATAGCACTGGGTCCATTCTATTAAGTATTCAGTGATGGCTCATACTGGTTTGATGAAAATACCACTGGAATGGTGCTGCTGTTGCTCAGCATGCATGTGCATGCAGCGGGGAAGAGTTAAGTTTGGGCTCAACACTGCACAGGAAGCAAGATGCTGTACTGTGTTGTATCAAAGAGTGAGTTGAGAAGCAGTGCATATCTTCTAAGATATTGTGATATTTTTGCCCTCTCCAGCACTGGTGCACTTTAGGCTGTCATGTGCAAAAGCACACAACCTTGCGCTAGTTCGAGGGTGTGAGTGTGTTCTGTTAAGCATAATTTTTGTACTGGAAGGTTATCTTTCCAGAACTATAACTATGCTTTACTGTTTTCCCACTTTGCATTTGTACTGTATAATGCAGCACACATGCAAATTTGGAAAGATGTGGGGACTTTTAACAGTTGCTCCACTGTTATGCCTGCCTTGAGGATGTGTGTATATTTGGCACACCAATGTCTACCAATGTTAAGAGGTATTTGCGTCAAAACCCAGGGATGCCCTTTTGGCACCCTTGGTACACACATTTGATGCAGGTAGTATATGTGCTACTCTGTATTACTTTAGGCATCTGTCTAATGCAAATCTTGATTCCCACCACAACACTTGGTGCCAGGTTTGGGTTACTTTTGTGATGCAAACTGAGCAAAATGTTAGTAAATCTGGGCCAATGTTTGTAAAATGTTGTGCTGTTTGAGTGAGTATTAAGACCACTTCCCAGCTGGTTTGTGGGGCTTTATTGTTCACAGAAGAGATGGCCACAAATTCCTGGAATGCCACAGCTGCACAATATTTTTTTTTTTAAACTGCACCATCTTAAATTTGATAGGATTTGAAAAAACAAAGTTTAAGTAGAGCTAAAATGGGCTTTCTGCAGCAACAGCAATATTCCTGATACTGCATGTGGCCAAAAGCACATCACTTAGCAGCCGGCTTACCTTTCTTAGGTCGAGCATTCGAGACCTCTTGTATAAACTTTAGTATATACTTCTCTTGTGGGCTTAAAGCCATTCCCCTGATTTTCATTTGTTTGTTTCAGTGTCCTTCAAAACTCCTGGCTTGCTAGTTGTCAATCTTTCTTCTTTGTCCCTCCTTTCAGTCTTTCATTTACTCCCACAGAGCAGGGACCAAGTACTCTATTATTATGCTTTGGTTGTTATCTGTTGTTTGTGGGACTATTTTTTTATTTATTTCCTGCTTGTGTGAATGTTTGCCTGTGTTCAGCCTCAGCCTGTAGCTGCTTACATCTTAATGTGGCATTTGCCCCTACCACTTCCTCTGTCCCCACCTACCCCTGCATCGCTCCAACTCAGCATTTCCCTTAATCAGGCAGTGCCTGCTTCATGGCCGAATCGCTTCATGGCCCAAGCGCTTCATGTTTAAGCATGGCGGCCATGTGCCTTTCTTTTATCAGCACGATACCACTTCACAGCCTCCTCGCTTCATTATTCATGCAGCGCGGCGGCTGTGTTGATAAAAGAAAGACACACGGCCACTTCATTCATGAGGCTACCACTAATTTATTTTTGCATTCCTAAGATAAACTTGCCTTTCTCCGAACAAGTCATTTTGAAAAAACAAAAATTATAGTCGACAGCGTTGTGGACGGCTGCCTCTCGATGGTAGAGTGTGTGTGTGTAGTGAGTATGTGCAGCCGTCATTTCATGCTTCATGATGCGTTACATAGAGCATGCTAGGGAGGGCGCTAGTGTGGCGCAGTCCGTGTTACTGAGTGAGAGAGAAGCAACAAGCACCAAGCTAGTGCGGAAGATTGGCTCAGGTTCCTTTAGTCACATTTACCTAGCCATCAACATCATGAATGCAGAGGTAAATGTGCAAAGCCAGACACGCTTTCTTATAGGGTAAGCCAGTACCTAGTGTTCGACTGACTCTTCCCAGTAGGCCCACCTCCTTAACGTCCTGTTTTAGGGATATCAGTGATTACCCCCGGAATCTCGCCTTTTGCTGATCTCACTGCTTATTTCTCTTACAGGAGGTCACCGTGAAGCTGAAATCCTAGAAAGTTCGACACCCGCAGTTGCTGTATGAAAACAAACTGTTGGGTCAGCATCCCTTATATCCAGTAAAAGCTCCCGCCCAGTGCCCACATCTTTATAGGGCCTTGGCGTCCATGTGTATTTCGCTCCGTGGGTTTCCCTGAACACTGACATGAAAAAATATTGATGCTTAACTTATAGTCCAAATCAACACAGTCCTTTGCGTTTTAATTAATGGACACAGCTACCATCTGGACTTCTTGAGGTATATCCAAATACCCAGAACATTTGGTGGGGGCGTTTTACGTTTTTAAGCCGCAATATCTACCTTCCTATGCGCATATGGTTTCGCGTTTGCGTACTCCGGGTCAACCCAGTGATTTCCACTAAATTAGCGAAGCAGGAAGTTATAAGGTCACTTTTCGCAACCTGCAAGAATACAGTTGTACCATCTCAGTGCGTGGTTGCATGTGGTCTCTAACTTTAAAGTCCCTGACCCACTGCTGTTCTCGTTTCAGACTGACAGTTCCCCAAGCTGGTAGTGCCCCTGTCTGTGGAATCCCCTGTCCTACAAGACAATTTAGTGGTGCGCCTCATTATATGGCTGTGTAGAATAAAATAGTCCTGCTATGTTTAGGTGTGGGCGAGAACTGTTCTCGGAACTCCCATTCCGTGGGCACATACACGTATTCTTGCAATTTAATATGCGAATCACCTCATTTACGAAGTTTCTGGGTGTAATAACCCAATTTAATCCACCTTTACCTGTCTTGCATGGTTGATTCCTATGGAAAGTCGGGTTTGTCATTGTGCAGTTTCATGTATGTTTTTTTATTTGTGTGAATACTGCTTCAAGGCAGAACAATTGATGTTGTTAAGAGTGGACAGCACAATAGTCTGTTCCCAAATAATTCACCCAATGCCAATGTCAGTTGATGTACTTTTTAATGATTGGTTAATAATTTCGCTTTTGCTGTGTCTACTGATTCTAGTACATGCTTTACACTTTTAGCCGGGGTCTGGGTTTCTCTTTTGTAAGCCTATCTCCATCTTTACTGTGAATGCCGGCGTGTTTGCTCGCTGATCCTGCTCACCGCCCTGGACGCGAGCAGCGGTTTTGGGGCCTTCCCACAGCTGCGCTCCCTTAATTACACAGAAGTGTTCTGTTAGGAGGTAGGCGCAGGCGATTTGGATAGCACTTTACTCCATTTCAAGGCCCCAAATCAAGGAGCGCGCTCCCCTAAATACAGAGCGTATCAGTAAGGTACTAACTTCATAAATGCTGCTTGGCTTAATATGATTCCTGAATCTGTAAAAAATCTAGGGGCATATTAGCAAGACCGGATGTGCAGGACATCTAACCTGGGCTTCTATTGGAATTCTATAACGCATATTAGCAAGCCCATTATCGCCGTTTTAGTGGCAGTTTCCTGCCGCTAAAACTGCGATAATTTTATCGCCGGTCTTGCTAATATGCCCCCTAGTCACGTTGCCAAGGCATCCGCGACGGCAACAGAACAAGCGCGTTCACTTTAAACTTACAAAGTCTCGGAACCTGGGTCTCTCTTTCGGGCGCCCCTCCCTGCCAGCCCTCGACATCCACACACCGCGCATGGGTTATGTCTAACCTTCTCAGGCTGCTCGCTTTTCCACATTAACATTAAGGCTAGTCATAAGAACAGTGATGGCAGCGCCACAGTCTCCGCATGTACACTCCTATTCAGTTTTCTGCTCTGTAATAAGGCTCTCGCGTCAAGTTTCTTATTTTAAACTACTTCCATGAAAGCATGCTTGTGGTCTGAATCGTGTTCTCTCCAACAGGTGTGCTTGTATTTTCAGACCTCATTTGCTGCATGCTTGCTTTTTCAATCCATTGTTTTGCCGCAGTACATATATTTTGAAATGGTTTTAATTGACGCCTTTTGCTGCGATGCTTTTGTGGACGGCTTCCGAAGTCACGCTCCACTTCAAGCTTCCTGCAGTGGAAATAAAGAAAAAAAATAAATGATAATAACTTGTTGTTATTATCATTTTATTTGTTCCTGCAGCGGAGTCTTTGCAGGTGGTGCTGCTCTGCTCTCAGAGCGTGGGGGGTGGGGGGGGAGTGGTGGGCACTCTGTAAGTGCGCAATGACTGATTGGTCGGCCTTTACACGTACTTTGCATCAGGGCTGGACTGGCCGTAGCGGGCACCGGGCGTTTCCCCGGTGGGCCGCTAGGGTGGGGGCCTGTTTTGGGCCCCTGGGGGCTGTTTTTGTAACAGGGGGCCGGCAATATCGGCCCCCTGTAACAAAATCGGCCGAAACCTGCCCAAGCAAACAGCTCGGCCGCACCCCCCTCGCCCCCAGTGGGGCCGGTTTCGGTTCCCAGTCCAGTCCTGCTTTGCATGTTCTCCACCCAGGCTGCATTACATCTTGGGTGGAGAACATGCCCAGGCTCCAATTCCATGGCTGAGTGCTGAACCAAGGCCCAGACCAATAACCACGCTGCATTGCAGCATTGTGATTAGCTTAGGGGAGCCTGAAAGCCTGGGTGCTTCCTGTTCCGGAGTGGATGGATGACGACGAGGAGAGACGCAGCGAGGAGGTGCGTTTTATTTTGTTATCTTTATCTCCTTCTCCCCACCGCACCCGACCCCACCCTTTGCCCCATCACCCCCGATCCGTACCAGCCACCACTGGCTTCTGGTTCCATAAAGATGATGTCCCTACTGCGGTACAAATCCCCGTTTTGTTCCAGCAATGATGCTCTCTATTCAATGTACTTAATGCTTGTTTACTTATGCATGTGCTTGGATAACTTGAGAATCCAGCAGGGTTTTACTCTTCATTTAGAGGTTTCTTCTTCGCATGCTTCTTGGACAAAATTGAGATTTTTGTATGGAAGCCATGGGATGTGGCTTTAGAGTTGATGATAAGACAACCTCCATAAAGGTTTGTGTCAGACGGTGGCCAAGTATTTACAGCAAGAGCAGTGCTTAGAGGCACTCACTGATGGCTCAGCATTGGAGTGCAAGCAGTATTATATTGGCGTTTATACTGCACTTTCGTACCTCTTCTAAGCACCTAAGTGCTTTTGGAATCGTAAAGTAAATAGCTACTCTGTCATGCATGATTGGAAGAATGTTGGTTGAGATGTGGCCTATAAGTGGCCACGGATGGGAGTATGGCTATTGGATGAGTGCGCAGTTCATGTTGCCACAGGCATGTCGCGGTGCTTTGTTGCATGAGGTGAGGCTCAAAAGAGTGTGGGAGATGGTGTCGCTGTCTATATAAACAGACCATTATTTATTTTCAGTTGAGGCCCATTGAAATGTTTATTTGTGGAACAGCCAGATCTTTATTTTATTTCTTTAATTCTCAGTGATTGCTTATTACCTATTTTTGCGTTGGTTGATCCAGAGCTTCCAATTCTGTGTAGCATCCCTGGATGTTTAGTGTGACACAGAACACCACACAATTCCACACCACCCAACATAATTACACTCCACATAATACCATTCAACGCAACATGATTCAACTCCACATAATTACACTCTACTCAATACCACATAAATACACACCCCATAAAACCACTCTATGCCACTTAGCAACAATTCACATAAATACACTCCACACCATGCTACATATTTACAATCAGCATAATTTCACTCAACTCCACACATTTCCATTTCACACCACATAATTAGACACTAAACCACATAATTCAACTCAACAACATAATTACACAACACACCATATACTTCCAATCCACACCATAGAATTCCACAGCATGTGACAAAATTCAACAGCACACCACATAATTAAACTCCACTACATACCACTTCACAACACAAAATACCATTTCACATAATTCCACTCCATGACACACAATCCCATTCCACATAATTCCAGTACACTCAATACCACATAATTATTATCCGCATCATTCCACTGCACACCATGCCACATAATTTCACTAAATAAATCCTCTCCACACAATTCCACACCAAATAGTTCCACAACTAACAAATCCAATCCAACCCACATACATCCACTCCACTCCATAACACTTGGGAGAAAGACATTGTCATTTACAACGCCAATAGCAAAAGCAAGAACTATTGGCTTTGGCTTTGCCAGTGCTTGTTCTTCCTGCACTGCACTCTGCCTCCTTTGCTCACTGCCTGTACTCCAGGGTGGGACTTCGGGGAGTGGATATAGCAAATCACACAGCCAAGTAGAGGCTATCTTGTTTCCTCTGTAGCCTCATGTTCGATCAGTGCCGGGCTGGACATCCAACTGCACCTGGATTGGTGACGTAAAACGATGCTAGTATCAAGCAAGGTTAGAAACCTTTGTGCTAGTTAAGAGATACTCCATTCCAAAATCTATGTCCCTGGTATCTGTTGTATGTGTGAATGTGCTGCATGGATGTCGTTTCACCAAAATGCCATGAATAGCAAAAGTGGCATCATATATCTCTTGACTCCTGGATCACAGCAAAGTAACTGACATCACTCAGCCTTTGACCTTGTAACTTTACAGAAAGTGAACTCATATGACATTTGACCAGCTCAGGCCCAGCCTGAAGTCTCATTGGCCAGTTGATTCCTGACTTATTTCTGTGGGACGCTTCAGATCTTCTTGGCACATTGCAGCCCGTGCAGACAGGCAGGTCCACGCAGGCTGCAAGGAAGTGCTAATGTGGGCAGAGTTGGAAAAGATTTCTGCAAAGCAGGATGCCCTGCACAGGCTGCAGCTTGGAGATTTGCAAATTTGCAAGAAGCTGCACCGTCATCACATTTCAGAGGAATGTCACACATCTTTGAATGTTCTCACCAGAGGGGCCAGTGCTTAATTTGTAGAAAAGAAAAGAAGTGCCAGGGCCCTTGTCAAGCAGCTACTGCAGCTTGCACCATCCATTGTTCCTACTAGCACTGGCAATGACAGTACCAGCACTACTAGCCATCACATTCATACAAGTGTGACAATTCAGAATTCAAATATATATTAAAATGACTAATGCATGCTGCCAAAGCTATTCTTATAGCTTTGGGTGGCAGGTATTAGTGATTTTAATGTATATTTAATTATTAAACAGCAGCTGTTGTGCTCCTCAAAAAATAAGAGAGACCGCGCCACCATGTGGCAGGCTGTCATATAAGCCGGTGTTGACAATAAAGTGCTGGTGCCGAGCACCGGAAACCACCGGCTCAAACTAAGCACTGAGAGGGCCAAAACTTCATCTGAGGCGGGCAACATATTCTGCCCTTCCTCTTTCCACAATGCCCCACCTAAATTCCCTCAATTGCTCACTCTATTCAGTTGCTTCATTATCAGTTTTCCTTTTTAGAGAAACGACTACAGGCCAATGTGTAAGTCGGTGGCTGTGGGCACGTGCACTGCTATATGTGTTGTTTTCGCAGCATTTCCTTCCCTGGCACTTTTAAAGTGCTATATGCACAACTATTTCAGTTGCTTGTAAGCAGAGGTGGGTGCCACATTTAAAACTCGCATGTCATTTCCAGTTGCACACACTTCTTTACTAAGTTTTCAACATTTAAAAAGTGATGTTAAGATGCAAGCATTTTGTGTGGTCTGTGGGTGCAGGAGCAAATTGTTTAGTTTTTCTGTTTATCGTGTATGATTTTGTGTGTTTCAAGGAAGAGGGGGACATTTAATGTAAAAAGTGGCGTTTAAATAGTACTGTCTCAACTCTTAAGTGGTAAGAGAGTGGGGTTAATCCTGCAGTGTCCTGAAATCATGGTTTATAAACTGCATAATTCTTTGCATTGAATGGTGTTTTTGTGAGGGTAATTACTGCCCCTGCCTCGCCACTTGCAGCACCTCTCCCTGTTTGCAGAGTCTGGCTGCAGTCCCACTGCATGTCAGAGGATACAGAATTTGGCAGCTTGTTTTCCCTCCCAGCCTCAACTTTTCTCAAAAGAATGGATAGAAAGTGCTTTCCCCTCCTTCATGTCAGGCCTCTCTGCTTTGAATGGAGAGGCCTGATGCTTTACAGGAGCAGTCAATACAAAATGTTTGCAAGGCTAGTAGAGAACCACTTTTTTAGGTCAAACCTACCAGACAGTGCAAACTGTCTGGCTGTGGAAGATCTACTGTGAACTACAATGGGCCTGCAGCCCGCCTATTGCTTACTATGGCCTTAGAGCTCGATGTAGCGGGCTCTACCGGCCATTAAATGCCCGTTCCAGTGTTTAACAAGGGAGTGGGCCTTTAATGGCCGGTAAACCTCTCTACGGAAGGCTCTATGGCTATTTGAACATTCCAACCCTAGAAGGCAGAATGTTCTAATTTGTAAAACAAGGGCCTCACTGAGCCCGAAGGGGTTGAAATTCCCTTGGGCTCCGTGAGGCCTTTGTTCACAGCAACAGCTGTGAACAAACATTGGAATGTTGGAGCTCCGGGCTTCTACCGGCCATTATAAGCCCGGAGCTACTCCATTGTCTTAAATGGAGCACTCAACTTTCCAATGTTATAAATTTGGTTGGCTTTATTGTCACTCTCATTTGCTTGCTTTTTACTTGACAGCTTGCCTTCCACTTCTTGTGTGTTTTTCCCCTGGAGGACAGTCTCTTTATAATTCTTTTGATTGGCTGACTTGTATCCTTCCACTGTTCACATTCAAGGTACTATTTTTAGGTCGAGCATCAGCGCGCATGCGCTGTCTGCAAGACCTCTTGTACTTACTATACTGAGTGCAATCCCGCCTCAATCCCGCATGCTGCTTTCCATAGGCTCACTCTTGCATCAGTCCTCTTTCCTGCATCCTCATTTGTTGGCGCTCCCGAGACGTCACTTCCGTTTTCTGCTCGGGCGCGCCGGCCAACTACAGTTTTATTATCCTGTAGGTGTGTATTTTGTCCTTTGGGGACTACTTTGTTGATTTTTTCAATAGGTCTTGCCTAGTTCGGTGGCTTGCTGCTGCTTGTCTAAAGCACTTCCAGCTCGGCACATCACGATGCTGCGCTTAATCTGTAAGAACGGCGGCCCTGCCTTTATTTTGATCTGCACGAGGTGACTCACCCACCTCTTTTTTATTAACTTTGAAAACACTTGATCATAATATACTTTAGTGCGGTGCGGTGCTCTTTCATTTCTCTTCTAGCATTAAAAACATTGGGGCATATTAGCAAGAAGAGGCGATAATCATCGCTAACCCTGCTTAGCGTGATTATTTTTATCGCTCGAGCTATCGCTGGAATATATCGCCACGCTAATGCTGTATTAGCAACGATTAGCGCTATGGCGATGAATATTCCAGCGATAGCGGGGAAATGGGCCAACATCGCTGAAAAACCAGCGATGTTGCATGGAGAAGGGAGAACACCTTGCTGATACGACCCTGTGGTCGTATCAGCATAATCCACCCCCATGTTAGGTATGGCTAACACCTGCTAATTGCAGGTGTTAAATAAATGGCGATGACCCCGGTTAGCGCTACTTTTCACGTCGCTAACTGGGGCCATGGCCACCTTGCTAATAGGCGATAGGCCTGTTAGCGTGTGTTCCCCAGGTTTGTTCGTCGGGAACGCCCACTTTGCATGTCATTAGCGATAAATATCGCTGACATGCAAAGTGGTAAAAAAACGGGCGCTAATGCCCGCAAACTGTCGCTAACTGCTGTTAGAGACAGTTTGCTGATAGGGCGATATGAATATCGCCGCTTTAGCGGCAAAAAGTGCAGCTAAAGCGGCGATAGTGCCCTTGCTAATATGCCCCATTGTTTAACTTTCCTTTATTTCTCTTTTCGTTCATTCACATTTTTTTTATGATACACAAAATAAAATACCACTGAATAAAATGAATGTTTATTGGAGGTACACGCGTACGTACGGCGGCCCGGCCTTTATTTTGATCTGCACGAGGTTGCTCGCCCACCTCAATTTTCATTAACTTTGAAGACACTTTATCATAATTTAGGTTAGTACGGTGCTCTTTCATTTCTCTTCTAGCATTGAAAACGTTGTATAACTTTCCTTTTATAGGTCTCGCCCTGAAGCCAGCGCTTGCGCTGGTCTGGGCGAGACATTTTGTAAGTGGGCTTTTAGAAATGCGACCACTTTTTTTTGGGCTTGCCTAGAGCATGCGGGTACGCGCACAGTAACGCGCATTCCTCCCCCTCCCCCACCACAGAGCGCTTCTCGGGGCCGCGTGGCCATGTCACTTTCACGGCCACGCGTCACTTGCTCTCCCGCTCCTCCCCCCTCCCCCACCACAGAGCGCGTCTCGCACGGCCGCGCGGCCAATGCTTGTTTCACTAGCAGGCAAAACCTCTCTCCTCGGCCCGAGTGGCTTCGGAGCTCGGGTAGGGCACGGGTGTTACACTGCGTTGCTGGTCTGTCGGCTGTGAAGAGTGCAGCCATTCCTGTCTTTTTTTATCACGCATCACATGCTATCTGTTGACAACAGGCGATGCGAACTGCATGTCCAGTGCCAGAAAACAAAGTTATGGGACTAAAAAGCTGGCACTGGCATTACCTTCTCGTACCTGTGCGAGACGCGCTGTCTGCTCCTTTTGTGTGTAGTTTCCCGTGACGCATGATGGGCCTCGGAAATTGAGGTAGGGGTACACGTGGATCCGATTAAGTTCTCATTAGCTGCAACACACACCTCCCCCTCTGGTGAAGTTTTTTTTTATTATTAATTTTTTATATTCTTTATTCTTTCTGGCAATAAGATCTTGGAAAGTATTTAACTTTTTTACACATGACGATTTCCTTAAACCGCAGGCCGATCGGGTTCTTGGAGTAATTGCTAGGCAACGTGGAATGCTGATTCAGGCTGACAAGTCGAGGTCCCTCCCATCCCGTAGTCAGGCCATGCAGCGCTGCAGCTCCCAGCGCTGCGGTCCTTGAACTGCCGTGGGAGAGAGGGCTGGGCTTGGAAAGGGACAGCCAGGGCCCACAACACTTAACAGAGCGACGTGGGGGTCCGGGTCCAGCCTCTGGTACGGGGAGGCAACTCTGCGGGGCGGGCCTTGGCTGCTGGAACTGGCTCTGTACACGCACATCTCCCGGGAGGACTCCGCTTACCGTCGACTGCCGCACTGTTTGTCTGCTATAAACTCTTGTGGTTTACGGCATGGTTTGTGTTACTTGTAAAAAGACACAGCCCCTCCTGGGCTGCCACCTACAGTACGGACCGGAACACGCACTTTACAAGTTTCAGATCTGAAGCAGTGCAGGTGAGACTCGGTTTCATGTGATGTTACACGCCTGTGTGTAGCGGTCTTCTGTTATGCATGTAGTATGCCAGCTCGCCAGCGCCGCGGGGCTGTTTTCCTTGGCAGTGTCTGTCTTCTCCGGGAACCCGAGTGACTGACTATTCACTTTTCAAAGGTCATTCTGCCCCGAGATTCAGGTTTGTGCACGTGAAGATTACTTTCTTAGATTAAGTTTTATTTAAAAAACGCCAAAGATGAGCTCAGCTTTCAGTTTAACCACTTTAAATGTAATTAATTGTGTTTACTTGAGGAAAGCATTTTAACATGCGAAATAAACGCCAGTATGGTTGTTGCTGTCAGGCCTTAGCAGTTTAATTAAAGTAACTCGCATCGTGATCCACCTCCCGTAAGAAAGGTCCGCACCTCCCTCCACTGCACTGCATATCCTGTCTCCTGTTTTAGGCTTATCAGGTGGGTTCTCTTATTGGCTCAGGGGAAGGAAACAGACTACATTTCCCAGCGTACATTATGTTGTCCTTCAAAGCTTGGCTCTTGACTGGCTGTCCAGGGCGAGTAAGGTGGCCACCCTGATGACACGGATGCGTGTTTTTTGTGTAACGAGTGTAACTGCAGAAAGTAACGCTTGGCCTTAACGTGGAGCTATAAATTTGCGTCCTATCCGTGTCCTTTGGTTTACGAGCTCCAATACTGCACAGAGGTGTGTACGTGGGCAGTCTATAATAAGGACCCCCATCCTCTTCTCTGGAATGACCCCGCCCCCTCCAGGTATGATTGATTACTGTCGTATGAAGCTGCTTACACTTCTGTTAATGGTACCGCTCTTTCTTGTTTTGAATGCCTAAAGAATGTGTACTGTATATATATCAGTACACGACTTTCCCTCGTTATGCGGTGCTGGCAACAGTGGCTTGTGGGGAGGGAGACGTGTGTGTGAGGCGTGTAGGTTGTGCATTCTGTCGAGATGGAGATAAGTTCAGTTGTATTTGAAGCAGTGACTGTGGGTGGTCCTACCCGGCCCCCTCTGCCTGTGTTTAGTTTTTGTTGGCACGTGGCGCAGTGTGCGTGTACAGTGCGATATGTGATCCCCACGCCTGTCATCGGAGATGTAATGTGACGGTTTATTTCTTTTTCTGACTTAACTAGTTTGCCCTTTCAAGCTTAAGTAACTTACTTAAATGTTCTCTCGTTTGGCTATGAAGTGGCTATTCAGCCCTGCCAGTACATGCTATGCGTTGCCAAGCTTTTTCAACCTTGGCTTGAAATGCGAGTGTTAACAAAACTCTCGTAAATCATATTTTTCTGTTTTTCTAATGTCATAATTCTTGTGAGTGGATCCCACCAGCAATGGCTTTTAACAAGGATTATTAACTGGAGTCTTATTGTTGTGTCGATTCTCTTAACATGAAATTTAATTTAACCATGAACAGCTGAAATCAAAATATTAGAACGTTGAAATGTGTTAATTACGTTCGCTGGTGCAGCAGAAGTTTTGTTGCCCTTTTACCATCTAATATCTCCTTGAGACATCCTGAAGGCCTTTTATTAGGTCTGGCCTACAGATAGCTTTAGATGTTATTTATCTTAGACCTATTGTCTCATACATTGAAATTTATTCGCAGTGTGCTTTGGTCAGCCCTTTGCTCTTGGTTGCATGGCTTTGTCTACCTCGTTCCCTAACTAATTATTCAGTGGCTTTCACAGCTCTGAAACAGTTCTTCTTTACTATCTTCTGATGGTATGATTTGTGTTTTTCCACTGCTTACTTTCAGGGACTTACTTTTTAGGTCTCACCTACTAAATAGTGCAAGCTGTCTGGTTGCGAAATGCCTGTTGTGGGGTTACTAAAAACCTACATTGGGTATGGAGCTTGCCTATTGTTTACTATTGGTTGTATCATCACTTTTGTATGCTTGTTTCTTATTAAATGGCTTGCCTTCCCCTTCCTTTGTTTGTTCCTCTCCTGGAGCATAGTCTCTCTGCCATCTTTCTGATCGGCTAACTTCTAACCTACCACTGCTCACATTTATCACATTTAGGAAACTTTTTTTTTCTCCTTCTGCACTCCATGAGTGCATATGTTATATAGCTCTTTTGAATTTACTGATTCGCTCCCCCAAACACCTGCTGTCCCCCATTCACGTTCTCTGTAGCTGTCTCCCTTTTGTGCTGCTCTTGCTCATGTGCATATCCTACCCTTATTCTCCAACTCTCTCCTTATGAGCTGTTAATCCCCTCTTCCCCCAACCTGGCTTTTTTGTTTAATCCCCCTCCCATTACTCCTCCTCACCCACTCCTCTGGCCAATGCAGGTATTTCAAGTTTATCTTTTTGTCGTGCTTTTTTTTTTTTTGACGTCCTGGAAGCTGACATTTGCTTCTGTCGTACTGCTATATCAAAAGTGCGTTCGTACACATTTAAATTATTTTTTGATTTACTGATCATAGTGCCATCTTAGATCAGTCATTTAAAAAAGCAAAAGAAAAATGATGGCTGCATGTTGTGCAAACCTACATAATGATGCAACAGATATCAGGTGCCATGTCATTGCTCCTTTTTAGGTCGAAGCCTACCAGACAGCACAGCTGTCTGGTTTGCTGAAGACTCTATGGGCACATTCTGAAATCATCCCTGGGAATACATTCCGCCCATTGCTTACCATTGACTTTGTGATTCATAACTCACAGTTGCTTGCTTTCTGTTTGCTGGCTTTATTTGCTTTAGACTGTCCAACTTGAGTTAGTCCCTCCTGTGGAGCCTTGCCTGTTTACTGTATTCTTCCATGACTGATTGCTTTCTGTAAACAGGTCTTTAAATGTTCTTATCTTGTCATATTTGCTGTGCATTCAAAGACCGAGGTCAAATGCCAGGCTCTGGCTTCTGAGCGAACTTGGTGTTTACTTTTCTTTCTCTCACTTCAAAGTGAGAGGATTTATCTGACAGTCTGTGGGTCTGAAATGAAAGGCTTTTTTCGAGCACACAAGAAAATTTAAATGTCTGTAAATGAACTGTACAACTATTTCAGAATATATCAGAATTAGGACGGCACTAATGAATGACCTTTTTGTAATTCTGAAGTGTGTTGAAAACAAGTATTTTAATACGATCAAAAGAATTGAATACACTAGGTGATGCCCTTTCCACACATTATCGTTTCTGCATTGTATAGTTTTATCAGTAAAACTGCATGTCTTTGCAAAGGCAACAGTCATTTAATTTGAAAATGTGTTTTCTGTAATAACAATGTGCGCCCCTCCACTCTTTGCCCCTCCACTCCGCTAACTTTTATCCATGCTAGACAGCAAGCACGCTGGTGTACAACATGGCTAAAAACACACTGGCAAAGCCAATGGCTCTTGCATAGATAAGATCTATTAGCTTAGCCCATGCTTGTTTTTTCTTTTTTCATCTTTTTAAGCATACAGCATTGGCAAAGCCAATATTGTGAGTCAGAATTGCTTTGCTGTCCTGAGATACAATTGAAAGCTACTGATTATTACCAAGCAGCAGCCCTGATGAGCACAAAAACATGTTGCAGACATTTTCCACCCAATAAAGGGAATCAGAAAAAATAATTGTAGATGTGAAGATCTCAAGGCAGCAAGAAGGTTCAAAGTTCATTACCCTGTTTCCTCCTCCTCACCCATCTCTTCATTTGGGATGTTCTTCTTGTAACTTTCTTTTAAGGTAACATCCCATTTTTCTCTTTCATTGTAGTTATTTTCACTTATGCAGACCTTCAGCTTGGTTGGTAATGGCAGACACACAGATGATATTTCGTTCTCACCACTTCAATAGCTTTCCTCCTTGACTCTCACTGTTTGCTTATTTTAGGGAAGAGTAGGATGTATGATTTTTTAAACCAGTGCCTGCCATACTCCCTGATATCAGCAGTATCCCTGCCCTGTTCCTGCATACTCAAATGAATCCTCCCAGTCTCTCCTAAATGCTTTTTGATTGGTCTTCAGCATCCACTCATCTCCAGGTGTATAGTAAAAGGAGAGGGGTCGCCCTGCATACCTAGGAACCTGAATTATAATACTATGAAAATAATTGCTGCTTCCTTTTGGTGTAATTTGAAAAACAAATAACAGTATAGGGAACTTGATGCTGTCCTAAAGGTTACTTTAAATTATTTTGAGGTACAAAGGCATTCAGTAAATAACAAAAGCAAAAACACGGCACTCTGTTACTTAAGCAGTTAATACATTTGTATATTTAGGTAACTTAGGTAATGATGATCAGGTTTATCAAATATGCTTTTAGTGTTGAGAAAACATCTTGAAAGTGAACGCAAGATTCCAATGATTTGAATACTGTCATTGAACAAAAGAAATTGAGACAAGGACTGAATATGAGGAGTGTCTCATAAGATTCCTCTAAAGAGGAGGGACAGTCCAAGGGGAGAGTAATATCAACGTTTTGACACCTATGGGAGTATTTTTAAGGATCTTCATCAGGACAGGTACAAAGACGTTTGAAGTGTAGAAACCCTTGCGCTCAAGGAAACTGTGTATGCTCTACAGCTGCATATCTGTGAAGTAATCGCAGTGCGGATAGCATGACAAAAATATAAAATCATGGGCAGGCAATAAAACCTTCAATCTTGTTTGAGGGCAAGCAAGCAATAACACTACAACTTTGCTTGGAGAGAGTAGATCCACAGGAAGCTCTGCCCATCAAAGGAACCCACAATGAGTGATTAAATGTCTCTCTTTAAAGAGAGCAAGGAGATCACAGCCACCAATGTTTCAATTTCATCAGGCTTTTGAGACTGCCCTCCTCATAAAGAAAACTTTCCGTTTCAGCTCCTATAAGACTTTATACCCACCATCCCCCCACCATGGCAGCAACAGCTCAACTAAATTACACTAATCTAGGCATGAAAGTAGAAACTTGCTCACAATATACTCTTTTTAGTTACGGCTAGAGATGGTTTCAGCCGTTGCCACAGCTATTGTTTCTAAAAGTGGGTTTCGGAGGAGTGTTTCTCAGCATTCCACACTCTTTGGCTGATAGGTGGATCATTCCACCGTGGCCGTTTTCATAGCAGTGCATGAAGAGTTACTATAATACAGCTCAAAACAGCAATGAATCCTTAAATTTACTAACATCTAGTCTATCGTACTATCATGGCACACCACAGGATTACCATATTCCCCATGGTATTACCAGCATAGCACTGCCCAATTAGAGTGCCAGCACAGCGCCCCTCTACTAGTCAATTTTCATCATGCAACCACCTCAACACTAATGCTCTATTACCTCATGGCCTGCTCTTCCCCACAGCACGGCCCAATTATCTCACCACTGCATCACCATCTTCCATCACTACAGACGTACCTCACAGCAGCACACTACCACCGAAGTACCATACACCATTACTGTATAACTCCCTCCAATGTTTACACTGCCATGAGCAGTGGATTGATAGCAATTTATGGTTGCATAGCTTACCAGAGCTGGCACATTTAAGCGTTTTTTTCCCCAGCAAAAATAATATCCATAATTTAACTTGGTGTTGAGTATTAATATAGTAATTTGTGCCTTGGCAGTGACAATAAATGTGGCCCAATAGCACTTTATTTGAAAAAAACACACCAATAAATGCAGATTCACACATTTGTTAGTGCACTGCAAAGTTGAAATTCTACCCTATTGCCACACTACAGCCTAAGTTACTTGAGAAAATAATGCTTGTCTGTACAAAGGAAACAATGGGGGTGTACTCAAGTAGTTAAGTCTGCGATTACGCATTAATTTAAACTTGGATATTTCCGTTTCCAACTTATTTTGATAGAGGGAACAAAGGATGTTCCCTTGTTTAACACACTTTTAGTTGATGATGGGCACTGTGATGCCTGAAATGCATTGGAACGGAGTGTGCTCATTGTACATTTGGGCACAAGTAAATTACAGTTTCTTCAATTATCAACATTGATGGTTCTGTTTTCTTGGATTCAACATTTGAAAGTTAAAACTTTAAGGGGCATATTAGCAAGACCCACGTTAAAATTATCGCCGTTTTAGCGGCAGGAAACTGCCGCTAAAACGGCGATAATGAGCTTGATAATATGCGTTATAGAATTTCAATAGAAGCCCAGGTTAGATGTCCTGCACATCTAACCTGGGCTTCTATTGAATTCTATAACGCATATTAGCAAGCCCATTATCGCCGTTTTAGCGGCAGTTTCCTGCCGCTAAAACGGCGATAATTTTAACGTGGGTCTTGCTAATATGCCCCTAAGTTTATATTGGCTACATTAAACTTGTATTTTCAACAGAAGTTCTTTCGTTTCTTGGATTTGGGTCACTTTTGTATTGGGTCATCCCTAAGGCGTGTGAGCAGCAAGGCTGTATACCGGTCAGATATACAGCATCTATTTTAATTATTTACTTGAGTGCTCATGAGCAAGGGACACTTGCTACTGCACCAGAATCATTGAAATAACTGTTTACCAGGAGTCATTGTTTTAGTTTGGAGTGCCCTTTGGAAATTACAACTTTTCGATAAATAAGTTTTTGCCCTGGCAGTTGGGTCTTTAACCCAACTAGCTCTACTCACCCTAATCCCAGCCTGCACGGTATTCCACTGGAGAAGGTATCTGTTTTTGAATATCTTGGGGTCATCTTAACTGAAACAAGCATTGGCATAGCCAATAGGTCTCGCTTTTGGGACCTTATAAGTATTTAGTTATGCAGCATAATATCCTTGGTGCAACAACATCAACTGTTGCATGGCAAAACACTTATAAGGTGCCAAAGGCGAGACCTATTGGCTATGCCAATGCTTGTTTCTCTTTTCGTTCTTTCACATTTTTTTTTATGATATACAGAACAAAATGCCACTGAATAAAGCGAATTGGAGGCACACGCGTACGCTAATTAATAAAACAACTGAGATGCCGCTGGGGTTTCATACTTTCCGTAAAGAAAAGAAAGCACAGACACAAGCAAACAGGGGATAATTACAGAGATAAAGGACGGCATGAATTATTATTTTCATGGCAAAAGAGGGTGCATTTAATAACGGAAGGTCAACGTGTACAATGTAATGCATTCCTTTATCATATTCATTAATGGTTCCAATACAATAATGTTGACAGATGTGATAATGGCCCTAGGAGATAAAATAAAAGTAAACCGTTTCGGCAGCCACCACTGCCGGGCGCTCCATAAAAATATAAGGGATATGAATGTCCTACAGTATGTGAAGGACGGGCTGTCTTTCATTTTGTTTGTTAACTGGTTTTTTTTTTTGCCACAGCATGTTTTAATTAACCCACTGTCATTGATGTGATGAGTTTGATGCGAACCATTGCTTAGACGGAGTAATTGAAACCTATTGTCCCCAAGGAAATAGTTTGTCTCGAGAATAACCCTGGGGATCAGTGCTCCTACACGAGGATGCCCAGGTTTTTTGGGCCATTTGGGCCTGTTTTCCCTAGATACACTTTGACAGGTTTTTCATAGAGAGATGTTTTTGAGGAAAGGAAAACGTCAGGTCTGTTTTATTGCAAAACGTCCGTTCCAATGCAGATAGAACTTCTGTTTCCACACACATCAAAAGTACAGGGCAACCCTTAACGAGTCTTTTGAGACAGAATGACTTCTGGGTTTCAACAATGTTAAGTTTTGCAAGGACAAGGCCTGTACTTACGACCAGCTGCATAAAACTTATTTGGTTTACAGATGGTACAAACGTGGCAATCAACATAAAATGGCTGCAGGAACAAGGACTTTATAAATCATAGCTCTGGTTGTTCTAAAGTTTGCCTCATGTTGTACGATAGATAGCTAACAAACTATGTTATGATCATCAGGTCCAATCTCTGCTCACTGACAAACCTAGAATACTCTCTTTTAAAAAGTGTAGTTTCTTAACAGCTACCTCGCGGTCTCAGAGAAATGCATTTAGACTGTATTAAGGGTAAAATGTAGTTAAAGAGATCAGTAAACAAGCATTTGTAATGCAATAAGTCTCGCATTTGCGAGAGTTTGAGCTATTGGCATTGTAAATGACAATGCCTTCTATTTATGTGTTTTGAAAACCTACAAGGGTGCGTAAACACGCACTCTGTACTTATAGTCCTTGCTTACGAGAAGCAAGGCTGGCAGTAAAAGAGGCACAGTTACTGCCAGCCTTGCTTCTCATAAACAACAACTATAAGTACAAAGTGCGTGTTTACGCACCTCTTGCAGGTTTTCAAAACATATAAATAAAAGCCATTGTCATTTACAATGCCAATAACTCAACTCTTGCAAATGCGAGACCTATTGCATTGCAAATGCTTGTTTTCTTTTCTTTCTGCAGTTTATTAAAGTGCATGAGTTTGCTAGATTTCTCCGTCTTTTGCTGCATCACCCCTCGAATACAACAAGTGCTGTGTTGTATCTCATCCCTCCACACTTGCCTGCAAAAGCACAGCTACTGAGATATTACTGCTGGGATACCACTGAAAATGAGACTACAAGGGCTTGTTTTATCTCCTGCATTCCACAGAGCAGACGTTTTGGCACACAAAGGCTTTCATGGCGCTGGGGAATGGGCCATCTGCTGCACTTACTCAGCTGGCATCTGAGGCAGAAGCTGTACCTAGCATGACACTTCTCCTGGGGCCCACAAATCTGCTCCTGGGGCTAGCAGAGGAGCACATGGCTGAGTCATACAGAAAGTAAAGGCCTTGGGACCTATTTCCGTTTACATTGTGACACGTCCGTATTTGTTTTAAATTATGTTTAGAGTTTCCTGAGTGAAAAGTATTTGAAAAAATAAACCATGTCATTTATAAAAAATGAAACAATGGATTCAAAGTAGAGTTTTGAGTTACCATAAGATTTGTGTTTGATTTTCCTCCAGTATTTTGATTTTTTTGGTTTTACTTTATTTAACAATGCTTTACAAAGAAACATTGGCAAAGCCAACAGCTTGGCACTCACATAATAAAGTGCAAGAACTATTGGCTTTGTCAGTACTTGTTGCTTTCTGTCCTCTGTTTTGTCCCTGTAATCTCTTAACGCAGGGGGTCACAGGGGTAGCTCCAAGGGTCACAAGATAACACCAGGGGTCACTATTGCAATCTCTGACGAATGGTACTAGGAGCATTTGATGGTGACTCATTTTTTCAGCACAAGACTGTGACATTATATGGTTGACTGAGCTGGGCATCCCCCCCAATGCATGTGACAGGAGCAATACCTACCAAGAGAGGGTTCTAAAGTATGGTGGTACACTTACCCACCTGCGGAGCCACCTGGTTTGATAGGATAGTGGCTTTGCATAACACAATATTGAATCACAGATACAACTAGTCCAGAGTTTAGTCATGAGACATGAAGAATCTAACAGAAAGGGTTTTTTGTCCTGAAACAAGCCCCTTGACCTGTACTTGGTCATCTGCATGCTGCTGGCTGAAACATGTTGACCTCATAGCAGGGTCAAATTATTCTCCTGCATTTCTCTTCTTTTCAACCCTACTTCCTAGTGACAAGAATAAAATAATTGCTAATTAGTAAGTCGTTTTATCCTCTTTTACATAATTTCCCTTTCTGTGCCTGGCAGAATCCTTCAGTGGCAAAACAAGGGACGTAGGGTCAGGGTCATAAAGAGCTCCCCTTAAAATGGGTAGTAGCCTGAATTGGTTAAACATTACTGACCGATGCGAGGAGGTGCCCTATGATGAAGCATTCTACCTAAATGGTGATAAAGGGGCTCTGTCCTAAAGAAGAAAAGTTCCAGATTTTGGAGACAATTAATACCCTTACAGGACACTAGGGTTAGGACACTAGCTGGAGTAGGACACTGGCAAGAATACCCGACATGACACGCCCACTTCAGCCCAGAGTACTTGTTTCTGCACCCATAGAATAACATCTGTGATATGTAGAATGGTGTAACTAACATCTTTTTTTGGCTCAATGAGTAATAGACTGTGTTGTAATCTACATAAATTTCAAGTCCAGTCCATGCTTCAGTCCCATGTATTCCATGTATTTATTGGTTATCTATGCTCTGGCTGCTAGAGTCCCTTCCTCATGCTGGTAACATGCTGTGACCCCTGAAGGACTTGCCCATTCCTATACAAACCTCAGCAGCATGGCATTTCCCACAAGAGCTCACTTAGCGCTACAACGCTATACTTCCCCCTTCAACCTGACAAAGTATATAACACACTAACTCTGTCGACAATGTACAAAATGACGTCATATAATGTAACCACTCTACCTGTAGCCCTGTCTACCATCAGCCTCATAGCACCAGGTCTCAAGAGCAACACGTAAAACTCTCAGTCTAGAGATTAATTTGTTTAAAAAAATGTACAAAATAAGTGTAGGGGCCTTTTTCTTAGGGACCCACTGACAATGCTGCTGAATACCTGGGTTGCTGTACCAGTAAAACCTCGTCTTGGTTGCGCCTCATGCCTCTTTCTTCCACCAAACTAAGCTGTCTGTCGCTTGTGGATTCCTTTTCATCCCTGCCTTCTCCCTTTTTAACTACTTTTCTATTTCTCGTTCTCCTCATTTCTCCCTTTTCTACATTTTTCTCTATGCTGGTGTGGTCTTTCTGTGAGTGCCTAGAAACAATATGTGTGTGATACATGTGCTTTACAAACAGACATGAACCCCTCTTTGGGTATGAGCTTCAGTACTTACCTCTACTTCGTTACCACCCTAAACATCTGTCTGTCTATACTAATGCATCAAGAAACACCAGGATGGATAAAGATGACGACGGCAAAGACACATTCAAAATAAAGAAATTAGTTATACAATATAAAAACATGCACTTTATAGCCAGGGCACTGGAAATATGCGATTCCGCAGCTGTGGCGTTTTTCGCATGGTATTCAATTTGCCACATAATCCATCATCTGCTGCATCATTTGCAGCTTTTAACAAAAAAAACTGTTTCCAGCTCAAATGGATGTGGTGACTCATGTTGCTGTGCAGTCGAAGGCACTTCGCAA
The DNA here is from genome assembly GCA_963921515.1 of Calotriton arnoldi. Lineage (NCBI taxonomy): Eukaryota > Metazoa > Chordata > Amphibia > Caudata > Salamandridae > Calotriton > Calotriton arnoldi. The sequence continues at coordinate 1,999,230 of CAWUFW010001326.1, read as the reverse complement.
AGGTTGACTGTTCACCTTTCTATTGCATATTGCTGTATTTGTTTGTTAAGTTAGCAGTGCTTAATTTATTTAAAAAAAAAAAAAAAAGAAGTGCCAGGCCCTTGTCAGGAGGCCACTGCAGCTTGCATCATCCATTGCTCTCACTAGCGATTCCAATGACATTTCTATCGCTACTAGCCATCACACTCATACAAGTGTGACAATTCAGACTTTAAATATACATTAAAATGACTTATGCATGCTGTCCAAGCTATTCTTATAGCTTTGGGTGGCAGGTGTTAGTCGTTTTAATGTATATTTAATTATTAAACAACAGCTGTTGTGCTCCTCAAAAAATAAAACAAACAGCTCCACCATGTGTCAGGCTGTCATAAGAGCTGGTGTTGACAATACAGTGCTGCTGCCGAGCACAGGAAACCACAGGCGCAAATTAAGCACTGTAAGTTAGTACTAATAAGGTAACATCTTTGTCTAGACAGTGTTAAAATGTGTAAAAATGTGCTGCATTATACCACATAACTTGCATTTTCTTGCTGCATAATTTAGTAAACCCTGCTGCATAATTTAGTCCTCCCTTGCCACATATTTCCAGTCGCCCTGTTTATAGCTTAGGAGACTTGATTAACTTGTGAATGCTGAACTGAGACCTCCCTCTTCCTCCCACACCTCCGCCACCGTATTTTTTCATCGCCTAATTACAAAGTGGGTCCCGTATCTAGGACAGGCTGGGAGTACCCCGGTGAGCGCATGTATAGTGTTTTGTAGGAAAACGCACATCAGAGTGATAACCTACTTGGAGATAATTAAAGGCTCTATGTGTACTGATTCCGGTAACATAACTGCTCGCCTCCCCGCTGCGCCCCTTGCCTCCCTCTGTACATGACGTCACCATCAGAAAGGCCAGACGATAAATGCAGCTACTACAAATGATGGCTGAGTACCAATGTCTCATTTTGTTCAATGCTGCAACCAAGCACCCGGCAAGATGTGGGCCTCTTTGTGTGTTTGCCGTTGCTCAGTAGAGCAATTATGGTGCAGAGCAGAAATCCACTACAAGCACCATGCCAAGTTGTTGATAATGGTGAATAATTTACTGAAACCCTCCAATGGCTTCCCACTGAAGCTCAGGCCCAATTCAAAACCACCTGCATTACCCACAGAGCACTGCACTCCTCTTCACCCTCCTATCTAAGTGAGAAACTGAAAATCTCTGGAGCAAATAGGGGTTCCATAAATGCCCAATCCCTGCTTCTGCAACCCCCCACCTTCAGTCGAGAACGGTACTTGAGCCAGTCATTCTCTGGTAGTGCCACAAGAATCTGGAACTCCTTACATCCCTCCCTTCACCTAACAACCTGCATAGCCACCTTCATATAGGACCTCAAGCTCCTCCTATTTGACAGACACCTGGGTTAATCACCCTCGACCATACTTAAGTACTCTCTCCACCAGGTCACTAACTACCTTCATTATGAGACCCCACATTCTTAATCAATGCTTGAACCGTGTACATCCCTGTCCAACGGCTGCTTTTTTCCTGGTTGCAGCTACTGATGCAATATGTCTGAACATAATTATTATAACTGTAACTTGCTGTACCCTTGCATCATGCTATTGTTGTAAAGCACTCTGATGCCTTTGGGGCATGTCCGCGCTATATAAAATTGCAAAAATAAATAAAAGTAGGGAAGAGGATGTGTGAAGCCGAGAGTGATCCGGAAAGTAGCACGAACCACTCTTCTGTCACAGAAACTGTGTCCTTTTATTGAAAAACGAAAAAAGAAAAAACAGATAAAGGGAAGAAATCAAAGCACTGGAAGGGTGAGAACAAAGCCTTGCATCTGTATAAAAAGGTTTGCGAATCCTTTCTTTTTTAAGGGGGAAGTAATGTGATCTATTGATGAAGACCATGATACACAAAACTGACTATACACCATTGCAGGGTATGGTGGAAATTGAGCCCTGCAAAAGAATGGGAGTAGTTATTGAGCCCAGTTTGCTCCAGTTAAACAGCGGCCGCCGCCACAGGTCAACGTAGTGGGGCGGGGCGGGGTGGGCGGGGGTGAAGTCGACAGATGACGGAATAGATATATTTAAATAAATAAATAATACCTGCTCCGTCGTCTGTCAACTTCCCCCGGCCGTGCCCTGCCCCGCCCCACATCGCTTACCTGTGCCAGCCGCCTACAGGTAAGCACTACGGGAATGAGTGGCATGCCAGATAGGCGAGCATTACTGTAATTCCCCCACTGTGTACCTCTCTGTGAATAAGGGGTGTGCTGGAGTCTGCACCTGCCACACCCTCAACATACTCCATAGTGCAAAATTTGTGCCAGTGCAAGATAAATCCACACGCACATATTATCTCCGTGAAATTACATGTGCAAAATCTATCTTTTGCTCTTTAACCCACTTGGGGGCAGATGTACGACCGGTTTTTGCGGTCGCAAACTGGAATTTGGCCCGTTTGCGACTGCAAAATAGGTCAGCCCCGTGTACAAACCATATTTTGCGAGTCGCTAACCTATTAGCGACTCGCAAAATATGGTTTGCGACTCGCTATTAGGAAGGGGCGTGTCAAGGGCGTCCCTTCCTAATAGAGAGTCCATCGCCCATGTAAGATTGTTTTGCGAATACCGAAAGTCGTAAAGTTAGGATTTTGTCTCAGATTACTTTTGTGAATCGGGCCCTCGCAGTTTACCACCCTTTTCAAAAGGTGGTAAGCCACTCGCAAACAGGAAGGGGTCCCCTGGAGACCCCTTCCCCTTTGTGAATGGGTGCATAAATATTTTTAAGAGCAGGCGGTGGTCCCACGGACCACTGCCTGCCCTTAAAAAATGAAACTGAAAAGTTTCATTTTTCTTTTTTTAAATGCATCCCAATTTTCTTTAAGAAAAACGGGCTGCATTTTTTTTTTAAAACTGCTTTATTAAAAAAGCAGTCACAGACTGACCCCAGCAGGCCTGTGAGTGCGAGCCATTCCCAATGGGGTCACAAATTGCAACAGCCTCATGAATATTAATGAGGCATGCAATTTGCGACCCCATTGGGACACTGTTGTACATTCATTTTTGCGAGTCGCAAATTGCGAGTGGTAATTTGACGCAATTTGCGACTCGCAAAAATGAATGGTCGTACATCTGGCCCTTGGCCCTTTATGTGAGCTATGCACATTACTTGGTTTCCTTTCCTAGCTGGAAAAATCAGCTGAAATTCATTCGCTGTACAACCTCATGGAACAGGTGCATGATGATTAATCCCAATTCTACCTATGTTTGAACTGTATTTTGGAGATATTCAAGTGAATCCTACTAAGTTATTTCCAATGTTTTTGTCCTGATGAAGGAGGCCATCACTACCTGGAAATGCCGAAACATCAGCTGTACCTGTGGACATGATCTGATAGCTTTACATGGAATGTGACATTGTTGATATAAATAGGTGCAAGCTTGGTTAACAATAATTATGTTTCTATATGAAAAAAGATACCCATCTCAGTTCTCGGGTTCTCGCCTCGGTGACATGGTAATGAACAGATGAACATCTCTGTGTTCTATAAGATTTAGGTATGATCATTTTTCATTATGAGGAAGGTTTTATGCATATGTTGATGTAATTAAAAATGTCAACTTTTATAGTGTTTATTTATAGGTGGGTAAGTTTGGAGATGTACTTGTGGATCAGTTTTGCAGACATTTATCTTTTATCTCTTGCTTTTCCTTATATGTCAAAGATTTGGACCTTAGCATTGAGGGAAATATTTGGTTCATGAGAACCCCTCGGAGATGGAGCCCTGGAGCCAGGCTTGATTGAAGTAATTGCCAGTGTTTAATACACTCCTAATGTCACCTCACTCTCCATTGGTCTTCACAAATGCTTATCTTCTTAATGATAGTGTATATGACCATACCCGTGTTTTGCTTTTCCATAATTCTAGTAGCTGCACAAGAGGTTTTGAGACGGATTTAAATTTTAGTGGATCCAATGACCACCTCTTGCTAGTCCAAGGCTTGTTGTGCATCGCCTCCCAGGACTCGGAGAGCGCGGAGTGGTGAAAGCAAGAGCTCAGTGCTTCTAACACTGATTGACATGTGAATTTGCTAGAGCTGACATTGCATGCAGCGGTCTTTCTGTCTGCTCCTGTAATGTTGATGGATTAAAGGCAACGGGAGGAGGTGTGGGGAAGGGGTGAGGATGCTAGCGCTGCCATTCAGCTCTTGGGATCCACATTTGATTTAATCTACCAAACACTAGAGCACAGCCTCTGCAGCACTGGCTTATCCCATAAGGTGAGAAGTAAAGTTAATTAACTAGGAAGAAGTAATGCATCATCTGCAGCTAACTCTGTAGAGGATGAGGGGACTATTCTCTAGAGCAAAACAATGAAACGCGTTTTCGAAAGGCAAATACATTGGGACCAATTCACAAAGGTACATTTACATGAGTGGATCTACTCATGTGTATAGTCAAAAGCAGGGGTGTAAATTTCCACTTATTTGCTAGTTGCCAGTAAAGATGTACAGCTAGGTGAAGCCTTAAGAGTCTTCACGCCTCCTCTTACAGCTAATTGTATATAAAATCTCTGTATAGGAAAATATAGGGAACATTGTTAAAGTTTATTATTTTAAAAATCCATAAATAAATAGGTACAGTTATTTTATTTAATTATTTAAAAATATAAAGTTCCACACAATATCTCCTCAAATTAAAATTTAAAATAATGTAAACATTTTCATTTCATTTGTAATACATTTAAAAGTTATATTTTAATTGATTTTATAAAATGTATATTTTCAAAGATACACATATAATTCTTAGTCATACAAAATAAAGTATAATTATTGATTGATTTTAATTGTTTATAATTGAAATGCACTTAATTAAAAAAATATTTTTCAAATTATTTTTAAAAATATAAATTCTTAGAAAATCAATAGAGACTCATTTAAAATGTATTACAACTGAAATGAAACATGTTATTGAGGGTGAGTGATTTTATTTAGAAGTTACTGTTCAAAAATTAATATTTATACATTAAATGAATATATTTAAATTATTTTAAAATCTAACACAAATTTAAATTGTAGAGGTATTGTGTTGTAACTTTTTTTATTTTATTATTTGTAGATTAATAGTAATTATGTTACATAGTAAATTTAGGATTCCTTTTACATGAATATTGATGGGGAAAGTTTAATCGCCTGTCTTCTTTGTTTTCTCTGTTGCAGTACCAGTGATTGACCAGTGTGGTGCATGACTTACTGTCAGACTGGGCTTGAGTGCATTTAGGATGTTAGGAATGTACTGCCAAATTATGACTACATGTTGGCGGTGCTTGCACTGCTGCACCAGCAGTCTGACTGCCCTATTACAAGTTGGGTAGTCAGACCGCCATGGGATCATAGATTCCTGGCGGTGATGCGGCTGTCTTGAGGCAGCAATATGCCTGGCATTTGGCAACCTTGACATTGAAAGAAACAACGGTGGGCTCCTACGAAAACCTTAGGTCCCTGCACTTATTTTGTATTTTTTATGTATGCATTTTCTTTTTTTTTTTTACAAATGAAACACTGTCAGACAGTGATGGTTGGTTTACAGCTTGAGTGCACTACAATGTTCAGATATGTACATATAATTCTAGAAAGGAAAGAGGGAAGGGGAATAGACTGCATGTGCAGATCTCACATTCGAAATGGGTTTGACCAACAGAAGGTTCTGGTTCAGTGCTTTAAATTGTACTATAAAAGTGCAGGTACTCACTATTTAGAGTACCTCCAGAAAATACCCCTACTCTCCCATTATGGGCCTAATTACTAATCTGGCAGTCCAAGGACTGCCAGACTCACGGGGGAGTGGCGGTGGCGGTCCAGCCACTGCTGCACCGGCAGTCCGACCTCCCATTACGCGTTGGGCAGTCGGGCCGCCATGCAATGCCGCAGCTACCGGGGAACCGCTGTTACCTGGCGGTTGTGCGGCGGTCAGGTCCCCATTAATATGCTGGTGGTGCCACTGTGGCACTGCCATGCATATTACGCATTTCAGGACCACCAGTGGTGTCATGGAGGTCTTTCCTCCGTGGAAAGGCTGGTGGTCCTGTTGCCCATGTGCAATGGGATGCATGGAGGAGGTCACAACATGTGCGCCCCTGTGTGCATGCACCCCAGTTCCTGCACGGCATGGACTTTAAAGTACTGTTTTTGGCGTTCCCATAGCAGTGCCCATTTTCAGAGGCACCGCCGTAGGACCGCCAAAAACAACCCGCCAGACATGAGGAAACTTGTAATATGGCGGGCGGTGCAACCATGGGTTTGGTGGTGCTGGAGCACGTAATCAGGCCCGAAGTGTTTTGTTGCAGTGTTAAGAGGTTCAGATACTCGCCCTTTCAAATTAAAGAGGTGTAGGTACTCGGTTCTGGACAGTACCTGCCCATTTAAAGCACTGGGTGGGAAAATGAATTGCTGCGCAGTTCGAATGAATCATTGGGGCACAGTGGAGTGCTGGCTTGGTTATAGCCCTGGTTCTTGCATTTTAAAATATATTGTGGCACAAAAGCCTTGGCATACTTGGATAATTTCGAGCAGGACTCTTAGAAGGTTCTCTCGGTGCGCCTAGAAGACAGTCTCCTAAAGTCAGGAGCGCTCTCTGTCAAGCATCTTCAATGAAAGTAAACCGAGTTAGTAACAGGATCGTAAGGGCAAGTGGCTGAAAGGGTTTAAAAATATAACTCGGCAGCATTATGACTGTAAGCAATTTAGCAAAGCAATTAACTCTGCTCTGAACGGGCGGGAACCCGAGGGATTTCGGGGAAAGCTGACGAATCCACCGGGCCGGCACGGCTGCCCTTCGCTCGGGGAGGTGCTCGGTCATTAATGATTATTGGGAAATGGGCCCAGAGGAGGCAGGGGCGAGGGCAAAGGAGCTGTTCGAGGACCCCTCTGCAGGGAGATCTTAATTGCGACAGTGTCACTAGATTAACACGGCCCGCTTGTCTGAAGCGCCTTCGACAACTCACTGACTATGATGACCAACTTCAGTCTGTCAACGTCCTACGGAACCCTGCTGGGCATCCTGGACTGATCACCCATCTCTCTCTCTTCCTCTTCAATCTGGAGCCTCGAGGTTCCACCCTTGGTCCTCTTTTCTATTTACACTGCTCCCGTGCTTTGGGTATTTCTTCATTTTCATCATCCTGACACCTCTAGAAGGATGGCTTCGTCTCATCTTTGGTTGGCTCTGTGGGCCTGTGGTGTAGCGCGTGCGCGCGCACACCACACAGCCCATCGCACAGCGTGGTGGTATGTTGGCTCGCTGTCGGGTGGATAACCCCGCCCAGCCTAAAATGTTTTTATTTGTAGTAGGTGTGTTGTGCCTGACGTGAAGCTTGTGCGCACACCACACAGGCCATCGCACAGCGTGGTGGTATGTTGGCTCGCTGTCAGGTGGATAACCCCGCCCAGCCTAAAATGTTTGTATTTGTCTTAGGTGCGTTGCGCTAGTCGCGGAGCGCGTGCGCACAACACACAGGACATCCGTCACACAGCGTGGTGGCATGTTGGCTCGCTGTCGGGTGGATAACTGTTGGGATCTGGAGCTCGTGTTTGAGCTCGTGCTATGGGGATTCCATTCTGGAATGGGATGTTCCTCGGACGGCAGTTGCTGCCCGGGAGTCGACTTGGAAGGACACAATAAATGGAGTACTTACTTGGAGTCGTGTGTACTTCATTTCATTGGCGACGAGTTGACCAGTTGTCCTGTCCTCGGCCTCCCGTGAACCTGCTGACTTGTGGTCCGTCCTGCGTGGCTCCTCCTTCCCTGCTGTGGTGCTGTCCACGTTGACTGTTCCTCGTTGTTTGCCTTCCGTCGCTGGGGTTCCTGGGAGGTTGATCCTGATCGCCTCCTCCATTTCAGGTACTTTTGTCGCTGTTTGGCAGTGGGAGCGCGAAATCGTGGTGAGCTCCTCGCGCCTCCCTTGTAACGTTTTGGATGTACTGCGCATGACGCGCATCGTCGAAGAATTTCTGCCTGACTTGCCTGGCGCCGCTCCACGCTGTGTGATCCCGCTGCGTGCGGCCATTTTGGGCATTTCTCGTCACTGTGTTGCCCGGCAACGGAGTTCCCCAACGAAAAGTTTTCTATCGTGCCTTTGCTGATAGGCACACCTGTAGTTTCATACTTCCTTGAAGCAGGAAGCACTGTTGCGCTCATCTAAGTGCCTTCGCTGATAGGCACAGCTCTATTCACTATCACAATATCTGCCATCTTGTGAAGATTCCTTACATGCCTGTTAGGTCTTCGCTGATAGGCACAGCTTGTGTAATGTTCTTCAGTGGTCACTACCCTAATTTTTTGTCGTGCCTTCGCTGATTGCCACATTTTGCGAGGATTGTACTTATTGATCTACTTATTATCTGTATAGCCACACCTTGGACTTACTGCAAGCCATACATTTCAAGTTTTTAGGTATTGTGGTGTTGACGTTGGGCAGCAACTCACCCACGCCAAGTCATTGATCATATTACCGCACCTCCACCCTTTTTGAAACTGCAGGTACACCACCTCTTCAGTGGGAACAGTGGAAGGATACATTTGACGCATATTTAGAGGCGATTGATGGCGAAACCTTCACTTCGAAAAAAAAGAAAGCGTTGTTAATTTACAATTTAGGCACTGAGGGTAGGAACATTTTGAAAACCTTACCTTTGGAAATGGTAAGCACTCATGTAAGTGGTGGTGATGATGGTGATTCCTTCATTGTCGACGATTATGCCTCCATTGTAAAAACTTTGAGCAAAAGATTCAGTCCCATAAGAAATGTTGTCCTCGAGCGCCACAAATTTCTACAACGCGCTCAAATTCCTGGTGAGTCCATTGACGATTTTGTCGCTGCTCTTAGAAGTCTAGCGGTTACTTGCAACTACAGGGAGTTTAGGGATGAAATCATTCGCGATCAATTAATTGAAAGGACGTCTAACAAGAAAATCCAAGAAAAGTTATTATCTTCAGATGATCCTGATTTAGAGACTGCACTCACGTTAGCCAAGAGTATCGAACATTCTCAATTCTGTGTAAAAGAAATGAGTTGTACAGCCTCATCTAGTGAAGTCAAATTGTTAAATGCCAAACCTATCGCTAAATCGTTGAAGGGGTCCAACACCAATGTTGTGCGCCCGACTACACATTTCCCCAAATCCAGAAGTGAACAAAGTGAAGCCATGTGCTTCCGTTGTGGGAGCAAATCCCACTTAGGAAATGCCAAGTTTTGTTTTGCTTTAAACCAAACGTGTTATAATTGTGGAAAAAAGGGTCATTACTCTCGAATGTGTAAGGCTGTCACGTCTAAGAAAAATCCCTCACAAGTAGTGATAGCCATTGCAGAAGACCCGTTGGATTCCGATGATGAGAATTATGAATTGTTAATGTTGTCTCCCTCATTGTCACATACTGAAGGTGTTGTAGAATTATCTTCTTTGGGTGGGTTTCTGAAGAGGAAATCTCCTTCATGCAAAATCGGGGTAAATGGAGTTGGCCTTACTTTTCTTGCTGATTCTGGCTCTCCTTTTACCCTCATCAACATGAAGGATTTTAGTAAACTTGAGGGTCTTCAATTGCAACAGTCCAACATCAAGATCTTTGCTTATGGGGGTAACAGAGTGGATGTGTTGGGAAAATTTGTAGGAAGTCTAGCTTTTGGTACTGATCTTACAAGGGGAACCGTGTTTGTAGTAGAAGAGGGGGCAAACCTGTTGGGGTGGGATGAGCAGGGGGCCCTTAACATTATACTGGACCCAAATCATCCCGATATGGTGGTGTCCCGTAACGCACTAATTCACTTTTACGATGCACCTACTCCTGATTCCTCCTGTGCCCCTACTGTTGCCCAAATAGCTAACGACAATTGGATACATATCTATCCTGATGTGTTTAAGAGCGAGCTTGGTAAACTTAAGGGTTTTCAACATCGCATCATACTCAAGGATGGCGCTAAAGCTGTTGCTCATAAGGTACGCAAAGTGCCCTTGAGTCTGCGGAGTGAACTTAAGCTTGAGTTGGAACGTCTATGTGCTGCGGGTGTTATTGAACCTATTGAAGGTTCCGAATGGTTGGCTCCCATTGTATTAGCACGCAAATCCGACAAATCTCTGAGAATGTGTGTGGACTTGAGAGACCTCAACGCCAACATCTGGGTTGATCGTCAACCCCTTCCCAACATCAATGAAATGCTGGCTACGTTGGGTGGTGCCAAATTCTTTACCTCCTTAGACATTTCCTCAGCCTGCCACCAGATTGAGCTGTGCAGGGAATCCCGTCATCTCACATCTTTCGTCACACCTGAGGGGGCTTATCGTTACATACGCATGCCTTTCGGTCTTGCCTCCGCTTCAGCTGTGTTCCAAAGATTGATGAACAACTTGTTTGAGGGCATTGCTGGTGTCGTGTTTTTTCAAGATGACATTCTGATATATGGGAAGACTGAGGCGGAACACGATGAGAGGGTTAAGCATGTTTTAAGCATAGTTAGATCTAGTGGCTTAACTCTAAGGGTTGACAAGTGCAAATTTCTTCAAGAGGGTGTTGATTACCTTGGTCATCATATTTCACACAAGGGGGTTGAACCTAAGTTGAAGATCATTGAAGCCATTCAGAGTGCACCTACACCTGTGAACAAAGACCAGCTCCGCTCTTATTTGGGGTTGGTGGAGTATTATTCCAAATTTGTTAGCAACTTTTCCAGCAAAACTGCTTCCATGCGTAATTTGTTAAAAAAGAATGTTAAATATGTGTGGGATGACGACTGTAATAACAACTTTCAGTCAATCAAACAGGAGATTGTACATGCTGGTCCCCTTAAACTTTTTGACATCAATGATCGATGCATCATTTCTACTGATGCAAGCAATGTTGGTCTAGGAGCAGTTCTCATGCAAAAAAGAGGTGATGGTCGGGAAGAGACAATAGCTTTTGCTTCGAGAACTTTAAGGGGTGCCGAAAGCACCTACTCGACCATCGAAAAAGAAGCTTTGGCCATGTGGTGGGGAGTCCAACACTTCAAGATTTTTTTGTGGGGTAACAAATTTACTTTGAGAACGGATCACAAGCCCTTAGTTGATCTTTTTACCACTAAAGGTGGTGGCAGAGCAACGCCACGCATCTCCAAATGGCAATACAGATTAAATGAGTTTCGCTATCGTCTCGAGTATGTGGCTGGGGCTAAGAATTATGTTGCTGATTGCTTGTCCAGATTACCACTTTCATGTGATGAGGATGTGTTGGCGCATGACGATTTGGAAATAGTTTGTGCAGTCTGTTCTTTGGAGAACACTATTGGTGGTGCTCTTTCTGAACGAGAGTGGTTGGATGGTACTTCTGAGGATGCTGTGGTCTCTAAGGTCATTGACCTTTTAGCCGCAATGTGGCCTAATGTCAAAGATTGCCCCTCTGAGCTGGTTCCGTACAGGAGAGTTAGTGAGGAGTTGTCTGTAGTTGATGGAGTATTGAGGAGAGGTGGTTTGCTAGTGGTTCCCTTGCCTATGTGCAAAAGAATTTTGGATTTAGCTCATGAAGGTCATCCGGGAATTCGGGCCATGAAACGTAGGGTCAGACAGGATTTTTGGTGGCCCGCGTTAGATAAGGATGTTGAACATTATGTTCGCGACTGTTGTGTTTGTGTCACCAGTGACAAATCTCAAGTGACTCATCCTTCCCCTGTTGAACCGGTGGTGGTTAAAAACGTCCCATGGTCCAAATTAGCCTTTGATATTGCTGGCCCTTTCGGGCTCATTGGAAGTTCTCCCAAATATGCCTTGGTCCTTATTGACTACATGTCGAAATGGCCTGAGGTCCGATTTGTAGACAATGTCAATTCTCTGTCCATCATCAATTTTTTTCATGATGTTTTCCTCAGGGAAGGTTTTCCTGAGGAATTGGTGTCGGATAATGGAACCCAGTTAGTCTCCAGTGAAATGCAGGCTTTTTTCAAAGACATTGGTGAAAAGCACATTTGTACGTCCCTATATCACCCCCGCAGCAACGGTTTAGTCGAGCGCTTCAACCGTGTCGTTAAAGAACACTTGCAGCTGGCCTTAGTCAATAGTTTGCATTGGCGGCGTGCTGTCAGTGACATGCTATGGGCTGTGAGGACCACCCCGCACATTAGCACTGGGATAGCTCCCTTTACCTTACTAAGGGGGAGAGTAGCGGGTTCTAAATTGAACAAAGAATGATGTCCAGGAGAGTGGTGGACATGGGGAAGTTGGCTGAGGTGGTAGATATCAGGGCTGCCGCTCAAGCAAAGTATGATACTAGGCCTGGGAGTCGCAGTACCTTGTTTGTGAAGGTGGGTGATTGGGTGAGAATCAAGAGACCTGGTTTTATTCGCAAAGGCGAGTCTCGTTTTATTTGCTCCCAAGAGAGTGTCTGCGGTGAAAGATCATGTTGTGGTGTTGGAGAATGGGAAGGGTTGGAACAAAAGTGCTGTTTCCGTGGTACCCGAGTCCATGCTGGGTTATGTCAATAAGAAATTTGGTGTTCACTCCTCTGTGGTAGTACCCACTGAGGTTCATGGAAGGGAACGAGTTCTTTCTAGCCATGTTCCTGCAAGATGTGCATCCACAAGATTGAAATCTGTTCCTTCCAAATTTCAAGATTACATGATGTTGTAATGTCTTACCTTGCAATCTTTTCTGCCTTACATTGTTGTAGTATTGTATTAGAAGTTATGTCTCTTGCTATGCTATATTTACTCCATTTTTTTTTCTTTATTTGCTCATTTTTTTTTTAAATTTATTGTGTTTATTGTTCATTATTGTGAAGGAAGGGGGGTGTGTTGGGATCTGGAGCTCGTGTGTGAGCTCGTGCTATGGGGATTCCATTCTGGAATGGGATGTTCCTCGGACGGCAGTTGCTGCCCGGGAGTCGCCTTGGAAGGACACAATAAATGGAGTACTTACTTGGAGTTGTGTGTACTTCAATTCAATAACCCCGCCCAGCATCGAATGCCTTTATTTGTATTATCAGTGTCGTCACTCAGGGCATACTAAGTACTGAGGGAAGACAGAGGGGTCGCCTAAACCTCCCCTTAAACAGTGGTCTATGAGCCCTGTGCACATAAACCCGACTCTGATCCGTGCAGCACCATCTTTATCTGCCATCCAGTCCTAGATGATCCCCCGTCACTTCCTCTCAAACACTCAAAGAGTGGAATTGTATCTACCCCTGCACCCTACACCCCTACACCCTACACGCCTGCACCGCTTCCCCCGTCTATGTTCTTTTCTGCGGCCTCTTTTCCACTCTTTATCAACCTGGCAGGTAACTTTGACTTATCATTTACCTGTTCTATCCACATTTTCTCTATTGCTGGCACCTATTCTTTGTGTTTTTGTAATTTTATTAAGCCATTGTGACTTTTATTCTGGACTCTTGTTCTTCTATTATCGTCGCCTTCGCCCTTATTCACTCATGGTAAGAATACGTATTGAAAGAGTAGGCACAGCGCCTAATATAGTGCTTCAGTGATAACTGGAAGACTCCAGGCACATAAGGGCATGGTCAGTTAATGGCAGCAGCCTGTGGGCTCTATTATGATAACGCGCCTGTGCTCCCAGAGAGCTCTAGTTTTCAACTGAAGAGTCGGGATCACAGAAACAAGGTCAAATGTTTGTGAGGGGCGACATGCCCCTATCAAATGTGCAACTGCATATCTTTTCTTAGGGGGTCGTGATTTACAAGTGGACTTGCAGGTGGGGGGAGTGCAGTCACTGACTGCACCCGCCTGCAAGGGGATCTCTATTCCCCTTCAAAAGTTCAGGCGGTTTGCTGCCTCCACTGTGAAAACACGGAGCGACTGCAAGTGGTTTCACCGAATGCGCTGCCCTGGGGCAGCGTATTCATCGTAATAGGACGCATCTTCATTGTTTGCACTGGGCACACCTTTTAAAAGGTGCACACAGCGCAAACAATGAAAATGCGTAAAACGACCCGTGGAATCTAACAGTTGTGATCAGGCTTTCGCTGAAAACACAGTATTGAAAGCCCTTTTGGCTTCTTGAACATTAGCTTCTGGCTCATAGATGAGGAAGCAGGCTGGCAGCTAGCAACCCTGCATTTTACATATTGAAAGCACCCTGGTAGAGGTGCGTACATATGCAACAACACAGGACTTTCTGTGGTAACTTTTGAAAATTAACAACTCTCCCAACTCAATAGCTCAAAAACAGAAGTCATTACATTCAGCATTGCATGGGGCACTGTGTGCCATGTGCAGGTTACCTGAGAAGCAGGTTTAGAATATGTGAACCATTGCAGGCTAAACCCATTTGAACACATGATTTTACTACATCATAAAGTTGTGCCCAATTTGTTTATCAGTTTCATGCTCATTCTCTTCAGGGATCAACCATTTTGGTTAATTGTAGCATAAAGGCCAGAGCTGCCAACTTTGTGGCTAGTGAACCAGGTTCATGTCTTGCGGACGGCTCAACCCCCTGTGATTCTGGGCAAATCACTCAATCTCCCGTGCCTACCAAAAATGAATGTGTCCTTGTGTAATGTAACTGGTACTCATGTAAAGTGCTCCAATACCTTCAGGTCAAGTTCGCGCTATATAACACTGCAAAAAACAAAAAAAAGCGTTGAGAAATCACAGTGTCTAATAAGAATAAAATTTGACATGTGCTAGAGTAGGGAAATGAAGCCCAAAAGTGCCTCTCACCTGAGGCAAACAAGAGGTGTAATTAATGCCAGAGGTAGATAGCTGAGCAGGGAGTAAGGCAGAAAGGTACAGTAAGGGTGACACACAGGGCTCGAGGTAGGGTACATCTTCCAGTGCATCTGAGGACCTGCTCACACCGGAGACTGCAGTGCCTGCAATGTGCCTTCACCTTTGACGCAGCTGTTTAATCCTGGAGCCCTCAGAAGTGATCCTTCCATAATTGAAAGAAACTGGAGAACTGCAGTTGTATGCTGCTAATCTCCGTGACCCTCAGCATACTCAGCACGTGGCGGCAGAGCCGATCAAAGGATTTTTCCTGATCAATAGAATGTAATTGGGTGACCTGACCGAATGGAGCAGAGGTTTACCGCGTTGATGACCTCCTGAGAATTGGTGTCTGCTGATCCAGGCATTTGAGAAGCTGAGAATGCTTCTAGGCTCCTGTTGCAGGCACAGTTCAGCTTCAATCATTCCTTTAATTGTATGTGTATTGCTTTGCCATGCATTGCATCAGCTGGCTGACCAGTGGCAACGGAATGTGAAATCTTCAGTGTAAGACAAAAAGTGTGTAGCAAAGACTACCAGGTCTCACAACCAGTCAGTCTGTGCTATGGGCCACACCGCCACACACTGTTCTGATAGTTGCCTGCATGGCATGGAATGGAAATGCCTGAATCACTGGGTAAAAGCCCAAGACATCTGGAGGCAGTTGCAGGAGGGGCCTTGTCTTGCATTGGCCATCCCACCTGTTCGCCCAGAATCATCTTGTATCAATAAACTCACCTTCTTACTACTGTGGTCTAGAGTTGTCTTGTATCAGCCGACTCACCTCTTCCAGGTTTTATGTTCTGGTCCTGGCTGCACTGCACCTCACCTCACAAGAAGGACATGTGGCGTGTTGCGGTTAAAATGTGTGGCCTGGCAGAATCATACTGTGGTTAGAATGTGGACGGCTGACTGGTAATCTTTCGTCTTAGACATGGATCCATTGCCATTCCACATCTCTTACTTCCTTTCCTTCCATTTCCTCCAGTCTGCGTTTGTGATTGGACTGGACTCACGGGCAGTGCTGCGGGCACCGGTGTTGCCCTGTGGGTCTGTGTGGTCTAGCCTGGCCCAGAGCTCCATGGTTTTTATTACTGTTGTGATCTGTGTCTTTGTCGTAGGACATGCCCTCCGCTTTTCCGTTGCTCCAACCTTCTTTTAATTATGTGGAATTGGAGCAAGTCGAGGGGGACGTAGGCTAGTTGCCATTACATGAGTTTTATGTCCCAGGACCATCTGGGGGTCTTTCAAGTCTGGTCTGTCTGCTCCATCATCTCTACCTGTTGCTCACAGACTGGTTTTAACAACTTGGTTGGGTCCATTTCTCTGAGAACCCAGATTTAATCAAAGCAGGATTCTATGTGCTGGAGGTCTCCTCTAATCCGATTATTGGAATATTTCCCTACCATGGCCCTCATTACAAGAGGCCTCTTAATTCCAGTGAGGCTGGTAACTACATTTACAAACCCTACTTGAATTATGAAATCTGCAGTGTTTCTGGAGATCTGTTTATTTTCACACTAAGATTTTGGCTGCACAAGTGTGAAAATCCTCGAGACAATGAGAAATCACCAGGAAATTTGACCCAGAATCAAGGATTCTCCTGGTAATTTCTCATTTCAAAAGTGACCCTCAGGATCAAACTTGTAATGGCTTGGATTTTCCTCAACCCCGGAGTAACCGATACCAGTGGTATTGGCAATTTCAAGGGTGGGTAGAATCCAGGCCATTTTCCGGGCTACTCGTAATGAGGGCCCAAGTGTCATACCTTCATTTTGAAGCAAAAATATGATATTGGACTCTTGACTCTTTTGTTGATTTTGAGCATTTTCGAAGAGGACTGTTTCGTGATTTTTTGTTCAAACATGATCAATCAATCAATCAGGCGCTTGTTGAGCGCGACTACTCACCCGTAAGTGTCTCAAGGCGCTAGGGATAGGGGAGGTTCCAGTCCATCAAGGAGGGGGTCTGTCGAAGAGCCAGGTTTTGAGGTTTCTTGCGAAGATGTGGAGCAATGTTGTCTGACTGAGGTGGAGCGTAAGGTCATTCCAGGCTTTGACCGCGAGGAAGGAGAAGGAGCGGCCTCCCGATCTGGTCTTTCTGGTGCAGGGGACCACGGCGTAGGAGAGCTGGGCTAATCGTAGGGTCCTTTGGGGTGCGTGGAATTTGAGTCGGCTGTTCAGGTATGCTGGTCCGGTTTCGTGGAGGGCCTTGTGTGCGTTGGTGAGTATCTTGAAGGTGATTCTAGCCTCGACGGGGAGCCAGTGGAGTGTGCGCAGGTGCTGCGAGATGTGGCAGTGTTTTGGCAGGTTGAGGACCAGTCTTGCGGCGGCGTTCTGGATGTTCTGTAGCATGCGGGTGAGGTTTTTGTTTATTCCGGCGTATAGTGCGTTGCAGTAGTCGAGTCTGCTGGTGACCAGGGCGTGAGTGACGGTCTTTCTGTGTTCGAGGGGGATCCATTTGAAGGTCTTACGAAGGAGACGGAGGGTGTGGAAGCAGGAAGATGAGATGGAGTTGATCTGGCGGTCCATTTTGAGCTCGGAGTCCAGGATGATCCCAGGTTGCATGCGTGGTCCGTGGGGGTTGGCGGGTTTCCGAGGGCAGGGGGCCACCAGGTGTCGCTCCAGGCGTCGGGGTTTGGGCCCATGATGAGTACTTCTGTTTTGTTGGTGTTTAGTTGTAGGCAGCTGTTTTTCATCCATTTGGCAACGGCTTCCATGCCTTCTCGAAAGTTGTGTCTGGCGGTGTTGGGTTCGTTGGATAGGGAGAGGATGAGTTGGGTGTCGTCTGCGTATGACATAATGTTGAGTCCGTAGGTTCTGACGATGGGAGCGAGTGGAGCCATGTAGACTTTGAAGAGCGTCGGGCTGAGGGAGGAGCCCTGGGGGACTCCGCAGGTGGTAGGTGTAGGGTCCGAGAGGAAAGGGGGGAGTCTGACCCGCTGCGTTCTGCCGGAGAGGAAGGAGCGGATCCAGTCAAGGGCCTTGTCCTGGATTCCTGCGTCGTGCAGTCTGCGTATTAGGGTGCGGTGAGAGACTTTGTCGAACGCCGCTGAGAGGTCGAGGAGGATGAGGACTACTGTTTCTCCTTTGTCCAGTAGAGTGCGGATGTCGTCTGTTGCGGCAAGGAGGGCGGTTTCCATACTGTGGTATTTTCTGAAGCCGGATTGGGAGGAGTCGAGGATGTTGTGCTCTTTGATGAATGTGGCGAGTTGGCTGTTGATGGCTTTCTTGATGACTTTCGCTGGGAACGGGAGCAGGGAGTTGGGTCTGTAGTTTTTGAGGACGGTGGGGTCCGCCGAGGGTTTTTTCAGGAGGGGGTTGACCTCGGCATGTTTCCAGTCGTCGGGGAACGAGGCGGTCGCCAGGGAGCGGTTGATGGTGTGGCAGAGCATGGGTGCGATGGTGTCGGCTGCTCTGTTGAAGATGTGGTGGGGGCAGGGGTCCGTGGGGGTCCCTGAGTGGATTGACTTCATTGTCTTCAGTGTGTCTTCGGTGGTGAGGGCTGTCCAGTTGTCAATCACTGGTTTCCGGGTGTCGGGGGTGGTTGGTGAGGGTTCAGTGTGTTGGTTGTCTCCTTCGAAGTTGTCGTAAATGCTCTTGATTTTGTGGTGACAGTGACAGTATTTGCTTTCGTTCTGACACCTTAATAATTTCTCAAGGAACTATAACATTCTTCTTTACAGTTTCTTGTATTCTTTGTAAGTTTTTAATATATTAATTGTACCATTTCACGTAATCAAGTGTTCTACGCTTTGGTGAAAGCTCTATGTAAACTGAACAAAAAAAATAAATGTATTAAATTTCGCTTTGGTGCTCTATTTTTTGCTTCGTTTAGCTCGGTTTGTAGTTCCTCTCTGAGTCTATTGAAATGCAGCCACATTGTACATACCTTTTTGAATTTGAAGCATATTTTATATTTTTTGTCCCATACAGCATCCAGTAAGAAATAGCTGATACAATTGATGTGTAATTTAGGCTTTTCAGAGCATGTAGCAGCTTTAAAAGCCCCATGCTAATGAGAGAAACACTTTGGGCCCGATTACGATCTCGGTCGTAAGGTCTCCAACCTAAGTTCAGAGGCCCTACAACCGAGATCATCTGTTTCAATTCCGACCAGCTGATTACAATACAGCTAGTCGGAATTGAAACCGCCGGTCATTCCAGCTGGCTTCCGATGGGCTCCAGGAATCCGTCTGCCAGTCGGAGACCGGCCTGTAATCCAAATGGTAGGCGTTTCTGCCTTCTGGATTACGATGCACGGTTTCCAGCAGGGTTTCCATGCCGGCCTTTACAACATGGAAACCCTGTCGGAAAGCATGTTTGGGGGCTCTAGCAGGGCCCCCTTCTGTTTTCGGCCTTGCTGGGGGCCGAGGGGGTGCCATAGGTGCCCCCTTGATGATCCCTGCACCTTGTGGCAGGCATCTTGAGGCGCCTGCCACGGGGTGCAGGGATGAACACAGACTCCCATTCCTCTATGGGAGCACGTGTTATGGCCGCAAACCGGCCATAACAAGAGCTCCCATAGAGGAATGGGAGTATGCGACCGCACCCTGTGCGGTCGCATCGTGATTAAGCGGTCGGGACCGCTGACCCGAGGTCGGTTGGGACCGCTGACCAGAGGTTGGTTGGTCCAGTTTCACCAACGGTGTCCATCATCGAAATAAGCCCTTTTATCTCTGTGTCCGCACTGCATTTGGTACTTGGATGCAGAAGCAAATGGACCGTTTCATGGTGCACCTGCTGCAGTGCATGGTCAATGCACACTTTGACATCAACTGCCTCTGAGCAGCAAGAAGTGGTCCAATGGAACCCACAGACATCACCTGTAGGCGGGTGTTGTCACTCACTGGTAATCTCTGGCCCCCTTTTAAAAGCAGGCCGGGTGCTGCCTGCACTGTGAAAGGCAGATTGGCTGCTTCAACACGAAAGCATTGCCCCCAAGACAGGCGCGAGTTCTGACCAGGTCTGAGCCCATGACACCCATTTAAAGGTGCACTGCCGCACAGATAAGGGCAGTGTGCCCAACATACCACTGCCCTGGTGCTTGCCATCTCCAGATCCGTATTTTTAGCTTGGAAACGTAGGGACAGATATATAAAATCTGCAATATGAGGGTTAGTTAATGATGGGACTCAGTGACTGTGCTGGTTGACGAATCTTGTATCTTTAACTTTACTGGGGTCAGAAGTCTTGCAATAGTTAGGCATGACAACACTTTTTTTATTTTATTATGTATTACAGTTATTTGCATGTATTTGCATGTTTTTATTTGATGGCAATTTCCAGATCTTGTGTGGTGGTAAGTGTTGTATTATGCATGTTTATATGGCGTTTCCCATAAATTAGGCCATTTTGATGTGTAAGACCCTGCCCTTGCACTACACAACCATCAATACACATATAGGCATGCAATCCCTTATGCTCTCTTCTTACTCAAATCATGAAAGAAAAAGTACACAACATCACTATTGATGTAAATAAAATATGGCTTCAAAAGAAATAAGATACATTAGAGGGGGAGGGGGGAGGGAAGATGAGTAGAAACGTGAAGGAGGCTCTCTCTTCACGTTAGGCTTCTTTGATATAAACGAATGCACTGATCGAGTCTAATGGAATAAGTGGGAGCGCCGCGACGAGCATGTCCATCTAAAGGCCGAGTCCTGGATGCTTACCTTTCAGGGGGGGAATTTCCTGGAAAAGGCACCTAAGCAGATGCACTTCACAAGAAGGCTCAGAGTTCCACAGCCATCTCACATTGCCCAGTGGTTCTGCACACACTTACCATGGTCTGTAGCGTAATGCAAACGATGAGGCCTTCCTGCAAAATGTGGGTCTGACCTCTGAGACTCCAGCATCTGAAACATATCCAAAGGTCCTAGAGTGAGTGGGAGGTCCACAGAAAGGTGGTACACTCTGCGCTTGAAGGGCTGTGTGTGATTAATCTGCATCCCTAACCATGCCTGCCCACACCACCTGGATGAAGACATACAAGGTCTGCTTAGGAGGAGGCCCCTTCAGTTGCAAAATGTCTTTAGGTCTGGCCTTTGAGAAACTTTTAGCTGTCTTACCTATTGTTTTTCCAAAAAGCTAATAAATAATTTACTTATCTAAAGAGGCTTTTGGTCATCAGGCTTTAACCATTTGTTGATTAAACTGCCATTCACATTTTGCTTCTGCCCACCACAGCATATGGTATGGGGCACCGGGTCAGTCCACTGTACCCATGGGCTAGCTTCACTTTAAGTGACTACTCAAAGCATGTGCACACTGATCATATCTGCCTATAATAGTTCCTTTCTCTTTAGTGACAAAGCGGGTTCAAAGTGTACTTATTTATTTATTTATTATTTTAACATTAAATACCAGCTATTTATTTTACATGCACTTTGAACTGCCCAGTTAGATGGGGATTTATTTTCTTTGTTTATTAAGTTGTTGTAAAGTGTTTATGTGACATTGTAACATTGTAGCTGCTTACGTTTTTATTGCATAGTTGGGTTGTGATTTATTCTTGTCTCGCTCACAAAAAATAACACTAAAAAAATGTGGGGAGCAGCTGGAAGGCTCATCATTTTTAAAAAAACATCACCAGTAAAACAGCCATATCACTGAATGTCTTTTAAATGTAAAATGTTTATTACAGGCATATGACAGCTATGTATAAGTGGTGGCATCATTTTTTTCTCCTTTTTGTTTTTGTGGCATATGCTTGCAATAAAAACTTGTAAAACAAATTACCACTGCACCAGCCTGCGAAGGCCAGAGCTATTGGTTGTCCCAGTGCTCGTATTGCTTTGGGACTGTAGATGCTTTGGATTCATTAAAGGGTTTTTCTTCTGGTTTTACTGGATGGATAGTCCCAAGGGTCTCCTTGCTGGATTGTTTCATTTTGCTGTTTTGTAATTGTTTTCATCGAACAGCATTAACTGCATGGATCAACTGCATGGATTCACTTGCCATTTTGTATTTGTTTACATATGTACTTGTACTTTCTGTTGCCAAGAATCTGGATTTTAATCATTTGAAATATCTATTATCTCAGTTGAAATACAGTACCTCCATGCTGATGTCTTAACTGTTTTGTTGATACTGACATTCTGTGCTCCAAGAAGAAATGAACTCACTTGTATTTCCAGTGACCGTTTAGCAGGTATTTACTTTGCACAAGTCTCAGTGCTTCTCTCCCTAACTCTCATCAGCTGGCCAAAACATCAATCAATCAATCAATCATGTCACTTATAAAGCGCACTACATACCCGCGAGGGTCTCAAGGCACCGGGGGAAGAGGGGGGTGGTGCTGCTACTGATCGAAGAGCCAGGTCTTGAGGAGTCTTCTGAAGGCCAGTAGGTCTTGGGTCTGTCGGAGGTTGGTGGGGAGGGTGTTCCAGGTCTTGGCGGCGAGGTGGGAGAAGGATCTGCCGCCGGCGGTCGTTTTCCGGATGCGGGGGACTGTGGCGAGGGCGAGGCTGGTCGAGCGGAGCTGGCGGGTGGGGGTGTAGAAGCTGAGTCGTCTGTTGAGGTAGGCTGGTCCGGAGTTGTGGAGTGCTTTGTGTGCGTGGGTGAGGAGCTTGAAGGTTATAAAACATATATTGAGTCTTCATGGTATGTTTATATAGGGATGTATACATTTATTATTCTTAACTCCACATATGCTTACCCATCATCACATTTTGCAGGTGGATACTTTGACCGTGATATTGTGACTGTCATCTCTTTCATCAGGTTCATTGCAGTGAACCCCATTCAGGGCTCTCAGCAATGCACTGTTCCCAATTTGGCACTCACAGAGACAATCTTGAAAAAGTTCCCCTATTTCATCTTTAGACGTGCATTGAGCAGCACTCCATTTTGGATCCACCATGACACGTGGCAGAGTGGATCATATTAATTAGCTGAGGCATCACACCCCACATGAATCTGCAGAGGAGGCAAAACTTATCCACCTCTATCTGAAGCTCATCAGGCCCAGGAGCTGTTGCGGAAGGGTCCTCTCGACTACTGTAACCCCCCTGAGGTCATACTTGGACAAATACCACCAGATGCCGCCTGGTCTGCTTTGCTCTGCACTCAGAGGCTCCATCCAGAGACTTCAGGAAGGATCTGCCCTTTCCCCACTTCTTGTTAACCCCGAAGTCTGGGCCTTACGATTACATATTCAAACAGTTACCGTCTCTGGCTCCCACAATCATCTCAGCATTTTGGATGTTGGTTTAAAATGACCAAAGAGGGAATGGCCAGCACTCAGCTGCAACCTGGCAAGATGGGATTGCTCAACCTCCAAACAACGCAACAGGCCTTGTCCATTTATGCACCTAGGACCTTAAAGGACATCTCTACATTGGTCAGGAGCTCCAGACCCTTCTCTAATTTAGAAAAGAGCTGAAGATGCACAACTTTAAAGGACATACTTTACGCTCAGGAAACAGACAGTCCACTTCCGATCCCAAAACCTGGCTAACTCCCTATCTCCCGTTGACTGTATCCGTGCTTTTGACCCTGTACACCGCCTGTACTGCCGCTTTGCATGGTTCATGCTATACAAATACAGCATACATTTGCACAAACTGTGATCACTCATGCTAATATTCAACGCAACACTCTTTCTTCCAGTGTCATGCTTTAGCAGTTTCATTGATGAATGATCGGATATCCTAATTCTTGGGGTGTTTGAATATTTTATTACAAGAGTGAAGTGTTGCATTTATTCTAATTGTGGGCCTTCCAGTGGTTCACATAAGTTCCAGTATTGCCAGATCTACACCCTGGCATCGCTTTTCCATACAAACTGGTCATTATATTCTCCTTAGTGCCAGCTGGTTCTGACATTGGATGTGCTGTTTTCTAGTTGATTAAGTTTAAAACAGTGTTCCTTGTAAGTTTGAAAGTGGAGGAATGTTTGTGATCTTTGGTTTCTTGAAACAACTTAAAAGAGGTGAGAAAGTACTGATTTTCACTTGAAAACCCACATGCAGAAAACCTTGTGACCTGCAGTCGGTATTAATAGTATTCACGAGAATTAACGAATATTCGCGAGTGGAACTTTGAGCACCTTAAGTAATTTCCCAGATTAGTTTTTCCATTAAAACATTCACCTTTTGCCAGATGTACTTTTTCTGACTCAGCGGCCCCTGCATTCAAAAGATAGGCCATTGGTTCTCAACACCCATGTGATTGGACCGTGAGGGATCTGCTC
Source organism: Calotriton arnoldi (assembly GCA_963921515.1). Lineage (NCBI taxonomy): Eukaryota > Metazoa > Chordata > Amphibia > Caudata > Salamandridae > Calotriton > Calotriton arnoldi. Next base: position 1,975,280 of record CAWUFW010001326.1, on the reverse strand, counting down.
AACCCTCCACCCGCGTGGGTGGTGTGAGCACTCTGCACATGACAGTCCTTTCTCCATTTCTGATAGAAGAGTGATAACAGAGAAGTGTGTAGCTGTGATCATGCAGTGCACACACATTGCTATAAACAGAGGGTAATAGCCAGGGCCACTGAAGTTATGCGATTGTGCGGTCACGGCGATTTTTGCATAGTTGTAGATTTGCCACATTTGCCATATAATCCATCATCTAATGCATAATCTGTAGATTTTAACAAAAAAAATAGCTAAAACGGTTAAAAAGTTAGTGAAAACGCAGCGACACGTGTTGCTGCGCAGTGGAAGACCCTTGGCAAAGGTTGACTGGTCACCTTTCTGTAGCTTATTGAAATATTTGGATGTTAAACTGGTACTAAGGAGATACAACTAATGCTCGGACAGTGTTAGCAAGCCTAAAAATGACAAAATAATGCAGTAAAACTATCACAAAATGTGTTGCATAATGCTGCATAATTTGTGTTTTCTTGACACATAATTTACTCAATCCTGCCGCATAATTTGTCCCCCCCTGCCGCAATATTCCAGTGGCCCTGGTAATAGCTCTCAATAATGCAGCAGGAGCATGGGCACCAGGGCTCAGAGGTTTGAGGGACCCACTGAACCATAATTAGTGGAAACCAGGGGATAGGTGGGTCTTAATTTCCTTGCTTGCATTAGAGCCCACCACACCACTTGTACAGTACTCTGAACACAAGGCAGGCATGCTTCAGTAAGAGCCCTGTCTTCCCTATGCATTTCCCTGCATGTGGTTGGGCAGTGCCCGGGAGAATGAAAGGCTTGTGCTGTGCAGCTGTACCTGCATGCATTAAGTTTAAAGTGCTGTGCTTAATTCATGAATGAACTCATGGCCAAGCCCCCTTCCCACCCTTTGTACATTCTATTTAAATATTGAAAACATAGGAATTTCCAGGCCGACTTGGAATGTCAGTTGTTAAGAACCTGGAGCTCTTCTCTGACCATCTGGTGCCCTCCCTCTCACTACTCCTTTACAGCTAGTGCAGTGAAGACTAGCGCTAAGAGGCAGTTTGCATTCTGTGCAAACTGCGCTTACTTGCACTCAGCCTTACAAGTCGATTTCACACGGCACAGTTATTTTTACTTTTCTATTCAACAAAAAACTGCAACAATACTGCACTTTCGTATTTGTTTTTAAATTCAGAATTGTAGTGCAGTAGTATTCGAGGCAGATGGCAAAGTAGATGGTGAATTACTATAGTGATACAGCCCTCCTTTTAGCTATTGCATTGCTGTAGAATGCATAGGGTGGCGCCTCTGTACGCCCCATGCGTAGACATAGTGAATTGTAGGGCCTCAGCCACTTAACAACTCCAGGCCAGGCATGGAGTCGCATCGCCTTATTGCATGACAAACAGAATTGTTTTCTGTAAATGCACAGCCACTTTGGAACTGGAAGCCTTTGCACTGCTGGTCCCCAGTAGCGGCTCCTGGAGGGAGTGGTGCGGGGCGGTGGGGCGGGGCGGGGGAGGGGCAGGGTGGGGGTAGTAAACTACGGCGTACGGAAACAAATTACATTGCGCGCGCTGCATCGCAAATGGCGATGCAGCGCGCGCAATGTAATTCGTTTTATTTATTATTTAGTCATTTAAATCTGTTCGGCCGTATGCCGTAGTTTACTAACCCCCCCACCCTGCCCCTCCCCTCCCCCACCCCACCCCACCGCCCGCACCACTCCTTCAAGGAGCCGCTACTGCTGGTCCCATCGCAAGCAGAGACGCTTTAAGGCATAGGCAAAATGGGAAATTGACTAGGGCCCCCACCTTCCACGGGGCCCCCTGGGAAAGTGAACTTTCTTCATGCTTCATTTTTGTCTGTATACCTAGTGTCATCTTAAAGCTTTTTGGGGTCCTGGGCAAGACCTATTTCATCAGATTTTTGTGATCCTATTATCATTCAACATATAATTTAGTATTGTTTGGCATCTTGCAGGCTTGAATTAGCATGCAATAGGTAATAAAATTCAAATCTGTTCCCTACAGTGGACTGCGTGATAAATCTTGCCCAAGGGGCCCACAAAATCCTTAAAATGACACTGTTCCAAGGGCTCATTGGGGTGCAGGCAGTGCTCTCCCAGTCTTGAGGCTCACCTGACACCTACCACCAGAACTTCTTATATTATGGAAGGAAGGACACAGAGGTCCAAGTGGGCGGGATCAGAGAGGCAAGACGTGCCCATACTTTTTTAATTTATAAAAAACCATTTCTCTACTTTTTTGTGAAAAGACAACTGTCCCAGTACGGCTAATTCCAATAGTGTTTATGCTTCAGCTGAAGTGTCATTGAGGGAGTCTCCTATGCTGTGAAACCGAAGGCGGGCAGACAGCTTAACAATAAACAAGCCTTCTTGCCAGGGTGCTTGCTTGCCTAAAAGAAATGCAAAAGCGGGCACCTGGCTAATCTGCAAATGCAAAGGAGGCTTGGAAGCCAGTACTGGCATTAATTGATGGAATGACTTGAAGCTTTGTGATGACAAAGTTGTATTGTTTTTGCAAAGGAGTTACCAGCTCATCTGTGAAGTGTGTGCTTTTAAGGGACAATTTTATTTTTAAAAATTGCATTACATACAGTCTGGGTATAACTAAAATTCAGTGGCGGCTGGTGAGATTTGAAAGTGGTGAGGCGTAAAATTTGTGGTGGAGCACAAAATTTGTGGTGGAGCACACCGCGGCGAGCGAGCGTAGTGAGCGAGCCCGAACGCTCTAAGAAGGGTTCGGGGGGGGTTCTCCCCCCGAGAAAATTTTGAAAAATGAGTGGGCAAATGGTGCATTTTCAAGCAAATTTGAGAACACATGCACTTTACTCTTCGCAGTCAAAAACGAGGTGAGGGTTGGTCTAAACTAATTAATAATTAGTCTAGGCCAACGCTCACCTCCTTTTTGACTGTGAAGAGTAAAGTGCATGTGGTTATGTAGATGGTTAAATACATACATCCCAACAGTGACCCTCCCGGCGACTTGCATCCACTCTGCCTTTCTGGAAATAGGATGCAGACACGTGACTACCAGCACCGCAGCGCCCCCTGCTCTCCCAGTACAGTGTACATGCACACAGCTCTGCCAGTGCACCTCCATGCTGTTCAGTAGCACTCGGTACCTCTGCTCTCCCAGTACAAGGTCATGCACACACAGCTCTGCCTGTGCACCTCCGTGTCGCCCACAGCACTCAGTAACTTGAGCACCAGGGCACAGAGACGCTGCTCTGCTGAAGTACCTCACTGAGACTCACAGCAAACCTGACCTTCCAGGACTAGGAGACACAGCTCTGCCAGGTCACCGAGCTTCCGCTCTACTGAACAGACACACACACACATACACACACACACAAGGGGGGGGGGCTTCAAAAGATGCTTTATGGCTTTTTATAAAATGAGATCTGTCCTTTATGGACTTAATGCTTCAACGTCTGCCCCCAGCCCTAAGCCAGACAAACCCATTTCCCAGAAAAATCGTCTCAAAGAAGTTCTCTTAGGTGGGGGAATGTCACTTGTTTATCGTCATCCTGTTTTTTTATTCCTAGTCTGTGGAATCTCTGTATAAGCAAATACCCGTGAGCAAGGCTTGTCAGCGATCTACAGGAGAAACTGTACGCTTTTTGCATTGTATACTGGCTCTATTTGTTTTATTCCCAGAATCCATTGAAAGAAAGTAGAGCATCACACACCACCACCGCGTGCATCTAGTGTGTCCTTTCACCTGCCTGCCTGCAGCAAGCATGCAGACTTTACTTGCACGCTTTAAAGGACAAAACGGCCAGGCTTTAAGACTTAGCCAACTTAAAAGACACAAAAAACGGAGCAAAGAGCGGGTCATCAAAAGGTACTGCAGTCTGAAATTATAACTCATTGTAGAACGGTGTAAAGATTCAAACAGCATTTTACCCAAAAAACATCAAATTATAGACGTGCGGTGAGGACGCTCAAGAAATAGCCTTTTCAGGTGAATCAAAGATAAAGAAATGTCCAATTGTCTTACGCTGAAGAACAACTCAACCCCCAGAAGACAGCTGAGATGGTACCTTCCAGTTAGAAGGAAGTCGCTGGCCATATTGACGGGAATCCAGGTGACTGCATTGTGGGCGAGTCTTTTGTTTTCTTTCGTTTCACGTCGACTGATCAGTGTCCACTAACGGAGAGGGGTGGAATGGGGAAAGAGATGTCATGTAGCAGTCATTTTAGACTTCACACCTTCCGGTGGCGGAGGGGTCGCATAAAGGGGGCTTATTCATGCTAAGGACGAGTGGGCTTGTGAAGCACTGAGTAATTAACAGTGAATAAAGTGTCCCACATCAGAGGCCGAGAAGTGACGAGCTGATCTCTGTGTTGACAACTTGGGGCCCAGCTGCCCTTAGTGCACTGAAATATGAACTAACAATACGTCCGTGACGTGTAGGCCCGCGAGGCCTTGAATGGGCCTGAGGTGCAACACAGGATATTTCTCTGGTACTTGCACAGTGGGTGTTGTATTGTCACAAAATGAGTGTGTCGGTGTGTGATTTTGGATTGGTGTAAGATTTATTTTCCTCAAATGTTTTCTACCAAATTGGAGGGAAGAGCAATGTCAGGAGCACGGCGGTGTGACGTTACTAACGCCTCGGCCAGCCACACACATTTCTAAACACGTTCAGCAGCTTCACACGTGTCTTGTCCTGCTTGGGACCCTTCCGAGGAATGCAGATGAACCACTTGGAGCACACAGTTTGGGAGGGTAATATCCACAGTACAGATGTACGAACACAAACCTCAGAAAGTAAACGAGGGGTGTTCTTATAGTATACTTGCGCACACTGCTGGTGCTTGCTTTCCGAGTACAAAAACTTCGGCTCATGTTGTGGGTTTATAAACTGCTCAGGTCTTTTTCCATTCTGCTCACGTTAAAATATGCTGTTGTCGCTCTCTTATTTTTTCACCTACACCCATTAAAAATACTGCAATGCCAATATGAGTGGCTTTAATGCGCTGCACGCTGCAATCTAAAAGGCATCCCACTCATTCTGCATTCACATGGGTACAACTCTCACCCTGTACTAACACACCTCTCAACCATGACTCACCGTGCACTTACCCTGTTGCCACACACCACGTATCCTGCACTGCACACAGTCACTGCTCACCCTGCACTCACCATCTTCGACTTTCACCCTGCAGCCACTCGCCACCGTTCACTCTGTAGTCTGTACCCATCTACCGCTCACCCACCTTCCACCATGCATCTACCCACCACTAAAACACTCACGCTGACTGCTGTTATTGCTGGTTTCCTTGTGCTGAACTAGTTGTTATCACATATTTCAAAATCATTTAAATTAAAATAGTACCTGCAAAGGATCCGATGAGTGCGCACGCGCGTGTTGCTGTGTATGTATGTCTGCATATGTGACTCGGAGTGTGCTTTCGTGTGTTTCTCTGAATGTGGTGTGTACACGTGTGCCTCCTTGCGCGTCTGCACTTGGGGTGTGTGAATGTGCCTCTGTGTCTCTGATGGTGTGCCTGTGCGTATGTGCGGTCGTGTGTTTCTGAGTGTGTGTATGGTATTGTGCGTGTGTATGTGTGCGTGTGGCTGTGTGTGCACGAATCCTTCTTTTAATTAAATTAAAATAAAACTTACCTTCTCCAGGCCGCCTCAGCTACTGGCCGGTCCCGATTCGCGCTTTTTCTGCTGCTCTCCTCAACAGGAAGCAGCCACCCACAGGCAGCCACCCTCCGATCCGCCAATCACAACGCTGCAATGGCAGCATTGTGATTGGTGCAGTGCAGGCGCACAGCGCCCCAGCCGGGCGCCTAATGGGAGGCCCTTTTCTCTATGTAGGCTGCAGCCTAGATAGAAAAAAGGGAGAGTGCGCATGACTGCTTTGGTCGGCCTTAGGCCGACCAAAGCAGTCAGGCCCCACAACAGTGGGCAAGCCACCCCCCCCTGCCCTCGAGCAGGATGCCCCGCCCGCCCACAACCAGGCACTTCTGCTTTCTCGCAGTGCGAGAAGCAGAAACATAAAATGGCAGTTTTACCATTTTATGTTTCTGCTTCTCGCACTGCGAGAAAGCAGTGGGGCGACACCCCCACGCCCCTATGGAGGAGCCACCACTGCTAAAATTTATATTTTGGAAGCACATTTTATCTTAATCCTTTTTGCTAATTTTGTAGCAGTCTATCTTAGACTGTGTGTAATGTTAAGTTTTAAATAATTACTTACATATTCACAGTGCTTTCTGTCACAGGCCGGGACCTCGTAGCGCTAAAAATACACAAGTCACTATTGTCCACTTCACCACCCAAGATTTAATTCTGTGGCTCTCTGGTTACATTTTTTTATCCAAAAAATGAGGTGGAGAGAAGATATTTAATGCAGCCGAGCACACAGTCTCCCCAAACTTAAATTATTCAATGATCTCCGGGACCTGTTTGATTACACCCCAAGTTCACAGTAACTTTTAGTAACCCAGCGGAACAGCACATTCTGCTTTTTTGAATAGCTCTCTGGTTATACAGAGACCTCTGCATAGCATTAATAGAGGTTTCATAATGAACTATTGCACATTTCCCACTGATTAACGTAAGTTTTTAACATTTATTTTTCATTTCAGCTGCGTGTTATTTTGTATGCAGCTACCTGAAGGTGAAAGACAAAAAAAGTTACAGTATATTTCGTTTTTTTAGCCACGCCTTTGACACCGCCCCCACGCTCACTGGCCCTGTCCCCATTGCATGCAGCATCACAGTTCCCATAAGTTTTTTAATGTACTTCGTGCACTGGAAGGACAGATGCATGCCACTGGCTAAACAGTACCTCCAAGCTGCCATTTCTGACTAAGGAAGCATTGGACGAGGAATAAAGGCCTTGGAGGAGGCTGGGTGCTAGAATGAGGCAGGTCTCAAAGCGCTCCTCATCATGGGCCTGAAAAAACATGACCACATCGTCCCAGTCTGAAGGGGAGAGGATGTGGCCCTACGCCCAGAGCTGCCGACTTTGGAGCTGGCGAACCAGGTCTGAGTCTCGGCGTTGGCTCAACATCCTGTGATTCTGCACGAATCACTTAATTTCCCCATGCCTACCAAAAAATTAATGTGTCCTTGTGTAATGTAACTGGTGCTCATGTAGAGTGTTCCAATACCTTTGGGTCGAGTTCGTGTTGGATCATCTACAAAACCTTCATAACTGGCACCATCGCCTACCTGAGTTACCAGCTTACCATCTCCATGGGTTCTTCAGCACATCTGCAGCCAGGCCCATATAAGACGAGAAACAAAAAACTGTAAAAAGAAAAAAAGGCACCAAACAACAGGCCTTCTCAGTCTATGTGACGAGGATCTGGAACAACATGCTCGTGTCTATCAGGACCGCTATAACATTGGTCAATTTTTGGAAAGAACTTAAAGAAATCTATATCATGATGCAGTGACAGTCCACTCCCCCACTCATTGTCCCTGTTGTTTGGCTAGGTTTGTGCTATACATATAGCAAAGTCATAAATATACATATGAACATACTTGAGCAGCCCCGATCTATGCATGTATTGGTATTTATATAGCGCTAACCTAGCTAAGAAGCAGCAGAGCACGGTGTGCAACATGGGCGGTGGAGTGCTGAGAAATGACCTTAAATCATATACAATAAGTGGGGATCACACCAGTACATTTCAAATATAACATTTTTTTTGCACAGTGAAATTAAGTGATTTGCCCAGAATCACACAATGCTCGGCCGAGCACCAATGCCAGGATTCGAAGCTGGGTCCCCCAGGTTCAAAGGTTATCAACTCTAACCACGAGGCCACATCTCCTTGGATGGCAGAAGCCACTGTGAGTATTTGAGCCCACCTCCATACAGGCTCGGATTGGTAACGCGGGCAATCGGGCAATGCCCGAGGGGCCGGTGTCCAGTTCCAGCTGTGGGCTGCTTTTTTGAGCAGTCTGGGGGGGCCGCTTTGAGTGGTTTCTGCATTGTTCAGATACCGCCAGCGGCCCAGTGGGTGCCTGAGTGGCCTTTCTGGAAGCAGATGGGCGTCCATTACCTCCCTTTTATCAACGGGCAGAGGTGTCACTCCCTTTCTCTCGCTAGGCCGGCCCGTTAATATATGCATATTGAGCGGGGGCAGGGTGCCTGAGCAGAAGTGGCCTCACTTGTTTTCAGGTGTGTTTCACCAGTGTAAACTAATCCGTGCTTTTTTTACCCCCCCCCCCCCTTTTTTTTTTTAAATAAAATTTCGCCGAATCACTGTTTTGCGGAAAGACAATATGCAAACGTGGGCCACTTTTTTTAGCGTGGCCGGGCCGATTTGTAATCCCAATCCAACCCTGCCTCCATATCCTGGGGAACTGGAAACTCCTGACTGAAATAGTTCAGCGGAAGCCCGCCACACAGAGGTGGAGATCTGCTCCTTGTCAGGACTTCCAGGTCCTCTTATTGTCCAGTGTGTGCCATCAGCTCTTCTGCGCGTGGCAACAGGAAGAGGTATCAAACTCGTGTGACGCACGGCCGCAAGTGTAAGGATGCAGGATGGGTACGTATCCCCTTGGCCAAAACAACTGTCTTTGCCAGTGCTCGTTTGAAACAGGCAGGAGCGTTTCATAGCAGTCTTAAGCGCCAAACACCTATGTAGCGGATAAAAGGTGATTAGGAACAAATGGTCCCTGCCAGTAAAATGGAGTCTGGCGATGGTACTTCGGTGAAACTGCATTCAAGCCTTTAATCAACCCTGCGTTTCCGACTGAAGCAATGCGGGCGTGTGACTGGAAAGGGATGGGCGCCTTTAACCACAGGGCTTTTGTACAAACGCGTAAAACTTCCCAGCCAATAACGGCCAATCTTCGCCAGACATCTGTGACAAGACGGACGTTCAACACAAACAGGACAGCAATGGATGGATTGCTTTTATCCTTCTCTGGCCTGCACTGCAGCTTGTCTGCTAAATGGAAACAGGCATTAAAATCAAACCTGGTAAAATAAGAATGCCCGCGTGGGTCCTGATTTACAAAAGGTTGAAAATCTCTCATATGCACAGATCCCTTCCTTCGTGAATCCACGGCTGGGTGCCGGGACAGCGGCCACACTGGATTCATCGTAAATGGATGACCCGCCATCTTGTAATCGGTAAACAACGTTTACCACGAAACGTTTTCCCCGCAGGGAATTACAACGCGGTCGTTACAATGACTGCGTTGTAACCACGCATACCATTACTCCGCAAGTCGTAACAACAACTTGCGGAGGGGGCAGAAGGTGTTGGATTTAAAATCCAACACCTTCCCTACTGTCCGCACAGACTGTAGTTGCAATAGTAAATTATACTATTCCAACATCCAGCTCCCCCCCTCCGCAAGTCGTTGTTACGACTTGCGGGGTAAGGGTATGCGTGGTTACAACGCGGTCGTTGTAACGACCGCGTTGTAATTCCCTGCGGGGAAAAATAATGCGTGAAAAACAGGTATATTCCTTGTAATCAGATGCTCTCTGGGCTTGTCCCATTGGTGTAGCCATCAGTGGCGCAGCAGGTGCAGTGCACCGGGGCTCAGTGGTCCTAGGGCCTAATGAACACCAATTCTGGCAATATTTTCCTACTCAGCCAGTGGACAGGGACGTTTGTTTGTTTGCACCACGGCACATGGTAGCTTTGCTGCACCACTGATTTGTCCCTCTGTCTTGCTGAAGCTTCTGGCTGCTGGGACTAGTGCATGACCAAACTTGGCATCTGATCAGCCGTGGCCTGTGCAGGTGAGAGCGGTGAGGCCGGTGGTGGGGGGATTTTGACAGACGACAAGGGAAAAATAATTATTTATTTAATTTCCCCTCGTTGTCCTCTGTCGAAATCCCTCCCCCTCCAACCAGGCCCCCCCGCTCTTACCTGCACGGACCGCAGCTTCATCTGATGCTGATGTGACCTGCCAGTGGGGGCCTCTCATACATTGCACGTGAGCCGGGAATATATGATGCAATATTAACTTGGTCCATGGTACTGACTAGCAGAGATATTTCATGTTTTTTTAGTTCCACAGGAACCCGGGGTGATGTAACAGTGTTTGAATCATCCATCAGGGGTAAAATGCCAAGGGATAAACCATGTTAGGAGGGCCATCACAGTACCATGGAAAAGTATGTCCTGCTTATGATCCACAAACAGCTGGATGAGGCTTCTTGGAGCTTGGGTAGCGACGGCATCATGATATCTGCTGGACTTCGGGCTACTAAAGATACTAGGGTCCTCTTGGTGGACAAGGGAAGCACATTTGGAGCCAAAGCAGATCTTGTCAGAGTGGCCGTGAGATGGGAGCGGCTAGTGCATCAGAAATTGAAGACAGAAGATCCGAATCACTGTCACGCCTGTTGTAGACCGCTGAGGCTTCTTTATAAGTGCACTTGTAGTAACAATAGGGTCAGAAATATTTTTTTGCAGTTTTTTAATGTTGCACAAACTTGGTTCGAGGGCAGCAGAGTGCTTTACAACAAAATCAGACCACGTTACACAAGTTTTTTGTGTGTGTGTTTGTAGCACGTGGCATTTTAAGGGATTTGCAGAGAATCATAGGATGTTGAGCCAATGCTGTGATTCAAACTTGGTTCCCCAGTTCCAAAGCCGACATCTCTTGCATCTAGGCCACATCTCCTCCCACACTGTAATAGCAGTTACCATTGGGGTTATGAGATCCGTGGATTTACAATCTATCTGGTGTGTTTCACCAAAGATGAAATTCTTGGGAAATTATGAATCGCAAAGGGAATCAAATGCAGGTTTACCATGTCTACAGTTCATTCCTCATTCTGAGGGTATCCTTGGGGTACACGCCCTAATTCCCTAGTCTTCCTCCACCTTGGGTTATCAGTACCCCTAGTATCGGCAACTCGGGAGCACCGAGGAATACTTGCAGAAAAACCAATGCACTCCTAACGAAGCCCTAATTAGCTGGACCCCACAGCAAAGTATGTAGAAGGCCACTCTAGGAGGTGTGATATCAAGCCTGCTGGCCTATCTGGAAACCTGAGAAGGATGAGCTTAGGTATATTGATGCTCTTTCCAGAAATATAGCTTATGAAGGTTCCTAAGCTTAATGACAAGACAATTTCTTTTACTTTTGGAAGGATGCACCAGGGCTTGTTCCAGGAGACCGTGGTTTCACCACGGACAATACGCTACTGAACGGTACATAGAGATGCACTAACCAGGTTTCTTGTATATTGTTTGTTACCAGAGGCTTGTTCAGAATCCTGTGATTACCAATGGTTTTTATTAGCCAATTCAATGATAAAAGTATCTATAGTTGTAACCCCATAGGTGTACCAAAAAATGGGTGCCTTAGGCAATTCATTATACCATTAGTCTGTGACATCTTGCCCAGGCCTCCAGATGGGATGGCCATGTTCTGTTGACAACTCACTGCCTGCCATAATACATGCAAGAACATAACATGCACCACTGCAGGACACCCCATCCCTCACAGCCTTTCCATGCTCAGACCAGGCCCTTTCTATACACCTCGCTGAGTGCTGGTAGTAGGGTAGGAACCCACAGACACCCTGAGTGATCAGGTTTAGCTCTTTCTCCTACCAAGCTCAGTGACATGGCTGATGAGACTAGAACCTAACTTCTAAATGTGGATCAGTTTAGAGCTCTGCTGTGCAGAGCAGCACCTAGAAGTTAAAGAGGCTGCCAGAACTCCTCAAGCAACATGGAAGCACTCGAGGAGACCTTCAGGTAATGGGAGGGGCCACTTTGGACTAGTGCATAATTGGTAAAAAAATAAAAGGAATAATTGCAAAGGTCTAACATTTTTCCTAGGAGCCAACCGCCGGCGCCGCCAAATACCAGAGGTATAGAAGCTGAAGGCTGTCCAGTCTTGATTCATCCTCCCGTCCCTATCTTCCATCACCCTGTATTCTCTGTCTCTCATTCTCAGTTTTACAGGTGCCTTGCCTCACCTGTTTACTCTCTTTGTCACTGTTTCACTATCTTCCTCTTCTTCCTTCTTTATCCCTTACCTGCCTTTCTCTCTCTTTGTTTGGAACAAATTCCGAAAATGAATACCAAATGCCGGGCTCCAAAAATGAGTGACAGTGCCCATCACCTACAACCACCAGCACAAATTACACACTGCCATGGACAAATTAGGTCGCTTAAGCACTATTTTGTGATAATATGTATCCAATATTTATTCTGTGGCCCTGCATATAGCATACATTTACTGCAATTTAAGGCAGACATATGTTTTAGTAAGATTTTGGTGTTATTTTATATACTTGTTGATTTTTTAAAAATATTTGCATTGTGATGTCATCAAACAAGCTAAGAAGTACTCCTAAGAATTTTCAAAACTTGAGAGCTCTTTGCACACATGGTCGCCCACCATGTTTTGTGAGCCAGTGCGCAGTGCATGATGGGTGAATCCACTCTTCCTTCTCCTTCTTCACTATTTCCTATATTTGTAAATGTCTTGGTTTTATAAATTGCAGAGATCCTCCACCTTTGCACGCTCTAGGCGAGATAGTTTAGCACAATAGCTTTTATTATGGCTAATCAAAACGCTCCAGATCTTAGAAAAACGACCAGTTCTCCACTTGGGAGCGTCTGAAATTTCTTTCCAGTCTTCTGTTATGAGTTTTCCTAGGAACAATTTGGCTTACAAATTTGTTTCTGGTCTTGTTGCTGAACCACTCTTGACATAAGGAAATTAAAGTCTTGCTCTCTTGTGGCCGCCATGTTGCAACTTGCCCCAAGGACCCTGCTTTGCAGAACCACTTCAATAGTAAATGCATTTTTTATATATAAGCTTGTATTATTTATTTGCAGCATTTGTGCCTCACGCTGCAAGCCGAAATCGCCTGTAGCATTGTTTATAGTATCTCAGGATATGAAATGCTCAGGAGTGGTTCTCTGAAATTGGATTGTGGAACAGACATGAGTGCAGCATTTCATGAGCAGCCCCCCCATAGCTGGTGCGCGAGCTGCACTTTGGCAGATGTCGGCTATTGTCAGAGCGGACTGCACTGTTTGCTAATGCAGACACACTATGGGTCTGGCTTATAGAGCCCTAGAATTTTTCTTCACCCATCATGTGTGCAAAGTATCCCGCTGCCATAGAGTGTAAACTATAATAATTAATTAAAAAATACAACCAAAATGCGACTAATGCGCAAAGAGCTTAACACAGGCAAAGAGTGGTCGTCACGTCCAGAATCTGTGGCTCCGGTGGATGTGTGTGGCTTCAAACACAAAATGAAAGCGTGCAAGGCACTTAAAAAACCAGCAATTCGCACATGATGCATTCGCAAAAAGAAATAAATATTTGTGCACATTGTGGAAACCAACGCCTGGATTTACTTTTCATCAGGCAACAGATCCCAGCATGAAAAATTGATGCGCTGCATTCGGTAAATGATAAAATGTGGTGCAGAGTCAGAGTTGTGTGTCAATGATGCCATTGATGGAAGTCGCACAAAAAAGCCTTATTTGTGCAATGTTCAGTCTTGGGTCATAGTGCAATGTCCAGTCGGTGGGGTCTAGTGTTGGATTTCTACTTGAGGAACACCCTTCAGTCCAAATACCAAGTCACAGAGACTCGAGCCCGGACAACTCATGTATGATGTGTGAATAAACCTGCGGGAAAGAACTTCAAGGGGATACTGCGGAATACTGGGAAATGGCTCTTGGCACCTCAGGTCTTTGCACTTGCGGGCCTGAATCTCCAGAGGCAATTGAACCCATAGGCCCCTGTTTCCACCTCAGAGGAATTATTCTGCAATAATTTTGCCTCAATTTTAAATCAGTTAAAACATCTTGCAATATTTCCTGAGAGAGAATTCATTGCCCCATTCCGAGTTTCTGAGGTCAAAATGAGGGATTACGTACAAAATAAGAGTAACAACACGTACACAATTTCCTCCTACTTTCTCTCTTTCTAAGCTTTTGCTCTTTTATTGTGAAGCATTTTCTATTGAGTGTTATACTGCTATAAAACGTTGTGATGCTTTTTGGTAGAGAACATGATTGCAATTTTAAGACACGTGTTTTTTTTTAATACAATCTTTATTGACAATTTTATAAATACAACCCCAGCCCCTGGATCCCCTCCCCCCCCCCCACCCCTACTCCTATTCCAAGCAGATCAAATGATCCCCATACGGCTTGGTTACAGATACAAAATACAGTACAATCCTCAGGAATGGGGTAAAAATAAGTTGAGCAAAAAGAGAACCCAAATTCATATCCTTCGCCCCAATACAGTATCATAATACATTACATCAAATCTGGCAAATGCCCCCATCTCTTACTCCCACTATTCACTACTACCCCTCCAACATTCCGATCCAATCCTGACATTACCGTAATCCAATTCTTCAGCAACGCCCAGACTAGAAATCCTCTTTTCTTTGCCACTCTCTGTCTATATCTATGTAGGGGTATTTATAAAGCGCAGCTGCTACTCCAAGGCATGTCCCGGCGCTGGATGCCGAAAGGTAACAGTGGGGGCAAGGGAGGAGATTATGGACTACCTCTCCGACCATAAACTACTGTTTCTGTGTGGTACATGGATAGAAGTCGAACCATTCATTGATGACTTGAAAGAGGGATGGGATCTAGCCAGCCTGTGGCCAAGCAAAGCCTTAGTACTACCATTGCAATAAACATAAAAGCATGTGCATGTGGAGGGATATCATTCTCTTGAACCCCTAACATAATTAATTGATGGGTAATTGTAATCCGCAACCCCAACCTTGTTTCCAGGATTCTACTAATATCTATTTTTAAGCCATCCATGCTGAGGCAGGTTGCAAACAAATGTATACGATCCGCCTCGTAGCTATGGCAACGAGGGCAAAGCATGCCTGCTACCCCTCCCCATTTAGCAATCTTCCCAGGCATAATATAGAGATTAAACCATGTTTTAAAATGCTGATCTTGCAGATTGGCGGACAGTAAAATTGAATGTGCAAAACCTAATGAATCTTCACATTCCTCAGTTTCTACTTGAAGCGAGTCATGCCACTGTCTGGTGTGCTTATCTATATCATCAGCTATTCGCGCATTCAGCATCCTGTATAGTAAGACCACTGTAGGTTATGCTAGAAAAGTCAATATACTGCATCCACCCTGGTAAACGCACACATCCCCCCCTTTCTTCCTCAAGAAAGCCCTAGTCTGTAAATATTTAAAACATTCTGTATGCTCGAGACCAAACTTACTTTTTAAGACATCAAATGGATAAACACTGCATCCCCAACAAAATCTCCAACAATGGACAGACCATCCTTTTTCCAGCACTTTAACATATGGATCCCTAAATATGTCTGGTAAGAGTGTTTTTTTTTGCAAAGGGTTATAGAAATTCAAACGGCCAATTTCCAGTTTCTTCCGGACTATAGACCATACTCTGTAGGCACACTTCCGCGTTTTAAACTTAACTGTTTTGAAGTATCCAAAATCTAGTTGCCTCATAAGACAGCCCCTGGTCTCATCCCCTAATAAAAGCTCATAAATCATTGAAGAGTCACCCACAATTGATCCGCTTTCCTCTTTGACTTACAACAGTGCTGCCATCTGTTGAAGGGCCGTGGCCCAATAATATATTCGAAAGTTTGGCACAGCCCATTCACCACATTCCTTAGGGAGTGACAAGAACTTCAGAGCCCTTCTGGGGCGAGAATAAGCCCATAAAAAAACCTCGACATCATCTGATCCACAACCTTAAACCAATAGCCCTCAACTTTTAAGGGAGTAGCCAAAAAAAATATAATACTTTAGGTGAGAACAACATTTTAACAATATTACTCCTTCCGATCAGGGTAAGCCTGAGATTATTCTTTCTCACAAAGTCAAGCTTCGTTCTCCTGATCAAAGGGTTAAAGTTATTCTCCACGATTTTCTCCGTGTCTGAGGAAACATCAACCCTGAGATAAACCGCATTTGCCACCACCCGCCTATCATTCAGTTGTACCTTACTATTAATAACAATTTGTGTTTGGATTTAATAAAGGCCTGGAAAGATGACCAGATTTCCTTGCCTCTATCTCAATTTCTTTCACCGCTCCTTCTGGATCAGGGGTAACGATTGCCAGATCGTCAGCATGTGCCAAAATTGTGGTTTTCCATCCACGGACACATACCGGTAAAATAGTTGTATTGCCCTTAATTCTCCTTATCAGGGGATCTATATAGAGAGCGACAATAGGAGAGAGCAGATTCAGCCTTGTCTCGTAACCCGCTGAATCATCACCACCTCAGATTTACCACCCATCAATGAGATCCTAGCCACTGGATCTCGATTTAGCGATTTAACTGCAGATATAAAACCAAGTCCCAGACCTTTTTTTTTCATGACCGCCCACAGATAGGACCAGGAGACCCTGTCAAATGCTTTCTCCTCATATAATAATATTAGTGCCATAGGGCCTCCTGTTACCTTAACAACATCAAATAATGAAATACCCCTCCGTGTATGATCGGTTGGGCCCCCACCAGGGATAAAACCGTGTTGTACTGGAGAGACTATTTTCTTTATAACACCGGCTAATCTCATAGCCAGAATTTTATCATAGATTTTGGCATCACTATTGACCAAAGTAATTGGCCGATAGCACCCTAATTCGTGCACGGGTTTACGTTTTTGGGGAAATACTACTATATTAGCAGACACCCATGAGTCAGGAGCATCAGTTCCCCCTTGTGCCTGCAGAAATACTTCCAACACAAAATTTTGAATGCATGATGCAAAAACTTTATAAAACTCACTAGGAATCAGATCCGTCCCTACTGCTTTCCCTGTCGATACCGATGAGATGGCCATAATAACTTCCTCACTTGTAATCGGTTGATCTAACAACTCCTATCCTCTTCACATAATTCCTCATGTATCGTTAAATCCAGATAGCCTTTTACATCGTTACTCTCATTGCCCCCCTCTTCTGTATACATTTGCTGGTAAAATCTTTGAAAAGTAGAGCATATTCCACCCGGGTCAGAAACCATTCCGTTCAGAGGATCTCGAATTTCCCTGATCTCTCCTTGCGATATCTTCTGTCTTGAACGCACAGCCAGCAAATGCCCGACCCTTTCAATGAATTCATAAATCTTATTCATCTAGGCCGCATATTTATCCGCAGCTTTCTTAGCAGAGTAATTGATAATGGCAGCTGGCTACTTTCCCGCTTTCTGACTTCTTTTCCCCGTGCAAATTTCAGCAGACATTACCTGAGGCAGTTGCTTACTGGTTGAAATTTTCATGTAATTTAGATTCACCACTTATATCTTTTTCACTGCAATATATTTATGAAAAAAGTGTATTAATATTATGGTCGTATGGATTTACTAATTTCTTATTCTTAGAAATTAGACTGTAATTTAGATTGGCCACTGTGTGTTGCACATGTGACACGTAATCTATAGTATGAAACTATAAAAGTGATGGCTACGGTCCCCCTTGCTTTGCTTTTCTTTTTTTGTTGTTGTTAGAAATGGGAGTCTCTAGTTGGCAGAGGTAGGTACCTATGTCCAAATAGGGACTCTTGCTTCTAATCAGGGTAAGGGGGATACACACTCTAGATAACCCCTGCTCACCCCCTTGGTAGCTTAGCACGAGCAGACAGGCTTATCCCAAAGGCAATGTGTAAAGTATTTGTACCAACACTCACAGTAACACAGTGGTAACACCACAAATGGATACCACACCGGTTTAGAAAAATAAAGTATCTTTATCTAAACTTAACAAGACCAAAACGGCAAAAAACCAATATACAAGTATTAAGAAAATTGACTTTCAAAAGGTTTTAGCAACTGAGTCCATAGAAAACTATGGATGCATGATTTCTTGCAAAGTACCTGATGTAGCGACAAAATTCACCAAGCCAAACAGCCGCAGCGATGAGAAGCGTCGAAAAACAAAGAGATGCGTCGTTCCTGAGACCTTTGTGGATGTGATGCAACCGTTCTGCTGTACACAGTGGAGCGTTGCGTCGGGTCCGGTCTGTAGGGGGAAGCGATGCGTCGATTCTGAGACAACTCCGATCCGCAGGTGATGCGTCGGGAAAAACTTGCCGCACAGGGATGATGCGTGGAAAACCGGGATGCATCGGCGAGCGATGCGGCGGCGGGTGGCGCTGCGTCGACCTTTTCAGCCGCGATCCCTCGATGCGTCGATTCTTGCCGCGGCGACAAGCGCTGCATTGGTTTCGGCAGTGGCACGGTGATGCGGGAAGATTCTTCTCGCACCACGGCGTTGTGTTGGAAAAACTGTCGCAAGAAGAGCGATGCGTCGATTTCCTTGTCGTTGAGTTGCTTTTCCAGCTCCCAACAGCAGAAACAACCTCCAGAGGCCCAAGACAGTCACAGGCACCTCTTGGCAGGTCAGAACTCCCAGCAAGGAAGTGCAGGGGAGCTGGGGTGAAGTCTTTGTGTTCCTGAGACTTCAAAACAGGAGGCAAGCTCTACTCAAGCCCTTGGAGACTTTCCTCAAGCAGGGGACACAGCAAAGTCCTTCTCCTTTCCTTGGCAGAAAACAGCAACTGCAGGCCAACCCCAGACACACAGCAAGGGCAGTACTTCTCCTCAATTTCTCCAGCTCTTCTCCTTGGCAAAGGTTCCTCTTGATTCCAGAAGTAGTCTAAAGTTCAGGGATTTAAGGTCTAATACTTTTACTCCAAAATGTCTTTGTTCCCTTTGTGCAAGGGTCTCTGAGCCCAGTCCAAACCAGTTCTGTCCTCCCTTGTGCAGCTGCACGGCAGGAGGTGGAGACAGCATTGTGTAAGGCAGACAGGCCCTATTCAGGTGCAAGCGAAATCTCCTCCCACCACTCTACATGCAGACCGGGCCTATTCATGTGCTAGTGAGAACTCCTCCCCCTACTCTGAATGCAGCCCAGGTCTATTCAGCCCAGCCCTGACTCATTCAGGAAAGGCAGGACACACATCAACCCCCCCCCGGTGGCTGTCTGAGAGAATGCACCTCCCCAGCCCCTGTCACTCCAAAACCAGACAGTCAATACACAAACAGGCAGAGGCACACAGAATGGTTAAACAAGAAAATGCCTACTTTCTAAAAGTGGCATTTTCAAACACACAATTTAAAAACCATCTTTAGTAAAAGATGTGTTATTAAATTCTGAGTTCAGAGAGCCTAAACTTTATTTTTCCATCTTATCCCTATGGGAATATATGCTTGTAAAATGTTACAAAGCATTCCCCATTCTGTCCTATGGGGCAAGATAGTCTTTCAATAGTGAAAACCGAAATTGGCAGTATTTCACTATCAGGACGTTACACACATCAGTACATGTCCTACCTTTCACATACACTGCACCCTGCCCAGGGGGTACCTTGGGCCTACCATAGGGGTGACTAACATGTAAGAAAAGGGAAGGTTAGGGCCTGGCAAGTGGGTGCACTTGCCAAGTCGACATGGCAGTTACCAACTGCGCACAGACACTGCAGTGGCAGGTCTGAGTTACCTTTTCAGAGCTACTCATGTGGGTGGCACAATCAGTGCTGCAGGCCCACTAGTAGCATTTGATTTACCAGCCCTGGCACACTTAGTGCACTTTACTAGGGACTGACCAGTAAGTCAAATATGCCAATCATGTTCACAATTTACACAGAGAGCATGTGCACTTTAGCACTGATTAGCAGTGGTAAAGTGCCCACAGTCCTAAAACCAACAACAACAGGTCAGGAAAAAATAGGAGGAAGAAGCAAAAATGTTGGGGCTAACTGCAAAAAGGGCCAAGTCCAACAGTTGTTGTTTATTGGCCTGCTTTCCCAATGAATATATGATTGTATGACTGTATGTTTTACATTTATATTGACTAGTCCGCTCCAATTCTTATCAATAAAAAGAATTCAGAAAAAAGATTGGTCATCGTGATATTTTATTTATTGTTAACAAATTTTATGTAAAAAAAAGTTTATTATAAATGTTTGTCATATTGTTCTGATGAAATTGTCATTATACAGGTCTAATTCATTAAAATAAATATTGCACTGACTCGAGCTGTTCGTGTAGGAGGATGCATGTAAGGTATCCTCCAAGCATGGAGATGTTTTGAGTGTCACATGACATTTTCAATGTATTTCAAAGATGCATTGTCTGAAGATGGCTCAGGCTTTTTCGCTCACTTGAAATGGCTCTACGAGATGTAGTCACTATTTAAAGTAAATCATTTATTTGACCACAGACATGTGGGCTAGTAGCCAGCAGGATGCCTTCGGGGCCTCATTAATGTCTGTCTGCAATGAAAACACCGCTCTGTCCTCAAATGAAATATCTCCTCCGTGAGAACAATTCCTGGATAAAAAGAACAGAGGCCTCCAATACGAGTGACCATCTCTTGGGATTGAAAAGGCTTCTTGATCCTGGTTCCAAGCTGAAAAGGGTCTTTTTTAGAAGTGTTTTATGCATGTTCAGTACCTTCCTCTGTACAAATTGCATTATGCGGCTCTTTCTTTGATGGTAGCTTGGGAATACATGCTGTAGCTTCTAAGGAAACAAGGAAACAAGAACATGTCCTTACTTCAGTCATTTTTGTAAGATAAGACTGGGCTTCACATCTACACAGTGGGACAGTAATCCATTCATCCATACAGCACACACATAGCACGGGGGTCACTATTTCATGTTACTCAATGAATAACACAACTTAGGCGCAACATACCATGACAAAATAGATTTCCGCTCTCTTTATGGACTTCACAGTAAATTGATAATAAATTTACATGGAAATCGATTCCCATTCTTTGCTTATCAAGCTCATGGATTTTTGGAGACACGGGCAGCCAATATCCAGTTGTTCCTGACATCTGCACAGAACTTGGTCAAAATGATTGTGTGGTTTGTGTGAGCAGATGCCTGAATATGCCTCTTTATTCCGCTTGCCGTCACCCCGCATGTTCTTTCAACGCGGTCGCGTTGTTACAACGCATACCGTTACCCCGCAAGTCGTAACAACGACTTGCTGAGGGGGGCGCTGGATGTTGGAATAGTATAATTTACTATTCCAACTCCAGTCTGTGTGGACAGTAGGGAAGGTGTTGGATTTTAAATCCAACACCTTCTCCCCCCTCCGCAAGTCGTTGTTACGCCTTGCAGGGTAATGGTATGCGTTGTTACAATGCGGTCGTTGTAACAACCGTGTTGTAACAACATGCGGGGTGACGGATTCGTAATAAGGGCTGTTTACCCCTTGCAAGGTCCTGAACGATTGGGGATAAAAAAGATTTAATTGAATTTGAAGACTGTGAGAAAGAGGGAGAAAGGAAAACGAATAAAGAGAGTGAGGAAAGCCACCTCAAACCACTTTTACTACTCTAGTGCAATTTTACATCTATCATACATCTTTAGTGGATCTTAACCTGGGCCCCCCAAGGCTAATCAGTGGGTCGATGAACGTTTAGAAAACTAAATAATATTAGCAACATAATAAACTTTCTCTGCATAAAAAAGCAAACGTGGAAATTCTAAAATGCTGTGTAAATGACAAGGAATTTGAAACTGGATGCTAAAAATTAGTGTTGGTATCCTTACCTTGATTCGTGGGAGCAGCGTACGTCCAACAAACAGAATCTAGTATGGATGACTGGTAGCCACAATTGAAGCACTGGTTTGCATGCACAAAAAGAGAGCGTGCAATAGGAGCAAAAATGACAAGTGCCTGATTTAGAGGGTGGTGGGTGGGTTACTCCGTGACAAACATGATGGATATCCTGTCTGCTTTATTACATGTGCATTGTTTTTAGGTCTCGCAGACCTGCGTTGCAGCGCGCAATGGCTGTTCGCTCTGCGAGGCTTCTTGTAATCAGGATATTTCAGAAGTGGAGTTGAAGCCACGCCCATCTTTTTGATTGGCTGGCGTCATCGTTTATGCTAAACGGTGGCCTCCGATTGAAAATGAGGCTTCTTTGTTACCGCCCTGTCTCCTTTTTGGACGGGCCCATCCGGACTGGATGTTTTATTTGCGGCGTTACACTGTCTCCTTCTATTAGTGGGTAGGCACTTTCTTTTTGTCATTCGGCCGCGAAGAGCAATGCTACAGCGCTATGCGCTCTGAATTGTATGTCTTTTTTATTACTTTAATGAGCGCGGCGCCCGCTAGGGACTCTGCGCTCACTTTATTTATTTATATTTTCACGGCGTCCGTCATGCGGACTTTATGGTTTTATAGACGCATTTCCTTTGTTTTGTGGTCTGTTTTATCAGAACTTTTGACAGCTGATTTCCATATCTGACTCGCGTTCATTTTACAACTTGTTGGCAAGGCTGGAACAGCTCATCGGTGCGTGTTCCGTGAGTCTCCCTGGACACGCGCTTGTGTGTTGTCACTAGGGACATTGCTGCCTAGACTGCAGCCTTGCTGTGCTCGAGGTGTCTAGCGACAAACTTCGGAACAAACTGGTCGCCCTATGAGAGAGGGAGAAGCGTTCCCTGCCCATCATTCAAACTGATCGCCAATGGCAACCGTCAACAAATCTGACGAGCACTCGGCCGCTGGAGCTCACGGGAGCAGAAATGCTGACTAAATACATGTAGGCACCGCTGAGATTTTCTGGCGTTAAAAGCACATTCCATTTACAGTCCACTCTCCATAAAGTAAGTCTACTTTAAGGGAATGTTTACAGTTAATTGAAAGACGCTGTTAGTCTTGAAAACAATATATTTTGCAATTGTAGTCAATGGTAGCAAAACACGAGATGCTTTTCGCCATCAGGAGCTACAAGGCTGTCTAACACTGTACTTTTGCACTGTTTTGCCTCCTTTCACGTTGCTCTTCAGACGTTTGCCCCGAGTTTGTCCATAAATATTGGCGGGGTTTGGCAGAGGTCGGCACTGCGGCGGCGGTGGTGGTGTAAGCAGAATAGACTGATGTTTAAAACATAATTTCATATTGTAGGCTGGTAGCTTGCAGCGTTGCACCAATGTCCCTCCCGGTACAACAGAGACCTTATTTCAGAGGCATGCTCTTATTATCAGCATCTGTTGACATATTTAAAGCGCGGCTTGGTTTCTTTATGTGCAGGGCTTTAAGTGGGATGAAAAAACTGGGTGGTCTCTCAAAGGGGCGTGGCTTACAAATACGTAAGCTAAAAATCTGCCTTAGCATAGTGTGCTGCCCGACTTGTATTTTGCTGTTTCTGTCATTGCATCCAGATATATGATACAACAAGTAACATCATACCTACAACAAGTCAGAACTATTGGCTTTGTCAATGGTTGTTAGTTGCATACGATAACTAAGCAGCAACTATGGCTTGTTGTATATAATTTTGAAAACGTTTCCACTTAAAGCCCTGGTGACACCACAACGATGTTGCTGCTCCTGCGTTTAAAAAAGAGAAGGGAAATCCAGAGAGAAAATGACTCTCTTTAAAGGATTTCCCTTCCCCTACAACGCTCACCTGGTATGACGTCATGCCGTAACTTCTCCACTTGTGAGAAGTGAGCAGTGTGAGCATTGCACATCGATGTGCCTGCTGTCACTGCAGTTCGGAAAAAAAAGGACCGCCTGTGCCAGGGCACAAAACAGAGCCCGATAGAGACCCGTTTCGAAGCCCCCTTTAAAAACTGCCGGTGCTCAGCACCGGTAAGACCCGGCCCACTTAAAGCCCTATTTGTGTCCTAGAGTCCTTGAGAGTTTTACGAATGGTTTATAACGGTGTAATATTGTTTGTATGAAACCTTCACCCACTCCTGGCATTGTAGCCAGCAGCTCTTTGCATTATGGGACTTCCGGTTTGTTATTCCTACTATAAGTGTGTACTCCCGAGTCCCACTATGCAGTGCTCTGCTGAGTGAAAGCCAGGACTGGATGCGGGTGTCATGACGAGCTAAAGAGATATGAAGGAGTAATACTGTGTTGTGTTGCACTGCATCACTTATATAGCGCTTACTACTCCTATATGGGGCACTGAAGCGCTTGCCTACATGAGTAGCATTCTACATCATTTAGGGCGTGTGGTTGGAATTGTGTTGTCTTTGTTTTGGGTTTGATTCTATATGAGGAGTGTTTTCATGTACTACTTAATGACGAAGAGTATTAGAGCAAAAGAACTACGTGGATGGAGGTGACTGTCAGTCATTATCAAACTCAATCACCAGCCTTGATGCAGAAGCCACCACTGTCTAAGGACAACAACTTCTCCAGTGCACCCCACATGACATGAGAACAGGAATCGGCAAGGCGATAAGGGCCCTGGGTGTAAAACCACTTAATATCGATTCAGAATATTTTACTTGACTACTTCAGGTAGCCTTTGGCACCTTTCATGAACCAATTCATAGTCAGAGAGGACAGTACACGAATCTGTAGCACGAGTGTGAACCCTGCCAGGTTGAAATGCCCTGCTGTAGCTCAGGAAACAAATATACGCGTTCTTATAATGTAACATCGCTGTTTGTATTCTCTCATGACCTTCAGCTTATAATTCGTAGAGAAAAAAAATCACACATTATCCTAACAGTGGCGCTAACAATAAGAGTGCGTGCCTCCAGAATCCATTGCATAACAAGCATTTGCAATGCAATATGTCTCGCATTTGTGAGAGTTTAAGCTACTAGCATTACAAATGACAATGCCTTTTATTTGTTTTAAAAACCAAAACATAAATAAAAGACATTGTAATTTACAATGCGAATAGCTCAAACTTGTGTAAATCCGAGACCTATTGCATTGCAAATGCTTGTTTTACGGTGCATGTAATAAGCCAGATGGGCTGTCCGTCCTGTTGTTGCAGAGTAACTCATCCGCAAACTATAAATCAGGCCCAAAGTGTCTCGTCTTTTAGAAAGAAAATTAAATTGTGAAAACCTCCAGCCTTCTCACTGAAATTAAAATTTCGATTTTTGAATCGTTTTTGTGAACTAAATAAAATATTTCATAGTTTGTGGGTTTGTTTGATGTATTGTTTCAGTATTTTGTGTACTGTTTTGAGATTAAAACTGTAGAAATTTCCTTGGCGGGGGAGCGAGAGGGTAATTCAGAGGGGACCACAGAAGTCTAAAGGTTAGGAACCACTGCCCTGCATCACTCCCAGCAGGTGAGATGAACAAGGAGCAGGGCTCTAGAAGCTCATCTCCTTTTTGCAATGAGAAAATGTGTCTTATAAATAAAACGATCTTCTTCTTTGACCTGTAGTGCATTGTTAAAACTTTTATAAAATGCCAGTCTAAGGTATGTAGCAGTACGTGTATGGTACAAAGTTCGTCACTGTAAACAATGGCCGTGGCGGGCCCAAGAGTACCCTTCAGATCGCTTACAATGAGGCAGGTAACAGATCAGTATTTCAGTGATAGGGTAATTCTCCTTCAAAAAATGGACCTTCAGCTTCTCTCTGAATTGCAGGAGGGCTGGTGCAGTTCTGATACCAATGTTGACGTTGTTCTAGATCCTGGGAGTGTAGCCAGAGAAGGGCTGTTGTCTGTTTTCTTCTTTTCTTGCACCTTTGTCTCCCTAGCCTGACAATATCCTGCCTCTGCCATGAACTGTGCGCCTGATGTGATTGGCTTCTTGGCTAGGTATGTTGAGGCATTGTTTATGCTGGCCTTGTAGGTTGATGTGGTTGGCTTCTTGGCTAGGTATGTTGGGACGTTGTTTATGCTGGCCTTGTAGGTTGATGTGGTTGGCTTCTTGTCTAGGTATTTTGAGGCGTTGTTTATGCTGGCCTTGTAGGTTGATGTGGTTGGCTTCTTGGTTAGGTATTTTGAGGCGTTGTTTATGCTGACCTTGTAGGTTGATGTGGTTGGCTTCTTGGTTAGGTATGTTGGGGTTTTGTTTATGCTGGTCTTGTAGGTTGATGTGGTTGGTTTCTTGGCTCGGTATGTTGGGGTGTTGTTTATGCTGGCCTTGTAGGTTGATGTGGTTGGCTTCTTGGCTCGGTATGTTGGGGCGTTGTTTATGCTGGCCTTGTAAGTTGATGTGGTTGGCTTCTGGGCTCGGTATGTTGGGGCATTGTTTATGCTGGCCTTGTACGTTGATGTGGTTGGCTTGTTGGCTCGGTATGTTGGGGCATTGTTTATGCTGGCCTTGTAGGTTGATGTGGTTGGCTTCTTGGCTAGATATGGTGGGGCATTGTTTATGCTGGCCTTGTAGGCTGATGTGGTTGGCTTCTTGAATAGGTATGTTGGGGCAGTGCTTATGCTGGCCTTGTAGGTTGATGTGGTTGGCTTCTTGGCTAGGTATGCTGAAGCATAGTTTATTCTGGCCTTGCAGGTGATGTGGTTGGCTTCTTGGCTAGGTATGTTGGGGCGTTGTTTATGCTGGCCTTGTGGGTTGATGTGGTTGGCTTCTTGGCTAGGTATGTTGGGGCGCTGTTTATGCTGGCATTGTAGGTTGATGTGGTTGACTTCTTGGCTATGTATGTTGGGGCATAGTTTATTCTGGCCTTGCAGGTGATGTGGTTGGCTTCTTGGCTAGGTATGTTGGGGCATTGCTTTTACTGGCTGCATTTGGTTGGACCACTTCCTGGAAGCCTGAAGCCTGAAGATGTCGGGTCCTTACATCCTCCCACCACCCAACAAATATGGAAGAGGAGGGCACATGATCGTAAACGCTTTACCTTCAGAAAACATTTCCGCTTTCTGGTTTGCGTAATTCCTCAGTGTATAACAATGGGTGGGGAAATAGAAACTCCTGACACAGGCTTTGTGAAAGTGTCTACTCTTGTTCTTGTGAGGTGTAAAAAAACTACTGTCTTATTACTGAGAATAGTAAACCATTCATTCACCCACTCACAGCCAGGCTTGGACTGGGACAAAAAATAGCCCCAGCCACCAAATTAAAAGTGCCCCTTATTAGCGAAAGTAAAAAAGTGACCCACATTTGCAAATCAGGGCAGTTTTGTACTTGTAAAGACACGCTGTATAGGTATTTCATAAGATATGAAAGGCCGTAGGTATCTGTGCTTGCTGCCAACAATGTTTGTGGTAATATCAGGGAAAGCAACAGTAAAAACAGACCACCAGATCATACCAAGATCTACTACAGTCAAAAAACAGCCCATGCACTGACCTGTCAGACTAGCCCTTCTAGTGCTGCCAGATTGCCCCACAGGCCAGTCCGACCCAGGTCGCAATGCTGTGCCCACTAGAAACAGAACTGTTCTTTTTGCCTTTGCGACAATAAAGTCATTTACATGTGTAACAATCGAATACATCCAACACGGCCTGCAACCAGGGGTATATTGAAGAAGTTCTTGGTTGATGGGGGACTAGGGACCTGATGTGGGGTCGGGTCACTGATTGCCTTATAGACTGAGCAGGGAAATAGGAACTGCAGTGGGATATGGCTTTGGAAGGTTCTATTCGGAGACCGACACATATCCTGGGACTAAAGGGACCTGATTGGAGGGAAGAGATCTCAGCGCACTCACGTGCCGCTCACACCTCTCCCCCATGTGTTCCCTGCAGGCTACTCATTTATTGCATTCACGTCTCCTAAGTGACATATGAATGCATGTCTGTCACGTGTCTGTCACGTGGGGCAACACAATTGTCAACCCCCCCCTTGTTCTTACATGCCACCACGGGCGGCAAACACCAGGGCCGCCATTGGCGGCCAAAGGTCTAGCTCCACCACTGCCTAAGAGGCACTTCTGCCCCTCCCTCAGCACACCCCCTTCTAAAAAATACAGCTTTTTGAGGATATCCTTGGGTGGTTTCACACCCCTTACTGGATGTTGGCTGTTAAAAGCCTCAAAGGAGGAGCTGGAAATCCACTGTCTGCAGTGGTTTCCAGCTCATTTTCCCTGCCACGGCTCCTCACCAGGTGACCCTGTGAAGGGAGCCAATACCCTGTGACACACAGTGGCACCTTGTGAGATGGCTGGCCTGTAATTTGTTTAAAAAAAACACAGGAGCTGGGCCTCAGTTTTTCTTTCAGGAAGCTAAGCATGCGAAGAATGTGGGCTGGAGAGTGGGGTACCTGGGCTTGCCATACTCTTCCAATTGCTCTCCTCCCAGCTAAAGATTTGGGCTGGCCAGAGAGCAGCATGCACACCATACAGGAGGAAGAACTACAGTCCTTCTTTTATTTCCGCTACGGCTGTGTAAATACAGGTCATAAAGTATACCTGGATTGTCTGTCCTTCTTCTATTTCTTGGAACCATTATGGAAATAATAAAGGACTGATCAGCTTAGAGAACTCAAGCAGCTCTCGCTCTTTTTTCCTCCATCTGTCTCTCTTTGTCTCTCTTTCGTTCTCCCACTTTCTCTGTCTCGCTTTCCTTCTCAAACACACACACAGATATATAGACACACCCTCTTTTGCGCACAGAATCAGTGACTTGAGTGGGGGGTGGTGTTTTCAGGAGTAGTGCTTTTAGATATGTCCTTAAACTGTTTTGAAGCATCTTGAGGAGGAACCTGCAAGATACCCGAGTTCTGTGTTTATTCACGTCTATCGCGAATAGCAAAGGATGAATGTTGGCAATGACCTGAGATAGTTTAAAGTGCTGGAATTTTCTAATGTCCTTTGCTGATTAAATATGATTTTCTTGACCCAACAAGAGTTGTTATGCCTGGAGTACACAGAGAGGAGGTAGGTAGACTGCATTGCCTCGTGGATAGGAACAGTTTTGTTTCCAGATGGTTTCATATTCCAGAGGAAGTCTATATTGAATGCTGTAAGGACTAAATGGTGTCTCTATTAGTCATGCCCTACTTTGCTAAAGAGCCAAGAAGCCAACTGTAACATAGGCCTACTAGGCAGGCCAACCTCCCACTGAAAGGTATAGGACTGAAAAATGGTAAATGTGAGAGGAGTGCATGAGAAAAGGATTGAGTATGGCTGAGGTGTATTTTGCTGGAGTGTTATACATGGGTTGATGATGACAGTAATTGTCTCCATGCCTTACAACTAGATTGGTTCTAAAGAATGTGCTATTTAAGAAGTATGCCCTCTGCCCAAGGAATTAACAGTCCTTTAATTTCCCTTCACACAATTATTGGCCCAAGTTAAAGGAGAGACTAAAAAATGAAGAGAAATACCAGCTGCTATTGGCCAACAGCATGTGAAAACTTTTATTACCATCTCCCTAATCTCACCCCTATTGGCTGACACATGCCCACTCAGATTCATATCATGATGACGCGGGCACAGCATCAGTAGCTAATCCCAGCATTCATCACGAAGCAATTGGATACAACATTCTGATCATTCCATACAGGGAGCTAATGACAATTGTAAATCAGGTATTTGTAGACTACCAAAAGGCTGCATTTTGATTGGATTGGCTCCTACCTAGTCAATATCTACATGGGAAATTCGTAGTCAGGAGATGAGACAGACTTCATCCAATGGCTCCCCATTCATAAGCGCAGCCAGTTCAAACTTCTCGTGCGCACATGCAAAGCCCTGCACAATACAGGACCAGAACACCTGAGCAGCGGCATACATGTTCATCAACCCACCAGACATCTACGCTCTGCCTCACTCTCACTCAGACACATTCCCTGCATCTGCAAAGGCAAAGCTGGAGGTCGTTCATTCTCCAACATGGCACCCAAAACATGGATCGCCCAAGCGCCTGGATACCCTCTCAGGTGATTAGTGCACAATACAAATCAACATAACACAACATAACATTGGCCCTTTGAAATATAGTATGCATATGTAAAAAAAACTATGGTCATTGTAACATTTTTTTAAAAGCTGGTTTAATTTCTGCAACAATAAAAAGCAGTAAACAATAGTCTGCCCCTGAGGAAACATTTAAATTCAACAGTTCCTATTACAACAATTTGTATTAAGGTGTGCCACATTTTATTCAGGAAGAAAGGTCAACTCTTTAGTTGTTCAGGAGAACTCTGTGCTGAAACTACAGTGAAACACTGGGTATCAACCGACAAACTATGGTTCCTGTACGGACAATTGGGAATTAATAGAAAACATGTCCCCATTAGCTTTCTGGATCACTTGCTGTAATTTCAATGAGAGAGAACTGTTTTCTACCAAAGACGGCTCAAATCCAACCCCGGGCTCAATATCTTTCACATGATGAAATCACATTAAAATTTACTACAATTGCTAAAATTAACATAACACCACTAGTAAATGAATTAAACAGTTACTGAAATCTTTTATCACATTTTTTATATGCTGCATGTTATGGCCGTCAAAAACAGGCATTCACTTCAAACCATTTTAGTAAAAATTAGAAACGATGGAGTTTTAGCATGGGAAAATTGAGCAGTTATGCTTCAAGTATCTTTCCACCAATCTAGTACAATGAAGAATGACGTCTAAAACGTAATACTGTGATATACATCCCATATTTTAAAGATTCGATTTGTCATAATAATATTATATAAGGGCAGCGCGTTCCCAGGTAGGTATATATAAAGGTGGAACAGAGCCCTTGAGTTCGTTCCAGCCTCTCTGACTCCACCCCGGTCAGCGTCTGCCAGGGAGATCCCTCCTCATTGGATAATATTGATTATTATATACTCCAATAACATGAGGAATACTTCTCCATACAGGATTTCCGAGAAAAACATATGTTTAAAAATGCTAACGCTGACGTTGCTCTAGGGTGTGCAACAATTAAAAGTCTGTTATTTCTATGGTTGGTCTTCAGCTTGGTGACAATTGACCATGGGTATCTTTCTTGTCCTCTTCTTTAGTATTTTTTAATTTGGCACGTGACTCAAATCCTATTCTTCTTGTTCTAAACCTCCGACATTACCCATGGCCCAGACTGCCCCTCATGCGTGCAGAAATGAGAAGGAGGCGTGGCCTAGTGGAGATACAGCCCGCAATAAAAAGCAGGAGTGAATTATAATCTCACTTCTGCACTTGACCATGCCCACCGAGTCCGAAATCCCTTATTTGGAAGGGTGTGCAAAGTTGTGTAGTCTCATGGCATACATCGCAACCTAAATTGTGTACTTTTTTAAGTTTCTTTTTTTATTGTGGGTTGTTTAGTGCATAGCAGTTCCTAGTTTCAAAAATACTTTGGGGTCGCTCATGGCATCAAGGGCTGGTGGTGGCGAGGACACTGGGACCATTTACCAGTCGTCCACCCTATCCCAGGACTCCTCCCCCGAATTGCCCACTTGCCAACAGTGATGCAATTGCTACCCTCCATGGGACCTACCGTGATCACAGGAGGGAACAACACTGCAACCTGCTTACCACCCAAGCATATTCTGACGCAGGAAATGGGAAGAATTTCTTGCCACACATGCGTGGGTAAACTTTGTGTACTTCTTCTAGCTGTAATTTGTACATTTTTCTGCACCCACAACCATATATCAAAAATGCCAACAGCCCTACTTGTCACAAAAAGTTGGAGTTTATGCTAAGTTTAGTTTATTGATGTTCAATTATTTAAAATCGTTACATCTTGAGCAGAGCAAGGAAAGGGAATAAAAACAAAGTTAAAACATGCAATCGTGCAGTAGGCAGAAAGCACTACCCTACAGGCTAAAACTCACAGTAGTGTGAGTTCAGTCATCTATGACTCAAAAAAGTTGGAAAAATTTGACTAGTAAAAGGAATTACTCCCAGCAATAAGCTCTAAAAACAAAACTGACTGCTGAGTCTTCCAAGATTATTGACTGCAAAACGAGAGAGATTGCACCGCTCATTATTTTGCTCTACATTACATGTATTATTAAAGTAATATTCATGTACCAACTTAGCTTCATCTCTCTAGAAAACATTGTACTTATAATGAATAGTACGAAGTGGTACTCAATGGCTTCTGATCTTTAATCGGAATACTTTCTGCAACTTCATTTTTCCCAAAGGATAATTTGGAATGCAAAATGGCCGCCGGCGTGACTGATTGCTAAGCCGCGAGCGGCTGTGCAGCGGCATGTCGTGAACCCCCCCTGCAGCTCCCTCCGTGGCCTCTGAAAATGTTTGCTGCTTCAAATCCTCGAGCACTTGCCTTTGGCTCATCCCTCCTGAGACCACAGTTCTTTCAAGAGAAAAATGCTTGAGCACGAACAGCTCCATACGCAAGTGACTCTCTCTCAGTGGCTTGGAAAGAGCACAGAGGTCTCAAGGTGGGCGTAGGAGAATATTCTCACAGCCTGTCACTGTGCAAGGACACTGGCTAACAACCCTTTGAGCTCCACAGCCGGGGAAAGAGGTCCAGGCTACCTTTCGGGGCTGTGCTATTTTAGGTTATTTTTAAAATATATATATAAGATTGTTCTGAAAGCATCAGCCAGTCTCCCTTCCATTAGATGTGTCATATGAAAGGTTGAGACTGTATGTTCTATTGACTTGTCTTTCTTTTGCCCTAGCTAGAAGCAATATGTTTATTGATTTCTTCTTTACAGTGCAGACTAGGACAGAAGGCATCTGTCAAGCGTGCCCTTGCTATTACACCGTAAACACTGAGCAGGTTCGTGAAAAGACTACACCCTTCTAGCACAGCCAATCGACGCGGTTGTGTAGTACAGAATCCATAAAGAACAGAAGCCTTCGATGGAGATGGAACAATTTTCGGAGTGGGGGTGCTGCCATCAATGTTACATCACTAAAGTCATAGGGATTGTGAAAAACCCCAGTGTCGCGCAAAGAAACAGAATAGCAAATGAGCGCACTCAGCAGTAGAATGGTAAGGGTGTCGCATGTAGCCGGTTGTTGCAGTTTGGAGCACACTGTTCCAATATATTACTAGAGCATGGTGTAGTAGCACAATGTCGTTTATAGACAGCACATTTTTCAATTGAAATGGCCACTACATTTACAGAGACTTTCAATTTTACTGATAAAACTATACAGCGCACAAATGATAATGTGTAGAAATTGGCTTTTCAGATTTTTGTTGTGTGTTAAAAACAATGACAACCTACAGTCTTTTCTTTCACACTCCCTTTATCCCCAGGTAGCTGGTCATATAGTTCACTTTTCAAAATCCTCTCACTTTGCAGTCAAAGGAAGAAACGTAAATAGCAATCACCATGTTAAAATAATAAGCTGTAATTTGTCAGAAAATGTAGTGTGATATTTGATCTCTATCCTTGAAGGTACAGCAAATCTGACAAGATAAAAAAAAACAAAATATAATGGCCTCTTTATTACTCATTAAACTTCTGAACTCCAGCATGGTTATTTTTGGGGTTGCTACAGCACCCCCTTACCCTTAATTCCAGTGCCTTTGGCAGCATGCTAAATTAGGAAGTCAAGTTGCACTGCAATCAATAAAAGGCAAGTTAGCTGTATGCCCAGATATTTGAGAATGGTTTAAGCCACATTCAATTGTAAACTAATTGTCCTCAAATGGAAACTGAAACAGGGATATCCGCCACAATGGTGGAATAGGAAAGAATGGGGAGAGGATGTAGCCTTACGGTTAGAGCGCTCGACCTCAAAGCTGGGGAACCGGGTTCGAGTCTCGGCAACGTCGCTCAACATCCTGTGATTCTGGGCAAATCACTTAATCTCCCCGTGCCTAACAAAAATGAATGTGTCCTCATGTAACGCAACTGGTGCTCATGTAAAGCGCTCTGATACCTGATTTCTCAGGTCTAGTTTGCGCTATATAAAACTCTATAAAAAAAAAAATTCAAAAAATTGATATCTGTATATGGCGGTCACCATGTTAGAACGGGTACATTGCCATGAGGATTTATGCTTTCTCACTTTATTAGTTTAGTATCGATAGTCGCCAGCTAGGTAAAACCCTGTGTGGGTTGGGTTGTCAACCGGTTCTGAGCCAGAGGTGCCAACACACACAGGAGCTCTTGTGTTGGCTGGAGAGTGAGGGAGGAGACTCACTATGGGAATGCCCTCATTCAAGGACGGGACCTCTTGAAAGTAATTTATAAGGAAGGAACCCAAAGAACTCTTGGACAGAACAATGAGATCTGTGAAAGCAAGTGGCGTAATGACCATCACAAGGGCGTAACAAAGGAAGCCAATGGGAAGACCCCATTAGTGAGCAGTGGAATGCGGGTGGAGTTGGCAATGGTGGGAATTCATCTTACACTGGAGGTGGTCGAGAGAAAGAGTTGAGATGCCATGGCTGAAAGTTATCATTATTCAAAGTACTGTTTGAAAAGAAACTTTTTGAGTTTTCTCAATGCCTTTTTGGAGAGTGTTTCCCCTAACTGATTTTGGTGGAGAGTTGCACTTCGAGGCGGCTGATCCTATCATCCCTCCCCCCACCACCGGGAAACAGATAATTACTGACATCTCAGTAGATTAATCTAGGCTCATCATGCCAAGCAAATAGTAATACAGTCTAAACTTTTGTTGCATGTTTAAAACATATACGATATCCACGCTGGAATTCTTGGCCAAAAAGGTCCACGCAGATCACACATTCATGCAAATGTTTGAAAATGTTTGTTGAGAGGATAGCTCAGGGTTCACGTACCTTTCTATGTGCATCTGCCAAGGAATGACTCTTGATGTCAGGGAAAGCCCAGTCACCTTGAAGTTATGGACCACAAAGTGGTCCACATGGAAGACTGTGTAACTGACATAGGGAACACATAGATTGTTCACTTTAGAACATTTTTGAGTAGGCTGTCAGCAAAGTATGAAGTATGTAGCATCATGAGTTATATTTTCAGTAGTGCTGTAGAGTCTATTTGCCCAGTCACAAATTGCAACACTTAGGGCCTGATTATGATGTCGGGCGGAAAGCCATCCGACAGCACGATACTGGCGGTCGGAGGGAAACCCGCTGAGGAATTCAGCTCCACTTCTTGAGCCTGTCGGGCGTTGGAAGGACAGATAATCCCCAAATGGTGGTCATGCCTGAGCAGGCACCTCCATCGGGATTATGATGTCCGTTTCCCACAGCCTTTCATGACAGCCTTTCCGACAGGGAAAGGCTGTCGGAAAGTGACTTTGGGGGCCCCTAGCAGGGCCACCATCCTCCCTGGCCCTCTGCTATAGGGTCTGGGGGGCACCTATGGTGCCCCCTAAACACTGCATGGTGCCTGCCACACAGTGCAGGGATGTTTTAAAAGTGTATATTTTCTATTGAGGCTGGTGCTGCAACCCGCAGCACAAGCCTCAATAGAAATTATACACTTTACAACTGCCATGAAGGCGGTCGCGTCATAATTGTGTAAGCGGGACCGCCGATTCCTTGTCGGGCGGTCCGTTTCCACTACAGTATTGGTCAGACGCTCGTTCGACCGACATCGTAATTAGGGCCTTGGTCTTAAAAATAGCTTAATATTCTGAATTGTCATGAATCATGCAATGCATTTGTGAACCTGAAGTTTTGCTTTGGTTTGTATGGACTCAAAGTCTCAGCATTTGAAGTGCTGTTGGTTATTAAATGGAAAGGTTAAACTGAAGCTGTTGTTTATGATCTGGGACTAATTGATAGCTATGCATGCACTGTGCCTAGCATGTGGAAGAATAGATGAGAAACAGTGACAGAATTAAACTAGCAATGGCAAAGTCAATCAGTATGACTTTGCCAATGCGTTGGGTGGCCATTTTAAAATTCTATATGGTTACAATTGTTGTCAAAGTAATAGCATTCCCAGATGGCCATCACATTGTGTCTAGAAGCAATTCCACAATGGCCATCTTGGAACTCTATTTGTTTTTTATTCTTTATTATAGTTATACTGCTCCATGATGCACGTCATGTTGCATTTAGAGACAATGTGACACACCATGAAAACCATCTTGGAATACTATAATTATAATAAAGAATACCAACCAGATACCCCTCCAAGGTGGCTGCCTGACTCCATTGGTTTTGCCACTGCTTGCTCTGTGGTTGTTCAAGCATTGAAAAAGTAATTTCCTGCAAGAGTGGGTATCAACAGGCAGCAGCAGTGGGTGGCTCCTCCAAGGAAGAGCTTGGAGAAGGGGGAGACAGAGAGGGGCAGAAGTGCAACAATGGGCAGACGGGGAGAGAGAAAGAACCGGGTAACAAGGCAAAGTGGGGACAGGAAGTGACTTAAAGCAAGGGGATTAGAGTAGAATAGAGTGTCATAAATTGGAGTGGAGTTGAGTAGAGTGGCGTGGAGTAGAGTGGGCCATAGAATAAAGTGGAGTGGCGTAGAGTGGAGTAGAGTGGTGTGGTGTAGAGTAAATGGTGTAGAGAAGAGTTGTGTAAAATTGTGTGGTGTGGCATAGAGTGGTATACAGTAGAATAGAGTAGAGTGCCGTAGAGTGGCACTGTGTGAAGTGACACAAAGTAGAGTGAAATACAGTAGAGTGGCAGAGAGTAGAGTAGAGTGGCATAGAGTGTAGTAGATTGGAGTCAAATAGATTGGGTGCCATAGCATGGAGTGGCATAGAGTGGAGTGGAACAGAGTGGCATAGAGTAGACTGGCATAAAATTGAGTGGCATACAGTGGGGGGAGCGAAGTACAGTAGGGTGGCATGAAATAAAGTGGTATAGAGTACAGTGGAGTAGAGTGGAGCGGCATAGAGAGAAGCTGCATAGAGTGGCGTTGAGTGGTGTAGAGTAGAGTGGCACAGAATTGAGTGGCATTGTGTGGAGTAGAGCAGCATAGTGTCACATTCAGTAGAGTACAGAGTTGTACAATAGAATGGCTTAGAGTTGTGTAGAGTGACGTAGAGTAGAGTGGCATAGAAAATAGAGTGGAGTGGTGTAACGTGTCGCAGAGTTGAGTGGAGTGGCACAGAGAAGAGTGGAGTGGTGTAGAGTAGAGTGGCATAGAGTAGAGTGGCGTAGAGTGGAGTGGTGTCAGGTGCCATAGAGTGGTATTGTGTGGAGTGGCATAGAGTGCAGTTGCCTAGAGTGAAGTGGCGCAGAGTGGCATAGAGTGGTGTAGAGTGGAGTTGTGTAGAGTAGAGTGGAGTGGTGTACAATTGGGGTGGTGCAGAGGCATAGAGAGGTGTAGAGTGACGTAGAGTAGAGTGGCATAGAAAATAGAGTGGAGTGGTGTAACGTGTCGCAGAGTTGAGTGGAGTGGCACAGAGAAGAGTGGAGTGGTGTAGAGTGGCGTAGAGTGGCGTAGAGTAGAGCGGCACAGAACGGGGTGGAGTGGACTACAGTGGTGTGGAGGAGAGCGGTGTAGAGTGGAGTGGCATGGAGTGACATAGAATAGAGTGGTAATGTGTGGAGAGGAGTGGCGTACAGTAGAGTAGAGTTGTGTAGAGTAGAGTGGCATATAGTGATGTAGAGCAGAGTGACATAGAAAGTAGTAGAGAAGAGTGGAATAGAGTGGCGTTGAGTGGAGTAGAGTAACATAGAGTGGAATGAAGTGATTTAGACTGGCGTAGAGTAGAGTGGCATGGAGTAGAGTGACATGCAGTACAGTGGTGTACAGTAGAGTGGTATGGAGTGGATAGAGTAGAATGAAGTGGCATAAAGTGGAGTGGTGTAGAGTAGAGTGGCGTAGAGTAGAATGGCATAGAGTGGAGTGGTGTTCAGTGCCATAGAGTGGTATTGTGTGGAGTGGCATAGAGTGCAGTTTCTTAGAGTGAAGTGGCGCAGAGTGGCATAGAGTGGTGTAGAGTGGAGTTGTGTAGAGTAGAGTGGAGTGGAGTGGTGTACAATTGGGGTGGTGCAGAGTGCTTTAGAATGGAGTGTAGTGGCATACAGTAGAGTAGGGTTGAATAGAGTGGTATAGAGTACTACAGTTGTGAATGTAAGTAACGAAGGTGTCAATAAAGACGGCAGATAGGGTGAAGCAACATAAATAAGAAGCTGCATAGGAAAGCACGCTGCACGTCCAGGAATAATACCGAAACACTTGTAAAATAAAAGAAATAGTGCATTGCAAAAAGACGAGGAAGAGCACATGTATTTGGTCCATGCTCCAGGGAGGAGCTAATATAGGAAAGGAGGGGAACCCTAGGTAGGTAAGCAATCCAAAGATTGCAAATGAGAGTGACAACGAGAACAACTAAAGGTATGCAGCAGGGGGTTGTAAGCCCACTGAATTGTAAACAATACGTCTCTCAGCACAGTGCATGTGCTGTGTAGGCGAGACCTAAAAAAGCAGCTCACAGGGACAGTCATGGTCTGCAAGGCATTCTATTCGGCCACTCTCAAAAAAATGTAATGTGCCATGCTAAGTTTAGCGTGGACTGCGTTTGAGGTGTAGATCTGCAAACATTTAAGGCAGGAAAATAAAATGTAGTCAAGCAATTTCACCAATATTCATACGATTAACGGAAATGGCACTTTGACTCTGACGGCATCACTGGAAGTAAGTATCCTCTCTTATGAATAAAAAAGCTGCCAAGTTTGTGTAACAATCCCTTTTGAAAATATATGTCTGAAACATACAAATAAACAGGGACAGCTGTTAAAACTAGCAAAAGACAAATATGTTTTACTTTTTGATACAAAAGGCTTCATATTGGTAAGTCACGGACTTGTTCCACCAGCAGTCAGGTCCCCTTGTTACTGAACCGGATCTTGTCAGGCCTGACACGCTGTCACGTGAATGGCCTTATTGATGTTCCTAAGCCTTCGCATTAGGCAAGGCGTCCCTGGGCCCCCCGAGAAAGGTTAAATAATTCAGGTGTTCATTTTATCTCCAGGGCTGGACACCGTGAAAGCCGGCTGCGCGCGAGGAGCGCGCCCCGGAGCTGTCACTTCCTGACATCTTGCTAACATCTCCTGTCTGTGTCCGAGGGCGGGGCCGTGGACTGCGGCGGCGTGCAGTGGTGTCTGCTTGTCAAAAACGACTGATGCCGAGAGATAAGGGCATGCAGATGACATGGAGGCAGGATTCCTTCCGTGCGATCTGCATATCTGCGCCCC
This sequence comes from Calotriton arnoldi, assembly GCA_963921515.1. Taxonomy (NCBI): domain Eukaryota; kingdom Metazoa; phylum Chordata; class Amphibia; order Caudata; family Salamandridae; genus Calotriton; species Calotriton arnoldi. The sequence goes on along the minus strand of CAWUFW010001326.1, from coordinate 1,936,594 downwards.
TGCTCATCACATTCCCCAGATAGATTAATTATACACTTCCACGTCGCTCCTCCTTTCATGAACTCAAAAGCATTTATTCTCAAAGGAGTACAGCTGTGAAAAATAAAATGATAGAAGTGGCAAAGTTGTCTCATACGACGAAACACAGCCATAAAGTGTTTAAATGGAATCCCCTGTCATTCTTAGGTGACAGAGACCCCAAATAAAGAGATATTGTTCAGACCCTGGGCACCAGCTGTCCTCCTTAACTGTATTTCCCATTTGAAATCCCTGGTGGAAATTTCAGGTGGCCTTTTTCAAGTAGTTTCTGTTAGATTAATTGTCTGGTATGGATTATTCAGCCGTGAATATTAAATATCCAGCAGAACAAACAAGGAAAATCTATTTGTAAAATAAATATACCATGTGAAATCAATTAATTTTAGCCAACACCAATAACCCGTTCAAAGATGCAAGGAAAACCCTCTGGAATATTATCCATTGCTAATCACTTGATGTTTGAAGCACTCGTGACAATAAATGGATACAGTAAATATACTATTTTTAAGTGGCCAACTCGAATTTCCATCTTGCAAAATAAATGTCATTCTTCTCATGGTCAGGTAAGAGTCACATGATCTCCAGGGCCAACAAAAAGACACAAAGGTCTTCTTTTTCTCCTCATGTGGGCTCTTCTTTGTCACCAGGCTCAAAAAGGTTCATCTTGTCTCCAAAGTGAAGAGTACTCTCTCCACGGAGGTGACTGCCCTGTCTTAGCTCAGCAGCCACAAACTGTCCAGGAGGAGGGAACAAGCTAAAGAATGAGACAATCAGGTGTACTTTCCAGAGATCGCAGAGATAATGGTGTGCCTGAAAAAAAACCTAAAATACTAGGCTTAAAAGGCAAAGGGGAGTGTTGCTCACTAGTGGCTACTAGCATGGTGACTTATGTGGTAGTGTGCGGCAACCAGTACATGGGTGCCTTGTGACTAATGGACTCTGAAGGATACAGTATAGTTGGAACTTGGAGAGACAACTGAAAAGTTACTCCATTTAGAGAAGGGCAGTGGATTGCAAGGCAGGTAAAGTAAGGAGGGGTGGGGGTGACTTCAGGCTGGAACACTCCTTCACTGGGGGATGCGTAGTGACAAAAATAACAAGCATTGGCATAGCCAATAGGTCTCGCTTTTGGGACCTTATAAGTATTTAGGTATGCAGCACAATATCCTTAGTGCAACAACACCAACTGTTGCATGGCTAAACACTTATAAGGTCCCAAAGGCGAGACCTATTGGCTATGCCAATGCTTGTTGGTGATGTTGTCGGTGTGAATAAGTAGTGTGCCGATAAATTCCTCTGCATACATGTGCCAGTACTGTTGGCATATGTGTTCTCTATGAGCGCCTTTGATACCGCCTCTCTGTGCAAGAAAGCCTTACATAACGGGAATGTTTGATGTGTTTTAGGAATGTACAAGTGTCATGAAGAAGGCACCTAGGTGCTATTAAATTGACCAGATTTCACATAGGCCTTGATATAACATAAACTTAGGCTGCGAGGAGAAGAGTTCTCAAAGCCTTTCCAAAAGGCATAGTGATCTTCAAAAGTGGTGGTCCAGTTTGTTCCAGAGTAACACTGCGTGCACTGATAATGCTTCTCTTTCTGATCATGCTTTCTAAAAATTAGAGACAGAAAGAAGGACGAAATACCATGATGAAAACGGAACTAAAGGGACTACAGCAAGACATTTTTCAAAGCAGATGGGGTAACTTAATAGAAGGCTTGGTTACAAACACACAGAACCCTGAACTCTCTATGTGGCGTTAATTGAGAAGCCACGGTAATTATGAAATGCTGAAAGTAAGCAATCCTTGTCTTTTTTGACATCAGGCTTTCTGATACTGAAGAAGAAAGGCAAACAGACACAACTAGTATAATGTATCGTCAACAAACCCAAAGTGATCCTGAATTTTTTATGGTAATCGGTCAATGAACGGCATTCAGGGGACTGGACTGCTGCCTGTTGGGCTATTGGAAGGACTACCGCTTTGCCTGGGAAACACCTGTGCTGGCCTACCTGTGTGCATCCCTTTGGTGTCCCCCAGTGATCTTGTGAGGCTTGTTGGCTTCCCGGGGCTGATGGGCAGAAGCGCGTGGTGAAGGCTTTCTTCCTGGTTGTACTGTGCTGGGAAGCGCGTGACGAGCGCTGGTGAAAGGGCCCTTGGTGTGTGGAGCAGCAGGAGGGGAGAGCTTGTTAAGGAAGTGCTCTCTCCCCTCCCCCCTGGCAGCTGGTGAGTGTGTGCACCCCCGGTGACGTGCGGTGCCCTCCACAGTGAAAGTGCGTGGTGAGTGGTGGAGGTTGGAGCACTAGTTTGTGCAATTGCCAAGTGAGGGGGAAGTGCTCCGTTTTTGGGAGAACTGCTGTTGAGCCAGTATGCGTCCATAGGCTGGTGCTGAGTGCACCAAGTCGGAGTGCCCTGGCTGCGAGGAGCCGATGCGATAACGCCGCCGACCCCCAGTTGCCCAGCAACCAGGAAGTGCCTGAAGCGGCTGCACCAGTGGGCGGGGCCTACCGGCACAACGAACACCACATGAACATTGAAGCCGTCCTGAGGCCGTACTTCTGGAACGTCCTGCAGTGCAACCTGGAAGGGCCAAAAGTTGGTGTGATCTCCTGGGTGCCACTACGGAGGTCCGTGGGCTCGGGGAGAGTGTAAGATCGGACCCGGGTGAGGTCATGGAAATTACCCGCCTGCCGAGTGAAGGAGCAGGCCTGGGGCAAAAGTAGCAGTCTGGGAAGCTTTGGAGGGCTCGGACCGCGTTGCTACAATAGAAGTGTCAGGACGAACAAGTGGACAGGGGAGAAACGCAGAAAAGGAAAGGGAAAGAAACACTCCACAAGTCAGCTGTGGAAGGATACAACTCATCCAGTCGGAAGACTGTGGGACTGAAATGCTCATGCGTTTGAAAAACACAACAATTTGGAAGAAGGCCATGGAATCAAAACATGACAAGCTGTAGCCAAAGTATTTAAAAAATATACTGTAATGCATTAAGAAACATCGGCCGCACAAATTCAGCCCGGTAACTGACGAGGAGGGAGGGGGAGAAGGGAGGGGGTAGTGAGAGCAGAGAGCAAGGGGTGGAGGAGCATGGAAATCAAAGTGATTTGCGCGCTGTAAGGCTTAATGAGCCATTACAGAAAGCCACAGTAATACGTTTTTCATAAAGTTACTGCCTTATTACACTTTTTCGATGCACTGTCCCCAAACTTCCATGCAGGCCGAGTGCCGCCCTACCACCTTTGTTAGGAAACCACGAAGGAGGCATGGTGCGCGTGTGCACGTGTCCGAGAGGATCGATGTTAAAAATAAAACCAGCTGCTCCTGTCACGGAGAAGCGCTTCACTGTACAGTGCATAAGAACAGTACCAGCACCCTATACCAGTGGAAGAGGCCAAACTGCACTCAGAAAAATAAAGTCAGAAGGTGAGAAAAGCCAGATGGCGCCGGGAGCAGCAGCATCCAGAGGGAGGAGCGGGACACGCTCTGTGGTGGGAGAGAGGTGGCGCGCGCGATGGCAAAAGTGAAAGCAGGCTGGCGAGTGGTGTGCGATGTGCGCGCACAATGACGAGAGAGGAAAGCCAAATGGCGCCTCTGCTCGTCATTGTGCGCGTAACCGCACGCTGTATGCCAGCCAAAAAGCTGTGGTAGCACTTTTAAAAGCCCACACACTAAATGTCTCGCCAGAGCAGCGCATGCGCTGGCTCAGGCGAGACCTAAAAAGTAGGACAAGTCAGTGAATGATGTGGGTGTTTAATGTATCCATAATAGAACCCGAATGGAGATCACATTTGTAAGGCATAGGGCAATAATCGACAAATGAAAACCCAGCATGTATAGTGGTTGCCTCTGACTTTACATTGACACTACCCACACTACTTGTAAACGCCTTCACACTCCCTTCTCTGAGTGGAACTTCATCCACCCTCCATACCCCATATCCTCATTAGACACTCCTATGATATACATCATATGAATATATGATGTTACCCCTCTAACAAACACTCCGCATACCATCACCACGAAATCTTTACAACGCAAATTCAATGACCCCGCAAGTTTTGACAACACAAACTTTTACCACGACTATGCCTTTACCACGCATGCCATTACAACGCAAAGGCATGCGTGGTAAAGGTATACTCACAGTAAACGTTTTAAAGGTAAGTGTGAGTACCCTGCCCTACCCTACACCCTAATGTAGTACCCCTTCACGACCCTCCCCAGACACCCAGTCCTCGCCCTACATATACACTACCCAGCACGACCCCCCGACACTACCCTAAACCACTACTCTGCAAGAGCACACACACACACCACAACACAACACTACCCTAAACCCTAAAACACTACCCCCTGCACGACCCTCCCCCGACCCCCAGTCCGGTCCCTACATTCAAACACTACCCTGCACGACCCCCCAGCACTACCCTAAACCCTAAAACACTACCCCCAGCACGACCCCCCCTGACCCCCAGTCCGGTCCCTACACTCAAACAATACCCTGCACGACCCCCAGACACTACCCTAAACCCTAAAACACTACCCTACACTACACAAACACCACAACACTACCCTAAACCCTAAAACACTACCCTGCACGACCCCCCGACACTACCCTAAACCCTAAAACACTACCCTACACTACACAAACACCACAACACTACCCTAAACCCTAAAACAATACCCCCAGCACGACCCTCCCCCGACCCCCAGTCCGGTCCCTACACTCAAACACTACCCTGCACGACCCCCCGACACTACCCTAAACCCTAAAACACTACCCTACACTACACAAACACCACAACACTACCCTAAACCCTAAAACACTACCCTACCCTACACTACACAAAAACTACCCTAAACCCTAAAACATTACCCCCAGCACGACCCCCCCCGACCCCCAGTCCGGTCCCTACACTCAAACACGACCCTGCACGACCCCCCGACACTACCCTAAACCCTAAAACACTACCCTACACTACACAAACACCACAACACTACCCTAAACCCTAAAACACTACCCTACACTACACAAACACTACCCTAAACCCTAAAACACTACCCCCAGCACGACCCCCCCTGACCCCCAGTCCGGTCCCTACACTCAAACAATACCCTGCACGACCCCCAGACACTACCCTAAACCCTAAAACACTACCCTACACTACACAAACACCACAACACTACCCTAAACCCTAAAACACTACCCCGCACGACCCCCCGAGACTACCCTAAACCCTAAAAAATTAACCCCTACCCCAGGCCCAATCCCCCTTACCTCTCTCTCCTCGTGGTTCCTCTCTCCTCCTGGTTCCTGCTTCACGTCGTCTGTCTCTAAAGGGCGGTGCACGTCGTTGTGAGGAAATGGAAGAGCCTCTGTTTCCTCACAACAACGTGGATCGCCCAAATTTGTTTTTTACAAGGCATGTGCATTTACCATACATACCTTTACAACGAAATTCGTTGTAAAGGCATGCGTGGTAAATGCACACGCGTTGTAAAAAAATGCGGAGTAATGGTATGCGGGGTAGGTGCACTATGTGGAGTAATGGTATGCAGGGTCAAAGTCGTCGTTATAAAAAATTCCCCGCATCCGAAGAGCGACCTCCGGCGGCAGATCCTTCTCCCACCTCGCCGCCAAAACCTGGAACACCCTCCCCATCCACCTACGGCAGACCCAAGACCTGCTGACCTTCAGAAGACTCCTCAAGACCTGGCTCTTCGAGCAGTAGCAGCACCCCTCCCCCCCCCCCCAGCGCCTTGAGACCCTCATGGGTATGTAGTGCGCTCTACAAATGCTATGATTGATTGATTGATATTTACCACATCATATACATCACTTGTTGCTTTGTAGCTTCGTTTGCTATGTGAATTCCATTTAGCACTGCAAAGCTGTACTTATGGCAGTAGGTATGCTAAGCACATCTCCAAAGCACAACATAACATTAATACATATGCTACCATGCATACATATGTATGTACATACATACATACTTACATACATACAAACATACGTACATATATATGTACATACATACATACATGCAAACGTACATACATACATACATACATATATGACATAAGGATCTTAGCTGCTGGGCAATGTACCTCTGTCTTCCACTCTCTCCCAAGCAGTGTTTGATTTGCCAAAAAAAAAGTGCCAGGGCTGTCATCAGGAGGCCACTGCAGCTTGCTTCACACATTGCGCCTGCCATGCCACAACAACACAACTACTAACCATCAGACTCCTACAAATGTCACAGTTCGGACTATTTCAGGCCCGTAAAGCTATAAGAATGGCTTGAGCAGCAGGTAATAGTCATTTGTAATGTATATTGAATTTGTAATTAACTGTTGTTGTGGTCATCTGTAAATTAGCCCGACAGTGCCACCTTGTGGCAGACTTTCACAAGCGCCGGTCTTGACAATCAAGTGCCGGTGCCGAGCACCGGAAACCACCGGCTCATATTAAGCACTGCTCCCAAGTCCCTCCCACTCCCTGAAGTAGCCCGGTAACCTGTCTGATGATCGAGCGAGTTCAGGCTGCTTGTTTTACTTTACAAACATGGGGGCCATCTCGACGGTGTTTGAATGTGTTTGCTAATTCTGTTCGTGTGGGCAGTGTTATATCACAGTCCAAAAAAGTAGACCACGGATTGGTTTTCCTATACTGAGATTGAAATACAATTATTGATCCATTTAAAAATAACTGCGTTCGGTGATGTTGTTTTTTTTACTTATAAATATGTTTCAGAAAACTTTAATTGTCTTTCCAACACATTTTCCAAGTATGACTAGGTACAAGCCACAACAGTTTCATTTCCACTAGTGAAACGATAGTGTTTCTGCACAGTGCTTGTTTTTCACTTTTTGAAGCTGTGGTTCGAATGTGTCTCCCACCATCAGCATCCTGCACTCACCGATTTTAGTTGAGTTCATCTTTTGACATGCAGCTGCATTCCCTTAATATATGGGGACCATCTGTGCTTGTCCATGCGAGAGCATGCAAGCATCTCTCCACATCTATCCGAAAAATGCTCGGCAAGGGGAAGCTTTTTACCCATAAAAATAATAATAATATTCAGATTTGCATAGCGTGGCTAATCACCCTTGAGAGTCTCTAGGCACTGTTGCTAGGCACGGGGGGATTAAGTGATTTGCCCAGAATCTGGATCCCCAGCTCCAAAATCGGCAGCAAAATGCGACATGTGCCGGTGACAACTACTGTAGGACACAGATGGACATATTTAGATTCTGGGGACCAGCTTTTCTCTCACTCAAGCATTTTTACACTAGGACAGTTTGTACAGTTTGTGGCCCTTCTCTGCACTAAAAAGAGCGAATGTATAACAATCCACACATCGCAAGGATTTTTGGGGCCCTGGGACAACTGTATTTTGTGGGCCCCTGGCCAGAACAGCTTTGAATATAAGATCTAATTTCAGCTCTTTCAGGCCCTCTTTGGCCAGGTCACTGACACTGCACGGGCACACACGCCCAAATTCTAAATGTGTGTACATCTAATATTCAGGGATACTGGCATGTATTTTCAGTATTGTAACACAACAGCAGCTCACTAACATTACCCCAAATAATCTCCGTGACACCCTCTCATTTCTCATAAGTGAAGTCCTCTTTTGGTCTAAAAGAAACTTTATTTACGGATGTTGCTTGAAACATAAACAAACTTTCTCTGCAAAAAAATCTGTAATAGACGCTCACACATCATCCACATTAAAAATAAATTAAGGGGGGGGGCGTGGTTTCTCCTCCCGTGGCGATGCCAATACTTCTATTTTCACCTGCTTCCCGCGCTGATTTCCGACATATTTAACGGCAAAAGGTGGCGGAACCACTGATGTATGCAATGGTGTAATTTTGAAGAAGCTCCGATCGAGAACGAGGTCAGCAACAGCCCTGGTCACTGTCTGCCATCGTTACCGAGTCTGCGCCCTTACAGTGATTCATCTCATCTGATACTGTCGACGCGGAACGGGACGTGCGTCCCGACTGTTGGATTGACCTCCGAGAACCCGGTGACTGCCCACTGTTGAAAATTGCATTCGTTCAATCTCCGGAGATAAGGTAGACACGGAGAACCAAGTAAGATCGTGCACGCCTGTACTCAATATGGCGGGCGTATAAACATTCGCGCTAGACCGTTCTTCTCGTCTCCCTGCCTATCGCTCCTCCACTGAAACCTGCAATGTGTGACTTCATTAACCTATAACATATAAGGGACTGGCTATTAACCTATAAGGGACTGGCTTCTAATATATTTGACTCATATATTTGACTCATGCTTGCGGAATCACACTGAGGATCTTTATGATCTTTATGATCCTGATGGCATGCTCGTCAGTGTGATCGTGTCTGTCACTGTCGAGTATCAGTGTTTAATTAGTGCTTAATTAACGCCTATCACTGGTGACTATTAGCGACTTTTGATGCCTAATTAATACACTTTATGTGATGTGCCTGCCGCCGTCTCTCAATGTGGATTGTCAAATATCCCCGCTAGCTGCCGGTCTGATGGAACCTGCACCACGTGCGCTACACAAAATGGCGGCCAAATCAGCGCTACTATGATCTAAGTTCCAACCGCGCTGCTTTCGATCTATCACGGTGTGGCATACTGAACCAACAAACAGCACTACACGTTTAGCTGCTTAATCATACTTATATACTGCTTTGTATGACATCAAGAAACAAATGTATGCCCCTGTTTGCAGTCTGTTGCCTGTTGCCTGACTCTAAGATGGCGGCCGCCCAAATGACTATGTGATCCATGCACCCGAGGTCTCATGATCCTAGGTCCCATGCTCTGGTGAATCTGAATAGCACTATGAGGCACTGTGAGGCACTGAGAGGCACTGTCGAACACTGAACCACACTGTGAGCACTGTGAGCACTGTGAGCGCTGTGAACTCTGTGTGGCTGAAGCTGAAGCTGAGCTGTGAGGGCACTGTAGCTGAGCTGTGTGACACTGAGGTCGAACTGTGAGATACTCTGGAAACACTCTGAGATACACTGAAATACTCTGGAATACTCTGGAACACTCGGAAATACCCTGGAACACTCTGAAATACTATGGAATGTTCTGAAATGCTCTGAAATGCTGTGAACTACTGTGAATTACTGTGAAAGGCTGAACACTGAACACTGAACTCTGACCATTTAAAATACAGTGTACTGTGTACTGTGAAGGTACTGCGAAGGTACTGCGAAGGTTCTGTGAAGGTGCTGTGAATTTGTGCGGGTGCTGTGGGTTCTGTAAGCACTGTGGATAATGGGGGGTCTGCGAAGCATTGAACCTGAATACACCAGTGCAAAACGCTTCACGACAACTTGGTGAACGTCTTGATTTATGTCGACGCATCCTGTTGCATCTCCATACATTCCATCACACAACTGTCTCCCATCAGTTCACCCGGCATTGAACATCAGTGACCAACGGTCAACACTGTCGGCGCTGCCAGTGCTATCAGCACTGTCAGCACTATCAACTATAATAACAAGCATCAAGACCACTAGGGGCACTCAGAGCACTCTGATACTGCCAGCAATATCGCCATATAGTGCCAACAACAATACCTTTCAGCCATACCAAGATACGATACTCACTCAAAATGTCTGAAAAAGAAGCAAAAAACCTAAAGAGACTCAAGGCTGATCACCCTGGTCCAGACTCGCCAACCAAAGGCAAACGTGATATCAACACGACAATGGATACCATATTGAGCAAACTAGCGGAGGTCCATGACCTCGCCAAATCAACGAAAGAAGAAATCTCGGCGATCAGGCAAGACATTAGAGACACTAATAAAAGTCTATCAGAAACAGAAACTAGAATCAGCCAACTAGAAGTTACAGAAATTAAAGTCTACAGTTCCCTGAAAAACCTGACAGTCTCGACGGATTCATTAACGAAGCGCCTATGTGGCTTGGAGGATAGGAACAGGAGAGGGAACCTAAGGATATTTGGTATACTGGAGGGAGAGGAAGACCCCTCAGGGTCCTGCATTACCTTCCTGGAGAACTGGTTCGCACAAGCTACTAATCTAACTTTCACCAAGCCACTGGAATTTGATAGAGCTCACCAAGTTCCAACCAGAAGTGCTCCGAACCAAAAATCGCCAAGACCAATTGTATGTAAACCTCTCCGATACCAACACGTGGAACAAATCCTTGCCTTCATGCGGAAGAACAATCATATCCTCTGGAAATCGAGCAAAATCTTCATTTCCCAGGATTACAGTAAAGAGACTGTTGATACCAGGAAAGGCTTCTTGGCTCTCCGTCCAAGACTAAAGTCATTGAACTACCAGTTTGCCTTTGCGGGCCCAGCAAAATTCCGAGTAGTGGTCCAAGGGGTCCCACATTTCTTCACCAATCATTATCAGCTAAAGAGGTTTCTCGACGGACCAGATGAATCCTTTATGGAAACGGCGAGCCTGGGCCCTTCTACATCTGCAGACAATCGATAATTACTTATCTCCGTCGTAATGTTTCAACCACATATACACAAGACCTACATGATATATAATGTACACTGTATACTGCATGGGGTATAAGGTACAATGTATACTGCGCAATGTATAATGACTATTGCACTGCTTGTAGATCTCCTTATGGATTTGACCACTCACCGGTTTAGTACCCAGTTAATACCTAGTTACAATTTACCCCGAAGTGTGTACTCTCTAGGCTAGTCTATAGCCAATACACTCAAGCAACGACCGATAGTCTCTGCAGGAACACAATCCGAGTTTTACCTATAGGCAGTTCACAAACACGGCTCACAAACACGGCTTACCATGACTTACCAAGACTTACCAAGACTTACCATAACTTACCATGACTTACCATGACTTCTTTAAACTCGTTACTGCAACATTTTATGCAGCATGTCGTGTCACATACCTCACATACCTCACATACCTCACAAAATGCCCATTTTATGCAGCATGTCGTGTCACATACCTCACGAAATGCCCTGCAACAGGACACACGACATCATATCTAGACCATCATATCTAGACCATCACATCTACATCTACCATCACATCATACCATCATATCTAGACATCATATCTAGACCACACCATAACTGACAATCACTGACACTCACTAACACTCACTGAACATAAAATGTGCTCAATAAACTATACACAGTCCTCAGTCCTTTATAGTCCCCAGTTTCCCTGTTAACAACTTCAATTGTGACCAACACGTCCTTTCTAAAGCCCGCCACTCGGTGGACAATACAATGTTCAGACGCGACCACTGTTACTTCACATGGCTCCCATGGGAGGAGAGCTCTCTTTCTCGTCACCATGTTCTTTCATATTCTTCAGGGGTGGGAGGGTGGGTTGGGGTTGAGGGTGGGTATGAGTAGGGGTAGGGGTTTTGTCTTTGTTTTCCTCACTTTGCTGTTATTTGTTCTTTGTATGTTTTACTTTGTGCACGTCTATTCAGGTGTCCTCCAGTACTTGACAGATATTGCTCTTTGCAGTGAGCTCCATGGAAAACTCTGTTTACTTTCAAATGTAATCACAGGATGTACGTGGCCCTAAAGATGTAATGTAAGTTCCTACATGTGCTCCAAGAAGATCTTGCATTGTCGCCCCAAGGTAAAATCGATCTGTGCTAACTTAATGTATTTGAATGTATTTGAGTACTAGGCTTTTCATACCAGATCAAATGTCTCACTACGATATATTACTGTGTGCATGGCGTACCCATCGTGCGCAATCCATATACCCAATAATGTTCTTCCCTCATACGGCATGCTTGGCAGTATGCTGTTAACAGCTTGTCCCGCACTACCACTACCTCAGGGTGTATTTTAAAAAAATGTGGACCCCTCAAAGAGACCCATATCTTACACACATAACAACCACTTTGGGCCAGCCGCTTTGGCCAAGCGTTATAGACCTAAAAGTCAGGGTATAATGTTGATAAAATACTCATGACGACGCAGACCACCTTAAGCCCACTAGCCCATCATAACATTAAGGTAATCTCACTGAACGTTAAGGGATTAAACCATCCGGTCAAGCGGAAAAAGATAACTGACTACCTATACAGACAAAAGGGTGAAATCTTCCTGCTCCAAGAAACAAAAATTGACTCCAAACAATTTAACTCACTTAGAAATTGATTTTTTAGTGAGGTTGTTGGTTCGGAAGCAGTAGGGAAGAAAAATGGCGTCCTGACCTTGTTAGCAAAAAAATCGAGCATTGAACTAGTTTCCAGCACATCAGATTCTAAAGGTAGGTGGATCACAACAAAACTAAGGAAAGATAAAACAGAATTCTATGTTACCAATATCTACGCCCCTAATAAAGATGAACTAGATTTTTGGGATGACTTAAATAGGCAGCTTGCCACTATACCAGATAATGCTTTACACATACCTGCAGGAGATTTTAACTTACCTATGGACCCGACGCTTGATAGGGATTCACGTTGCCCTTTCCGCCCTAACAACTCCCACAAGGCCTTAATCAACCTTTGTACACGCTTCAACTTGCTTGACACCTGGAGACTACAAAACCCTACTGGTAGGGATTATACCTTCTTCTCGCCCCCACATAACTCGTACTCACGCATTGACTACCTATTAATCTCCAGCAATGCATCAGCTAGAATTGTGGATACTGCAATCGAACCGAGAGTGATATCAGATCACTCCTGTATAAGCCTCACTATCTCTGACACAAAACCTATCAGGAAGCAGCCGCTTTGGAGGCTCAATGACGAGTTCTGGAAAAAGTGTGCCATAGGGAAGCTATTGGGAAAGCAATACAAGACTTCCTCTTATTGAACAAGGAAGGGGATACATCCGACCTCATACGTTGGGAGGCCCTGAAAAGCTCCATTAGGGGAGAAATTATCAAAATAAGAACCGCTATGAATAGAGACTCCAACAAAAGCCTTGAGAACCTAGAAAGAGACATCAATACATTAGAACAGAAACATATCCTGACAAGAGAAGCCTCAATACTGGGTGATATAATTAAGAAGAAATATGAATATAACAAAATTATCAGTGATAGAGCAGGAATTTGGATTAATAAACAAAAAAGCCTTAAATTGTGTGAGTCGAACAAGGCAGGAAAAAGCCTGGCCTCATATCTAAAATTTAAAATACAGAAGAATACAATCAATAATATAATCGACAAAAAGGGCTCGGCTCACTCTGAACCAGACAAAATTGCTGAGATATTCAAAGAGTTCTACAGCACCTTATATAGTAAGAACCGGGGCCTAGACCCAACTAAAATACGGGACTACCTGAATGAGTGCGATTTGCCATCACTTTCGGACAAGGAAAAAGTAGAAATTAATATAAATGTTTCTCTTCATCACTAACCCCTCCGCTCCTAAAACTGTTTCATGCATTTAGCATCTCAGGCCAAATTACCGGTACACCGGCTGAAGCCATTATAGCAGTAATCCCAAAAGATGGGAAAGACCCAACACTCCCAAAAAATTACAGGCCAATATGCCTAATAAATCTGGACTGCAAATTATACGCAACAATCCTTGCCAAACGTCTTCAAAAATCTCTCCCTCAACTTATCCACCCGTCTCAAGTAGGTTTTTTAAAAAACAGATTGTCTAGTGACAACACTCGTGTCTTGTCCCATGTTCTAGAAAAGGCCAAACTCACTGACACACCGACCGCCGCCATTACATTAGATGCCGAAAAGGCTTTTGATAAAGTAGATTGGAATTATCTGGAAGCAACACTGGATAAGTTCAATTTGGGCGGGAATTTTATACGAATGATAATGGCGCTATATTCTAACCCCACAGCCAGGGTCAGGGCAGGAGGTTGTCTTTCATCTTCCTTTAAACTGGAACAGGGAACAAGACAAGGTTGTCCCCTCTCCCCTTCCTTGTTCCTCCTCGCTATCGAACCCTTCCTATTCCACCTCAGGAACAATTCGCAAATAACAGGTGTACACTTTGGTAACTACACCGTCAAGATAACTGCCTATGCTGACGATGTGCTGGTAATCTCTGAGAACGCAGATACTGCAATCCTTGCCCTCATATCATCGATAGATTCATTCTCTGCAGTATCTGGATACAAACTAAACAAAGATAAAACTGAAGTAAAACTTTTAAACAACCTAGGTGGGATGGAGATTATAGGCGACTCTGGCCTTCTGTGGCAACCTAAATGCTTCAAATACCTGGGCCTAGAATTCACGGATGATCTGATTACCTCCCTTCAGGTCAATGAACAAACACTACATAAAAAAATCTCCACATTACTTGAGGGTTGGTCGCCCAAATTCCTATCCTGGTGGGGACGAGCCGAGACTTTAAAAATGATGATTGCTCCTCTTGTCAATTACCTAGCCAGTATGCTACCAATGACCTTCTCCAATGAGTTTTTGAATAAAATCTACAAACTTTTTAACACGCTCCTTTGGCAAGGCAAGAAGCCCAGAATATCAATGAAAAAGCTACAGCTACCAAAAGAAAAAGGGGGTCTGGGTCTACCGAACTTCAGGAACTATCAAACGGCATACCTTTGTAAGCAAGGATCGAACTGGCTAGTCCCACAAACTGATTACTCTCCGGTATGGGTGGACATAGAAAGGGCAATTGTCAAGGACTTGCCTCTAACCGCTCTCCTCACCATGGACATATCCCATCTCCCCCACTCAAAATACATCCTGCTCAACACCAAGAGAGCCTAGCTACGTCTGGATTTCCTCTCTACAGTAAAAGTCAATAAATCCAAACTATCCTCCCTCTGGCACAATCCGAGCTTAAGGATTGATGGGGAAATGCTCCACTGGAAACACTGGTCAGAAAGGGGCATAAACTTAGTGGAAAATCTCTTTAATGATGACACTCCATTGCCTTTTTCTACCCTCCAGAACAATTATGGGTTGGAACCAATAGAGTTTTACAGTTTTCTCAAACTAAAATCTCTTCTCACACGTCGCTCTATTAAACCGACCAACCCATCACTAATCCCCAGACTAATACAACTCCTACGGTCAGGACACGCCGTTTCTAAGATCTATAAACTTCTCTCTCCTAAACCGTGCAAATCTCACCTAAAGTGTGAAATGAAATGGGAAACGGAACTAAACTCCTGTAACATCCCATTCGACTGGGAAAAAATATATACCTCCCCATTCACTAATAAAATCTCGCCAATACTGTCACAAACCAAACTTATGTTAATTAATAGAACATACTGGACACCTGAAAGACTTTATAAACTCAAACTCAGTGAAAATCCGACTTGTTGGCACTGCAAGTCTCAGACTGGAGTTCTGGCACACATGCTCTTCTATTGTCTCACTTTGGGAAGATACTGGTATAAGATTTATGACTGTATAAGCAAAACATTTCATGTAACCCCCCAAGAGAGTTTTCTTACATTATACTCGGAGCTTTAGACCCCAGAATTGAGGATCTGAATGATCGCCTTCTACTTGATCTCATGCTTACTCTAGCCTGCAAAGTCATTCTTTGCAAATGGAAGAACTCTAAAGAGGTCTCATTTAAAACTTGGCAGGAATGGTTAACTTTCCTTAGAGGAGCAGACAACGTTGCGCTTCACTCTTCTCCCTGGAGGCCCCCGCATAGAAAACTGTGGAAATCCCTGGATGCCTCATCCTTCTCATATGACCCTCCATGACACAAATAATTGTTGGTATGTGCTATATTGATTTCTTCGGAACGTATTTATCCATATGTATTATACCATGATGCTTTGATTATTATCTCCATGTTCTTCCAGACACATATCACTCGGAGCTCACTGCCTCACAGATAGACACCTGTTTAACCCCTTCGCTGCGTTCGTCGGCCAACGGCCGTCGCGAGCACTACCTCGGTAGTGCTGCGCACGTCCGTTGGCCGACGCGGTCCTGCCCACTCCTTTGAAGTGCCGCACCGGCGTGGAATGTTCGCCGCGGTAAAGGGGTTAACATGCACCTTACATTTTTATTATTTACTTATCTGTTTGTTTGTTTATTTATTTTGTTTTACTTGTGCGGTTCTTCTCTTGGACTCTCATTGGTCTGCCACCATTATTGCCACTGTTAGCGATATATACAACTACTGGCACCTATCTGTACCGCCAATGTATTTATTCTATTTCTGTTGTATTTGTTCTATTACAAAAACTTTAATAAAAATGACTTGAAATTAAAAAAAAAAAATTAAGGGAAAAAGTATTTAAAACAATATGTAAAATAATTATTCAAGACTCTCTGCAGAACAGAGCTGGCTGTATCACGGGGCCCCCCTGAAAGGCTGGGGCCCTGGGCCACAGCCCTCTTTGCCCATGCCTTAAAACGTCTCCGAGTAGCGCCTCATTTTAGCTGAAACCTGCAGGTCATATGTGAGAGAAACAGCATCCTGGCTATGTCGTACATTAGGCTCTCCGCCAATCGTATGCTTCGGGATCTCTAGAAAGGTCGCCTACGGACAGTTCCGGGATGCTATCATTAAACGCACAGTATTACTACTGGCAACGTGTCTATTGCATCTTAAATGAAGCTTTACAGACCGGCTGTTCACCAGTGAGCGGAGTGAGTGGCAACAGATGCTACAGACGACATCTCGGCAGTGCAATAGATCCACACAAAAAACGAGCACTTTGCTGAGATTATGTACGAGCCTCAGATGTTGTGTCAGCTCGAGCGCTCCATCGAGGCCCGCTGCGCTGGGGAGCGAAGAGCAGCGCACAATCTCAGGCCCCCCGGGGCACCGAACATGGCGGCGCACGCTGCAGCTGTAATTAATTAGGTAATTGTTTTTAGCTGCCGCGCAAACCAAAATATTATGTTCAGCGACATGAAATGACCA
Organism: Calotriton arnoldi; assembly: GCA_963921515.1. Classification (NCBI taxonomy): domain Eukaryota; kingdom Metazoa; phylum Chordata; class Amphibia; order Caudata; family Salamandridae; genus Calotriton; species Calotriton arnoldi. The sequence goes on along the minus strand of CAWUFW010001326.1, from coordinate 1,919,699 downwards.
CATTAACAAAACCCCCTTCTGCTGCAAGCTGTTTCTATCCTTGCTGATGGAGTTTTCATTCTCCGGGTCGGTGACACATTTAACCAGTTCTTTGTATTGTTCTCGGGTTTTATTTTAATTGCGCTCACTGGGGCCGGGGCGATTTTGATGGGAATTGTGGCCCGAAGTCAACTATTCTCTGCTTTCCACTGTCACTCCCTGTGATCTTCAGCAAGTCGCCTTGAAGCACACAGTAGCATCAATCAATTGGCAGGTCGGGCAATCAGCCATTGTCCGAGGGGCCTGCGACAAAGGGCAGCAGGTGGGCCGGTTTTTTCGGCTGTAAATAACCTCACATTTGCCTGGACCGGCTTGGCCACTGGCGCTCAACCCGAAAGGCTGCAGCAGCTCTAGAGAAGAGGTCAGCAACAGGGCAACTTCTCCGTAATGGCGGACAGCCGCCGCCCGTGCAGGTAAGGGCGGTGGGACCGGGTGGGGGCGGGGGAGGGATTTCGACGGACGATGACGAGGGAAAATGAATTATTTACTTAATTTTCCCTCGTCATCGTCCCTCCAAATCCCCCCTCACCCTGCCCCACCACTCTTACCTGCACGGGCCGCAGCTGATGGCGGAGGAGCGTTGCCCCACAGCCCATGCCAGCAGAAAATAAAATGATAATAAGACAATATTATCCTATTTATGCTGAGCCCCGCAATACAATACTTATAGGGCAGGGCGGAGGCAGGATGGCGTATTGTGCACTCATATGTGCGCATGTGTGCTTGGCCGGCCGTCATAGGAAGGTGAATGACAAAAGAAATGATGGAGAGGAGATCAAGGCGGATGAGGGTGTCAAAGGTTTCCTGTTCTATGAATACAAAGGACGGATACCACCTCATGTGCACTACAAAGGGTGGATACCACCTCATGTGCACTACAAAGGGTGGATACCACCTCATGTGCACTACAAAGGGTGGATACCACCTCATGTGCACTACAAAGGACGGATACCACCTCATGTGCAGTACAAAGGGTGGATACCACCTCATGTGCACTACAAAGGGTGGATACCACCTCATGTGCACTACAAAGGGTGGATACCACCTCATGTGCACTACAAAGGACGGATACCACCTCATGTGCACTACAAAGGATGAACATTACCTCACATGCACTACAAAGGACAGATACAATCTCACATGCACTACAAAGGACGGATACCACCTCACATCCACTGTAAAGGACGGATACCATCTCACATTCACATGCACTATGGTTACCACCTCACATGCACTACGGATACCACCTCACATACACTACAAAGGATGGATACCACCTCACATGCACTGCAAAGGACGGATACCACCTCACATGCACTGCAAAGGACGGATACCACCTCATGTGCACTACAAAGGACGGATACCACCTCATGTGCACTACAAAGGACGGATATCACCTCATGTGCACTACGGATACCACCTCATGTGCACTACAAAGGACTGATACCACCTCATGTGCACTACAAAGGACGGATACCACCTCATGTGCACTACAAAGGACGGATACAATCTCACATGCACTACAAAGGACGGATACCACCTCATGTGCACTACAAAGGACGGATATCACCTCACATGCACTACAAAGGATGGATACCAGTTCACATGCACTACAAAGGACGGATACCACCTCATGTGCACTACAAAGGACGGATATCACCTCATGTGCACTACGGATACCACCTCATGTGCAGTACAAAGGACGGATACCACCTCACATGCACTACGGATACCACCTCATGTGCACTACGGATACCACCTCATGTGCACTACAAAGGACGGATACCACCTCATGTGCACTACAAAGGACGGATATCACCTCACATGCACTACAAAGGATGGATACCAGCTCACATGCACTACAAAGGACGGATACCACCTCATGTGCACTACAAAGGACGGATATCACCTCACATGCACTGCAAAGGATGGATACCACCTGACATGCACTACAAAGGATGGACATTACCTCACATGCACTACAAAGGACAGATACAATCTCACATGCACTACAAAGGACGGATACCACCTCACATCCACTGTAAAGGACGGAGACCATCTCACATTCACATGCACTATGGTTACCACCTCACATGCACTACGGATACCACCTAGCATACACTACAAAGGATGGATACCACCTCACATGCATTGCAAAGGACAGATACCACCTCACATGCACTACGGATACCACCTCACATGCACTACAAAGGACGGATACCAGATCACATGCACTACAAAGGACGGATACCACCTCATGTGCACTACAAAGGACGGATATCACCTCACATGCACTGCAAAGGATGGATACCACCTGACATGCACTACAAAGGATGGACATTACCTCACATGCACTACCAAGGACAGATACAATCTCACATGCACTACAAAGGACGGATACCACCTCACATCCACTGTAAAGGACGGAGACCATCTCACATTCACATGCACTATGGTTACCACCTCACATGCACTACGGATACCACCTAGCATACACTACAAAGGATGGATACGACCTCACATGCATTGCAAAGGACGGATACCACCTCACATGCACTACGGATACCACCTCACATGCACTACAAAGGACGGATACCACCTCACATGCATTGCAAAGGACGGATGCCACCTCACATGCACTACGGATACCACCTAACATACACTACAAAGGATGGATACCATCTCACATGCACTACAAAGGACGGATACCACCTCACATGCATTGCAAAGGACGGATACCACCTCACATGCACTACGGTTACCACCTAACATACACTACAAAGGATGGATACCACCTAGCATACACTACAAAGGATGGATACCACCTCACATGCATTGCAAAGGATGGATACCACCTCACATGCACTACGGATACCACCTCACATGCACTACAAAGGACGGATACCACCTCACATGCATTGCAAAGGACGGATACCACCTCACATGCACTACGGATACCACCTAACATACACTACAAAGGATGGATACCATCTCACATGCACTACAGATACCACCTCACATGCACTACAAAGGGCGGATACCACCTCACATGCACTATAAAGGATGGATACCACCTCACATGCACTACAAAGGACGGATACCACATCACATGCACTACAAAGGACGGACACCACCTCACATGCACTACAAAGGATGGATACCACCTCACATGCACTACAAAGGATGGACATTACCTCACATGCACTACAAAGGACGGATACAATCTCACATGCACTACAAAGGATGGATACCACTATAAAGGACGGAGAACATCTCACATTCACATGCACTATGGATACCACCTCACATGCACTATGGATACCACCTCACATGCACTACGGATACCACCTAACATGCACTACAAAGGACGGATACCACCTCATGTGCACTACAAAGGACGGACACCACCTCACATGCACTGCAAAGGATGGATACCACCTCACATGCACTACAAAGGATGGACATTACCTCACATGCACTACAAAGGACGGATACAATCTCACATGCACTACAAAGGATGGATACCACCATAAAGGACGGAGACCATCTCACATTCACATGCACTATGGATACCACCTCACATGCACTACAAAGGATGCATACCACCTCACATGCACTACAAAGGACGGATACCACCTCATGTGCACTACAAAGGACGGATATCACCTCACATGCACTGCAAAGGATGGATACCACCTCACATGCACTACAAAGGATGGACATTACCTCACATGCACTACAAAGGACATATACAATCTCACATGCACTACAAAGGATGGATACCACCTCACATCCATTATAAAGGACGGAGACCATCTCACATTCACATGCACTATGGTTACCACCTCACATGCACTACAAATACCACCTCACATGCACTACGGATACCACCTCACATGCACTACAAAGAATGGATACCACCTCACATGCACTACAAAGGACGGATACCACCTCACATGCACTATAAAGGATGGAGACCACCTCACATGCACTACGGATACCAACTCACATGCACTACAAAGGATGGCTACCACCTCACATGCACTATAAAGGATGGATACCACCTCACATGCACTACAAAGGACGGATACCACGTCACATGCACTACAAAGGACGGATACAATCTCACATGCACTACAAAGGATGAATACCATCTCACATGCACTACAAAGGACGGATAGCACCTTATATGCACTACAAAGGACGGATACCACCTCACAAGCCCTATTCTAGCTCTCTCCCTCAGTCTATGGCTTAGTTGGCATTCCATGAGGTAGCACGAAATGTAGAATACAATCCACCCATGAAATTTCATTCGTTAAAGGTGCAGAATGATAAAGAAAATTCAACCGAGGATTCTCCTTTGGTTTTAGTTCTGCCTTCAAACACCGGAGCACTTTCCCCCTCTCTGCTGCAACGCAATTAATGGGACACAACAGAACATAACATTAGGTGCAGTACAGGATACCTTAATATCGTAGCCACAACATTGAGGGCAAAAATAGCAACAAGTATTTATAGGTTTTATATCCCTAACTCCACATATGTGTACCCTGATATTATATATATCCTCAAGGTATGTAGCTGTGGAGTTAAGAATAGTAAATCTATGCTTCCCTATTTACACTTACCATTCTATAGTTTTGACCTCAATATTTTGACCACAATATTAATATATTAGGATATTCCTACTTGAAATGATTAATTTGTGAAAGAATAAGTGCTGGGGCCCACAGTTTTGGTCAGAAGCCTGCAGTCAGCACTACTTATGTCAACATACCAAGTACCACAGCTGCATAGTCTTGAAACCACCTCATGCCTCTATAATCCACCACCAGACACTTCCTGCCCCTTTATCTCCCTTTTTTAGGTGCCTACTTTCTCTCTTTGCCTCGTTTTTCAGTCTTTTTCTTCCTCCTTCTTTCCCCATTGTGTGTTGTTGTTTTCCTTGCTCTGGGTCAAAATCTAATGAGGAAAAATAAGTGCTGGGCCCCACCTGCAACTACTGGCTCAAATTAAGCACAGCTGCTCAATATTCAGGACCCACACCTGACTTAGCTTGTGCTGCTATAGACAGTAGTGTAGGCAGAACTTTAATGGCTATGGCTTTCCCAGTGCTGTTGTGGTTCTGGTTTAGCAGTGCTTTAATTGGTTGTGGTTTGGATAATGCCTGCATATGTTTTGATGTAACCACAGCTGTAATGGATTGTGTCTTAGTGGTTAAATCAGATCTAATATGAGTTGCAGTTCAGACGTTTTTATTAAATTGGTTGTGGATTGGTTTATTTAAAGCTGTTATTTGTTGTTTGGCAGACAGTGCTTTTATGTTATTGAACTGCTGTATACATAATATTATTACTGATCAAAATGTAGCCAGTGCTTTTATTTGTTGCATTTTAGCCTATTCTGGCATTGTTAATATTGTAGCCATTGCTGTTACAGTGTTTGCTTAAGCCAGGAATGTTATTGTTTGGGATATAACCAGTGCTGGTGTGGTTTGTGGTTGGTCAGAGGGTTCTCATTTCCTATACCCCTGTTTGCCACCACTGCAGAATGTGAACTGGAATGGGGCCTTTGGGACATGGTGGGGTCATGGCAGGCACCCCCTATCCTGCAGCCCTCCAGGAAAATACCAGCCTGGCAGAATAGCCAGTCCAGCCCTCCAGAGATTCACGGGTTGTTGTTTTACCAGAGCTGTTGTTGATTATGGCTCAGCCAGATCTTTTATTGGGTGTTGTTTAGATAGTGCCTGCATATGTTATCATGCAGCCAGTGCTGATGTGGTTTGTGGGTTAGCTAAAGCCATTTTTGGTTGTGACTAAGTAGGTTCCATTATTATATCAATGTTGGGCATAACAGGCTTATTTCATTCCCGTCAACTGAATCCATGTCAGTCAATGTCGCCTTCTTTCCTATACTGCTTTACCTTCCAAAGAACATTCTACAGGGCTCTTCCCATCAGACGTCTACTCTTGACCCAACCTATATAACCCTCACCCAAATTAAATACAACTGTTTTCTCTACCTACACTACTGACATCCAAAGCATATTGTACTAAGATAACCAAACAACATACCCTCCTTTCCCTTTATTCACAGAGACCCAATTAGCAAAGCAAATCAATGCATCTGCATTAATAACACTATTTACCAACTAACTTTCCACTAGACTGGAAACTGCATGCAACTTATTGCTCGACCACCTCTAATAAATCTACTGCAACACGCTACTGTGTGCTCCATAGCTGCCAAGGTTTCAAATTGCTTATGTGTGACATGTTCATAATTTCAGTGAAATTATGAGTGACATTTCAATGACTATGAGTGACACTTTCTCGCGAGCAAAATCAAGCAATGAAGATGAGAGAAGCATATAAATATCAGAAATCGCACCCACTTGAGCAATGAAAAACTTTAAGAAGATCTTAAAACTGCTGCTATTGACCTATGGCTTTGCTGTTACTCAATATTTGTGACTGCTGTAATTTCTACTTTAATGCTCTGTCTATCGTAAATGGCCCAACACCATTTGTAGTATTATTTATATGCCTTATATCATCTATTTCATTTGCAAAGCACTCTAACATCTTTCAATCCCTCTCTCACAAACCGTTCATTTGTTTTATAGTGCTGCTCATACCAGTGCAGGGTGTCAGAGCACTTTACATCACACACACAATATACAGACAGAATGACTCATTTTTAGGTAATCCAGACTAGAAATGTTATTTGTAGCACATCTCCCCTGACAACAGCTGAAGTGTTGTCATAGGTAGTTCATCCATCCAGCAATAGTCTAGGATGAAACTGAAGTGATTTGCAGTGTTCACAAGCATTCTGCCTGGTGCACTGTAAGAACTCCAGCAGAAATATGAAATAAGTAACTGGGGGCAAAGGCCATCTGGATATTTGTAATTAAAAACATCCGCAGTGTCACCTTAGAGTACTAACACCTGCAGGCATCGGCTGCAGCTGCCTGGTACAGCACAGGTGCCTCTGAGACTTTAAGTTTATGCAGCACAAGGATGGAGTCACTGTGGCTTTCGGTAACTCTCCTGCTTTTTTTCTTTTTTGTATTAATCGTTCCTATGACATGTTCATGGAAAATGAAAAAATAGATATTTTAAAAACGTCAAGCAGCACGGGACATACAAGCCAGACTCATAGTCAACCTCAAAAAGTGTGTCACTGACACTAATCTGTAACATACAGATGATGAGCATACATCGCACAACCAATATCAGAACGTTGAGTACGTTTGTACACCATGCCAAGTGCCTTGATGCGCTTTTCTAGATGAAACAAAGGTAGCAACGTCCACAGGCAAGCAGCAAGCTGAGCACATGGAGTGAGTAAAATCACCAAACAGATCGCAACATTTAGGGGTAAAGGATAAGGTGGAACAGAAATGAACTCTAGGTAAATTCATTTATGCAAAAAAGGTGGCTACGGACTCATCTCCGTTGTGTGGCATCCAAACTTGTGCTGTCTCCAGGACATAGACTTTTAGCGAGGGCACAAAAGTAAAGGAGGCATCATTTGGGATGAATATTGAGACATAAAAAGGTTTTAAGTAAACAGCACTGTAACACAGGTAAATACACAATGCTCTGTCGATACTTAAGAAGGGAGTCGATCATAATTTACATTTCATAAAACCATGAATAATCGTTTTCCAAATTGCGGGTTCCTGAGGTTAATACATGGAATAACCCTCTTAGTTCGCATTATTTTCAGGTTAAGGCAGGCTGCCTGGCCAAAGTACTTACTTCTGTTCTGTAGTCTGACTGTCTGTCAGGCTGGGAGTCGCGACGTTGCGGCCGGGCCGGCGTGGCCCGTGTCGAGTCAGTCAGTGAGCCCACAGTCCTCTGGCACTCTGTCTCTGAGCGCGAGTTCGGTGCAGCGGCAACGGTGGGCCGCACTGGTCGCGGCCGTACAGCACTGCAGCTCCCCGCAACGCCCGAGGCCTCGACTCATGCGCGGCCATGATGGTGAGAGTGTTGATGCTGCAGTCCGGTCCAACGCCGGTAATATGCGCAGCAAGCAGCGCACTTATTATGCCGCATCGCCGGGACGCGGACAGCACACCACTCCAGTCGAGTCCCCCTCCGCTTCCTGAATCCGACCTCACTTCCTGACAACCGCAGTGCGGGCGGGAATTTCTAAGGCCAGAGGCAGCAGGGCTAAAAGAAGTAACTTTGTAGCAGGCAGCAGTGTTCAAGATTATTAACTGTTTACTGAGCCTGCTGGCAAGTCTCTGCAGGGAGCAGCAGAGCCAGCACGCGTGCTAGCAGCCTGGCCTAACCAGTTTCAGCGCTGGTACAGCAGAGTGAGACAGTGGCATTTAAATGCGTGACAATGCATTTCAGTGCGGTGATGCGGATCACCACACTGAAATGCGTTAGAGTCACGTCTGATGCGTGATACTTGGCAGGCCTGATGCTCCATAGAGTAGTATAATACCCGTAGGAAAAGTGCTTTAACACCTCGTCAGGGGTAGTAAGCGCTATGTACATCTACAATACAATACACTACAATTCTGGGTTGTGATTTTGTTCAGTTAATTTAATTATTTGTTTGTGATGTAACCAGTTCTCTGAGGGCTGTCGCTTAGATATGATGTGCTGTTGCTGTGTTGTAGATTACCCCCAAACCATTATGGGTCAGGGCTTAGTCCTTTAGTGAAAATGTTTTTAACCGGGACAGTTGTTATAAGTTGTGTTTTTAGCCAGAAGACTTATGAGTTGTGGATTAGCCAAAGATATCCTGGGTTTTCGATTTTGTCAATACTATTAAGGGATGTAGTATTGTTCTGCTAATCTATTTCAAGGATTGTGGTTTAGATAAGGTTTTCATGGGCTATGGTTGATGCGGCCTAGGACAGAAGCGAATAAGAAACTGGAATGACCACCCTTAGTTCTCTTCTGAGCGAGAGAAGACCATGTCTGCTTGAAGGCTTTCTGTGGTAAGTAGTCGTTAAGAACCACCAAGAATTTCTCCCCATTATCCCTTGAAAAAGATGACTCACTTTCTCTTCAAAGTACCCAAATCCCTGAAATATGACAGAGGAAAAGCCTGGTCTGAGAGGCTGACAAGGCTTCAATCAGCAGGATAGAAAGAATGGATGGTACTGTAGAAAATAAATGACTACAAGCTGGAGTATTCTGTCAAGTAAGGGTTTTTATTTGGAATTCGAGCAGACATTTTTAACGCGTTTATTTAAAATTTTCAGCAGGTTTCAGGAGCATTTATGTTAAAGCCTGTGACCAAAAAGGACATTTAAAAACACATTTATGGCGGCGTTCGAAAAAACGTATGGAGGCAGTTTGGGCAACTATAAAAGGATATTTTGTGAAAAAGATAAGGGGCCGAATATTGAGTTGAAACGTATATGCGGAAATCCAGTAGGTACAAAAAGGAATGCCAGATTGATTCAAAGATAGCTGAATTTTAGACTAAATCAAACGCCTATAATACGGTGCACATGGACAATTGGGAATTGGGCCCCTTATTTTGTCAACAAAAAGGGCATTTTGGATCAAGTGCTTGATGTTTTGGGTAAAAAGGAAGACTGGAATATGTTGGCATAATTCATAAGGCAGGGAGCATTGATCATATAGTTTATATGTAGAAGCAAAGAGTGTAATATTCATTTTATTACCAATTTTGTGGGTGGAGATTGGTCATGGTTGACGAGGGGTGAAGCCTTGAATGAGTCATGACCCCTCCCCTTCCTCAACAATGGTAATAATATGTTTTTTACTTTTGTTTTGTAGTAATAAACGACTGAATGTATGTGTATTAGTACACCTGGTCCAAATAACATGTGCATGGAGCAATATGATAGTTATCAGCTTGTTGAGGCAGGGGAGGGGCAGCATGAGCCATGTTAATTAAAAACAGATTCCCCAAAGAAAACTGTGTTAAATCTACATAAGCTGCAACTAAGCCTTAAATTGCACATCTAGTGTTTTTGCTGACCCTAGCAATAAGACCCACCCAATGCACGCGCCACGTGGGAAATTAAGACATGCTCTGCCAATGAGGGACAGGGCAATTTTGTGTAAATATCTTAGCAGCCTTCTATTAAATGTATTCATCCCAGGAGTGATTAACATTCTGCTTAGCAGGGAGAGGGAAAACCTAATCTTCTCTTACTGTCCCAAGAGAAAAGGCTTGGAAAAACTTAAATCATTACATTTTTGCTGATTTCAACGCAGGCTTATTGCTCTGAGTGTCTTTGAAAAATGATGAAAATAGTTCTTTGGAAGCAGCTAGAATTGAAAACTGGAACAACCCAAAGCCGCTGAAATAGGAACAGATGAGTAACGAAGTATGTGTATGGAACATTGTTTGTAAAAGAACTGCATTACACTGTGGTGCGGTAGCTTCCAACCTATTACAGTAACCAGGCGGGGAGGGAGGTGGGCTCAAGTCAGCCGGGGATCCTGTCATATGGGGGGCACCACTCACCTTCCTGAGAGCAGGATATGGCCAGTGCTTAATTTGAGCTGGTGGTTTCCGGTGCTCGGCACCAGCACTTAATTGTCAACACCTGCGCTTGTGACGGTCTGCCATAAGGTGGCGCTGTATGACTAATTTAGAGAAGACCACAACAACAGTGAATTATGAATTTAATATGCATTAAAACTGACTATTAGGGCGTGGCCTAGCGGCGAAGCAAGATGGCTGCAAGCTAAGGACTCTCCGAGGCTAACCCTCTCCGAGGCTAACCCTCTCCTCCCGCATAAATCCGACTCAAGAATCCGTGATCCAAGGTCGGAATCGGCTATCGGAAGTCCCGCGGAGCACAACGAGCCCACGATTGGGGCAATCGGACTTGTAAATCTGAAGAATCAGCCGCTCCTAATATTGGCCTGCAGCTAGAGGAGAGTCGGGACCTGGAGTGATCAGGTGCCCCGGACCGACGCCTCGACTGGCGGACTTCCCCCTGGGTAGATCCGGAGGGGTGCCCGGGGACACAGATCGGCTGTAGCTTGGAGGGAAGCGGAGGCCGCCCAGGCGAGTGCAGTGGGAGACAATCCCTATCGTGAGCACCGGAGTGGCGCTGCACCCCCCGACTTAAAACGGCGCGATCGGCCGTTGGGCCCGAGGTCAGCAGAAAGATCCTGGAGGGCCTCAGAGAGCGTCAGCCACAGCGACACATGGCAATCCGGTCCTCGGCCCAGTGAAGAGAGGTGAGCCCTGCGCGCAAGCATCACACATAGAAATCGGTGTGGTTGCGGTGGCGTTCTGAAGGCCGTGGGACTGTGAGGTGTAGACAGGGCTCCGGACGCAGTGAGAATAGCGCGGGAAGCGCTGCGGCCCCCGCTGGCGCCGAGAGCTGCAATCAGGGGAGTGCACACAGAGAGACAACTGGAGTAACCGCAGCCCAGAGGGGCCCTGAAGGACCCACCGTACGGAGCAATAGTACCGGCCCCACTCGTGGCCACAGCGGGTTAACAGGCAGACGATTGGGTGGCGGAGGCCGTGTGAGGAGTGTAAGAGCTGATGGGGGAGTTGAGCCCACAAACACAAGAAGGGGCCCCCATCATCGGTGCCCCCCGTGGACCCACGATACGGCCGGCGGCTGAGGCTCACCAACGGGGAGGTGAAGCACTAGACTAAGGAATCTACCTGACAGCTGGAACCAGCCCGCCGCCTTGGCCCCGACATCGGTCTCCAGTTCCTGGAGAGGACCTGGGAATAACTCTCACTATATAACGCCCCGCAGTGGCACGCAGGACAAGAGGGGATGGGCTGACGGGGCCCACCAGCGCCTGGGACTCAGCAAACACCTCACCAACGCCCGGGGGCAGATATCAGATCCGCAATACGGTGACCCACGCTAACCCAACAGATATGTCAAACGCGAGGGGCCCTAAGACCACTCAAAACAACAAACTGGACAGGTACACCTGCCCGAAGGCAGCCATGGCCGCACAGCACCCGCCCAAAGAGAAAGCTGTGGAAGGACCGGAGGTAGAAGTCCCAGAACACACCTTGAAGGATGTGTTGGACGCCATCGGTGAGATCCGTACATCACTGCAGCAGAGAATGGACACGATCTCCTCGGAGGTAATGTTAATTAGGGCAGATCTGGCCACGAACAGGGAGAAGGTTAAAAAACTGGAGGTCACCACGACAAGTCTTGTAGATGATACTAACCAGCTGCAGATCGACGTACGTGAGCTACAGGCATTCCGAAAATTCGCCGAAGGAAAGCTGGACGACTACGAAGGTTGCAGTAGGCGCAACAATGTGCGCATCCTTGGTGTGCCTGAAAAAGCAGAGGGACAAGCCACAGATCTATTTGTGGAAAGCCTGATCACCAATCACCTTCAGCCCAAAGGCCTGTCCAACATCTTTGTCGTCGAGAGAGCCCACCGGGTGCCGGGAGGGCGACCGACACCGGGGGCCCCTCCTCGTCCCATACTGGCCAGACTTCTGAACTATCGGGACAGAGACATTATATTACAGACGGCCAGAGTAGCACCACCCATACAACTTGAAAATTCGGAAGTCAGCTTCTTTCCGGACTTCACTCAGGCGGTTCAAAAGCAGTGTAGATCATTCTTGGGGGTAAAAAAGCGATTAAGAGACAAGGGCCTCAAATATGCCATGTTGTTCCCGGCGCGTCTTCGGGTGGAGGCCGGGGGGAAGACCAGATTCTTTGAGGCTCCGGAGGACGCTGCCAATTGGCTAGACGGGTGGAGAGACCCAACGGATCACAGCTCCCAGCGAGACTAGGAGGTACCGGGGCCCTGGCCAATTGACTTGTGTTTTTAGGTACTGGTTGAGCCCCCGGCTTGCATAGACTCTCTATAATAAAATATGTGGGGTGTGTGACACTACATACAAGTATGTGGCCGACCGACTCAAGGAGCTCCATTTGCACTGCATATTGGGAGGGAGGGGAGGGTTGGAGGAGAGTGTACCCCCAATTTTCTTCACTTAGTTCAACTTAAGGGCGACAGGCACTCTGCATTGTTATAATCATGGGCAGTTCGGAGCCCAGAGTGCAGGGGAGCAGGAAGGGGGGGAGTTGGGAGGGGTTCAAGCACAGTTACGTGTTTTTAAGGAATCTTCAGGGCATCGCAATCCAGCAGCACATACACATTGGTGACACGTGAATGTCCATGAGTACGCAATGGGACAAAGGGTTTAAATTGATGAGCTGGAAAGTTAATGGTCTGGGGGACAAAGTGAAGAGAACAGTGGTGCTACAATATATCAAGAGACACGCCCCTGACGTAGTGCTATTGCAGGAGACACATCTGGTGGGGAACTCGTGTAAAGCCCTCAACAGGTGGGGATACAACCTTGTGGCACACTCAGGCTTTACTTCGGGCTTGAGAGGAACAGGCATATTACTTAGGAACTCCTTTCCCCTGATGGTTAGGTCTACATGGGTGGACACCGGGGGGAGATATGCGGGCATCACGGGACAATGGGAAGGAAAGGTATTGACCCTCATGTCGGTTTATGTGCCGCCGGCCCTCCAGGAACTCGCCTTTAAAGACCTGGGCGCCATTCTGTTGACGGTGCCAGAGGGACTCCTAATAGTGGGAGGGGACCTGAACACGGTGGTTAATGGCACCCAAGACAGAAGCCCGCCACGACAGCTTCGCCCTTTCAACAGCTGGCTACCGAATTTTCTGGGGGCTTTGGGGTTGCAGGATATATGGCGTTCATTTCACCCTGACACCACCCAATACACCTTCCACTCAGGCGCTCACAACAGCCAGTCAAGAATAGATTACTTACTGACTCCCCCAGACCACTTGACATACATACGAGACGTTAGGCACATGGCGAGGGGTATATCCGATCATTCCCCGTTGTGGGTGCACCTGGTGGTGGGCCATCATAGAGTGGGAAGGGTAGCCCCCATCAACCCTTGGCACCTTCGCAATCCGGTAGTTCACAAAGCACTACATACCACGATCGAACAATACTTCTTAGAAAACGTGGGGTCGGTGAGCTCTCAGCAGATACTATAGGAAGCATTTAAGACGGTGGTTAGGGGTCAAGCCCTTTCCCAAATAGCGGGGGTGAGGAAGGAAAAGGTTAAGGAGGAGGAAGCGCTAGAGACGGAGATCCTCCGATTGGAAGAGGAAATGGCGGAGAGACCCAGCCCAGACACCCTACACGTTCTACAGTTAAAGAGGGATAGCTACAGGGCCTTAGCGACAAACGGAGCCAAGGAATTGGGAAGAGAGACGCTAGGCAGAATCTACGATCAAGGGGATAAAGCTGGGCAATTGATTGCATGGTTAGACAAACAAAAGCTGGCAAGCAGATTGGTGCCAGAATTAATTGACGAAGCCGCACGCATAATCACGGACCCCCAGGACATTGCAAACACATTTGCTGCCCACTTCAAACAGATCTATTCCTCACAGAACCCTTACACAATACGTGACTCAACCGACCTCCTACGGGATATAACACTACCTAAACTCTCAGCGTCTGAGCTAGATTACCTAGAAGGGGCGCTCACAGCGGATGAGGTGGCACAGGCTGTCAGGGGGCTTAATTCGGGGAAGGCATCAGGACCCACTGGTCTACCAATTGAGCTCTATAAACTTGGGACGGACATTCTTGCCCCCCACTTGTGTAAAATGTTTGAGGAGAGTAAAGAGCTCAGGGAGCTGCCTCAAGGCCAAAGGATCGCAACCCTAGTGATGATCCACAAGGAAGGTAAAAGCCGGACAGATTGTTCCTCTTACAGGCCAATCTCCCTATTGAATGCCGAGCCAAAGATCTTAGCTAAACTCCTCGCCAATAGACTGATCAAAGTTATTAATAATCTGGTGCACCCGGACCAATCAGGCTTCATGCCTCAGCGTAACACTGCGTTGAATTTACGCAGAGTACACGGGGTGATGGGGAGGGCAGCCACCATACAAGAGGAGGCGGTATTGGTGTCTCTGGACGCCTCCATGGCATTCGATATGCTCAAATGGCCATATTTATTTGCGGTTCTTGAGAAAATGGGATTGGGGCCCAATTCATCCAGTGGGTGCGACTCCTCTATTCGAAACCACTGGCCCAGATAGTAGTAAACAACAAAAAATCTGAGGTGTTCGAACTCAGTAGAGGCACCAGGCAGGGATGCCCGCTTTCTCCCCTCCTATTTGCCTTGGCCCTGGAACCCCTGGCATCCTGGGTAAGGAGGAACCCGGTGATTCGAGGCTTTAAATGGGCTGAATCGTGGGAGGACCGCATCTCATTGTATGCAGACGACATACTATTGTTTCTAACGTCCCCAAAGGCCTCGCTCACAGCTGTATTTGATATCTTCTCCATCTTTGGCAGATACTCAGGGTACTCAATTAATTGGCTCAAATCAGTATTGTACATCCTAAAGGGACCCATCACGGGCCTTCCCAGGAATTGCCCGATACAGATCACTACACAGGGCTTCAAATACCTCGGCATCTATATCACATCTGACCCCGCCGATAGATTCGCCCAGAACCTACTCCCTCCCTTGCAGAGATTGAAGAAGGATTCGGAGCGTTGGAAGAAGCTTCCGCTCTCACTGCTGGGCAGAGCATCCCTATTCAAAATGATGTCCTTACCCCGGTTCCTATACGTCCTGCAAAACTCATTAGATTTAGTTCCCGCAAGCTATTTCAAAGAAATCGAGAGACTACAACACCGCTTACTCTGGAATGGGAAGCCACGTATAGCACTTCCTAAACTGAATCTCACCTGGTATGATGGGGGTATCGCCCTCCCTGATCTTAAAAAATATTATTGGGCAGGCGGGTGATCCGGGCTACGCGATGGATCGTTGGGTGCTCTCTGGAGGGAACTTAACCGTGCGCTCTATTCAAGCGCCGGAAAACACCGCGTGACCGGACCAACCAAGCAATCGGTGCAGGTTTGGAAGGCGGCTAACAGAAGTATGGGGTGGGACCGTAGGGTGACTCTGGCTACGCCATTATGGGATTCGGAGCTGCTTGGGAACCTGTGGTCAACCAAAGGCTTTGACAAGTGGGACCTAATAGGTATATCAAAAATAGGCGACCTATGGATAAAGGGTGAGGTCAAGTCATTTTCAGCCCTGCAACAGGAATATGATCTTGCTCCTACAGAATACTTTAGATACTTACAGGTCCGCCACGCTTTGCAATCCTGTCTCCAGAAGGGAGAGACCCTCCCGACTCCTCACCTCTTGAGGACAGACTCCTTGATGGCTACTTACCAACGAAGGCCATTTCACTCACCTACAAAAAGTTAGTGAATCACTCTGGTGACCCCCTTTTGAAACTGCTGGAAAAGTGGGAAAGGGATGGTATAATACTTGACGATGAAGACTGGGCAATAGCGGTAGCTTCACCTCGGGAGGTAGCCATTGCAGCAAGGCTGAGGCTAGTACAACTCAAAATCTTGCACCGGATCTACATCATGGGACCCTGTATGGTGCAAATGGGAAGAGCAGCAGATGGTAAATGTAGGAGGGGATGTGGAAGTGAAGGCACGTTCCTCCATATACTGTGGGAAAGCGTATTTGTGCAGAAGTACTGGAAGAAGATACATGAGGTGATGGGCGAAGTGTTAACACATGCAGTCCCTCTGGAGGCTAAGAGATGTCTCCTGAATGTATGGGAGCCCACGGATCTCAACAACACACGTATTGCTTGGGTTACGTTGGGGTTGACGATAGCGAAATGTAACATTGCTCAGAAATGGGGGGCATCACAGACTCCTGCGGTCTCCGCATGGAAGAGGGATATGGATTGGTGCATGTTCCGTGAAAAATATGTATATGTAGCTAGGGGATGTCCCAAAAAATGGTCCCGCATTTGGAACGACTGGAATGAGTATAGAGGGAACATTTGTACTCCACCACTAGTACCAGCTCAAGATGAATCATTGTAGACATGACACGAGTTACCAATTGTCACGATATTGTGCACTATTATCTGGGTAAGAACCTTGTCATGATAAGAAATGAGAATGTACTGCGTTTTGCCTTGTGATGTTGATTCCTACTGTTAATAAAAAGAATTATAAAAAAAAACAACAAAGAAAAACTGACTATTATCTGCCACCCAAGCCATTCTTATAGGTATGGGGGCTAGAATAGTCCGAATTGTCACACTTGTAGGAGTGTATGGTTAGTAGTTGTGTTGTTTACTATCATTGGCAGCATGACATGGGCAATGTGTGGTGCGAGCTGCAGTGGCCTCCTGCCAAGAGCCCTGGCACTTATGTTTTTTCTACAAATTAAGAACTGGATATGGCCCACAGAGAAGTGATCCTATTGAGGTAGTCCACATGGAGAAACTTTTGATGGGGGGCCCTCCCTCTGTGAGGGTACCACAGTTCCCTACCCCCACCCCCTTTCCAGTGAAGATATTTCTACCAATGTTCTTAGAGAGCCCCGTGTGAAAAAATGCAGAGGGGGCAGAAAATCAGATGCCTGGGCCTTTTCACCATAATGAAAGGGAATACCCTTTTTTAAAAAGAGGAAAAACATACCGTCCACATAGGAATGAGATTATAAATGAAGTTGTCAATTTAAATAGTTTTCGGAGCTCATACTAAAGGGATGGGCCAAATGTAGGCAATTAGTTCAGGTGCGTAATGGGCCAGGGCCAAAAGTAGACTAGGCTTGGGTGAAACACTTATTATGAGGTGCAATTGAGAAAGTTATTCATTTATGCACTTTGGAACATTTTGATTTTTTCATTTGAGGTCTAATTACACCTTTGGTAATTTTTGTTCCTTCAAAAAGGCTTTATGTCACAAAAAAAACCTCAATTTGCGAGTTTTGATTTCAGCAAAATAAGTAAAATAGGTATTTTCTTAGCAATATTTCATTTATTTTTTAAGAAAATTGTATTTTGTTGGATTTTTCTCCAACAGATCTAATTTTTGCTATTTTTTTCTTTGCCATTTTTTAGAATAGGTTCTTAAATTTCAAACTTTAATTGAAGATTAAGATGGAAAAATCACCATTTACAGAAAAATCCAAGGTGCATTTCTTAAATAATGAGCACCGACCAGAGACTTTCCAATATTAAAAAGTTTGGTCACGGTAGCTAGATACATGTTACAAAGATTGATATTGCAAGCATCCCTGATGTCAATAGTGAAAAATCGGATTGCTGTGGTTTCCCATCATGGTCAGAGGTGGGTAAAGGAGATGCTAACGGTATGTCGGGGTGGGGGGTTTGCCAGAAGATTATCACTTCCAAAGTAGGATTTTTGTTGGTATTCACAAGCATTTTCCCGTTTTTTACACAAAAAGAGCAACTGCACCAGTGTGCAACCACAGTTATGGACAGCGCTGGTGGCAACCTCCTAAACACTTTTCTTCTCAGTTCCTCACCATGAAATTGACAAATGTTGTGCACCTTCTTCAAATTTGCCCATTTGTCCTCTTTGTCCTCTTACCTCCAGTTCTCAGTTGGTGCCTGTCTTCCTTGTACACCTAAAGAAAGTAAGCCTGAGGGAAATTCAAGTAATTTCCTTTGTGGAATTTACGCGAAATGCCTACAAAATTATGTGTTACTATGCAAAACGCCAGCTTTGGCATTTTGCAGTATTTCTTTAGTTCAAAATACCTCTTCACATCCATTTTTTGGTATAATATTTTGTGGTGTATCCTTTCATGAATATCAATGACAGATTATCAGAAATAAAATTTCGGCAGGTAAGTAAATCTAGATTTTCTATACATACCTCCACATATATGTACCTACGCGGGACATATATCTACAAGGTGTGTAGATGTGCAGTTAGGAATTGTAAAGCTAAACTTCCCAATATGTCCTTAACTAACAACATTTTGTCCCGCGATATATGTCCTCGATATTAGTATGCCACGATGTTGTCGGGGCTGATATTCAGTAGTACAATCTATTTTTTGCATGAGGATGCATTTTTGTGCTTAAAAAAAGTGCAAATCGTGCATTAAGCAAGCAATAGTAGCTTGCGTTTGGTTCATGTGTGTTCTTCCCATGCTGCTGCAATAGACTTTTTAACCTGTGTAAAGTCTAAATTACGCTACATGGAGAAATGGTATAATCTCAGCCATTTCTCTTAACAACTGTAATGTGAAATGCCAGAAATTACGCAAGATTATACCTGTGTAAATGAAATTTCGCCCAAGCCTGGAAGTAAGGAATCCCTGCCAGGACAGAAGGAGGGTGAGACAAGAAATTGTGGTTTTAGTTTTCTTCTTCAAATTTCATGGAGAGAAATGCATTTTCTTCTTCCCATGCTCCACTTCTTGTTTATCTGAGTTGTTGTCACACGATCAGGCGTGCAGCATCTGTGAGTGGTATGGTCTGAAAACTCCCCTCTCACCCCCATCACCCTTATCAGAACACAGGCCTTCACCCAGACCTCTCAAGTGTCCTGGTCTATGTATGAGTACAGCATTGTCTGTGCACTGTTGGATTTGTACTCATGTATATCCTAATACAAATTCAGGACTTCAAGCCCCAGAATGCAAAGGGGAACCAAGGACTGAGATGTAGACTGAATGGGCTACTTATACCCGGACATACGAAATTTGTAAGATCTGCATTGCCATTCTTTTTCTTACCTTCCCTAACTCTGAATGTTACTGAGCAGCATTAAGCAAATCAGTTTACCATTTTGCTTCTTGGAGAGGAATCCTCAAGGGTTTGGACAAAAAAGGAAGAATCACCCTTATCAATCACCAGATAAAAAGCCCTTCTTTTGTTTGATTCATAACTCAAAGAACCTTTATTAAAAAGGTCACAGTCTATTTTCTGGTCAAATAACTGTTGAGGTTGACCATCACACACAGACACAAACACGCAAAATGCAGAATAGGCAAGCAGGGAAATCATTCCAGACGGAGGAGACCACCCATAATTCTCCATGGGAAATGAAAGGGCGCCTAGGAAACCGCTGGAACAGAAAGACTATGGTCTTGACTTAGATCTTGGTGGACGGGTTACTCAGTCACAACAGTGACGGATATCCCGTCCACCAAAATATAAATCCTGCAGGATATAATGGGATTTTTACTTTGGCAAACGGGATATCCATCACCATTATGACGAAGTAACCGTCCGCCGAGATCTAAATCAGGCCCTAAGTGTAGTATCAGGTAATGTTACCAAAATACTTTGTGTCAAAAGGAGATCTTGTTTTTGACATTTTACATTTGCGATTAGGTATTTGGAAGGAGTGTGTTTAGAGCGTCCCTTTTAAATACCAAATTGATATGGTATGTATTACGGTTTTGCGACTGAATTCCGTTTGCAAAATTGTAATACTTTGCCAAAAGTTTAAAACTGATGGTTACCCATTCTTAAAGGGGAATTGATCCCCAAGGGTCCCCTTCTCCTTTGAGAATGTAAATAATATTTTTTTCACAACAGACAGTGGTCGCACAGACCACTGTCTACTCCTAAAAAATTTAACTTCAAGGTTTCACTTTTTTCTTTTTAAACACATCTTATTTTCCTTTAAGGAAAATGGGTTGCATTTAAAAAAACAAAGATTGCATTATTAAAAAGCAATCATAGACATGGTGGTCTGCTGGCCTCAACAGGTCACCATCCCTGCGATGGCTGTAATTCCTAATGGGTCGCGAACTGCGACCTACCTCATTAATATTCATGCATTCGGAGAGAAGCGCAATTAGGAATTCGGAATTTCAAATGTTTGCACATCTGACCCTAAGGGGCCGATTCCGATCTCGTAAGGAAGGCCTCCAAACGGGATTCGTAAAGAGCAAATCCAATTCGGAGCCTATCTTTCCGTCCGAATCGTCCCCCGTTTGAAACGACCAAGTACGATGCGAAAATCGCGTCCGCGCCAACCGACTAGTTTACGAACCCGAATCTATCAGTCTGACTCGTACGGAGCCAAATCGTGCCGCGCAATGGAGCCAGATTCCGGACGGGCGAGTACGATGCACGATTCGGACAGCTGTATCGACTTGGTCTCAGCGAGTGTGAGCAGCTGTCGGAATCGGACTTCGGGGGGCCAGAGGAGGCCCCCCTTCACCCAGAAAACTCTGAATCGTTCACGGGGGGCGGGGTGCGCATGGGTCCCCCCAATCCAAGCATGCATAGTGTGGCAGGCAAAATGGGATGCCCGCCACGGTGTGTACGCTTTTCCCCACGCACCCCTTTTTTTGCTATGGGAGCCTGTGTACGCGTCCGTACACAAGCTCCCATAGAGTGCTATGGGAGTCCGGCCGAACCGAGTCCGTAACCATGCAGTTGCATCGTGCTTGCTCCGTTGGACTCGCACAGCGCGTCTCGCTTGGAAAGCCCTCCAGGTCCGATTCGTACGGAGGGCGAGATTGGAATCAGCCCCTAAGTGTAGTATTAGGTAATGTTACCAAAATACTTCATGTTAAAAGGCGATCTTGATTCTGTTCCTACCTTTTTAATAAGCAGAGCTCACATGTTTACCAGTTCCATGCCTGAGTTTTTGATCCAGTCTGTGATTTGTTTTCACCCCTTTATAATGCTAGGACTACAGGTTTCACAATGCAAGGAAGAAAGCTGGACTGAGTGTGCTACTCACACACGGGCTATAAGAAACTTGAGAACTCTGAATTACCAAATCAGTGCATTTTGGCCTCTGTAAACTTGGTTCAGTTCAACTGAACCCATTGGACTAACACACCTGAAAAGACTGATTTGTAAAAAGAAACCCCAGGACTTTAAAAGTACACCCCTCGTGAAATATAGCCATCTGGTGACATAGTATTGACAGATCCTGGGGGAGGGGTGCAGTTGCAACCGCAGTGTTCCTACATGCAACTCCTGGAGGCTGCTTCCCATTGCCTGTCACTTAGCCAGTCTGAATTCCTGGGCATTTAAAAGCTCATATGTTCTTACATTTTGCTAGTTTTAATCATTAATTATTTGTAGAGCCTCCCTGTCGCTGTTCATTTACATGGCACATTCTTGATTATTCAGCCCATTTGTTTTTTAGAAAAGGTGATTGGTTTAGTATTAGGGTAAAAAATGGTGTGATTTTTGGGACATTTACTCCACTGTAAGGTAGCACGGGGCTGAGAAGGGACACATCTATAATGGAGATGGAGAGCAAAAGCCATTTTCTTAGAACTTAAAGCATTCTATCACTTTATCAAGTGATATAAACATTGAAAGGATTCAATATACAATTTTGTAAAACGTAAATTTAAAGCAAAATGTCTGTAAACATGTCTTCACATTGGGCTGTTAATACATATTACATCAATGATCTTCAAATTGTTGAATGCCACTACTCTCTTGTGTAAAATAATTTAATGACAATCTGGCAAATGTATTTTCTATCAATTATTCCCATAAATGGTAAATACTGCAAGCAAGCTAAATAATTTCAACATTTGGCACGCTAACTATATATGCATTGTAAAGCACAGCAAGTCAGACAAATATTTCAAGCAACAAGGTGGGTTGTATGACAGAGGCATGCCTGTCTAAACCATGTGTACCTCTACAACACTGCCCGAACAACTAATGCGTCGTAACAACGCATTCCTTTGCCACGCATGCCTTTACCACACAATTTTGTGGTAAAGGCATAACTGGTAAAGGAATATGTGTGGTAAAGATCACACCCCAGCCCCCCTGCCCTGAGTCCTAAAAACAACCCGACCCCCCCCCCTTGAACTCTAAAAACAACCCCGACCCTCCCTGTGCCCTAAAAACAACTCTGATCTCCCTTGAGCCCTAATAACAACCCAGAGCCCTAAAAACAACACTGACCCCCCTGAGCCCTGCAACCCGACCCCACCCTGAGCCCTAAAAGCTACCCTCTACCCGTAAAAACTACCCCTGCACCACCCCAAAACCCAACCCCACTTCCCAGACCACGTCCAGGAGCTCCCTCTCCCCAGCCTTCGTCTTCCTGTGCCCGCCCATTTGCGCATCCAGACCGAGCACTGCCTGTTAAGGCATATGCGTGGTTAAGGCAAAAGTAGTTCCACTTGCAGGGAAATGGCACGCGTGGCTCAGCCAGCCTTGTAAAGGCCGTTTCCCGACAAAGAGAGATATAGAGACACACATTAAAAGAATTGTTGAGAACTTTTCTTAAATTTATCCTATAATAAATGCTTTCTGTGAAATTTAAAAATATTGTAAGTAAAGGAGCCAGAACCTTTAAGAGATTTCAGGAGATGTTAAAGAAATATTAACAAAATATATTATTGACTTTTTTCTAAACCTTCTCATGCCTGACTGTCAACTGGCCAGTCTGGGCTATTCTTCCAAATGTACTTTTCAGGCTGGCTTTACCCAGCCTTGTAGTGTCAAATAGGAAACTGCATCTCCCAAATGCAATGAATAGTTGGCAAAAATACAAGACTGGCTGAAGCTTTTCACATGAAATAGGACCTCTTGAAAGCTGTGATCATATCTAACAATCCGAACCTTGCAGTTATGCTCAGTTACCACTTTTAAAAACGTCCACAGTGTAATCTTTTATGCTGAAGGTTCTTTGCAGACCATCCTTTTACACCTACTCCCAGCCAGAACATGACAAAAGAGTTACTGATTGTCGATTATAGTGTGTCCCACCTCTGCTCTTTTCTCTCATTGAAATGCCAACACTGTTTGGCAGTCAGTGAAAGGGCAAATGCAACACAGAACTCCACCTCAAAATATTTTGAAGAAGAAGCTGCTTGAAAAACAAAAAATGCTGGTAGTAGAAAAATATATAAATGGCCTCTTAATTGCTCAGTGCCCATCTGAAGTCTTCAAGTTTATTTGTGAGTGCAGCAGCACCTTCCACACCTCCAGTTCCAGCGCCACTGCTGCCATGCAGTGAATTTACCACTGCAATGCCTTAATACCGATATACAACAAATTGAAAACTGATGTAATAGGTTTAACACTGATGTACAGCAGTCAACACTCACATGCATCAGGTATATCACTGGCATGCAGACAGACACAGCATGACAAACTACTTCTTCAACACTGACATACAGCTTTAACTAAATTGACATATTACTACGGGTGTTCGATAAATTCCACTCAGCTGGCGAAGTTCATAGAGTTTTGCCCACTCCACATTATGAGTTCCGGCAAAACTCTGCCAACCGCTGCGTGGCGGAGTTTTCTCTCACGCATGGCTCGCCAACATTAAGTTGGCAAGCGTGAGCAAGAATTGGCGTCCCCTAGTGGGATTTTCGGGTGCTAGGGTGGCACTCGGCTATATTTTTTCAATGTGGGTAGTCGCGACTGTTCGTGGTGAGAAAGCTGCTGCTCGAGAACAATTTCTTTTCGAACGGCAGCAAAGAAGCAGCACCCTCTGGAGTGTCACGTGGTGCCGTTTGCGCAGATTTTGATGCACGGATTTTATGTAACTGTAGAATTCCGCAGAGTAAAACTCTGCGAGGTCCGCCCACCCCTACATATAACATGTTTAACATTGGCATGCAGATTATTTAACAGTGACAATTAACAGGTTGACTGTCAGAATATTGTTTACATCAATTTTGTCAGACATAAATATTCTGTCCTAAATATAATTAATCAAAATATTACCTCAATTGAGTATATGTTTTCTATTAATAACTCCAATACAGTGACATTTATGTGAATGTAGGAGGATAATCTGACAGCAATATTCTGGTACTATACCCACTCAACAGGTTTCTCACTGACAATTAACGCATTCAGCACCCATATACAGCAGGATACACACTCCATGCAGCCAGTGTAACTCTGATCTGAAACAGGCTAACCCTGGAAGCAGGTTATAGAACCTGACATTCAGCGGGTTTAACACTACACAAGCAGGCTTACAGCTGGCCTGAAGACAAGAGATTAATACTGAAATACAGCAAGATTAACACTGACCTACAGCATGTTTAATACTAACATACAGCATGCTTAACACTGACCTACAGCATGTTTAACACTGACAGACAACATGCTTAACACTGGCATACAGCATTTTTAACACTGACATACAACATGCTTAACACTGGCATACAGCATTTTTAACACTGGCATACAGCACGTTTAGTACTAACATGTATCATGCTTAACACTGACATTTAGCATGTTTAACACTCTCATGCGAATATATGACGTTTCTTAGCAAACCATTACTTCGCATGCTTTTACTGCAATGTTTTTACTTAGCACTTACCATTACATCGCACGTTTTTACTACGCATGCGTTTAAAACGCAACTGCATAGTAATGATCTAAAAATGCTTTAACTTCGCATTGATTTACTACTCATAGCACTACATCATATTTTTTCCTCATATTAACTATTAAATAATCGTAATAGTAACCTATCCCCTGTGACACAACACTACCCAAAACCCACAAACACTACAGTACCCTTCACTACTTAAACTACTTAAACAACACTACACTACCCTAAACCCTAATACACTACCCCATACAGGACCATCCCCCTTCCACCAGTACTGTCCCTACACTCAAACACTACCCTGCACGACCCCTCCCTCCGACACTACCCTAAACCCTTAAACACTCCCCTCCACTACACAAACACCACAGCACTACCCTAAACCCTAAATCACTACCCCCTGCATGTCCGTCCCCCTTCCCCCAATCCGCTCCCTGCACTCAAACACTACCCTGCACGCCCCCCCTACACTACCCTAAACCCAAAAACACTACCCTACCCTACACAAACACTACAACACTACCCTAAACCCTAAAACACTACCCCCTGCACATCCCTCCCCGACCCCAAGTCCTGTCCCTACTCCCCAACACTACCCTTCACGACCCCCGACACTACCCTAAACTCAAATACACTACTCTACACTACTCAAACACAACCCTACAACCTAAAAGACTACCCCCTTCCCCCAATCCGCTCCCTACACTCAAACACTACCCTGCACGCCCCCCCTACACTACCCTAAACCCTAAAACACTACCCTACACTACACAAACACTACGACACTACCCTAAACCCTAAAACACTACCCCTTGCATATCCCTCCCCCGACCCCTAGTCCTGTTCCTACTCCCCAACACTACCCTTCATGACCCCCGACAGTACCCTAAACTCAAATACACTACTCTACACTACTCAAACACAACCCTACAACCTAAAAGACTACCCCCTGCACGACCCAAAAAACTACACTTACCTCTCTCTCCTCCGTGGTTCCTCTCTTCTCCGGCTTCCAGCGACGTCAGATCTGCACGTCGTTGTTTGGAAACGGAAGCGCCTTCCAAACAACGATGTGGATAGCGCATACCATTACAACGCATGCGTTGTAACAACGCTTGCGATGTAACAACTTGCGTACTAATGGTACGCGTTGTAACATCGCAAGCGTAGTAACGCTTGCGAAGTAATGGTATGTGCACTAGCAGCCGCGAAGTAAGGGTTGATTACCCTCTCATACAGCATGTTTAACACTGGCATACAGCATGTTTAACACTGACATACAGTAGGCTTAAAATTGACATGCAGAATGTTTAGCATAGACATACCACAGGCGAAAAATATGAGCGTAAAGCCATGTGGTTTTAGCAGTGGCAATTCTTTACTTAGTAAACCTAACATTGTGTGGGACGGCAGTTCCACCAAAAGTCTGCAGAATGACTACTCTGCAAATCTCAGAAGGAGGGCGATAATATATCCAGGATGTTTCTCACCTTTGGGCCAACACTGGAGAATAAAAGTGACAGGTTGTTATAGAGCCATTAGCTTTATCACTCTTGTACTCTACACCTGATGGGCCTACAGGTCAAAAGCGCATATACGTGTGGGTGTAAGTGAAAGTGGAAAATGCTACACTTCCAGTGTTTAGGAGGACACCTGAGGGGAAACGGCCTTTACAATGCGGGCTGAGCCATGCATGCCGTTTCCCCACAAGCGTAACCACACTTGCCTGAACCACACATCTGCATTAACCACGGATATGCGTGGTTAAGGCAGATAGCGGTCTAGTGTTCAGATGGGCAGGGAGAAGAAGCGGAAGTGTCGGAACAGAAAGCTCCGGACGCGGACAAGTAAGTGGGGCTGGGTAGTTTTTAGAGGTGGGGGTTGGTTTTAGGGCTCAGGGGTGGGGAGACTCGCTGGAGTTTTTGGAAGGGGGCAGGGTTTTAGGGCTCGGGCAGGGGGAGAGGTAGTTTTAAGGGCTGGGTGGGTTTTGGGGGGAGTTTTTAGGGGTAGGGATTGGTTTTAGGACTCAGGGCGGTGAGGTAGGGCTAGTTTTTGGAAGGGGGTAGGGTTTTAGGGGTCAGGGCTGGGGGAGGGGGCCGGGCTAGGTTTAAGGGATGGGGCTGAGTTTGGGGAAGTTTTTAGGGGTGGGGTCAGTTTTAGGGCAGGGGGTCGAGGTAGTTTATTTGATGAGGGGCAGGGTTTTAGGCCTCAGGGCAGTGGAAGGGGTAGGGCAGTTTTAAGGACAGCGTGGGGGTAGGTTTTAGGGCTCAGGGCGGGGGTGCTGTGGTCAGGGTAGTTTTTGGTAGAGGGCAGGGTTTTAGGCCTCAGGACAGGGGGAGGAGAAGGGGTAGTTTTAAGGGCAGGGCGGGGTAGGTTTTAGGCCTCTAGGTGAGGGGGCGATGCAGGGGGAAAGGTTTTCAGGACTTTGGGCAGGTAGGGGTGGGTCGGGGTAGTGGTAACCTTTACCACGCAAATCCCTTTACCAATCATGCCTTTACCATGAAATTGCGTGGTAAAGGCATGCATGGTAAAGGCATGCATGGTTTAGATGCCTTCGTGGTTAGGATGGCTTTGTAGATGCACGGGTGGTGCAGCCATGCGTGCCTCTGTCATACAACTGAGTGCTGCTGAGGAGAAGACCAGGTACTCAAAATGAGAAATGTGGAAGTTTCTGCACCTCTTAAAGCCTGATGAGGCAGCATTATATCAGAAGTGCAGTGTTACTTCCACCATCCTCTCCCTCTGTGGCTTCCAATTATGGGTTCTGAAACAGTCAATCAGCCGAGTATTCTGACGGACCCCGCATCCCATACAAGTGTTTGCTGGTGGCAAAGAGCTGCACAACCGTAGACTAATGTTGTTTTGGCATGTTTTACATACACTGCTTATTGAAACAGGCACCATGTCAGCGCCTAACAATTAGCATTAGCAATCTAACGTTTATCACTGAGTCACAGGCTTGACTCAGGGAGATTCTATTTTATTTAAGCCAATACAATTAGGTGGTTGCAATTTCTTTGTGTACAACAATACCTACAAAAATACTATTCACTTTGGTTGCTAGAAGCTTTTCTTTGATTATTTTACTTTTGTAAGTATTTGATCCTGTACAGACTTATTTCTAAGGAGCAACCGAGTGCTTTGCAGAGAACATTTTTGTTGTAGCAGAAGTATCTTGAACTCGAGGAGCAACACTTACAGCAGTGTGGTGTTTGAGAGCAGGTTCAGACTAGACTACAGAAACCAAGCTCTAATGGCTAACGAGGTAAACAAAAAGGTAATTGGGACAGTAGAGAAACGCACACGTGGTTATTCGTACAGATTTGAGACACAGTGAGGAAGTGATTTTTGTCATAATCTATTGGTTAAGTACAAAAGCTAGTATTAGGCCTCAATTGAGTCCCACATATACAAAGGGTATGCAACATCCCTCTAAAAGAGCAGGCGGAGAACACTTAAGACCTGGCTCTTCGATTGAGTCACCTGAACCATCATGACCCTCAAGTGCCTCGATACCCTCTCGGGTGATTAGTTGCGCTATATAAATCCACTGATTGATTGGTTAATCGAGAAGGCAGACATGCAGCTAATTTTATGGACTGAAAATAGAAATAGTTATTACCAGTCTTACTTTGTATGAACATTATATCTTTACAATTGTACATCTTTTAGCATTTCTTGTTGACATAAACCTTTCGTAACTTATAAAAGGGAACTAGTGCAACAATTGCTGTTAAGGTTACTAAGGTGATAATACCATTTAAATAAATGAATAATTAAGGCATCATAGGAATCCTCGTTAGCATGTAATGCAACACTTCGTTGGTTTGAACTTACAATCAGAGTTGTAGGTAGTGATAACTTTACTCATACGAGGAAAAGCAGTGCAGGGATGGGGTAGTAGTGTACCTTTTGAGACCTCGCAGGTCCCTTTCTTGGGTTTAGGAGGTGGGCCGAGAAGTGCACTGATGCCAAGGCACAGGGCGGACCCGAACTACATGTGCTTCACTGACCTGCTCCAGCTTAGGGACCGAAGGCCTGAGCGTAAAATACTCTGAACCAAGGTGAGGGCAGATCCTAACTACCTGGGGTTCAGAAAATGGAAGAGTTACATCTCACTTAAAACTAAAGTCTATGCAACATGCACTGAACCAAGCTCCAGGGCACATAACTTAACTACCTGTACATAAGGAATGGCTCTGGACTGAACTCCCCCTTATAGGCTGATGAGCTTAGTGTAAACTGCACTGAACACAAGATTGAGGGAAGAACTGAAGTATGTGTGCTTCAGGAGATCACACAACTGAACAATTCCATCACACCTAACACTAAACTCCATGTAAACTGCACTGAACCAAGCACCAGGGAAGAACTGAACTACCCGTAATTTAGGAAAGGCCCAGAACTGAAGTCCTGGCCTTAGGCCGGTGAGCTGAATGCAGACTGTTTCTCTGAATTGCCAAATGTGTTTAGAAATGGATACGATTCGGTATCTGGAAGGGGCGTGTTGTAGGCTTCCCTTCTGAATACACAATCCGTATCATCACCCCCGGAGTCAATCCACCTGCACTCATGGATAAAAACACAAGTGCAAATCTATCCCACCAAATTAACACAGCTAGCCTTCCCACCACCATTCTTTCTATGTTTTCACCAATCTCTCTTGACCACACTATTGAATTAATCTCCTTAGTTAAGTCAGGATCCCCCTCTGATCCATGCCCTCCTAAAATCTTGCATCTGGTCCCGGAAATTGTGGGACCTGCTCTCTGGCCTATTTTTAACACTATGATTTCGTCAGGAGCCTTTCCCACTGCCTGGAAAAGAGCTTCTATATTGCCACTTCTGAAAAAGCCGAATTTGGACCCAGACGACCCCTCCAACTACAGACCGATTTCTAGGATACCGTTCCCGGCCAAGATTATAGAAAAATATCTAAATGAGGAACTGTCCGCCTTCCTCAATGAAGGTGATATCCTAGATCATTCGCAGTTTGGCTTCCGGGCCCACCACAGTACAGAACTGGCCCTAATTACAGCTACAGAGGAACTTAGGCTAACCCTTGACAAAGGTGGGAGTGCTGCCATTATCCTTTTAGACCTCTCAGCGGCATTCGACACCGTTAACCACAACGTGCTGGTCGATCGTCTTGCCTCACTGGGAATTAGGGACAAAGCACTCCGCCTTCTCAGATCTTTTCTGTCAAACAGAACACAATCCGTAGCACTTGACCCGTTTGTCTCCCCAGACTTCACACTCCCTTGTGGAGTGCCTCAGAGCTCATCACTGAGCCCCACCCTTTTTAGGTCGAGCCTCGAGTAGCGCGCAAGCGCTGCTTAGAGGCGAAGACTTAATGTAAGCGAGTTTGAAAAGCAGTCCAACAAACGCTCGTGCGTCGTGGCTGGCCTTTTTGAGATGGGTACGCGCGGCAAACATATGTTTCCAATTATCGTGCCCAGACGCGGGCGCGATAAGTGGAAACACATGTCTGCCGCGCGTACTCATCCAAAGGCCAGCCACGACGCACGAGCGTCTGGTCAGCTGAGCGTCTCGTCAGCTGAGCAGGCTGCCGCGCTCGCTCGCCCCCGCTCCTCTGTGGTGCGCGCGCACCACTCGCGGGCTTGTTAGTGCTGTAATTAGTGCCGGAGGCCTTACTTTGCAAGGCGTGGAAACCATAGCAACATGTCAAACACTTTATGGTTTAAATAATGTCATCCCTTATCAATCCACAACAATCAAAAGCTCGGGTGTTCAGCCTAGTTACTTCTAGCACGGCAGGCACGGAGACGGTTTAACACAGCGTGAGCCTCGCCTTGAAACCTAAGTCTGCACTCACTTCTCGCTGTCGGAAACCGGGCTACGGAATCCTATTTTCCGTGCGTACGCCGAAGCCGAACACTGTGCGCGGGGAGGGACCCGACGCACGCATCGCTGTTCACGTTCTACCACTGTCCGAGGCACGGATTCCTAGACATCAGAGCAGGCACGCCTTCACGACCCTTCACCACCCAGGAAGTGAAATCTGAGCGGTGCCAAGAGTGCATACGTGCACCTGACGGAGGCACAGGAACGGAACACTAACTAAAGAAAGAATACACCCGACTTAGTGCCAAAGACAGATAAAAAATTACACACTGCGGCCAGGGATGTCCAGACACACCCTGCATACACCATGGCACATTCACAAATATTTTCAGACAGAAAAACACGTCACGTGGTCCAAAATCAAACATCCTCGGGGTCGGGCGGGACCTGGTATGGACAGGAGCACAGGAAATGAGCTGGCACAGAAGCATCCAAGGGAGAGGGCTGGTATGCAACAAAACACACCAAAGGTCTGGCAATAGGTTGGACTGATCATAACCAAGAGGTGGGTGAGAGAGGGTGTCCGCGCAGGGGGGTTAAGGGATGGCGAGAGACAGAGTTAATAACAGAGGTTGGGGGTGAGGCGAGAGAGACAGAGTTAATGACAGAGGTTGGGGGTGAGGAGAGAGAGAGATACATCACAGTCCGTCTGTTGGACCAATGAGCAAGCAGGGACTATTGGGCCTCTGCAATGGGGGTGGGGTCGTTTGTCTCTGATGTCCCAGGGCCCGTCTCACTTTGCAACTGGGCCAAGGGCAACCTCTTCGGCACTTGACTCTCAATGGTGGCGATGGCAAATAGATACAAGCTTCTTGGGGAGGTAGTGTTGAAGTACAACAAGGTCCGAACTCAGAGACCCAACAGCCTAATAACTTCACTGTCCAGCCCAGAGTTAGCATTCTTAAAAGAGAAGCACTTTAATACACGAGACTACACTCTACAAACACTCAGGTACTCAGAATCTCTGGTGTCCTTTGGAAGAGGGTGTCCTTCTACTTCCTCCTCCCCCCCACTCTGTCTTAGCGTTAGAGAACCCTGTGTGGGTCTCAAGGGGCATAGTCCGGAGGTGGTGCATGAGTGAAGCTGTCTTCGAGTCAGCGCCTCTTGCGTGCACACGTGGAGTCTGGGTCCCAAGGTTCTAAGCAGGGCCTCCTCCACTTTGGTTGACTGGTGAGTCGGTAGGTCAGTTGGGCAGACCGCCAAGGTTCAAGGTGGCGAAGCAGTCTCAGGTCTGGGTAGCCACAGTTGGGGCTCTTCTATGCAGTTCACAGTTCAGCTGCAGCAGCGTGGTCTAATAAGATGCACATCCGGGCAGTGCTTCGGACACATAGTGGTCAAGTGTCTCAATGGCAGAAGCCTCACGTACCGCGGCCTAGTCTGCTCAGGTACACTTTGGGGAGGTGTCACAAGCTAGCCACCATGAAGTCAATTCAGGCACGCTCGGGCAGTGACACGGGCTTTGTAAAAGTATCTTCAGTGGCACAGTCTGCTCAGACACACTTGGGGTAAGTGCTACAGCTGCAACAACAGAGTCTGTTGAGGGAACATTTGGATGAGTGCCATGAGCTTGGTGGTAGTAATAACCCCTTCAGCAGCGGAGAGTGCTCGAAAACACTTGGGGCAAGTGCAACAGCTACAACAGCAAAGTTCGTCTTGAGCAGACTGAGCAGGTAGTTATCGATGGGGCATTCTGCTCGGTCACACTTCAGCAGTGCTGCGACTACTTTGCTTAATCAAGAGTGACAGGCTCTGAATCAGGAGCACCTCCGTCACGCACTATGGAAGATCTATGTTAGACTGACCCACAGCTCCGGGGTTAACTACTCTTGCTCACAATGGTAGCCAGCTCCTCCTGCAGGCTTGGCTCTCTTCTTCCCTCTTGTTCCAGGCAAGGTACTCCCAGGCATTTCAGGACATGAAGACAGCTCTTCCTCTAGACCAGACACCAAGTGATGTCCCCTCGCCTCTGGGAAGCAGGCTGTCAGACAGACATCAGTTCTGGTTGTGCATTTCTCCACTGGGTACTCCGCGGCACACCCCCTGCTTGGTCAGAGAGAATGTGGAACTGGACCAAGTGGGTCAACATCTCCCACTCTATGCTGGTTCTACAGACAGGAAAGGTGTAATCTCTGTGTGCAAATTTAGAACAGGTTTGGGTCGTTGCCCCTTTCATCTGTCTTCCAGACTCAGGGTTGTCTCTAGGTTGGAATACTGAAAACAGAGGCACAAAGAGGTGTGAGTTTCTGCACCTGAGCATCAACAGCCACACCAGCAGTGATCAGGAAGAGACACAACAGGTTGGTCTCTTCTAAAGGACCACATCACACTATGAACAACAGAAACTGCAGTCGCACCCTTCATCCCTACATCCTTACCATGTACCAAATGTAAGTTTTTAGGAAGGCTAATCAGTAGCTCTCTGCAGCAAAAGGGCCTGAATTAGTAAGGGGAAGCCTTTCTCCTCTTTCCCCACTTCACTATCTACTTCCTATCCCTCCTGTCTCAGAAATGTCAGCAATACACTTTGACTGTTTTTGAAAGTAACCTCAAGTCCATCTTGTGAACACAAACAGGCCAGATGCTTCCAAAATGGAACCCCCAGACCACCTTCACTCCGGTTCACTCAGACTGCCCTATGTGTATAGCAGACCACACACAGGTATACAAACACACATTTGCTGGAATGTCAGCAGAAGGATCTGGATTCGCTTGTAGCAGCAGAAACTTACAAAACGTGGCCAGTAGGCCACTACTACCATGACCCAGGTAACAAGCATTGGCATAGCCAATAGGTCTCGCCTTTGGGTCCTTATAAGTGTTTAGTCATGCAACAGTTGATGTTGTTGCACCAAGGATATTGTGCTGCATATCTAAATACTTATAAGGTTCCAAAAGCGAGACCTATTGGCTATGCCAATGCTTGTTAATCTTTACGTCACCCCGTTGGCCAAATTGATAAAATCTTTTGGATTCACGCTGGTGTCTTATGCGAACGACACGCAAATCATAGTGTCCATCAACAGCTCGTCCACAGACACTGCGTCCCGGTTCAAAAGCTGTATAAGTCATATAAGGAAGTGGATGCAGACAAACTGTCTTAAGCTCAATGCCTCAAAAACAGAAGTTATGCTTTTTTGGCAACACACCGATTGTTTGGTCAGACAGCTGGTGGCCAAGTCACATGGGGCCTCCTCCTACACCAGCCGCTAAGGTTAAGAACCTAGGAGTTTTGTTTGACGCCAGGCTCTCCTTCGAACTCCAGATCAACCATACCACAGCAACCTGTTTTTTCATCCTTAAAATCTTGAAGAAAATTCTTCCGTTCATCCCATCGGAACTTAGGAAAACAGTTGTCACAGCCTTGATTGGTTCAAGACTGGACTACAGCAACACCCTTTTGCCCAGTGCAAGCAAACGTAGTCTTCAAAAATTGCAGACCACCCAAAACGCTGCCGCTAAAGTTCTGCTTGGGCTCTCTCGCTTCGACTCAGCCTCCAAGGCTCTCGCAGAGCTACATTGGCTGCCCATCGGCAAGCGCATCCAGTTCAAGGCCTTGTGTACTGCATTTAAGGCCATTCATGGCAAGGGCCCACTACAATTATCGCAACTCCTCAGACCCAACATCCCAGGCAGATCACTTAGATCGTCTAATAGTGGCAACCTCGCTATCCCCAAGATTTCAAAAGTAAAATGGGGAGGCAAACGTTTCTCCTATACCACCACTAAACTTTGGAACTCCTTGCCCACTTGCCTGACAAACAAACACAATCTGCTCCAGTTCAGGAAGCGCTTAAAGACCTGGCTATACCAGTAACATCATTTTGGAAATAACTGTCTTCTGGTGTTCTCAGCGCCTAGATACCTCCGGGTCATGTCGCGCTTTATAAATCCTTTCATTTAATTTCATTTAATTTCATTTCATGTATCAATGTTTGCGACTGAAATCTGGGTGCAAAACATTGATGTTTTACTGTCCCCTTTGTGAATATACAAAAAATATTGTTTAAGAGGAAGCAGTGGTCCAGAGAGGACCACTGCCTCCTCTTCAACAAACAAAAAAGAAAAAAGAAACTTTTCTTTTTAAACACAGCCCCATTTCCTTTAAGGAAAATTAGCAGTATTTTTTATTTGCATTATTAAAAAGCAATAACAGACATGGTGGTCTGTTGACCCCAACAGGCCACCACCACCATCCCTGTGATGACTGTGAATTGTAGTGAGCTGCAATTTGTGATCTACCTCATTAATATTCATAAGGTAGGTCGAATTGTGACCCACTATGATTTGGTATTTTACGAAGACATCTATTAGTACATGGGTCGAATTGCAAAATACTGCACTGGTAAAAAAAAAACATAATTGTTCGCAAATTTTGACCAGCATTTTACGACTATTGCTTTGTACTTCTGGCCCCAAGTGCGTTCCAGGAAAATCCCAAAACTGAACTCTACCACTTTGCCTATAACTGAACTCTAAGCCAATTGCACTGACCCAGACCTGAGGGCTGAAACAAACTATGCATGCTTCAGGAAAGGCTTAAAATTGAACTCCATACAAACTAGGGCCGTGACAATATCAGAGTGGGGACCTCCCTTCACTAACTGGACTCTCAAGTTCTTCTTCAAAGGTGTTGTAAGTGAAACTCTAAGCAAGTTTAAGTGCTACTGAATATGTGGGAAAAGTGCAAAAGATGTTCACGGGGAGGGGCAGAGGGGTTTAGGAATCAGATTCATGTGAGAGAGGAGGCTTTTAAGGAGAAGAAAGATAACAAACTTTTTAAAAGTTGCACACGTCGCTAAACATGCGTATTACACGTAAAGTAAAGATTGCCCACATGTATGTTTCAGGAAAACAAATGTAAGGGAGGGTTTTTTTTTCCAAATATCATTCGTTTGCACCTGTTTCTATCATATGCATTGCATAAGTTATTCTGTTTTTGTGAATTCGGCTCTTTTGCCAAAGAAATATTTGACTTGGTAATGGATTCTATCTGAAGCGATTACTTCTGTTCCTTATGTTCAATTTTCTTTTCAATTAGATCTGTTATCGTTGCTTTAATTTAGGCATGGAAAATTCTGCTTCAAGCCTAATGCGCTTTCTGTTAATTAATTCTAGGAATTCCTGATTTTTTTTAAATTCATGTCTGATGGCTTATAAACAATTAGTTTAATATAGCTTCATTGCCTCCCTGCGAGAGACAATGA
Source organism: Calotriton arnoldi (assembly GCA_963921515.1). Classification (NCBI taxonomy): domain Eukaryota; kingdom Metazoa; phylum Chordata; class Amphibia; order Caudata; family Salamandridae; genus Calotriton; species Calotriton arnoldi. The sequence goes on along the minus strand of CAWUFW010001326.1, from coordinate 1,883,454 downwards.
AGAGGGTCCTTTTTAATTCATTAAGAGATCAGACTTAAGAAGCGGCTGATAAGCAACATGTAGCACTATACAGAAATTGCAAATGAATGAATGAATAAATAAATGAACAGATCTTGTGGTACAACAAATCTTATTAAAATTATTTACTTATGGTGGAGCCACTGTAATTTATATCAAATATGAGAAACTTAAAATAATGAGACTGAGGGAAGAATGGTCTAAATTCAAAGAGAAGGCTGGTAATAATGTCATTGTGGTAAGACAAATTTGTCTATATAGATGTGGCTATTGACAATAGTTTTGCTTTAATGCCAATATGTTTTTTTAATTATTTTTTTTAAAGTGTGTAATCCGAGGGGCTTGATGGTAATATGTTACAGCCTAATTCTTGGTGGCACTTTCTTAAGTCCCATCATTAAGGTTTAGCCGGGGAAGAGTTTTTCAGCTTTGTTATGTATAGCTCCTGTGATTAAGGTGGTTAAAGACCCAGCACTTTGATGGAATGCTCCTTTTGGAAAAAGGTTTTGGGGCTGAGTCAATCAACTCTACAGACATGATCCAATTAGGATAGACTTTTTCTAACCAGTCTGGGTCTGTTTTGTGCGTGGTACCTCTCGGTATTGTCATCCCAACATGGACTCTTCCTAAAGATCTGGTCAACCTTGCAGATGGTATTGATAAATTTGTGCCCACACATGGTAGCCAGAATGGGTTTTGATTATAATTTTTATAAGATATTTGATCCTAAATTGCGTGCAGTTCTTTTTTGAAACCACAATTGTGTGCCAACATTTATGCACCTGGACTAAGGTGTTTAAATTATGTGATCCTGCTGCATCTACATTCACTGCAGGACAATATGCCTAAGGTAGAGTTTTGTGTTAGGCTTGGACAGCTTCCAGTATTGGTGATGCAAGGCTGTGGTGGAGTGTTCCCACACCAGAAAAAAATACAGAGATTGCTAAAGAACTGAAATCTCCAGAATTTCCAGGTAAAAAGACGAATAACAAAAATCGTGCATCAAAAAAACAGTACAAAAATATCATGAGCTGAAAAGCGAGAATTCAGGTTGTATACTAAAAAAATGCAGAAACTCGTGACGAGTTAACAAAAACAGTGTCGTAAGGAAGAAAAGGTTAGGATAAAATACATTTTTTAAAGGCAAGCCCTTCTTAAAATCTACGCATTGTTAAAGGACTGCAGGTGGGGTTTGCAAATGAGCAATGACTTGGACCAAAAACAGGACCGCATCCGACCAAGCACACAGTAAGGTCACCAGCTCTGCACAAAATTAATTGGAGCGGGCGGGTTGGATACAGGAGGGTGGCAGGAGCAAAGAAAGGAGAATGTTAAGGAGACGGGGAGGGGGCGGAGAAAGAAGATTAGTAACTGGAGAATAACAGCAGGGGTTGCAGAGGATTGGTTCCTGAAAAAAATGTGAAGGCAGTTCATCAGTGCATTAAGTATCACTAGATGAACATCTATCTATCTATCTATCTATCTATCTATCTATCTATCTATCTATCTATCTATCATCTATCTATCTATCTATCTATCTATCTATCTATCTATCTATCTATCTATTTATCTCGGAAAAACAATGACCAAGGGAGAAAGCATGGGAAAAACAGAGCTTGCAAGAGTGAGATAAATGGACAAGGAGGGAATGTTGTTGTATGAAAAAGGCTTGGGGCTGAATGAAGGTTAGACAGCCTTGGTGTTCTGTAATCCAAACATTCAGCAGCATCAGTGGTGGGCTTCTGAAACAAACTTTGGGCCCTCCCACTTATACATTTACAAATCAATCAACCAACCAACCTACCTACCTACCTATCTATCTATCTATCTATCTATCTATCTATCTATCTATCTATCTATCTATCTATCTATCTATCTATATATCTATCTATCTATCTATCTATCTTTCATTTGCCTGTCTGTCTATCTCATAAATGTCAGGAAGGGTATAAGATTTGAATGTAATGTTTTCTGTTTCATGTTTTTTTACAGCATTGGAGTACCTTTTGGCCTTTTTTCCCCCGATGCGTTACTTTTCATTACCTTTCATTACACTCCCATCTCCAGTAGATAGTACTGTAATGCATCAGTCCACCCTCCTGCTTTCCGTGCTTTCTTGTTGCTGCCAAACTGGAAGGAAGACAATCTTCTGTCCTGTAATTGAAATCAGACCTGTAACCATTGAACCAGATAACGACACCGTTCCACTGAAGCCATTATTTCCAGCGTAATGATGTGCACTACAGTCCTAACAACAAGCACATATAACTGGTCTGTTTTCGTCAATTAGCGCTCATTAAAGTGGTGATTGCGCATAGAAATGGCTTCTCTCTGATTCACGGTTAACAGTGTTTGTTCTCATATTGACTATGCCAACTGTGCTCAGCCAATCAGCAGGGGCATAGCTTCAGGGGAGGTGTTTGGGGTGTTACACCCCCCATATAAATGTATTTTCTGGTAAATAGTTGGGTACAGATGCTTTCAATCAAGTATGGTGATTTGTCTGTCAGATTACACCAGGAAGTTTGACATACATTCCTACAAAAACGTGCATACTCTCTTCCTCTCTCTGTTGGTTAGTTTACAAAATAAAATGTTTTCCCTCACTTAGTACCCCTACCAATCTGCATTTCTCTCCCTTTCCTCTGCCCCTGAGGCCCCTCCACCCTGCTTGTCGTATAATGCATTTTTCAACATTAAATGACTGAGTGATTGTTAGAACACCTGAAGCTCACCCCCCACCAACCTTACTGACCAAGCTACGCCCCTGCCAATCATATTGTCTCAACAGGAAAGGCCTTGTTGTCATTTTTATTCAGTTATCAACCTTTGTTTACTCCCTCACTTCAGTCGTTGACACAAAGTTTACATCTGCAAAAGTTAATTTCCCTCACACTGTGTGAAAATCTGGCTGAAAACATCACAATGAGTGTTGCCAGGTACCTGGCCAACAGAAATGTTTGGAACCCTACTAACTTGCAGCTTTGCGGGTATTCACATAGTGTTCTATAGGTTTTAGCCACCTATTTGCCTATGAAACTTTAGCCCGGAAAAAGTGCAGTAATTGTGCAAATAGGGTGATAAATTTCCCTAGACACTTGTATGAAGTGTCTCACCAAGAAAAGGCATGTTGTAGGCATCCCTTCCAAATACAGAATCTATATCATATGTATCAATGTTTTGCGACCGAAATCTGGGTGCAAAACATTGACATGGGCATGTGGTAGACGTCCCTTCCGATACAGAATCCTTATCATATGTATCAATTTATTTATTTGAAAAGTTTTATAAAGCACGAACATGACCCTTACGGGTATCAGAGCGCTGTACAAAGTGGCGAAAGCAAGAATGACACAACACAATGGAACAAGTGAGGTAGTTAAATAAACACGCAGTCAAACAAAGGGGAAACAACCATGGTCAAGTGGCAGGAGAATCAGCCAGACTGGAGGGACCAGTACAGTTTCAGTCGGTCCGTAGGACGAGATAACAAGTGAACAGAAAGAATAAAATTCAAACAAACTGTATAAAAGAAGTATCACATCCAGATAGAGAGGAGTCTAGGGAAGGTAAGCCAGGTTAGTGCTGTTGATGTTCACTCAAGATTAGCCATTTGACATGTTTCTTGAAAGATGCAATGGATGGGTTGGATCTAATCTCGGGAGGAAGAACGTTCCAAATTCTTGGAGCAAGAACAGTGAAAGCACGATTGGAAGTTCTTTTCTTTTCGATTTTGGGAGGTTTCAAAAGTAGGGTGGTCGAACTTCTTAAGTTCCAACTCGATCCAGATAGTTCACACTTTTTAGCCAAGTACACCGGGGTGTTGTAATGAATAGCTTTATGCGTCAAGCAAGCTATCTTGAAACGTATCCTAGCTTCTATAGACAGCCAATTTAGTTGAATAAGGTCAGGGATGATGTTGTCATGCTTTCTGGAGCCGGTGATGAGCCTGGCCGATGCATTTAGAGTGGCTCTGAGCGGTGCCAAACTTGCTTTAGGAAGCCCAGCAAGGGTCACCAAACCGTATTCCAGTCGAGAGCTAACCAGGGATTGTACTGCAGGCCGGATGTCCTTGGGTGGAAGGAAAGGCTTGATTTTCTTAAGGGTGTTGAGCTGAAGATTGGCTCCCCTAATAGTTGCACTGATGTGAGCTAGCATATTTAGGTATTTGTCCAAGGTGATACCAAGCGATTTAGCAGAGTCAACAACATGAGGGGTGTAGTTAAAAGCAGTGAGTTGTTTAAGCCAGTCCAGGGTAGGTGCAGAGTGGTTACGGGGGGCAATCAGAAGGAATTCTGTTTTGAGAGTATTTAACAGAATATGGTTCTGGGCTAGCTATTGTTGAGTTTGTAAGAGTGCGTCATTTAAGGTTTTAATGTCCTCTAGAGAGGAGATCTTCAAGTACAGTTGCGTGTCATCCGCATACATGTGGTAATGAATGTTAGAACGGTTCAGAATATCGGAAAGAGGTTCCGTAAAAAGGTTGAAAAGAGTGGGCGAAAGTACGGAGCCTTGAGGAACTCCAATGGTGACTGGGGTATTGGATGCAAGGGAATGGTCAACTTTGATTCTTTGTGTGCAGTTCTGTAAAAAAGAGGCAAACCAATTTAAGACATGGCCCGAAAGACCCATCCTATGCTGAAGAAGAGCAATCAGGTTTTCATGTTTGATGGTGTCAAATGCTGAGGACAGGTCAAGAAGGATCAGAAGACAAGGGACATTATGATCAAGGGATCTCAGGGCGTCATCAACGATGTGAGTTAGTGCTGTTTCAGTACTGTGCCCTGCTCTGAAACCCGACTGGTAGAGGTCAAGGAGTTGAAAATTCTCTATGTGGTTGCAGAGCTGCGTGTGGACGCATTTCTCAAGCAATTTAGCTAGAGTCATGATGTGGGTGATAGGCCGGAAGTTGTTAGGATCAGCTAGATCGGTGTTTTACAACTGAAATCTGGGCGCAAAACATTGACATGGGCATGTTGTAGACGTCCCTTCTGAATACAGAATCCACATCATATGTGTCAATGTTTTACAACTGAAATCTGGGCGCAAAACATTGACATGGGCATGTTGTAGACGTCCCTTCTGAATACAGAATCCACATCATATGTGTCAATGGTTTACGATTTGGGTAAAACCATGAAGTGCGAGTTCCTTCAGCTGATGCCACCATTGAGCTGTGGTCCCATTGACAGCTTTCTGACAAGCAGGAAGCCTAGCATTTTAACTCTTTTCTGGCTGTCCCTGGTAACTTTGCTCAGGAACATTTTTGTAGCTCGCAGATAATTTGTTAGTATTGGGCTCTGAGGCCATGTGCAAAAACTGTTTATCTAGTAAGGACCCCAGGTTTCTTAGAGCTGCTGACTTTGGAGCTGGGGAACTAGGTTCAAGTCTCGGCATCAGCTCAATATCCTGTGATTCTGGGCAAATCACTTAATCCCCCTGTGCCTACCAAAAATGAATGTGTCTTTGTGTAATGTAAATGGTGCTCATGTAAAGCACTGCAATTCCTTCGGGTCAAGTTCGCGTTATATAAAACTGCGAAAAAATATATAGATAATATGGTGACACATAGCCTGGTGCAATGACTTGAAAAATCACTAGATTTCTTAAAATAGAGCGTGATGACTTCAGCAAAACAGTTGCAGGGGGTGGTAAGGGTTGCAAAACTGTAATGTCTATTGAGTAGAATTTTGTATATTCTTTATGTAAAGTTGTGAAGTGTGCAAAGTTTCAAAGAAGAAAAATAGGGATGGAGTCAGCGTCCCTTTGCAGCAGAGGGGAAATGTTCTAGTTGCAGCTAACAACTGCACAGGGTAGCAGGTACTGCTGGTGCTTGGCAGCCGAACCCCATCCCGATCCAAGCCACCACCCATGGTGTCAACCCGTCCTGCTTTCATCGCATCTTACAGAGGCTCCCCTTCTCTTACACTTCCAGCCAAGCCGTCTTCTGCCTGCTGGTCAACCCTTCCGCCCTAATGCCGCCAGCTTCCCCCACCACATCCAGCCACCTTCTGGGTATCCTGCATACACTGCCTGTCGTGTCAGGTATATTGCTCCTCAAGTGATCTTGGGAAACTTCGCTAAAGGAATGGCTATTGATGAGTTCAGAAGTTGCCAGTAGTGTTTACCCCAACTAGTTGCGCTGTAAGTGTCATTGGCTGTGGAGAGGATAAGACTAGATGACCTTGCGTGGACTGAAATAGGGACAGTAGGGGGTGCTTTTGTGAACAAAGAGGTGAGTGGCTACACAACCAGGCATTAAAATGGAAAGACAGACAGGAAGAATGGTGCACTCCTCTTTGTTTCCCCTTTCCAAGTTGTAATTCCCTATCATTATAAGGTAAATGTCTAAAATTATATGGGAGACTAAAAGCTTGAAAATACAGCATATTTACCATCTGTAGTATACTTGTGTTGCATTTGTATAACACATATTATTATATGTCCATTGTAGAGTGATGCTTTATTTTGAACAGTGTAACATTGTGAAACAGTTAATAATTTATTGAAAAACCCAATAAAAATAATTTGAAATGAAGGAAAAGAAAGTAAAACACAAACGGCCAAGGCATTCATGAATGATCCGGCAGGGTTCACCCTTGGCTTTATGGACAGAGAAAGGGTACATTCCATGGTCTACCATTGCCGGAGGCCTCTGTGATAACAAGATGCCACCAATACCCATATTGTTTGGTCCAACGCAACACTGAACCTCTCTACTGTTGCGTCCCTTAGATAGGGACAGGGTACACAGCGTGGTAAGGTCACACCGATTGTCCTGGAAACAGCTGCAGGTCACTTCATCTACATTTAAACATTTGAAGTGCCAACCAAAGCTCCAGGGTTCATGAAGTGGGAATAGGCCAACAAGTATGTGTGTAGAAAGAGCTGGACCTGTGGACGTGTTGGCATCGCGAACAAACCTATCACCGCGGGCATCGCTGATATCCCTCATTTAAGTTTCTGTCCATGTGGCACTGCTTTGATTGCCAGTATCACGCTGATCTGCAATGAGATGGCAATGGATGAGATGGAAACCAGTGCTTGCCCAGTAAGGCATGTGTCTGGTAGTGGCCTGTGAGTTGATTATGGCAAAGTTTACATGCACTGCTCAAAGTGACTTTAGCATCCTAACACATCACCATCTCTGCGAGGCATGCAGTAGTAGAGTATGGGAGACAAGCTGCCCTCACTCTCTGCCCATATTTTTCATTGGCCTCTGTCTTTGTCCTCCGTAAATTCTGTCTTCTGATTGATTATGAGGCTTGTTAGTCTCTCCTTATTATGCCATGTTGCCATTTGTACCCTCCCATGGCTATTGGCCCCTTTACTTCGAGTGTTACACTGTAGGGACGTGTTATTTAGAGCACTATTTGTTTCCCCTCCCCCGCCCGCACTCCCGTTGCCCGTGCCTTCTTGCACCCCCCGCCCCATGCCCGCACTCCCACTGTCCGTGCCTTCTGGCCCCCCTGCCCCCGCCCGCCCGCACTCCCGTTTGCAATGCAATAGGTCTCTTGTAAATGTGAGTCCTATTGCATTGCAAATGCTTGTTTGGGATCAGGACGGGAGCCAGAGCCACAGCAGCAGATTCAGACAGGAAGGAGAGGCATGACTGGAACTCACAGCAGCATGCAGCTGGGGGACGAGGGTGAGTAGTGGGCGTGGGTCGTGCATGCACTTAAGGGGCCCCTTTAGGACGGAGCAGGGTCTGATAGCACCTTGTTGGTACACAAGCCGACTCTCAGTGCATGAAGCTGTGTACCTCTTGCTGCAGTTGTGCAAACCGTCTCCATACATGCCAGTTTTTTGTGTATTTGTGAAGCCACCTAAATGTAGTTCTTCTTTTCTTCAAATTGTTATTTTCTCAACCCTCCTCTGGTATATGTACCATTCTCCTGTCATTTATATGATGAATTTTGTAAATCTCTCTGCTGCTCCCATCAAACTTCCAAGATTGAAGCTCTCTCCGGTGTGTTGACAATCACCTGCGTCGAAAGTCGTTGCGCTAGTGACAACCCACTTCATTTTATACCGAGACATATTTGATGCCCTCACATAACTCCTTTTGCAGGGGGTTCTTCATTATCAGAGATTATTGCAATCTAAGGCAGCGTTGTAACATGTTCTGGGGTGCACTGACCCGGCTGGCAATGGATCCCCTGCGCGAGTGAAGCCATCAGCCAACCCTTTTTCCCTTTCAACAGGGCATAATTTCTGCACGCTGAGATATGAAGCCAGTGTTTACAATGTGAAGACCAAAACTACAAATCCCAGAATGCAACTTGCTGCTAACCAAAAAGGCCGGACTAGTTACTTGTGTCACTCATATGATGAGGTTATTTATCAGCTGTGCAATGACACCAATGTCGTTACTGAACTTTACTTCCGGTCAACGGATTGTTTACTGTAAGGTTCTTGATTTGTCTGTCTGTTTTAGTCAGATAGTTGTACAGATTGTATGGCGAAGCGCCAGCACAGGTTTGGAGATTTGGTGGTATCCCTTGTTTGTCTTTACACGTCTTTGCAGAGTATGAAGTTCCCCCAACTCTGCTCAAGGTCACGGACATGGTGTGCCCTTATTTTTCATTGGCTTGTGTGCTTGTCCTTTGTAATGCTGCCTTCGGATTCGTTTATAGACTTGTTAGTCCCTCCTTATTACAGTCATGTCGTCATTGCAGAAAACTGCCGCTAAAGCGGCGATAATGGGCTTGATAATATGCCCTGGAGAATTCCAATAGAACCCCATGTTCACACCAGAACATGGACTTCTATTGGAATTCTCCAGGGCATAATTTTTAACGCCGTTCTTGATAATATGCCCCCAGGTTATTGAAAGCGACATTCAGCACCAGCTGACTCCCCTGATGACATCACCGGGTTGACATATTGTCCCACTAGTCAATAATTGTTGCTGCTTGACTTTAGGAAGGGCAAAGAAAAAGAAAACACAGGAAGTTAAGGAAACCCTCATTAGGTTTTTCCCCCTATGGCGCCTGCTTGATCCCTGAGCACAGGACAGATAAATCCTATTTCCTACCCTTAGCTCATCAATATAAATGTTCATGTGGCCAGTGTACTTCTATGCGCTCATGGTTGCTATAATTGGCAAGAAATGTTAATTAGGTCAGTAGATATACCAACATTTCTCAGCAGGGCTGCACTGTTAGTACCATAATTGTGATCTATGCTGTGTGAGGGAGAGCTGCATACTGGCCTCATGTCATCATTGTCACATTTAGTCATTTGCTACTTCTTGGTCAGCATATTTAATTAAATCATCTTAGGGTGTCACTTTTCTCATTCTAAGCATGGTCCTCTTTAAATCCAGGGATTTGAGTTTCATGGGCTAAAATATGAAATGGCTGAAGTTGACACCCACTACATGTGGTGTTTGGGTAGTTCTGGATGGATACATTAACATTGAGAAATGTGTTCTTTCCTAAAGTTCTTTATAAAGAGAGAATGAGTGAGAGGATCCCAGTTTTAGATCGAGCATTCGAGACCTCTTGTATATACTTTAGTATATACTTATATGTGTATGTACTTTGTGGGATCTGGAGATCAGCCCTAGGACTTGTCTGCTTCCGCTTAGGGACTTTTTTTTCTGTTCATCTGCCTCTATTTAACTGTCTTGATAGAAAACAACCAGCAGAGGTCAGTAAAATACCAGAATCACTTTAGCATTCTCTTGATTCCAGTCCATTGAAATTGTCTTTCACGAGCACCCGTAGACAATAATATATTTTTCAAATCTTGTATTTTCATTGATATGACCACCGAAGGCCCTGATTTTATATTAAAAACAGTACTATACCATTTCCCGCTGAAAGGCAATATTTCTCTCCAGGTGTTCCCATACCTGGCGTGTCACGCAGTTTGGTGCTTACTTTCCCTCCATGTTAAAGATTAGTAGGTTTTTCAGCACCCAGGCTAATGTGCTGCATAGCTAAATACATATAAGATCCCAAAGGCGAGACCGATTGCATTGCAAATGCTTGTTTTTACAAAGTGTACACAGGCTGTGCTTATAACAGCAGCATCCCATCTGGGAAGGGGAAGTGACGCAGAGAGTGGTCATGGAGCAGGTGGGAGCGAGCAGCTAGAAAGATAGAGAAGTCAGGGGCATAACAAACACCCCCGCAGCCCCCGCAGTGCGGGGGGGCCCCAGTCTTCAGTAGGTGAAGGGAGCCCCCTCAGCTCTTCGGTAGAGAGCTGTGAGAGAGACAGGCTCTAAAGCAGCTGCAGTGTGCAGCCTTCTCTGAGCTCCTCGCATGGCCCAGGACTGAAGAGAAACAAAGTAACAAGTTACATTGTTTCTCTTCAGTCAGAGCCAGGCCCGGAAAAGGGTTGGGGGTGGGGGCCCTCAGACAGAGCAATTGCTCTGCCCGGTCTGCATGAGAGAGGCCAAGCAGAGGTGAGAGACTCCGTGCTGGTGCAGCTGCTGGCTCCACTCAAGGCCTGCGTGTGTGTAATTTATAGCCACCCTGTACCCTCCTAGAAGCGAGGAGATGGCGATAGCACCTATGGCAGAGGCCCATGTATCCTGCTGGTGGCTGTGGTATTAGCTGAGGCCTGCGGAGCCGGGGAGGCCGAGGGCTCATTTAGCTGCAGTAAGCATCAGCTGCATTGGGGCCAAATCACGCTTGCCAAGGCTTCAAAAAGTGTTTTCCCCTCCAACTTCTCCTGACCCTCCCTCACCCTTGTTCCACTTATTGGTGGGACAACTCGCCGTGAACCAAAGGGGATGATGGACGGAGCGTTAAAGCAAATCAAACACTCACCCCCAGTCAACTGATCTGGGTTTAATCCATCATCATTCTTTAGCTCACTCCACCACCCCAGTTCAGACATGGCCATATGCAAATCAGTCTGACCCTGTGCCTCATGGGAACAGTCCAGCCCGAACTGCCAAGCCATGTCTTCCCTGGACCGGAAACAAGCATCCTGGGACCGGTTTCGGGTTCAAAACCCTCATCAGCCAGGCTATCTTGAATCCAGTGGCAAAATGAGCAAGGGACCCACGTCTGGGCATACCCTGCCAACTTAGGGCGAACAAAGCGATACCAAAGGGGATGATGGACGGAGCGTTAGAGAATGGCATGGTGAGCAAAAAAACGATGGATTTAGGCCCAGATCTCTGTATTGGGGTGAATGTACGACATTGTTCTGCATTCTGTCCATCAATTGTTGTTTTTGCATTTGTTACCCTGAGTGGGACGGGTATGCCCAGACGTGGGTCCTGTGCTCTCCATGCCACTGGAGTCAAACTATCTTGGCTGATGAGGGCTGAAAGCCCGAAACCGGTCCTAGGATGCTTGTTTCCAGTCCAGGGAGGACCTGGCCTGGCAGTTCGGGCTGGACTGTTCCCATTGGGCGCAGGGTCAAGACTGATTTGCATATGGCTTGGTCCAAACTGGAATGGCATGGTGAGCAAAAAAACGATGGATTTAGGCCCAGATCTCTGTACTGGGGTGAATGTACGACATTGTTCTGCATTCTGTCCATCAATTGTTGTTTTTGCATTTGTTACCCTGAGTGGGACGGGTATGCCCAGACGTGGGTCCCGTGCTCTCCTTGCCACTGGAGTCAAGCTATCCTGGCTGATGAGGGCTGAAAGCCCGAAACCGGTCCTAGGATGCTTGTTTCCAGTCCAGGGAGGACCTGGCCTGGCAGTTCGGACTGGACTGTTCCCATTGGGCGCAGGGTCAAGACTGATTTGCATATGGCTGGGTCCAAACTGGAATGGCATGGTGAGCAAAAAAACGATGGATTTAGGCCCAGATCTCTGTACTGGGGTGAATGTACGACATTGTTCTGCATTCTGTCCATCAATTGTTGTTCTTGCATTTGTGAACTAAACAACAGCCCTCTTCCCGCCCGCACTGTGGAGAAGTCATCACTCTGCCCGGTCTGCATGAGAGAGGCCGAGCAGAGGTGAGAGGCACCGCGGCGCGCCCGGCTCCTTATAGGGCCTGGGAGTAATTCAGAGCAATCCTGTGCCCTCCTGTGAGCAAGGAGCTGGTGATGGAACTTATGGCAGAGGCCGGTGCATCTTGCAGGTGGCTTTGGTGTTAGGTGCGGCCTGCGGGGCTGGGGAGGCTAAGGGGGTGGATGAGAAGACCGCTACTGGGCTGAGAAGAGAGATTCAGAGGGACACCAGCCCCTACTTAAATACAGGCCTGTGGCATGGCAGCCCCTGAGGCCTAGCAGCCTTTAGCCAGGAGAGGTGGTCCGCAGTGAGCCAAGTGACCAGCACCCCTAAGGGACACGAAGCCCTGAGCCTCTCAGGCAGTGTCAAACGCCAGTAAAGAACCACAGACCCGGGCTCAGCAGGGTGTGAAAAAAGGCTGATTCTGTTTTGGAACGCTTGAAAGCAGCTTTACAAGTTTACGTAAACTTGAGCCAGTAGACTTAGCTTCTTGCGTCTGGCTTCTGCAGCTCGGTAGTTCCACCAGCAGTACTGGCAAAGCATGTATTATTAGCTGGGTCTCACTTACCATCAAAGAAAGCCCTCGCAACTTGTGTAACACCCAGCTCAGCCCTTTCGCAGCTCAAGGAGGGCAACAATCTTGCTTCTTATCTACCTCAAGTGCATATAAGCCCCTTTGACTTCTTCCTCCATGATCATACTCGCACTGTGGGGAGTTGGATCCATTTTTTCCCTACCTGTCTGAAAGGCCATTACATCGGCTCACTGGGTGTTGCAGATATTTTTCAAAGGTTACACTCTATTCTTCACATTCTGTCACCAGTGCCCTCCAACCTCCAAAATGCCCCACCTGCTTTCATACTGTATGTACGCCATGCCACCTTTCTTCTGCAGGAGCATCAATCCTTTTGGCAAACGGGGCCATAGAGGGGTCACAGAGGTGGAAAAAGGCAAGGGGTGTTACTGCTACTCCTACTATTTGTTGGACCCCAAAAAGGGTGAAGCGCTTCATCCTCTTAACGCCTTCTTGTTTGAGAAAAGATTGAGAACGCTGACTTTAACCCAGATCCTCTCTGCCATGTATCTGGGGGATTGAATGGAGTCTTTGGAATTGCAGGACACATGAATATGTGTCAGTCATGCAGTCTCACAGACGCTACGTTCGGTTCATGGGGTTTTGGAAGCATTTGCAGTACATAGTTATGTCATTACACCTCACCGTTGCCCTTTGGGTGCCTGTGAAGCTGATGACTGTTACAGTGCTCCATTTTTGCAGACCTCCAAATAGGTCACCCAGCAGGGTGTGAGGTACTAGTAAGGAATCACAGGCCCTGAACACTGCAGTGTCAACCATTGATAGGAAACCACATGCCTGGGCACTTCTGGAAGCCAAAATAAACAATCAGATCAGCCAATGGAGTCATGTAAATGTATTAACTAGAACACATTTAAAAGTGCTTTCTGTTTATATTTGCTGTTTGAAGTATGTATAAAGGGCTCGCTAAAAATACCGGCTTTAGGTGATCTTACTTTTTTTTTGTACCCTGCTTGGACATTAAAATACAGGTGGCAAACCGGTCAGGTGGCAATGCTAAGTGAAAACAATGCCAAATATATACAAAACATAAAAGTATGAGCTTATTAGGCTTATAGTCAGTGAACCTGAGCGTGGGAGGTTTCTCGGAAAAATGTGTGAGTTGCTAAGCCTTTAGTATCTCACAACGATTTTCACTGATCAGAAGTAGCTCTCACTACAGAAAAGGTTGGAGACCCCTGCTCCAAAGTGTACTTTGATCGACGACTGCGCCAACACCCTCGCCCCGCTCAAGAATCCGCCCAACAGCCACACCAGCAAGAAAGCCACCTGGTTCACCGAAGACCTCCAGGCCTCCAAACGAACATGCCGAAAACTGGAGAAGATCTGGCTCCACAAACGGACAGCGGACAGCTACGCCGCCCACAAGAGCGCCACCCGCAGTCACCATCACCTCATCAGATCCGCCAAAAGGGCCTCACTCAAAGACCGCCTAGACAACAACGCACACAACAGCAAAGAGCTCTTCAACATCGTGAAGGAACTCTCCAACCCCAGCTCCAACACCAACGACATCCAGCCGTCGCGAGACCTGATGCGACTCACTGGCCACCTTCTTCCACCGCAAAATCGCCAACATCCACGACAGCTTCAACACCACGACCGCCCCGACAACCACCGAGACCACTGCCCCCACAACCACCAACCGCCTGCTCTCCTGGACCAACATCAACGACGAGGACACCAGCGAGATCATGAACACCATCCACTCCGGTTCACCGCTAGACCCGTGCCCTCACCACATCTTCAACAAAGCCAGTACAGCCATCGCGCCCCATCTCAGGAAAATAATCAACATCTCCTTCGAGACAGCAACCTTCCCGGAAAGCTGGAAGCACGCCGAGATCACCGCCTTACTCAAGAAACCCAAGGCAGACCCCAAGGACCTCAAGAACTTCCGACCCATCTCTCTGCTCCCGTTCCCCGCGAAGGTCACCGAGAAAATCGTCAACAAACAACTGACCCGCTACCTCGAGGAGAACAACATCCTGGACCCTTCCCAGTCCGGCTTCCGCAGCAACCACAGCACCGAAACCGCCCTCATCGCCGCCACCGATGACATCAGGACCCTGCTAGACAACGGAGAAACAGCAGCCCTCATCCTCCTGGACCTATCAGCCGCCTTCGACACGGTCTGCCACCACACACTACGAACACGCCTTCACGACGCCGGGATCCAAGAGAAGGCCCTGGACTGGACCACATCCTTCCTTTCCGGCAGAACACAAAGCGTCCGCCTCGCCCCCTTCCGATCCAAGGCCACCAAGATCATCTGCGGCGTACCCCAAGGCTCCTCCCTCAGCCCAAAGCTGTTCAACATCTACATGGCACCCCTCGCCCACGTCGCCCGACAGCACAACCTCAACATCATCTCCTACGCCGACGACACACAGCTGATCCTCTCCCTCACCAAAGACCCTCACACCGCCAAAGCCCACCTCCACGAAGGAATGAAGGCCGTCGCCGAATGGATGAGGACCAGCCGCCTGAAGCTGAACTCGGACAAGACGGAGGTCCTCATCCTTGGTTCCAACCCTTCAGCCTGGGACGACTCCTGGTGGCCAACATCACTGGGAACAGCCCCGCCACCCACCGACCACGTACGCAACCTAGGGGTCATCCTCGACCCCACCCTCTCCATGACTAAGCAGGTCAACGCCGTTTCCTCATCCTGCTTCAACATCCTCCGAATGCTCCGCAGGATCTTCAAGTGGATCCCCACCGAAACAAGAAAAAAAGTCACCCAGGCCCTCGTCACCAGCAGGCTGGACTACGGAAACGCCCTCTACGCAGGAACGACGGCTAAGCTCCTGAGACGGCTGCAACGCATCCAGAACGCCTCTGCACGTCTTATCCTCGACATCCCCCGACGCAGCCACATCACACCCCACCTGAGAGACCTGCACTGGCTCCCTGTCAACAAGAGGATAACCTTCAAGCTCCTCACCCACGCACACAAAGCACTCCACAACTCCGGACCAGCCTACCTCAACAGACGACTCAGCTTCTACACCCCCACCCGCCAGCTCCGCTCGACCAGCCTCGCCCTCGCCACAGTCCCCCGCATCCGGAAAACGACCGCCGGCGGCAGATCCTTCTCCCACCTCGCCGCCAAGACCTGGAACACCCTCCCCACCAACCTCCGACAGACCCAAGACCTACTGGCCTTCAGAAGACTCCTCAAGACCTGGCTCTTCGATCAGTAGCAGCACCACCCCCCTCTTCCCCCAGCGCCTTGAGACCCTCGCGGGTATGTAGTGCGCTTTATAAGTGACATGATTGATTGATTGATTGATTACTGCTCATCTGAGAAGGGCCAAGGCAGCACAGAGCTGACTGGGGCAGGAAAAGGTTTGCAGCTCCAGGAACAGGATCTGCTGGGACGCATAGGAAGGTAAACAAGCATTTGCAATGCAATTGGTCTCGCATTTGTGAGAGTTAGAGCTATTGATGTTGTAAAGGACTATGGGGCACATGCATCATTGGAAATTGCGGTCGCATGCATCATCCCAAATGCAAAAATATCTATTTAAGTAATTGCTAAATTTGCGATTACTTAAATTGCGATTGCATTTAGGGAGTCGCAAATTGCGATTCCCTAAATGCTATGCAACAAAAAAAATTTGTGATTTCTCATTTAAGAAAGGCAAATTACCATCAACTTAAAGTTGATGGTAATTTATGATACTTGAAAAATGCACAAAAGTGCATTTTTCAAAGTTCTATGTTGTACACATACATGCCCTTGGGGCATGTGTGTGTGCAACATTTTTTAAATTTTAATTTCAGGGGTGCATCAGGGTGTCCTTTTGGCACCCTTGTACCTTGAAATAGCATGCGCAATTTGCAAGTACCTATTTGGTACTCGCAAATTGCGCATGCAATTCCATTGATTCCTATGGGCCTCTAGGCCCATAGCAATGAATTGGAAGCAATTCCTTATTTGCGATTCACAATTTGCGAGTCGCAAATAAGGAATGTGTAGGAATCTCAATTTTTTTTGCGATTCCTACATGCATAGGGAATTGCGATTTCTAAATTGCGATTTCTTAAAAATCACAATTTAGGAATCGCAATTCCTAACTTTGATGCATGTGGCTCAATGTATTTTACCTATGCGTTTTCTGTTTGGAGTGGAGTGAATGTGTGTGGTGCCAAGTGGACATATGTGGTTTGGATTGGAATTGTTAGTTGTGGAATTGTGTTGTGTGGATTGGATCTGTGTAGTGAAATAATGTGGCATAGTGTGCAGTGTAATTATGTGGATAGTAATTATGTGGTATTGAGTATACTGGAATTATGTGGAGTTGGTTTGTGTGTCATGGAGTGGGATTGTGTGTCTTGGAGTGAGATTATCTTGAATGGTATTTTGTGTTGTGGAGTGGTATGTAGTGGAGTATACTTATGTGGTGTGCTGTTAAATATTGTAGCATGATGTGGAATTTTGTGGTGTAGATTGGAGGCATGTGGTGTGTTGTGTAATTGTGTTGTTAGTTTGAATTATGCAGTTTGTTGTTGAATTATGTGGTGTGGAATGGAAATGTGTAGAGTTGAATTGTGTGACGTGGAAGTGTGCGCTGTTGAGTGAAAATTATGTTGAGTGGTATTATGAGGCATGGTGTGAAGTGTAGTTATGTGGAATGTTGCTACGTGGCATAGACTGGATTTATGTGGAGTGTATTTATGCAATATGGAGTAGAGAATAATTATGTGGAGGTTAATTATGTGGTGCTGAGTGGTATTATGTGGAGTGTAATTATGTTGTTTTATGAATTGTGTGGGGATGAATTGTGGAATTGTGTGACGTGTGGAATTATGTGGCATGGTGTGGTGTATAATTTGCGCAGTGGAATTATGCAGCATGTTGCAGAGTTGTATTTTGTGGAGGGTAATTATGTGTTTTGGAGTTGAGTGTAAATATGTTGTGTGAAGTATAATTATATAGGTTGAAGTGTAATTATGTGTAGTTGAATTGTGTTGTGTGGAGTGTAATTATGTGGTTTGGAGTGGTATTAAGTTGTGTGGAATGTTATTATGTGATGTGGAATTATGTGGTATGGAGTGAAGTAGAAATATGTGTTTTTTAATTTTTAGGATTATAATTATGTGGTATGGAATGTTGTAGGGTTAAATTTAGTTATAGTTGAATTGTGCGGCATAGAATTATGAGATGTTCAAATGTGCTGTGTGTTGTAGAATTAGGTGGCGTGGATTTGGGCAAGCTGTGCACGCTAAGGCTTTTATGTCATGGGGTATAAAGTTGACGATTGTCTATTTTTCTTTGTAAAAATAATATGGTCTGTTTCTTTACCTTCCGGTACATTTCTGAACAATTTGTTAAGCTAAATTGTATTGTTGCATTGTGTGCGCATGCAGGAAAGAACGAGTGTCTGGCAGACATGCAAAAAATCATCCTACGTCTCAGTATTAACTTTCACACTTCTAAGCAGTAATTCCAGTCCTGGTATGAGTTACCTGTTCGCTTTACAACGACAGTTAGTAAAACAAGTAAGTGCTTTGCCAGCCTGGTAGCAAAGGTTTTAAAGGGACTTGTTTTTGTGCAAGGTATTGCTTTTCCCAGTTCACGGAAGGGGTAAAAAAACATCTCCAGTTAATAATAGGGTTGACAGGATGGTGAGATAGCAGAATATTCATACGTGTGTATCTGGTGAGGACTGCGGGCAGCAAGTGCTTGATACGCTATTTGCATAAGAAAATACTATATATTTTTTCATTATCCTCCATTAGTTATTAGTAAGAAAGGGGAAGAGAAGCGTTCACCGACAGCATTCGGTTAGTCTTAGGGAGACAAAGAATGCTGTGGTCTGTGGTAGATGCCGCCCAAAAGGCATAGGTATATGTATAAGGAGCTGCCAATGAAAGGAAGTGGAAATGCGCTTTAGACGTTGCCGGTATTGATGGCTACTGTGCGGTTGCAGACTTCGCTGGGCTGACAGTGGGTGGGGAAATGCTACGTTGTCACTTTAGGTTTATTACATGAATAACGCATACTCTCTGGTGTTTGTCCTTGGGGTACTTGCTGACTGGTGCTACATATGGGATCAGGTTTGCCTTTGACAGGAGGTATGGTTTAGTGGGGTACATAGTGTAAATTGATGTTGGTGTGAGGAAACAAAAATCGGACCATTTAATATTATTGTGTGCATCGTGCAGAGCACTGGTACTCATAGTACTGGCGGCCCGGCAAGCCTTCCTTGGCGGCCCGCGGACCTTGCAGACATCGTACCTGTGTTTTTTTTTTTTTTTTTTTACAGAGTGTCAGCAAACACAGACTCTGCTCTTTGGGGGCCCGGGCGATTCCAGCGATAGTCCGAGTGGAGCTGCAGGGGCGCTAAGAAGAGGTGAAATACAACAAAGCCTCGTTATCATGCAAATGGTCTTTTAAAGACCTGTGAAGTACTCGGGTGCGGCTGTGTGTGTGCCCGGGAAGCTGTCTCAGCCCGGGCTGCCACACACGCGGGGTGAGGTGACAGAGAATGATAGAGGACAGCAGGGTGTGAGGGCCGGGTGAGGTGACGAAGGGCAGCTGGGAGTGAGAGCCGGGTGAGGTGACAGAGGGCAGCAGGGAGTGAGAGCCGGGTGAGATGGCAGAGGGTTACAGAGGGCAGCAGGGAGTGAGAGCCGGGTGAGGTGACGGAGGGCAGCAGGGAGTGAGAGCCGGGTGAGATGGCAGAGGGTGACAGAGGGTTGCAGGGAGTGAGAGCCGGGTAAGGTGACAGAGGGTTGCAGGGAGTGAGAGCCGGGTGAGGTGACAGAGGGTGACAGAGGGCAGTAGGGAGTGAGAGCCGGGTGAGGTGAGAGAGGGCAGCAGGGAGTGAGAGCCGGGTGAGGTGACGGAGGGCAGCAGGGAGTGAGAGCCGGGTAAGGTGACAGAGAGTGACAGAGGGCAGGGAGTGAGAGCCGGGTGAGGTGACAGAGGGAGAGGGAGACAGAGGGAGACAGAGAGAGGGAGACAGAGAGAGGGAGACAGAGGGAGACAGAGAGAGAGAGAGTGAGGGAGGGAGAGAGAGAGAGAGGGAGGGAGAGAGAGAGAGGGAGGGAGGGAGACAGAGAGAGAGAGGGAGGGAGACAGAGGGAGACGGAGAGAGGGAGACAGAGGGAGGGAGAGGGAGGGAGACAGAGGGAGGGAGACAGAGGGAGGGAGAGGGAGGGAGACAGAGGGAGGGAGACAGAGAGGGAGACAGAGAGAGACAGACAGAGGGAGACAGACAGAGGGAGACAGACAGAGGGAGACAGACGGAGGGAGACAGACGGAGGGAGACAGACGGAGGGAGACAGACAGGGAGACAGACAGAGGGAGACAGACAGAGGGAGACAGACAGGGAGACAGACAGAGGGAGACAGACAGGGAGAGGGAGACAGAGGGAGGGAGACAGACAGAGGGAGACAGACAGAGGGAGACAGACAGGGAGACAGACAGAGGGAGACAGACAGAGGGAGACAGACAGGGAGACAGACAGAGGGAGACAGACAGGGAGAGGTAGGAGGGCGACAGGCAGAGGGAGGAGACAGACAGAGGGAGGGAGACAGACAGAGGGAGGGAGACAGACAGAGGGAGGGAGACAGACAGACAGAGGGAGGGAGGGAGACAGACAGAGGGAGGGAGACAGAGAGGGAGGGAGACAGAGAGGGAGGAAGACAGACAGAGGGAGACAGACAGAGGGAGACAGACAGAGGGAGACAGACGGAGGGAGACAGACAGAGGGAGACAGACGGAGGGAGACAGAGGGAGAGAGAGGGAGGGAGAGAGAGGGAGGGAGACCGAGGGAGAGAGAGGGAGGGAGACAGAGGGAGAGAGTGGGAGGGAGGGAGAGGAAGGGAGACAGAGAGAGGGAGGGAGAGAGAGAGATAGAGAGGGAGAGAGAGAGATAGAGAGGGAGAGAGAGAGAGAGGGAGAGAGAGCGATAGGGAGGGAGACAGAGAGGGAGAGAGAGAGAGAGATAGGGAGGGAGGGAGACAGACAGAGGGAGGGAGACAGAGGGAGGGAGAGATAGAGGGAGGGAGACAGAGAGAGAGAGACAGAGAGAGAGAGATGTGTATGCCGGGTCCGGAGGCTCAGTGGATGAAGGCGTCCGCTGCAAGGGGCCTGTGTTCCACCTCATGGTCACAGTTTTGTTTTGCTCTAGCCCCGCCCCCTCCCCCAATGACCCCGCCCCCACCGGTGCGGCCCTCGGCCACAAACCACACTGTAAATTTGGCCCCCGAGAGAAAGTTTGTGAGTACCCATGGTGCAGAGGATGAAAGTAGCAGGAACGGCTTTGACGCAGTAGAGGCTAGCAGGAAGAACTGTTTTGGGGTGGTCAGTTGAAGAGATTGTTTAACATGTTTTAAACTACCACAGTGGCATTGGGGAGGGCAGCAGCTGAAAGGCTCTGTCTGTACTGGTAGGCAGTGGTTAGATGGGGACTGGCCATCAGTCTTTCTGTCGGTGGTGGACAGGGGAGCAGTGGGCGGCGGTCACAGGTTCGCAGTGACATCCAAGGGGTAGTTTTAAAGGCGGGCGGAAAAGCATAACTGCGGGTTTCGTAGGGGTGAGAGTAGAGTGTAATGGATGCGTTAGTAGCAGGCACGAACGCAGTGGTCTGTGTTTGGAGGTGGTTAACTGAGCGAGCTTAGCTTGAATGTGGGTCATCAAGCAGGAGGATGTGTTTGGTGGGCCGGCTAGAGGCAGTGTTATGTAACTTTGCTGGAGGGTGCAGCAGCAGTATTTACTGATGTATGTAAATCGCCCGATGAGAGGGCGGATGTGACCAATGGAGGAACCAGAATCCTTTTTTTATGGCTGGGGTGAGCCCCCACAGTATGGCGGGTCGCTGTCCTGAGAGCTCTTGACTGGCGCGGAGAATGGGGGGCCCCCTCCATGTACTTTGCAGGGGGGCCCCCTCAAGTTTCGTTACGCCACTGAGAGAAGTGACAGTATAAAGTAGTGATGGTGAAGAGACACAGAAACTGGAAGAACGAGAAGGAAGTGTCAAAGGGGCAAACCGGTGGGGAAAGACAGTGTAGGGGTGGGGCGCTTGTAAAAAATGGGATTGATACGGATCACTTTCACATAAAGGCCGAGTCGTAAGAGACACGAACCGGCAAACGTGTTTATAAAATGCTTTTGTGTCTGGGGCAAAGAGGAAAAACACAAATCCTTACTGGTAATTTTCTGCTTCGCTGATGAGCTGTGGTTTTATACCAGCATCAATTATTTCCTATTTAAAACACAAGCCCAAACACACCCACATCCGCCCACGACCACGCACACCTCCATAACCTCCGACACAGCTTCCCAGAACAGGGAATGCATACGTTTTCTTGCAAATGCCGCTTTGTGTTTATAGAGAATAAAATAAAGGCTGACCTCGTGAACACAAACTGATATAGAGTCATAACACATTGGATATTGAAAATCCGCGAGACTCTCTGAATTCAATAATTTAAATTTCCATAGCAACAAGGGCTTTACGCCGCAGAACTGTGGCGAAATCAGCCTGCAGTTCACTATCTGTGCCATATTATGTAAGCTTTGTTTTTAGTGATGAGAGAAGAACTAAACAGAGGGAGAGGGTGAAGACAAAGGGATGCTGGCTCCATACAGTGAAAAGGTGTTAGAATGAAGGGCACGAAAACTATTAAAAGTGTGTGTAGGTGCTAGTGGGAAGCGCAGGTAGCCTGGTCCAGGTCCGTGGTAGAATGTACTAACAGTGTAATATTGTGGTAACCTATGCATGTACGTAGGGAGGAAATATGGCCTAGAGGCTAGAGCTAGTGCTTTCGAACTCAAGGGACCCAGCTTTGAATCCGGCCTCAGCGTTTGACTCAACGTCATGTGATTCTGGGCAAATCACTTAATCTCCTTGTACCTAAAAATGTGAAATGTAATGAGTGTAAAAAGTATTCGTGTAATCCCCACTGAAAGGATCCAATCTAAGATTGTCACCTAACCACTTATATAATGAATTGTTACTGCATCATGCTGTAATAATCTTTGAAGAGGCGTGTCTTCAACTCTTTCCTAAATTGGAGCTCATTGGGGCAGTCCTAATGGATATGGGGATGTTGTTCGAGATCCTGGGTGGAAAGGGCCTGCTGCCCTGGCTGTGGGTATGCTAAGAGCTCCTAGAGATGGCGAGTTTGTTCACAAAATAATAGGGAGTACTGGTCTTGATGGCTTTGTAAAGGATGTAACTGGTTTAGACGATGGTTCAGGTCAACACGGGCAGTCAGTAGAGTTCTATCAGGAAGGGGGGTGATGTGATTCATATTTCTTCTGGCCCTGTATGAGACATGCTGCCCATATGGGCTGTCAGTGTGGAGTCTGGGAGGCATAGAGCAGGATGTTACCATCTTCCAGGTGCAGGACTACGAGGCCTATATGGATGACCTTTCTGTGATGTGGCAGAAAAGTACTGAAAAAGCACAGGAATTTATAAATGTATTAAATGACAATGAGTTAAATTTGAGATTTACAAGCACTTTGAGTAGGTCAGACATTGAGTTTTGGGGAGTGAGAGTATCTATCAAAACAGAGTAACCGCTCATTACATGTGACTAATTTCCATCCTATTCTAATGATGCAAAGTATACCATATGGAGAGCTATTTAAGGGGTAGGGAAACGTCAATACATAACAGTCCTATTAACTTGAAAAAAAGACAATTCTTCAGCGCTATTGGGATACAAAGAGAATATCCTTCATAGAGAAGTCAAAAAGAGTAGTTTGAAAAAGAGGAAAGAATTGTTACTCATCTTGGGATTTGACCTAAAACTAACAAACCAGATAGGTTTGTAGCTACATGTATCAGACAACACACTGAAATATATAAGATTGCTATAAACATTGGGATATTCTGAAATGTGATCTTAAAATTTGCACTATGAGCTCCAATATGCCAACCATTACATCTACACACTCCAGGGATGGTTTGTTTTCCAATCACTTACAAAGTGCTAAAACGAAGTCACAAATAGTCCCTCCCATCCAATTGTGGCTCACCGACTTGCGCACAGTCATTACAGCCGAGCTTGAGATTTCCCACGGGCCCATACCAAGTCGCTCGGTTACACCTAATCCCTCTGATTGGAAGACGTACCTTGCTGTAATTGTTGGGCACTACTACATGAATAATGGTACATTATGAGGCTCTTGTGGAAGTAGTAACGGGCAGTTATCCCAGACCGCTTAAAGTCGGTGCTCATCCCACCTCCTGACCCCCTCCGTCAATGGCGATGCCATTAGTGTTATAGCACTCATCAAGTCTCTCCGCTGCCCCACACACAACCAGTGATAATTCACAGCAACCCACTTAGAAAACATGGTTCCTTCCTTCACACAGTCAATGTTTGGAATATTTTTTGAAATGCGACTCAGGCGAATGTAACTTCTATTCTTAAATATTTTAACTGATACATGTAAGGTGAACTACTGTAGACTGCATAAATACTGCGTTCATGAAAATATCACTTTCGCTACTGAATCAAATCTTATGCCGTGCTATATGCTATCAAAAACTCTTGCTGTTTATAGAGTTCCGTATGATTGTCAAAATGTTAATAAAGAAATATTACAAAGGTAAAACACTAAGGGGCATATTCACACGCAGCTATCACCGAATTAACGGCACTTCATCGCAGCCAAAGTCGTGATAAATTGACCTCACCATTCACAAGCCGGTGTTAACAGCCCACAGCACCAGTTTACCCACGATAGCAGCCACAAAAAACATCGCCACAGAGGACCCCCGCAAATATCACTAATGAGATGCAGAGTAGGCGTTCCCGTGACAAAAGCCGAGACAACATCACACCTCAACATTCACAACAACCAGCCACATCCGCGATAAAAACACAAAACAGGCGATAAGGCGCATTAGCACCAGGACATCTACACCTGCTCTGACCTGGTGTAAAGTCGGACGGCAGCCTGCAAACCAAAAGTGAGCACAGCCCAGGGCTACATCGGAAGGGCAACAGATGCCATGGAGCCACCCATCATGCGGCCCGGACACCCAAGAGGGCCACAACACCCACCGCCACCACCCCCAGGACCACCCCTCCCTGGCACCCCCCCGACCAAAGACATGCCACATCAGCCACACCTAAACATGTACAAAATATTCCGCTTGATGTTGCACAATCACAACTGGGGACATGCATGTGTCGTCACAGAAATGAGCAGCACACATTCACTTTCAAAGCAACAAATGAAACTTTATTAAAATGAACACCGAAATGAAATGAAGACACATGGCCGCTCCCCTCGGGACAATACATAGGTCACAGCCTGTAAGACAAAAACATGATGAGAAGGTGTGTCCTGCACACATCAGAGGACAGAGAGAGAGCGAAGGAGAGAGAGAGGAAGAGAGGGAGAGAGAGAGATAACGTGTCACCCCTGCACACCCAGGCCACACTCCTCACCTGCTGCCACCGGTGTGTCTCCAACCACGTGCCGGTATGTATAGCAGGACACCAGGTCACACATCTGAGTCAGAGCCGTCAGCTGAAACAGAGTCCAGATACATGACTGGCACAGTACACACACTTGCACAAGACAACATCGCCTGCCGGCCCATGCACACCCAGGCAGAGGCACCCCAACCCCTCCCGCCGCCCATCGGAGCATGCCCGCCCAGGCCTCAATGCTCACCTTCCGCCACCGGCGTGTAGACAGGAGGTCCCACCACGTGCCGCTGCAAGCCACAAGCCCACGGACATGGCACCCTCCACATCATGCAGCCCCGCTCCGCAGGCCACCAGGTCTCACGTTTGGTGCTGGGTCTTGATTACTCCATGGCAGAGGACATACCAGTGCACCCGGCACCATCGCAGGCTGCACACCCGCTCAGCCCAATGGGTGCCATCAACTCTGGGATCCCGGAAGTGACGCCACGTGGCGGTAGGCCCACGCTGCCCGCTGGCTCTGGCCTACACTGCGGTCCAGCAGGGCACACAAAACCTGAGCTGTCTGGACCGCCGGGACGGGGCATCATCGCAGGCTGCACACCCGCTCAGCAGCTCAAGATGCCACTGACTCAGTGCACCCAAAGTCACCGTCCCGTGGCGGGGTGCCTGTGCCGTCCGCAAGGCCTCGGATGCCACTAACCCTGTGCGCAACAACTCATGGGCCCTACATGAGTGAGAACCGTGGAGCGGCCGTCATCCTGTCACCACCGGAAGAGGGGAATGTGACGTCATCCGCCCCTTATGTTGGCGGAGTCACATGGCCTGTGACGCCTGTGCCGGATGGGTGTGGTGTGTGTGAAAACCTGCCCTCAGGAAGTGGCTGTGACATGCTGACAACTAGACCAGTGACCTGCACACCACCAGCGAGTACGGCTGCGACGGGTAGCAATGAGGGCCCCCCCTCGGGGTGTTAGCGGAGTGGTCTGGCCTGCCATACGCCCGACCAGCGCAGGGCTTGCAACAATGACTCATGGGCTCTGGGCGTGGTCCAGTCCATGTCCGGACAAGGAAGTGACTGATGCGTGAGACCCTGTTGTAGTGTTCACGGAACCCGGTACAAAAAATGCAATGTCGCACCCTCTGACTGGCATCCCACAGGATGAACATCATTGATGCAAGGGAAGGCACTGTCCCCACATTCATCCACACATCCACACATAAATGACGTAAGACATTACACAGCAGTGCGTCACTGGATGTTTATTTGCACATCCAGTGCAGCCATGCAGCTAGAGCGGTACAGGGCAATGCCGAGCACACTACACAATATGGGCCCATGGAGGGCCAGCCAGTGTCCATCCGGGGATGACCTGTACTGCAGAAGAGGAAGGGTACAGTCCGCAGTCTGTCCGCCGTGTCATTGGTCGTCAAACAGGATGTGGCAGTCCATGTCGCTGTCCAAGGTGAGTGCATCGGAGTGTATCGGGGGCCAGTGGTAGGTCTTGAGGCCATGTGCGGCACCAAGCAGAAACAGGCAAGGTGGCGGAAATGGGTGCTAGTGCCTGGCCCTCCTGACCACAGTCCCATCCACGTCCTCGTCCCCGGGTGTGTGCCCTGCCCCACCTGTGGGTGTTGCAGTACCGGCTGCGGCACTGTGTGCCACTGACACATCAGGGGCCGGAGCAGGATTGTCGGCCGCACTGCGTGGCAGTGACACATCAGGTGCCGGAGTGGATACGCCTGCCGCACTGGGAGGCACTGACACACCAGAGGGCGGAGATGTGGATGGTGAGGGGGCAGCAGCATTCATCATCGCCACGCCTTGTGGCAGCAATGCCATGATGAGGACATGCAGGGCACGGTAGATCCCAGCTACATTTCGCTGATGTGCAGCGGTGGCTGCCATCCTTTCCGCCTCCGTCCGCACCATGTCCTCCAAGAGCCTCCGCATGTGTGCCAGCTCACGGCTGGCATCGATGGGGCCACTCTGAGCGGACAGGTATTCTTCCCTCCGCGTCATGACTCCAGCGATGTCAGTCGGGGCTTGTTGGAGACCATGGGGCGGACATAGACACCCAAGGATGGCGTCCAGTTTGGTAGCCATGAGCTTGAATCCCACCCGCACCTGCTCGGCCGTCTCCCTCTGGCCCTCCAGCACACGGCGTTGGAAGGCCATTTGTTGTTCCTGGGGGACTTGGGAGGGTGCCGGGGCTGTGGATGCCTCCTGCTGGGTGGTTTGGGTGGTGGGTGGGGTCTCATGGATGTAGCTGGGCTGCCCTGATCCTGGAGGTGAGTGGCGGATGAGGTCAATGAGGTCTTGGATGGTTTGGGTGTCGATGCTGGTGTTGCCCTCCTCCTCGTCATCAGTGAAGAGTGGCTGTGACTGCTCTGCAGGAGGTGTTGACGATGCCCCTGCGATGTGAAGGGGAGATGGTGTATTACAATGTGTCCACATGTATGTAGCCGCATGGTACAGGTTGACATTCAGACAGCATGGCATTGTACATTGTGACAGTCTGTGGGTCTGGGCGAGGACCCAGAGTGATTGTGGGTGTGCACTGTGCCCTGCTTGCTTGTGCATGTGTGCCATTGTGGCCATCTCCCCCGTTCCCCCAGTACCTGGTGGTCACTCACCCTGTTGCGGTTGTGTTGTGTCCTGTCGAGCAGTGTTCGGTCCCCCGACTCCAGCCACAGTCTCCACACTGATGACTGTCGACACCAGCTCCTCCATGTCATCCAGCTGTGGTGCTGGGCCCCCACCTCCGGTCTGCGTTGCTGCCTTCAGGTTGGCGGAGAGTTTCTCCTTAGTCTTCCGCTTGATGTCATTCCATCGCCTCTTGACCTCGTCCATTGTCCGCTTGTGCTCTCCGACGGCATTCACCTTGTCGACGATGTCACGCCATATTCCAGTTTTGGTGCCCAATGACACGTTGGAGGTGACGAAGTGTTGTTGATGGTGTTCCATCACCTCCGTGACTATGATCCTGTTCGTCTACGGACTGAACTTGGTCTTCCTCGTCTTCTTGTCCTTGCCCTTCCCTGTCCCCGAGGTCCCAGGCTGGTCGTCCGGGGTGCTTGTGGGGTTGCGCTCATCCTCTGCGCCTGCTGTGGCTGCCTCCTTGGTGCTTGTGTGTTGGTCAGTTTGTATGTGGGTGTTTTTTCTACTTTTATGGACATTTTTGACACCTGCCAGGTGTGTGTTGCAGGCCTGGCGCTGCTTGTCGCTGATTTGGCCCATCGCGTGTTTTTTGGTGTTGTGGTTTGTGTTTTTATCTCCATCGTGGTGGTTGTATCGCGGACATTGTCCGCGGTTTCGGCAGACTATCGCATGCTACCGCCTTGTTGTGAATTCCACGTTGACACAGGGTTATTTTCCCGCGATAGGCTGCGATATTGAAAGTTGCGTTACGCTACTCTTGCGGTAGTTATCGCACGTTCTTGTGAATATACCCCTCAGGTTGGTTACACTGAGGAGCGGGTTTCACAAGATGTAGCAAATGCAAGGATTCTAAGACTGGGATAAGCAGGAAATCCTACTTATCCACTTCCTTTCCAACTCCAAGGAGGATGTGTAAGAGGATCACTTGTGAAACAGATTTGGTGACATATGTTTTGTGCTGTCCATGCATTAGGAATTATGTTGCCGGTATAAGTTTTCCCCGCATTCATAAGAATTCTTGATCATCTAAGGGCTAAATGCAATACAGATGAAAACTATCCTGCTTTTAGATATTTTGAGAAGGAATATAGTGGGAATGAACAGCTATTAAATCACTTTGTGATAGAGTGTGGCCCTAAGAATACTAGAGATGGCAATAGAATATTTGCACTACACCGAGTGGAATGTAAATACATAATGGTGATAAACTGTTTAGATCTGGTGGGATTCTGTATGGAAAAAGAAATGTGAGTGCCCTTATGAAACAATTAAATATTGTTATTGATAACCTCAGCCAAAGAAAAGTAAATTTTTAAGGCTTGTTCCTTTTTGGGTTTTAATCTGTATTATATTATCCTTTTAAGTATTGCATGTCATAAAGATGTGAAGCAAAATATTTCAACCATAACACTGCATTATTAAGAAATCATGTCAGATGATCTACTTTATTATCAGTAATTAACATGCAAATCACCCACATGGGCCTAATGTAATTTTTGAATGTGTGGGTTGCTTCATATTACCACTTCTTTGCCCACTTAGGTGTGATAATTAATCAATACAGTTTGTTCTTTGTTCGAAATATAGTTTTGCAACTGTTAACATTTTTTTAGAAAACGATCATGGAACTTTATAAGTTAAAGTCTGTTTTTCATGTTTATTGTTTTACGTGGGTTGAGCCATAATTTGAATAAAGCATTGCCTTCTGAGTGCCACCTCTTCTGTATGTGCGAAGAGCGCCTTGATAACAATTAATTGGGAGACGTGGCTCCTACTGTAGAAGAGCACCAGCCCCAGATTAGAAACCCTGCAGTTCTCCACTGAACTCTGTAAGGAAAGAATATTTTTTTTTCTGTAGGTAGGCCATAAGTCGTACTTTGAATTCACCACAGGTGGGGGCTAAACAAATTAAAATGTTGCCACAGGTTGTACTCTACTGCCCCTCGTGGCAGTAGGGTATTGTTGGGCCTACTTAACTTTGCAGCTCCAAATCCGCTAAAATAGTGCAGTGATATGGTAGCCACGATCCTTCTTGGCTGCATTGAAATTAGCAATATGCCGTTACCCTGCCAAGTATTGTAATCCTCCATCCTTATAGATTACCGAAACGACTGGTGTTTTGCAGGATAGTAGAGACATCAAAATTAACATTAGAAAAGGGATGGTCTGAAAAATAACGTCATAGAAGGCAAGCAGAAGGGTCAGATGTTCCTGCAGCAACCCAGGAGTGCTGAGGACCCGTGGGCCATTAGCAAATGTGTGTGGGTGGCGCGAGGCCACCAAATAGGTCAAGCCTACTACCCAGACCAGAACCCCACAAGAAGAAAGGGCATCCACAGAGATCCACCTTCACAAGCAGCCTGGGGCAATTCATAGCTTCTTGCCCAGGCAGGGGCAGCACCAGTAGTTCTAAGCAGTGTTTCTTGTGTAGGACAGTGTTAAAAAAGTAGCCTATCCTCAGGTAACTTGCCATCTACAAAGCCATCATGACCAGCACCCTCACCTATCTGGCGGACAAGCTAACCACGTCTGGTGGCCTTTGGCACACCCACATTCAAAACACCATCGGCCTAGAGAGTAAGAAGCATAAAAAAGGAAAAAGGCACCATGCGCTCTCCATTTGTACACCCATGATTTGCAACAGTGTCCCGGTATCCATCAGAACCGGCCTAACCCTCCTCCAATTTAGGAAAAAACTGATGGCATACCTCTTTAAAGAGCACTCCTTCACAATGCAGTGAAGCTCACTTGCACTCTCAGAACCAAGCTACCAGCTAGATAGCGGTATCCTTGTCTCTGATCCTCTACAGCGTCCTGCTGTCTCTTGGCTCGGTTTGCACCATATAAATACATACATACATACTTGCAAATATACATACATTTAGCTTTAAAGGCATCCTTGGCCAACTTCAGAGAGGATGATGCTTGTCGATGCTCTAGGTAATCCAGCTCAGTCAGCTGCTCGTGTCATGAGGTGAGATAGTATTGCTCCATCAGACTTAAATGGGTTTTCTTAGGTATTATACGGTAAGGTAGTGGAGGTGAAGTAAGCCATAAATAACATGCTAATCCACTTCATAAATAGGTTCAAAATACTTCAGGTCAACATGATGTCTCTTAGCAAGATGAGGGCCATGTTTAGGCTACAATTGAAAGAGAACTTGGTAAGTCTGCGGCAATGTAGCCAATGGTGAGTCAAGCTGGAAGAGGATCGCACATGAGAATCAGCTGATGATATAGGCATGTGACAGGTTTCTTGTTTATTATAACATTAAATGTGGATGACTTTTTTCTTGAATGTAAGTGGCTAGCTTGTGCCATTACACCTGAGAAAAAGTGTAAGAGGAAGCCATTCCAGCACGTTTGGAGCTCTCCTTAACAACTCCAACGAGTTGGCTTCAGGGAACTGGTTGGTATGCAGAACTGAGAAGCAAATTAATTGATTTGCTTCTTACCTGGAAGCTTTATACTCACTTTATCAGGTATTTTACTTGTAATGCAAAAGGTTAACACAACCAGAATTCACAATATTTTATTGTACTATGAGGGACTATAAAACCACAGGACTTCACTCACAACATGACAGGGACCTGCTAGATCTCCTGCTGACCGCAGCAGTGAAAATGCTCCTGAACAACTGGAAGGACACTGCTAAGACATCATACAAAGGCTGGGTTAACTGGGTGACGTACCTCAGAGGCGCAGACAACATGGCTCTACAAAACTCACCCTGGAAACCTACCACTAGGGGGATGTGGAAGTCACTCGATACATATCTGGACTCCTATGAGCCCCCGTGAGAGCACTGGGAGGGGGGTTTCCCTCACATGGCTACAAACCCAGAATAGACGCACTGCTATAGTACACCTCTTGTATCTCCATTCTGTCTCCACCCTTTCTTTCCTATCCTCTATCTCTCTCTGATTCTGTCCTTAACTTCCTAGTAAATCAAAGTAAAGGGGCTCAGCGAGACACGCTTACCAAATACCTGGATCTATTGCAAATACAACCACGTTTGGCTGGTACCCCATAACGGAAATGCGAATGTACTTGTTTATAAAATATAATAAAACACTTGAGATCAAAAAAAAAACCACAGTGTTAGTTAATTGTCCTCAAAGTTCTATAATGGCCTTATGTCACTGTAACACACACATATCAGCAAATATAGTTTTTTTGACATAATATGTATGTTTTCTTTATACACAAATATACAAAAATATCTTGGCTTAAAATACAGTAACATTCATTGTGTCTTATTTGCCAGCCAACAACTTCCAATCTTGGCATACTGACGGTAAAAAAATTGAATGAATGACTCATGTTTTTGATTGTTTGCTGTATTTATCTCATGTTATACACTGGCACGCTGTTAAAATAACATTTAGTCGCTGTGGATAATGAATGCAGATAATTACACTCCGGAATCTGTACCGAAAACAACATGGATGCCCAAGCACATCTGTTTAACAGTCAGAGTGACTGTTAAACAGATGTGCTTGGGTAGAGAAGGATAACCTGAGTGAACGCAATGTACCAAGTGAAAAAGCTTTCATGTATTGTTTGTTGTAAATTGAGACTTGAAAAGTCATGATGGACTTCCTTGGTAGTTTATTGCTCGACAACATGTGGTCTGTTTGTCTAGTTGTTGTTAAAGCCACACAGTTGCTTTCTTTTTAGCACAGCGCCGTCTGCACTGTTGTCCAATTATATATTATATATTGGCACTGCGCTAATCCTATGCTTAAAACTTTGATAGAAAAGCAGATATTTGAGGTGAGCAAACTTAGAGTGTCACTGGTGTTGAGAGTGCTCTATACTGGAGCTGCTTTCCACCTAAACTTGAGAACTACCCAGAGTTCTCTGCATCTTTTTGCATAATTTATGCATCCCACTATGCCTGAAAGGGTATTGTTTTGACTTTAACTGGGTGCTCCTTTGTGTCTGGACAAAGCTATACCTCTCTGAAGAGCTCTCATGAGAGCCAAAAACGTGTCAGGGGTTGCTTTTATTCATTTCAGGTTGGCTTGGATGGTATTTTACTAATCCAAAGCTGTAATACTGTGCCTGGAGTGGTAAAAGGCTTCAGCCATTTTACATCTCAGCATGATAGCACTGTGCTAATCCTATGCTTAAAGACTTTGCTGTAGAAATGGCAAAATACTTTGTCCCTTTCTATCTCGGAGTGGATGACACTGTGCTAATCGTACGCTTAAAACTTTGATAGAAAATCAGATATTTGAGGTGAGCAAACTTAGAGTGTCGCTGGTGTTGAGAGTGCTCTATACTGGAGCTGCTTTCCACCTAAACTTGAGAACTACCCAGAGTTCTCTGCATCTTTTTGCATAATTTATGCGTCACACTATGCCTGAAAGGGTATTGTTTTGATATATATATATATATATATATATATATATATATATATATATATATATATATATATATATATATATATATATATATAACCTACTGGCGGTCGCCAGTAGGTAGTTATAGTTAGGACCTATTTTCCATAGGAAAAGCGTTTTTTGATTTGCCAATATCTTTGGCGCCGTTTGAAGAATCTTCGCGAAATTTTCAAAACTAATGGGGTGCTCCAGTCAGCTCCTGTCTTGAAAGTTTCGGGGTGATTCGTCAAGGGGGGTCCCAAAACGCGTTTTCCCTATGTTAATTTCCATAGGAAACTTTAGACACGGCTACAGCCCGAACTGCTAAACGGAATTACACCAAATTTGGCAAAAAGGTGGCTCTTGGTTCAGAAAGCGACCTTTTTTTTAAATGGTGTCAATCCGTTCAGTAGTTACGGAGAAATTCAAGAAATAAAAAATGTATTTATCTGAGCACTGAGGAGGAGTTGCGACTCCTCCCGAGCACGAGCTTCATTCTAATTGGCTGCCAACACTCCAAACCAGGAAGTGTTGGCAGCCATCTTGTGACTCGGTAACCGAGTCACAAGAAAACAGAAAAAAGATGATGAAAAACGAGAAAAGGGGGCAGTGTAGAAACACCCTGACCCCCTAGGCCTGCTCAGGGGTCCCACAGGACCCCCAGGCCCTAAAAAAGCATTTTTTTAAAAAATAATTTTGGCCGAATTCGTGCTGGGTGCGCAAATCCGGACGAAATTATTTTAAAAAAACGAAGCGCGGTCACCTGCGCTTCCTTTGTTAAAAGGCCCCCGGGATGGCCAGGTCCTGGGGGCAATACTAAATTATGGTGTGGGGGCACGTGGGGGCCCCCACAGCCCCGGGGACCACCACCTCCCTGGGGCATAGTTAAAATAATGGTGGGGGTGCCTCACGGGCTCCCCCAAGCCCCGGGGACCGCCACCTCCCCAGGGCTTTATTGAAATTAGGGTGGGGGGGCCTCGCGGGCCCCCCAAGCCCCAGGGACCGCCACCTTCACAGGGCTTTGAAAATAATTAGTGTGGGGGGCTCGAGCCCCCCCACACTGCCCCTGGGACCACCACCTCCTCGGGGCACTAAATATTCAAATGCGGGTGTCCGTTACTGACCCCCAGCCCCGGGAACCACCACCTCCCCGGGGCTTTACAAATGATGGGAGGGGGGCCCTTGATGGCCCTTGGGACCGCCACCCCCCAGGGCCGGCTCCTGCAATGTCCCGGGGTGCCCACCCCCGGAACATTGCTGTTTGCTATGGCAGGGCGGGAGCACGGCTCCCGCCCTGTCATATCAAACTCTGCTTTGGTTTTTGGACGCGAGAGCAGGAAACCTGCTCTCACTTCCAAAAACCAAAGCAGAATTGCTTTTGGGCAAGGGGAGTTGCATGTCAGCAGCTCCTTTTGTGCAAAAGCAATGCCGGCTCCTGCAGGAGGCGGGGAGCCGGCTGGGACCGTGGGGGCATTGGGGCTCCCCCACGGTCCCCAACGTATGGCCAGGCCCCGGGGCATGGGGTCCCCGGGGCCAGAAGTGGCCAGGAGGGGGGCCACGCGGCACCCCTCCGTTTTAAATAATTATTTATTTTTAAAAAAAACGGAAGGCCGGCCCTGGGGGATGGGGTCCCCGGGGCCATAATTGGCCTCAGAAGGGGGGCCACGCAGCCCCCCTCCTTAAAAAAAAAACAGGCTGGCCAGGCCCCCGGGGATGGGGTCCTCGGGGCCAGAAGCGGCCAAAGGAAGGGGGGCCACACGGCCCCCTCCCGTACTATTTTAATTTTTAAAATAAAATAAAAACGAGGCAATTCCCCAGGGGATGGGGTCCCCGGGGCCATTGAAGGCCTCAGGAGGGGGGGCCACACGGCCTCCCTCCAAATTAAATGTTTTAAAAAAAGGCTGGCCAGGCCCCGGGGAATTGGGGCCAATAGCGGCCCAGGGAAGGGAGGCTACGCGGCCCCCTTCCCATTTTTTTTTTTTAAATGCTCAGGCCCTGGGGGATGGGGTCTCCAGGCCCCAAAAAATAGTAAAAGAAGGGGGGCCACACAGCCCTCTTCTAGAAATGTTTAAAAAAAAGAAAAGCCGGCATCTCGCCGGAGGCCTCGCCCCCACCCTGCACCACTCTGCAAACGCGCCCCCTGGCGTGTTCTAAGTTGTGGAATTAAGTCCCCTTGCCTCCTGAGGGTCCCTGGGGGCCAACTATCCCACCAGGTACCTCCAGTAAGCCCCACACAGCTGGATTGCTGAGAGTGGTCCGAGGCCACGGCAACTTTTTACACCACTCTGCAAACGCGCCTCTTGGCGCACTGCTGGTGGGGCAATGAGGTCCTCTTGTGTCCTGAGGACCTCAGGACACAAGTGGACTTCATGCCCTGAGCAGCAGTGCTCCAGGTGGCGCGTTTGCAGAGTAGTGTAAAAAGGGGGCGTGGCCTCCGCACACTCTCAGCAATCCAGCTGTGTGGGGCTTACTGGAGGTACCTGGTGGGCTAGTTGGCCCCCAGGGACCCTCAGGAGGCAAGGGGACTTAATTCCACAACTTAGAATGCGCCAGGGGGCATGTTTGCAGAGTGGTGGAGAAAGGGGGTGTGGCCTGTGTCCACCTCTCAGCAATCCCACGTGTGGGGCTTACTGGAGGTAAGAGGTAGGCTAGTTGGCCCCAAAGGCCCCCAGCAGCGAAGGTGACTTCAATGCACATCGAAGAGCGTGCCAGGGAGCGCGTTTGCAGAGTGGGGGGCAAATGGGCCGTGGCCTGCTATGAGAACTTAGCAATCCTGCTGTGTGGGACTTACTGGAGGTAATAGATGGGGTAGTTGGCCCCCAAGGATGTCCTTGGGGGCCAACTACCCCTCTTGTTACCTCCAGTAAGTCCCACACAGTGGGATTGCTAAGACGTCTTCGGAGGCCACGCCCCCCTTTCTCCACCACTCTGCAAACGCGCCTCCTGGCACACTACGGGTTGAAGGATGAAGTCCACTTTACTCTTGAGGGACTTTGGGGGCCAAAAAGCCCTCCTGGTACCTCCTGTAAGTCCTACGCAGCAGAATTCCTGAGCGCTGGTCAGAGGCTCAGCCTCCTTTCTCCACCACTCTGTAAACGCGACTACTACGTTATAGTTATAAATTAGCATTTAAAAACCTTAGAAATTAATTGAAAAAACCATATGTTTCAGGGACGTAATAGTTAGTAATTAGCATTTAAAAACATTTGAAATTCACTGAAAAAACCATAGGTTTCAGGGACGTTATAGTTAGAAATTAGCATTTAAAAAACGTAGAAATTCACTGAAAAAACCATAGGTTTCAGGAACGTTATAGTTAGAAATTAGCATTTAAAAAACCATAGAAATTCACTGAAAAAACCATAGGTTTCAGGGACGCTACAGTTAGTTGCACATTTCACTCGTACAAAACCAGAGAAATTCGGCCATTATAGTTAGATGAGCTAACTATGACTCGCGCCCCCGCAATGCCCTGCTGATGACGTCACATATTACATCACTCATGACATGGTCAGTGACATCACTGATGACATCTCAAATGACATCACTGATGACATCACTGATGACATCATCCACGTGATAATCTGATGCACCGCCTCACACTCTAATATAACCTTTGATACACCCACTCTAAATTACAGACTACCATTTACGAAACCATAGACACACCAATACCAGTTACTACATACCCACTCACTGATTCCTAGGTCTACACACACACATCCACTCATTCACCCATACAGTCACTCATACATGCAGTCACTTATCAATACAGCA
Source organism: Calotriton arnoldi (assembly GCA_963921515.1). NCBI lineage: Eukaryota > Metazoa > Chordata > Amphibia > Caudata > Salamandridae > Calotriton > Calotriton arnoldi. Next base: position 1,846,675 of record CAWUFW010001326.1, on the reverse strand, counting down.
CTATCATTTGCACTCATACACCTATACAGACACTCACACATCACCACTCATCCATAGAGTTACTCACACACCTAGTCACTCATGCAAAGATTCATTCACACTCCCATTTACTCATGTATACAGTTATACACACACCACCTCACTTATTGATACAGATACTAACACATACTTACTCTCTTATACAATCACTGATACAAGCACACACTCATCCATACAGCCACACAATCACTCACTCTCACATATAGTGATTTATATACTCCAACAGTCACATATCCTGCCTTTCACATATGTAGTTAGTCACATATGTACCACTGAGACATCCATTCACTCACCAACACACCCATACACACACTCACCCACCCATACAGCCCTCCGACCCTCGGTCTAGGTCCACTCTCTCCCCGCAGATCCGCTGTGCCGTCTCTTGCCTCCAGACCCCGACCTCCTCCTTGGGAGGTTCGAGGCTGCTGCCCGCTCCTGCGCCTGCTACCCGCTCCAACTGGGACCAGACTGCCAGCAACCACCATAACCTTCCTCGGCCGTTTTTTTTCTCTTAATTTTTCCCTGTTGTGCCACTGTTATTGTGCCCACCTGTGTCTTGCTCTAATTCCACCACTGTTTTTATTTTCTCGTGCCTGCCTGTTCCTTTCGCCGCTGCGGCCCCTGCGGCCCCTCCCCCCCCCCGGAATTCTCCCCCAGAATTCCCCCGCTCCCAGCCTCTCCTCCATCCCACCTCCCTTACTTAATGGCGGCCGCTGCGGGGGAGCGCGAGTAAGACCTCTGACCCAAGGTCTAGGTCCACTCTCTCCCCACAGCTCCGCTGTGCCGTCTCTTGCCTCCAGACCCCGACCTCCTCCTTGGGAGGTTCGAGGCTGCTGCCCGCTCGTGCACCTGCTGCCCACTCCAACTGGGACCAGACTGCCTGCAACCACCGAAACCTTTCTCAGCCGTTTTTTTTCTTAAATTTTTCCCTGTTGTGCCACTGTTATTGTGCCCATCTGTGTCTTGCTCTAATTCCACCACTGTTTTTATTTTCTCATGCCTGCCTGTTACTTTCGCCTTTCGCCGCTGCTGCCCCTGCAGCCCCTCCCCTGCTCCTGCCTCCCAGCCTCTCCTCCCTCCCACCTCCCCTACTTAATGGCAGCCGCACGCAGCGGGTGTGCCGCCGGCATGCCAAAGGCAAGCCCATCTGAGCCCGTCTGCGACCCGACCGCGGCCAGCGCCAGGAACCCTGGACCTTCCACTACCCATCGCTACGACACCACCACCCTCCTCGCACTCAACCCTGGAAGACTTAGAGAATGCCAACAGGCCTCGCCGAACACGACCCACAGCCAGTTCTCCTGCCTCCACTGCCTCCACTGCCGCCAGACCCTCACCGCCACCCCGGCCTCCAACACTGCTGAGGCCAGCACCGGCGACACCCTAAAATGCATCCTCCTCAACGTACGCTCCGTACACAAACACGCCATGGAAATCTGGAACCTACTCGACTCTCTCTCGCCCAACATCGCCTTCTTCACAGAGACCTGGACCAACGCATCCTCCGCCCCCGACATCAGCACCGTCATCCCAGACGGATACAAGATCCAGAGGAATGACCGCCCCAAACACGGAGGAGGGGGCCTCGCCATCGCCCACAAGAGCACCCTCCGCCTCACCACCTCCAGCGAAACCTTCCCCTCCGCCGAACACCTGCACTTCCAGATCCAGACTGCCCCCAAAGCCACACTCCGAGGAACCCTCATCTACAGACCCCCCGGCCCCCGAGCACCCTTCGCCACCACCATCACCGACTTCATCGCACCCCACGCCATCGCCTCAACAAACTACATACTCATTGGAGACCTGAACTTCCACCTCGACGACCCCAGTGACCCCAACTCCACTATCCTTCGTGACAACCTCGCCAGCATCGGACTTAAACAACTCGTCAACACACCGACCCCCAGAGCAGGACACACCCTCGACCCCATCTTTGCGGCAGGAAACAGCGTCCAATTCAGCCACACAATGCAGCCGCCATGGACCGACCACCACTGCGTACACTTCGCCATCAACAAACCCATGGCACCCAAACCAGCCCAGCGCCCACCTCGAAGGAACTGGAGCAAGGTTACCGACGAGCAACTTAACTCCACCCTCACCCGAGACAACCACACCTGGGCACCCGACGCAAACTACGCAGCCAGAGAACTCCACACCTGGATCTCCAACTGCGCAGACGAGCTCGCCCGCTACGCAACCCCGACAGACAACGCCCCAGGAAAGCCGCCTGGTTCACCACCACTCTCCAAGAAGCCAGATGAACCTGCAGACGCCTGGAGAAGAACTGGAGAAACACCAAGACAACCGAAAACCACACCACCTACAAGGACGCCATGACGACTACCACAACCAGATCAGAGCCACCAAAAGAAACTTCATCCACAACAAAATCCTGGCCAACTCCACCAACTCCAAGGAACTTTTCAGTGTCATTCAAGAATTCACCAACCCACGCAGTGAAGCCACAGACATCACCCCATCTCAAGACCTCTACGACAAGCTTGGAACCTATTTCCACCTCAAGATCAAAAACCTCTACTACAACTTCATCGACCATCCACCAGGGGCCACAGACAGCCCCCCGCCCCCCAGAAACACCAGCCAGCCCACCATCTCCAACTGGACAACGATCACGGCCGAAGACACCGCCTCGACCATGAAAAGCATCCACTCGGGGGCCCCCACTGACCCCTGCCCCACTCACATCTACCACAGAGCCGCGGCCGCCATCGCACCCGAACTACAACGCACCATCAACCCCACCTTCAAAACAGGCACCTTCCCAGACGATTGAAAGCGCGCAGAAGTCAGACCCCTGCTCAAGAAGCCCACAGCTGACCCCGCCGACCTCAAGAACTATCGGCCCATCTCGCTCCTCCCCTTCGCAGCCAAAGTTGCAGAGAAAACAGTCAACAGGAAACTGACACGATTCATTGAAGAGAACGCCGTCCTCGACCTGTCCCAATCCGAATTCCGAAGCAACCACAGCACAGAGACCGCCCTACTTGCCGCCACAGACGACATCCGCACCCTCCTGGACCAAGGCCACTCTGCAGCCCTCATCCTACTCGACCTATCAGCGGCCTTCGACACCGTCTCCCACCGCACAATAGTCGCCAGACTACACGACGCATGCATTCAAGGAACAGCCCTGGACTGGATCCGATCATTCCTCACCGGAAGAAGCCAAAGGATCAGACTCCCACCCTTCCTCTCCGACCCCATGAAAATCACCTGCGGAGTCCCACAGGGTTAATCACTGAGCCCCACCCTCTTCAACATCTACATGGCCCCCCTCGCAGCCATCGTCCGACAACACGGCCTCAACATCGTATCCTACGCCGACGACACCCAGCTTATCCTCTCCCTCACCAAAGACCCCACCACTGCCAAACTCAACTTCCAGAAAGGAATGCAAGACATCACAGTCTGGATGACCAACAGCTGCCTGAAGCTCAACGCCGAGAAGACAGAAGTCCTCGTCCTCGGTACCACCCCTTCTGCATGGGACAGCACCTGGTGGCAGACCGCCTTTGGAAGCCCACCTACCCCCTCAGACCACGCCAAGAACCTCGGCATCTTACTCGACTCATCACTCACCATGAACCGACAGGTCAACGCCGTCACCTCCAGCTGCTTCAACACCCTCCGCATCCTCCGCAAGACCTTCAAGTGGATCCCCCCTGGGTCAAGTAAGACAGTCACCCACGCACTCATCACCAGCAGACTGGACTATGGAAACGCACTCAACGCCGGCATCAACAAGTCCCTACTCCGCAAACTCCAGACAATACAGAACACCGCCTCCAGACTCGTCCTTGGCATCCCCCGACACGAACACATCAGCCAACACCTACAATGTCTCCACTGGTTCCCAGTGGAGAAAAGAGTCACTTTCAAAATCCTCACTCACGCCTACAAATGCCTACACAACAACGGACCCAAATACCTCAACGACAGAATCAACTTCCACGTACCCAAAAGAAACCTCCGATCTTCCAACCTCGCACTGGCCGAAACCCCGCGTATCCACAGAGCCAGAGCAGGCGGAAGATCCTTCTCTCACATTGCAGCCAAGACCTGGAACTAGTTACCGGCAGACATCAGACGCACCCCCTCCCTGAACACCTTCAGGAAGACCCTCAAGACCTGGCTCTTTGGCTAAACAGATCTGCGGACCCCCCCCTCAGCGCCTTGAGACCCTCACGGGTGAGTAGCGCGCTTACAATTCCCTGATTGATTGATTGATTGATTCACAGATGCACTCTTGAACCCATACACCCAGTGAATTACACACTCACACATCTATGCACAGAGTCCCACACCCCCCAGCCACCCACACAGACACTTAGGCACCCATACAGATACTCAGACAACCAATCAATAACCCATATAGACACTCATGTAGCTACTCACCAACCCATGCAGCCGCTTACACACCAACTGACAGACTGATTCAGACATTTACACAGTTTACTCACTAACCCATGCACTCAGTAAGACACGTTTAATCACTCACTTATACAGTCAGTCACGCACCTACTAAATCATCTATTCACACACTCATACACCCACTCATACTTCAATACACCTTGGCATATATATATATAAAACATATTTAAACTTTACAGAAACACACAGTCACTGGATGATGTCATCAGTGTTGTCATTTGAGATGTCATCAGTGATGTCATCAGTGATGTCACTGACCATGTCTTAGTGATGTAATATGTGACGTCATCAGCAGTGCATTGCGGGGGTGCGAGTTATAGTTAGCTCAACTAACTATAACGGCCGAATTTCTCTGGTTTTGTACAAGTGAAATGTCCAACTAACTATAACATCCCTGAAACCTATGGTTTTTTCAGTGAATATATATATATATATCGTCTTGGTACATATATCTGGAATTGAGAATAGAAAATCCATACTTAATTACATTTCAATATTACGGTTTTAATATTTTGTCCACGATATTTCCATAGCACAATATTCTGTATTCTGTCTTCAATATTCAGCAGCGACACAGCCTCAAACCACCATCATCCGTATGATTTCATTAGATTTGCTTCAAAGTGACATTTTATATAATATTTCAAAGATTATTGTAATCACCGAGTATCAACCAATAATACGTTTCCATATGTGTAAGACACTGCAGGGATGTGCTTCAGTGGAGCAATGCGCATGTGCTCCATGCCTTGTGGCACGTCTGAAATTTGTAAATAAAATAATAGCGTAAGAGCACATTCCTGCTTTACTACCTGATTGAATCTCACTTGCTCTTTACAGCCGTCCTTGTCCAGCCGTGTAATGAAACCTCATTTTCAGCATATAATAACCAGAGCATCAAAAACAAAGCTGACGAAACAACAGACATCAGTGGTTAATTCGTAAAAAAATAAGTGCCTGGGCTCTTGTCAGGACGCAAGCTTGCACCAGCCCATTTCTCCTGTTAGCGCCGCCTAAAACAGAACCAAGTACTAACCATGAAAGTGGGGAGAGGATGTGGCGCCAGAGCTGCTTCGGAGCTGGGGAACCAGGTTTGAGTCTCAGCGTCGGCTCAACATCCTGTGATTCTGGGCAAATCACTTTATCTCCCCATCCATAAATGAATGTGTCCTTAACTGGTGCTCTTGAAAAGTGCCAGAATTGATGATTAAGTGCCGTTGCTGAGCACCGGAATCCACCAGCTCAAATTAAGCACTGACAAGCATGGCATCCATTCTCATCCAGGCACCTATGCACCTACATCTACACCTTTGCAGAAAGGCACTCATGTATCCACCAACTACACATTCATTCACCGCCCTCAACAACGCATTCACCGATTCATCCACAGCCATGCATTCCTTCATCCACATACAGTCTTGCAGTCATCTATCCTTTCAAGGCACCAACATGTATCCATCCATCTTTCCAGACACCTTTACCCATCACCTATACACCAACAGCAGTCATCCATCTATACATCCATGTATACAGCTTCACCCATGTATCCATCAACCCAAGCACATGCTGAAGCAGGTCACAAACCATCCTCCCACTTGTGTTCTTGTGTGATTGCATGTATGTGCTCTGTATTTATGGGTTCACGCACATGTTTCCTATACATGTATTCATACAATCAAGCAAAGAAGCACATCACACATAGCATAAGGTCCTCACAACCTCATACCAAACACATGCACTTAAATTTGGTAAGACCTATGGGCTTTGGCAGTGTCTGTTATTCTCGAGTCATCATCGCAGAGTTGTTTATCTGAACATGACTGCAAAATATCAAACCCGCAATTACAGAACAAAGCAAACACTCTTTACCGAGGGAATATACCTGGAGGAGCAAACAAGGTGACGTGCAATCTATGCTTCTTGGAAAGATTCATCATCCACCCTTGAGCAACATGCCAATAGCAAGACCTAATGACCCGGTGACCTCTGGCCTTTCCATGGTCCTATTAGCCTACATCTAACAGTGGAATCAGCATGACAACATCACGTGCCTGCAGTGGAATACAGGCTCCTTTGCTGAGCAATGGATTCGTGACTCAGCACAATGCGTTAGAAGCAGATGCCTTTGAGAAGTCCATAGGGTTCACCTTGACTAATTGCACAAACAGGGAAAAGGAACAACACCATCTCGCAGCATGAATGCTACTTAGAAAGAACAGTTATTTTATGTATCTGTTTTTCCGGGTCTGATTCAAAAAGCTGTTTGTGCAACTAAGGTAAATTCTGGTGCTAAAATAAATGCATTTACTTATGCAAAGGTAGCAGTGGCGTAACATTAGCCCCCGCAGTGCCCGTGGTGCGGGGGGGGCTCCGGCACTGTGCACGAGTGTTGGGGTAGGAGCGTGGGGGGAGCCCTTCAAGCAGTGGCAGCTGACAGGGATCAGTGGCAGGGAGGGTTAGGAAAAAAGAAAAGACAGCTTACCTGCAGGTCGCCAGCTGCTGCCTCTCCTCCGTCCTCCCTCTGTTCCTGGCTCTCAGCAGCACCCAGGCTCCCACACTTCCCTAAGCCAATCACAACGCTGACATCACTAGAATGACAGCAGCATCGTGAATTGGCTTCTGGGCCTGTTTGGCCTCTAAGGCAGTGTCTGGGAGCCTTGGGACAGTTCTCCACCCTCCTGTGCAACACAGCCAGGTGGAGAAATGGTAAGTGTGCATGACGTTTTGGCCGGCCCAAAACGGACTGCCAAACTATCATGCTCATTATGGTGCACCAACCACTCCTCCTCCCTCTGACAAGAGCCCAGCCCCGCCCCACCCTATCCTGGCTCCCTACTAAAAATAAAATGTTGATAACGTGTTATTATCATTTTATTTTTCCTTTGCACTGCTCAGAGAGCCTTAGCGGAGGAGCCGCCGGTGCCCTCAAGTTTAGTTACAACACTGAAATTTAATATGGGGTTGGTCTGTGGACATACGTGCCAGGGAGGCACTACCAACAAAAGTAGGTAGACACCTACAATACTGCTCCCTCCCTTTGTTGGTATCCACAGAATCCGTTATCGTAGTTCAAGATTCAGTCATGGCCCATTGCTCTATTAATGCCCCAGCTAAAAAACAAAAAAAACTAAAAACTGACGTATTGAAATTCAAATTGCATTTATATAGCACTTACTACCCCTGACGAGGTGTTAAAGTGAGGTCTTAAAGGTTACAATTTGGAGGAAGGTTCTAGCATTCAAATTCCTGGGTAATTTGCCCTTGAATTTCGACCTTCTAATTTCAGAGGCTGTTGGGCGCTCTCAGGGATGCCCCGGCCTCCTTCAGATGTCTCCGAGCATCCTTCGGCTTGGGCCCAGCTGTCATCTTCAGGCACCTGAGCTCCTGTCACCATCAGTTTAGAACAAAAGATCAAGAGGTCAATCGTGTGCTCCCTCGACCATGAGAGAATAGTCAATGTGATGTGAGCGCCATAAATACACAATGGACCCCTCCATTAACGTGGATTCAGCTCTGTGCTTTCATGTTTGAGTCAAACTGGAAGCATGCTGGACCATCATTAAAAAGTCCTTCTTTTCTGTTTCCTCATCATGCATATTACATTAGCAGCAAACTTGAGATCTGTAGATTATAGCGCTGCAGGGAGCAGTGGCGGCTGCTTCACAACAATGGGTGGTGAGGCAGAGGGAATTGGATGCAAATTTGTTTTTTAAACTTACCTTTTTCGCCGCCACTGCTACAAGCCTCTATTCCGTCATCGGCAGGAGCGGAAGCACCCAGGCTCCCGGACTCTCCCAGCCAATCACAACGCTGCATGAGCAGTGTCGTGATAGGTCTGAGCGGCCTGTTCGGCCGCTCAGGCAGTAACTGGAAGCCTGGGCATGTTCTCAACCTGGCTGTGCAACACAGCCTCAAGGAGAACATGCTAAGTGCACATGATTGTTTGTCCAACCCCAGAGGGCCGACCAAACAATCACGTGCACTTTGGGAGTGCAAAAACTGCTCCTCACTGTGCTCAGGCCCGCCCCGACCTGGCTCCAATCCCTCGCAAAAAAATAAAATAATAATAACGGCTTGTTATTATAATTCTTTTTTTTTTGCACTGCTCAAATAACAGTGGGCGATGCTCCTCCGCCTTACCGGAGGAGCCGCCACTGGCAGGAAGTAGGCTTTTGCCTGCTGAAGCACTCCAATACACTGTTTTGGGGTATTTTGTAATATTTTAGAATAAACAGCAGGGGGTGCCCTATAGTTGCTGCCTTACACAGCAGCCTTAATGGAAGTAACTGCCCTGAATGCACTGCTTCCACAGAAAACATGGTCCAGTGATATACTTTTAAACATGGTGGTGCGCAGTCACTTTTATTATGATTTATGGCATCGAATTATGACCCCAGATGCTCAGCTCTCCTGACCTCTCCAAGATATGGCCATCTCTCGACATTTTCACATTAATACATTGCCTTCTCCTTCTCAGATGTTGGTTCTTGAGGGAACTCCATTAGCCAAGGCAGATTAAAAATCTGACCCCAAACTTTATTCTAAATTATTAATTTTGTCATCAGGTCTCAAATGAGTATATGTTGTAAACAAGTATCTCCCTTAGTCACCTCCCACTACTAATTTCTCACAACCTAAGGTTTTTTTCACATATCCTGCATGTAATGTTAAACACCGCCATTCAACCCTTTAAACCCCCATGGTTGTTTAATTTGTTGATGGCTTATGTCACATTTCAACACCTTTATTGTCTTAGTTTACCTAATATATCAATTTCTGTTGTCCAAAACATCACTATAATTTTTCTTGGCATGGTTAATTTTATGAAAAATATTGCTTGATTGTTGCCACACATACTTAGGGTCACATAAATGTCTATTAGGACATTGGGATGTTGGGAGTTTCATTGATGACAAAGGAGTGGCTCAGGGCCAGTACTGGCAGGTATTGGCCTTCCGCTGCAATGTTCTAATGTTTGTCTTTCTGTTTCTCCTTTTTTAATTTAGAACATTCTACCATCAGTGGGTGGAATGTTCTAATAGCCTTAGAGCTCTTCTGCCTCATGCTATACCGATTGTTAAAGACCCTTTCCATCATTATAGACCCGGTCCTGCAGCTAAGGCCTATAACAAGAGTTCTGGGCCTTTAAAAATGGGTCTAGCCCTCGGCAGCGGGGTATAAGGCTATAGTGTTCTATTGGTCCACTATAAGATTCTAAATGGGAACTGCCAGGCAAGCAGCATGCAGACAGATATTTGATCAATGCTATGGGTCACTGCTTTTTGTATTTTGCCACACTTCAAGGGATGATCCTTTGCTCTTAGAGGACTTCAGTGGGCACGTGGGCACAGCAGATACTGTATGTACATTTTATTAGACTGCTGGTTCAGAGTGTGTTTGCTAAATGCATTCCACTAGGTGAGGAGTTATTTCCTACCGTGGCTCTGGAACCTCTCAGAGTAGAGCAGGAGATGGTCCAAATGGGTTAGTGCGCAACAATAGATAAACAGTGATTGATAACATGAACAAACAACCAGTCAGTGGCGGCTCCTCCGCTAAGGTGGAGGAGTGCCATCCCTCTGCATTTTGAGCAGTTGAAAAAGGAAAAATAAAATGACAATAACACTGTGTTTTCATCATTTTATTTTTCCGTTGTCAGGCTGGTTTACTTTACGGGGCAGGATGGGACTTGGCTGTTGTCACAGCCAGCAGGGGAGGAGTGGCTGGGGAACTTAAGTGCGCATGGCGGTTTAGCCGGCCGTCTTGGGGCGGCCACACAGTCATGCCCCCTTTACATGTTCCCCACCAGGCTGCAATACACAGCCTGGTGAGGAACATGCACTGGCTCCCTGTCCCCGTCTGAGCGCCGAACCACGGCGCTCAGACCAATCACAATGTTACATTGCAGTGTTGTGATTGATTTAGGGAAGCTCCTGTGTGCCTCCTTTTTCAAGCAGAAACAGAAGAGGATGGATGCGAGGCCAGTTACTGAAACTAGCAAAAGTCACACTCATCAGTGGTCAGATGGATTAAATCATAAGGGTTGCCATGCAACCAACAGAGATAGGAAGTGTGGGTGTGTGAGGATAAAAGGGTGAAGCTTTTTAAAAGCTCACAATTTTCGTGCATGTCGGGAAGATTTTTAAAAATGCAAATAGTGGTAGTAAACATCTGGTAAAAGAAAGGTTGCAGTGGCAAAAGTAAAAAAAAACTCTTTTTGCAAGTAAATTCATAACAAACATTTTTCTGTTAAAAGAAAACCCATTTTTCCAACCATACCCCCCCTCAGCCAGGTTTGTTACTCTATGAAGGTATTCACAAGAATTCAACAAGCAATGGTAAAGCCAGTAGGTCTTGCCTTTGGGACCTATTGGCTTTGCCAATGCCTGTTGGTGATGCTGTACAGCATAGAGGAATAAGACAAAATTCCTTTTCCAGATGCTGGTCAGAATCCTCCAAAAACATTATTAAAAAAGAAAAAAGGCACCATGATCTAAACACAGTTTTTTTTTTTTCTTGTTTTTTTATCCTCATTCCGCCAACTTTCTTGCTGATGTTACTCTCGTCCCTCAAAAGAAGAAAGGAGGGGAAGATGAGCGTAACCATGCAAAGATTACTGCTGTTTCCACATGCCTCTCCCTCCCATTACGACTTGGGGGGTGGGGAGCGGGGACCTCCAGCATATGTGGCATTAATCATCAGACCCGCCTTACTGTTGTTTCCATTCTACAAACATTGCCCAAACTGTCTCCAGACTTTTAACATCACAAGTAATATCCATCTGGCTCATATAGTTAATGCTCTGAGGCAGTCAGCAAACAGTGGGGGATTTTCAGATTTCCAAAGCCTGTATATGTCCCGCCTCGCCAACAAGATCACATAAAAAACAAATTTAGTTGTGACCAGATTTGATCGTATACAAACTTCTCGATACAGCCCAAAAAATATGAGTCAAGGGCTTACCTTGATCTGTTGACCAGTCACTTCCTTTAAAAAGTTACATACCGATGTCCAATGGGGCACGATCTTCGGACACTGCATAAACATATGGAGGTCATCCGCCAAAGCAAACATACATCTTAGACATGTTTATGTATTCCCAGTGACTCTTGAGAGCTTGGCTGGAGACCAATATACCCAGTGTGTAGTAAATAAGTGATTTCGCTAAAGTGAGGCGGGTTTCACCACTGCCCGTAGGGTGGAAAAAAAAGCATGCCAAACTTGCTTTAGGTCTCCTTCCTCAAACCCATCTGCCCACAGGTTCGAAATGTCTGGCACGCCCTTATCATCTGCCTCTAAAAGGGCCCAGTACCAGAATGCAACTTCCTTTTTTTGCAGGCCAGTTCTCATTACCTGTTCCATCCAAGACTCATCGTCCGGTTCGACCCACTCTTGAGTGGCCCACCAAGAGCGTAAATGGTAGTATTTAAATCTCGTTAGTTGTCCCTTGGTACAACTACTTAAAATTTCCCAGGTCACTAAACTTGGTCCCGTTCTGAGGTCTGCCCAGTAATGTAACCCCGCGGATTTTAAGGACTGACTGAGCTGATCCATCAGACAGGCAGGAGTAACCGGGGAGTCCCAGATTGGTGCCCAGGACGAATAGTATGGTATTCCCAACCTCCTCCGAAAATGTACCCATGATCTTAAGGCGGTTTTCAAGATCTTCAACCTCACCTTTTTAAAGTATTTTGGGTCTCCATATTTAAAAAGGATGTGACACTGACCTTGACCTAAATCCCCAAGCATTGCCTCAAAGAGTAACCTCACTGGTGACCTATCTGGCCTGTTTGCTAACATACGGAAGTTCTTAAAATGGAAAGCATTACAGTATATAAACAGATCCGGTAGGGCCAATCCCCCGCATCCAGCCTCATCCTCAAATTTTTCCATGATATCCTGGGTCCCTTTGAGGCCCAAATAAAACTACCTATTTTCCCCTGGAGTTTAGCTATTTCCTCCCGCCGAAATGTTAAAGGAATGGAATTAAAAAGAAAGGTAATTTTGGGGAGGACTATCATCTTAATAAGATTAACTCTGCCATATATATTTAGAGGTAAGTCAGCCCATCTTAATAACAATCTCCCAACTTCCTGGCTCACTTTTTTCCAGTTAACTCTAGCGATTTCTTCGAGTTTCTGTGTGATCAAGATGCTGAGGTAACTCAATTGGGATTTAGCCCCCCGAGTACTATTAGTCTGGTTCCAATCCATAATTTCGGTCTTATCCACGTTGACCTTATACCCCGATATCTTGCCAAAGCTCTGTGCCTTGGCCATCAGGTTGGGGATTGCGGCCTGCGGGTTGGTGGTGTAGAGGATCAGATCATCTGCATATGAAGCCAATTTCGCCACAAACCCGGCTGATTTAAAGGGAAAAATAGTGGGATCCGCTCTAATAGAATTTGCAAAGGGCTAAATATATAGGTGGAAGAGTAGCGGAGACAGGGGGCAACCCTGTCTTGTACCCCTGGTGCTGTCAAACCAGTCAGACAGCTCTCCGTTAACCAGTACCCTGGCTCTAGGGAGGCGATATAAGTTTTGCACGGTCTTCACCATATTCTGTGGAAAACCAAAGCATTTTAGAGTTTCCCAGAGATATGCCCAATGTACTTGATCGAAAGCCTTTGCTGTGTCTACAGCCACTACAGTAAAAGGCAAATTCTGGGCCTCTGCTACATCAATAGCCCCCATCATCAGATACGTAAGCTCATTGAGCTGCCTCCCCGGGATAAAACCTCTTTGGTCCGAATGTACAACTCCCCTAATGACCTGTGCTACTTTAGAGGCTACAATTCCTGAAAAGATCTTGTAATCAGTGTTTAAGAGCGATATTGGTCTATATGAATCAGCTCTCACCGGGTCTTTATTCGGTTCAGGATTAGGACTACCGTTGCATCTGACCAAGATAAGGGTGCTCCCCACCCTCTATATATACTGCATTAAATACATCTTTCAAAGATGGAATTAATTTGTCTATAATTTGGGTATAGATCTCAACTGGAAGGCCATCTGGCCCGGCCGCTTTTCCTGCCGACATTCTCCTACATTGTGCCCTAATCTCTTCCTCCGTGATCTCCGCCTCTAAAACTCTCTTTTGCTCCCTTGTTAATTGTGGATGCTCCATCTCCTTTATCCAAGCCTCTACACAATCTTTTCTTGGTTGTATATCTCCTCTATATTGGCTGCCCATATACCTCCGAGCTTCTCCCCTAATATCTGCGTTAGTATTTAAAATCCCCCCAGTCTCTGCATTCATCAGATTCAATATTGAGTTCCTGGCCTTATCAGTTTTAGCCTTACATGCCAGAAGCGAACTACATCTTTCGCCATAAGAGAAGTGCTGGAGCTTGCTAACTTTCCTCTGTCAAGTATCTTTTTGTCTAACTGTGCTTGATATTCTGCGTGCAGCTCTTCCAGTTTCCTGCTAAGCACTGGTACCCTGACTGAACCCTCAAGCGAGGCCTTCTGGAGATCACGTTCTCTCTCCTTAATTTCTGTGATACTCTCCTCCTCTCTCTGTCGTGCAGCCCTCCCCTTACCATCGTTATGGAGCTTATTTCTGCCCTTAAATATGCTTTAAAAGCATCCCAGACTATTTGTAATCCAGCAGAGCCCCTATTGCGATTAAAAAAGTCAGCTGTCTTATCCGCTAAATCGAGTACCACCCCCTCGTCTAGCAGGATAGTCCTATCCAGGGCCCACCTTCTTTGCCCGATTTGTTGACGATGTTTTAAGGTCAGGACCACTGGAGAATGGTCTGAGAGGACTGCAGGGGCATAATTTATAGCCTCAACCTCACCATTAAGTACCTGGTCCACTAAAAAGTAATCAATGTGGGAATGATGGCCATATTTTTTGCTGCAGAATGTGAAACCCCTGCCTGCCCCCTCCCTTCTACGCCAAATATCTACTAAGTTAAGTTCAGTCATCATGTTTTTCAGTCTGGCAGAAGTCTTAGGGGAACTAACATACTTTGCTTTTGATGTTCTATCCAACTCTTTATTTAATACTATATTAAAGTCCCCCACAAGTATTATCGGGCCGTGGTCCCGATCAAACAGGATTCCAATTTTTTTAAAGCATCTGGTACGTCATTGTTCGGACCATAATACGTTGCACATGCTATTGGCATTCCCTGAATCACTATACTAGCCCCCAGCCACCTACCAGAATCGTCAGAGTCATAATTTAATAGCCTTATTCCTGAATTGTTTCTGATAATCAGGGCCACACCTCTAGTACTGCCTCTCTGATCCGAACATATAACATCCTGTACCTAGCGTAACTTACTAAAGCAGGACCCACACTCCTTCCGTTCTAAATGGGTCTCCTAGAGCAAAATTATATGTGCCCTGCTATTCTTGAGGTATTCTGTCACTTGCGCTAGCTTCTTCTTAGACCTCAGACCATTAACGTTCCAGGATGTAAACTGGACTGTGTTTAGCTTATTCATGCTTGATTCAAACACTGCTTGTGGTTGCATCACCCCGCTGGCGTACATCTGTGATGACATATGCATGCGCCAGAATGCATGGGTGCACCAGTGGAAAGACATGGCCCCATTTACTTTTTTTAATTAGCGATCCAAGATGGTGGATACTACTTCGATCAGTAAATAAAAAAATGAAGATTTTTTATAGGACAAAAGTGCAAAATTAAAAAATTACCTCAGGGGTGCTGGAATCAATGGCAAAGCGGCTGGGGGAAGCAGATAGGGGTAAGAGGTAAAAAGCAGCACAAGGGAGAGAGCAACACAGGGGATGGGAGAGAAGCACATGAAGGAGAGAAGAACATGGAGAGCAGGGGGAGGGGACAAACAAGGGTGAGATCCTACCAGGGGCAGTGGAAGAAGCACACAAGAGCAACATCAACATGGAGCATGGGGGCGGCTGGAGAAGTACACAAGAGAGAGCGGGTATCACACTATGAGCGCAACATAAAGTAGCAGGGAGGCTGGCTTTTGGGGGAAGCACACGAGGGACAGAGCTGGAACACATATGCACTCTCATGAAATGGTTTACCAAAAAAGAAAACAAGCATTGGTTTCGCCTATGTAATGAATAAAGAGCTGTTTTCATCAATCATCGTCCAGGAGAAGGTGCTGTAAACCCCTGTACATTACTGCCAAGCCCACAACAGGTCTAACGCAACTGCACAGCTTGCACTGTCTAGTAGGTGAGCCCTAATAATAACAGGAGGAAAGGGCAGTGACACAAAATATTTTTAACATAAAAGGTATTAAATTAGTTGATTTTTTATTTTTATCAGACATGTGAAATGGTGATGTTAAAGGGCTGTTTTCAGAATATCAGGGGCTGTAGGCCATACTGCGAGGCATTTGGTGATAGTATTGTGAGTCTGGCGTTAGGGATAATGAGGCCTTATTGGACATCCTCTAGAGCTGATGCAAAGTGCCAGCCAGTTTCAAATACCTCCAATTTCTCTTGTTTTTCAAAACTGGGCATAAAGTCAGTATATTTCCCTTCAAGAAACAAGTGTCCAAATGACAAGGAACCCTGTCTAAATTCTGGTTACATATATACAAAGTCATACAAATGAGAAGTATGTTGGTGTGGTCTTGCTTTTATTTTGAATACATATCTAGACTGCGTAGTCGTTAGCAATAAACAAGCTGCTTTGAAAAACAGCAAACAACTGAATATTTTTGATGTCCAATCGTGGGTCTGGTTTGACAGTGCAGCTTTCTGCAAGATTTATTGTTACAAATTATTTCAAATGTACATGGAGTGAGCTTTGTTTCCACCCAGAGGAGTATTACTTTCTCACCTTATGCTATTGGCTATTTGGTGTATCATTCCAACTTCCAGAAAATGCTACTAATGGAGTGCATGTGGGACTACATTACTTCTGGAGTACACTCAGTCATTACACTGTTTGTCACGTTCAATTCCTTATTTCCTATATACAGTCTCTACAGAAAGCAATCCTTTCTTTCTACTTTACCCCAGCATTCTCAAGGCCAACAGGGTAGTCTTTAACCCCTTCGCTGCTAGGCCTTCCGCCCCCCGCGCCCCGCCCCGTGCTAAGCCTTTTTTAGGCTATTTGGGGTCGTTCGCGCTTAGGCCACCATAACTTTTTGTCCACATAAGGTAGTCACGCCAAATTTGCTTCCTTTTCTTATAACATCCTGAGGATTCTAAAGGTACCCAGAATTTGTGGATTTCCCTGGAGAGGCTCAATAAATTTAGCTAAAATACAGCTAAAGTGTAGGTGTTTTGGGAAAAAGTGCTGCAGAAGAAAGCATCTGTTTTTTTCCCTGCAAATGGTATCAACAAAGGGTTTGTGGTGCTACAATCACCATCTCCCCAACTTTCAGGAACAGGCAGACTTTTGTCAGAAAACTAACATTTTCTACACAGTTTTGGCATTTTGCTGGGACATAGCCCATTTTTCCTATTTTTTGTGCTTTCAACCTCCTTCCAGTTAGTGGTAGAAATGGGTGCAAAAGCAATAATGGATCCCAGAAAGCTATTCATTTCCAAAAAGTAGATAAAAGTTTGAATTCAGCAAGGGGTCATTTGTGTAGATCCTTCAAGGTTTTCCTATAGGAACTAACAGTTAAAATAAAAAAATATTGAAATTGAGTTGCAAAAAAACAGCCAATTGTGCCAGCGTTTTCACCTGTAACTTCTTGTAAGTATGGCAGATTTTTGAAAGCAATATACTGTTACGTCTGCTTGACCCTTCTGTTTGCAGGAATATATAGGACTGGTAGGCTCAACAAGAACCCGAGTTACCCAGAGCCAATAACTGAGCTGCGCCTAGTAATGGTTTTTCTTTGTGTACCGGGTATATAGCATATAATTTGGTAGAATATAAACTGTGAAAAATAGGTATCAAGGAAACCCAGGTATTTCCTAAATGGGAACAAAATATAGAGTTTAGATGCAGTGGTTATTTGCACATCTCTGAAATTGTGGGCACCTGTGCTAGCATGTGAATAAGGGGAAATTTTTCAAAATGGCTTCTTTTTACACATTGTCTTACATTTGGAAAGCAGAAATGCACAGAAAGTCAATTGTTAATAACACTTGTTCTACTGTTCAGTGTTCCCACAAGTCTCCTGATAAATATGGTACCTCACTTGTGTGGGTAGACCTAGGGCCCGCGACAGCAAACAGCCCAAAACTCATTGTGGACCCATCATATTTTTACAGTGAAAACTGACCCTTTTTTCACAATGTGACTAGCTGTCAGTAGCGGCCCGTGGTGGGACTGCTGCCGGGCGGTGACGTGGGGCGGGGGAGGGGCAGGGTGGGGGGTAGTAAAGTACGGAATACGGCCGAATAGAGGTAAGTAAACATATAAATAAATAAAACGAATTTCGTTGTGCATGCTGCATCGCCAAATGCGATGCAGCGCGCGCAACGAAATTCGTTTTATTTATTTATATGTTTACTTACCTCTATTCGGCCGTATTCCGTACTTTACTACCCCTCACCCTACCCCGCCCCACGTCACCGCCCGGCAGCACTCCCACTACGGGCCGCTACTGCTAGCTGTGGATTTTGGACCCTCGCTCAGCTGGCACCCAGGGAAACCTATCAAAGCTGTACATTTTTTAAAACTAGACACAGAGGGGAATTCAGGATGGGGTGACTTGTGTGGCTCTCATCAGGTTCTTATACTCAGAATCCCTTGCAAACCTCAAACTTTGGAGAAAAAAAACATATTTTCCTCACATTTCTGTGATGGAAAGTTCTGGAATCTGTGGGGAGACACAAACTTCCACACACCCAGCATTCCCCCAAGTCTTCTGATAAAAATGGTACCTCACTTTTGTGGGTAGGCCTAGGTCCTGCAACAGGAAACGGCCCAAAACGCAACGTGGGCACATCACATTTTCCCAGTGAAAACGGACCCTTTTTTCTCAGTGTGCCTAGCTGTGGATTTAGGACCCTAGGTCAGCCGGCACCGAAGGAAACCTACCAAACCTGTACATTTTTTAAAACTAGACACCCAGGGAATCCAGGATGGGGTGACTTGTGTGGCTCCCATCAGATTCTGTTACCAGAAACCTTTGCAAATCTCAAACTTTGTAAAAAAAACCTAATTTTTCTCACTTTTCTGTGATGGAAAGTTCTGAAATCTGCATGGAGCCACAAACTTCCACCCACCCAGCATTTCTTCAAGTCTCTTGATTAAAATGGTACCTCTCTTGTGTGGGCATACCTAGTGCCCGCGACAGGAAACGGCCCAAAACACAAGGTGGGCACATCACATTTTTCAAGTGAAAACAGACTCTTTTTTCGTAATGTGCCTAGCTGTGGATTTGGGACCCTAGCTCAGCCAGCACCTAAAGAACCCTAGAAAACCTGTCCATTATTTTAAACTAGGCTCCCAGAGTAATCTAGGATGGGGTGACTTGCATGGCTCTCACCAGGATATGTTACACAGAATCCCTTGCAAACCTCAAACCTTGTAAAAAAAACACATTTTCCTCAATTTTCATTCATGGAAAGTTCTGGAATCTGCAGGGAGCCACAAACTTTCACCCACCCAGCATTCCCCCAAGTCTTCCAATTAAAATAGTACTTCACTTGTGTGGGTATGCCTAGTGCCCGCAACAGGAAACGGCCCAAAACACAACGTGGGCACATCAAATGTTTCAAGTGAAAACGGACACTTTTTTTGCAGTGTGCCTAGCTGTGGATTTTGGACCCTAGCTAAGCCGGCACCTAGGGAACCCTAGCATACCTGTACATTTTTAAAACTACACATCGAGGGGAATCCAGGATGGGGTGACTTGTGTGGCTCTCACCAGGTTCTGTTACCCAGGATCACTTGCAAACCTCAAACTTTGTAAAAAAAAAAAACATATTTCTTCACATTTCTGTGATGGAAAGTTTTTGGAATCTGTGGGGAGCCACAAATTTCTACCCACCCATCCATCATTCCCCAAAGTCTCTTGATAAAAATGGTACCTCACTTGTGTGGGGCGCCCTACTGCCCGTGGCAGGAAACCTCCAAAACCCAAACATTTCTGAGAACTAGACACCCAGGGAGTCCAGGGAGGTTTGGCTTGCGTTGATCCCCCAACATTTCCCTACTCCGGATCCCCTGCAAACCTCAGATTTAGCTAAAAAAAAATCACGTTTTCCCCACTTTTCTATGTGGGAAAGTTGTGGGATCCCTGGGCCGCCACAAATTTACTACCACCCAGTGTTCCCCCAGGTCTCCCGATAAAAATGGTACCTCACTCCTGTGGGTAGGCCTAGTGCCTGCGACAGGAAATGTCCCAAAATGTGCTGAAAGACTTTAAAATTATTGATCTCGAAACTACTTGGTTTTGCGAGGGAGTCACCTGCGTTTTTAGTCCCGGGCTCAGCGGCCATCTAGGGAAACCTACCAAACCCAGACATTTCTGAAAACTAGACACCCAGTGGAGTCCAGGGAAGTGCGGCTTGCGTGGATCCCCCAACATTTTTCTACCCAGAATCCGCTGCAAACCTCGAATTTAGCTACAAAATTGAATTTATCTCATATTTCTGTGTGGAATCACTGCACAAGCATTATTTTCCTACCACCCAGCGTTCCCTTCAGTAAAATGATACCTCACTTGTGTGGGTGGGCTAAGAGCCTGCGACTGAGAAGGGCCAAAAACTTAGAGAGTGAGGGCTTAGCACTAAGCACTATATATTTTTTTATATAACTTTTAGGCCGGCTCTGCATTGGACACACACAAGTGAGGTATCATTTTTATCGGGAGACCGAGGTGAATGCTGGGTGGTAGGAAATTTGTGCTGGCACGGTGATCCCACACGGAAATGTGAGAAAAACTCAATTTTGTAGCTACATTTGAGTTTTGCAGCTGATTCTGGGTAGGAAAACATTGGGGGATGCCCGCAAGCCACACCTCCCTGGACTCCCCCGAGTGTCTAGTTTTCAGAACTGTCTGGATTTCATAGGTTTCCCTAGATGGCCGCCGAGCCCAGGACCAAAAACACAGGTGACCCCCTTTCAAAACCAGGTCGTTTTGTGATAAATAATTTTGATGTCTCCACAATATGTTTTGGGCCCTTACCTGTTGCTAGTACTTGACCCACCCACACAAGTGAGGTACCATTTTTATCGGGAGACCTAGGGGAACACTGGGTGGAAGGAAATTTGTTTCAGCCCGGTTATCCCACAAATTTCCCACACCGAAATATGTGGAAAATGTGATTTTTTAGCTAAATTTGTGGTTTGCAGTGGATTCTGGGTAGGAAAATGTTGGGATATCCATGCATCCTTGCATATATCCATCCTCTCTGGACTCCCCTGGGTGTTTAGTTTTCAGAAATATTTGGGTTTTGGAGGTTTTCCTAGATGGCCGCCGAGCCGGGGACCAAAAACACTGTTGACCCTCTTTAAAAACCAGGTCGTTTTGTGACAGATAGGTGGGCACCTGTGTTTTTGGTCCCAGGCTTGCAGACATCTAGGGAACCTAAAAAACCCAGACATGTCTGAAAACTAGACACCCGTGGGAGTCGAGTCCAGGGAGGTGTGGCTTACGTTGATCCCCCAACATTATCATTCCCAGAATCCGCTGCAAACCTCAAATTTAGTTAAAAAGTAACATTTTCCTCTAATATCTCTGTGGGAAAATTGTGGCATCACTACAGGGCACAAATTTTCTACCACTTGGCATTCCCGATAAAAATTATACCTTACCTGTGTGGATGGGCCAAGTGCCTGTGACATGGAAGGGCCAAAAACGTGTAGAGATTGAGGGGGGCCCAAAGCTGGTCCAAAAGGGCAATTTGTTTATACGTTTTTAGGCTGACACTACTTTGGGCACCCACACAAGTGAGGTATCATTTTTCTCGGGAGAACAAGGGGAACGGTGGGTGCTAGGAAATTTGTGCCTGCGCGGTGATCCTACAACTTTCCCACACAGAAATGTGAGGAAAATATGACTTTTTAGGTAAATTTGAGGTTTGCAGGGGATTCTGGGTAAGAAAACGCTGGGGGACCCATGCAAGCCACACCGCCAGCTAAGATTCAGTCCTCGCACACCACCATCCATGCACACCACCAGCCAAGCGCCATCCATGCACTCCGCCAGCCAAGTGCCATCCACGCACTTCGCCGCCAAGTGCCACCCATGCACACCGCCAGCCAAGCTCCATCCATACACACAGTCAGCCAAGCACCGTACCTGCACACTGCCAGCCAAGCACCATCCATGCACACCTTCAGCCAAATGTCAGTCCAGGTACACCTCCAGCCAAGCACCACTCCGCGCACACAACCAGGCAAGTGCTAATCTACACACACCGGCATCAAGCACGAGTCCACACACACCATTAGCCAAGTGCAAGTCCACACACACCGCCAGCAAAATGCCAGGTCAGCACACGCAGACCGTCAGCCAAACTCCAGTTCACAAACACACACACAAACGTTCCCTGGTTTCTAGTGGTTTTCTGCCCCGCTTGGAGGCAGATAAGACTAAAAATATCACTGAAACAGCCAAAATGTGTGCCTAAAAAAAGGGGAGCGACCCTTGCCTACGGTGCTTCTCCCTGACATGCCCATAAACATATCCCTGGTGCCTAGTGGGCTTTTTTGGGGGTGGGGGCATTAGCATGCCCATTCTGGGCAGCCCTCACCCTTACGTATAAAAACAAAACATAATCCCTGGTGCCTAGGGGATTTTCTGTCCCCCCGGGGGGACAAATCAGGGGCTATTGCCCCCATCTGCCTCCCGGCAGAAAGACTGTGGCAATTTTTTTGTGGGGGGTGGGCGCATTGGCATGCCCATTCTGGGAAGCCCCCACCCCTACGTATATAAAAAAAGCAGAATTGTGCCTAGTGGGCTTTATCTCCCCCTGGGGGGGCAGATAAGGGACTATTGCCCCATCGGCCTCCCGGGAGGGGCAGAAGGACTGTGTCGGAGCCGTCCGATGCATATGAGCCCTTTTGCGTCCGATGGCTCCCGGGCGTCAGCCGCATGGATAGGGTCGAGGCAGTAAGCAACATTTATGGAAGCAGTGCATGTAAACAGCACTTGTGGATACCTGTGTTTATATGCGTTGGAACGTTAAAGCCAGACCAATTTTATTTTGACCTTGGTAATTAATTGTTTGCTTTAGTTTCACTGCACACCATTGCTGCTGTGTATAGCTGCTCTCTTCAAGCACTCAATGCGTAGTTTGAAAGCACAGGCACAGGGAAAAAGGTGGAGGGTTAGAGAGAAAGAGAGAGAAAGAGCGCACACAATTGTGGGCCTGATTTTCAGTTCTGCCTTAAAACCCTTTCTTTTAACCTTTTGTTACACATCAAACATTCAGCTGCGGCTCCTCCGCTATGGCGGAGGAGCGTCACCCCCCTACAAGTAGCCTCCAAAACTTGAAAAAGAGAACGATAATAAAACAAGTTTATTATCGTTTTATTTTTCAAGTTCTAGGCCAGGCCAAGTCTTGGGGGCAGGGCCATCGTGGGGACAGTCACCAGGAGGAGTGGTAGGTGCACCGCTATCAGTGCAAATGCCGGGTTTGCCAGCCGTCTCAAGACGGCCAAACCGACATGCGCATTGAGCCGTCTCCAACCCAGCTGCACTGCAGGGTTGGAGACAGCAAAGCACAGGCTCCCATTCTCCCTGGGAGCGCAAATCGAGGGTGCTCAGGCCAATCCTGACGCTGCTGTCATGCATGAGAGCAGCGACAGGGTTGGCCGCAGGGAAGACTGGGAGCCTGTACTGCAGTGAGGAGCAGAAGAGCTGTGATGCAGGATAGCAGGTAAGTTCTGTTTTTTTTTTTTTGTATTGTCGTCATTAGTCTCCTTACCCACTCGCCTGCCACACCACTCTGCCCTAATACTGCCCGCTACTGCAAATATGTTAAAAAATAGTTTGCACCATGATACCTTGATGGGTGTAACCAGTTAATGACAACTAAGCACCTCTGACTATGGATGCTAGGAGGACAGCAAAGCCATCATTACAGGTAGCCTGAAATTCCCCATGGGGCTGGTAAAATGAGTTACTGGCCTCATCGGGAATCAGAAGTGGTGCAGTATCACCGAGGAGAAATCCTCCATTTCATACCTGGAGGGCTTTCTCCCTGGTCAATGCAATGGGATTACAAGTATGCATGTGGAAACCAGTGCAATAGCACCAATTTCTGCCTGTTGTCCTACATTGCATAGGTGTGCATAGGTAATGAGTTTGTGATCCCCAGCAATATCGGGTTCTGTTATCACTGATAACCCCAATATCAGTAACTAGGGATGCAATATTACTACCCCCTTTTATCGGACCACTCGTAATGTGAGACTAAGCAGGGATGATGGGATTGGAAGACAAGGAGAAGGGTGCGTGTGTCCAATCTGTGAGTCAATTATGCACTTCTGGGTGGATCCTTCCAGAATGGGACTCTTTGACCATTCTAACCTTTGAGTTAGTGGGGGAGTTATTTCTACATCAGGCTGAACACAATATGGTAAAGACGGACAGTCACATTAAACTTTGTGGAGAGTTCTTCAGTGGTGAGTTAATAATGTTTGGTCAATGCAGTGGGTCACCATAAAACACTAGACCACCAATTTCTTCATTGCTTCATTTCTCGCTTCTTAAGAAGACTTTTTTCACATTCTAAAAGAGCTTTATAAAGAAATACGATCAATTAGAAGCTCCAAAGCCCCCTCAATTGTCTGCATCCACATGTATGATTGATAGGCACTGTCATTTAGACAGATGTTTTGTGCTGGAGTATGTAAGCCTGCCTCTAATCTGAACTAAATGGATTTATTTCAATATGTACTTTTAGGATCAAGCAGTGCTTAATTTGTAAAATATTAAGTCCAGGTGCTCACATTTTTGTAGGAGGTCACACCCACTTCCCCCTGCTTCACTAACTTCCTCCACTGGCTCCACGCATTTACTCTATTTGTCGCAGAAACATTATTGTTACCCGGGTAGCCTGGCAATTCGGATTGTATGGCACATCATTACATACAAACAAGCGCACGCAACGAATGAGAGGTGCACTTTTACGGGCACGCACCTCACCCATTAAACAACATACTTGCTTCACACTACAATACTAGCGCATGTTGAAATGAAATCATTACTTACTTTGGCTTTTGGTTTTAATTAGAGGCCTACTGATGCGCGAGCCAGCGCGACACATGCTGCCTGATTCTTGAGTCGACTCGACTGAACAGGGCTGCTGCGGCTGCGCTTGGTCAGGTGAAAAGTGGGGACACTGGTCTGATCTGTATTGGTCCGACTCCTCGAGAGGAAAGGCAATTCAATGCCAAGGAGGAACAGACATGCCCTGGCTAATAATCCATTTTTCAACTGTCATTGGTAGCGCTCTCGCGCTATTATTATTGCTGTTACACTGAGGCAGGGACCTCACCCAGGCAGTTTAAGGCGGGCGGCCATGGCTCAAATTTAAATATTTTACACACAAATCCATATCGTGTTTAGACCCAGCCCTAAGAAATAAGTGCTAGTGCTAATCACCGGAAACCACAGGCACAAATTAAGCACTGGAATCTAGGGTGGTGATCTGTCAAGTTTCAAACATCATGCTCAATGATGAGTGTGTGGTGTTTCCTGACTCCTCCTCGTGTTGACTGAGGCTAAGTTAGTTTACCAGGTCCCGCAAGGGATGATTCCCTGCAGCATGAGGTCCTGCAAAGCATGGCAAGACTTCCAGCTGCAGGAAGTCTTTGGGTGTGAATCTAAAGGGGGCCCACAATAGTGCCACCCAAGCGGAGGCAGTTTACCTGCTCCCACTCAGGACTTCCCTTAGACTGAGCAGCAATGAGCCGCCACTCAGGAGCCGCGTACCTCTGAATCTCCACCGCTGGACACCTCCCTCCTCAGAGGGCGGGACTTCCAGGGGCAGGGAACGGTAGTGGGCGGCTACTAAGCAGTGACATCCACCCACTTGCACCTATGAATGGCAGTGCAAAATGTACTGCTACCGCACAAGCAATGTTTTTCACCTGTACACCTACCCTTAGCAAAGGTTTGTTTTGCAGCTAGTTATATTTTTTTACAATTTTATAATTCATGGAGTTTTTTTCACATACTTGTCAAGGCAAATGTTTGCAACTTCACGCAGCCCTACAAGTGCTCTGACTGCATCCTGTCAGTGCTGTTATGACTTTGACAACCTCTTTGAAAACCTGCAGATTATCTTGGACTCAAGACAGGCAGGTGTTTGCCTTCACTTCTTCTCTTCTCTCCTGATCCTCCTCCTCCCTTCCTGTTTCTATTCCTGCTGCTTTCACTGCTACAGGGCTGCTTATGGCCCTGAATATTCTATATTAATATCTTCTGATTTATACGAATAGAATCAAAACGACCCCCATTTTTCATCGGATATCATTGCAACCCAGAGCAAGCGTGGTTATTTGAGCATGATCTATTTGTGTTATATGCATTAACAGGTTCTAAATAAACTACGACAAACTGTTTTAAGATTAATCTCATCACTACAATTGCCCTAGAAAATGAAGGTTGCTCTTCTCCCTTGAGAAATGTCCCACTCATGGGTATCCAAAGAAGAATGGATGGACCTTAGAGAAACACCTGGGAAATGTATTTGCAGGAATAAAGACACGATTAGTGTTAGGGTGTAGTATTAACTGTGTGCACCTTATATTTCCAAAAATGCTTATATACACAAGTGTCAGTAGGACTTAAAAAAAACATACGAGTGAGGGATGAGTTAGCGCAGTGATTTCGAAAGGAAGCCAACATTTCATTTTCTCTGCTCTTCTTGTGTGTGAGTGCTGTGGTAGGTGTTGAAATCAGCAGTGCCACTTCGCAGGTGGCAGACTGGAGCTTATGGCAAGGAAAGATCTAATTTGGAGCAGTGTGATTGGCAAGTCAGAAATATTGGGGGGTGTTGTGGTGAACAGCATCTATTGTGAGCACAGGCCTCCCAGAACTGGAATTGATGTGCTCAACTCGCATTCTGAGCGAAAGGGCAACTCTAATTATCGTCTTGTTTAATGAGAGGGACCCCGAGTTCACCTCATTTTGTTCATTAAATGGCTTTCTTTGCCGCAAAGCTTTGTTTTTTGACATCTTAATGTGCAAAGTCAGCCCGTCCGACACTACATCTGTTACAGTTCTTTGTATGAGAGAAGAAGGGAAAGCCTTATTTCGCACATGTTGCCTCAAAAACGTCCTTGTTTATTTAAAAATAGGCTTTGAAATTTCATATGATCTATTTGTGAGGCTGGTTGCCATGGCGTTCAAGCAATATGCTGAAACGATCAGCGCTGAATTAATTACTGCTTCTCACTCCAGGAAGAAGGTTTAATTATACATATTTATGAAGAGCGGCGCCTGGCATTGGGCAGAGCAGAAGCCTCCTCTTGAGCGCACCAAGATTCAGGGTCGCTGCCCCCCTCAGCCGTCTCTTCCTGAAGCAGGTTCCTCTGGATTTTAAGGGGCAGAGCATCACTTTCAAGCCAGTTTTGCTGAATATTGTTTAAATCCGAGCAGAGCATCACCTGCCTAGTAAAATGGTGGACCACTGAAGTTCTCGTCGAAGTCCAGCTATAACCTTCCCAGGATGCCAACCACTGAATCATTTGTCAAGGTCCAACTATAGACCTACCTGGATGCCAACCAGTGAATCCCTTGATACTACCATTTATAGACCTATCTGTGTGCCAACATTATAGTCCTGGACTTCTCAACAGCCTTCGACACAGTCACCCATTCCACCCTCACATGCACCCTGGAGTCTCGACTGAGATTCACCAGGAATGTCCTTCACTGAGTCTTTACCTACCTTTGTAACAAACACCAATTTGTTCACGTGGGCATCTCCAGGTCACAAAAGATCCCTGTCATCTCTGGCATTGCCCCAGCTCCATACTCTCTCCTGTATTCTTCAACCCCTACATGGAGCCACTTGGTGCTCTACTAACAGATAGTGGCATCCCCAAAATGCCAGTGATACACAACTCTACTAGAAAGTCTTCTCTGCTTCAGATGTCAAATGCCTCAAACCCTGCCTGCACATCATCCAGACCTGAATGTCCAGTGTCTACCTGAAGCTAAACCCAACCAAGATAGGATTCCTGTCATTTGGCAAGAACAACAAACAAGAAACAGTACAATCCTGGCTCAATGACATGACCCCTGATGGCTTTGAACCCTAACTTTCACCGAACGCCACCCTGGATACCAACCTCAAGACAAGGAACACATTGATAAAAAAAACAAAGACAGTCTGGTGCCAACTCTCTCCTTCTTCCAGAAGGTGACTTTAGTACTGCTCTTCAAGCCCCCATACTCTTGAATCTGAATTGTGGTAACACCCTGCACCTGTGGTCTCCAAAATCCACTCTATCAACCGTTAACTGCATCCTACATACTGCATCATGTCTCGAACAAGGCCTGAAGAAATATGATGGCATCATCCCCATCCTGATGGAACTCCATTGGATCCCCTTGCCGGCCCGCAGTATCTTCAACACTAGATGTACAATTTACAAACTCATCAGGACCAGCACTGCTGGTCATCTTTCACTCAAGCTCACCATCTGTGGTGGTTCTCAGAACACGCGCAGCCAGGACACACCATTATACTGCAGACTAAGAAGTGTAAGAAAGAAAAAACAAGGCAGCAGGCCTTTTCCATTTATGCACCCGTGATGTAGAACAACACCCCTGTATTCCTCAGGAATGCCACATCGAGCTCCAATTTAGGAAAAAGTTAAAGATTCACCTTTTTAAAGAACACTACATCATAGTACTTTAACCGTACACAACCCAGCTACCTCTTCTATCACTCTTTGACTTTCTGCTTTTATTTGAACCTGTACAGTGCTCTGCTGCCTTATGGCTAGGTTTGCGTTATAGAAATACCATATACATACATATCTACATACAGACAAAGAAAATCTTGTTACCATCCAAATATAGGTCTCCAAGGATGCTAATAACAGAATCCTTCATCAACTTCCAGCTGTAGAAATCCCTGGACACCAACCACTGAATCCCTCAAGACTAGCCAACTATTCACCTCAATCGATGCCAATCACTGAAGCCCTAGTCGTCGTCCAACTATAGACCTTCCTAAATGCTGTAGATGCAAAAAACTGAAATCCTCACCACCAAGCCTCCCCAGACATCAACCACTAAATCCCTTATAACCGTCCAGTTAAAGACCTCCCTGGTTTCTAACCACTGACCCCTCATCACCTTCTATAGATGCTTACTATTGAATCCTTGTTATTGTTCAACTAAAAACCTCCCTGATCATTTACCACAGTTTGGACCAATTACAAATAGGGTCTGCACTTTCCAAGTAACTGCCAAGTAAGTGACTTAAAAAATCAAATCATGTACTCTGCTAATACACCTGGACCAATTGGCTCCATTTAACAATACACTAGAATGCAACTTGATCATTGAACGTCTTTGTAAATCACCATGGATCCTCCAATCCTTAAGCTGATTCTGTTCTTTAGTTCAGAGCAGATTAAGGTGAGCGTGCCTAGATGCCTTCACTGTCCTTCCTGAAGCTGTCTCATGCGGTGTCAGCTGCCCAGTCCGCCATATTTAATGTTCACACCTAACCTCTGGTGGTTATCCTGCAAACTGTACACCACACCACTCTACGACACTCTACTTCTAAACTGTACTATTGCATCACCTTCTTCAAAGGCAAAAGCACATCAAAATTAAAGAAACTCCTGAGGCTCCAGAATGACGCAGCCTGACGAGTAAGAATTATCTAGTATTTCTAGAGTACACTGTGCCACTGATGGGTGTCTTGGCACTGATGGAACAACAAGAAGGAACCCATATAATGTTCTTGAAGGCATGCTAAGTGTCTCTGACGTCACATGCCAATCCTGTGGACTCCATAAAACCAATCCTGACAGGCTCTACTGAGTCACAGTACAACACTAATGCAAATTCAATGTTCTGGCCATGACCCATGACCTGCACAACACAGAAGCTAAAAAACTATCCAACCTCATCAGGCGCCACAAGGCTGCATCATCGGTGATCTTGCTAGATCCCCCACAGAAATGCCAAGCGTACTCTCTGTCGAAAAATTGTTGAAAATGTGTTCTCTTCTGCTTTTGAATTAATTTATTTCTTTTTGCCTTCAGTCGCCATGCTCAGTATTTCACAGCTTACCCAGTATAACCTGTCATATAGATCCACACAGTAAAACAATTAATGTGAACTATAATTTTAACAAGCATACAAGACAGCAGCACTGCTACCTTGTCCGGCCATAAAGCCCAGACTGGATTTTCTTAAATTCCACTCTGTTTCTACATCTTGGCTGGTATTAAATATGAGCAAATTTAATCCAAGCACAATCTCAACAATATTAGAATCCTTTCTACCATGTGTCATTAGTCATGTGGTATTTCACCTAACTGAAAAGTCTATCATCCAGTGTCATAGCAAGGATGCCCTGGACCCTAGTGCAAGCAAGGAAATTGGGCCCCATGAATACTTGTTGGGTATGACAATACTGAAGTAATCAGGGTTTAGTGGTCTCATCGGGCCTCTAGGCCCCAGTGCAACTGCACCTGCTGCACCACGTATAGCTACACCCCTGGTCTCATTGTAATTTCCTTTTCAGTCCTGGAATATTCCGTTTTATATCTTCCATGCTGGTTTGTTAATTCATTTGTCACAATTATTTTTCTCTTTTAAATTGATGCCTGGTATGTTTTGGCTTTAATGCTTCATTGTCTTTTTCTTCAGTGTGCAGGACGGATTACCCAATCACATCATTTACACTGCACCCTCCCCCTTGTCACCATCCAACAGCATGATGTCTCTGCAACACCATTCTCTTGATTTTTAATCAGCTCACTTTGGTATTTCTATCGCTTCTTCCTCACAGAGACCTCGTCCATAGTCAACCAGTAGTGAGGAGTGGAATGTAAGTGGTTGGAGCAGTGCTTAATTTATGCCGGGGTTTGCCAGTGCTGGGTACCGGCATTTATTTCTAAGCACTGGTACTTATTTAAGACAGCCTACCACATGGTGGTGCAGTCTGTCTAGTTTTGACTAGAGCACATCAGTAGATCATTTAACAATTCATTGTACTTAAAAAATGATAAAACAAGAACTTCCAGGCTAGCCTTTCAGTTTGGGGTGACCTGGAACAGTCCAAAATGTCACATTTGTGCAAGTGTGATGTTTGTAGGTAACGTTGGCACTGGCATTTTGACAGCGCTGGCAGGAACTGTGGGTAGTGCCAGCTATAGAGGACTCCTGAGAAAAGTATTTGGCCCTGGCACATTTTTTAATACAAATTAAGCACGGAGAGGAGTGAGCACTGATGTAGGCCTCTAGGGAGTTTCCACTGGAGGGAAGTAAAGCTGGTACATTACAGTTACTACGAAAGTTATTTAGAACAAAATGTACTCACGAGGTCTATATATTGAGCATGTCAGTCTCTATCAATTAGCTGATAATTTAAGCAAAGACATGTTTATCCATTTTGTTTTTTGGGGAGCCTCTGCAAGGCACACTGAACACATGCTCGTAGGCTCCTCATCCTTGAAACACTGCTGGTGAAAATCTTTCCACTAATGAATAAAAGGCATAAAGAGGTTACCAGTTAGGTAAATATTGACGAAGTGAAGGATTCTGCGTAAGACACAGCCAGGTATCTGAGTTGATGGTAAAGCGGTAAGCTCCTTGAACTGCCCTTGAACACTCTCTTCCATCCAAGGAGAGAAGTAGCAAGTGGATTCCAAGCAGGGGACCGCTCACAGGCTGAGGTCCAAGGGATTCAGAAATTGTGTCCATCTGGAGAAATGCTGCTTCGGTGGTATAGAAAATGGGGAACTAAACAGCCTGAGCAAGTTGAAATTGAACATAAATCTATAGGAGGCACATATGGCTGTTTGGAATGCCTATTTGTAACCTCAGATGCACCTCACAAGATCACCTAAGAGAAGTCATCTCAATCTATCCACGATAAACCTACCCTTTCATCAAGTGTGAAGGCACACAACATTGTCTTAAAAGATTTTATTTGAGACATTACAATTCTAGTTTCAAATGTGGGTTGTATTTCTCTTCACGCTGCTCTCGCGCTCTGTGCCTCCCTCTGTGTGCAAGGTTATCAATCAGGATCAATGTGAGCCCATGCTGCTGCGTCGGGATACCATTTGCGGCCGCCAGGGGGAGCTGGAGGCAGGCATGGGGTGCATCAGCAGAGCTCGGCAAGGCCTGTCCACATTTATTCACCAGTGTTCTGTAGGTTCCTAAACTGGGCTGCAGCCTTAGGGGCCACAGGTGAGACCAGGACTGCACATCCTGGGTACAAGCAGCCTTTGAAATATCATTACTTGGTGCAGCCCAAACTGGGCCTCTCCCACCTCTGGCCCCCGGTGCACTGCACCGGCTGCACCAATGGTCGCTATGCCCCTGCTATCATCCATGAGGACTACCCTTTCTTGCTTCTGTTCCTCACTGTTTTGCATGATTGCTTCCAGTTCATAATGTGTATTTTGTAAAATGCACGTTCATTCCTGTGTTCATTCCCGTGTTTCCAACAGAAGTAGGGGTGGGTGAAATATTCTGTTCTGCCTGTGGAATTGGCAGAATTTTGGCCACTGCGCGTCACTCTTTAATGCAGAGTTCTGGCCAAATACTGGAAATCGCAGCGTGGCATAATTTGTTTCCTGCGATGCTTCAGAATATGCAAGCTGGCGAGCGCAGGCGAGATTTGGCGTCCCCAGCACGATTTTCTAACACAGTCGGCCGCCGGTGTTTGAGAGGGATTGCAGTCAGAGGGCTGCATTCAAGTAGATTTGCTGCCACTCGAGTAGATTTTAAACTTGAGAGGCAACAAAATACACTTGAATGGCCGTGCGCTCTTGTGCAACACATGGTGAGGTTCGAGCTGGTTTTCTGCCCGGGTTGCGCTACCAGCGCTAAATTGCAGCGCGAGCTGCATATTTTTTGCCCGTTGGTGGAATTCTGCTGAGTTTTTCTGTAACTGGACGAAATTCTGTGGAGTGAAACTCAGCTAGTTCCACCCACCCCTCCTCAATAGTCCTCATATTGTCGACCTTGAGGATGAAAGACTGCATAGCCTTGCCAGGATTCAGACTTGTGACCATGAGGTCAAATACAGATCCATGCAATGAATACATTAGTTCACTGACTCATCAGACCCTGCATCCAGGTACTCTCTCCTTCATCATAGAAATTGGAAATTGCTGCCATTCCTGGTATTTTCTCAACAGTGCCTAGAACTATTTTAGGCTAATGGAAATGCCACCTCTCATCTCTAGTTTTTTCCACCCCAAGCCACCTATCTGAGGTGTTTCATCTTTTCTACTACTTACCTGGGTTTTTCTAGCTCAGACTTCAGAAAGTAGAAAGAATTGCAGCCTACACTACGTGTCACAAGTTTTGAAAGTTTTGACTTTAATAGTAGGTAGTGAAAAGATTATTTTCGCAAAGTCAGTAAGTGCAATATTTATGCAACATAAAATAAGACATTCAGAATGTATGATAGTAGAAACTTGGCATAAAATGGCCTCATAGGCAGGACCACTTAAATTATGTGATTCTGCAACAGCTGTGTTTTCCATATAATTATGGATTTGCCACATAATCCAGCATCTGCAGAATTTAACAAAAAAAAGTGTTTCTAGCTCCAACAGATCAAATGTTTGAGGTGTTAAACTGGTACTAATAACATGAAACCTTTGCTGGAGTAGTATTAAAAATGGACAATAATGAGGTAATACTATCACAAAATGTGCCAAATTATTCTGCATAATTTGCTTTTTGTTACAGTATAATTTAGTCAGCCCTGCAGTATAATTTCTGCATAATTTGCCTTTTGTTCCACTATAATTTAGTCAATACTGCAGCATAATTTTTCCTCTCCTGCTGCATCATTCCAGTGGACTTGCTAATAGGGCATACAGTTTCTGTCTATATAATGACTGGCCTGTCATATGATGGCAGTGTCTAGCCTAAAATAAGCACACTTTGATAAATCTTCAACATATCAAAATATTGCCCTTTCATGCCATTTAAATCTTGTACAGGGAGGGGCACTTTAGTTCTTCATATCAGTACACAAACATCTTGGGGCATAATTATGAAGGTTTTGCTTCGCCCTTGCCCCACGTAAGCGGGTTCAAGGCAAGGGCGACGCAAATCCTAAATTGGATTTATCAAGCCACGCAAGGGCACCTTGCATGAACCTGCATGATTGATAATTCCAGATTAATGCAATGCAATGCAAATTGATGCCTTGTGCTAATCTGCCTCAGGGAGGTGTCCCATGGATGGAGCGTGGGTGTTCCCACGCATCCCCCCACGGATTTTGTCGCATTCCTATATTTACCATCACTGGTAAGCTTGGGAATGTGTCAAAATGCTACACCTCCCCAGGGGAGGCATAACAAAGAGAGATATCTTTATTTCTCCTACTTTTTCTTCTTTCTATGTGTGCTTCGTTTAGAGTATTGCTTTTGAGAAGGAAGGTGTCCCTTCCTGCACTAAAACAATCCTGTCTGCAACGTAGGTACCCTTACACCAAGGCGCAGGGGTGTTGTATTGGCATGAGGCAGCCAAAAAGGTGCCAGTGCAAGGAAAGGACAGGAATGTGTCGTATAATGTTAAATACAGCGTATTCCTGCCCTTTTGCGTAGCGCGGCACAGCAAGGTGGCCTGCTGCGCTGCGTGAAAGCTTCGTAAATATGCCCCAGAGTTTTCCCACAAACAAATGCAAGGTTGTGGGGACATTAGAAATCTTTCCAAACTTGGCCTCTGCAATCAAAAACTGTGTTTTCAGAATTGGGTGCTAGGGATTAAGTCAGAGCTTGCTCTTATCTCTGTGCTGGACTGAAAATATCCAAATTCCACTCAGAGCAAAATCTCCATGAATACAATCGATGCATATTAACAGTTTATTTACAGATTCAAGATTGGAGCATTTGCTAGATTCTGCGCTACTGAATTCTTTTTTAATGTTAGCCTTGAAAATTTGTGAACCACCGGAAAACACAAACAAAAAACTGAGGGCTTATTCATAAAAGTAAAAAATCCATAAAAGTAAAGCAGAGAATGATGTCTCCACCTGAAAATTATTTTATACTTTTTGGGAATTCACAAACATATCCAGAAGTGTGACTGGAAACCTGTGTGGGAAGTAGGTTTCCAGCTGTATTTCTTGGAATGTCAAATGACTTCTCCCAAAGGCATTCCCCCTTTGCTGAGTTCTATCATAGTAGAGAATTGCAAACAACTAAAATGCAGCCTCCTGTGCAAATCCACTTTTTTCTTTGCAGGATAAACATTATTCCACATGGAGCAAGCCCTTCCTATACAAACTGAGCAATTTTGTGCAGTGGCAGTTGCTACGGAATGGAACGGGTGGGGCGGTAGAAAAAAAAACATTCATCTACCTGCCGACCGCCGCCTCTCCTCCGTCCTCTTCGGTCGATGCACGGAAGCACACAGGCTCCCAGACTCCGTTGTGATTGGTCTGAGCGACCTGGTTCGCCGCTCAGACAGGGACTGGGAGCCTGGGACTGTTTTCCACTTGGCTGTGCAACACAGCCGGGTGGAGACATGCTAAGTGCGCATGTTTGTTTGGCCAAACCGTCATGCGCACTTAGAAAGAGCCCACCATTCCTTCCCCTGTTCTGGACAGCCCAGCCCCGCCCGATCCATACTTAAAATGAAAACAAACGGAGCCAGTACGGAAAAATAAAATGATAATAACATCGTGTTATTATCATTTTATTTTTCCTTTTTTGCCTGGGCAAAATTTTAATTTTGCTGGAGTAACTGGAGTAATTTTGGCAATTTCTCGTTGATCTTGTGACACAAAATTACACAATTACACCCACTCAGGTAATTCGGAGTAATTTGGGTAAAAATGCACAGGAATAAAGTGTGAGCGGCTGCTGACTGCTGCTGTTCATGGTCTGTTGTATTTAGCGCTATTTCTTTAGCGATAAATGCATCCTAGGGTCCATTTTGAACGTGAGGGTGCATTTTATGATAAGAAAATAGCACTAAATGCTGGGTTACGCTATTTACATAATTCTGTGTAACGTAAATTAATATTGCTGTAATTTTACATAATTACGTTACACCAATTTTCGGGAATTATGCCCACCCCAATAGAAAGGCATTTCTGCATGTGTAGTTGTACATTACATTTTATGTGTGAAAATATCCTTCATGAGGGTAACTGCACTACTTAACTTTTTGTTTCTTTTTTTATCCCTGTGGACAAACCCTTTTGCCAACATTTTGAGGTGTGTTGCGTTCCAGTACCCACTCTGGAAAAGGGTTTGCACTTGCTCTTCACAGAAGTGAATCACTGCCCAGTTTTAGGGTGTCAGTGGACTGAGAAAAAGTTCGTGAATACCCACAAACACATTTGTCGGTATAAAAATAAGTTTCAGGGCATCCCAGTCCTGGCACCCTCACTCGCCACCCAGTGAACCCTTACCACCAAGCACTATTATGCCAATATAGCCCTATTTTACATGGTAACCATATTTTTTCATCACGGTAAAACACTTTTTCTAAATGCCAAAAGTGGCTATACGCTTGCACAAAGGCCATTTGACCTGAAAACTGAGTTAACTCATCAAATCGCTTTATGAACCAGGCCTAGTTAAGCGCTTACTGCTATCTGCGCATCTCAAGTTTGAATTTTGTCTGGGCTAACACAGCCCTTCATTCTCTGAGACCAGTGAAAGGAATACCTTGATATACCTGCCAACTCACACAGTGCCACCGTGTGACACTTGACATAGGCTTCCATCACACGTTCTCCCGGTGAGGATCCGTTATCACACGGTGGCAGGAAAAACAAGCTGAAAACCTCTGTAAATAGTGGTTTTCCAGCTCATTTTCGCAGCTTTGAACTGCCGACGTCCATTGAGGGGTGTGAAAACACACATGGACATCGGCACCAGCCTCAGCAGGTTTGTTTTGTGGGGGAGAGTGGGCTTGGGGCGGGTTTCAAAAGTGCCTCGTAGGTACTTCTCGGCATGAGGCGCCACCCCTTTCAAGGCCCCACCCCCTCCTCACGTGGTGAGATTGCTCTTCAAGTTGGCAGGTATGCCTTTAATTCCAGTGTAGTAACTTCGGTTATTAAGAGAGCTGCAAAATGCCAAACAACTCTGGTAGCAAGCACTATGTAAAAACATTTCACATTTCATCACATTTAACTTCCCTTGCTAGCTTCAGGACTTTTGAATTTGTGCAATCTTATCATCCAACTATGCCAGTATTCTTTGTGGACAGATGGATGGACTGGTAGATAGGTGAACTGGAAAAAGGATGACGTGGGTAATTTCTTAAAGAAGCACATTTGCTAGAGGTGCTGAGAATTGCAGACAATTAATTTCAAACACTGAGCGTTTAAAAATAAAAACAGATTCTTGTAATGCAGAGTAGACCAGTATTGCTGGAGCTGGGTGCTAACAGCACATCTTTTTGGTCGCATTAATTTCCCTCTAGGCTGCATAGTTGTAATGTAATATATATTTTTTGAATTTAAACTGGGGGCGATGGTAAGTTGCAATACACTTAGAAGTCCGTTTAGGGTCCAGCTGTCCAGAAGTAAAGGACCCTCATGCAGTGGGATTTAAGGAAGTCAGATATTCTACTCCAAATAAAACTTAGTAAAAAATCTTCTGTGTTAAACTATGACGTATCCAGTGTTTAATAAATAGGAGATATTAAGGGAATAATGTGAAGCTGCAGAAGAGAGACATAAAAGTTTAGATGCTTGAGAACGGGGAGAGCTCCATGCTTCAACTACCCCCCCTCACCTTCCCACCCCATGCCGCGATAAGGCATTTTGCGCAGCTGAGCTCTGTTGATTGAACGAACCCAGTGTCATTTAAGCGGAAAATGAAGCACTCAGAATTAATTAAATCAGTTTGATCCAAAGCCAATGTAACAGTCCTCTACAAATAAGATCATTTTACGTTAACATTATGGCTCTCATTTACGAGGTTTTGGTGCAGGGAAGAGGCACAAGGAATCTTTGCTGCGCTGCCTTGCGTCAAAAGGAAAGGGCAGTAATGTGCCGTATCTATGAGATACTGAACATTTCTGTCCTTTTCCCCTGTGCTGGCGCACAATGGTCTGCCATGCGCCAATGCAGGCACCCTTGTGCCATGGTGTAAGGGAGTCTGCCTTGTAGGGTTCATTGTTTTTGCACAGGAAGGGACACCTTCCCCCACAAAAACTATCGCAAGAGGTGTTTTCCTCTTTCTATGGGTGCTGCATAGTGCAGCACCCATAGAAAGAGGAAAAAACTAGGAGAAATAAGGATATTTCTCCTCATTGCGCCTCCTTTGATTCCTCGTAAACATGGGAATGCGTTAGATTCCATGGGTGTTCCCACAGCAACACCCATGGAACTCCCCTTTCAGGCATTGTTCTGCGTAAAAGAGGTACATATTTTCACGGCCATGAAAAGCCACGCAAAGTTGCTTTGTGTGGCCTTGTAAATATGCTGCGGCACATTGTGCCACTGGAGTATCAAAAAAGTGACGTTCCGGAGGCGCTAAAGGGCCGCTAGGGGCCTCGTAAATGAGGCCCTTAGTGAGTGCTGCGGCTAACATCTCTTGAGCGCATACATAATGTACTATGTATCCTGATGCTACTGGTTGCTCATATTGTATGTTATACAGAAAAATGTCAATAAAATCATTTAAAAAATAAACATGGAGTGGAAGTTGTGCTTCACTGCACGCTGTGGAATGACCCTCCATTTGCTACTTCTGTGAATTGTGCCTCCCTGACAATGATGCCACAAAACTGGCCTTCTCTGCAGCCATGCAGATTCATCACAATGCCAATCAGCGAACATGAACCTGCAAGTCTCTGTTTATACACAATGCACACTTAGAGGCATATTTACGAGTGGTTTTGTGTCGCTCTTGCACCACGGAAGGTGGTACAAGAGTGATGCAAGTCCTAATTGAAATTTATGAAGCCACGCAAGGCCACTTTGCGTGGCCCTGAGTGGCTCCATACATCTAGAGTAAAGCAGCGCAAATCATTGCGTTGCCTTACTCTGCACTAGGGAGGCGTTCCATGTGCGTTGCGTGGGTGTTCCCATGTAACTCCCATGGTTTTTGACGCATTCCCAGATTGACCAAAACTGGTAAACCTGGAATATGCCAAAAAGATCTACCTTCCCAGAGATGCATAACAAGGAAAAATATATTTATTTCCCCTCATTACTTCCTCGTTCTATGTGTGCGGCATTCTGTAGCACACATAGATAGAGGAATTTGCCTCTTAGGATTGTTTTTGTGCAGCTAGGTGTCCCTTCCTGTACATAAACAATCCTGCATGCAACACAGGCACCCTTGCACCAGGGTGCCTGCATTGGCACTAGGCAGCCAATAGGGCACCAGCACAGGGGGAAAGGCAGGAATGCGCCATATTGCCTTAATTACGGCACCTTCCTGCTTTTTCCCTGTCATGCAGTGCAGCGCAGCAAGGTGACTTGCTGTGCTGCACTCGTGACCTTTTCATAAATCTGTCCCTTAGTCCTCATTACGAGTGGCCTGGGAAATGGGGCATTACTGCTGCACAGAGATAGGCTATTCGCCCAGGTGTTGGGTTGGGTCTGCTCATCAGCACATGAAATCTCTTTACCTGTATTCTGCAGTCCGACACATGATATCAAGGGAATGTAAAACCACAGAGACAAGTGCTTTTCTTG
The DNA here is from genome assembly GCA_963921515.1 of Calotriton arnoldi. NCBI lineage: Eukaryota > Metazoa > Chordata > Amphibia > Caudata > Salamandridae > Calotriton > Calotriton arnoldi. The sequence continues at coordinate 1,807,470 of CAWUFW010001326.1, read as the reverse complement.
CAGGTTGCATGTCACAAAATATAGGTCACAAATGCTGCCCTGCACATATCTCCATTCCACAGTGCATATGGAACTATATATTTACTATTCATAACTCCACATCTACTTATCTGACATTATGTGTGTAGTTAATATGATGGAGTCGAAATAAGTGAGGATTAAAATAAATCTTCAGTACTGTGGTAAAATACCTGCTTACAGGGTCTATCACCTTTCGAGTGTACGCTACACAACATCCCTCCTCTCGTTCAAAGATATCCCTAGACCAACAATCAAAATTAGACAGCTCGAAATGTCCCACAAATTTGTTTTTCCCATTCTCACCATAAGACTCATGACACATTGAACCTCAATTGAATGCAGGGTCTGAGACAGGTCTTAGTTGGTATTGTAAGCAGCTGGAGGGTGACTGAGTTACTAATCCCGGCTTCACAGCTTCTGTTCAAGGAGTCAGTGGTGGTCAGTCAGGTCCTACCTGGGATTTTCACTGCCACTCTTAGGACCTCAAAACTGCTATCTACAGCCAAGTTCAGACCACCATCTTCCTCCTGTTGATAGTATTACAAATCCAGGGAGTTGGGAATGCTTCTATGTTCATGATTTTCAGACCCTCTGAATTTCTTGATGGCTGGTATGTTACTTCTGAATCTGGAATGTGCTTCGTGGGGGTCACCTTGAACCACTGTGTTAGACCTGATATCCTTGGTGTAGGTTCCCTCAAACCTTTTGCCTTCTCACCTCCTGGTTTGCTGAATTCGTTTTTGTTGGCCTTAGAACTCTGTGCACTTTACCACTGTTAAGCAACGCTAAAGTGCTTGTGCTCTCTCCTCTAAACATAGTAAATTTGGCTTACACCCAAATGGCATATTTAATTTGCCTATAAGTCCCTTGTAAAGTGGTACTACAAGTAGCAGTGCCTGTAAATTAAATCTACTAGTGGGCCTGCAGCACTTATTGTGCGACCCACTTAAGTAGCCTTTCTAAACATGTCTCTGGTCTGCCATTGCAGCCTGCAATCAGTTTTAAACTGCCAAATAAACTATTTGCCAAGCTTACAACTCCCTTTTTAATACATATATCACCCCTAGGGTAGGCCCTAAACAGCCCTTAGGTTGGGGTGCATTGCATTTAAAAAGGTGGACCTGTACTTTTAGGTATTATAAGTCCTTGTGGTGAAAAACTCACAAATTCATTTTTTTCTAATGTGTGATGCCTTCCTCTCCCATAGGGTAACATTGGCGTACATTATTATGTCTAATAAGTGATAACGTTTGTTTGGGAGCAGATAGAAAGATCATGTTTGGTGTCTGAGGAATTGTAATTTAAAACCCTAATGATAAAGTTTAATTTTAAGTCACAATTCGGAAAATGCCACTTTAGAAAGTTGGCATTTTTTGTCCTAACCATTTGGTGTTTGCAGCCTGTTCTCTAGGTCACCTGACTAGGTTTAGTTGGCAGTTGGCCTTTGTGTATTCACCCCAGACAGCCACACACACACAATAGAGGGCCTAGGTGATGGCAGGATGGTCCATCCAAGGCAGGTTGTGGGTGGGGGGGTGGAGCTGAGCACAGCCGTACTGGCACTTCCAAGACACTGCTTCAGCTCACACACAAAGAACTTCACACTAGCCGATTGTGACTGCAGACAGACTGGGACCAAGACAGGGAGTCAGGAAATTCCAACACCTCTGTGGAGAGAAAACTCCAGAAACGTCTCCCATTTCAAAGCTAGTATCAGGTATGAAAACGGAACCCTCAGACTCACTCTGCAGATAACTCCTGGACCTGAGGAAGACTCAGAAGAAGGACTGTTCTGCTCCCCTGCTGCTGGAAGGACTGCCCTGCTGCAAGCAACGAGATCTGCCCTGCTGCCCTCCTGCCTGAGGAAGAAAGACGGGACCTGCTCCTTGAACCTACAACCACCAGAGTGACTTGAAGTAGTAGCTGACTGGCCTCCTGTTCTGAGCTGTAAGGACATAAGCTCCAGAGATCTGGGCAGCATCTGCCCGGTTGCCCAGAATCAACTGGACCTGCCTGTGCCCTGCTACTGTTCTCTGCTGGAGTGAGTCCTGATCCCCAAGAGGTCCCCTCTATGTCCTGGACCATTGGCTGACATTGGATTGTTCTCCTCCTGGTCCAACTGTGGGTTTCCTCAGATCCAACGCACACGATGCAACTCGACATATGCAACTCGATGTAAGGTGGCGCAGGACTTTGCATTGCAACACCTCACAGCCTGTGATCCACAGCTCCTCATTGGAACCAACACAGCATGGCACAACCCGACGCAGCACCTTGAATCGCAGCCCTTGCAGCTCCTCCTAGGAACCAACACAGAGCACTCTAACGCTCCGCATCAAGGACTTAAAGTACAACCTTGAGTGGGACTCCCCTGGTACCTGTATCCGGACCGTGCTCCATCGCGGTCAGCCTGAACTTGTGACTTTGCCCCAGTCCGGCATGACCAAATAAGCACAGTAGACACTTTGTGCTTTTAGATGCAATACTTACCTTAAAACTTTGAAATTGGATATCTCCAGTTCTACTGAGTGATTTTATGTTGTTTTGGTGACAAATTGTATATTAAGCTGTACTCTATTTTTCTAAAGTGGAGTGGGATTTTTCTTGTGTTGTGTTTTCACTGTAGTACTGTTTGTGTGCAGCATAAGTACTTTACACATTGCCTCTAAGTTAAGCCTGACTGCTTTTGTGCCAATCTACCAGCAGGTTAAGCACAGGTTAATTTAGTGGCTTTTAGGGTTCACCTTGACAAGGATTGTGGCTATTGCTTGAGAAGGGCTCACACACCCCTCAACCAACAACTCTGTTCCTCACACACTGTTACTGGTTTTATGTCACTAGGCATGTGGAACTTGCTGGCAGTATAGCAGTCACAAACCAGAACTAGATTCTCTATGCGGCTGCACTCTTGTTCATTGTGTCTCATGCTCCTCTTGTCTTCCTCTGGTTGATTCTATAGCAGTGGTGCCCAAGATGAGTGTATGGAAATTTCACACTTGATGGGGGCACCTTGATGGGGGCACCAGGTGGATGGTGCACTTTAGGTAGACTAGTGTAAAAAAGACCTGTGTTCATTAACTTTCAGGGATGCAATGAGGTACCTAAATTGTTTCACTCTTCAATACTATCAAACCTGCAGTGGTGGTAACAACTATTTCAATACACGTTTGTGGGTGTGCTGGTCAACTACCAAAAATACTATGTTATACACCGCAAACTTCAAAACTTATTTTCTCCCAGAATTCCTTGCTAATTGTTCTGACATTTTTGGGGGTGGAGGAGTCGATAGCAGTACACTATAGCCTACAATGTTTACCGCCAGCTCATTGACTCCAAGGCATGACGCTTCCTCCCAAACACAGACTTTTGCTTTATCAATCCTCTAGGGCCCTGGGTGATCCATCTGTACAGTGCAAATTGGGAGCGGCATCGGCATGGAGGTGTGAGACCCTTTAGGACCAGCCCTTACTGCAATCAATATTTGTTAAGTGCGTCTACTCACCCGTGAGGGTCTCAAGGCGCAGAAGGGGTGGGGGGGGCTGCAGGTCCAACTGGGTGCTGAGGTTTAGTCGAAGAGCCAGGTCTTGAGATCCTTCCTGGCTTGGTTCAGCGACAGGGATAGCCTGAGGCGAAGAGGCAGGGTGTTCCAGGTTCTGGCGGTGAGGTAGGAAAAGGATCTTCCTCCAGGCCTGATCTTGCGGATCCGAGGGATGGTGACAAGGGCCAGATGGGCAGGTCGAAGGTTATTCCACTTTGCGCATTCAGGCTCGCTGATTGCACATTTGTAGCTTCACTCATTCATGCAGGTAGGAGCAGCAACAGCAAGCAACCAACCACAACTTACTCCCCTCTTTCCCCTCTGTCCCTCACCCTCCTACTCAAGTGGCCCAAGCTGCCCTCTGTGTGGAGGATGCCGGGCTAGATCAACACACACTTGGAGCTGCATAGGCCATGACTGTCTCAAGTGCCAGCTGCTCTGTGTGATGCAGCAGAGGTAGACAACAGCCTGCAGCTCCCCTTCCCTCCTAGTACTTGGGTTTTCACTCCAGCATGGAGGCAATGCTGCAAGATGCGGTCACAACAATCGACACCACTGACCTGCCCTCTGGTATCTCCGGCATTTCCCTTTCCACCGTGTCTCTGGGGGGCTGTAGGGCACTATATCAACATCAATTATATCGACCTACAGTTATGTTGCTTTCAGTGCATCCCTTAGCCCTACATCGCTGTGATATGTATATTATTTATTATTTTCACCTTGTCATTATCTACCTAGCCATCTTAACTATGATATTAACTGATATTTCACTGATTATACTTCCCAATGCCTCCTTTGGGATGTAATTGATTTGATGTAGTTATAAGATGATGTAGTGCATACAATGTGGCTGTCATTCAATACAACACATACAATGTGCTGGCAATATATCCTCTAGATTCCAGAAGGAGAGTTTTATGATCCAATATTACTTTCTGAAGATTCCATTTACTGAACTCTTCACCTACACCTGCACAGCAAATCGGAGGCTGCTGAGGGGCTAGGCCAAGGTCAAAGGCCAGAGCCAACCAAGTGATGCCATTATGGTTCAAAGACTGTGTGATCTCATTCCTGTTCCTCATAACTCTTGGTGAAATTATGTCCATCCCAATGGACACTTTTAGACAGTGCTAAAAACGTTTTTTTTTTAAATGCTGCTGCCCTGTCAGGAGGCCACCGCCGTTTGCACCACACATTGCCACTATACTTACACAACTACTGACCATCACACTGCTAAAAGTGTGACAATTCAGACTGTTTGAGTCCGCCAAAGCTTTAAGAATGACTTGGGCGGCAGGTATTAGTTGTTTTTAATGTATATTGAATTAACAAACAACTGTTTTTCTGCTCATCTTTAAATTACACAAACATTGCCACCATGTGGTAGCTGTCATAAGTGCAGGTTCTGGCAATTAAGTGCTGGTGCCCGCAATTTGGTGCTAGTGGCAAGCACCAGAAACCACGGGCTCAAATTAAGCACTGCTTTTAGAGCTGGCTCATGACAGGGGATCAGTGACAGAATATCAGAAACACATATCGTTTGGACAAAAATTTTGAGGATAAGAATATCGAGAAGGTAAGTGCAAATAGGTAAGTATGCATTTCTTATTCTTAACTCCAGATCTACATACCTTGAAGATATATATATCATCAGGGTACATATATGTGGAGTTCTATGTAGTAAAACTTTACTTACCCATAGAAAATGTCCTACACACTATTCTTGTCTTCGATATCTTTGACACAATAATCTGTCCCACAATGTTTGTGTTTCCGATATATAGTCCAAATGGAGTGGAGGGAATGTCATGTGAAATTTTTACGACTTGTCATTTCAGTTACACACTCTTGAAAGACAATGTGCAAATGGACATATCTTTTTTCTCCATAAGGAAAGCATTTTTCACAGGGATCACCCCGCAACAGCAAGTGTGTGCTGAATCATTTCCCTTCCCTCCATGCAAGTGGCATTATTGCAGCCCTTTGCTAGAGGAAAACTCTGACTATATCCAGGATGGGGGAAGTGAGATGGAGTTTGTGATTGCTCACAAACTTGCAGACTTGTTGTAGGTGTTCACAAACTGAGAAGGATAACCACCTACAACAGAGCCCCGGGGTGGGTTTTAGTACTTTGTAATTTTCCACAAAGAGCAGAGAATTACACTATAATAAAAAGCATTTACACCTAACAAGTATGCTGTCAGAGTGCAACTGGAGCCTTCTCCTGCCACTAACAACCTTAGGGCCACAAATGGCTTTGTGGATCGGGCCCACTAGGAATAAACGTGTCGCCAGCCACTATGAATGCATGGACAGTTGTAAAAGTGCCATGAAACCTCTGTAATATATTTGCATCTGGTGCTCAGCTGTGTCTGTCAACGTGTGCAACAACTGCAGGCTCCACCTGCTACCCCGCGTGCACGGCGGTCCGATGCAGTCTCCCTAATGGAAATGAATTATGATGGTAAACAACATGTGATGGAGGCCTGTCACAATAAGATTTCTCCCTGTTTGTCCTCTTGATTTACACACACTGGGGAATCCGTTTCAAAACAGTTTAATGCACAAATGTCTGGGAGATGGAGACGGGCACCAGGTGTGCTGTGCATCCAGTGTCGGTAATCCACACTGAGCGTTCTGTTGTGGCACGTGTAGGTGGCCGCGCGCTCGCTGGGGATACAGAGAATCTTGTGGTACATGTAACAGATTTCTATGAGCTGCTTTCAGCAACGACAGTCCCCACTGCATTATCACCAGGATGTTGCTCCTGGCCAATAGCGTAAGGCAGGCCCCTGCAGCCCCTGAGAGCGGGGGAGGGGTGGGCATCCCTCTACGGAGTCCCCAACCCTTCAAAGGGGCCCCATTCAGCCCAAAGCCAATGAATATTTGTGAGATATGGAGACTTAGGGCCTCCCCCCTCATCATATTCTGCAGGGGGGACCCATCATTTTGCGTTACGCCATTGCTCCTAGCACATACCGTGTTTACCTTTCCTAATCTGAGGACTTGTAGGGACCAAGGATTAAAGTGCATCAAAATGGCTGCTAGGTGAAACTTCACAGAACAACTGTTCATTTGTAGATAGAGTCTAACACCGAATATATCCTTTGAAAAGACCTCATGGAGAGACAGGGGCCCTCTAAAATCTGATGTTCACCATGGCAAGGTTTACCTCAACCCTCAGTGACTGTTCGGTTTAGGGAGTCACATACCCCCTCTCCCCCCATCCCGGACTTGCAATGAGCTGGAGTAACAAAGAACTGAATGTAACACCCTTGGGGACTGGAAGCGATACAAGCAACAAAATGGTTCATGAGACAGTCCTTTTCTCAGCAGATAGTCTCTGCTCGTCCACAAGATGTGGTAAGGCAGCAGCCTTTGAATACCGACACTAGGTGGCAGCACCAAATTACCACATAAGACCCAAACATGTTTTTCAGAGGTAGGTTTGCACTGAAAATTACAGACAGTTCCTGCTCTGATCCTCGGAGCATTTTGCTGGTTCCAGAACCAGGGCCAACTCCTGGATGCTCGAAAGTGTGGAAGTGATGAACTGTCCTTCCAATGTAGGCCAGGCGGCTGCCTAGCACTAAAAGCACAATCAGTGCTGCAGGCCCACCAGTAGCATTTAATTTACAGGCCCACAGTAAATGTAGTACCACTTTACTAGGGACTTATAGGTAAATTAAATATGCCAAATGGGGGGTAAGCTAATAATACCTGGCCCAACCACCTCAGGGCCGCTCTCCTGCCACTCACAGCTGATGCCTCATACAGTTGACCCCTAGCGCTCCTGCTTCCCTGTTTCCCTGCTGTTTTTCCTTGCCTTTTTACAGTTGGTATTCATTATTTGCACTGCCTGACATTACCTTAATTTACATTAGAGGATTTTTGTTGATCTTCACTTACATTCTAACTTTTGGTGTCGGGTGCTGCCCGCACCCCGGCAGCGGATTCCAGCCATTTCTGTAGCCCGTCTCATGACCCCGTCCCAACCAGGACTTACTTAATGGCAGCCGCAGCACAACCCCATTGAGTGGGTGCCTGGCTCCCCAGCCGCTTCGGGGCTGCTCTCCTTCCATTCGTAGCAGATGTCTCATTACTGCTGACCCCAAGCGCCCCTGCTCAGCTGTTTCTGTGCTGTTTTCCTTGCCTTATTTACTGCTGATTATCGTTATTTGCACCGCTTGACATTACTTTTACTTATTTTACATTATTTTATTTCCTCAACCCTGACATTGTCACTTTTGGCATCGGGTGCTGCCTGCACGCTGCTGCGTCTTCCCTCCGTTTCTGGACACTGCCCCCACCAGGACCTATTTAATGGCCGAATGCGTGCTGAAGGCAAGCCCGTTTGCGCCCATCCATGCCTGGACCGTGCCCAGCGACAGAGACCCTGGTTTCTGCACCACCTGTAGGTACTCCTCCGAAGAACTCCATTGCCTGAACCCTGGATGAATAGTTGACCACTGCTTCCACGATGCACCCAACAGTACGTTAGGACCTTTCTCATGCTCACACTGATGCTTCTCATCTCTTCCACACCCCAGTCTCCAGCAAGCACCCATCCCCACACCCGTCCATCCCACAAACGCACCCAACATCCACCACCAACCACTGGCACGCATTTAACTCAACACCCGCTCCCTCCATAAACATGCCACAGAGGTTTGGGACCTCGCATACCCGACACACACACCTGACCTTGCCTTCCTCACAGAAACATGGCTCAACCCGTTATCCACCGAAGAAATCACCAACGCATCCTAACAGGCTACAAAATCCTGCACAAAGACAGGACTTCTAAATACGGAGGAGGCATCAGCCGTAATCAACAAAGACAATGGACGGCAAATCAACTACCAAGGGAATACTCGCCCACCAACCATCTGGACCACTGTGGAATTTCAGCAACCTCATCGCTGACCTCATCATGCCCGCTGTCCTCAACTCCAGGAACTTTCTTCACCTCGCGACCTCAACTTCACTCTAGATGACCTCAACACCACCGACCTGCTGGACAGCCTCCTCAACATCACCCTCACGCAGTTGTGACCGACACCACACGCATGGCAGTCCACACATTGGACCCAATCTTCTCCACCTACAACATAGCCAAAATCAACCACACCCACCCACTCACCTGGACAGACCACTTATTCATCCACTTCAACATCAGCACCCCTGCGAGTAGGATGACAGCAACATTCCCCTCCCTGAATCGCAACTGGGAAAATGTCACCCAATGCCTCAACGATTTGCTCACCAACTGTACCCTCAAAGACAACAAAACCCAGGAAAACCCGAAAACAAGCAAACTGGTACACAGACACCCTTAGGAACTTTAAGAGACACTGCAGACAGCTGTAGCGGTAGTGGCATTCCTCTCAAGGACCCTCTGACAGGAGCACCTACATGGTTGCACTCAGATCCTAAAAAAATCGAGCTGATAGGGCCTTGTTCCAGAGAATCGAAAACAGCAACAACAATGCTCCACCCACCTGTACTTCAGGCCCTCTCCTCAGGAGCACCAAACCTCTCCAACTAGATCCCGCTGACCACAGAAGAAACCACAAAGCTCATGGCATCCATTCACTGAGGTGCCCCCATGGATCCATGCCCCCACCACCTCTTCAACCTCGGCAGCATCACACTAATCTCAGTACTACAGTCCATCAACAACTCATCTGTTGCTCCAGCCACATTCCTAGACTCCTGGAAACAAACAGAGGTCAGTCCTTTTCTCAAGAAACCATCAGTAGACCCAGAAGTCCTCAGCAACTACCAACCTAACTCTTTGCTTCCCTTCCCTGGAAAAAAACCTGGCAAAAGCCATCAATAGACAGCTCTCCTGCTTCATTGAACAACACAAACTCCTTGACAACTCACAATTGGGATTTAGCAGCAACTATAGTACCGAGATGGCCACATCGCTGCAATGGACAACATTTGCACAATCATGGACCTAAGACACTCCACAGCCCTAATTCTGCTCGACCTCTCTGCAGCTTTCGACACTGTCTCCTAAATACACTCAACACCAGACTCCAAGGACCAGCCCTCCAATGGATATGGTCTTTCCTGTCCAGTAGAATGCAATGCGTTCAGCTGCTGCCTTTCACCTCCGAACCCAAAAGCGTCATCTGCGGAGTCCCACAGGGGTCATCGCTGAGCTCCACCCTCTTCAACATCTACCTTGTGCCCTTGGTGAAGATCACCCACTTCCACAGACTCAGCATCATCATGTATGCCAAAGACACTCAACTCATTCTGTCTCTCTCAGAAGACCCCATCAACACCAAAAACAACTTCAAACGCTCTATGAAGGAAATCCCACATGGATGCGCATCAACTGCCTGAAACTCAACACTGATAAAATGGAAATTCTGATTTTCGGCCCGAAGAACTCCCCCTGAGACACCACCTGGTGGCACACTGAACTGGGACTCACCCTGACCCCCACCAACCAGCTCCTAACCTGGGCATCATCCTGGACACCGAACTCTCCATGAGACCCCAAATCAACGCTGCTGCATTCGCCTGCTCTTGATATCCTCCACATACTCAGGAAATTTTCAAATCGCTCCCCCTGAGCACCCGAAAGTCTATCACCCAGGCCCTGATCACAAGCAGGTTAGACTACAGCAACGTCCTCTACTGCGGAATACCCACCCATCGAATGCACAAGCTCCAAACCATCCAAAATACTGCCACAAGACTTTTCCTTAACCTTCCCGCCGCACCCACATCACGCCGCTCCTAAGGGACCTCCACTGGCTACCCATCCAGAAACGCAGCCACTTCAAAATACTCACCATCGTCTACAAAGCCTACACCAGAAAGGACCTGCCTACCTTAACCGCCGTCTGCACTTCCATCAACCAACAAACAACCTCTGATCCGCAACCCTGTCACTTGCACACACTCCCCGCATTTGCAGAAGCAGAGCAGTAGGCCAATCATTCTCCTACCTGGCAGCAAAGACCTGGAACACCCTCTCCCAGGACATCAGAATAGCCACCACGCTCACAACATTCAGCAAGAAAATGAAAACCTTGCTCTTCGCCCGAGGCTCGTGACCCTCTGCACCTACTCAGCGCCTAGAGACCCACACAGGTGATTAGCTCATGCTATACAAATTCCATTCCATTCCATTAACATGTTTAGAGGAGAGAGCACATGCACTATAGTACTGGTTAGCAGTGGTAAAGTGCACAGAATCCTAAGGCCAGAAAAAACTAGGTCAGTAAAAATGGAGTATGAAGGCAAAAACCTTGGGAGAAGACCACCCTAAGGCTGACAGGTCTAGCATACCCTGTATTCACCATGACTATTTGTAAAATAGCATCCAAAAATGATGAGTACGTAGGCTGAATTGTTCAGGGAGTGGTTACCTTTTGGTCCAGTTGCAATAGCAGGAAGCGATGTGAATTAGGCCAATAATATGTAGCGGATCCTAAAAGTTTCCTTTGGCAGAAGCGGTCATTGAGTCTGGCAGATGAACATGGTACAAAATGGAGGCTTCATTTTAATCAAAGAAGACGTGTTACTTCCACTCACACATCTTCAAGTTACACAACAATTGCCAGAAAAATGTAAATCTAACTGGAGAATCTATCTACATAGACTCTACAGTCAGGGCTTTAAGTGGGCCGGGTCCGTCCGGGTCTGAGCACCGGCAGTTGTTTTTGGGGGCCCTCGAAACGGGTCTCTATCGGGCTCTATTTTCGCGGCTGTTTCACTATACTAATTCAACACTACTCGCCGAAAAAGCGCTTTGACGCCTCGTCAGGGGTAGTAAGCGCTATACAAATGCAATTACAATACAATGCAATACATCATACAAAACATTGTTGTGACTACCTGATGCACAATTGCCGGAACGTTTGTCATGGAAATGCTTCCTCTCTGTGGCTGTGACGTCAGACTATACGGTGAGTGGGAGCGGCCGTTAAAGCCCTGCTGGGATCAGTAAGTGCCACCCCTCCCCCCCTCCTCTTCTACATCCAAATACAGCCAGGACCCGGAAGGCTCAAAATGGTAAGCGTCGCCCAGCTCTGTGCTCAAAAAGTATAGTTTCAAGTCAAGAACCCAGACGCAACCCGGCCCGAGGCACACATTTAGCTCCGACAACTCGTTTTGGTTTTCCATTTCTCTTACAGGCAATAATCCGAATTTTTAATGTTTTAATTACTCTCGTTTGCAGTGGAAGTTAGTAGTGTTCTCTCTCCCGATTGAGAAATACTCATAGTACGTGCTGGTGGGAAAGCAGTTCCTCAAGGCCGCTGACTTTGCAACCCCAAAAGGTACCTATTGTTGCTTACGCTGTCACATCACATCCTCGGTTTGCTTTCAAAACAATTTAAGGATAGTTTACACAGTTCTAGCATTCTTCACATGTATTTTTATTTTTTATTTATTTGTTGCTTGAATTGGATGAATTGGACGCCGTGTTTTGAATTGGAGGGGTCGGGAAATTGGTTTCAGCATTTCTCACCTGTGGAGCCGCATCTTGATAGGTAAGTGCTGCCCTCTTTGTTCCCCCTCTTCCTCTCTCTTTCTGTCTCGCTCCTCCTCATTTAGTGAAAACCGAGACTTTTAGAAACAGGTATTACCTTCTCTTTCCTCCTTTCGTTTATTTGCTCCCCTGTGAAATGGATCCAAAAACGAAAAACACTTTTGCTGGAAACGTCCTCTTTTTCTGACTTTTTTCAAATTCTAAGTGCAGCCTGGGGGGGGGGGGGGGGGGGGGCTAAAACATTCAAAATATGAAAAGTAACTAGCTAAAGCAAGACAGAGTGGTTACAAGGTGGCCAGATTGATTTATTCACACCTAAACACATTAGCGCCACTTTACTGTGTTTGCCAGTGAAGCGCTACTTTTGTTTTCTCGTCTCTCTTTGAACAACATTGTTTTCCTTAGGTGGGAAAGTGCACTATTCCTGGAGGTACTGAAATACCTACTTGATGGGTGAATTGGAAAACTAAATGTGTACAGCGGCTGTGTGTTCACAAATGTGGTCTTTTTAAACCATACTGCTTACGTTTTGTAAGGATATAAGCAATGGGAATTGAAACGGGTCCCTTCTGGGCCCTATAGTCATGGCCTTAACTTTTCAGGCAAAAGCACTCACTAATTTCTGAATAATGAGTGTAAAAAGAAAAAGGTAACCATGTTGTTCCTGCTTACATTTCACATGCTTTACTTAATCTTGCATTTCTTATGAGTGTTTGTTTTTCTAGGATGTTGTTAATTATTTTTTTTAGGCAGCATATTGCTCTTGTCTAGTGCGTAATTTGAATTGAGTCACATCCAGGTGTTTATAGCGGGTCAGTGCAGTGCAAGTTTCTCTCAGTGGAGCAGTATGGTGTTCAGTGGGGGAGAGGATGTGGCACTATGGTCAGAGCTGCTTTAATTCGGAACTGGGGAACCAGGTTCAGCCTTCATGACCAGTCCACCAGACCACTCCCGCTGAGGGAGCACATTCCCATGTTAGACCTTAGAAGGCCCCGCAAGATCTTAAAAGCCCTGGTGTCTTAGCACCAGCAGGTGGACCCTAGCAGTGGCATGTGTGGGTTAACCTTGAAGGCCTGTCCGCCACAATTTATTCTGAAGTTCACCTCCAGTCTTGCAGGCAGGCCTATGAAGCAGCACACCATAGAGTGACAGTGACTCTGTCACTGAGGTCAAAAGACCCTTGAGCAGGGTGGCTCTAGGGCAGTGCGACCGCACCAGGCGCTGACCACCCGCGATCCGTGCAGCTAACAGCAGTGGGTAAGGGGGATTTCAAGGATGATGCAGAGGGAAAATTAAATAATTAATTTTCTCTCAGCATCGTCCCTCGAAATCCCCCTTACCCGGCCCCACCACTGTTACCTGCACGGACCGGGCTGGCGCTAACTTCAGGTGGGGGCGTCGTGTTTGCAAGTATAATATGGTTTTAAAAGCACTTGCTGCCTCGTTCCTGACCTCCAACAATTTTCGGCAACAATAAAAATGTCATAACTCCAGTGATTAATGTTCTTAGTAGAGAGAGATGGTGTTTTGTCTAGTGGACGTTTTGACTCATGGAAAGGAAGCGCAGAGGGTTAATGTGCCCACTGCTAAGAACATGAACCATGCAGATCACAAAGTGCACATAATGTAAATAAGTCAGTGGGTTACTGCTTTTTGCCTATTTTATTATCCTTTGCTGGATGCGACTTCATGATTTTCTTAAGCACACGATGCTAGTTATCTTGATTTAGACCACGCCCCTACTCGGATAGGCCACACCCCTTGAAGAGATTTGCCACGCCCCTTTTAGAGCACCCCCAGTTTTTTTTCCCCAGTTAAAGCCCTGTCTACAGTCATTGGAAACGGTCTTCAATACAGAGTGAAGACCCTCTGCCGAGGCAGGATGGCAAAGCATGCAGTGTTACTCTACAAGAAATGTCTTTAGTTTATCAGGATATGTTGAGTCCTGCGCAGTATGTTCCACTGCATTGTGACATGTTATGATATGTTGAGTTGTGCTGTTGAAGGGGTACATACATTATGGGCAAACAGCATGGCACCGAGAGAGTTTCAGTCCAATTTTGTCAATCAGAGGCATTCGTCTCTCAAAGATTCACAACAACCAGAAGAAAGCCGTGCTCTGTCTTGTTTAAAGCGATGTGGCTTTCAAGCTTGGAACCACTGAAAGGGAAAAAGGATCATAGCCCCACCCTCCACGCATGCGCAGGTTTTGGGAAGGTCTGGTGCAGAACAAATGCTTCCACGGTACAGTGGATGAATTGAACTGCTCATCATGCCTTCGATCACAAAACGGTTCTGGCAAAGCGAGGCATTTGGCATCATTTTAATTCATTCCCTTTGTTTCTCAGAAACATGTTTTGGCCATATTTCAGATTACATTAGCTGCAGCCCTATTTGAATTTACCCTGAGGCACGTGATGCACCATGAAACGCTGCAAATGTTTTGCCTGGTTCTGAAATTGTGTCAAATGCAGAATTACAAGCGGGTGAAGATAATGTGTCTGCAAGCTGCTTTCAGAGTGTGTATCAGTGTTCAAGGCTCCCCTTAATGAGACATGATGCTTGAAAAAGCCATCATGTTGTCCTGGCTGCCAACACTCATGCCTGTGCTCTGCCATTAGCATTTTTCCTCATTTGTTTAGGGAAATCATGAATGCTTAGCAAGTAAATTGAAATAAGTTTCCATGTGAAAACTGTAACAACTCTGTCTGCATAAACATAGACTCCAAAATAAAGATTGCTTAAAAGTCAATTGCATAATTATCTGACAAAAAAATTGTTTGCCTGTATTTAAATCCCACACTTGGACAAACTCACTTCCCACATACTTTAGGACTGTGTTGTTTACTGTAATAAGGTCAGTAACAGCATGTTTGGCTGCTGCTGCCGGATATTGAAATGACCAAGAGCCAGTCGCGGCCCGTGCAGGTAAGAGCGGTGGGGCTGGGTTTATGGGGAGGGGGTAATTCGACAGAAGAGGGAAAATTAATTAAATGATTAATTTTCCCTCGTCATTGTCTGTTGAAATCCCCCCCACCCGGCGCCACCACCCCACTGCTCTTACCTGAACCGGCCGCGGCTGCCAAGAGCAGCTCCTACAGTTCTTCTGAAGCTGTAACAATGTGCTGGAATGGTAAAATCACCTTGTCATTTCTCAGCTCGGCGTGGATAGCACCAACTAATCCTATGCTTACAATTCTGTTAGACAGACAAACATTTGAGGTGGGCAGATTTCAAGAGTTGCTCAGGTAAGCCCAGTAAAAAGGAAGAAGGAGCAGCTATACACCTAAAGAAAGGGCAGTACCAAGGGCATAACCCAGGCCCCTGCAGCTCCTGAGTCACAGGGGGAGGGCCCAACCCTCCAAGTGCCCCCAACCCTTCAGGGGGGCCCGTTCAGCCCAAGGTCAATGAATATTTGTGAGATATGGGTGACTTGAGGCCTATCGTCATATTCTGTACACATCACACACAAAGGTTAAAGTAACGTTTTAGTTAGGTGAATATGTCATTGACAACATTAACATTTTGAACTAAAAAAACACAGAAATTCACCAGTTATAGTTAGTTGAGCTAACTATAACTTGCACCCCGCTATGCACTGCTCATGACCTCACATATTACATCACTCATGACATGTACTATGACATCATTTATGACATCACTGATGACATCATTGATGACATAATTCAATGAGATTGTTAGTTTGTTTCATAGTTTACAGAATGGCGGGTAACTACCATATCACTTTCCTACCTAATTGTGTACAGCCTGTGTCCAATGTGCTTACAAAACAGATGTGCTTCTAATGCATCAGAGTTGTGTAGAGGGAATATGCCTCCTTTTCAGGCATGCCTTTTCTCCACATGCAATTACAACGCGGTCGTTACAACGACCGCGTTGTAACAACGCATACCATTACCCCGCAAGTCGTAACAACGACTTGCTCTTGGGGAGCGCTGAATGTTGGAATAGTATTATTTACTATTCCAACTCCAGTCTGTGCAACAGGAGGGAAGGTGTTGGATTTTAAATCCAACACCTTCTGCCCCCTCCGCAAGTCGTTGTTACGACTTGCGGGGTAATGGTATGCATTGTTACAACGCGGTCGTTGTAACGACCGCGTTGTCATTACATGTGGAGAAAAGGATTCGTTGTAAGCGCTGTTTACCGTGCAGAGGTATATGTTATAAATCTATGTACTGAAGAGTAACTCTGTGCGCAGATCACAGTTGATGACTTGTGTCTAGTATGTTCCACACAAGTTTTTTGGTTCTGCAGAAAACGTTTCCAATACGGCAAAGATTCTGCACATTGTGTGCCAGCGCTGGGCAATGACAGGATTAGGACGTAAATTGTTAAGTATGGTTCATTCCTGCCCTTTCCCTATTATACAGTTCAGCAAAGTGATTATTTGTTAAGTATGCCCCACAGTCTAGAAACCTGTGCCAGGCGCAGCATTCCAGGCATACATCTGGAAATGTTCGTGAATCTCTGCTAGCATTTGTGCATTTTTATTGTTAAATCGAGCCCAATGTTCCCAGCTCAAATGGATCAACAGTTACAAAAATGTGCCACACTAGGTGCCCCGGTGGGGCAGAACCTTTACAAAGGTTAATTGGGCACCTTTCAGTCGCTGATTGTTGTACTCAACTGTTAAACTAGTAAAAAGTGAACAATTTGTTTAGATCGTGTTAATGTGTGATAAAATGACAAAATGGCGAAATAATGCTGCCATTATAGTTACATTTTCTTGCAGTATATTTTAGTCAATGCTGCCTCATAATTTGATCCACCATCACTGCATATCTCAAGTGGCCCTGCCTGCCGGGGGCCCACTGGAACTCTGATGTCTTCTGCTTCCGTTAACATTGATTTGAACATTGGAGGGTTGTTTGCCGGAACCACGTATGCCTTTACCACGCATGCCGTTACATCACAGGCATTACAACAAATGCGTCTTTACCACACATTCCTTTACCACACATATGTTACAACAACATGCCTTAGAAAAAGCACTGGACTTTGGAGAGGTATAATTTACTATTCCAACTCCAGTCTGCACAACCGTAGGGAAAGCATTGGACTTCTAAGCCCAACGCCTCTTTCCCTAAGGCACGTCGTTGTGACGATATGTGTGGTAAAGGCGCATTCGTTGTAATGCTTGCAATGTAATAGCACACGTGGCTCGGGCCCCGTTGTAAATGCTGTTTTTCCTTGGGTGGTATAGAACGCCATTGAAAACAACTGGGTCTAGTAGCCAATAATGGCTACTAGAGAAATTCAGTAACAGGGACACAGAATACCAGCATATACAGAGGCAAGGGAGTTCCATAATCTGAAGTTAACTTAAAATTGTAAAATTCTTCTTTTGTAAACGTTGCTTATTCTGTGAGAAAGTGAATTCCAAGTGTAAAAACACCTCACTACACAGCCTATTTCAAATGCTTCCTAATCCCTGCCTTGAATTAGACTTTATTACTGAGTAAACGAACCATTTGAATAGATTATAAAACATTTCACCATATGCATTTTTAATAAGGTGATGCGTTTTTAATGAAGAGATCCTGACGTTCACTGCTGGTAGTGGTGGCAGGTCCTCTTTTTCAAGCAGGAGGTTTTAGTTCTTTTTCCAATGCGATGACATTTTAAATTTCTGTACAGCAGACGGAAGCTCCCTGGGAAGCCAAGAGGCACTGAGCACACAAGGCCACATGCAAAAGTGACTTGTAACTCCCTAGATGCAGGTTAACAACTGTTTACACTATTGACAAAAGCCTTGTGGGCTTCCTTTCTGCACATGCAAGTGGCCTTTTTACAAGTGCAGAGCCACTTTTGACATTCTCAAAAACATGTTTGTGTGAGTAAATCTATTGCTAGGGCCAGAAGATGGGTTTTCAAGGTGAGTATGTCCAAGATGTTTCTGCACACTCGCAAACCAGGGACATAGGGGGTCATTAGGATGGCGGAAGGACCGCCACCGCCGGGCCGGCGGTGTCGGTCCTTCCGCCATCACACAGGATATTCCCACCGCCGAATTAGGATGGCGATGGGAATCCCAATCTGTCCCCGGCGGACGGAAAGTCCGTCCGCCACGATTCCGCAAGGCGGTCCTTTTCCGCCCGCCTTGCGGAACCAAAACACAGGCCAGCATTGCGGCGGTGCCGTGCAGGCACCGCCGTAGGGATTAGGATATCCCTTTTCGCCTGTGTCTTCGCGGCAGTCATCCCACCGAAAAAACACAGGCGGAGGCTGGATTCGGGGGCCAGTTGCGGGCCCCCTCTGTGTTGGGGGGTGCACTTGGGGGTACCCCCCTGCATTTCCCTGCACTGCGTGGCAGGCACCGCGTGGTGCCTGCCACGTAGTGCAGGGAAATGCTCAGCATGGTATTTAAGCATTGCGTACGGTGCTGCAGCCAGCAGCACCGTCTGCAATGTTAAATGCCCTGGATGCGCCCGCCAGTATGGCGGGCGCATCCTAATTGCAGTGGTGGGACCGCCGCACGTCTGGCGGGTGGTCCCAGCACTGCAACGATGGCGGGCGGACTGATGTCCGCCCGCCATCGTAATGGGCCCCATAGTGAGGCCCCTACAGTCTCTACGGCACAGGGAAGAGGGGTATCCTTTAAGGGGCTCCAATTCAGTCTAAAGCCTGTGAATAGTGGTGAGATGCGGAAGTCTCTGGGCCCATCATCACCTTCTACATTCATCCCATCATTTTCTGTTACCCCCACTGAAGCAAATAAATGTGTTTCTGGGTATTCACAAACTTTTCCATGACTCATCCGTACTCTAGGAAAGTCCTAGATTTACTCTTGTCAGGGACAGGATTAAATCTCTTTCCAAGATGCGAGTGGAAGATTTGAGATTTCTGACCAGGAAAATATTCCACTATATATATATATATATATATATATATGTATATATATATATATATATATATATATTCACTGAAAAAACCATAGGTTTTAGGGACAGTTATAGTTAGTTGGACATTTCACAAAACCAGTGAAATTCCCCCGTTATAGTTAGTTCAGCTAACTATAACTCGCGCCCCCGCAATGCACTGCTGATGACGTCACATATTACATCACTCATGACATGGTCAGTGACATCACTGATGACATCACTGATGACATCTCAAATGACATCACTGATGACATCACTGATGACATCATCCAGTGACTGTGTGTTTCTGTAAAGTTTAAATATGTTTAATATATATAGGGAAAGGCGGATTGAAGAATGAGTGGGTGTATAAGTGTCTGAATGGATGGTTTAGTAGGTGCGTGACTGACTCTATAAGTGAGTGATTAAACGTATCTTACTGAATGCATGGGTTAGTGACTAAACTGTGTGAATGTCTGTATCCGTCTGCATGTTGGCGTGTAAGCGGCTGCATGGGTTTGCGAATAGCTACATGAGTGTCTACATGGGTTATTGATTGGTTGTCTGAGTATCTGTATGGGTGCCTGAGTGTTTGTGTGGGTGGAGTGTGTGTGACTCTGTGCATAGATGTGTGAGTGGGTGATTCACTGGGTGCATGGTTTCAAGAGTGCATCTGTGATGGACTATATGGGTGGGTGAGTGTGTGTATGGGTGTGTTAGTGAGTGAATGTATATCTCAGTGGTACATGTGTGAGTAACTACATATGTGAAAGGCAGTATATATGTGTGTTGGAGTATATAAATGGCTATAAGTGAGAGTGTGTGATTGTGAGAGTGGCTGTATGGATGAGTGTGTACTTGTATCAGTGATTGTATAAGAGCGTAAGAATCTGCTAGTATTTGTATGAGTAAGTGAGCTGGTGAGTGTATAACTGTATAGGTGAGTAAATGGCAGTGTGATTAATTATTTGCATGACTGACTAGGTGTGTGAGTACCTCTATGGATGAGTGGCGGTGTGTGAGTGTCTATATAGGTGTATGAGTGCATATGATAGTCCTGTACTGAGTGACCGTAAGTATGAGTGACTGTACGGGTGAGTGAGTGGATGTGTGTGTAGACCTAAGAATCAGTGAGTGTGTATGTAGTTATTGGTGTTGGAGTGTCCA
Organism: Calotriton arnoldi; assembly: GCA_963921515.1. Classification (NCBI taxonomy): domain Eukaryota; kingdom Metazoa; phylum Chordata; class Amphibia; order Caudata; family Salamandridae; genus Calotriton; species Calotriton arnoldi. The sequence continues at coordinate 1,787,342 of CAWUFW010001326.1, read as the reverse complement.
TGGTTTTAAGAATGGCAGTCTGTAATTTAGAGTGGGTGTATCAAAAGTTATATTAGGGTGTGAGAAGATGCATGAAATTATCACATGGATGATGTCATCAGTGATGTCATCAGTGAAGTCATTTGAGATGTCATCAGTGATGTCACTGACCATGTCATGAGTGATGTAATATGTGACGTCATCAACAGTGCATTGCGGGTGCGAGTTATAGTTAGCTGAACTAACTATAACGGGGAATTTCACTGGTTTTGTACGAGTGAAATGTCCAACTAACTATAACTGTCCCTAAAACCTATGGTTTTTTCAGTGAATTTCTAAGGTTTTTTAAATGCTAATTTCTAACTATAACGTGCCTGAAGCCTATGGTTTTTTCAGTGAATTTCAAAGGTTTTTTAAATGCTAATTTCTAACTATAACATGCCTGAAACCTATGGTTTTTTCAGTGAATTTCAAAGGTTTTTCAAATGCTAGTTTCTAACTATGCCTACAGAAGTAGGACATGTGAAGAAAGAAGAAAAAACGCACAGAAAGAAGCAAAAGAAATGCAGAAAGAAGCAACAGAAGTCCACAAAGACGAAGAAAAGTGCAGTAAGAAGCAAGACATGTGCAGAAAGAACCAACAGAGGAGCAGAAAGAGGCCTTGTTACAAAGTCATCCTGTGCCCACAACTTTTTCAGACGGGTACTGGTGGTAACTGACTCTGACTAACCAGGCCTACAGCCAGTGGTATGCTAAAAGACACTTAGAATACAGTGAAAACACCTACATACACTAGGGAACACTATGCGTTGGGGGAACCCCTGTGATTAGCATGACCTCCTCTGTAAGGCCCTTGTACATAATAGGGCAGGGGGATTAAAACTACCTCTTAAAACGCGCTACGGGGCGCGTTTGCACAGTGGTGAAGGGAGGGGGGGCCTGAGGTGACATGTGTGCAAACACGCCCTGTGGCCGTTTTAAGTTGGGAGATTAAGTCCCCTTAAATCCTGATGGTCCCTGGGGTCCAACTAGCCAACCAGGTACCTCCAGTAAGCGCCACAGAGCTGCATTGCAGAGCAGTGTAAAAAGGGGCGTGGTCTGGACCACCTCTCTGCAACGCAGGCCTCTGGCACTTACTGGAGGTACCTTGTGGGCTAGTTGGCCCCCAGGGGCCCTCAGGATTGAAGGGGAATTAATTTCCCAACTTAAAACGCGCCACAGGGCATGTTTGCACACATGTCACTTCAGGCCCCGCCCCTCCCTTCACCACTGTGCAAACGCGCCCCGTGGCGCGTTTTAAGTTGGGGGATTAAGTCCCCTTGAATCTTCAGGGTCCCTGGGGTCCAACTAGCCCACCAGGTACCTCCAGTAAGCGCCAGGGAGCTGCGTTGCAGAGAGGTGTTCAGAGGCCACGCCCCTTTTTACATCTCTCTGCAACGCAGCTCTGTGGCGCTTACTGGAGGTAACTGGTGGGCTAGTTGGCCCCCAGGGATCCTCAGGATTGACGAGGAATTAATCCCCCAACTTAAAACGCACCACAGGGCGCGTTTGCACACATGTCACCTTAGGCCCCGCCCCCTCCCTTCACTACTGTGCAAACGCACCCCGTGGCGCGTTTTAAGTTGGGGGATTAAGTCCCCTTGAATCCTGAGGGTCCCTGGGCTCCAACTAGCCCACCAGGTACCTCCAGTAAGCGCCACAGAGCTGTGTTGCAGAGAGGTGTAAAAAGGGGCGTGGCCTCAGACCACCTCTCTGCAAGGCAGCCCTGTGGCGCTAACTGGAGCTGGAGGTACCTGGTGGGCTAGTTAGCCCCCAGGGACCCTCAGGATTGTAGGGGAATTAATTCCTCAGCTTAAAATGCGCCACAGGGCGCGTTTGCATAGTGTTGGTGGGAGGGGGCGGGGCCTCCGGCGCGATGCCGGCTTTTTTTTTATTTTTATTTTATAGAAGGGGGGCTGTGTGGCCCCCCTTCCTTTCCTGGTTTTTTGGGCCCTGGGGACCCCATCCCCCAGGGCCTGACCCCTAATTTTGTTTTTTAAAATTTTTAAATCGGGAAGGGGGCCGCGTGGGGCTCTGCCTTGTTTTTTTGGGGGTTTTTTTGTGGGAGGGGGACCGCGTGGCCCCCTTCCCGGGCCACTTCTAGCCCCGGGGACCCCATCCCCCGGGGCTGGCCCTCTCTGTTGGGGACCGTGGGGGGAGCCCCAATGTCCCCACGGTCCCGCCGGCTCCCCGCGTCCTGCAGGAGCCGGCATTGCTTTTCCACATGGGGAGCTGCTGACATGCAGCTCCCCGTGTGGAAAAGCAATCTGCTTTGCTTCATTGAAGCGAGAGCACTGTAGGAGCCGGCCCTGGGGGATGGCGGTCCCCAGGGCTATCACTGGCTCCAGGAGGGGGGGCCGCGCGGCCCCCCTCCCATCACATGCACAGCCCCGGGGAGGTGGTGGTCCCTGGGGCTCGGGGGTCCGTAACGGACCCCCAAATTTGAATAATTAGAGCACTGGGGAGGTGGCGGTCCACGGGGCGTGTGGGGGTGCTTGAGCCCCCCCACACAGGTATTATTAAAAAAATAAGAGCCCCGGGGGTGGCGGTCCCAGGGGCAGCGGGGGGGGCCGTGTGCCCCCCGCAAATTTATTAATGAATGAAAGCCCCGGGGGTGGCGGTCCCCGGGGCTTGGGGGGGTCTTGGAGGCCCCCACACATAAAAAAACAAAGCCCCGGGGGTGGCGGTCCCCGGGGCTGCAGGGGGGCATGGCCCCCGCAAATATTTGTGCAAAGCCCCGGGGGTGGCGGTCCCCGGGGCAGTGTGGGGGGATTGGGGGCCCCCACACATTTTTTTACATGCCCCCGGGACTTGGCCCACCAGGGGGCTAATTAATAACGAAGCGCGGAAGCCCGCAGATCCGGCGCGCATTTTGCCGATTTCTTTTTTTTTTTTTAATGCTTTTTTGGGCCCTGGGGGTCCTTGTGGGACCCCCTAAGCAGGCCTAGGGGGTCAGGGTGTTTCTACCCTGCCCCCTTTTCTTGTTTTACGCGACTGTTTTTCTGTTTTCTTGTGACTCGGTTCTACCGAGTCATAAGATGGCTGCCAACACTTCCTGGTTTGGAGTGTTGACAGCCAATTAGAATAAAGCTAGTGGTCGGGAGGGTCCGCGGATCCTCCGTGCCTCTAAATATCGAAACTTTTGTTTTTGATTTTCTCAGCAACTACTGAACGGATTTACACCATTTTTAAAAAGGTCGCTTTCTGAGCCAAGCAGTACCTTTTTGCCAAATTTGGGGTAAATCCGTTCAGTAGTTTCGGCTGTAGCCTTGCATAAAGTTTCCTATGGGAAATTGATTTTTTGACTCTTATTTTTTGAATGTCTCTGGAATTACTGAACGGATTTACACCATTTAAAAAAAAGGCGCTTTCTGAACCAAGCACTACCCTTTTGCCAAATTTGGTGTAATTCCGTTCAGCAGTTCGGGCTGGAGCCGTGGCTAAAGTTTCCTATGGAAAATAACATGGAGAAAACACGTTTTGGGACCCCCCTTTTTTCTCGGCCCCTGCTTGCCGAATCACCCCGAAACTTTCAAGACAGGAGCTGATCGGAGCGGGCCATAAGTTTTGAAAATTTCGCGAAGATTCGTCAACCGGCGCCAAAGTTATTGGGAAAAGAATGTTACGAATTTCCTATGGATAATAGGTCCTAACTATAACTACCTACTGGCGACCGCCAGTAGGTAATATATATATATATATATATATATATATATATATACATATATATAGTGGAAAAATTGTGATCAAGACCGCGGTTCGCGGGCAAAACGCGTAATGCTGGGCACTTGCCACATCATTATTTACTGATGCCACGAATTTCAATAAAAGCAATTTATTGAACTGCACGCTGTGGTCCGTACCTGATTGCTGCTGCCGAGGAGTTGGTTTGGTCAGGATTGTGGTTTCCTCATATATATATATATATATATATATATATATATATTCACTGAAAAAACCATAGGTTTCAGACACGTTATAGTTACAAATTAGCATTTAAAAAACCTTTGAAATTCACTGAAAAAACCATAGGTTTTAGGGACAGTTATAGTTACTTGGACATTGCACTCGTACAAAACCCGTGAAATTCCCCCGTTATAGTTAGTTCAGCTAACTATAACTCGCGCCCGCAATGCACTGCTGATGACGTCACATATTACATCACTCATGACATGGTCAGTGACATCACTGATGACATCACTGATGACATCTCAAATGACATCACTGATGACATCATCCAGTGACTGTGTGTTTCTGTAAAGTTTAAATATTTTTAAAAATATATAGGAAAAGACGTATTGAAGAATGAGTGGGTGTGTAAGTGTCTGTATGGATGATTTAGTAGGTGCGTGACTGACTCTATAAGTGAGTGATTTAACGTATCTTACTGAATGCATGGGTTAGTGACTAAACTGGGTGTATGTCTGTATCCGTCTGTCTGTTGCTGTGTAAGTGGCTGCATGTGTTTGTGAATAGCTAAATGATTTTCTATATGAGTTATTGAATGCTTGTCTGAGTATCTGTATGGGTGCCTGAGTGTTTGTGTGGGAGGGGTGTGTGCAACTCTGTGCATAGATGTGTGAGTGGGTGATTCACTGGGTGGATGGTTTCAAGAGTGCATCTGTGATAGACTGTATGGGTGGGTAAGTGTGTGTAAGAGTGTGTTAGTGAGTGAATGTATGTCCCAGTGGTACATGTGTGAGTAACTACATATGTGAAAGGCAGTATATATGTGTGTTGGAGTATATAAATAGCTATAAGCAAGAGTGAGTGATTGTGATAGTGGCTGTATGGATGATTGTGTGCTTGTATCAGTGATTGTATAAGAGCGTAACAATGTGCTACTATTTGTATGAGTAAGTGAGCTGGTGTGTGTATAACTGTATAGGTGAGTAAATGGCAGTGTGTTTAATTATTTGCATGACTGACTAGGTGTGTGAGTATCTCTATGGATGAGTGGCGTTGTTTGAGTGTCTATATAGGAGTAAGAGTGCATATGATAGTCCTGTACTGAGTGACCATAAGTATGAGTGACTGTACGGGTGAGTGAGTGGATGTGTGTGTGTAGACCTAAGAATCAGTGAGTGGGTATGTAGTTATTGGTGTTGGAGTGTCTATGGTTTTGCGAATGGCAGTCTGTAATTTAGAGTGGGTGTATCAAAGGTTATATTAGGGTGTGAGGAGGTGCATCAGATTATCACGTGGATGATGTCATCAGTGATGTCATTTGAGATGTCATCAGTGATGTCATCAGTGATGTCACTGACCATGTCATGAGTGATGTAATATGTGACGTCATCAGCAGTGCATTGCGGGGGCGCGAGTTATAGTTAGCTGAACTAACTATAACGGGGGAATTTCACGGGTTTTGTACGAGTGCAATGTCCAAGTAACTATAACTGTCCCTAAAACCTATGGTTTTTTCAGTGAATTTCAAAGGTTTTTTAAATGCTAATTTGTAACTATAACGTGTCTGAAACCTATGGTTTTTTCAGTGAATTTCAAAGGTTTTTTAAATGCTAATTTGTAACTATAACGTGTCTGAAACCTATGGTTTTTTCAGTGAATTTCAAAGGTTTTTTAAATGCTAATTTCTAACTATAACGTGCCTGAAACCTACGTTTTTTTCAGTGAATTTCAAAGGTTTTGTAAATGACAATTTTTAAATGTATTAATTGTTATATTAATTTTTTTCATACTGATTTACTACATTTTTAGAAACAATTTTCTTTTACATATTTTATTTTTAAATTACATTGTAATTACATTATACATTACATTACAAAAAATACTTTCTCTTAATGAATTAATTTAGTTTAAATACTTTGCAGATAGGCAATAGACTTTTAAGTACAGTAGTTACAGTTGTTGCAATGGGCAACACATTTTCAAACACAATGCAACATTCAGCTAAATGTGAATTTCTAGTTAAATGCAATTAGTTACTTTATGGATTACTTTTCTAACCACAGGACTGGATCCTAGATTCAGTCCTGGTACATCTCCTGTAAACAGTTGAGTAAAAGCGTTTTGGTTACAGTCGTGATTTTTAAGGAATATTATTGTATTTTAAAAGTTGACACTTAGAAACTTTTTCTCATAGAATCACCAATGTTATCCTATGGAAGGAAATTCACTTAGCAGGTAAAAACTGTTATCGTTACTTTTTCTTACTCAGTGTTGGATCCTGGATCCAGCACTGGTGCATCTCCTGTAAACAGTTGAAAGAATGCGTTTAAGTCATACAGGCGATTTTTAAGGAATATTTGTAGTTAGTGAAAATCAACACTTTGAAACTTTTTGCTGAAAACCAGTCAATGTTAGCCTATGAAGGAAATTCAAGTTACCGGTAAGTACGGTTAAAATTACTTTTGAGGATCAGTACTGGGCTGAAACATGCAGCACTGAGGTCTCTCCTGATAACAGGTGAGTAAATCGGAATTCGTATTTCGGCTGATTTTTGAGGAATATTTTAAAGTTCCAAAACTCCACACTTAGAAGAATTTCCAAGTGAAACCAGTCAATGTTAGCCTATGGAAGGAAATTCAAGTTACTGGTAAGTACGGTTAAAATTACTTTTCAGGACCAGTACTGGGCTGAAAGATGCAGCACTGAGGTCTCTCCTGATAACAGGTGAGTAAATCAGAATTCGGATTTCAGCTGATTTTAGAGGAATATTTGTATGTTTCAAAAATCAACACTTCGAAGAATTTCCAAGTGAAACCAGTCAATGTTAGCCTATGAAGGAAATTCAAGTTACCGGTAAGTACGGTTAAAATTACTTTTCAGGATCAGTACTGGGCTGAAAGATGCAGCACTGAGGTCTCTCCTGATAACAGGTGAGTAAATCGGAATTCGTATTTCGGCTGATGTTAGAGGAATATTTTAAAGTTCCAAAACTCCACACTTAGAAGAATTTCCAAGTGAAACCAGTCAATGTTAGCCTATGAAGGAAATTCAAGTTACCGGTAAGTACGGTTAAAATTACTTTTCAGGACCAGTACTGGGCTGAAAGATGCAGCACTGAGGTCTCTCCTGATAACAGGTGAGTAAATCGGAATTCGTATTTCGGCTGATTTTAGAGGAATATTTGAAAGTTCCAAAACTCCACACTTAGAAGAATTTCCAAGTGAAACCAGTCAATGTTAGCCTATGAAGGAAATTCAAGTTACCGGTAAGTACGGTTAAAATTACTTTTCAGGACCAGTACTGGGCTGAAAGATGCAGCACTGAGGTCTCTCCTGATAACAGGTGAGTAAATCGGAATTCGTATTTCGGCTGATTTTAGAGGAATATTTTAAAGTTCCAAAACTCCACACTTAGAAGAATTTCCAAGTGAAACCAGTCAATGTTAGCCTATGGAAGGAAATTCAAGTTACTGGTAAGTACGGTTAAAATTACTTTTCAGGACCAGTACTGGGCTGAAAGATACAGCACTGAGGTCTCTCCTGATAACAGGTGAGTAAATCGGAATTCGTATTTCGGCTGATTTTAGAGGAATATTTTAAAGTTCCAAAACTCCACACTTAGAAGAATTTCCAAGTGAAACCAGTCAATGTTAGCCTATGGAAGGAAATTCAAGTTACTGGTAAGTACGGTTAAAATTACTTTTCAGGACCAGTACTGGGCTGAAAGATACAGCACTGAGGTCTCTCCTTATAACAGGTGAGTAAATCGGAATTCCTATTTTGGCTGATTTTAGAGGAATATTTGCACAATGGTGAAGGGAGGGCGGGGCCTGAGGTGACATCTTTGCAAACGCGCCCCGTGGCGCGTTTTAAGTTGGGGGATTAAGTCCCTTGAATCCTGAGGGTCCCTAGGGGCCAACTAGACCACCAGGAACCTCCAATATGCGCCAGGGGGCTGCGTTGCAGAGACGTGTAGAGAGGCCACACCCCTTTTACACCTCTCTGCAACGCAGCTCTGTGGCGCATTCTGGATGTACCTGTTGGGCTAGTTGGCCCCAAGGACCCTCAGGATTGAAGGGATTTAATTCCCCATCTTAAAACGCGCCACGGGGCCTGTTTGCACACATGTCACCTGAAGCCCCGCCCCTCCCTTCACCACTGTGCAAACGCGCCCGTGGCGCATTTTAAGTTGGGGGATTAAGTCCCCTTGAATCCTGAGGGTCCCCGGAGTCCAACTAGCCCACCATATACCTCCAAAAAGCGCCACAGAGCTGCGTTGCAGAGAGGTGTAAAAGGGGTGTGGCCTCTCTACACGTCTCTGCAAGGCAGCCCCCTGGCGCATACTGGAGGTTCCTGGTGGGCTAGTTGGCCCCAGGGACCCCAGTATTCAAGGTGAATTTGTTCCCCCTCTGCAAACGCGCCAGGGGCGCGTTTGCAGAGTGGTGAAGTAAGGGCGGGGCCTGCGGGCCCGATCGTTTTTTTGTTTTTTTGTCCCCTGAAGAGGGGCTGTGTGGCCCCCCTTCCTTTTTTCTGTTTTTGGGCCCTGGGGACCCCATCCCCCAGGGCCTTACCCCTTTTTTTAATTACCAAAAAAAAAAAAACGGGAAGGGGGCCGCGTGGCCCCCCTTTCCTTGGCCTTTATTGGCCCCGGGGACCCCATCCCCGGGGCATGGCCTCTTTATTTATTATTTTGAGGGGGGCAGCGTGGCCCCCCTCCTCTGGCCATTTTAAGGCCCCGGGGACCCCATCCCCCGGGGCTGGCCTTTCTATTTTTTTTTTTTTCTTTTTTGGGGAGGGGGGCCGCGTGGCCCCCCTCCCGGGCCACTACTTGCCCCGGGGACCCCATCCCCCGGGGCTGGCCCTCTCCGTTGGGGACTGTGGGGGGGTCCCCAATCCCCCACAGTCCCGCCGGCTCCCCACGTCCCTTGGGAGCCGGCATTGCTGTTCCACATGGGGAGCAGCTGACATGCTGCTCCCCATGTGGAAAAGCAATCGCTTTGGATATTGGAAGAGAGAGCAGGTTTCCCTGCTCTCTCTTCCAATATCCAAAGCAGTTTGCTATGGCAGGACGGGAGCCGCGAGGCTCCCGTCCTGCCATAGCAAACTACAGTGTCCCGGGGGTAGGCACCCCGGGACACTGCAGGAGCCGGCCCTGGGGGGTGGTGGTCCCCAGGGCCATCAAGGGCTCCAGGAGGGGGGCCGCGCGGCCCCCCTCCAATTCAGTTCAAAGCCCCGGGGAGGTGGTGGTCCCCGGGGCTTGGGGGGCCCTTTGAGGCCCCCCACACATTAAATTATCCCCTCACCATGCCCCCGGGACTTGGGCCACCCGGGGGCCAATTAACATCGAAGCGCGGGAGACCGCGCTTCGATTTTTTTCGGCAGGATTCGCGCACCCTGAGCACATCCTGCCGATTTAAAAAAAAAAAAAATTTTTTGCCCAGGGGGTCCTTGTGGGACCCCTGAGCAAACCTAGGGGGTCAGGGTGTTTCTACCCTGCCCCCTTTGTGCGCTTTGCGCACTTGTTTCTGTCCCTCGGTTCTACCGAGGGACAAAATGGCTGCCAACATTTCCTGAATCGGAATGTTGACAGCCAATTAAAATGCAGCTCGTGATCGGGACGGTGTGCGCAGGGTGCGCTGAGGGTGCGCGAATCCTCCGTGCCCATAGATATATATGTACTTTTACTTTTTGATTTTCTCAGCAACTACTGAACGGATTTACACCATTTAACAAAAAGGGTTCTTTCTGAACGAAGAACTACCTCTTTGCCAAATTTGGTGTAATTCCGTTCAGCAGTTCGGGCTGTAGCCGTGTCTAAAGTTTCCTATGGGAAAATGCATGGGGAAAACGCGTTTTGGGACCCCCCTTTTTTCTCGGCCCCCGCTTGACGTATCACCCCGAGACTTTCAGGGTAGGAGCGGACCGGAGCGCCCCACGAAGTTTGAAAATTTCGCGAAGATACGTCAACCGGCAAGAGAGTTATTTCAAATAGAATGTCGCGGATTTCCTATGGATAATAGGTTGTAACTATAACTATCTACTGGCGACCGCCAGTAGATAATATATATATATATATATATATATATATATATATATATATATATATATATATATATTACCTACTGGCGAACGCCAGTAGGTAGTTATAGTTAGAACCTAGTTTCCATTATTTATGATGTGCAGGGGCACGTGGCCCCCCCGCAGCCCCGGGGACCGCCACCTCCCCGGGGCATTATGCAAAAAGTGTGGGGGGGCCCTCACGGCCCCCTCCAAGCCCCGGGGACCACCACCTCCCCGGGGCTTTTTTTATAATTAGGGTAAGGGCCTCGCGGGCCCCCCCAAGCCCCGGGACTCCCCGGGGCTCTGTTTTAAAAAAAAAAAAATGTGTGGGGGGGCTAGAGCCCCCCACACACCCTGGGGACCACCACCTCCCTGGGGCACTAAATATTAAAATTGGGGGGTCTGTTACAGACCCCCAACCCCCGTGTACCACCACCTCTCCGGGGATATGCAAATAAAGGGAGGGGGCAGCGCGGCCCCCCTCCTGGAGCCCTTGATGGCCCTGGGAACCGCCACCCCCCAGGCCGGCTCCTGCAATGTCCCGGGTTGCCCACCCCCGGGACATTGCTGTTTGCTATGGCAGGGCGGGAGCACGGCTCCCGTCCTGTCATAGCAAACTCTGCTTTGGTTTTTGCTTCCAAAAACCAAAGCAGAATTACTTTTGAGCAAGGGGAGCTACATGTCACCAGCTCCCCTTGCTCAAAAGCAATGCCGGCTCCCGCAGGAGGCGGGGAGCCGGCGGGACCGTGGGGGCATTGGGGCTCCCCCCACGGTCCCAATCACAGAGGCCAGGCCCCGGGGGATGGGGTCACCGGGGCCAAAAGTGGCCCGGGAGGGGGGCCACGCGGCCCCCCTCCACATAAATAAATGTAAAAAAAAATTAAAAGTCTGCCCATGCCCGGGGGATGGGGTCCCCGGGGCCGATATTGGACTCAGGAGAGGGGCCATGCGGCCCCCTTCCCGTTTTTTTTTTTTAATAAATAGGGGTCAGGCCCTGCGTGATGGGGTCCCCAGGGCCCACAAAATTTAAAAGAAGGGGGCCACACAGCCCCCCTTGTAAAAAAATAAATACAAAAATTAAAACGCATCTCACCGGAGGCCACGCCCCCTTTCTCCACCACTCTGCAAACGCGTCCCCTGGCATGTTGTTAGATGGGGAATTCATTCCCCTTGAATACTGAGGGTCCCTGGGGGCCAACTAGCCCACCAGGTACCTCCAATATGCGCCACAGAGCTGCGTTGCAGAGAGGTGGTCCGAGGCCACGCCCCTTTTTACACCACTCTGCAAACGCGCTTCTTGGCGCACTGTTGGTGGGGCGATGAGGTCCTCTTGTGTCCTGAGGGCTAGTTGGCCCCCAGGGACCCTCAGTATTCAAGGGGAATTAATTCCCCAACTAACAACACGCCAAGGAGCGCATTTGTAGAGTGGTGGGCAAAGGGGGCGTGGCCTGGTACGAGTACTTACCAATGCTGCTGTGTGGGACTTACTGAAGGTAATAGGAGGGGAAGTTGGCCCCCAAGGATGTCCTTGGGGGCCAACTACCCCTCTTGTTACCTCCAGTAAGTCCCACACAGTGGGATTGCTAAGAAGTCTTCGGAGGCCATGCCCCCTTTTCTCCACCACTCTGAAAACGTGCCTCCTGGCAGACTACGGGATGGGGGATGAAGTCCAATTTAGTTCTGAGGGAGTTCGGGGGCCAAGAAGTCCTCCTGGTACCTCCTGTAAGTCCTACGCAGCGGAATTCCTGAGCGCTGGTCGGAGGCCCGGCACCCTTTCTCCACCACTCTGCAAACGTGACTACTACTTAAAGAAGCATCTTTCTGCACTTAGAGGTAGTTTTAATCCCCCTGCCCTATTATGTACTAGGGCCTTACAGAGGAGGTCATGCTAATCACAGGGGTACCCCAACGCATAGTGTTCCCTAGTGTATGTAGGTGTTTTCACTGTATTCTAAGTGTCTTTTAGCATAGCACTGGCTCTAGGCCTGGTTAGTCAGAGTCAGTTACCACCAGTACCCGTCAGCAAAAAGTTGGGGGCACAAGAGGACTTTCTGCTCCTCTGTTGGTTCTTTCTGCACATCTCTTGCTTCTTCCTGCACTTTTCTTCGTCTTTCTGGACTTCTGTTGCTTCTTTCTGCATTTGTCTTGCTTCTTTCTGTGCCTTTGTTCCTCTTTCTTCACATGTCCTACCTCTGTAGGCATAGTTAGAAATTAGCATTTAAAAAACCTTTGAAATTCACTGAAAAAACCGTAGGTTTCAGGGACGTTATAGTTAGAAATTAGCATTTAAAAAAACCTTTGAAATTCACTGAAAAAACCATAGGTTTCAGGCACGTTATAGTTAGAAATTAGCATTTAAAAAACCTTAGAAATTCACTGAAAAAAACAGAGGTTTCAGGGAAGTTATAGTTAGTTGTACATTTCACTCGTACAAAACCAGTGAAATTCGGCTATTATAGTTAGTTCAGCTAACTATAACTTGCGCCCCCGCAATGCACTGCTGATGACGTCACATATTACATCATTCATGACATGGTCAGTGACATCACTGATGACATCACTGATGACAACTCAAATGACATGGGGCAAAATTTAAAAATTAAATGTTTTTGGCCCCAGGCGTGGTCCATCTGGGACCCCACCACAAGGCCGAGTGGGACAGGGTACCCCTACCCTGCCCCCTTATATGTTTTTTAAAACTTTTTGGGGGACTTGGGACTCAGTCCAGAGACCTAAGATGGCTGCCACAACTTCCTGGTTGATGTGGTGGCAGCCAATCAGATCTCAGCTTGAGATCTGTCGGGATCCGCAAAGGCTCTTCATCCCAAGATATAGAAGGCTTTTGAGTATTAATTGCTCGAAAACTACTGAACTGATTTCCACCAAAACACAAAGAGCACTCTTTCTGGACCAAGCTCTAGCTTTTGACCGTTCACTGGTTTTGGCTGTAGCTGTATCTAAAGTTCCTATGGGAAAAAGAAGGGGGAAAATGGGTTTTGGGGCCCCCTTTTTTTCTCAGCTCCTACTTGACGGATTACCTTGAAACTTTCCATGCACAAACTAGGCAAAAAGAGCACCTTTTTGGAAAGTTTCGTGGAGATTTGACAAACGGCGCCAAAGTTATTAGCAACACTAAAATGCATGTCCTATGGAAAAACGATCCCACTTGGTAATAAATACATATATAAATATCTAATATATATATATATGAAAGTAGTACCCTCCACCGGTACAGGAGAAGATCACGGCACTCAAGTCAGTATGGTTGCACAGATTTGTTTCCTCCACAGCAAAGCTTAGACACACATCAACATGTTTCGGTGTTAACCACGCCTTTGTCACAACATCCTAATATATATATATATATATATATATATATATATATATATATATATGTCCCAAGAAAACCGCTCCTTCCGACTGCGAGGGACCCGTGAGAAGTGGCGTGCTTCCCGGCGGAGCAAGCCGGTAATGTCACTATTTTCCTCAAACCACCAATATGCACGCTCTCAGTAGACAAGAACTCCGTAGTAGTAAATCCAAAAGTTGTTTAATTCACAACTCGTTTCAGGGCAAAACCCATTGATCACGTGGTTTGAGGAAAATATATATATATATATATATATATATATATATATATATTCTTTTTGTCTTCGTTTATTAAACAATCCCCTTTCCTGGAAAAATGAATGCGAACTCCAGATTCTGTGCAAGATGTTTTATTACGCCCTCACACCGCCATGACACGTTTCGGCCTCTACAGGCCTTGATCACATGACGCGCTCACAGAGTTTTTTTGCTTATTTAAAGTGCAAATGTGCATATACACGTGATCTAACTGGTGTAGACAGGGACAAAATACTATGTATTTCCGTCATAGTACAAGTACATGTTGAAATTCACTATAACTAAATAAAGACTGACATTTACACAGTAGTAACAATCAGTTAAATTAACTAAAATCATTTGAACTTGTATATCAATGTCAGTCACGAGCAGTATCTAAATGTAAAATACATTGGATAAACACTGGCATTCATTGTTTACCTGCTCTCTGCATGTTGTGTTTTAATTGTGCCAGCACACCATACTCTATATATATATATTTATATTTATATTTGTGTAATATTTTCCTTGTCTGAAATCTGGTATACAACTGTTCAGAGAAGGCCAAATTCCTCAAGATACTCAACGTCTGCTCTAAAATTAATTCCCTACTATGGACAGCCTTGATCTGTAGCAAACCCCTCACAGTCAATCCCACGGCCTTTCATCATGCGCGGTGTGAGGTTGGCCGCAAGGCCCGGCTTGCAAACAGACCCTTTATCCAGCTCCTCATAGGCAGCCACCCCGAGGGAGCCAACACCACGCAATGTAGTGCCTTTGGTCATGTTTAGCATTTCCCGTGTCCTAATTAAAATGAAAAAAATGACATAAGGTGGCAGGGTAGGGATACCCTCACCCCCTAAACCTGGTGGGGGTGTCCCAAAAATTGATAATTTTCCGCTAATTCACGGAGGATCAGCAAATTCGATGCCAAATTATTTTTAAAAAGAAGCGCGAGCTCCCTCACTTCTTTATTAAAACCCCCTGGGGTGGGCCAAGGCCTGGGGGAATGACACAGCTTTATTTTTTCTTGGGAAGGGGCCACATGACCCCCCCTCCTTAGGCTATTTTCAGCCCCAGGACCCCATCTCCTGTGGCCAAACGTTATTTGTAAGGGGAGGGGGGCATGCAGCCCCATCCCCAGGTTGTTTTTGGCCGTGGGCACCCCATCCCCTGGGGCCCAGTGTATTTTTAAGGGGAGGGGGCATGCAACCCCCCTCTCCGTGCCACTTTTGACCCCAGGAACCATATCCCCCAGGCCCACCATCATTTTATAAGGGGAGTGGGACCACGTGCCCACCTTCCCCGAGTATTTAAAAGGCTCTGGGGCACAATCCCCCAGGGCTGCTACTATTAAAAAAGGGGCAATGGCCAAGTGGCCACCCTCTCTCAGCCTTCTTTGGCCCCAAGGACCTCATCTCTCGTAGCCGGCGCACTAGCTGTGTCCTGGGGAGCCCACAGCAGTTTCTGTGCCCGCACTAGCGTGGGCAGGGAAACTTGTGTTTGCTCTTGCCTGGCAGATGCATTTTTAAAACTCCTGCCAAATAGGAGCAAACACAAAGTCAGCTGCCAGTGGGCAGGAGCTTTAAAAATGCCCCCGCTAGTTGAGAGCAGACATTTGACTTGTTTCACAGATCAAGTTACTGCTCTCGCCCGAAGGGAACATCATAACCCTGTGGGTGGGAGCAATCCTGGCTCCCACAGCATGTGTGGAACCGGCATGGGCAGCGGGGGCCCTGGGGCTCTCCTGTGGCACCCAATGTGTGCTTGGTGGGTGCCCTGGGTGGGCACTAGAGCACCTACCTTAAAATAATGCGGTCCCGAATACGGCTCGGTGAGGGGGGCCACGTGCCCAGATTATAGTGGAATCCACAAAAGGATTTCAGAAGTATTACAACAGTTTGAACTTTCCAAGAGTGCTCCTAGAAAACATTGAGAATACAATAGAATCAGAAATCAATTTTTTGTGAAAAGCGCCCTGTGACTTGCCCAGTGTACGAAGGAGAATGCATAATATTCACATATATTTTGGGCATAGACACTTAGCCTGAATCACAAAAAAATTAAAATTTACTCATGTAGCTTTCCTCCTAAGTTTAGAGTATATTTCCAACTTTTTTAAAGTTCAGATACCCTGGGTATCGTGGGAAGCTGTGGCACGTCCCCAAAGGTGCTCGTGGGAAGCCTTTATGTATTACAGGCTAGGACAATGCAGAGGCATTCTGCATGTGTGTATGTGCATATTGTACTTTTACACATAGGAAAATGTCTTGCAAGAGTGCAACTGTGACTACTATTTTTGTTCTCCTTGGTGTTGTACCTGCATCTGTAATTTGGATATGGTACCGGATTATCATGACCAAAATATTGTTTAACATAAAAACTGTGGCCTCTATATCACAAAAACATCGCCCCATTCAAGTCAATAGGAGACTATCTACACCAAATGGGATAAAGTATTTGTGAACAAAGACAATATTTTTGCTGCCAATATTCTGACATACAACCATTTTTATTTGACTGATATTCTCTATTATCTAGAATGGTGTAGTTCACAATCAATGCGAAGCCCATCAAAAATCCTGCTGCTACAGATTTTTAGTCCTCTTCATAAATGTATAAGCAGCTTCTGTTAGTTGCCAAAAACACAAAAATGAGGTTCATATTGTAGAAATTAATTTTCCCTTGCCCCCTTTATTTTTCGCTAATTTTGCTGTCCTCCCACTCTTTCCGTCAGTGTTAAGCTGATTTAAAGACAAGTAGACATGATGCAATATCCAATCGCCAACGCAATGTATTGGCTGATATATCTGTAACATTTTCTTTAATTAAATATTCTATTCATTTAACTTACATTATTGTAATATTTGCTTACCAAAATACACACTCCCTCACTTAATGATTACTCCTAAAAACTCTCAATTGATGTTCAATAAGAAATTAATTCAATTGAATTGTGTTGTATGTACTTAGTAAAAACTTGTTAGATCATACAAACAATTCACTCAGAGTCCCCAGACATTTTGACTAGAAATTTTGTGAAACTACTAGTTCACTAGCTTGAAATGAAGCCTGACATTGAAATAAGCTGTGTTACCTTATCGCCATTGTACATTGCCAAAGAGACGGCAACAAGCATAAATGTTCCAAGCATCAAGTTAAATAGATTTCCAGACTCTGATTGAAATGCAAATTGATGTAGACATTGAGTAAATTAAGATTTAAAGGTTTGGAAAATCCCAGTGTGCTATGCCCATGGACTAAATCAACATCCTTTACCGATGAAAAGTCAAATATTAATTTTGATAGCATAGAGTGCTCTGGGGGAAAGGACTGAGGGTGAACATTTATTCCCCATATATTAAAGATGAAATTGAAAAATTAGCATTCCCAGCTCCTATGCTTTACAGAATCTATGTAAAGCTCTGCTGAAAATGTGGAAAATGAATACGATAAATCATACTGAGAAGTATGGTGTGCTTACCTGTGCATACAATTTGTTTATCAAATCTAACAGATGCAGATGTATTGCCACCAACTGTAGTCTGTCTTCTATTACTTTTGTTAGAGCATAGTTAAAATGTACCGTGTCAATCAGGGTCTGAATTGTGGTTGGTGGCAGTTGTGAGTGGAGGGGATGTTCTATTTGATGCACTGGAAAGTGTTATGTTATTTTTTAGCACACATAAAGGGGCCGATTCCGATCTCGGTCGGAGGCGCACCCAATACCATTCGGTCGGGAAAAAGCCATGCGAAAGCCAGTTTCCCGACCGATCCGTACAGCACACCGAACGAGCAAGTACGATGCGCACAACAGCAAAAATTCCGGCCGAGCCGTACTCACCCAAACCAGGTCCTGTTCTCCGACCGAGGCGAATCCGGAAACGCCGAATCGAGTCGCACGGAAGGGAAAATGCAGCCCCGTCCGGCCGGACAAGTACGATGCGCTTTCCGTACGCGCCGAACCCGTCGCTACGCACGGCACGTCAAAGCATCCGGGAGAGGCGCACATAAGCTCCGAATCGCGCCACAACACGATCCACGGCTACGAGACGAACACAGCACAGACGAGGACGACGCGGAGCGACGAGGACGAGCGAAGCGACGAGGACGAAGCCAAGCGACGAGGACGACGCGAAGCAACGAGAAGGACGAACGACACGAACCAACCATGAATCCCTTCGTCCCGATCATACCAATATTCTACATCTACTACCGGAACAGGCACGGACGCGTACGGCGCAGAAGGTAAGTCAGACACCAACCACAAAACACATACAACACGTACACGACACATCACACACATACACTGGGAATCTGAATATACTTACACCAGCAACAGCAGCACCATAGGGGCGGGATGCCCATCACCAATGCCACATATGCACACAGGGGCCTGAATGCGCGCCACCACCCCAACCCAGGGGGGCTGGATGCCAACCACCCTCAACCAGGGGGGCAGGATGCCTACCACTACTACCACCCTCACCCAGGGGGGCAGGATGCCTACCACTACTACCACCCTTAGCCAGGGTGGCAGGATGCCTACCACTACTACCACCCTTAGCCAGGGGGCAGGATGCCTACCACTACTACCACCCTTAGCCAGGGGGCAGGATGCCCACCACTACTACCACCCTTAGCCAGGGGGGCTGGATGCCTACCACTACTACCACCCTTAGCCAGGGGGCTGGATGCCTACCACTACTACCACCCCCACTCATAGGATGGACAATGCATGACACAACAAGCACACCACAACCTAGGGAATGCAAGATTAAGACATCCCCCCACCACCATGACAAGCGTGTGTAGGCTGTGTCAAATGCCTACAACACCGAACATGACTTTCAACATACAATGTGACCCCCTAGCACATGTGCCACACATATATGTGTGTGGCACCCACAATGCAAGCAGCCCATGACCATTGTGGCAATGGGGCCTAAACCCCCATCATCACAGTGACCAAAAGGTAAGTGTGGGGTCCATAGCTGAAGCACATTTTGACCATTGTGGCAATGGGGTCCAAACCCCCATCATCACAGTGAGCAAAAGGCAAGTGTGGGGTCCATAGCTGAAGCACATTTTGACCATTGTGGCAATGGGGTCCAAACCCCCATCATCACAGTGACCAAAAGGCAAGTGTGGGGTCCATAGCTGAAGCACATTTTGACCATTGTGGCAATGGGGTCTACACCCTCATCATCACAGTGACCAAAAGGTAATTGTTGACAAAGAAAGAGCTGCAACTGCCAAACTGCATGGATCATTCCTGCTCACAGAACCAAAAACTCATCTGTGGCAAAGTAGTGTATGTGTCCCATTGCAACATAAATTGGGGGAGCCAAATACTGCAGTGCAAATGAAACATTCCTTTGGCCATGTGCAGACAAACAACACCCATGGGGGCTGAGACCGTCAACAGTCATCAATGACACAATGACAGAAGTGACCATCAGAATGCAGAACCACATATTTGCACCAATGGGCACACAAATGCAGATACCCTGTGGAGACAGCAGATGTGAGGTGAACAGATACCATACCATGGCAGCAATGGGACACACAAACCATGATCACTGTGCTGACCGATGACCTAGGAGTCCCAGGGACAGCAGGGGAAACACACCAAACAACATACAGCCAATGGCACACCCAAGATATGCCAATGCAGTGGTGCAGATGCACAAACACAAACAGGCAGACCAACACTGTCATCATACACAGCAGGTGAGGGGTGGGGGTGCCAGTGTCCCCAGGCAACCACACAACACATGAGGAGAGCTGAATACCAATCATACAGATGTGCATACACTGCCACACTAAGGTAACTCATGGATCCAAATCCCCTATGTGGGCAAGCAGGCATTGTCAGGTGAGAGGGAGCACAAAACACACATGTCACACAGGCACGTAGGAACAACAACTGACACAGCAAGTCACAGACACACCACAGCACCACCCCCAGGGCCCCCACAATGTGGTGACCCTGGGCTGAATAAAAATACCACTGTGATGACAAAGCTAAATGTCGTTCACACTATGAACCACAGTCAGGTGTCCTGAGCAACAAACTACCATCACACCTACACAAGCACAAATCAATCAGCATGGCCAGTAAGCCAAGGCCAACATGGAGGCAGGGGCCTAGCCGGGCAACAACTCTCATCTGCACACACTCAACACCACACCCCTCGACCTCCAACAATGTGCAGCAGTGAAGTACACATGCACTGGTGACATTGCACATGCACCCATGACTATTCCAGGGTGGTGGGTGGGAACCAAGGTGTAGAAACACATCACACATGGACACTCAACAAGACTCCTGAATGTCTGACACACTGCACACTACGCTGTACATGGACATGACGGCAATACCACACCGACCAATGGGATCCCAGCCACAGTCACACACCAATGAAGAAGCCAAGGTCACCCACAACGAACACACATAGACAACTTCCAACATTGCAGCTCTGACCCTGAGGAGTGGCAGCAGTCACACACACAACATGTCACAATCACTGAAAGATAACACAAACTGGAAATCACATGACAGGGGCAAACAACAAGTGCCAAGGGGAAACCTGACTGTGACCCATCTGCGTCTGCACACAAACTCAGCCCTGACAGCAAACACACCTATGGGTGACACCCTGATGACCAGTAATGTGCCATGCACCCACATCACAGAGAACACAGGGAGAAGACTTTGGGGGAACATAGCTCAAGTCAGCAAGCATCACAAACAGGTACAACACTAGGGATCACAGCATGCGCAGATGAATGGAAGTGAACACACAGACATGCACATACAACACACACCTTGGGTGCAGGCAATGTCACACGTGTACACACTGCCATGAGGGGACTCCACTCCTGTGTGAGGAAAGCTGTGCCATATGTTGCCTCAGTAGGGCCCCATCATGTCAGCTGAGCACTTGGTCACACAATCAACAATTAGCACCAAATGAGGGCTCCCATCACATCAGCCTGGTCATGGATGTGCCAACGGAATCATCAGCACAGATCCAACACACTTGTATAGCAATGTTGCACTGACTACACGGATGAGTCCCTCCCCATTGATGCCCAAACCTGCATGTCCACTGGAGATGGCAACACGGTCAGGGAAGTAGACAAATGCAACGATGGCAGGCACAACAGATGTGCAGGGGTGGAAGCCACAGATATGAAATTGCCAATGTAAGTAGGAAACCCATTGCCAAATACTGAACACATGACACCCTCAGATGCTGCTATTGATGACATGGATACACCACATGATAGGACACATTCCCCCTGGACCACATGGGTTCCTGCACAGTAACACTTCATAATCATGAGACCAGATATCACCATCACTGCAGCAAGGGCATGGTTAGCTGCACCAACAACATGTACATCTGAAGCATGAGCACTAGAGAAAAGAAAGTTGCTTTATTCAGCATATGTGTTGAGGCCAAACGAAGTCCTGAAAAAGAGCAAAGGCCAATGGCCAGTCCATTGTCAAAGTTCAAACAGGGTGACACTGGCAGATGTCACCCTACGCATGCCTGCACAATACCAGGGACAATCCACTAGGAGGGGCAACCGGGGGCAGGCCAGGCACCGCAGGGACAGGATCAGGGCTCACCAGGGGGAGTCAGGGAAGGGGTGGTGGGTGCAGGAGAGCCACTGACAACTGCAGTGGAGGTGTCTGACATGGTGTGTGCCGGCACAACTGGGGGGCATGACACAGATGTCGTGGGTGCCGGCACAACTGCAGTGGACCCTGCAGATGGGGTGGACAGGTCCGCCACTGCAGTGCCCAAGTCAGACAGGGCGGTAGTGGACTCCACTGCAGTGCCTACCTCCAGGGGAGGAGAATGGGGAACAGGCAAGGTGGGTTGGACAGAGGGGGGACACCCTCACCACATCAGTGGCACAGACAAGCGCAGCGGGGGTGTGGTGCTGGGAGAGCAAGTGGCAGGGGGAGAAGGCCGGAGCATCTTGGGGATGGTATATCTGTGGGTGGGGGAACCTGGGGCAGGGTGTGGTGGGGGCACCTGTGCAGTGGGGGCCTGAGGGATGGAGGACGGAGACCTTGTGCCTGAGCTGCAGGGTGGTGGCGGGGTCTTGCTCTTAGCACTCCGGGGGACTTGCGGGTGGGGGCCTCAGTCCGTCTGCGCCTGGGGGAGGGTGTCCGGGGGCGAGGGGCACTCTGCTCCGTGTGGGTGGGCTTCCTCTTCCCCGGGATGCTGGAGCAGCTTCATCGGTGGGGAAGAGGCCGAGGTCACAGAGGAAGAGCTGCTGTGACTTTGGGGTTGCAGGTGAGGCAAGGGAGGGTGCTTTGGAGGGAGAGGGAACTGAGGACTGCGCAGTGCATGTGGATGCGTGTGTGTGTTCCAGGGCCCCATCCCCTGTGAGTCTGGCTTCAGTCCCCTGAATGTGCGTGCGTGTGCGTTTTGTCATTGGCGTGTGTGTCAGTGTGCTGGATGTGTGTGTGCTGGTGTGTGCCTGTGCCAGTGTGTGTGTGCCTGGGATGGGTAAGGTGCTGGGGAGTGTGGATGGAGCAGAGGCAGGAGGGGTGAGGGACCGTTTGAGGAGGGACACTGCTGCCGTCAGGGAGGAGTCCATGGACCTATTGCCCCTCTGTAGGTCAGACATGCCCGATGAGATGCCCTCCATGAACGACACCAGCTGAGTCAACAGCGCGGTGTGCGCATGGAGGACACTCAGCATGGCTGTCTGCCCTACATGGAGCTGGCGAAGGAGGTACACAGACTCCTCACTCAGGGCAGCAGGGGACACAGGGGCAGGGGGTGCGGTGCCTGGCCCAAAGGAGACACGCTCCCGGACATGGGAGCCTCCACGGACCTGGGGAATGGGAGCCGATGGGAGGGCGGTGGTGGTGCTGGTGGTGGCGGGGACAGCAACACTAGCTGGGGTGTGGTGGCTGCTGACACCCGCCTCCACAAGGGAGTCATCCTCCGAGTTGCTCTGGTCCTCAGCTGAGGTGGATGCTGCTGAGGACTCCTCGGTGTGGCTCCCCTCGCCCTCCGTGCCACTGGGTCCCTCCGACCACTCCTCGGCTGCTGACCCAGTCTGGCTCTCCGGCTCCTCCTGGTCCGTGGAGCTGTCCCCTTCCGTGGCCGTGGATGTATCTGCAAACAATGGGGAAACAGACAGACATCAGTCACCTGCACCAAACGCACACACCACTGTGAGCACAGCACATTACAGAGCAAGCCCTGGCATCATTAGTTGTACATTGCTAAAAGTGCCCTAATTGAACAGGAGAAGTCAATTGTCAGTCTGATGCCAAGCATGGCACTCACATCCCACATGGCCTTGCACCCATCTGTCTGGTGTCTGTTGGATTGCAACACCCCAGTGTTGACACATGCACCAAGTACACAGTAGTTGGACAGTGCAGAGGACACGGTGTGGACACATCACAGCTCTTGCCACTGAGTCAGTACAGGTTTACGGATGTAAGGGATGCCCAGAGTCAAATAGGAAATGCATGTGATGCATTCCAGCGACAGACACCATGATGCACCCATGTCCTGATAGCCAGCGCCACTATGGTGTGCATGTAGCACATGTCACTCCCCTGCAGGATCACCAATCAGTAGACACATGCCATGGCGGAGGCATGACTGCAAAGTCATACATCACTGTCTCAGTGATGTATGACTTTGCAGCCAGACAACAACACTCTGCACTGTGTCACAATAGTAGGTCATGGGGAATGCAAGTCCTGGAGCTGCACAAGTGCACATGTACATCCCCCCACAACACATCCTCTTAACCCTCATCTGTCCAGGTCATACCTATTGGACATATGGGAGACCTGTGACACTACCCTCTGAACCTGAGCCCCTCACACTCTGCTGTGCATGGGGAACAGCTGCCTGAACTTCACATTTACATGCCCCAGTCTGCATGGGCAGCTGATCAGACACCTATGTGTCACACAAGTATCGTCTCCTATGGTCACATCTCCAGTGGCATGCTGAGCCCCTACCAAGAAACTCCACAGCAGTCCTGGCGACTAATCCACAGCACACTGACACAGAGGCAGACACCTGAGGGGTCAAAACACTGTGCACAATGTGTCCTCTGATACACGGGAGTGGGAGTACAGAGTGTATTGTATGGCCTGGAGTAGGCATGACTGTCCAGCCCCACATGAATGAGGGATGAGCCCTGGACTGTAGGCAGCTGGCTAAGTATGTGTGACACACGTCATATACATACTCCTGGGGCCCAAACATTGTTCCCACCCGCAGCATGGGTGTGTGCCAGGTACCCCAGCCACATGTGGTGGATCAGCTCAGCAATTGGACCACAGATCAAAGTAACACGCTGAATACATGTCAGAATACAGGCATTGTGTAAGCAATGGACCCACCCATGATGCCCACCACAGAGTCAGGGAAACAGATGCTGTCTCCCACCTTGAGTCAAGCAAACTGCAAGGACACAGTCCTAAGTGACAGAATTCCCTGCATGTAAGGGCCACACCTGGGTATCAGATGAGGAGTGGGCAGTGCACAATAGAGGGACATGGCTCCTGGACAACATGACTGCTGTACTGTGGCAGTTCAACCTGGCCCGAGGAGGGCACATAACATGTTAGACAGAGTACACAGTGCAGTCTTTGACTCACCCCCTCCTTGCTGCTCTCTGGCCTTCAGCTGCCCATCCAGGTCTGGAAAGACCACCGCCAGGATCCTGAGCATGTGGGGGTCAGGGTCCGTGTTCCGCCCCTCCTGCGAGGAGGCGACAGCTTCAGCTGGACCCGTGCAATCCTCCGGGTCCAGCCCCGAAGGTCCTGCCACCTCTTTTGGCAGTTGCGGATCCGGCGCTTGTAGACCCCCACGGACCGGACAGCCCGGACGATGTCCTTCCATATCTCATGCTTCCGATGGGCAGAAGCCTGTCAGGATGACAAAGTGATAAGGCCATTACTACACATGCAACATATCCGTGCATGACACAGTTGCATATACATGTCGCAATCACAGGGGCACATGGTGTACCCAGGCAGTGCACGGCTGCCCATGGACAGTTTTCCAGAAGTCACTACATGGTATCATAGCATGGGGAGTAAAACCCTGTTCAGAAGCACTGTCACTGCACCATACCTGTCCAGTGCAAGTCACTACACACTATGGGGGTGACAACTACTCAGTGAGCCTGCTAGCCAGTGGTGTGCTGACTCTCAGCCTTGCTAGTCAGACAAAATGCACATTCAGAAAGGCAGTGCACAGAACACTCACCTGCTCCCCTGGTGTCCCATACAGCTTGCTGTACTGTGGAAGTAGGCTGTCCAGCAGGGCCTGGTTCTCTTCAAGGCTGAAGGCTGGGGCTCTCTCCACAGTACGTGCCATTGCAGGGTCCAGAGGGGCAGAGACAGCAGCAGTGCAGTGGCAGATGTCGTCCTGGAGCATGTAGTGCAGGCAAGTGGGCTCTCAGGGGAACATGCAGCAATATATATGTGCTGGAGAGGCAGATACTGTCCCTTGTGTCCAAAGTGATAGGTCCAAGTCGTTTGCATCTTCTGAATCTGGCCAATCCATGGAATAGCAGCACCAAAACACGCCCACAGCATCCTTCAAAATTTCAACTTCATGACATACATGATTTTGCAACATTGTTGTGGGTGACCAACTGATTTTCCAGCAACCGACTCGTTCGAATATTCGAAAACGCGTCCGTTGCCAGGCAAGCCCATTGTCAATGGGTGCGCACCGATCGGTCCATTGAGGTACAACGCGCACAGGGGTACAACGCGTACCCGCACACATTGAATGCAATGGGCCGGCCGGAGGCACCGATCGGTCCATTGCAGTACAACGCGCACAGGGGTACAACGCGTACCCGCACACATTGAAAGCAATGGGCCGGCCGGAGGCACCGATCGGTCCATTGCTGTTCAACGCATCACTGTACATGTGACTGGCATATGTCAGCATGCCTGTCTCAGATGGACATATGCCAGCCACAGATAGCTCCCAGGGAGTGAGGGGCACACCTACATCACGACAGCCTGTCCAAACCTTATCATAAGGCATGTAAGGCTGCATTTCCTATTGTGTGTATGTTGGTGTACATATTGTCCTGTGGGTGTCACCTGTGGGCAGCCACCCCCAGGCTGTGCACGTGTTAATGGGGACAGGATCCTGGGTGTTACGTGTACGTGACCACTGTGATGTGCAACTGTTCATATCTGTGCATGTGCCATGGTCACATTTCACAGTGGTGTTTGTGTATGTCATGTCACATACCCCGTGAGTCCCATGTGGGACGGTATGTTTGAGCCAGGGTGTCCCAGTGGCACAATAGTGATGGCCCTCCACAGTCTTTGTGCATGTAGTGTTTACAATGTCTCTGATTTCATGTGCACAATGGGAGACAGTCTCCACATCCACGTTGTGTGTGCATGGACTCTGATGTTGTGCGTGTGTGTCACAGACGTCCATGGCTCTCCTGCCATGGCAAGTGTGGCCACTACCTGTGGGGGTCATGTTTGTTTTGTTGTGGTGTACACATGATACTCCAGGTGATGCCAGTGTCCATGTGGCATTACAGGGTCCCTGGGAATGTGCCTGTCGTTGAGCTGTGGTGCCTGGGGCACATCTGTCCTCACATGTCACTGGGGGTGACTGTGACACAGCATCATGATATCCAATGGGCCAACCTGGGACAAATTGATGCCACCTGTAGGACCGTGTTGACAGATGTTGGCCATGTATGTACCATACATGTCGTTCCGGTACTGCACACTTCATGTAGTTGTGCCTCATGATGATGTATGTTGGGATCTTGAGTGTGTTCAATGCCGCATATGTGGGGTGACTGACGATCTTGCTTACTTCTCCTCTGCACTGCAGGGCTCCTGCTGTCCATCGGCCATTCCCAGACCTGGCAACGATGGTGGAACGGGACAGCATCCGACGGTACCGCTTCACCAGGCAGCTGATTGAGGATTTGGCAGTGCAGTTGTCCCCACATTTGCAGCCTGGCCGGCCGTATCCTACAGCGCTGACCCCCAAGGTGAAGGTGATGGCAGCCCTACACTTCTTTGCCACCGGTACCTTCCAACATACTGTGGCGTCTGCTGGTGGGATGTCACAGACCATGTTCAGCCGTGTGCTCCGCGATTTCTTGGCGGCAATGTTGCTCTTCCTGAACCGGTACATCTATTTCCCTAGACTGCGACGACTCACTGACGTGAAGAGTGACTTTTATGCCCTGGGGAGGATGCCGCATGTCATTGGCTCCATTGATGGGACACATGTGGCTTTGGTACCACCACAGGCCCAGGAGCAGGCCTACAGGAACCGCAAGCACTACCACTCGGTCAATGCACTGGTGGTGTGTCTTGCAGACATGACCATCACACACGTGTGTGCCCGTTTCCCTGGTTCAGCACACGATGCCTTTGTGATGAGGAGTAGTCGCATCCCCAGGTTGATGGCACAGATGCAGAACCAGCGTGCCTGGCTTGTCGGTGTGTACTGACTTTGTGCCATTGTGTGTGATCTGATCTGTAGTATTCCGCCCACTTTTCCAAGTCAGCTGATGTGCACTTGTCTGTCCGTAGGTGACTCGGGATACCCCAACATGCCGTGGTTGCTGACACCCCTCAGGAACCCTGTGACACCTGCCCAGATGCGCTACAATGAGGCAGATGGTCGGACCAGGAGAGTGATTGAGCGGACCTTTGGTCTCCTGAAGAGCCGCTTCCGCTGCCTGGACAAGACCGGAGGGTCCCTCCCATATGCCCCTGCGAAAGTGTGCAAGATTATCATCGTCTGCTGCATGCTCCACAACCTGGCAGTGCGGAAGGAGTTGCCTCTCATCCAGGATGACGATGACCAACATCCGCCACCTGTGGAGGATCCTGGCCTGGACCACGATGCCAGTGACGATGATGATGATGATGGTGATGGTGATGTCCGCACACAGCTCATCACCAACTTCTTTAGCTGAATGTGAGTATCCTGAGGTGTCATGTGAATGATGTGAGTTGGCATGATGTGTGGGTGGTGCTCTGGTGCTGTTGGAGTGTGTCCATGGGCTACTTGACTGGATGTGTGTTGCGATGTGTGGTGACAGGTGGGCTGTACTCCCCAACAGTGTTGACATGCTAACTTGGTTCTGGGTGGGTATCTTGTAACATGTATTGTGCATGAGTTTTGCTGTTCTGTCCTGTACTCCATTGCTTTTGACTGTGTGTCATTTCTGTCCTTCACAGGGTACTTTCAGATTCGTTTGGTCAACTGTGTCCACCGACAACGTGATTGCACATCCAGGCTGGTAGCTGTTGTGTCCCTACAGGTGATGTGCGCCACACCCATGGACTTCCTTCTGTCTACAGTTGTTGACTGTGTGCCCGCTACCAGGTGGGGTTACCTTGCATCTGTAGTGGTTACGGCATGTTGCTACTGTGTAATAAACCTGTGCTTCACTTAGTGATGTGCGTTGTCTGTGGTCACACATTTGACTGCCATTTGCTTACTGCACCTGTGGGCTACTTGACTACAACTGGGAATGGGTGTGGTGTCTGTGCATTGCACCGTCTTCCCTGGCAACATCAGTGTAGGCAATGAGTCAGATGGCCTAGGTGTGTATGTGTTGTGTAGCCCTGGTGGTGTGTCTCCCTCATATGTGTCACGTTGCCTGTACTCACATGCCTGTGTTGTCCTTGCTGTTGCAGTTCGCATACACAGTGTAATTTTGTTGTTCATCATCCCCATAACAGTACCCACGTTGGAATCACGACAGAGGCAAGTATGGTGTATTATTGTGTTTATTGTGATACATCTGTGATAATAGTGCATAGGATGGATTGTGCTGTACATGAATCTTGCAATCCCAAGTTCCTAGATGAATAGAAAGTCCAGGTAGACAGGATCCCCAGTATCGGGGCCACAGTTGTCTGACACATTGTTCCAACTTGTACTCCCCATGCAATGTGTGGGAGTAGTGTTGCCATCAACAGGGTGAACAGTCTGTGCACAAAGGCGAAAATCCAGAACAGGTTCAGGCTTCCTGGGAGTTGCGCTTGGCCATCAGCCTCTCACTTTCCCCTCCTCGGACGACCCCTCTTCTTGGGGGGGGCCCTCAAGTGCAGGCTGCTGCGGTGCAGGGGACTCTCCGCCAGAGTCCTCCTCCCTCCCTGTGGCAGTTGCAGTTTGTTCGGTACCAGATGTTGTTGGCACACAGGGAGGTGTGGACTGGTTGCTGTTCATCTGGCGGAGGCATTGTAAAATGTCCCTGTGCACCGCCGTCATCTCATGTAGTACATCCCACTTGGACTCCACGCGGGTCATGTGGGAGTCCACACGTGACATGTGGGAGTCCACACGTGACATGTGTGACTCCACATGGGACATGTGGGAGTCCAAGCGGGCATGATGGGCAGCCTGCTGCTGTTTGATGTCTCTGAGGAGCCCCACTACCTGGCTGAGCTCTCCGGTGCTGGACTGGTACGCATCAGCTATGCGTACCAGTTGTGGGTCTTCATGCACACCAGCAACGTCTGCAAGCAGCGACCTCTGTCTCCCACCCCTCCCACCACCCCTGCTGACATGTGCAGTGTGTGCAGTTGCACGCACAGATAACCCTGGTCCACCTTGGGGGTTGGTGGTGGTGGTGGTGTCCATGGCCCCAGGTTGGTCCAGGGTCACTGCGCTGGTGTTGTTCCTTATTCTGTCCATGTCGGCAGGGATGGTATTCGTGGTGACAGTCGTTGGAGGGGTGGGTGCAGGGGTGCAGCTGGTGGACCTGCTGGTGCTGCAGCTGGTGGTCCTGCTGGTGCAGCATGTTGACTTGCACCGGATGTGCCAGGTTGTTCTTCATCGTCCGAGGAGGACAGAGGCTGTACGACGCCAGTGAGCTCGGCATCCTCTTGAGCCTGGGACTGGGACTCCTCAGCGTCTGCTGCTGTGTCCCTATCATCACCTGTTTTTGGGAGACACAAACAATGTATGTCATGTTTCTGCAGGCATCAGTGGTTGACACACCTGACAGTTGTGACTGTGCCTCGGGGTGCGGGCCTGTACATTGTATTGTCCTAAGTCGTCACAGTCAGGGGTTGATATTGGTGTGGCACATTGTCCTGCATTATTTGGGCATTTCTATGTATTCTCTGGGGTGTGAACATGGTCTGCATTGATTGTGTTTGGTTGACAGCCAGACCTCCTTCCCACCCACCCACCCACCCAGTCAGTTATCCCACCATGGAACGTGCTTGCATTGCAGGGAGTGTAAGTTGTCTCTCAGGATGTCAGTCAGAGGTGTCCTGCTGTTTGTTGGTGCACAGTTGGCAGCAGGGCCTTGTGCTCCCCGCAGCAGTAGCCAGTGTCAGCCATCTTGTGAGTCCTTCTCCACTCCCTGTGATGTGAGCATGGTTCAGGGTGGTGTTGATGGGCCAGTTGTGAGGCTGAGCAATGTCTGTGACTACGACTCCCATCATGCTATTGCCTCCACCCCCTTCCCAGCATGCCCATGCTTCCTTCCTTTTGACTCTGCTTCCCTGTGGGGTGGGCTGGCTGTGCTGACAGGATGGCTGGGAGTGTTGTCCTGGCAGTTGTTTGGCTAAGAGTCCCAAGAGTGTCCCTGTGCTTCACACAACATAACCCAGGGTGGTGGTGCTTTGTGGGATCTTGTGTTAGGATGGAGGGCATTGCATTCTACCAGGTGGGTACTGTGGAGTTTGTGTTGGGGGGGTGTGAGGGGAGGTGCTGGTGACTATGGTCAGTGCTGCAAGTCCCCCTTCCCACCCAGCCAGCCGGATATCCCACCATGGAACGTGCTTGCATTGCAGGGAGTGTAAGTTGTCTCTCAGGATGTCAGTCAGTGGTGTCCTGCTGTTTGTTGGTGCACAGTTGGCAGCAGGGCCTTGTGCTCCCCACAGCAGTAGCCAGTGTCAGCCATCTTGTGAGTCCTTCTCCACTCCCTGTGATGTGAGCATGGTTCAGGGTGGTGTTGATGGGCCAGTTGTGAGGCTGAGCAATGTCTGTGACTACGACTCCCATCATGCTATTGCCTCCACCCCCTTCCCAGCATGCCCATGCTTCCTTCCTTTTGACTCTGCTTCCCTGTGGGGTGGGCTGGCTGTGCTGACAGGATGGCTGGGAGTGTTGTCCTGGCAGTTGTTTGGCTAAGAGTCCCAAGAGTGTCCCTGTGCTTCACACAACATAACCCAGGGTGGTGGTGCTTTGTGGGATCTTGTGTTAGGATGGAGGGCATTGCATTCTACCAGGTGGGTACTGTGGAGTTTGTGTTGGGGGGGTGTGAGGGGAGGTGCTGGTGACTATGGTCAGTGCTGCAAGTCCCCCTTCCCACCCAGCCAGCCGGATATCCCACCATGGAACGTGCTTGCATTGCAGGGAGTGGAAGTTGTCTCTCAGGATGTCAGTCAGTGGTGTCCTGCTGTTGGTTGATGTGCAGTTCCCAGCATGCCCTTGTGCTCCCCACGACACAGCAACAGTGTCAGACATCTTTGATGGGCCTTTCTACTCTCTGTGGGATGTGCATGCGTGAGTGTGAGCTTGCTGGGCCATGTGGTGGGGGATGTAGAGCTGTGACTACGACTCCCATCATGCTATTGCCTCCACCCCCTTCCCAGCATGCCCATGCTTCCTTCCTTTTGACTCTGCTTCCCTGTGGGGTGGGCTGGCTGTGCTGACAGGATGGCTGGGAGTGTTGTCCTGGCAGTTGTTTGGCTAAGAGTCCCAAGAGTGTCCCTGTGCTTCACACAACATAACCCAGGGTGGTGGTGCTTTGTGGGATCTTGTGTTAGGATGGAGGGCATTGCATTCTACCAGGTGGGTACTGTGGAGTTTGTGTTGGGGGGGGGTGAGGGGAGGTGCTGGTGACTATGGTCAGTGCTGCAAGTCCCCCTTCCCACCCAGCCAGCCGGATATCCCACCATGGAACGTGCTTGCATTGCAGGGAGTGTAAGTTGTCTCTCAGGATGTCAGTCAGTGGTGTCCTGCTGTTTGTTGGTGCACAGTTGGCAGCAGGGCCTTGTGCTCCCACAGCAGTAGCCAGTGTCAGCCATCTTGTGAGTCCTTCTCCACTCCCTGTGATGTGAGCATGGTTCAGGGTGGTGTTGATGGGCCAGTTGTGAGGCTGAGCAATGTCTGTGACTACGACTCCCATCATGCTATTGCCTCCACCCCCTTCCCAGCATGCCCATGCTTCCTTCCTTTTGACTCTGCTTCCTGTGGGGTGGGCTGGCTGTGCTGACAGGATGGCTGGGAGTGTTGTCCTGGCAGTTGTTTGGCTAAGAGTCCCAAGAGTGTCCCTGTGCTTCACACAACATAACCCAGGGTGGTGGTGCTTTGTGGGATCTTGTGTTAGGATGGAGGGCATTGCATTCTACCAGGTGGGTACTGTGGAGTTTGTGTTGGGGGGGGTGTGAGGGGAGGTGCTGGTGACTATGGTCAGTGCTGCAAGTCCCCCTTCCCACCCAGCCAGCCAGCCAGATATCCCACCATGGAACGTGCTTGCATTGCAGGGAGTGTAAGTTGTCTCTCAGGATGTCAGTCAGTGGTGTCCTGCTGTTTGTTGGTGCACAGTTGGCAGCAGAGCCTTG
The DNA here is from genome assembly GCA_963921515.1 of Calotriton arnoldi. NCBI lineage: Eukaryota > Metazoa > Chordata > Amphibia > Caudata > Salamandridae > Calotriton > Calotriton arnoldi. The sequence continues at coordinate 1,755,143 of CAWUFW010001326.1, read as the reverse complement.
TGCTCCCCACAGCAGTAGCCAGTGTCAGCCATCTTGTGAGTCCTTCTCCACTCCCTGTGATGTGAGCATGGTTCAGGGTGGTGTTGATGGGACAGTTGTGGGGGGGGCAATATGTGTGAGTGCGACTCCCATGATGCTATTGGCTACACTGACTTGGCCAGCATACACAGAATTCCTTCCTTTGAGTGGTCTTCACTGTGTGTTGGTGTTGTTGTGGTGGCTACATGTGTGGATGTGTGTGTTAGTTCTATTTGTGCCACTGCCTAGCTGTAGTTGTGGTTGTGTTTGTACATGTGTTGGCACAGTTGGATGTGACTTTTTTGATGGCATGTGTTGTGTTTATCTGACTGACATACACATTTTGGGATGATTCTGTTCTAGTTGCTGTGTAATTGCTATGAGTGCATGGTTTGACTCTCCCCTTGACAGTGATGTGTGTGTTTTGTGGCAGTTTATTGTGTACATTTGTTGTGTACTCACCAGGCTCTGGGATGTCCTCTAGTCCATATACGCTCACTGGCGGAAGGATGGCCCGCACCTTCTCCTCCCAGGGCCTGAGGTATACTGGCTTGGCAGGAGGGCCACTGCCGGTGTATTGGCTCAGGTGGTAGTCTTTCTTGAGCAGCTCCCGGACCCTCCTGCGCACGTCATACCACCTGTTCTGGATGTCGGTCTTTGTGCGCCGACATGGTGATTGGGCGTTCACCCTGTTGATGATCCTCTCCCACATCTTGGTTTTCTGCGACATGGGGGTCTGTTGGACCAGAGTGCCAAACAGCTGTGGCTCCACCCTGAGGATCTCGTCTACCATGACTTCCAATTCACTATCTAGGAACTTGGGATTCTTCTTGGGGGGCATGGTGATGGGTGGTGATGGTGGGTGATGTGTGTGTTGGTGTGCAGGTGAGGGTGTGTGAGTGTGTGTTTTGCTGGGTGTATGTGAGGTAGGTATTTGTTGGTGTGCTGATGGTGTGTGGCTTGTGTGAGGGATGAGCTGTGGGTGTGTGGTTGCTTTCTCTTGGGTGCTGGCAGTGGAATGGCATTTGCAAAGGCTCATGGTAGTGATTTGTGTCCTTTATATAGGTGGAGTTGTTGGTGTGTCTTTGTTCTCTGTCCCCACCCCCCCAGTATTTATTGGCTTGGTAATTGCTTGTTTGGCCTTTTTTGGTTGATTTTTCCTTTGTGCTGTTTGTGTATGTTGGAAACGTTCTTGTGACCGAGTCGGACCGTGCATTGGTCTCGTACGGTGTTTTCCGTTTCGTTCACGCTGTGTTTGTGCAGTTTTGTATGCTGCGTACGCGTCGGTCGCGGTGTATTGTGTTGCTTCGGCTCGGTTTTGTATGCGTGTCGGTCGTACGGCTTGTCCTCCGTCCGACTCGGTCGTGTTTTTCGCGCCTTGCATCGTACTTTGCAGGTTGGAGTTGGCGGGTACGATTCGGTCGGATTTGTTCCGGGTGCGTGTCGGTCGGTTGGATTCGCGTGTTTTTCCGGCCGGATTGCTATTTTCCGAGCGGGTCGGTCGGTCGGCTTGGTTTCCTGACGTGTCGGTCGGATTTATCGCGGCTTGCATCGTACTTGGCGTGTCGGGCGCCACTGGTACGTGTCGGTCGGTATTTTTTCCGGATCCGAGTCGGTCGGTGCTTTTTCCGGCCCGAATCGGAATCGACCCCAAAGTTGTTGACTTCTCATCAAATTACCCGAAAGTAGCAATTATTGAGCTGGTAAAATGTTCTTTGAACATCTATTAAATTGCAGTGTATGCGAAACAAAACCAATTCACAAGGCCATGTCTAAAGAAATAGTAAACAAGACAACAAATCCAAAATAAAGGTACAAAAACATCACTTCTTAGTAAAACCATATGTAAAATCCTCTCGTACCTACTAAACACTGTTACACATACTCTCTCCATCTCTTCTTTTTCTCCTTCTCTTTCCTTTTTAAAGTGTTCTCTTCTCTCGTCTCTACCCCTATCTAAATTGCTCTGATTTAGGAATGGAAGAACTGATTTTCAAATGAGACATCAACTTACTGAACGTATTGGCCGAATCTTTGTTGATCTGTACTCTTTTTATAGTTAATGGGTCCTGAAGATAGTGTCCAAGATCTTGCTGCCAACACAAAAAAGCACATAAAATGAACTTCAAGGGGTAGAGCTGCAAAAAGGATTAGTGAGAGGGTGGTAGAGAAAGGAAAAGAATAAGGGGGAGAGAGAGGTGATGGAAGAGAGTGAGGGAGCAAGAGAGACAACCAGGGAAAATAGAGATTGATTGAAAAGGAAATGAATGGAGGAGGACGGTGATTGACAGGAAGAAAGACCAAAAAAAAACTCCTAGGTCCCTGCTTACAAGTTGAGTGGAGCAGAATTTCTGTGTCCGCTCAATTATAAGACGACCCTTTCTTCCATAACTGGATTTTTCAAGTGCGGGAACAACTCAACAAATTTTACTGGCCTGAAAGTACGGAAGGTAAATTTGCCTTAGAGATGGACTGCAGTGCAGCCCAACCTGGTTTCCTGGCCATCACCCAACCTCCTTTCAAGGCATGGGGGCAGCAAGTAATGTTCCCTCCTGCCAAGCAATAGTCTTCTCTTCTTTCAAATATGCTCCCCACTCCATGCTCCGCACCACCACCCTCACGCACTTTTATCAGCTGCTCATTAGGTGTTAAGTGTGTCCGTTAAACCCCACAGAAATGGGAATTCTGTGTGCGATTCTGGCATGAAAAACTGAGTCCCCAAGTTATTCCCCATCCCATGGAGTCTAACTCATAATAGAACATATTTGTGGTGCTACTGATCAGAATAATTCCTTCTCCCTGTGAGTAATAAAAAAATAAATGAATGTGTAATGTCCCTTGTACTCATGTAAAGCGCGCTACAATACTTTGAGTAGAGTTAGCATTATATAATTAAAAAAGGTTACTAAATTCCGCAATTTAAGCATTATCTTGATACACGGGTGATATAATAATTGCGCCTCCCCCCGAGACTCGCATTGTCATCTAATTTGAGAGCATTAAAAGAGGCCTCTACCAACATAGCCTCAATTTAGGAGAAATATGTTGTATACATTGTCATACTTAGAGCCACCACTGTCCAGTGATGGGAGCCACTCTTCTTCCCTGGCTACCACCAAAGGCCAATGGATCTCCTTTCACCACATTTGTCAGCTATGCAGACCAAGAAGGGATATCATCAGATGGCTTATTACTCGACCAATGACAAATGTGGATATTCTAAATCTAAAACAATAGGTTGCTTGGAATCTAAAAAAATTGTCATAGGAAATTTAGTATAAAGGTTTTCAACTACATGGTAGGCCTATGAAAATTTGCTAGCTCCCAGATGAAGACATCTGAAAGAGCAAAGATGGTCCTTTCATCACTCATGATAGAAGCACTTTCTGAAATGCAGCAGTCTACAGTAAACCTGGAAGTAAACCTACGGTGTCATAAACATTTTTGCAGTAGATTGGGATTGCTGTCATTTATACCGGTTGAATTAGGAAACTACAGGTTAACATCTCTGAAAACTACAACCATTTTTGCTTTCAGAAAACATTATAATTGTGACATATTTAAGATGAATATCCATAAGTGGGCCCCATATTTATTAAATGTCAAAGCATGATGCTGGATATGCAGTCACTCATAGACACTTGTAAGTCAGCAAACATCACCCTGATATTTGAAAAATGTAGCAGAGGGCTCCATGGTGGTGAACATCCTGTAAGTCCGTTAGTTTCTACAGTAAAACAGTTTCAGAGATTATTGTTCATTAGGATCAAACATAGGCTGGCACAAGGGAATATTTTGGTTTTGGAAAAATGGTAGTACGAGCAGAACAAATATTAAGGACCTGATTTAAAGGTGCACATTGGCAGAATATATAGCAAAAACTGGTGGATGTCCCATTTGCCCACATTTGCATCCCTCGTCCCATTTACAGAGCAAGGCAAGACTTCCTACACTGTGGTGGAACTGCCACTAGCTCCATCATCAGGACAATCATGTTTGCAATCAAGGATCACCAAAGATGGCGGTGCGCCAACCATCCAATTGAAAGATTATGGGGCCATTTGTGATGAGCAGAAATTTGCAGACTGTCCCTGTCATGCCTTGTGAAAACAGCCAGCATGTCCAGGGCACTTCTTTTGTGGACCCTGAAAATATAGGGTGAAGTTACAAGTGCTGTGTTCGAGGGGGAAGATCAGACTGTTGAGAAAAGGCAGAGTTATAGGTGCACCATGGGGTTGTGCCATGTAGGGCAGAATGGAGTTGTTGGTGAGTTATGAGGGGCAGAGTTGGGGTAGAAGTCTAGACAGCCACCATGGAGGTTTTCTCATATGAATCACATTCCCCTGCACACGCTAAGTATCTTGCATTTCGTAAGTCACAAGTCCATGTCGACAGAATTATCAATTTCTTTATTCTTCTTATCTCGTGAAAACACCAATTTCAGCCAACCGAATGAGGACGCGGGGTGTACATTCCACCGCGAAAGTTTTTCGGAATATCAAACGATAATTTGGAAACAGTGACTCGAGTGATTTCCCACAATATATTTGGTCTTGGGGGACAAGGGAGATTTTGGAACAGTAGCAATCAGACAGTGACAGACTACAGGTTGGACTCATCACCATAAGCAAAGTAAAATACATGAATTTATGAGCCCTGAAGAAGTCGTGGGATTTGATACCCGATTAACGGCAAAACACGTGTTGGCTGAAATTGGTGTTTTCACGAGAGAAGAAGAATAAAGAAATTGATAATTCTGTCGACACGGACTTGTGACTTACGAAATGCAAGATACTTAGCGTGTGCTGGGGAATGTGATTTATTACCTGAGTGGTCTAGACCAAGTTATAGGGAGAGGGGTGTTTCTTCCTACCTTACGAGCACCACAATAAGGACATTGAACAATTGAAAGAAGGTGTATTTCCCCTAGAGTTGCCACTACCCTGACATCAATTCACCCTCTAATTAGTTTTCTCCTATATGGGGGCTCCTGCTGTAATGATAGAGGTCAACCTGTGGAAAAGCTGCAGCAATGGAGAGAAAGAGCACTGGGTGATACATCTAATTCCGTAGTGGCACAGTTGTTTCATATGTGATGCTCATGGTTTAGCAATATGCCTGTGTACCTATAGATGAGGTTTAGGCTCTAAATGGGATGTATTTGATGTGCAGCACTTGAGAGGGGCCATTGTGCTTGTTGCTTATCTAGATTAAGCGGCCATTCACCACTACATAAATTGATCATGCACATGTTCTCTTACTGAGAGAACTCCACTAGGGAACTACAGTGTCAGTTAGCTATGTCAAGAATAGAGAAGTAACTCATAAGTTTGCCTTGGTTGGTGATGTCGCCAGTGAGAGGTCCTCACCAATGCCTGTCTTCCTTTTTACTCAAAATACTGCTATTGTGGCAGGGCAGTTACTACTTTAGGGTTTGATGAGTTACTCTTATGAGACTTCCACGGTGGAAATATTTATGAGTAACAATACCTTCTTGACTTTTTGTTTGATTATGTGCACCAGGGTGTTAGAATAAACTTTTTGTGCAAATGGAAATGGAAGGTAGAAAAGTGTAGAAGACAGAATACTTGCCTTGATGCAATCTGGAGCAGCTGTAATATCCTTCTGTAAGAGGTTAGGGAGATACTGAATTAATTAATCTATAATGGTTTAGGATGGCAAGGCTATTACCACTGTGATCTACAGAGCAGACCTACATTAATATGCAGGGATTGGTGTGTAAGGAAATTGCAATTCTTAGCTCTTAGTTTTCTATGCAAAGTGTACTTCCATTATTCCTCTAAAGTCAGAGCGTTGCCATTGTGCAATTTATCATAAGAGTGCCCTGTGTTCAGCCTTATTCTGGTTAAAGTGCTGGACCAGTACTGAGGCAGACATTCTAAAGCAACACCTTCGAGAATTAATAACCGACTCAGGGATTCTTAAGACATAGCTCCTTTTTGTATGTAAGTCATTGACCAAACTTTCCTTGGTTTATGGATAAACTTACTAAAATGTCTCGTTGTTAATATACAAAGCAAATCTGAAAAACTTTAAGATTTCCCCGATTATATGAAATTTCCAAATATTGTAGAGAATTTCGAAATATGTATTTCACAGAAACAATTGCACTGCAGATGTAGATTGCAAATTAGCCATTTATCCTGTGTGCCTCCTATTACAGTGAGTGTTCAATTTGTGCATCACAGAAAGAATGTGAGGAGGTGCCCGATGATGATGAACTGATCTTTTAAAGAAATATTTTACATGGATTTTAACAGAAGACCCATCTCCCCAAAGTTTCATATCCGTACCAATATATCAGATACCCTCATACTTTTTCTTTTAAATTAATTAAAAGAGGGTGCATTATGGAATAATTGTTCTGGAACTCCATTATGGACACTGTTAATTTCAGGCTATCCAAATAGAGATCAAGGCAGAATTGGTACCTCTTCTAATACAGCGCTCCGACTGTTGAGACTTTGATAGATTGTTCTTCCCCAGAAACAACTTCAGAAGAGATTTTCAAACTCGGCCCATCTTCAGGCCAAACACAAAATAACAAGGCAAACAAACTTTTCCACCAAGATGAAATGGGAAGAGATGCAGGCATTCAGAATTCTGCATGCCACGGCACCAATAACACAAATTTATTATAACAATGGATAATTACAGTCTATGTGGCTTCTTCAAATATTGCCACACATTTTTAATCCGATTCCAAATTCCATTCAAGTTTATTTAATAATTTCCTCAGTTTATAATGTGCCACTGTGGAAACTTTTATGTTAAAAGGTATATCTACAAGTTCCTTTACAAAGGACAGAAATATGCCAAGAGCATAGATGGGAAAGCATATGTAGCTCATGGCCAAGACATCAGTCCCAATGGACTGACTGGCCAGAAGGCAGCTATATCAAAAGTCAGGCTGGAGTAGGGATCGAAAAAGGTGTCATTAATAGGTAGTTTAGAAACTGGGTGTCCATAAAGTAGCTTTGAATTCAAGTTTTGCTTTTTCCTTTGCACACTATGGGGCAGATTTACAAGCCCCTTGCGCCACTTTTGCGTCATTTTAACATGGGAAAAATGACGCAAAAGTGGCGCAAGGGGCTTGTAAATCTGCCCCTATGTGATTTCTGCCACAAGATTGCTGTCTCGCTAATGCCTGAAGATGCTTCACTATGAATGAGCACAGAAGTGGGCTTTGGCCACAAGAGATGCTTGGTAATCTCGGTACTAGTCTACAAAGCAATAATTGATTTTGCCCTATGTAATTTACCAAAAGGATGGATCCACATTTTTCATTATGAATCAGCTTCTCAACATGCGTCTCAATCTGCAAACAGAGTGCCTGTTACAAGCCTCCTGCCTTCCCATGACCTGAAGACTCCAGCAATTGTTCATTTCTGGAACATCAGCTACATCTGATTTCAATTTAACACCAGGCTTAATAGTTTTCATGCAGGCATCTAAAACAAAATCCAATTATTTCGTTTGAGTTCTACAAAGCACTCACAAATGAGAGCTCTCAAGGTTTCCAGGCCCATGTGTGAGTAGCTCATTCCAGTGAAGATTTTTTGCATTCTAATTCAAAACTTGTAGTCATGAATTTATGATGAAATATATTAGCCAACAAGCCTCAAAATGCAAAGCATAAACTTGGACTGGATTAGCTTCTCACGCCTAGATCAGGGAAGCTTAAGAGTTTGTCAACATTCTGTAGGTAACGCATGATCACCCCTTGTGCCACCTTCCACCATGAGAATTCTTCTTTGCAACACTGCTTTTTTAGTTTGAAAACGCTTTATTGATAAATTGGTAGAGAAAATAGCAGATAAAATCACATCGTAAGTGCAAAGAATGTTAGCCAAATTAAATAAAGACAATAGATTTTAAAACAACAATTAAACAGTGTCAGATATAACCTTGTAGACCTATGTAAAATTTTAAATAAGCCTATAGCACAAACCAATAGGAATCTAGCAGTTTGTAAAAAAAAATTCTGAAGTGGATTAAGGAAAAGAGAAAGAAGGGAAGCGAAAGATAAGAAAAGAAAGAAAGGGAAAAAGAGAGAGGGGAAGACAGAAAAGTAAGAAAACAACAGAAAAGCCTTACAACGTATCAACAATATAGATGTCACCTATAGATATCAGAAATGGCAACTAAATATATCAAAACAAAGATTAGCATTCATAGAGGATGAAAAATAATATTTACATCAGGAAATTGAACATGCTTTCGAGATAAATAGAAAGAAGGTGGAAACCACAATAAATCTTTCTTAATTAACTTTTGAGTAGAGATTGTGCTTGCTCTTGGTTATTTTAAGGCAGATGAAATGTTGGGAACACAGAGAGTCAACTTCCAAACCAAGGCCAATATCTGGGGGGGAGAAGGGGCATCCAAACCAAGGCCAATATCTGTGAGGCATGGAGCTGCAGGGGACCCTCACCACATTCTGCAGGGCTGCCCTATCATTTTGTATTATTCTACAGCTTTTCAAAGAGACTGTTGAGTTACACAGTTAAAGGAGCACATTTGCAGAAGCAAGCTAATAAAATGGGCATATATACAATACTATGAAAGACTGAAAAATCCTTCAGAAAACATTAAGGACCTGATTTCGATATTGGTCGGAAAGCCTCCGACCGCTGGAAGGAGGCTTTCCAACCGACATCAGAGGTTTGAACTCTGACCGCCGTATTTAAGTGACGGAGGTCGGAGTCCAACTCAGACGGGGAATCCGACTTGGTTCCGATGGGCTCCTTGGGCCCGTTGGCCAGTCGGAAGGGCCTCATAATCCCTAACGGACGTCTTGTCCGTCGCCGGGATTATGATGGCACTTTCCAACAGCAGTTCCATGTCGGCCTTTCCGACATGGAACTGCTGTTGCAAAGTGTCTTTGGGAGCCCCTAACAGGGCCCACATTCCTCCACGGACTCCGGTTGTGGCCCTGGGGGACACCTATGGTGCCCCCCTGAAAATCCTTGCACCATGAGGCAGGCACTGCGAGGTGCCTGCCGCACACTGCAGGGATTTACACAAACTCCCATTTCACAATAGGAGCTTGTGCTGCAGGCGGTTTCCACCCGTTGCACAAGCTCTCATAGAGAAATGGGAGTTTGCATCGCAATGAGGTGTGCAGAACCGCCGATCTATGGTCGGTCAGTTCTCACACAGAAACGGTGTCGGTCGGAGGCAACTCCGACTGACATTGAAATCAGACCCCTAATGTTTCTTATGTTTTTGAAACTTCTATTATTTAACTGCCTAGAGAAAAAAACCTTACTGCCTTTGAGAATTCATGAAGCAAAAACCATCTCATTTAAACCTAATAGCTGTGCAGGGAATACATTAAAAGAACTTTTAGGCCTAGTCACAAACTGCATTTTGTAGCACATGAAGTAGTATTACAGTATTACTATTCACAAGCCTATGGGTGGAGAAATCCACATCTCTTAACTTTTCTGTGCGGAGATCTCAGCCACTGTGGTGGAGAACTCTGCACACGTATGTATGCATTTAGGTAGTAAATGTGGTAGGGACATGGGGGAGTGGCTGGAAGCGGGGAATACGTACTACAAAATGGGAGGGGTTTAAGGAAATTAATGGAGATGTTGCGGGAGGGGATGCTAATACAAACACACACCCACAAAAGAGTAACACCATTTCACTGCACAAACTAAACTTCTAAAGTCACTACAGTCCAAACGTGTCAAAGCAGGTTTAAATATACTCCAGCTGAGCCTTTTAAGTCAGGCTCCACACAGGTACTATAACTGATTCTCATAGACAATGGAGGCAGGAAAATAAAATACCACCTCATAGGGGCTAATGTTAAAGTCTTTATTTCAACTTTTAAAATCTATCTATCCATCTATCTATCCGTCTGTCTATCCGTCTATCTATCTATCTATCTATCTATCTATCTATCTATCTATCTATCTATCTGTCTGTCTGTCTGTCTGCCTATCGATCTATCTATCTATAAAAATTCACTGAAACAGAAAACAATGGTTGAAGGGACATTATAGTTAGGTGAAAATGTCAGTTACAACATAACATTTTAAACAAAGAAAACCACTGAAACTCACCAGTCATACTTATCTAAGTGATTATAACTCATACTCTAAAATAATTTGCACCCTCAAAGTGGTGTTATCAATCATGTAATTTCAGAAGTCATTAGGGATATTATCAATGCAGTCATTGAAGATGTCATGAGTGATGTAATATGTGAGGGTACATGCAGTGCATGGCGAGAGCACAAGTTATGTTTACTTTAGGGCTAGAATTATAGTTACCCGAGATAACTATCGCTGTTGAATTTCAGAGACTTTGACAGTTTAAAACATCATGTTTCAATTGACATGTTCACCTAACTATAACGTCCCATTAACCTTTGTTTTTATCAGTGAATTTGTACATTTTTTTAATGTAAAGTAGGTTATTATTACAATTACTAACTACGATGTCACTTTAACCTTGAGTTTTTTCAGTGTATTTCTATGTTTTTATTTTTCACGTAAAGTAAGATGTCTATCCTTGTGCGTGGCATGGGGTTGGGTGCTGGGCATGGCCTGGAGCCAGGTCTTGCCCCAACCACCCCCACGGGCACCTAACCACCCGCTGTGCATGACCAAAGTGCATTGCTGGAAGTTGACTCATTGCCCTTCATCCACACTCCCCTTCTCCCCACAGCTAAAAGCTGTGCATGGGGGGGTTGACTGCATCTACCCACTTTTCTTTGATTTTTTAAACAGAAAGTAACAATATAAATGGGTGTCATTTTAAACATGGCATAACTAATGGTTTTGTCAAAGGGTCAGAAAACCAAAATACAATAAGAAGGCTAGTTGGCTTTATCTGGAGATTTGACCGCACATCACCATATACAAAGTAGACATATTAGCTTAGTTATCTAGTAACCACAATCATTTACTTATAAATATATTCCAATGTATTCTTTATCAATACACAATAAATGCTTGTTAACAATAATGGTCTCAAAAATATTTAAATAAAGCAATTTCACACAAACAACCATATACGTGTATGAGTGTATTTTAACTAACTGTAGGCCACAAAATAAAACCATAGGACTCACCCCAAGCGGCCCTTACACTCAGCAGAAAAGCATACATCTCTAACTCAGAGTGCCTCATAAATGAAAGTAAGTTATCCTGGGGTCATGTATTCAATGACCCAAGAGACTTACTGTATATTTTTTCAAATTGTTGGTAGGGGGCTGCCATGCTGCCAGCAGCCTCGCAAAACATAAAAAAAAATGGTTGGTGGTGCCCTTGCCTCTTCTTAAGGCACCACAAAGAGCTAGAAATATGTATAAAAAGCCATTGTAGGTCATTATTGGGCACTCCCCGGGCAGAAGCAGCTGATATGAAATGAGTGGCTACTCTACTTTTTTAACATTCTTGTTGCAGTGTTTTATAGTTTCTTTTTTCTGGGGGCCCTGGTGCCACCCACGCCACCCAGCAAATATCTGTTAGTTAGGGTGAATGGGGGGGGGCCTGAGGCCCCCGCAGTCCCACCGGCTCCCCAGCCAGCACCCATCTTTAGTGCTGGCGGAGCCAGCCCTTTTTTTGGTATGGCTGCACAGGGAGCCCACTCCTGTGCTGCTGTGCCTTTTATTTTTTTGGCGGGTGCCCAAGTCCCAACCGGGGAACTCACAACAGGCCCCTGGCCGACACTGCCCTGCCGGCTTGTGGGCAGGCACCCATCCTCGGGTGCTGGCAGGAGAAGACTTGTTTTCCTTGTTCCTGCTTGGTGGAAGCAGTTTTATTTTGTGCTCCCACCGAGCAAGAGCAATCCTCTTTTCCCTGCCTGTGGAGCAACATTTCAGCTTCCGCCGGCTGGGAGACTTCCTGTCCAGCTAGGATGGAGCAATGAAGTCTTCAGGGCAGGGAACTACAGTGTCCAGGGCGATGGAATCCTCGGGACACTGTATTGTGTGGGGCCCCAGGGGATGGTGTGTGGCCAAAAACGCCTCAAGAAGGATAGCCCCATGACCCATCCAAAAAAGTGGCAGGTCCCGGGGGATGGGATCCACAGGGCCAAAATTGGTTTGAGGAGGGGGCCCCATACCCCCTCCCTAAAAAATAATTCTACAAGCCCTGGAGGATGCAGTTCCCGGGGCCAATGTATGGCTTGGAGAGGAGAATACACATACACCCACCCTTTTTTAAATTAATAAAGGATGTTGCGACCCCCTGGGCCTCATCCCACCCTGGGCGGATGTTGATTTTAAAGGACGGGGGCCTCCCTTTCTGTTTTATAATTTCTACCGCAGATTTGCAGTACTGTAAAAAATACATTGGGGAGCCCTCCAACAGACCACGGAGGTTGAGACAGCCCTACCCTGCTCCCCTATTTGTTTTTTTAATTTATTTTCTTAGTACAGAGGACTGAGCCCCCGAGCCCTAAAATGGCTGCTGTAACATCTTTGTTGAGGCAGTCTAACAGATTTTTCTTTTGATATGTCGGGTCCGCAGATCCTCCTTGGCGTTAAAAATACATATTTTTTTAACCTTAATTTCTCAAAACTACTGAATGGATTTACACTAAATCACAAAAACAAAATCACAGAAAAGCATGCTTTCCAGGTAAAAATCTAGCTTTCTGCCAAATTTGGTGTAATTCTGTAGTGCTGCTCAATTTTCCGTTTAAAATTGCATGGGGAAAACACTTTTTGGGAATTCCCCTTTCCTCGGTGCGCTTTACAAATCACTTTGAAACTTTCCAGGAAGGAGCTGAGGTGGAGGAGACTTTTTTTCGAAAGTTTTGTGAAGATTAATCAAACGTCACCGTAGTTATTAGCAAAACCCAAAAATAAATGTCCTATGGTAACATGGTCTAAAATATAACTACCCTACTATATATACATGTATTTAAATGTCAACAATATATATTACCTAATTAATTATTTTAAAATGTTAAAATATTCTTAATGTGCAAAGAAAAAAAAATTCACTTCTAGATATTTGTTAAGGAATTGTTTAAAAAATATATGAATTCTACAAATAACATTTAACAAAATTAAGTACATATTAGATCAAAATTAAAATGTTACTATGGGTGTGATTTTTTAATTACTTAAAACATGAATATTTGTATATTAGATTAACATGTAATAATTAACTAAATATTAAATGTGCATTTAATGTGATGAGTTAGTGTGTTATAACTTTTTTGAATTAGTGCTAATTTAAAAATAAATATTTAAAATGAGTTTTACACTTATAATATCCATTTAAATTTATGTATTACATTTTTGTAAGGAATAATAAGCTTTAATAATTTTTTCTATACTTTGACATTGGGAGATCTCCATTACGGTGACAGAGATCTTAACGTACATGTGCATACATGGTGCCCCTCACTTGCACTGCCCTATGCATCGCTACCACTGGAATATCTCCACAACAGCTGAGCTGTAACCTCTCCTTACTGTCCGTTCAGCCTTGTGGTGACAGTGAGAGGTGTCAGCCAGAGGCAATATGTTCACCAGAGTGAAGAGGCATAGCTGGGAGCACAGAGCAGAGATGAGAAGAATAACATCCCAGGAGTACCAACTCTGAAGAAGAACAAGTTGTGGGCAGCTTGTGGCCATCATTAAGGGAGGTATTCACCACTGATACAGTGGCAAAGTTGCACAAGGTGGAAGACATGTTTTGATGTGCTGCAGTGACAACTGCTAGGCCGTGTTGAGCAGCTGTCATCAATGGTCTCAGGCAGCAGCTCGACCAGCAAACCGCATGCTGGCCTCAGAGGGGGGGGCTCTATAAGAAAGGACAGTGAACATGAGGTTATAAGCCGCAAGAAGTTGTGCTCCTGACTAGGGAGACCAAGCTGGCCATCGGATGCCTCTCCTCCTGTCAATTGTAGTGCTGGGGGAGAAGGGGGTTTGGTGGAGAGAGTAAGGAATGCCATGAGTTAATAGAAAAATAGTTTTTGCTTGCCAGCAGTGGAAGGAGTCAGAAGCATGGTGAATGAGAAGTTCTCCAGGGTGGGGGCATACTCATGAATAGAGAGGAAAGCCTAAACACAAATAGGGAGCAGAGAACTGAGATAGACGAGAAAGCCAACCAATCATGAGCAACAAGGTGTTCCAAAGCCCACTCAATGCATATTGTATTGTAGACAATGGGTCTTCGACAACAGACTGCTAAAGCTGTTGACAAGTTAGACCAAAATGGGCCAGAAAGAGAGTTTGTAGGGGTGAGGCGAAATCAGAGGGAACCTAAAGCGGTATTTAATCATGGAAATTGTGATAATTGCTGGCAAATGCCTTAAAACCAGGTTGATGCTAGAAATTGTATAACAGAATGGACATGTGGCAGTGGATTAACAGAGACAAAGGCGGAGAGTGGGTAGTATTTTGGTTATACTGCAGAAAGGCTGATGGGCAGACTGGAGAGTGCTTATGCGACTTTCTCAACTTAATATTGGCGTCTGAACCTAGTTGTGACACAACACTGAGCAGCTGTACTTTGATAAGGGGTGTTGTCTTTTTTTTTTACTTCCAATAACATGTCCAATTTTTTATTGTTTCTAAAGTTCTTGTTTCTTCTACGTTTCTTAAATACATATGCAACAATAGCACAGAACCTTTGCACTGGTTCAAAATATCCATAAAAATCCCTTTGCAATGTTTTTTTTGCTGTTGTGATGTTTAAAGCTCCCAAAAGCAAAAGTCAGTGCCCAGTGCCCAATGGTCATGGTATGATTGTAACCAACCAAGTGAGGAGGCACCCTTTTTAATAAGCAGTGTTTAACAACGGTGATGATTGCTGAAGGCATGTTGTGTGAAACCACAAGGTGAATACATAGGAACCAGAACTCATGCTCAAAAGAAAAAAGTCTCAACTAACCATGAAAGGGACGGGGTTCTCTGGCCCGTACAACCTACACACCACCATTGACAGCTGCCTTATGCTACCACATATTGTAGAAAGAGAGCACCAGGTTGCAACAAAAGCCCTCAAAAATACTGAATTGCTGGAGAAAAGTGAACGACATAATGAGAAAATGTAATTTTGACTATGACTCTACACCTCCTTATGCCTGAGCATTAGATTGTCACAGCTACTCCTTTCCTAATCTTCACTATTTTACTTCCAATATGGCTGCTTATATGGCTTCTTATGGCTGCATACAGGGACCGCAATTTTTCTGGGTAAAATGTCTGGGATACATAACGGCTGTTTTTGTATTTAGAGATAGAATAGTTTGTGGGAAAGAAAGAAATAGCAGTTTTAGGGTGAAGCATAAAAAAGAGATGGTGGTAATGGAGGATTATTAAACACCAAGCATATATTTTTGGTGGGTGAAAAGAAATAAGGGGTCATGGCATAGGGCACTAAAAGTTATTTTTAAACTGATAACGATTTAGCTGAAGTTCTTGATTGAGTGATGTATAATTCAGCTGGTTGGTTGCTACCGTGGTTGTAAGAAAATGGGTTACTGGTTGAGGGGGGTGAAACCCTACTCAAGCAGCAAACACAATCCTTGTCTGGGTGAAGCCACAAGCAAACCCCAAATTACCTGTGCTCAACCCTCTGGTAGCTTGGCACAGAACAGTCAGACTTAACTTAGAGGCAACGTTTAAAGTATTTATGCATCAATTCAAACAGTAATAAAGTGGAACAAAATACAAGAAACATCACAAACCAATTTAAAACATCGAGTACAATTTAATAAATAATTTAAGACCAAAAATTTAAGACCAAAACAACAAACATCCAATGAGTAGCACCAGAGATATGCAATTTGAAAGATTTAAGTGAAAATAACAACAAAAAGCACAAAGCCCCAACTGTGTTTATCTGGTCGTGCTAGACCGGGACAAAGTCACCAGTTCAGACCGACAGCGATGGAGCGCGGGCTAGCTACAGGGATCCTGTTTGGCCTGCTGAACAAAGTACCTTAAATCCTGGTTCAGAGTGATGCAGAGTCCCGTATCGAGGATGCATCACACCTCAGAGGCAATGCGAGGTTCTTGCATGGAGATTCATCACGCATCAGCGGTTCCAAGGAGTTGGTGGGTGATGCGAGGTCTGTGGGTAGAGATGCGTCATGCAGCAGTGATTCTGATGAGTTGTGGGGCAGTGATATGAAGTCCGTCTTTGTGTTGGCGTAGAGTTGCAGTTCCGATGCAGAGTCTTGCAAGGGGATGTGTTGCGCTGTGTTGGTTCTCCTGCGACCACAGCTGGATTGGCAGAGCACCCTCAGACCCACTTCCAAGGGTCAAGGATTGCGATGGCACCACTTGGGAGGGCAGGACTCATAGCTGGCAGAGTCCAGATGCTGGGGTCAAGGTTGTTGGAGCCTGTTCTGTCCCTTGTCAGTAGGTCAGCCAACTAGCCCTTGGAGTCACTCTGGTGGTCCTAAGCCAAGTTGCAGGTCCAGTCCTTCTCACTCAGGCAGGAGGGCAGCAAGGCGGCAGAGTGGCAGTCCTTCTTGCAGCAAAGCAGGACAGCAGTCCTTCTTCTCAGTCTTTCACAAGTCCAAATGTGTCATGATGAGTTGGGTCTGAGAGTCCACTATTTATATCTGGTGCCCACTTTGATGTAGGAGAAAGTTCTGGAGGCATCCCCTTCCTCTCTGTCCTGGTCCCAGCTTGTCTGGGGACACATAAGATTAGTGACAAACCCTTTGTCAGTGTGTTTAGGCAGGGCCTTTGTGACGTGCAAGTTTGGTAGGTGACAGCTCCGCCCCCTCGTTAAGTCAGAGTGGCCCACCCTGTCAAGACCTATCTTCCCTATGTCTCACCGTCTGGGAGCAAAACACAAGGACCAACTGCCAGCTGCACCTAGGGACAGGCTGCAGGAACCCAATGGTTAGGGCAAGAAAATGGCAACTTTCTAAAAGTGCCATTTTCACAATTCTGACCTAAAATGCAACTTTCCCTTTAAAGAGGGCTTTAAATTACAATTTTTTAGATACCAAACTCGACCCAACTACCTGCTTCCACTTTGAAGTTATCACTTGTTAAATGTGATAAGGAAACTCAATATTATCCTATGGAAGAGGGCTGACTTATATGTAGTATAAAGGAAGGTTTGGGCCTGGCAAAAGATTTATTTTGCCAGGTCAAAATGGCAGTTTCAAACTGCACATACATACTGCAATGGCAGCCTGAGTTTTACAGGGCAACTTAAGTGTGTGGCACAATCAGTGCTACAGTACCACTAGTAGCATTACATTTACAGGCCTTGTGTATATGGAGTACCACTTTTCTAGGGACAGTCAAGTAAATTAAATGTGCCAGTTGGTTATAAGCAAATTCTACCATGTTAGGGGAGAGAGCACAAGCACTTTACCATTGGTGAGCAGTGGTAAAGTGCACATAGGCCTAAGGCCAACAAATCGAATTCCTCAAAAATAGGAGGGGTTAAGCCAAAATGTTTGGGGAAGCCCACCCTCAGGCTGACAGGTCTAACAGCAGTATGTATGTAAAAAACTGATTGGGCCTGAGAATATGTGTGCATTTTGGATAGATTGCCAAAACTTTGTCTAATATCACGGAGATCTGGTGGGTTATAGAGAAGGCAAAGTGGTGTAAAATGCTAGATCCTTCTTTAGTGTAGTAGTAAGTGATATTCCATCCTTCTTTGAATCGTCTGTCATCTTTTGAAACTCCTAATATTCTTTAGATTGGAGGCAGCAGTCTTTCACAGGCCAATGGATGATACGTTCAAGGGAGCGTGGATTGAGACATTCTCTGATAAGGGCTTTGGAAGAGGAAGAACATGAAAAAAGGTTGGTTACGGCATAAGGCCGGCGGGGGGAGGGGAGGCGGGGGAGTCAACATACGATGGGATAGGGAAAATAAATAAATAAATAAAACCACTTACCTTGCGCTCGCCGCCCCGCCCCAGCCCCACCGCTTTTACCTTTACCGGCCGCGATTGATATCTATATGTGTAAGTATGCAATTCAGCTTAAACATTCAGCTTAAATAAGGATAGATGGACCAGCTATGTTTCAAGGCCAATTCTCTCAAAGACACAGGTCGAATTAAGATTGTTTAAAATAATAAAAGTAGGTGCACTTCGAGCGCTTAGCATGTGCCCCAAACACTTCTGTTATTAAAGAAGAGTTGAGGCAGTGATTTCTTACACAGACCAACGATTTCCATGAGAAGAAAAAGGGGAAAAAGAAAAAAATATGTAAATGTGCATTTCCTAAACCTTCTCTGCAGACAAAAGGTTAGGGCAAACTGCAATATGTTTGGAAATCTGTGAAGGAGTATCATTTCCAGGGAGTTTGTAGGAGGGTTCTGTGAATTCTAAAACAATCTGATCACGAGTATGTCTCGACAACCTTGAATCTCTGATTCTTTTGTGAATCGAGCACACAGAATTTCAGTGGATGCACATTGATATTATGAAAAGGTGTATATCGTACGCATTAGTACCATCTATTTTATTATACACCAGCTGTTTCTCAATATGAAATAGGAATGGCCTTTGTCAAGTTGTAAATAGAGGCCACTTGGTTTAAAACGTTTCTTTTGTGTACATGCCAGAAATTCAATTCTGACTGCCAAACCTGTCATATTAGAATCCTATAATAAGATGCCACTAGTTAGCAATCTTTTGTGTGGGCAAAGTGGCACATCTGTGCTGGCTAAATTCAGTACAGCAGTGTCCCAAAAGCTCCTTTTAAACTCATTCTAGTCTGTTGACCCTCTCTCTTTTCAAGTTTTGCAATCACATTTCTGTAAGAAGAAAGTGTTGATTGACAGCGTAGAAATAAAAATAGCATTCTCCTAGCTGCTGCCAAGATCTAGGCTCCTTTCCACCAAATCTGAAAATAACCACAGAATTTCCTACGATTTTGCAACGAGTTGCGCCATTTTTGTGGCGCAGCCCCAACGCAAAATCCATGTTTGGATGTACCAAGCCATTCAAATCACGATTTGTGTGGCTTTGCATGGGATTTTGTCCCAAAAGTGACACAAGGCACTTTGCGTTGTGGAGGCGTTATATGGGTGAAGCACGGGCGTTCCCATCCATCTATGTATTTTGACAACAACATATCTTTACTATCATCAGTAAACATGCATTTGCACCATAATGGTGCCCCTCCCTGAGGTTGGTGTAACGAGGAGAACATTTTTTCTTTCTCCTCGTTTCTTCCTCTTGGCACGTGTGGTGCATTGTACAGCACAAACACAAAGAGGAATAAGCCTCAAAGAATAGTTTTTGTCCAGGGACGTGTTTTTCTACAAAAGGAACACACTCTATATAGTTTCAAAATGGTAGTAATACTGGAACACCTGGTGGCAGAAATATGAAAAGGAGGATAGTGCACAGGGTGAGACTATCACACCTTCATCATAACATTTGCTTGAAGGAATCGGAGACACCTGGCCCGGTTCCTGAACGTTGTTCACACATTCGCAACATATTTTCTGTCCTTTGTTGTGCTTTGAAAATTGTATTCCTATCTACGGCGCCATCTCTGTTGAACTCTATTTGAAGGAGAATAGGACAAGTTAATCTGTGATCAGGAGGCGGTCACAGAGACACTGCTATGGGCCTGTGCCTGCCCAGAGTAATGGAGAATGTAACACTTCTCAAGATATAATCACCCGGCTTCTACTGAAATTCTTCTCTGTTTCCTTTTGTCCTTCAGCGTTCTCTCTTGATCCTTCAGCATCTATTGCTTTCAGAAAAAGATACGATGGCTGTTTGCCCCGGGCAGGGTGCCTTTTGTTCAGTGATGGACCAATGATGGAGCAGTGCACAGCTAAGGCTTCAGCCAGTCACACGAATTGCTTAATGGGCTGAGCTAAAAATGAATGACTGCAGGCCTCGCCTCAGTAGATGGTCATGGACCACAACTGAATCTCCAGTATGGCTGTATTGCAAACATGGAAGCGCTCCTCTAGTGGGAACATACATGGGCGGTCATGTGGATTGCAATGAATGGACCTCCAGGTCTTTGAAGGCAGACCTGCCATCCTTAGAGGCCTCTGCCAGCCTGGTGAGGAACTCTCTGAGGTGCAACAACCGGTGCAGCAGATGCACTGTATACACTGCTGAATACTATGCTGGCGCTATGTGTTTTTTCACCCTCTCGGCAGCGAGTTGTGGTACGGTAACCCTCCCTAATAAGGTAGTGCAACTGCTGCTGTGACTCAGTGGTTGTGTGGTGAATGGATCACTGGTTTCTGACAGCATCACCAGCTCCAGTGTTCCTGTTTGAAACCCTGCAGTTCTCCCACCTCTAAATAGGTCAGGGGGCAGCAAGTTCAGCGGCATAGCAGAGCTCCAGCTCCTCTAAACTCTAAATTACCCCCAGATTGTCTTTCACCGTGCAGAGGTGTAAGGCAGGCCGCTGTAGTCCATGGGTGCCCCATCCTTCAGGAGGTGCCCAGTGGCAGTGTCTGCCCTGAACATCAGATAGTGGTAGCAGGTTACAATGTCATTAAAACTGTTTTTTTGGCAAGTAGCAAACTTATTGTTGGCCAGTTATGCCATGAGTGTTCAGAATCTCTAGGGTCTCTCTACATAGTTTGCATCCTGAATCTATCATTTTGTGCTAATTCACTGGTGTCCTAGGCTCACACATAGTGCCACTGCATGTCATTCTTTATTTCTAATTTGATCTTTTTGGATCTTCCTTTGAGACTGTGTTTGCTTTCTCGTCAGAATATTGTTTTTCTAAAACAATCAAATAAATAAACATACTCAAAGGGGCTTGTGATCGGTGGGTTTCATCCATTGGTGTTTAAAATAGGATATGGCTGTTTGCTGTGGTTGGCATCTGGATACCCAATTTGATGGTGATTTATTTTCCATCTCCTTTAAAAGTTTGGTGTTAAAAAGTGCTCAAGTGACATTCTGACATAGTAGCTGACTGCAATGAGTAACATTGTGGCTGCCTGTGATTTAAGTTTTTGGTTATGTAGTGATTAATTTTTGTCTCCTTCGCAAATATCAATAAAATGTACAGTACAACTAAAATGCTTATTATTTAAAATACATCATCAATGATTTTTAAATGCAATATTTTTCTTGCAAGAATAAGGTAGCCACGATAGGAGGCAGCATATTTTTTTTATCTTAATCTTTCTAAAATATGTGTGGAATCAAAAAAACATAACCATTGCACCAGCTTGTCAAGCACAGACCTATTTACTTCGCTGAAGCTCGTCTTAATTGCTTTTAAAAGTTTTTAAAAAAGCATTGTCAATGTTTTCAAAAAGTAATAAAATGTGATAACAGTTTGCTTTATAAAAGGTTTAATTGCCAAATAAATTGGTTCCCATATTGTTTGAGCGAGTTAAAAAGTAGGATTTGCTAATTAACAACTCACAGAAATGATTTAGAATTTGGTGTCACGCCCTGCTGAAGACCAACCTCACCTATCATTAAGAAACATTACTACTGATGGAGGCAAATTTTCTTTGAAAAAACAAGTGTCATCCCTGAACTCAAATGGGTTGTTTGAGTTTCCAGAACTTGTGGTTCAGATAAATGGTATTGATTGAATTAAAGGCATTGGGAAATCTAGAAAATGAGAACCAACTATGGATGATTTTATTATAAACACTTGTCTGCAATCAGCAAATTACAAATAATGTTTTTCCTGCTACAAAACATCACTGACTGCTGCAAAAAGAAATTGAACAATCTTACTGTTAGAAATGCGGGCCTCTAGTTGGCAGAGGTAGCTACCTTTGTCCAAATAGGAACCCTTTCTTCTAGTCTGGGTAAGGGGGATACACTTCTAAAATAACCCCTGCTCACCCCCTTGGTAGCTTGGCACGAGCAGACAGGCTTATCTCAGAGGCAGTGTGTAAAGCATTTGTGGACACATACAGTACTACAGTGAAAACACTACAAATGGACACCACACCAGTTTAGAAAAATAAGTAATCTTTATCTAAACCAAAACAAGACCAAACGACAAAAATCCACAATACAGTAATAAAAAATATGACTTTCAGATGGTAGAAATAGTTCAGTTCAAAGCAAATTGCAGATGGGACACGTTTCACACAAAGTACCTTGGCTGCGTCATGCAAACAAACAAAATGGGCCGCAGGGAAGGTGATGCGTTGGTTCCTTGCTCCGGGGAAGGTGATGCGTGGGTTCCTTACTGCTGCGCAGGGGAGGTGATGCGTCGGTTCCTTACCGGAGAGGAGGTGAGGCATCGGATTTTTTACTGCGTGTGGAGGTGATGCATTAGTTTCTTACTGCGTCCCCCAACGATGCCACAGACTTGGCGCCTCAGTGCGGTCCGATGATCCGGGACGATGCGTGGGTTCTTGCAGCCGCCCACCAGGCCTTGCGTCGGAATTGGTGCGGTGATCTCGGACTTCGGAGATCGGTGCATTCAATGCAGCGTGCTGCGATTCCTCGAGCAGCTGGCAGGCGCTGCGACGATTTCTTCGACGATGCGTCGGAAACAGGTGCGGATGTTTCCCGCTTCTTGAAGTTGCGTTACTTTTCCAGCTCCCAGCGGCAAACAGCCTCCAGAGGTCCACAACAATAGCAGGCACCTCTAAGCAGGTCAGAACTCCCAGCAAGGAAGTTCAGGGGAGCTGGTGCTGAAGTATCTGTGTCCCTGAGACTTCAGAACAGGAGGCAAGCTCAGTTTCAAGCCCGTGGAGATCTTCCTAAAGCAGGGGACACAGCAAACAGCAAAGTCCTTTTCCCTTACCTTGGCAGAAAGTAGCCACTGCAGACCAACCCCAGACCGCAAACAGCACAGGGGCAGTATTCCTCCTCAGCTTCTCCGGCTCTTCTCCTTGGCAAAGGTTCCTCTTGATTCCCAGAAGTGATCTTTGAAGTATTTTCTATCCCTGAGACTTCCAACAGGAGGCAAGCTCTACTTCAAACCCTTGGAGATGACTCTGACAGCAGGATGATGAAAGCACAGTCCAGTCCTTTCCCTACACAAGACAGAAGCAACCACTGCAGGCCAATACCAACAGCACACAGCACAGGGGCAATACTCCTCCTCCAGCTTTCCCGGTTCTTCTTCCTGGCAGGTTCCTTAGTTCAGCAGTGATCTGAAGTTCTGGGGTCTGGGCCCCAATATTTATACTACAAAATCCTTTGTTCTCTGGTGGCAGAGAAGCCCTGTGGTTGGTCAAAACCGGTTATGTCCTCTCTGGTGCAGTTTCCTGTCAGGAGGTGGAGACAGCAATGTTGAAGGCAGACCAGGCCCTTTCAGGTGAAAGGATATCTCCTGCCCCTACTCTAAATACAGCCCAGGTCTGTTCAGCCCAGCCCTGACTCATCCAGACGCCCTAGAGCCACTGCACATCCCCAGCCCCTGTCACTCCAAAGCCAGACAGTCAATACACATCCCAGCAGAGGCACACAGGATGGCTAAGCAAGAAAATACCTACTTTCTAAAAGTGGTATTTTCAAACACAGAATGTAAAAATCACCCTCTCTAAAAGATGCATTTTAACATTCTGAGTTCAGGCATACTAAACTTTATTTTCCTACCCTGTTCCCAGGGATAGTTATGTTCATAAGATGTTATAAACAAACTCCCCATTCTATCCTATGGGAACAGGTAGCCTTGCATTAGTGAAAAAAGAAATTGGCAGTAATTCACTATCAGGACATGCCACACACATCAGGGCATGTCCTACCTTTCACACACACTGCACCCTGCCCACAGGGGTACCTTGGCTTACCTTAAGGGTGACTAACATATAATAAAAGGGAAGGGTAGGGTCTGGCAAGTGGGTGCACTTGCCAAGTCGACATGGCAGTACTAGACTGCCCACAGACTCTGCAATGGCAGGCCAGAGCTACATTTACAGGCTGCTTATGTGGGTGGCACAATCAGTGCTGCAGCCTAGTAGCAGCATTTGATTTACAGGCCCTGGGCACGCACAGTGCACTGTACTAGGGACTGACTAGTAAATCAAATCAGCCAATCATGGAAACACCAATCCATAACAACAATTTGCAGGGAGAGCATGTGAACTTTAGCACTGATCAGCAGTGGTAAAGTGCCCAGAGTCATAAAACCAACAAAAACAGGTCAGAAACAGAAGGCCACAAAGCGAAAAGTCTGGGGATAAACCCACCGAAAAAGCCAGGTCTAACACCTACAAATTACGACATTGCACAAAAAAAAGAAATTCTAAAAAAGTGACACCTCAACTGGGAATTTATTTAACTTAATTTATTTAATTTGATTTATTTACAAATTTCATCTTTGTAATGATCATAATATCTCAAAGTCTTCCTGACTCCTACTAGGCAACCACCATATGTGCAGGCTGCCTTCCTAATAATGGCCATATATGACAAGAAGGATTAGATCAGACACATTTTTCATTAGAATTGAGAAAATAAATAAAAAATTGTGAACACATTATTTAGAAGACACTTTGCGAAAACTGACTTTGTGACCCCAAATTAATTGCAGACTCGTAGAGCTCAACATCTATGGAAATTCTTGTTAATGATGCTTACTTAACAGGCATCAGAAATTAATAAGCCCTCATCACTGGAAATTAAAGAATGAGGCTATTTGAGTCCGTGGATTATATTGCAGAAACAGACACATTAATGTTTGCACTATTATCAGGCACTATTATCAGGCATTACTGTATCACGCGTCTCTTTATCGCAGCATCGTTGTTTAATATTTATGAATGCTGGCACTTGCTTATTTGGATCACTTATTTATGTTAATAGTATGCATCTAAACAGTGGTGTCTGACATATGTTTGCAGCTGTACTTAGTAGAAAGTAATAAACAGCCTGTAATCTAAAGTGTTTTTCAAGCCGGCTTTTAACTGGGTTAGGGAGCCTTAATGACCTGAGTCCAAGGCGATATCTTCTGGTCCGTGGATGTATAAGTATTTACATCTTCATGAATGTGTAGGTCTTCCATAATTAACTCCACATATCCAAATATCTACATCTTCAAGGTGCGTGTATATGGACCTAAGGATACCAACCTGCACTTAAATCTACATCTATGTACCTAGACATCTATACATATGTACCTTGAAGACATGAATAGTACTTGGTACACACACACATATATATATATATATATATATATATATATATATATATATATATATACACACATATACGTGTGTGTGTGTATCTATGCCCCTGTCCTTCGTGGTGATAATGCTGGAGTAAGAAATGCATGAAACACACACATAAATGCAAGTTTTGTAAGGGAAGTAATTTATACACATCAAAACAACAAATGGCCTGATTACGAGTCTGGTGGTCCACGGACTGACAGACTTGCAGGGGTACGGCAGTGGACTGTCATATTACAATTAGGGCGGTCAGAACACCATTGCTCCGCCGCAGTTGACAGAGAACCACCATTCCCTGGTGGTAACGCGGCGGTCTTGATGCCAAGCACATTTGAGTTTCCTCTCCGCTACGGTTTTCATGGTGGTTCCTACTTGATGAAAACTATGGTGGAGAGGAAACAAAGGGGGCCTACAGGGCCACCTTGTGACTCAGGGCCATGGGGTGCATGCAGGGGGGCACAACATGTGCCCCCCTCCGTATGCATGCACCCCTGTACCTGCATGGCATCGACTGCACCAGTTCATGCTGTGCAGGTATTGTCTTTGATGTTCCCTTTGCAGTGCCTATTTCATAGGTACCGCCTTGGGAACACCAAAGAACCTCACACCAGTGACTGCAAAAGTCATAATATGGCGGGCGGTAACCGCCCTCGGGTTTGGCGGTGGGGCAGCGGGGTGGACCTGGCGCCACACCGTCAAACTCGTAATCAGGCCCAAAGAAAGCAAGAAAATGCAGCCTGATTGATTCTAATCTAAAACTCACCGATTTTTCAGCGATTAAAAATCTGCGAGATTGGGTATGAGTGCACCACTAGAAATCTGAAATTTTGATGTATTTTAGCATATTTAGTGAAATATTTTTATGAATCCCTTAACATGTATAAATTCATGAAAACCATGGGTATAGTAAGTCTCCAACTCCTAAAGATACAATTTAATTTTTGTGACTCAAACCTGAAAGTAGCAAGTCAAAAGAAGATAAATTACTCTCAAAACTACTCATATAAAACATGCTTAAATCACACATGTAAAAAGTTCTAAAGAAAAGAAAAAAATGCAGATTATATGTTTAAGCACAACTGCAGTGGGTAACTTGCGTAAATTTAGAAAATGGGGGCCTGGTTAGGGGAGGGCCAAAAAGTGGCAAAGGGCAGGCTATGTAAGTTATTATCTGCAACCACAAAGGACGATATCCCAAAGCAGGACTGACGATTTACTAAACACAAGCACAAAATTCTATTGTTGTTGGTGCTAGACCTAGGGATGGCTGACGTAACCTAGATTTTTCTCTAATTCGTGAAGTTTTCCAAAGCTTTTTTAAGCCTCAAGAAGTTCACGTGTGGCAAGTTAAAAAAAAAAAAACAATTTCTGGGAAAACAAATCCTGCAAAATCGGGTTTAATTTGTTAATTGGCTGTTTATTTTTATAGCACACAGTACAAAACCTACTATCTTCTAGGCACTTGCAAGAGTTGCCTTTGAGGTCTACGGGTGAGCCAAGTGATTTTGGTGGAGAAGGGAACATAGGTTACATCAAATAACATAAGTTCATCCCCAAGTACCTGGCATCAGCCGGATCAATGTCGCAGAGTAACAGCGGGAATAGGTTCGGCTATAGGTCAGCTGTTGCCAGGCCAGCAGGCTGTTGGAAGGCGATGATGGCATGGGGGCACTGGCAGTGATGAGTTAGTGGGGGACGTGACTTGTATTAGCACTAGAGTAATTGTCTTGCAGTAGCTTTGGGATGTGACATGGTGGCAGCAGAGTGTGTGAGGGCGATCTCAATTTGGATTTTGTGCATTCTATTAATTAAAAAGGAACCAGGTTTGCTGCTCAGATCCTGCGTGAGTGGTTTGGTAGCAGAAGTGCTGTAGGGAAGGTGATGTATTGTACCACCTGAAAGACTTCTCTGTGGTTGTTGATGGCTTGTATTACTCTTTCATTGAAGAAGGTTCTTTTGTCTCTCTGAATGGTTATGTGGTGTGTGTTGCATGCATGTGTGCTTGGGGTTTGCTGCATGGCTGGGGTTGGGCAACTTGCATCAAGTGGACTCATTTTCCTGGCTTTCGTTTCCAATTTGTCTATGAATTAGTAGTTGGTGCAGCCTGCATGTTCACCCTTTGGAGGGGTGTAAATTTGTCCACTATTTCTACATGATGTTAGTGACAGCCTCAAAGAGAGACGGGATGGGTTGCTAGGTTGCGGTTGGAGAGGTTGTTTCATGATATAGATTTGAGTGTAGACTCGGGCATTTCTTTTGTTGAGCAGGAAAAGTTGGGATTGACCATGCCTGTCTTTTTATGGTGGTTGGTGGGGAGTGAATGGAAGGGATTTATGACTGGACTGGAAAATTGGGTCGGGGTAATGCGGAGGCCTTTTTGTTTGATGGTCTTCTGTGTCCTGTGTTGTGTCAGATGCTTTTTGGACTTGACTTTTGTTGGACCTGACATCTTTGGTATGATTTTCCCCCAAAGTTTTTCCTTTCATCCTCCTGTTTTTGGTGTCTTTAGTACTCTGCACACTTTGCTTACACCAAATTGGTACATTTAATTTACTTGTAAGTCCGTAGTGAATTGGTACTTCATGTAACCAGTCAATTAAATGCTACTAGTGGGACTGCAGCACTCATTATGCCACCCACTTAAGTTGCCCTTTAAAACATGTCTAAGGCCTGCCATTGCAGCCTGTGTGTGCAGATTTAAACTGCCAATTCGACCTGGCAAAATAAACCTTTTATCTGCCTTAACCTTCCTTTTTAATAGATATAAGTCACCCCTGGGGCAGGCCCTAAACAGCCCATACAATGTGGTGTATTTTAAAAGTTGGACATGTACTTTTAACTTTCACATGTCCCAGCAGATGGAAAACTCTTAAATTCGCTTTTTATTATTACAAGGCCTACCTCTCCGATAGGATAACATTAGGTTGCCTTATTACATTTAATAAGCGCTAACTTTCAATTGGGAGTAAATGGGAATATCAAGTTTGGTGTCCAAAGAATTATTATTTAAAACCCTCTCCAATGGTAAAGTTGGATTTTAAGTCACAAGTTTCTTATCCCAACTATTTGCTGCGTACAGCATGTGTACTGGGTCGCAAAATTAGGTCTAACTGACAGTTAGTCCTTGTGTGTTGCTCAGAGACAGTATAACAAAGGGGGACTATGTGTTGCCAGGATGGGCCATCTCTGACTTGACAGGGGGGATGAGCTGTCACTTACCACACTCACACATCACAAAGCTTCTGCCTGAGAACACTCACAAAGTGTTTGACACTAGTCTTTTGTGACCCCAGACAAGCTGGGCCAGGGCAGAGAGGCAGGAAATTCCAAATACTTCTGCGGGTGGAAGCCTCCAGAACCTTCTCCTTCTTCAAAGTGGGCACCACGTATAAATAATGGACCCTCAGACCCAACTCTTCAGTACACCTCTGGACATGTGGAAAACTCAGAAGGACTGTTGTGCTGCTCTGCTAGAAGTACTTCTACTCTGTTGCTCTGCTACCCTGCTGCCTGTGTGAAAAGGACTGGACCTGCATCTTGAGCCCAGGACCACCACAGTGACTTCAAGGGATAGTTGTCTGGCCTTTTCATCAGAGCCTCAGAGGCTGAAAAGGCTCCAACCAGCTTGAACCCAGCACCTCTGCTGTAAGTCCTACTGCCCCAAATGGTTCCACCCCAGTCCTGGATCCTTGGAAGTGGGCCTGAAGGTGCTCTGACAACCCAGCAGTGGTCCTGTGGGCAGAACCAATGCAGCATGATAAATCTCCTTGCAGCTCTGCTTCGGAACCACCACAGCGCAATGCATCCCTGGCGCCAAAACTCGCATCACAGCCCACAGCCTCCTTGGAACTGGCGCAGCACGACACATTCTCGATGCAGGTCTTTCTAATCACAAGCCCTTCATTGATGGCATTTTCGACGATAACACAGGACTTCGCATTGCAGGCCCACAGCTTCTTCAGAACTGCCGGCGCGCGACGTATCTTCAACACAGGATTTCGCATTGCAAATCCATTGTCGATGGCATCCTTGACAATGACGCAGGACTTCACATTACAGCACCGAAGCTTCCTTGGATCCGCCGCTGTGCAATGCATTCTCGACGCGGGATCTCTCATCGCTCTGCAACCAGGATATACGGTACTTTATTCAGTGGGCCTAACTTGGTCCCTGTATCTGGCCCATGCTCTATCGCAACCAGCCTGAACTTGTGACTTTGTTCTGGTCAAGTGCAACCAGATAACCACAGTTGGTGCTTTGTGTTTCTAGGCACTATTTTTACCTTAAAACTTTGAAATTGCATATCTCCCGTTCTACTGACTGGATTTTCGTCTTTGTGGACTCAAATAATTTATTACATGTTATTCTATTTTTCAAAATTGGTGTGATCTTTTTCTTGTGTTGTGTTTTCACTTTATTACTGTTTGAAATGCTGCATAAATACTTTACACCTTGCTCTAAGTTAATCCTGACTGTTTTTGTGCCCAGCAACCAGAGGGTTAAGCGCAGGTTAATTTGAAGTTTGCTTGAGTTCACCCTGACTGGAATTGTGGTTTCTGCTTGAGTAGGTTCCACCCCTCTCAAGCAATAACCCAATTTTCCACAACTTTCCTATCTAGACTTTCACAGAGACTGTGGATTTGTTTTAAGTAGGACATCATTGGAGAATTTGCTCAAAAAACAATTTTTCCAGGGAAGGTCTTTAGAAGTCTTTGCAGGAATTTTCACTCACAGTCGAAATTATCCTAAATTTAAAAACATTGCAAACTTCAGAAACTGAGGAGTTAATCAACGTGAGCAAAATTAAAACTTCATGGGAACATATTTTTTTTTAAATCAGTAAAAGAGAAAATCTTCCCCCATTTAAAAATATTTTGTGTACGTATCCCAAAAAACATAACGTTTTCGTGTTGTACTTCACTGTGTGCCACGTCTTGGTATAGAACATGCAACTTCAGCCTGTGACCACATATCTTTGCTTCGGTGAACCATAAATTTGCATGAGCAATTGAGTCAGAGTGGAATTTACACAGGTAACTAAAGGAACATAATGAAATTACAAAATGTTCAAACTATAATGCACCTAACTCATTCTTTTTTCCCTGCAGCTGAGTGAACTTGCTTTGACGTAATTTCTAAATCTCTCTTTTTATAGTTAAATAAGCTGAATTAACGCTTTTCTTGGTGTGATGACAATTGTTGGGTTTGTTTTTGTAAGTAAAGCAGCAGTGAAAGGGTCTAACATAGTTTCAACCTCTAAAAGTACCTTAGCATTTATATTTAGGAATATTGTAGCTAGAAACAAAAAAATATGAGGAAATCTATGGCTTTTATATTTATACATCAGAGTAACAGTGGGGCATATTAGCAAGAACATGCAAAAAATATCGCAAACCTTGCTTAGCGCGCCTTTTTTTATCGCCGGCTATCGCTGGATATTACAGCGGAAATAACATGCTATTAGCAAGGTTTATCTCCATTGCGATAAAATATCCAGCGATAGCGGCGAAACCCAGCTTTAACGCGAGAAATCCAGCGATAAAATCCTATCGCTAAATCTGGGGACTTAACCTTACAATCCACCTCCCATTGACTTTCATTGCTAAGTCATGTTTTTATCAGTTCTAAAAACAAGCGCTAATCGGGGTTAGCGCGCATTTTTTATCGCTTCGCGGGTATTGCTAATAGGCGATAGGTATGTAAGCGACTGTTTTCTGTCGCTTTTAGTTGGGAACGCCTACCTTGCATGTCATTAGCGATAATTATCGCTGACATGCAAGGCGATGTAAAACCCGGCCGCTATCGCCTGAAAGCTGTCGCTAACGCCTGTTAGCGACAGCTTGCTAATAGGGCGTTAAAAATATCGCCGCTTTAGCGGCAAAAAGTCCCGCTAAAGCGGCGATAGAGCCCTTGATAATATGCCCCACAGTTTTTTATATTTTTGGAATTCACTGAATTTCAAGGACTATGCCTACCAAGTACAACTTGTGTCCATTCCGAAGTGAACAATTTCTCCCTCCCTTCATGTGCTCCTTGGGTTAATTACAGACATAAGCATTTTTTGTATTTTCTTCACGTTTTCCCTACAAACAAGGCATGCCACTGTTCATATGGAGTGTGTGGCACTACCTCACCATTCATTCTGGCATTTCTTGGGCGTAGTGCCATGTCAATATTTGGGAATACCCTTAATTCAGCTTGCAAAGTGCCAATTTAGCATTTCTCCCAGACGATTATAATTCTGTAGGAAATAACGGCAAAAGAAGGTAACAAGAGAAAGAAAATAGGGGAATACCTTCCTGCACTAAAACAATCCTTAAAGGCTTTTTCCCCTTTCTAAGGGTGTTGCAGAATGCAGCACACTTCCAAAGAGGAAACAATGAGGACAGCTGAAGATATTTCTCCTTGTTGCGACTCTATTGGGAAGGCGTATCATTTTGACACATTGCTAGGTTTACCAGTGTTGGTAAATCTGGAAATGCGCCAAAATACATGGGTGAATGCGTGGGGGGGAACACCCACTCTCCACCCATGTAACGCCTTCCCGGTGTAGAGTAATGCACGGCAGAGACTTGTGCTGCCTTGGGTTTCTCCGGATTTACCAAACCACGCAGGGCCACGGAAGGTGGCCTGGTAAATAAGACATGAGGTCTGCGTTGCCCTGGCGACACCCTGTGTGATGCAAGGGCAATGCAAACCTTTGATAAATCTGGACGTATATGTGCAGAGGAGCTGGAAGAGGATAGGCAGCAGCTGTGAGGTAATGTATGCACGCCTGGATGCCCGCATCCCTCAGTTTTGGACTTCACCTGATCGTGCAATCAGATCACTTCCTGCCTTCCGTGCTTGTCCATATGCTTTATCCTTTAAAATGTTAACTACTCTTGGGCAGTTTATTTTGGTTCTTATGTGTTGCTTTTGGTATCTGTTCTTATGTAAACTTCTTGTCTGCAGTAGGAACCAGTGTTCATGTTAAGTGCTCTGATACCCAACTTGTGCTATATAAAACTGAAAAATGTAATAAACTACCCTCTTTCCAAAAGATCCAATAGAATAAGATTGAAAAACACCCCCAGTCCCGAAAACCGATTTTCCAAACGTAGGCAACAAAACAACTGCATTAAGAAACTCAATATGTTTCAATTAAAATTACCAATAAAAATAGCATACCCTACTAGGCCCATCTGCTTCACTGTCTTTTATGTGCTGCTGTAATATTTTTGTTGCTGCGCTACTGTGATTCTTTAATATTGTCATGGTAGCCATGTTGCCAGCGCTTTATCCAGTGTGCAGTCAGTGCTCTCCTAGGCTCTTCTAAAGGACTGTCACAGGGCATGAGCACGTGAGCAGCATGTTCCTTGGGTTTGGCTGTCGCCACGCACCACTTCATTGTGTGCAGGCATGTGTGAGACCCTTTTGGGTCAGGCAAACACTGCACCATCAATGCACAAATTAAGATCAGGCATTTCACAAGAAAATACATTCTAACCCCACAGGAAACTGAAGTAATTGAATGGCATTTCACTGATGAGGCCCAAGAATTACTCTTACGACAAATAGTACTAAAGATTGACAAGCATTTGCAACGCAATAGGTCTCGCATTTGTCAGATTTAGACCTATTGGCATTGTAAATGACAATGTCTTTTATCTATGTGTTTTGGTTTGGAGTGTAGTGGATGTATGAACAGAGAGCCACAGACGAATGAAGAATTACCACTTGGACCACAGAAACAGCTGCAGCACTGTCTAGAGGACTTAGAGTGAGGAATTACTAATGAGACCACAGAAACAGCTGCAGCACTGTCTAGAGGACTTAGAATGAGGAATTACTGGCAGGACAAGAGTAGCAGCTAGCAGCACTGTCTAGAGGATTTAGAATGAGGAATTAACGACGGGACCAGAGAAGCAGCTAGCAGCACTGCCTAGAGGACTTAGAATGAGGAATTACCAATGGGACCAGAGTAGCAGCTGCAGCACTGGCTAGAGTACTAAGAATGAGGAATTACCACTGGTATCAGAGAAGCAGCTAGCAGCACTGCCTAGAGGACTTAGAATGAGGAATTGAACAGTGTGAATTAGTATAGGGAAATATGAAATTAATTTGAGCGGTGGACATGTGAGTCTGTTAGATGGATTGAAAATGATAGTGTAGGGATAGAGGAGGGAAGGGTCTAGAAAGTGTTTATTTGGAGATCATAGCAGCAGGAGGAGCTTTGGGATGAGTAGGGGGAAGAGTCAGAGGGAAGGGTTTAGAAAGGCTTGTTTGGGAGATCTGAATAGTAAAAGAGGTTTGAGATGATATAAGAGAGGGGTAGAGGAGGGAAGAGTCTAGAAAGGGTTATTTTGGGGATCATAGGAAGGGTAGAGTAGGGAAAAGACTTGAAAGGGTAATTTTGGTGATCATAATAGTCAGAGAGCGGAGGTACAGGTTCAGCTAAGGCATCCAAGTCAGTGTTTGAAGGGAAGGTACAAGCTTTATATATACTGCATAGTTATTGATCAGCCACTTTTAGTCACGGCCCATAAAACCATACAGCCCTCCACCACAGATCCCTCCCTTGCTTTTTGTTCATGAGGTCAGTGCTTTTGTGATGTGAATTGCTCCCCGCACAATGCTCTGCTCACACTTTTTACAATACAGTCCATCAATGACTAAACTGCGTTTCAGGTTGTCTCCCATTGCAACAAAGCAAAGTCCTCCCGCTGGCAGAACACCCCTGCCGTTACACACAAACGGGAGATGACAAGCACCACAAACTAGGTGCACAGGTGCCATCTCACAATGCTCATAAGGCAATGAAGCACTCCAAAACCAAATTAAATCAAAAATGTTTCTACAGACGAGAGCCTACAAGTGTTTTTCCTTGAACCAGTTTCCCTTCAAATAAAGGACTCTCGCGTGATGGCTCGGAAGGAGATATATAGCAGTGAGTGTTGCAGTGATATGCCTAAGAAGCATTCTGCAGCACAGATAGAAGTAACAAATCGCCATTATGGATTGTTTATGTGCAGGAAGGGACCCCTTACTGCACATAAACAATCATTCCCTCCAAAGCAGGCACCCTTGCACTATGGTGCAAGGGTGTCTGTGTTGGCACTAGGCAGCTATTTTAGCAGCAGCGCTAGGAAGAACACATGGGGTGCGTCGTATTATTGTAAATACAGCGCATCTCTGCATTTTGGAAATGTCAGAGCGCTGCGCTGCCACATTTGGCACAGCTCCGCGCTCCGACATTTCATTGTAAATATGCCCAACAGTGTCATTGAGATACCCAGGTCTTCCTTGTGCCTGTTCCCAGTGTATCAGGAGCATTGTAGTATGTATCAGTGACGAGTGCCAGAGGTCACTAAAACCAGAAGCTCGAGTGTCTGGACACTGCTAGAAACACCGCTACTACACCCAACATTATTGCCACAATCCACGGCAGCAGCATTGATCTCCACCCAAAACAAGGCAAATGTAGTAATTCACTCACTCAGGCCACACTAGGGAATTGAAGGTCTGATAAAATACATTCCAAAAACAAAGTTCCAGAAAGTTATGGGTGAAGTAGGAAGCTTTACGACAGATTATTACTGTCAAAGAACTGTGCTTTTATGTACACTTTGATTAGTGCCCAGGTTGGCATACAAAATGCAGTGACAAGGTTAAACATGAGTAATTTGTGTTATTTATGGTCACTAAGAACACTGTTGCTAAGGAACAAATTCTAAAAATCTGATGAAAAACAATGTGGGTTCTGTAGAGTGTCAGCACGGGGAACATTATGTTATGGAACAAGGCACTTGGGTCGTATGTTTAGGACACTGGGCTCATGTGCACCAACTCCTAAATTCATACTGCTGTAACGACACACCTGTCGTCACTGTGCTTGCAATGTAGATCCCTGAGTGGTAGGTGGCCAGTGGCGCCTCCTCCGCTAAGGAGGAGGACCGTCGCCCCACTGCTTTGCAGCAGTGAAATAAAAAAATAAAGAAATGATAATAACTCAAGGTTATGATCATTTTATGTTTTTCCTGCTGTGGCAGTTAGGTGGACAGGGCATGGCTGCTCTCCTGACAGAGCAGGAGAGGAGTGGTTTGCACTCCCTAAGTGGGCATGAATGTTTGTCCGGCTGACTCGGGCCAGCCAAACAGTCATGTGCACTTTGCATGTTCTCCACCCAGGATGCATTACAGCATTACAGCCTGGGTGGAGAACATGCCCAGGCTCCAAATTTGCTGGCTGAGCGCCGAACCCCGGCGCTCAGACCAATCACAACGCTGCATTTGCAGCGTTGTGATTGGCTCAGGGGAGCCTCAGCCTGGGTGCTTCCTCTTCCTCGAACACCGGCCGGGAGAGACAACGGCAGGATGACTGAGAAGAGGCACGGCGGGGGGGGGGTACCGTTTTTTTCTTTTTTCACCCTCCCTACCCCTGCCCCGTGCCCCCTGCCCCACCCCCCCGATCCGTACCTGCCGCTCCTGACTTTATACCATGTCTATCAACTTTAAATTGTATAAGGCCTTATTATCTTTTTATGCATTTCTAGAATGTCACAAAGTCTCTCAACCTTGTAGAGGGCCTCAAATCTTTTTGCTGTGCATAAAGAGTTCTTTGAGTCTGCGGTGCCTCTATTGTAGGGGCTTTCCTTCCCTCGGTGTTGGGAGTATCCCTTGAGTGAAGATGGTCCTCACCTGAGCTTGGGCAGAGCTCTTCACCCTTTCTATGACTTTCTAGTCCCAGCCCCAGGAAGCTTCTTCATCCTCAAACTCTTCTGAGAGGTCAGTAGGGTGGGTCATCTTGAACATTGCCACGTGTCTGGTGACTTTTTCCATCCTCTTGTTGTCAAGACCATGGTCCCCTACATATCAGTAACAGTTCATGGGGCACACTCAAAAGGTGTTGAAAATGTATTTGGCTGTGACTTGCATAAATTAGAACCTCTAGTCAGGTTTTCTACTGCTGCATCCATTCCATATGAGCAAACCACACCTTTTCTTTGAGTCTGGCCTTTTTCTTGAGCCTTTCTTAATGGCCTTGGGGTACCAGGTTACACTTTCTTGTAAGGATATTAGAATCACTATTCTGTGTCTGTTTAAGACAGTGGTCCTTTCACTAGACTATTTTCAGAACTTGTGTAGGATCCGCGTGGTGTTGTCGTCTTTGTCTCTGTTTCCATTCCCCGCTCCGTATGGTCATGCCGATTGTCTGCATGAGGGTGTCGGCTTTGGTTGCTTTGGCCAGTTCTTCAATGGACATAGCTTTTGGGCATGACCATTATAAACTCCTGCACTGAGGCTGCCTGACATTGGTCCTTGAGGTTAAGCATGTCTGGGTGACGGGATACACATCCTGATGAGTTATGCCAGCCCAGCCTCTATTGTATTTTTAACTGGCTTTTCTCGAGCTGGGGAGCCAGTTTCTTGCTTTTTGGAGGGGTAAAGTGTGCTGTCCTCTTCAAAAACAGAACGAAGGGTTTGTGGTTTGTGACCACAATGAACTCCCTCCCATAAACATACAAACTGAAGTGGATGCACAGGCATTTTATAACCAGTACTTTGCACTCTATCTGCAGCTCTCTGTGTTATGTATTTGTGAGGGCTCTGCTGGCGAAAGTGATTTGAGTCCAGCAGTCTCTCTGTTGCTCTTGTAAGACTTCTCCCCCCCTGGCTGGGCTTGCATCCACTATGAGTCTCTTGTTGGCCTTTGTGTCAAAGTAATGTATGGTAGTGCCTCTCAGCATGGCTCTTTTTAGCTTCTCGAACAGGGTGTCCTGATCTGGAAGACACTTCCACTTTGATGATGTAGTGAGGTTTCAGAGGAGTTGGTTTAATCTGGGTAAGTTTAGGATGGCGCTCCCGCAATAATTCACTATACCCAGAAAGCTTCATACTCTGCCACATTTCTAAGGGGGTGAAACATGGTGAATGACCCTGATTTTCTGTGGGTCAATGCTCAGGCCTCGGATTTAAAACGTGTATCCAAAGAATCTAAGGCTGTCTCTTCGAAAGTCACATTTCTCTTTATGGAATGTCAACTCGGCTAGTTTTAGTCTTTGTAAAGTGTTGCAGGGTCTTACATTGTGTTCTGCAAGCATTGGAACATGGATAACAGTATCATCGCTTAAGCTGATGATCACCACCAGGCCAGTCCGTGTCTTTCTGACAATCTGCCTCACAAGAAACCCCACAACATTTATACCGCTTCACATCTACGTGTGTTGAGAGGGTGGTGATGAACCTGCTATTCTTGTCTAACATTAAGTGGTGGTGTTGTGCATTTAAGACTATTTTTGAGTACCATTTATATTTACCAGTAGCATCTATTTTTGGGGGGGTTCTTCCTGTTGATGGCTGCATTTGGCAGCCTCATGTCAATACATATTTTTATAGGCTCCAGCTGTCTTCGCTTAGTAGTAACTACTATGGGTGATCAACATTGGGTAGTTTGACCTTCTCGATGGATCGCTTTGTTGTATTCTAATGAGTTCCACATCAACCTTTGGTGCGTACTGGTGCCGAAGACCAATTGATTTGACAGACTTGTCGATGTCTAGTTTTAAGGTTTTTGATCTGTGGTACCCCAACACTGAGAAAAATCTCTAGGTATTCACTGAGGATGTCATCAACTCCTTCAGCACTAATGTTGCATGCAAACGACATGAGGTGCAGGTCTTCTTTCATAGTGGAGCTGGCGAGCTTGCCGGCGCCACCTTCTGCAAAGAAGAACTTTGTATTTTTGGATTTGGTTCTGTGTCTGACAATGGTCAGAAATACTCATGCGAGGGGTAGCGGTGCCAGATCTCCTTAAGCGTAAATACGTATGTTGGTGGGCAATAGCTTAGGCTTCGGTTTGAGCATTGTGAATTGTTTTTTCCCCACCACGTTGAAGGGCGCACCCGAATCTAGCAGGATGTTGATCTTGAGTCCTTGAATATGGATTTCACATGAGTTGACACCCTTCAGCCAGGGAATTCCTTTTCTGTGGCAGAGATCAAGAATATGTCTTCGTTTTCATCTTCGATTTGATTGTATTGCTGAGCTGCTATAGTAGTCAGGTGGTGTGGTTTGTAGGGCTCTTGCGGCCGCTCTGGATGGTCTGTGCCTCTCTTTCCTCCTCAGCAGACCTTAGCAAAATGATTCAGCCTTCCACATGATCAGCGTGATTTGCCTTGTACCAGGCAGTCTCCTGCAGGATGTTTTTCTCTTCCTCAGTAGCCTCATGTCGTAAGATCACTGTGTCCACGGCATCTTCTCATATGGACACCCCTGTTACGTGTTCTGGGCTTAATTGCTTCAATAGCCTGATAATGTTGCTTGGCAGTTCTTCCATTTTTTTTGTAAACACTTTTTTATGAACTTAATAAAACTTAGTAAACAGTGTACAGCATTTAGCTAACCACATCTTATTGCAAAGAGAATATATAGTCATGGTATCAAGAAATAGCTATAATTATAAATGAACACATACATCCTAGTCGTGAGCATAGTCCCACCATGCTTCCAACTCTTTTTCTATGTTTCTGTGGGTATCCCCTTGATTTATATACAGACCAGTGCTTAATTTGAGCTGGTGGATTCCGGTACTCGGCACCGGAACTTAATTGTCAACACCGGCTCTTGTGACAGTCTGCCACAAGGTGGTGCTCTCTGGCTAATTTAAAGACGACCAGAACAACAGTTAATTTCTAATCCAGTACACATTAAAAATGACTATTACCAGCTGCCCAAGCCATTCTCATAGCTTTGGGGGCCTGGACTAGTCCGAATTGTCATACTTATACAAGTGTGATTGTTAGTAGTTGTGTTGCTACTGTCATTGGCAGCATGGCAGGCACAATGTGAGGTGTAAGCTGCAGTGGTCTCTTGACGAGACCCCTGGTACTTATTTTTCTACAAATTAAGCACTGATACAGACTCCTCCACATTAGCACACCAGTCCATGCCACAGATCCATTCTGCAAGGGAGGGGGTGTTTTCAGAGTGCCAATAATGTGTGTTGTCTCTCTTGGAAACAAGCAAGCTAGTCGCCTCAAGTATACTAGGGGCTCAGGGTCCCCCCAGTCATCCATCAGGTTTGGATACCACAGTTCTGCTCACAATTCAGGACAGGGTCATATGAATGGAGGCCCAGTATTGCTGTATAAGGCAACACCCCTAGATCGTGAGGTCGAAGGTTCATAGCTGAAACCCACAGCGCAAGCAATGAGGACCAAACAGCCGCAGTCCGTGCAGGTAACAGCGGTGGGGCCAGGTAAGGGGGTATTTCGAGGGACGATGCAGAGGGAAAATTAATTATTTATTTAATTTTCCCTCTGCATCATCCTCGAAATCCTCCCTTAAGCGGCCCTACCGCCCCACCGCTGTTACCTGCACAGACCGCGACTGGAATCAAAATTGCTTTGCATTCTGCTCAGTCTGGTTGGGCTACAATAGACTGGATGGAGGTATTCAGTTGAATGAGAATCATTCTCATACAGCGCGCACGGACTCTAGGGGCCATCTTTGACTCTATTCAGTCCGCATCGTCCAGTGGGCCTACATCTTGGGACCATCTTTCTCACAGGGTCAATATAGGGTCTGGGGTGTTGTTCACCATTGTTCAATGAATTCTAGATATACCATTCCCTTTAAGAGTAGTTAGTGTGACCTTTGCCTCCTAAGGGCTATATTGTGGGAGAGTGGTTGTATCTTTCATAAGGGACTCCAGGGCATGACACAGCTGGCGGTACCTAAAAACAGTACTTATGCGTGTCATAAGTCTCTATAAGGTTGGCCAATATGTTGCCCAATCTAGAGAAGCCTATGTGATCCCAGTGTCGAAAGCCCTCTACTCTCACAGTGTGTCCGAGTCAGCACACCCTCCCATCATATCCAGCAAAGTGTTCATCCACTTTTATGTATGGGGCACCAGAGGTGACTCCATTGTGGCTGCCTTGGTGTGGCATTGGATGAGACCTGTCCAGCGTAAGAATGTCATTGAGAGGCGTGCATGGTTCTCCAAAGGATGAGCTGCTTAAGGGAAGATGATCAGTACCCTTCTTTTGATGCAATATTTTCACTGCAGGTGCGGGCGAACTCACTTAGGCATGCATACACCTTGTCTGTGGACTCACCTTCCTTTTGTTTGGCCTGCAGTAACACCAATCTCTCATAGTCCAGAATGATCTGTGGGTTCGTCATCGTCGTATATATTGCCAGTGTTTGCCAGATTGAAAAACAGTCTGTATTTCTCCTCACCAGTGTAATGGAATGGATGGGCTTTCATGTGTCCACAGTAAAAATATTTAAGCAACATACATATATCGCCCAGTGGGTGGGTGCTGGTACAGAAAGTTTCCAGAAAGAGGTAAAGGGCGTGATATGCATGTTCGAGTGAATGACTGGAACCGCTGCTGTTGCTTGTGGATGATGTAGGGCTGGTTTAGGCAAACACATTTTGCTGGACCACCAGGACTTTGATTGGCATATGCAGGTATGCCTGAGGAATGTTGCCGCCAGCGGTTGCGCCATCCATGGAGTCATGTCCCCAGGTGGTTTCAAATGGTGAATCCATTTGTTTGTCCTCCTTCAAGGCATCCAGCGCCATGAGCTGGGATTTGTGTGCCTGCTAACACCTGGGGATGTATCTTCTTTTTTTCTTTTGTGATGTAACTAGCCTTGAATATTAGGACGTTCTTCTCCCTGCCTCACAGTTCTCTTCTGCTGTTAAGTTGCTGAATCGGGTGAGGTATCGGTGAACAACATTTTGGTGGAATCCACGTGCCCTGTTGATATTATTAGGGTCTGCTTCCGGTGTGGTCTGACTGCCACCAGGTGCCATGTCTGCGTGCTCACTGGTTGGTGAACTGGCTGCCTGTGGTTACTGTAGAGTAGGCTTCTCCAACAAGTAGTTCATGAGCAACTGGTAGCTCTCCAGCTACCTGTAAGTAGCTCTTGTATGTGCTGCACAGCCTTCTAAATTAGATTTTGCTAAGTTGAATTAATATATTTATACCAAAATTGAATGAAGAGTGTATTGGAGATGAAAATGTGTATATTTTCAGAACTCCGTAAGGTGGTGATTTTTTTAGAAAAATGGTAGACTTTGTAAAATAAATTTGAAGACGATATATGAGTGATAAATCATGCAGCATCAGGGAGACTTATGACTCATATTACTTTGGTACCAGGGGTATTACAGCTACGGCTATTATGTATTACCCATGTAGAGGCATTCTAAATTAACAAAGCCTTTTTTTAATTTGCTGGTGGCAACCCTGTTGGTGGCACTGAGGTGATTACTGCTGGTAATCTCACATGGGTGGTCGCTAATGTAATCTTGCCTGATATGCTCACTAAGACAATTGTAATAACAGTAGCTCGGGATAGTATTCATAGAACAGAAGTAGCTCTTATTACAGAAAAGTTTGGAGATCCCTGTTGTAAAGCAATGCAGCAATGCCCTGAGAGTAGAGAGGTCTTTGTCGGCAGGTTATTGGTGGTCGAGGACCTCTTAGGAGGCCCACTCCTCCTCATCACCACAGTAGAGTGCCTCTTATATTAATACTGCTCTGATGGCATCCCTGAGTCCCGGGTGGCAAGCCACAAGTTCAATAATTTTCTCATAAGTTAAACAGCTCCTGAGAGTAGCTGATCCAATCCAGAACTCCTCATTACTACTCTCGGCTTCTATGGTTGTGATAAGTCTTTCTCCTTGTACTTCAGGCCTTCTCTTTGTTCTGATGCTCTGCTTTAGATTATCCTCATCTTCGTTTTAGATTTCCTACTTATCCTTTCTTCCTCTTTCCCTGAATTTCTCTTGCTTGTTATTATTTTTTTCCTGTGCCCTGCGTTCCATAAATTTCCCCTCTGTATCTTATTTACATTTTTATCATTCCTTAGTATGCATCCTCATTAAACAGCATACACAATTTTATTCCTCCCTTGTGCACAGTCCTTTTTCACGTTCCCTCTACGTTCATCTTCTGTATACTTTGTAATAATTATATAATTTTCCATTTATTCTATAAAACTCCCCTGGCCTTTAAGAATATTGCAAGCCTTTGTAGAGGTCCCGGACCCGACAGACAAATGAGAAAGGAGGAAGGAGTCCCTGAAGACAGGGAACTCTGGGTTGCTTACACTATGATTTAAACAAAGGACACAGAGTACTTTTTCTGCCTCATTTGTAGGTGTTGCAAGAGATGTCTGATGCTATCTGTTGGCGACCTATTGTTTCTCATCCTCTATAATACACTGACAGTGGGATTTGTGTCAGACCCTTGCTCACAATTAAATGGCTTGGTTTTCTATCCAAGGTCCCTGCTGTTGATTTGATGGCCTAGTCTTGTGTTTGTTCCATCCAGGATCATTTTGGTCTCACGGTGCTTTGATTTGATCTTTCCACTGCTGACATTAGGAAGCTAGTTTCTGGCCCCCCGTCTTTATCTTTTGCTTTGCTGTTGTTAATGCATTTTGGAAAAGATTCCCTTAAAACCATATTCCACGATAAAGCAAACATTGTGAATTTCTCATTTAACATGCAAGTGTCTGGTGTTAGCGAAGGACATTAGGCTGCCCTCTTCTAGGACATACAGAGATGCATTTAGATCCATCATAACGACTATTGTCATCACCACAACCCAGCATTCGCCTATTTATTTAGTGCATAGACAACAAAACTCAGCAGGCCTCTGACAGCGAATGGACAGCTGTAAGGATCTATCTCTGAAGCACAGTCAACGCTTTGCCATTGTCAACAAAAGGATTTAAGGGCATCGGCTCTGTTCACAACTCTCTGGTATCCTAAGCGTGAAGGGTAGTGGTGGACAACCCTGGGACTTCGAGCAAATGCATAAGGTAATTGCAGCATAATTGGAAGGCTACACATCTGACTCAGTGATTAATCCGTTAAAAAAATAAGTGCCAGGGCTCTCGTCACGAGGCCACTGCAGCTTACACCACACATTGCCCGTGCCATGCTGCCAATGATAGTAACAACACAGCTACTAACCATCACACTCCTACAAGCGTGACAATTCCGGCTATTCCAGGCCGTCAAAGTTATATGAGTGGCTTGGGCGCATGTAATAGTAATTTTTAATGTATATTGAATTAATAATTAACTGTTGTGCTCTTCTCTAAATTAGCCAAACAGTGCCACCTTGTGGCAGACTGTCACAAGTGCCAGTGTTGACAATTAAGTGCCACCGGGAAACCACCGGCTCAAATTAAGCTCTGATCTGACAACATTACTGCAATTTGCTTCAGAAAAGAAGTGTTTCTGACGACAAGGACCTCTAGTAGCGACATATGGTACAAATAGCCTGTTACTGAAAATATTTCTTTCTGACTCCAGGCACAGCTTTTTGATTGGATGAGTTGTATTTTCATTTTTTTTGGCACATTGTTGTATCATTTTACTTTTAGCAGGTTGCAGTGCATGGAGTTGTTTTTGAGTTCAGGGATCTCTAGTAACTACCTCAGGTACAGCAGCCTGCTACAGAAAAGATGTGTTTCTATCTCCATGGGGCACTATTAGTGACCTATGATTCTACAGCCTGCTAGGGAAAGGGTTTGGCTCTGACTCCTGGGACAGAGTTTGATGAGATGAGCTGTAGCTTGTCTGAGAATTATTTGTCCTTTTGCACCTTGCGGCGCCATTTTACTTTTAGTCGATGGCATTGCATGTAGTTGTTCCCCCTCACTGCCTGGCTCCCGGTGTTCTGCTACCTCACTTTCTCTCCCTTTCCCATTTCTTTGTTTCCTCATACAAGTGCCTGGTATTAGCTGCTAAGTACATTACTGCCATTGACAACCTAAGGTGTCCTGCCTCCAAATAGGGACTGAGGGGCAGATTTACAAGGAACTGACGCATCTGCATAGATGCGTCAGTTTCCTTGCGTCACCTCCAAATGTCCTTGCGTCACCATGGATGCGCTGTATTTACAATACAGTGCACCATGGCGCAAGGAATTACAGATGTACCAGAAATTCTGACGCATCTGTTGGAGGAAAAGTGACGCATTGTTGGAGTTGGAAACAAAAGTGACGCAACTCCAGCAATGTGCCAGAAAACATAGGTAGCTCCCATGTAAAATGCCCTGTGTCAATCCTTATGCATGGTCTGAGCAGGCGTAGAGATTTTGACGCAGTGAAGGCGTAGAGTGGCGCAGTGAAATCTTGTAAATTTCACTGCGCCAGTTCTATGTGGCTATTTGCATGGGAACGCCTACCCTGCATACATTATACCTGACGCAGGTTTCATGTGGCGCAGGGCTTTACAACGTGACGCATCTCTCTAGATGCGTCACGT
Source organism: Calotriton arnoldi (assembly GCA_963921515.1). Taxonomy (NCBI): domain Eukaryota; kingdom Metazoa; phylum Chordata; class Amphibia; order Caudata; family Salamandridae; genus Calotriton; species Calotriton arnoldi. The sequence continues at coordinate 1,710,775 of CAWUFW010001326.1, read as the reverse complement.
TATAAATAGGCCGCATAGTTTGCGCCGCCGTTGCATCAAAAAAAGTGACGCAATGGCTGCGCAAGGAGGCGCAAGGGGCTTGTAAATCTGCTCCATTATACCTGGCTCAGGTATAATGTGACGCAGGGCTTTACAACGTGGCGCATCTTCCTAGATGCGTCACGTTATAAATAGGCCGCATAGTTTGCGCCGCCGTTGCGTCAAAAAAAGTGACGCAATGGCGGCGCAAGGAGGCGCAAGGAGGCGCAAGGGGCTTGTAAATCTGCCCCTTGGTCTGACTCTAGTAAACCTGCTTGAGAGGAATTGTTTTGTCTCTATGGATTCGCAGTAATGGCCTAAGGTACTACAGCAGATTACAAGAAGGATATGTCTGACTCCAGAGACCTCTAGTGACAGCCTGAGGTTCTGTACTCTGCTACTGAAAAGATTTGTTTCTGACTTCAGCGAGCGCAAGTAATGACCTAAGGAGTCGGACCATAAGCCTGATTCACAAAAGGATGTGTCTCACGCCTGGGAGAGTGCGACAGAAAGGATTTTTGGCTGGCTTTAGATTCTTCTAGTACTTAAGGTACTGTAGCCTGCTGCAGCAAGGATTTACGCCTGATTAAAGGGATCTCTAGGGGCCAAAATGGCGACCGGAGCAGAAGTTTGTCCATGAGTTTGGCCCAACCTTAATCCTCCGACATCCTGGGTGCATTGACCTGATGCCACCTACCACAGGGCGATTGTGCCCCCTGCAACACACAACATTGCGGGGCAGCTGGAGTTTTTCGGCTGACTGTGTGTCCCCTGCTGAAGGAGAGCAGCTGGTAGAGTGCAGCAGCGCTTGTAACATGGAAGCCATAGCTAATACCAGCGGCTCCCGAGTGAGGCACAGGCGTGAAGAGGCGATGGGCTCCCCACAGGCATGTTAATTCCCTCCCGGGTAATGGAGAGATCAGGGGCGTGAGTGCTTGCTCCATGGGAGTGCCCTGGGCTCCCTAGCAGAGGTGAGGCCTTCCACAGCCCAACGCATGAGGCAGTGACCAGAAGGGCCGACGGTTGCTGTGCCCAAATGGACGTGGCTCTGGGAGGTAGGGGTGCCCTCCCTGGCTCACAAGGGGCCCCCATAGCATCAGACTCTGCTTTTGAGAGCGATCAGTATGGGGGCGTACAGTACCTGGGACTGCAGCAGCACGCCATGGCCGGATGTGCCAATGTGCATGGACACTCTTGAGTGGCCTTTGTGGAGCAATGGGGTGCCCCCTCTAGCGTGTTTGGAACCTCTCCTCCTACCTGGAGTAAATGCTAGGGCTTGCAGTGATTGGCCCCCGTGGACTGGGACCAGGGTCTGCGGTGGTGGTCTGTGGGCGGTTGGGCTGGCGTGCCCAGAGGCCCGTGTGGACACCATGGGGGTGATCAAGGATACATCCCACTGGAGGTTAGTGCACCCTGCGACAGCGGGAACTGTGGGCGGGGGAGGTGACCACCGCTGAATATGGCATCTTGCCTCCCTGTGTGACCGGGAGGCTGCCTGGGGCCTCTGAGTCTCGGAGATGCCTCCTGTGAGCCTGCAGAAACCGCAGCCCATACAAGGACTACGGAGTGACCTGGGTAGTGTGTGGCCTGAACTGCGTGCCCTGTGACATGACCAACATGTAGCATATAGGGGGTGTGTGAACCCTAGGCGACCCAGGCTGTCTGGACCAGGAGTCATGATCAAAATGCCCTTGCAACCCGAGAAGGAGCGAACAACATTGGCCCTGTGCAGAATGGCAGAGGCGAGCGGCTGATAGGACTGTAGGGATCCCTCGTTGGTAGGTGGCCCTGAAAATTGGTGCCTGGGTATAGCAACGGGACTGGGGAGACCACTGCAGCGCTGCCTCTCTGTGAGTCCCTGTTCGGGGGAGGCTTCTGATGCCCCGTGTGGTCCTAGTGAGGGGGGCACCTGGGAGTTCAATGACGAGGCACCTACTGAAATCATTCTCCTGATCCCAGCAATGCAGTGAGGAGCCGTATTCAGGGGCACTCCGTGGACAAGGATTGATCTGTGGTCAGAGAAATCTTTTGTGGTGACCTGCTGATTGGAGTGGGAGGTGACCCCGCTCTAGAATATCGAGAGAGACAGAAAGACCCCCGGCCCACCGAGGAGGACATTTTTGTGCGCCCTCTGTCCATGTCCATGAAGATGGTGAAGCCCAAACAGACCAAGGCCTCCTCACTGCCTGACTAAGATCCACTGACCCGGTACAGAAGGCTGCTGAGAGGTGATGGCACCCTGCGCAACCTGGAGATAACCTTAGACAAGCATTGGCACTAATTCGAGAAGATCCTACAGGCCATCCTGGACACTAAGAGCACCTTGGAATCCAAAATTGACGCAATGTCTGTGGATGTCAGCCTGCTCTGCGTGGACCACCAGAAACTAGTGGCAAGGGTGGATGACACGAATGTGTTTTAACCTTGCTGCACCCCACAGTGCAGGAAATGCAATTGCAGAAACAACTAATGCAGGCAGACATTAAAACCTTGCAACAGAGGCGCAGGATACAGAAGGGCACTCACACCGGAATAACATCCACTTCCTGGGCTTCCCAGAAAGATCGGAGGACCCCATTGTGGAACTATTCCTTGAGCAGTGGTTAGTATCAACGGTCCTGCTCGATAAAGTGCCCAAATTCTTCCTGATCAAATGAGCGCACCGTCTTCCGGGCTCCCCCTCCCCACCGCACCCAATGATAGCATGACTCCTGAACTAGAGAGATAGGGATCTGATCCTTTAGCTATTTAGCACCAAGATCTTATGCAACAATAAAGCAAAAGCTGTGAAATTTGGGATTGAAATATGCTCTCCTCATTCCCCAAAACTCAAGGTCATCAGGGGGGGGACACCTGCTTCTTCTGGATTCCCGAGGATGCTTGGTCATGGCTACATGCCAAGGGGCTGGCGTCACCATCTGCAGGGGACCACCAATCATAAGAGTTGTTGGTACCAAAGTCACACCGCCGCCGCTTCAGGAAACCACAACACCATCCTACTATCCACCAGGTGGAGAGCAAATGAGCACAAGCAGTGGAGGAGTTGCTGCAATGGAGCCGTAACCTGGTTGCTGTCTTACAGTCAGATCGTGCATACAATACTCGATCTGACACTAATGATACTGTGGACTCTCCTGATATGGACTGCATGGGACCAGAGCTGACATCACAGCTGGTGGCCAATCTACAAGAAGGACTCTGACTCGCATTGCTAGTAAGCCCCATGCCTTGATGAACAGACCAAAGCCCTGCACGTTGGGCGGGGTTAGAGTGGTCGGTTGGTGGGAGGGTACCTAATGTGCTTAACAGGGCCAAAGGGGCCGGGTGCCAGGGAATATATGTCTTTACATTGCATGCGATACAACGCATGCCATTACAACACGGTCGTTACAACGACCGCATTGTTACATCGCGAACCATTACATCGCAAGTCGTTACAACGACTTGCTGTAGGGAGCGCACTGGACTTAGGAATAGTATAATTTACTATTCCTACTCCAGTTTGTGCAACAGCAGGGAAGATGTTCGATTGTAAATCCAACACCTCCTGCCCCCTACAGCAAGTCGTTGTAACGACTTGCGATGTAATGGTTTGCGATGTAACAAAGCGGTCGTTGTAACGACCGAGTTGTAATGGCATGCATTGTATCGCATGCGATGTAAACGCTGTTTCCCGTGCCAGGGAGCACTGATCAACACGCACCCCAGCTTACCATATTGGACTTGCCTATTCAGTTTCTTCATGTATGTTTTTGAGATAATTGTTGTGTTTGTAATAACTGGGCACCAAGGTGTGCTCGGACAGGAAGAGTGGGAAGGGAGGGAGTGGTTTATACTGTTTCATCGAGATTGGAGTTGCACCTATGCATTAGTTCCATCACCACAAACACTAACACGTGTGTGCACATCTGGGAGGATAGGGGAGGAGACATGCAGGGCGGGTGACGACCCAGGTCAGCTCACCATACCCATGACCAATGGCTGTGCCTGCATGAACACACAAATCCTAATATAACATGCTGACTTGGAATGTGAGGGGCATGGCCACTCCCACCAAAAGACACGGAAATCACTCTTACCTAAAACGGCCCCACACACACATGGCATTTTTACAGGAGACACAAATGACAGCAGGGGTGTTACACAAGGTCTGGGCATGTTGGAGGGGCCAGGTATATGGGACAACGACATTGGCGTATGCTAGAGGAGTGTTGGTGTGGATTGCCCCAGGGGTCCTATTTGTGAGGGTCATGCACAGGGTGAACCCAGAGGGATGATACATAGTTGTAGAGGGCTGCTTAGATGATATGCTCTTTACTTTTGTGGAGAAGTGTGGCTCAATGGTTAGAGCGGCAGACCCTGATGCAGAGATCTGGCCCGGGACCAGGGTTCAATTCCCGCCTCGGCCGGTCTTGGACTCAATTTCCTCGGACCTGATAATTCTCGCCTCGGTGCCTATTCTAATCATGGGTCCCACTCTGCAACTCTGGGCAATAGCTTGCTTAATCTCCACAACGGCCCCACCAGCGCTGGGGTGCCTGGCTTCACCTTGGGGGTGCCCAGGAGTGGACATTTCACAGGGAATAGCCAGGAAGGGTTCCACAGCGGTATGCGTATAGCGCCAGGATGCCCCAGCTGGGGTGGCAGTGCGCTTTACAAGTACAAATTTACATTTACATTACATTACTTTATTGGCTATATATGCCCTGATTTCTAGTCATTCGTGTTTCTAGACTGCATCACCCCGGCCCTCTTCGATGACCCACATGTCACTGCCATATGGGGCGGGGACTATAATTGTGTCCTTGACATTGCCAATGACAGATGCACCCCGCCGATGCCGGGTCTGGGTGCCACAAGATGACCCAACACTTCCAGAGCTGGATGAATAGCCACAGTCTACATGATATATAGCTCCTCCAACACCGGAGAACTATGAGCCTTCTTGGTACTCACTGGTTCACCTTCTGCATACTAGACTTGATGTATTCTTATGTGAAACGGCGCTCACCACCTCAGTCCTCCCCACAGAGTACATGGCGCGCACATTATCCGACCATTGTCCCTTACTACTGACGCTGCGATGGGCCAGAGCCCGGACCTGCATTCCCATGTGGAGGCTCCAGACAGAAGCTCTCCAAGACGCTCTTTTTCAATAAACGCTGGTGAAACACATTGCTCAATACTTTACTGCAAACATGGGATCTCCCGACCCCAGGAGGATGGAATCAGACATTCATAAGGTGGTCATGTGGTGTCACTGCATTGCCACTGTGTGGGGGTGGTTGGGCAAACACTCCAGAGGGAGCTCATGACACGTGAGGCAGAGTTCAGGCAGCTGGAGCTTGCCCTAGCAACGCAGACCACGGAGACAGACCGACTTAGACGGCTCCAGAAGGAGCATCTGGACCTTCAAGGGGGGTTAGGGAACTACAAACAATACCTCCCCCATCTACATGGTGAAAGGGACAGAGCTGGCCGATTGCTGGCGTGACTGGTCCACAAGGATCGGACACACTCACAGATAGGAGCTCTGAAGCTAGATGGGCATGCGTCGTCAATACGCAGGCAGCTATCAATGATGCTTTTGTTTCTTACTGCTGGAACCTGTATGCCAGAGTATCAGAATCTGCTCAAGAAGGCCACCGAGATATCTCGTAATAAGGCCCCAGGCACATATGGCCTCCCAATAGAGTACTATGCTGCGTTCAGTGCTACGCTCTTCCCCAGGCTGCTTGAGGTGTATGAGGAAGAATGGGAGAGAGGTCAACTCTCAGAATCACTCCACGAAGCCTTGATAGTGGTGCTCCCTAAGCCGGGACGTGACCCGTTGGATGTCCGGTCCTATCGAAAAGTCCTGGCGAATAGGTTGTTACCGGTGGTAGGCACTGTCATACATCCAGGTTAGAGCGGGTTCATTCCAGTCTGCAATACTTTCTGTAACATCCAACACCTCTTAAGACTAATGAGGGACCACTTGATGGGCACTTGGACCCTGGTGGTGGTCTCGCTTGACATTGAAAAGCCTTCAGCACCATGCGCTGGATGTTTCTATTTGCAAACTTGCAGGAGATGCGCTTTGACCCGAGTTATCTTCAGTGGCTTCAAGTCCTACATGGACAGCCGATGGCATGGGTCAAAATGGGACAATAATCTCAGAGTGCTTTGATATCTAGTGCAGCACCAGACAGAGCTGCCCTTTATCGCCCCTAATCTTTGCCCTGGCCATTGAGCCCCTGGCCTGTAAACTGCGATTGCGCGCTCACCAGTGGGAAATCACAATGCTCAAACACCCAGCATGTGGTATCCTTGTAAGCTGATGATGCCTTTGTCTATCTGTGCGATGTCAAGGCTTCCCTCCTGGTCTTAATGGCTCGATTAGATGACTTTGGAGCAGTGTTAGGCCTCAGGGTGAATTGGTCCAAATCCTGCTTATTCTCCCTTTGTCGGATTCAGGAGCAGGACTGGGGAGGCATACCTCCTTCGCGACTCATGGCAGTTTGACACTGCTCCAATATTTGGGAGTGTAGATTCACCATACTGACAGTGATTTCATTGAAGGAAATATGGGCAAGGCGCTGAGTTTGCTTTGGTACACACTACATTGCAGGGTATTCCTACCACTTTCACCCGCGGACAGGGCTGCAATCTCTAAGGTGCTTATTCTTCCGCAGTTGTTATACTTCTTTGCAGCCCTACCTGTGGTGCTTCTTGCGCACATCTTTGCAGATCTAAACACTGTGTTGGATCTATCTGGGGCAGAGGCAGAGTGGCGCAAGCTAGGTTCTGCTGCCCTTTAAATGAGGGCTGACTTGGAGCCCCTAACTATGTACTCTAATACGCGGCGGCCCAATTGCAGGGGCCGGTGAGGTGGTTGGGGAGGCTTCCTGTCGGAGCAGACTGAGATACTTCACGTTCTTGAAGGACTACACACATACACTTGGTTGCACTCTCCTGAACTACCGCCCCTCCAGGTGACACATCAGATAGTGACTGTCTGCTGCTGTTGGCAGAAATACATCTGTGGTGAGGCAACTTTACCCCATATTCACCACTGATTACCATCTGGCATGTGAGAGCACTGTGGGAATTCCACCACCACCATTGGATACAAAGCTGGCGTGGTACAGAATGTGCCATCCCGGTGGGCAGTGGCGGCTCCTCCACTAAGGTGGAGGAGCATTGCCCCACTAGACAAAAGGAAAAATAAAATGATAATAACGTATCGTTTTTATCATTTTATTTTTCCTATTGAAGTCAGTGGCTCTCAGGGCGGGGCAGGGCTGGCCAGAGCAGGGAGAGGAGTGGTTTTCACTCCTTAAGTGCGCATGACTGCAGTCCTGCGCACTTCCCCACCAGGCTTGCTTTACACATCCTGTTGAGGAACATGCAAAGCTTCCCAGTCCCCCTCTGAGCGCCGAAACATGGCAGCATTGTGATTGGCTACGGGGAGCCTGGGAGCCCGGGTGCTTCCTGCTGCTTCCTGCTGCCGGCAGAGACAGGAAGAAGAGGACGGTGGAGAGGTGGCGGCTGGCCCAGGTAAGTGGGTTTTTTTTCATTTCATTCCCGCCCCACGTTTGTGCTATTTAAATGCCAGATTTCGAGGTCATGGAAATCACTAGTGGCACCAGAGATATTGTGTTGGCTACGTACTTTACTGAAGTGGACGCGCGCCGAGGCGGACGTCCTTGTGGAGGCCAGAAGAAGGGGAGGCGCTGGGACTGGAGAAATGATCTGGGGCATTTACCTTGGAAACCTTGAAGCAATGGATGACATGTGAACACCCTGAATGTCCCTGTGTACTCCTTCTTGTGCAAGACCCCCCGATGACTGGGACCTGCTATGGCTGGGGCGCCAGCCTTGAGCTGTACCCCAGTAGGAACGCTAACGGTTTTCACAATACCCAAGATGGCAATGTTATTTTCAACCCCTGGTGCACATTGCATTCAAGGCTGGGACTCCGGTCACCCTACGTACCTCGCCACCTCTCCCTGCTTTGGCGGCACTCATGGGCTACTACTCGGATAAGGGGCTCCATAATCCATGCACACCTGAATGTCTGGTAGTGTTCCGGCCAGAGGGGTACGCAAGTGAGTTTCCTCCCCTTTTATATTTTAAATATTTTCTTCTTCTTGTGTACCCCCCTCCCCCCAAGGATTCCCATAATGGAATATGTGCCCATGATGTAAATGCTAATACGGATTTCTCTGTTGGCTGATGAACATGTGCCATTGTTTCACTGGTGTAACTCCACAATATTTGCTCTTGGGCCCTGGTTGGTTCCTGGACTGAAGATGGCTAAGGTTGTATGTTATATGTTTTTTTAAAGCAATAAAGATATGATAGGTCTGGCTTGCATTTTCATATATATACCTTTTGCCAATTCTTGTTTAAAAAACACAAGATCAATTGGCTTTCCCAATACTTGTTCTCTATACTCTGAAGCTGGTATTCTTCTCAGGGAGCTGGCCCTGATGGTAGACTTGTGACATTACAATTGTAATAAATCACAACAATAGAGACTGTAATGTTCTTGTTATAGGTAAGTAATGATGTGATTATTATCTGTAAATAGTAATTTTGCGACGTTTTATACACATATATTGTGGCTCCCTGCAGTACAGCATACATTATTGATGATGCCCTAGGAAGGACATCTCCAAAGGGCCATGATGCCTTGGAATGAACCGTCCATGACTGATGGAATTACATTCACTTTGTGACTGCTATTCCACTGGAGAAGGTACCAGTCGTCAATCTTATCAAACTTGAAATTAATTGGATGCACATGTTAAGTACTTTAAAAGACCACCATCATTTTTTTTTTATTATCTGTGTTGTATTTTTGATGTAGCGCTGTGACAGACGCCTTGATGGTCTACAAGGCGCTTAGATCAACCTGTCAAGCAGAGTCATTGCTGGAAAGCGGACATTTTGCAAATGACGGGCACGCATCCGAAATGCATTCTCCTCAGGTGTCTGTGAGGGGAGATGCTGCCCTCTCCCAGCTGTTACAGCTGGTTAACACTGACATTATATTAATATAAATTGCCTTGCCAGGATGCATTCTTCATGCGTCTGCCAGCATGACACGATCAATAGCTGTCAGGAAGCCTACCATGCTGGAAGCGGTAATAAAAAAGAAATGAGCTTGGATAGAAGGCATTGTGATGCAGCCACACAGGGAACCCCTTAGAATAGTTCTTTTATCTGTATAAATTCTGTGTATCCCAGTGGAATGAAACCAGTGCTGCAAGCCTGGTACCTTTCCTTGTGCAAATCATTCTATAGCAAGCTCTGTATTACATGTTAAAGCCGACGCAGCTTTATGTCGCCATATAGATTAGTAATGTAAAGAATTCAAGTGGGCATTGGTTCCTGTTACTAGATACATCTTCTAAGTGGAAATGGCGATGGTATATCAATAGAACATCGAGTTTTAAACAGTTGCGGCTCCTGCAGGAGAGCAGAGGGGCGGCGAAGCAGCGGAGCGCGGGGGAAGCCGTCAGACGACGGAATAGGTAAAATAAAATCTATTCTGTTGTCTGTCGACATTACCCCCCCGCCCCACCCCACCACACCGCGCTTACCTGCAGAAGCCACAACTGGTTTTAAAGATTGTGGTGTCAAAATCATAGTTAAGAATACATAGAGATGCATTACTATTTTTACCTCTGCATATCTGTACCTTAACAAGATTTATATGTGTATATATTTCACTACAAAATGTCTGTTAAAAGATACTGTTTTAAACTAACAAGACCACAGAAGTTCACCAGTTATAGTTATCCCAAGTAACTATAACTCGTGTCCTAAAGTAACTATAACTCGCACCCCGTCATGCAAAGTGTTGTTATCAATGATGTCATTTCAGATGATATTAGAGATGTTATCAATGCATTCATTGAACATGGCATGAGTGATGTAATATGTGAGGATAGAAGCAGTGCATGGCGAGGGTGTGAGTTATAGTTACTTTAGGGCACAAATTATAGTTCCTTGACATAAAGAAAGTAGCACCTTTTTTTGGAAATTTTTGTAGAGATTCGTAAAACTGTGCCAAAGTAATTAGCAAAACAAAAAAGGCACTTCCAATGGAAATGGTGACCTAACTATAACTCTTCAGAGAGGTTTAGCTTTGTCCAGGCACAAGGGAGCACCCAGTGTAAGTCAAAACAATACCCTTTCAGGCTTAGAGTGCTGCTTCATAATATATCTATAGTTACCTCTGTGCACTTACATTCACAATATTTAGTTCTTGATATTTAAGCCATGATATGTTGGCATCACAATATTTTTGTGCTCGATTTCTGTCATTCACCATAGGGTGATGTTTGTGATTACATCTCATGAACCTTTGAATTAAGTCTTTTTATATTGCACAAGGAATTAGGCACTGACGGGGTCAACCAGACAGAATTTTACCATTAAAGACCATCATATAGCAATAAGTCAACAATCTCAGCTATAAAGTCCACTGCAAATTCGGAAAAGAGTTTTCAAATTATTGTCCTCAATTTCACAGTTCTATGCTTCACACAACCTAGAAATAAAAGGACCTAATCGGCATGCAACTTGGCTTAGGCCAACTGCAAAAAGTTAACCTGAAGCAGTGCTCTTCATGTGGACCAAGCATCTTGAGATGTACATTTGGATAGTAGTTCTTGCAAATATTATTCTTTGACCTTAAATTTGTCAAGCATTCTTATTGGTAGGCTTCCCAGAAGCACATCAACAAAAGCACTGGTCCTACTCACAGCAATATACTCAAGGTTGGGTTAGGGTACGAGGTCTTCACCAGTTATGGAAGTAAAGAAAAACTCCCAAGTGACAGATCGCCAAACTTGAATTATCCTGGCACCAACAACAGTGCCATATGGGTGACTGTGGTGTTCTGTGTCTAGGTTATGATGCAGTGTGCTGGTATCCATGTAATGATGCAGGGGGTTGGAATGTGTGGTGGTTGCTAGAATGGAATGTGTACATTTGGAAGGGCAAGCAGTTGGATTTGTGTATTGATGTGGATGGGGTCTCTGCTACTGATCTACTTATGAAACCTTCATCACCTCTGATTTGGAGCCTTGGCCTTTTTAATTTATTATTACCTTTTACATTTGGCGACGAATTACTTTATACACTCTTTGGCAAAGACTTCAACACTATTCTCAGACTCAACGAAGGTAGCCAGCTGCAATGACAAAAGCACTATTGCTACATTGGCTTTGCCGTTCTCAAAGCAGTGTTAGTTATCAGCAATCAAAACAGAGCTTACTGCTTCTTCATGCTGCGGGCCTGAAATCTTGACAAGGCAGGACAAGGTCCAACGGAGTGTTCCTCACTGTTGCAGCTTCCTTGAACACGGTACCGGTCACATTGTTACAGCATCAGGTCTTGGTGAGGCTGTTCCTGGAGCAGGGTCGGAGCATTGGAAGCTCCAAGGAATTATTTGATTCAATTTTGTCAATTTTTACTGGGTCATTTTGTTGCCGGTGTTGGTGCGCAAGCTTGTTTCGGGAGCTACGAGACTCGTGCTTGTGCTGGTATCAGCGTGCGCAGCCCCTTTGCATCATACGCACACAGGATTGAAGGAAGTGGCCCGATTAGGGTCACCCGGGTCACTCACGACCACCTCTCTGCCTTCCCAATAAATGAAGAGTCGGTCAGACAGTAGAGAATACAAACCAAATAGTTTATTAGTAATGACTGCCGAGGGACTGACTCCCCCCAACATAAAATCAGATATTATACATTCCCAATTCTCAAAGAACACGCCCAGACTGGAAAATTCCGGCTCAGGCTTCAGTGAACAAAGGAAGCAAAGAAGGATGAGCCATGGCACAGGGCTGGGTACATGCTATCTCGACCCCAAGGCCGTTCGGCCGGTGCCTACCATTCTAAGATGTGGGAACGGGTCTATCTAACAGCAAAGGTATGCAATAGTAGATAATACATTCATTAGTACAGCGAAGCTTCAACCTTGAGAAATACAAGCTGCAGGTGCAGGGGCAGCCTTTCTGCTGAGGCAAGTATTATGGGACAGAAGCTCGATCTCAGTTACAGAACAAGATGGCGCCAATAAAGATGGCGCCGTGAATGCTAACTTAACATGGAATAGAGTATGAGTATTGCAAGGGGAACATTTCAAGTCCGTGCATTACAGGAGTAACATTTCAAATAATGCTTTATTGGTGCCATCAGGTAAGGGTCTTTACAATTCTAAAGCGAGGAAGAAGCGTTCACACATAGACCACCAGTGCTAACATACGGCTGTGAGCTGAAACTAATGTCAAACACATATAATCAATATTCAAAAATACCCTCATCAATGCTCATCAATTCCTGAATACCCTGCATCATCATGGCCTTTGTATTAAAATCACGCCTCGGGGTCTTGGGGCGCAGCTTGAACATTGATACACACTAGGCACAACAGGCAGGGAGGCAGTGTATGCACAGACAGCATGCCAAAATGATACCCGCTATGGCAACCAGAAAAATAAGAATCTTCCACCCCCAAGTGGCAAATAGGCCGAAGACCCATCCCGTGAATGACCATGTACCATTCTCCTGGTGTATATCTGAGGCTATCTTATGCAATTTTTGTATAGCGTCATACACAGTGGGGGCGTGGTCAGGGATGTACACACAACAGCTACTGCCGATGACACGACAAGCCCCACGCCGATCAGCAAGGATGACATGTAAAACCATCCGATTTTGAAGGGCAACAAGTCTCGTAGCCTGGAGCTCTGCTGTAATGTTGGTCAGTAGTCCTGCAGTAGTGTTAATAACCCCCTCCACAACCCTTGTAAGTCTACGAATGTTAAGGCTATTAGACATAGGATCCCAGAAGGGCAGGATACCCTTCATAGCATCAGTAAACTGCTGCAAGGTAGTATCTGTTTGATCAATGTCTTCTGTATTGATAACCCTTCTAACCCGGAACAAGTATACCCCCCTGCGCTGCAATCGATGGTCTCTGTGATAAGTGGACGGTGCGATATATACTGGGGGCAGGAGGAAGGAGACATAGCATATACAAGACCATGCCCTGGGGAGCCATACATAAGCCCGGGACCCACAAACAAAATAAATACACATTATGAGGCGGCAGAAAAGGTGGACTATTGGTCGTGTTCAAGTCATAGGTGTAATTGCAAGTACTCTTTCCCACTTTTACACTCCCAAAACCTTGGACACAAAAACTAGCTGTTGTGTTAACTATTGGCACTGGCATTGCTTCGTCCTGAGTAATATTGCGCATCTGAAAAGTTCTGAAATATTCAGTGGCATTAAAACCCTGAAAATCCATCATCTCATTTTGGAGCCATGTTACATTCTTATTGGTCTCATAGACGTTCATGCAGGCATTAGGGTGCAAAGTATCAGGGGCCCCTTGTTCCCCTGGAGTAAACCCCTGGTGTACACTAATATATTTCAACACAGTCTCGTAATCAGCATAAGTCATGTTCATGGCATCAGTATGATAATGAATATACACCATAGTAAACAGCTGAAACCACGCCTCACAGCTCGCTAAATAAGAGAAGGGCAGGGACATCAATAAATCATTCTTATGCATCACAAAAGGGAGCAAGCCACAAACCCAGAAATCAGTAACATTAGAGGCATGGTGCGCCTGATGGAGCATCTGCAAAAACACATTGTTGACATACGTTTGTCTATGTCTCTCCTTGTGAGGGGCCAAAGTGACAAATATATGCTCAGGGGGAACAGGAGTAGTACCAATCAAAGTATGCACAGGATATTTCTCTTCGAGGAAATACGTTACCCCAAATATTATTATCAAAAAAATCAGAATAATTGCTACAAACACAGCTTTACTTTTCACAGATCAGGAGGACCAGACAGGACCAGACAGGCCCATCCCGCTCAGAGCGCAGAGCTGCAAAAGGCTGTTCTTCCTCCTGAATGGGGCGACCAAAGGGATACATTCTCTTAAAGCAGCGGAAAAGACTGACACTTGGAAACAAGCTGGAATAAAAGCAAGGAAATAAGACAAAATATTTGTTCGTTAGGCATAGGCGCTGTTGAGCACAGGCGGCGGAGCTCTTCGTCTAGCTCGGATCCAGATCCCACGTTGCAGGGCAAAGTATCGTATCTTCAGAAACACAGTTCTTTTTGCCCTCTTCGTTGACTGTCCGAATAACGCACCAATCTCCCTTTCCCTAAGCTATCGTTGGTACCACGGGCAGGGAACGTTCGCCCTATTCTTAGCAATGCAGTCCATCCCTACTAATCAGGGGCGGTTTGTTCATAAGAGCGTTTGGGCGTCGCCCCCCTTGAAATTTTTGCCCCCCACGGCCCTAATTATCTGTGCATGTACAAAAAAAAAAAGCATTACCACTTAATCTCAGCCCGCGGCAGTCAGCTGTCTCAGCCGCGGGCTAGTTCTATTTCAGTATCTGCGTGTGGCAGCAGGCAGGTTGAGGAGGTGTGGGTTAAGATGATTGACTTTGAGCAGAAGCTGCAATTGCGCATGTCGGGTTGGGACAGTGCCTTTTTCCGGCCAGCCCGACATGCGCACCCTTGTGCAGTCTCGCCTGTAGAATTAGGGAGCTGGGGGGAATTGAAGCCGTAGCCCCCAAGCCTCCTAATGAGCTTCGAATTGTCCTGTTCAGGCCAATCCTGGTGCTGCTCTAGCAGTGCCAGGATTGGCTGCTTTACAGTAGAGTTGCCAGACAGCGCAGGGGTTGGACTGAGCATGTCCACAGCATGGGAGAATAATCACCAATCACTGCATGGCTTTATTGTGTAGCCATGCAGTGATTGGCCATTCTGCCTAACTGCGTCAGCCTCTCTCTTCCCCCCTCCCCTCTTCGGCACACATGGAGCATGGAGAGAGAAGAGAGCTGCTGACCTCGTGGCCCGCCTGAGCCTCGGAGCCTGATTGTGAGGCCCCGGCCCGCCTCGCGCACAACTTGGCATTTGGAATCGGCAAATGCTGTGTGAATGCCCTGCCCATTCTCTCTGACAATGAGACTCCGGGCCTCCGTGAATGTGATGATTGATCACAGCGGCGCAGACAGGAGTGCGTTGTGAGTACCAACTAGTCATCTACTACCAAATTAAATGGGTGTTGTTGCCACTTGCCACCTTCTAGGCCTGTTCTTTTCCGTTCCATACTTATGGCCTAGCCTAGTTGTACTTTTCCGTTCCAGATAATCATGTCAGCCGTGTGTCTACACACTGCGGCTGCGGGGTAAAAGACTAAGGGGCATATTAGCAAGAAGAGGCGATAATCATCGCTAACCCTGCATAGCGTGATTTTTTTTATCGCCGGCTATCGCTGGAATATATCGCCACGCTAACGCTGTATTAGCAACGATTAGCGCTATGGCGATGAATATTCCAGCGATAGCGGGGGAAATGGGCCAACATCGCTGAAAAACCAGCGATGTTGCATGGAGAAGGGAGAACACCTTGCTGATACGACTCAGCATAATCCACCCCCATGTTAGGTATGGCTAACACCTGCTAATTGCAGGTGTTAAATAAATGGCGATGACCCCGGTTAGCGCGACTTTTCACGTCACTAACTGGGGCCATGGCCACCTTGCTAATAGGCGATAGGCCTGTTAGCGAGTGTTTCCCAGGTTTGTTCGTCGGGAACGCCCACTTTGCATGTCATTAGCGATAAATATCGCTGACATGCAAAGCGGTAAAAAACGGGCGCTAATGCCCGCAAACTGTCGCTAACTGCTGTTAGAGACAGTTTGCTGATAGGGCGATATAAATATCGCCGCTTTAGCGGCAAAAAGTGCCGCTAAAGCGGCGATAGTGCCCTTGCTAATATGCCCCTAAGAGTCTAAGGGGCATATTAGCAAGAAGAGGCGATAATCATCGCTAACCCTGCTTAGCGTGATTTTTTTTATCGCCGGCTATCGCTGGAATATATCGCCACGCTAACGCTGTATTAGCAACGATTAGCGCTATGGCGATGAATATTCCAGCGATAGCGGGGGAAATGGGCCAACATCGCTGAAAAACCAGCGATGTTGCATGGAGAAGGGAGAACACCTTGCTGATACGACTCAGCATAATCCACCCCCCCATGTTAGGTATGGCTAACACCTGCTAATTGCAGGTGTTAAATAAATGGCGATGACCCCGGTTAGCGCGACTTTTCACGTCACTAACTGGGGCCATGGCCACCTTGCTAATAGGCGATAGGCCTGTTAGCGAGTGTTTCCCAGGTTTGTTCGTCGGGAACGCCCACTTTGCATGTCATTAGCGATAAATATCGCTGACATGCAAAGCGGTAAAAAAACGGGCGCTAATGCCCGCAAACTGTCGCTAACTGCTGTTAGAGACAGTTTGCTGATAGGGCGATATAAATATCGCCGCTTTAGCGGCAAAAAGTGCCGCTAAAGCGGCGATAGTGCCCTTGCTAATATGCCCCTAACTTTTTTCCCGCGCAGCAGCAGTGTGTAGACATTGATGACTTTGCTGTACACATGAAGGACACATTAATTTTTGGTAGGCATGGCCCGGGGGACATTCGCGATTTGCAGGGACTGGTGATTTGCCCAAATTGCCCAGAATCAAATGAATGTGATTCTGATTTACAGTATGTTGCACCAACACGACACCGAGGCTGGAACTTGGTTCCCCACTGCCATCCTGGCTGGCGTTCTGGTCCAAATAAATATATTGGAAAATCCTGAGCCAGGAAGTTCAATATATTTATTTGGACTAGATTGCCAGCCAGGATGGCACCTAAGTAGTAGTCTACCCACTATGGCCAGAGCACTCCCGTCCCCCCAAAAACCACGATTTGCTTTACACTGAAGAGCGTGCTTAGCGGAGTGTGTCGGGTGCAGCGGTACTGGCTGGCAGTCTATTACAAACAGATCCACAGTGTCCCTCGTTCTCGGGCAAGTAGACTAGTGTCTGGGGTTCAAAAAGGCCTTGGGCACACAAGTGCCTAAGGCCTCTTTGAACCCCAGACAGTGACTGGCAGACTTAGGACTGGGATACCGGCCTGGCGATATCGAGGGACACCCTGGATATGTTTGTAATAGGCCGGTGGCTGCCAGTGCCGCGCCAAAGGCCTTTTTGAACTGTAGGTAGTGGCTGGGTATATGGGAAACTCGAGAGGGGGAGGGGATACCCTCCAAGATTCTGCCTGGCGCCACGGCACCACCACGTCACGAGTGCTGTGCTTTATCGCACTCAGATCTGAGTCACGCTTCCCGGCATTGACGCCTCATCTGGAGGTGATGTGAGGGCCTCAGGTGAGAGCCACATAGAGGAAGGGACCAGGGTGGGGGATGAGCCCTTCGTTTAAAATAAAGAATAGCCCCAGAGGGCATGGTGCATTAAATTCATATAAAATATTGTGCGTTGTTGTTGACTGTGTTTATTAATGGCAACTTTTAAATTAGCAGCTCTAGTGATCTCGCTCTCAAACTCTCCCTTCCTCTGGTTTATTTTGCTCCTCTCATGTTTTTTTTCTTTTGCTGTCCAATGCTCTTTCTATTTCACTATATCTGCATTGTTCAGTAGGTCTTATTATTATAATGTTTTAAAGCAATTAAATGTGCTCCAATAAATTATTCTAGCACGTTTAATAGCTTTAAAACATTTTAACTCTCTGTTCGAATCGACCGTCCTACATTCAGCATTAGGTCTCTGGGCATTTTTGTACTTCATTACAAAGGTAATTAGAAGAATGACATTTATGTACTGAAAGCACATACATTTGCTTTACCCCGAGAGGGAACTCAAAATAGTTTTTAAATGCATGGATCATAACTTCTAAAATGCATTCATGAACGCGCCGTTGTCATCGAGAAGTATCGCCAATGTGGGATTCGTACGTTGTGACACTGGTATTAGGAGCTATGGGGCCCATTACGATACCCAGCGTAAAAAAATCCGCCAGGCATGGAAGCGGCAAAAATCCGCCCGCACACACCGTCTGAACACCGACCACGCCATTACGATTACACAAACCGAAAACCGCCATCGGCGGAAAAATCACACAAGATACCGCCCGCCATCGTCCGAGTCGGAGTCAAACCGCCCGCCACGGACGGAAACACGCTACGACAACACAAAACCGCCCGCCCTCACGCCCGACACACCGCACGTGAGATTACGATCGCACCGCCATGAGCGCGGGAAAACTACAAATATACCGCCCGCCAGCGCAAACAACGCCGATGAGAATCGACACGGCAGAAGCCATGGCGCCCACGTCCCTGCACAGAAACCATCCGCTGACAAAAACAATCGCACACAACATGGCCAACAAGTCCACACAGCAAGGCACGCACAAATACACAAGCACAGTACACATCCCGAAAACACCCCCCTGGACAAACAAAAACTACAAAGGCCAGAACCCCAGACACAACACACCTGAAAACAACAGACCATGAGGACACACCCACATAGGTAAGTACAAAAGCAGCACTCCCACAGACCACAACCCCTTGCAACATTGCAAACTAGCGAGGAGAGGAGAGGACACAGTGACACAGCAAGGACAGCAGCACACCACAGAAACGCACACATCACAACCACCACCACCACCACCACCACCAAACACCGGCACCACAAACCCCCTGCACATTACACAACACACACCGCACCAGCACCACAAACACCATGGCACCACAAAGAATGCCCAAGTTCACGCCCATGGAGCTGATGGTCATGGTCGACGAGATCATCAAGGTGCACCCACAAATCTATGGGAACCTGGTCCAGCACACACCACTAGCCACCAGAAAGAGAATGTGGAACCGGATCGTAGACCAGGTCAATGCAGTCGGGACCTTGCCCAGGAACAGAGTCGACATAAACAAACGGTGGAATGACGTCAAGAGCCTGGTCAAGAAGAAGGAGAGCAAGAACAGAGAGCTGGCTGCCGTCACTGGCGGAGGGAATCCCGCGCTCTTCAAGACCTTCAAAGCGTGGGAGGAGAAGGTGCGAGTCATCATACATCCCGAGATCCTCGCCGGATTAGCAGGGGGAGTGGAGGCTGGTAAGTACAAACTAATGTATACCAGCACACCGCTATGTACTCACATGCACTACCACCATGCCACAGCTCCCAGGGACAAACACCCCCATGTCCAGCACACAATACACAACACATCACACACACATGCAACAGACACCACCACACACAGCCCAAACCGAACAACTGTAAGATGCGTGGGGACATGTGTACACTCAGCCAGCCACGTAACCACCAACAGGTCCCCAAATATGCCAGAAGCGCCACAACGAGCACCCACCACACCCATGTGTCCGCCATAGCTGCACTAACCGACAAGTAACAGGTAAGTGGCAGGAACACAAAGTGCAGTGGGTGGGAGGGTGGACAGCCCAAGTACAAAACACACCAGGCCCCTAGTCCCACAGCACAGCAAGGAGGAGCATCCCCACACCCCACAGCCACGTGTCAGCCACCGCAGTGCACAACGACAGCCGAAAGGTAGACATCACGGTCCACAGCAATCGGTGTCAGTGGGTGTCCAGCCACCACCACGACCCACAACACCCCCCCACCCCCACAGACCTGCAACATGGAGCACCCCCGCTTAGAACCATGTGGCATCCAGTACAGTGCACGCACGAACAACCTGCAGGTGGGAAACTGGACAGGGCTGGATTACTGGAGGCATGAGGACCGTAACACGACCAACACATGGGACATGTCACGTAGCAGACGAACACGCAGCACCGCCCACCGTCACGAACAAGTGAACAATGTGCACACGGACATGAACCACAGACTCACACCCCACATGACCCATCACAAACACAGCAACACCCAAGGAGCCACGTCTGCATGCACAAGCCACACTGAATATAGTACCACACGGCAGCCACTGTGCAACCCATCACACACAACCGAAACACCATTGAAGTCCTGTCCATGTAGCCCCTACTGCCTGTCAACCACACACCCCACAACTACGCCTATGTAAGACAAACAACACTAGACGCAACAGAGCGGAACAACATAAATGCACACGAACACCACTGAACCCATCAAACACACAGACACACCATGCACATACAACATACCATCCATCCCATCCGTCAGCCCCAGTCTCATGAAAGGCATGTCATCCGCACAGCTGCCACACATACAGCAGTCACGCTAAGATACATGCCCATGACCAACCATGTGCCAGAAGTCAATGAAGCGCACGACACACTGTGAGCAACAACACACAACATGGGCCACACACCCCCCCCGAGCACTGCAGTGATGCACAAGGCACAGGGCAGCACGCACACCAAGGAGATGGGACAACTGCAATACGTTGGCTGGCACACAACCATCACTCACTCATAACGATGCGTCCAATGCCATGTCCAGTAATCACAACAGACAGCAAATATGCAGGCCATGTCAAGCATGCACACACCTCAAACCATGCACTGTCATGCTGCCACAACACATGTCACGTTCGGCACCCATGGCTCACAGCATGTACCCCAAAAGCATATTCCATCCCAAATGCGAATCTGGGGCATGGCCCCCATGTTGCCATATGCGTTCCTAAGCATCCCATCTGAACACCAAAAGCAAAGTACAAACCAGACCCAGGATGGGCCAGGAGCCCGCATACACCAGAGTCACAATAAGTAGGGGCACAGCAACACACCCATCGGCATGGCCAATCCGTCCCATGCCACATGTGCACAGCACACAGTCCCATTGTCAAGCACACACAACTACAAATGCTACAGCCACACACACGCCTCCGGGAAACCCATGTACGAGATTGCACGAACTGTTAATGTCAGACGACAAATACATACTTCGCCAGGTGCAACACAATAACAAATCTCATTCTCTCCACAGGTGACGAACTGCTGGATGCTGGGGATGGAGACAGCAGCCAGCACAGCCAGCCTACAAGCCCCCAACGAGGACACACGGATGTGGAGGATCTGTCCTCCTCTTCGGACACGGACCACCAAGCAGGCCCATCTGGTGTGGCAGGGCCCAGCCGCTCCCCAGGACCCCTCCTACCCACCAACCCATCATCCAGGGCTGCTGAACATTCCCAGCCCCCTGCTGCC
Organism: Calotriton arnoldi; assembly: GCA_963921515.1. Taxonomy (NCBI): domain Eukaryota; kingdom Metazoa; phylum Chordata; class Amphibia; order Caudata; family Salamandridae; genus Calotriton; species Calotriton arnoldi. Next base: position 1,689,682 of record CAWUFW010001326.1, on the reverse strand, counting down.
ACTGTCGTTGCGGCCACACCCACGGTCATTGCGGCCACACCCACGGTCATTGCGGCCACACCCACGGTCATTGCGGCCACTACCATTGCCGCAACCGCCACCATCGCCGCACCGACCACCACCGCCGCCACCACCACCACGTCTTCGCTGGCACCAGCCCCAGCGCAGGTGGTGGCCCGGCCGACTGGATCCACCCTGGGAGCCACAGCGAGGACCGTGGTGAGCAATGTGGCTAGTGGGCAGGCCGGTGGCAGCAGTACTGGTAGGAGGAGCAGGGTCAGGGAAACGCAAGTCTCCCCTGGGAGCCATGCCCTGCCTCAAATGGCCAGAGTCCTTGGGGCCTATGAAGAGGCCCAAGAACAATGGGTCAGGTCTGCTTCAGACACGCGGGAGGTGCTGGGGGTGCTGAGGTCCATGGACGCCTGTATGGGCCAACTCGTGGACCTCATGGGCCAGCTGGTGGTGGCGGTGAGGTCACAGCCAGGGACAGCAGCTCCCCCTCCGCCACCACCTGCCGGGGCGCAGGGTCGAGCAGCAGTGTCCAGTTCCCCTGCGTCCACAGCCAGTGAGCACACCTCAACCACCAGCATGTCGCAAGCAGGCACCCCCCCTCGCAAACGTGGAAGGGGCCGTCCGAAGTGGAAACAGATCTCCCGGGAGGACTTCGCACGCTCCAGACGCAAGTGAGGCAGCCAGCCAGCCTTCCTTGACCACCCACTGCATTGACTTGGACTACGATCCCACTCCACACAGCCATCTGGATGGCATGTGTGTGTTGGACTATGGACATAGAACCAGTGGGTACACCCTGAGCATCACGCAGCCATGACCGACAGCTCATTGTCACTGCACGCACCACTTATGTCATCACCTTACACACAATCACATGTCACAGTTTGAAATAAATGCACCTCTTACACAAACTGCTGTTTGTGCCCTGTGTTTTATTTGTACGGAATACAACGGCCACCTTGGGCGGAAAGGCACCTGATGCGTGGCATGGCAATGGAACCGGAGGGCCTGTAGGGACCTAGGGGTGGGGAGACAGAACAGGAGCACATTCAATGAGTGTGTCACACACCCATCACACAGTACATGTCAACAACTACAAGCAATGTACACACATCGCACAGAGCAATAGGGCACAATGCCACAGCCACCAACAGTGGCATACTACCCTGGCCATGGAGCGTTGACACACAGCACGCAGTGAACAAACGGCCACCCTGACACAGCACACACACACCTGCACAGACACAGCCACATCAGCCGTCATACATGGACACTCACCGTCAAGTGAAGTAGTGGGCGATGAGCTGCTGCCGCACATTACCAGCTTCCTCCTCTCCGCTGTCCTCCTCACTCGAGCTGTCCTGGTCTGCGGGCTGGGGCCCTGGTTGATCTCCGTCATCCACGATGAGGGGGATCTGCTTCCGAATGGCCAGATTGTGCAGCATGCAGCACGCCACCACTATCTGGCACACCTTCTGTGGGGAGTACGCCAGCGCACCCTCGGTGCGGTCCAGGCACCTGAACCTGGACTTGAGGAGGCCAAAGGTACGCTCGACCACACGTCTGGTCCTCCCATGTGCCTCATTGTAGCGATCGTCTGCTGGGGTGCGAGGATTCCTCAATGGACTGAGCAGCCATGCCCCATTCGGGTACGCAGAGTCACCTGGGTGTGAGGGACACAGAGAACCGTTGCTATTCCAACTGGACAGGGGACAGCATCGCACAACCAGCACGCTACACCACTCCACATACTCACCGACAATACAGCCACGATCCTGTTGCAGATTGGACATCAGTCGTGGCAAGATGCTGTTGCGCATTATGTGTGCGTCATGGGCCGAGCCTGGGAACTTTGCACACACGTGGGTGATCACCATGTCCGCAAGGCACACCACTTGCACATTCAGGGAGTGCGTGTGCTTCCTGTTGCGGTACAGGTGCTCAGTGGCCTGTGGTGGAACAAGGCCAACATGTGTGCAGTCAATGGCTCCAACGACGTGTGGGATTCTGCCAAGGGCATAGAATGCACCCTTCACTGCCGCCAATTCACGAGCCCTGGGGAAGCGGATGTACCTGTTTCGGTACAGCATCATGGCTGCCAGTACATCCCTCAGCACCTTGCTGAACATGGGCTGGGACATCCCTCCTCCACTGCCCACTGTGTGCTGGAATGACCCAGTGGCGAAGAAATGCATGGCGGCCATCACCTTAGCCGTGGGGTGACAGCTGTCGGATACACCCTGCGGGGACGGAGATGGGGTTCCAACATGGCACACAGTCGATGCAGGGTTGGCCTGTCCAGCCGAAACTTCCTAATGACCTCTGTATCGTCCATGTCCGCCAGCAATTGGTATGGGCGGTCAATGTTCGGTCTCCGCCTAGGGAAAATGGCAGTGGACACATGTCAAAGCAACACAACACATAGCAATTTCGCATACACATCACTGACATGACTGAGCAAGCACATGAGCCACAGCCCAGCTGTCAAGCTGGGACGGCACGGCCACAATACACTTACACAGGTCTCCCAACAATGGCAATGGCTAGTGATACAAACCACTGCCATGTGCATGCACATGGGGATCTAGGCCCCAATGACTTGCGGGGCGTGCTGATGGGGACTGACTGCATATTCGTCAAGCGGCAACGCCACGGCAACATGAATGTCTGCTGAGCATGGAACTGCTTCCGAGGCTGGATGAGTATGGCACACGACGACGACGATGTGGGCACAGGCTGAGCGGCCAAAACAAGTGGGACCTGTGGCACGAGGGGATATGAGACAGTAGTAGGTGTCAGCACTGCACCCTATGTACAGCACTGTACGGATCACACCTCCCGAAACATTGACAGGTGTCCACATTGACAGCCCCATGCCAAGACGGCTGTGTGCTTGCAGTCACACGTCACAGGTGAGAGGTTACATTGCACGTGCCAGGTGGCAGACGTACATAGTGGGAGCTGGCATGTGTGTGCATGTGTCTCCTGTTCAGGATCCACCAGATGGGCGCTGACTCTGTACTGAGCATTGGACACAGCATGTTCCGTGGAAGGCTTGTGTGTGTGGGATGGTGGCACTGGATGTGCCTCCGTTGGGTGGGGGCCATGCACAGGGCGGGTACGTCGATGATTGCGCATTGTTGGTCACGGTGGGTGCACCCACTCAGATGTGTTGCCCTGTGTTCAATTCCTATATCCGCATGATGATGGACTGTAGATGTGGGCAGACTACACATTGGTCGATGTGCTGTCTATATGCATGTGCCTTCACACCAGGCACAGCTGCCCCAGCACATGTGACCCCTGCTGGACTCGCTGCTGGGTCTGTGGAGCTGATGCACCTTCTGTGCGTGGGGCGGACAGCTCTCCTCACTTCCCTCATTGCACATGTCATGACTTTGCCGCAGGTGACATGGATCATGGAGGGCCCACATGTATGCGTGGGTAGGCTACACATGATTGTTCACTGGTCGCCACCCCCAGTCAGTGTTTTGAATGGGAAGGTTGTCGTGCTGGTGGTATATTCGATGTGGCGGATGGGCAGGCCTAGGTGCGGGCTTACATTCCGGACATGGGGGGGTAGTTGGATTGGCGACTAGTTGCAGTACACACGGGACACGTCTCTTCCTTTCCACATCTGGGTCATCCCTTGTACTCACTGACAGTGATACAGTCATCTTCGCCCCAGCCCTCATGTCCTCCCCTCGCTCCCCCAATATGCATGTGCACCTGCGAGGCTAGCGCTTGCACAGGCAGCCCCAAGCTCGCACCAGAGAGGGCAAGGAGTGTATGTGTGGGTCCAGTTGCACGAGTGGGCTGTCTCAGGGTATGATGTGTTGCGGGACGCCGTCCACCTGCGTGGTGCCCCAAATGGAGACCCGGCCTGCATGGACTATGCATCACAGTCTTCGCCTTCCGGATCCGCCACCTGCGACACCCAGTGGCTGTGGCTGCCCTTGCGGCCATGCCGCGTCCGTCTGTGACTGATGGCCCACACATTCACTCTTTGGCCTCTCTGGGGAGGGCTCGGGGGTGGTGGCGCACGCGCTTGCACTTAGTCGCAATGGCATGTGGCGTGGTTGGTATAATGGGCAATGGATGGGATGGTGCGAGCCACCTCCCGTGACGTCAGCGCTGCTCGTGCTGTGGTGCGTCCCCCTACACTTCCATTTGACTTGTGCCATGCTAGACGTTGAGGTTCTATTGCCTGCGTGATATGACCAGGAGGAGCGCGAGGAGACCTCTCACACACCATGCTCCACTGCCATCCCGTGCCCTGTATCGCCGGTGCGGATTGACTATGTTGGGGTTACACCTGGTCGACTGGGGCTGTGTGTGCCTTGTCAAGGGGCATGGCGGGCGCACAACAGGATCCAGCTTGTCCACAGAGGGTGGGCTGAGGTGCGCCTGGTACCGCTTTGTACGTGTGCCCGGCTGCTGTGCACACACGTGTTCACTCCCCCCGACAGGTGTCCTCTCACAATGCCCAGGGAAGCGGTGGTGTACTGTTCATGACCCCTCCCGACACGGCGTGCTCCAACTTGGCATGTGCGCATCTACCCGTCACACCCACCCACCTGAGCACTGCGTCCATACGACTTCACACGACACATGTGTGTCTTCCACAGTTGTGCTACTCATTTGCGTTGACATCCAATACCAGTGGACTACATGGTCATGTCACGACTGCCGTGTACTTCACATACTCTCATCCTCTCTCATTCGTACTTGTGAAATGAGTCAGCGGAGACAGTTTTGGTTTCAAACATTATATTGAGTCTTCTGTCCTCTGTGATGCAGTATAGTGGACACTACTGGCAGCGGAATACATGTTGAGGATATACTGAGCATGATTGCAAATGGGATAGGGTGTGGGGTTACATGTGATTGGCTGTTGCATGTGGGATGTGGGCTTCAGAGTGACATCTGCTTGGCCAAGGCTGTGCTAATGTACATTTACGTATAGCTGCGGAGCTGCGGACTTTGACACAGACGGTATACATGTAGCCTACCAGACCGCTTGGCATCATGGGCACAGTCCATCTCAGTTCCATGTGACAGGTTTGCTGCGGTTGTTCTTCATGCACGCGTGCATGTGAGATGACATCAGGGCATGTGCTTGCGTGCATGCAGCGGCGTGCCACTTGTTGTTGCAATGTGGTGGTTACTGGACATGTCACAGTCACTGGGGTCGTGTTGTTGTTGTATGCACTTGTCGTCCATGCAAAGGTCCTGGTATGGGATTCCCGGGGCGGGGGTGGGAGGGGTGCAGCACCCACAGACTCCAGGCGACCTATTCATGTCCACTGAGCGGTGTGTGTGTCCATGGGCGCTGGATCCATGTCGTGTCCTGGTTGTTCGTGCAGTTCCGTCCATGTGGGTGCGATACACAGACCCCATGCCACTGCCTCCCACGATGCATGCGGTGTTCCTGGATGTGATGGGGAACAGTGTGCATGTCCCGGTCATATCCGATGTCATGGCGATGTCGTTGATGGTGTGGTAACAGTTGCCGGTCGTTTGGTATGGCTGTTGTGGTGGTGACTGGCCAGTCCGTGCGGAAGCTAAGCATGGGTGCGGGGTTGGACATCATAGGTCAATCGGGGAACCTGCGTTGTGGTCCGACGAATTTACAGGTTGTCAGGTATGCAATGCCGTCCAGCAGGGCTTCCATGTCATTGGTGGTGTACATGTTTGCCAGCCAATGTAGCGGATGGTGGCTGTCAAGGTGTTGTTCGTAAGTTGTCCCTTGGAGGACCATGATGGGGCATGCTGGGTGACATTCGATGTAGCTGTTCTCGATGATCCGTCGTGTGGAGGCACAGTGGTCCCATTTCAGTGCGGGTGCGATGTTGGCCACATACGCCATGCCCCCATAGGCAGAGCAGGCCCTGTCGTGTGCGTCCAGAGGGAGGAGTAGTGGTAGCAGGTCCGCCTTTAGACATGCCGGGTTGGAGAGGCATATCTCCACGGGATGCTGGTAGGGACACCTCCGACAGTAGAAGACGGGCATGACGCAGCTGAACAATGTGATGCGGTAAGTCAGTCGGTAACTTACGTTCAGCAGGGACAGGAGATCGCATCCCAATATATGTATCAGGTTGGTATTGTACAGCTTGAGCTGTCCGGCGTAGTTGGGTAGGTGTGTTGCGGTTGCCATTTCGCAGCGGTGCGTTGTGGTGGCGTGCTCCGGCTGTGTGTGCAGTCTGCAATGTGCACGCTCCGAGGTTGCTGTGAGCTCTGTGTAGTCGTAGGGAGATAGGACTTGTGTTCTGTTGGCTTGTTTGGAGGACACGGGCCCTCATCCCACATGCTTCTCAGACAGTTCAAGGTCAGTGATGTGTGACTCCTTCCAATTAACTTGCATGTGGCCGACATGGGGGAGTGTTTTCTTCTTTCTTCCCCGTCCGTTGTGTGCTTCTGTGATATGCGCTATCTGCCCTGTGGTCGGTCTCCTCGGCATGCCTGTGTTGGTCTTTTCTTGGACAATGGCTGTATTCACCGGCTTCTTTCGTAGGGCTGTGGTTTCGGAGTTGGAATGGAAGGTCATTCAGTGCTGTCTGCTCTCCCTTGTGTGGGCGGCAGGCTGCCTTTCCGCTCTGCGTTGGGCCTTGTGTGTGAATGTTATTCTTGGGCCACCTGTTGTCGGTCCCCGGGCTCTTTGGTGTTCCGTTTTATATGTCTTGTTCATATGTGCAGGGTGGTATGGGTGTTTCAGTGTGGTACTGGCGTTCCTCTTCCCGAAGGAGCCCTGCTTCTCCTAGTTGGTGTTGCCGCCGCTGTGTGCTTCGCCATGTTTGTTACACTGGGGTGTGTCCTGCTGTTGCGTGACTTCACTGACATGTGTGCGTCGGTTGTGTGGCGTTGGGTGTTGTCCGTGAATTGGGCGTTGGGGACATGTCTGTGGCAGGCCTGTCACGTGTCATGTGCGTTCGGGGTGGGGCTGATGTGTGTGCTGCTTGGTTGTGTCCTTGGGTCTGTGTGCGACGCATGCATGGCGCTGCGGTTGGCCTCTGCGTTGTGCGCATGTGTGGCGGCGTCATCGCCACTTTGGGGCCGTGACGGGGTCGTTGGTTCCTAGTCCCAGGTGGTGTGTACACATGTGTTACGCGATGTTACGATTTGGCCTGTGTGTCATATGTGGATGCAATGGTGGATGTGTAGTGTACACGCGCTGGGGGGGTTGTCCGCTTTTCCGCCCTTGCACTGTGTGCGCTGTTTGCGTGCACTTGTTGTGTGTGTGCCTACCTGCGTCTCCGCGGTACGTTGCGTCCTTGGTGGTGCATCAGCAAGAGCATGGGGAGGGCCTGCAGTGCTGGATTCATGCTCGGGGAGCCGCTTCTTCGTTGTCCGTGCTCGGCGTCCGTGTTACCGCTTCGGTTTGTCGTACGGTATCTCTTGGCCGTGGGAGCCGTTTGTTTGCGGCATCGTAATTTATACGCCGGGCGGGACGTGTTTTCATCGGACGGTGTGTGTCAGTTGGGCTGCGCCGCTACGTGTACGGGCGCACTTTGATGGCGGACGGTGTTGCTGGCTTGCCGGCGGTGTTTGGCCTACTTTTCGCATCGTAATTGGGCGGGCGTGTGGACTGCTGCGTGCCGGCGGTAACTGGTGGTTTTTGCATCCGCCAGCACGGCGGTTGTGCTTCCGCCCGCCATCGTAATGACCCCCTATGTTCCCAAATTATTGGACCTGTAAAAATAACGCAGATTAACCGTCAATGTTTCCTTATAGATTTTCTGCCACCTCCAAGTACACAAAATACTAACTCAGTGTTTATTCAATGAACCCTCCAGTGCTCCCCCCCACTCCAGTGCTCCCCCCCACCACCGACCTGGTATCTCAATAAAAGCATGCATGATGTGTCTGTTTATGGCCTGACAAATAGCTTGCAGCCTTCATAAAGTGGTTTGATGAAAGCAGGGGCTTTCAAATGCAAGCAACAAAATGCAAGCCATTTGTCTGGGCATAAACAAACACATATTCCATGGGATGGCACCATTGCCTTGGGCTGAAAGGAAATCCCAGTCCAGCAGGCCCCACTTCCCTTTGTGAACCCAGGCCAGTGAGTTAGCATATCACACACAGTTACTGAAGCCATAGGCTTTAAATATTGCAGTAGCATGCTGCTAGTTTGTGTTCTGCACAGTTGCTCCTCATCTGCTGTACAGATATTGGAGTCAATAAAATCACTGGTGTATGCCTGACTTCAGTCTGTCTCATTTTTATTTTATGGTTGTTTTCTCTCAATGAGACGTACAGTGCCTTGTAGGGTGCCCTACTACCTTTTTAATGTTTATTCCTTGCTGTCTCACTGTGTCCAATCCAACAAATCACAATAGATTGTATTTCCTCAGTACATTTAATTTCTAAAGGTGTATCGATAAATAAATCTGTGAGGTACTCAGCAATGTTATCTCGAAGTCTGTTATGAAGTTCTGGGGTTAAACTGCAAAAGCAGATACCTATATTTTTATATGACATCTCTTTATTGATGTAAAAACTGCACTTTCACAATTGCTTCATTACCTTTCTTGCTTTCTCAAATGTGCTTGAAAATGCACAATTTGCCCACTCTTTTTACAAAATTTTCCCTGGAGGAGAAACTTCCAGAACCCCCCTTATGCCATTCGGGCTCCCACGCTGAGCTTGCTCACCGCACTGCTCTCCACCACAACTTTTACGCTCACCACTTTTAAATATCACCAGCCGCCACTGCTACTAATCTGACTTTCCCTTTGGTGCACTGCTCTTCTTACGGGGGCGCAAGTTGTACCTCAACACTCCAGGCACAGCGGGGTCAGAGAACAAAGGGTCAGGCTCAAGGGGACCAAGTGTCGGACTCAGACAGGTCGGTGGATTGGGGCTCAACTGGGTGTGACTCAATCACAGGTGGGCCAACAGGCTGGGGCTCCTGGATGGCCTTAATTTCAGGCGGCACCGCCGCATTCAGCACCACATGGCTCTCTTCCTCCGTTGGTGCCCACGTGAGGCGGGCGTCCGAGAAGGGAATGAACCATGGCACCTGCTCCGTCTCACAATCCCCAATCCTGTCCGCGACCCACTGGTCGGAGGGCAACGGGAGGGGTACCCTCTTACAATGGGTACTGTGTATCCAATTCTTCCGACCGTCGACCTTCACCGCTGTCCTGGTGGCTAGAAGGACCTGCAGGGGTCTCTTCCAGCGTGGCTCCAAGCCGCTCCTCTGCTGAAAATTCCGGATCAGTATCCAGTCTCCTGGCCGTATCTCGTGACCCGGACCCTTTGGTGTTTGCTGCAATGTTTCAGCGATCTGTTTGTGCATAGAACGCACATTTTTAGTCAATTCATAGAGGTAATCTATAAGCAAGGGGTATTCTATGTCAGAAAACCTGCGAGGTCGCGGGACGCCCCAAACGTTTGCCGGGCGGCCAAACACAACCTCATACGGGGACAATCCTGTTCTAGAGTGGGCTGTGACTCTCATAGACATAAGTACTAGGGGTAAAGCATCTGGCCACTGCAATCCTGTGCTCTTTTTGATCTTGGCCATTTTCAGCTTGAGAGTACCGTTGTACTTCTCGACCAAGCCTGCTGATTGGGGGTGGTTCACCACATGAAACTTTTGCCTAATGTGAAACCCGTCGCACACCAATTGGATGACATTGGCATTGAAGTGGCTGCCATTGTCACTCCAAATTAAATGGGGCAAGCCAAAACGCTGGAAGAACTCTTTCAAGAGTACCTTCGCCGTCACCATGGCTGTGTTCTCTTTAGTGGGGTAGGCCTCAATCTATTTACTGAATGCACAGACAACCACTAACACATATTTCAAGTTATTGACTCGTTCCATTTCGATGAAATCCATCTGGAGAACCTCGAAAGGGAAGGAGGGTGGTGCAAAACTACCAACAGGGGTGGGGGTACCTTTCCCAGTATTGTGCATCAGGCAAACCATGCAGTACTTCACCACGTGGGCAGCAACTTTGGGGATATTGTCATTCCGCCATACAGGATCTAACAGCTTGCAAATCCCTTTCGCACTAATGTGGGCTGGCCCGTGCGCCATGGTAACCACAGGGAGGACATATGCATCCGGTAGCATCCACCTCTGCTTTCCGCTCTTGTCAATCCAGCACCCATCCTCATCCAAATTGGCAGTGCTCTCCTGCCATATTCCTAACTCCTCAATTGTTGCCCCACTCTGAATCTCCTTGACATTTTCCAGCGTATCCTCAAACATCGCACACTCGGGCACCCATCTAGCAGGACCTGCCACAAACATCCTTTTCATTTTGGTCCGTGCTGTCTCCTTCGCTATCTGATCTGCAAACGCGTTCCCCCTCCCAACATCATCAGTGATTGCCTTGTGAGCACTGCACTTCACTATTGCTAATTTCTTAGGGAGTGCCAGGGCTGACAAAATCTGTGGATTAGTGGGCCGTTCTGTATTCTCATTCCATGGGACGTTAGGAACCCCCTCTACGCCCAGAGCCGCCCAAAATTATGAGCCACGCCGAACGCATACTGGCTGTCAGTATATATGTTGACAGCCAGTCCCTCACTCAACTCGCAGGCACGAAGAAGGGCCACCAACTCTGCAGCTTGTGCTGATTTATAGGGAACTCGTGATGTTTCAACTACTGTGCGTAAGGTGGTGATAGCATAGGCTGCTGTTGTTGTGCCATCTGGTAATTTAAAACAAGAGCCATCGACATATAGTTCCCCTTGGTGTTAAGATAGGGGAACATCAGTCAGGTCTACCCGTCCCTTCGTCTCTTCTTCAGTATGGAAGATGCAATCATGCACGTCCGTCTCCTCATTCTCAGAAGGGAGGGGTAGTAACGTGGCTGGGTTCAGGGTGGCACATCTTTTAATGGTGACATGTGGTGCAAACAAGGTCAGCTCATAGCCAGTCAGACGTGCACTGGTAAGGTGCTGCGTCTTTGTTCTGTTCAAAAGTGTGTCCACAGCATGTAGGACCATGACTGTGAGATCAGTATCAAGGACGAGCCCTGCCGATTGTCGGATAAAAATGGCCACGGCTGCGACCGCTCTTAGACAGCTCGGGAGGGCTCTGGCGACGTTGTCAAGCAAGCAGAGAAATAGGCACACGGCCTTTGCTTACCTCCAAAGGCCTGTGTTAAGACAGAGAGCGCGCAGCCAACCGTTTCGTGTATGTACAACACGAACGGCTTCTGATAGTCTGGAGTGCCAAGCACAGGTGCAGGGCAAAGTGCTATTTTTAGTTGCTCAAAAGCATGCTGACAGTCATGCGTCCAAGGCAGGGGTTCATGCACATCCTTAGTGGGTAGGCGCAGCAAGGGCTTTGTTAGTGAAGCGAAGTTAGGAATCCAGTGGCGGCAATACGAAGTAATACCTATAATACCTATAAAGGTTTGCACGTCCCGTTGCGTCTTAGGCATGGACATTTTAGTTATAGCAGCGATGCGCTCAGGTGTTAGTCTCCTTCCCTCCTTCGACAGTAGGTGACCTAAGTAGGTGACCGCCTGTCGACAATATTGAAATTTAGAAAGGGACACTTTATGTCCATGATGAGCCAAATGTAACAATAGCTTAACCGTTGCATCCTTGCAATCATTTTCAGTATCCGAAGCTATTAAGAGGTCGTCCACGTACTGCAATAGGACATTACCTGAGGGAAGGACGAGGGAGTCCAATTAACCTTTTAAGGCTTGGCTAGAGATACTGGGGCTTTCAGTATAGCCCTGAGGAGCCCGATAGAATCTAAAACTTCTGCCGGCCAGAGAGAACCCAAACAGATACCTACTGTCTGGATGTATGGGGATGCTAAAGAACGCATTCTTCAAATCAATGACAGAATAGTATGTGGCAGAGGGAGGAATCATGGTAAGGAGAGCAGTGATGTCGGGAACAACAGGGAACTGAGGGACCACAACCTTATTCACTTCACGCAGATCAATCACAAAGCGGTAGACATCGGGGTGATCATCTGGGGAACCCGATGGTGCCCTTTTTAGGTCGAGCATTCGAGACCTGTTGTAACTTCTCTTGTGTGCTTAAAGCCATCCCCCTGCCTTCGATTTGTTTGTTTCAGTGTCCTTTAAAAATCCTTGCTTGTTAGTGGTCAGTCCTGCCTTTTTGTCCCTCCTTTTTCCCTTCTGTTCCTCCCATGCAGCAGAGACTAAGTACTGTCTCATTACGCTATGTTTCTACATCTTTTTTGGGGGGGACTACTTTTTTCTTGGTATCCTGCCCTGTTGCTGTTTGCCTGTGTTCAGCTTTGGTGCCAGAGCTGCTTAGATTTAACTATAGAATTTCTCTCTCCCACCTCCTCTTAATGCTAATGTTGTGTAGTGCTGCCTCCCACACCATGCCTCCCGCTCCCTTGGCTGTATTTGTTTATCCTTTCTGCAATTTTCGATGTTGACCATCTATTGGGCTTTTTTTGGTAGGATATTGCTTTGTTTGGGCTTCTTTTTAAGGGGGATTGGCCTTGTTTTTCTCTCTCGCGACTGCTGATGAAAACGCTTCCATATCCAGCACTGGCAATGGGCAAAAGGAATTAAGATGCTATTAAATGGCAGCTCCCTTAAAAAGGTGCAATAGTCTTACTGCTCGGCATGAAGATGGTGCAGTCCTGCTCTGCTTACGGTCGCAGGAACAGGTACAACAAGGAGAAGCCCATCTTTTTCCACAAGTAAAAAACATTTTTGCTCAAGGGCTTTGAGACACTAATTAGGGTCAATAATTAATATGATGTATCTGTAGTGTCATGTCCTAATTTATGTTTTCTGCTTATTTTGCTGTCATATTCAGGCCCATGTGCTTTCTCCCAGGTGACTTGATACCACTCAAACATGGCTGCCGTTGTCCATGGTCTTTAATTTTCCTTTTTTTGTTTTTTAAAGCCTACACGCTGCACACATGCGCGGAAAGTTCCCTATTAGAGACACTTTGCTGCTTTTAACTTACCCGATCCTCTACTGACTGCAGCAGCAGAATCCGTCCCCCTCTGCTCTCCTCACCTCCGCTCCAATTTCATGGTGTAGCAAGGGGCTGGAGGTGTCTCATTAACTCAGTTTCAACTTCGGGCAGATTAAGGCAAGCTTTGTTTTCCTTTGTGCTGTGTGGGGCATATTTACAAGCCCCTTGCGCCACTTTTGCGCCACCGTTGCGTCACGCACGTGACGCAGCGGCGACGCAAACCATGCGCCGCGTTGCGCTATATTTACAACGTGACGCATCTAGGGAGATGCGTCACGTAGTAAACCCCTGTGCCACATGAAACCTGCGTCAGGTTTCATGTGGGCGTACCGGCGCAGGGGGGGGGCGTTCCGGCGCAGGAACGCCTCGGAAAAGTGACGTAGTGAAATCTACGAGATTTTACGCAGTCACTTTTCCGACGCTGGTGCGTCAAATCCTTATGCCTGCTTCAAGCAGGCGTAAGGATTGACGCACCATGTTAGGGATAGGGAAGGTTGGCACAGTGCTGGAGTTGCGTCGCGCTTGCGACACAACTTCAGCACTGCGCCAACCTTCCGCCGGCAGATGCGTCACGCATCTGCTTATCCTTGCGCCACGATGCGCCGCATTGTAATGCGGCGCATCGGACGTGGCGCAAGGGTAAACTTGCGTGACGCATTTTCCCTGGCGCATCCCTGCTGATATGCAGGGATGCGCCAGGGAACGTAAATATGCCCCTATGTGTCTTGTCACACACATTCCCTACAAAGGTGGTAAACCATGTGTTTTTTCGTAATCTGGCGCAGTTTCCTATCAGCAACACTGCTTAGTTCTTCAGTGTGCTGTGCAGTGTAGACAGAAAATTCAGACTGAGGCCTGGGACAAAGTGAATTCCATGAGAGGCACGGGACTCACTGTGAAGAATCCAGCTCTTGCAAAAAACCTGTGAAAAACTTCTGAGGCAGAGGACCCAGGCAAAGTTAGCATCACTCACTCTTAACTTACTAAATTTCCTATTTTTTCTGCTGTGTTATTTTTTGTTTAGTCATTCTCCCTTTTCTGTCCCTCTCGTCATATTCAGCTTTCTGGCTGTAGTTTCCGTCTACTCTATTTCCTTTCATCTACTCCGTTTCCTTTCATCTCTCCCCTTGTGTTTGCTCATTTGTTTTTTTACTGATTCCTCTTTCTCTCGTCGTTAATAAAGGCAGTGGCTTCCAAAACCTTCTTTACTGCATGTCGATTAAAATGCTAAACCAGGTTCGCATTGCAAACTAAAGAACCCGCCTCACAACTTTGAAAAGGTTAAAAATAAGCCTACTATCTTTTAGCCTTCCTTCTGGGCCACTGTTAACTCCCGAAATAATAGGAAGGCAAATATTGTTTTTTTTTAAAACACATTTGCTAAACAGGTGCATATTTATTGCCTGGATGCTAAAATAAGATCCAGCGTTACTAAACATGGATTTTTCTCTGTTGCTTAGTTCACATGTGTCACTTAAAATTACTAGACCTAAAGCAACAAGTTGACCATAGAAGAATTGCTGCAGTTTCTTAAAAACATGCCAGGCACCATTTTCTTCATGCATCTGTATTTACCCTGCAAGTCAGAGATCCAAATCAGCCACAACAGGGCAGTGGGTTTTCATCCACAAGAGAGGAGTGAAATAAGTACCAGTGAGTTGGTTAGCAATAGTGTCTGCCAGTGGCGGCTCCCCCATAGGGGCGTGGGAGCGTCGCCCACTGCTTTCTCGCAGTGCGAGAAGGCAGAAACATTAATGGTAATAACTACCATTTTATGTTTCTGCTTCTCGCACTGCGAGAAAGCAGAAGTGCCTGGTTGGGGGTGGGCGGTCCTGCTCGAGGGCAGGGGGGGAGTGGCTTGCCCACTGTTGTGGGTATTGACTGTTTGGTCGGCCCCGCCGACCAAACAGTCAATACCCACAACAGTGGGCAAGCCACTCCCCCCCTGCCCTCGAGCAGGACCGCCCACTCTCCCATTTTCTCTATGTAGGCTGCTGCATGCAGCCTACATAGAGAAAATGGCCTGGCTGGGGCGCTCTCCACTGCGCCTCACCAATCACAACGCTGCCATTGCAGCGTTGTGATTGGCTCAAGGGAGCAGGAGGAGGGAGGCTGCCTGAAACGCGCCAGGCAGTAGGAGCTGAGGCGGCGGCGCGGGATGAATTGGTCGTGGAACTGGAGCAAGGTAAGTTTTTTTTAATTTTATTTAAAGATTACCCACTTCCCTCCCACCCCCCCCGAACCCACCCGCCTGTTTTGCCGGCCGCGACTGCGTCTGAACATCTTCTAGCTTTAGAAGCAACCTGAATTACTTTAATTTGAAATTGATTATGCACTGTTTCTAACTCGCACAAGACACTAAAACCTTAATTGTACTTTTCGAGGAGCTAAACGTTCTTGTCAGGGCTTTAAGTGGGCTGGGTCTGTCCGGGTCTGAGCACCGGCAGTTATTTTCAGGGGGCCTCGAAACGGGTCTCTATCGGGCTCTATTTTCGGGCCTCGCAGAGGTAGTCTGTTTTCTTTTTTTTTTCTTGCACCAAACTTATTTTGCTCTAGCTGGAATTGCCAGTCTAGATCCTGAGGCCACTGACCTATGTGCACGTTGTAGATCCGTTGATGGCATTAAGATTGCATAACTTATACATCCACCTGTACATCTCTTAATGTCTCTTCTGCTGCATGCCAGGCGTGATTGAACATTCATACATGCATGCATGTTTATTTTTAATGCAGACTGCAGTATCGCCTCCGACGTTCACTGTTGCTTTGCAGAAACGGGTTAAAACGTTGCTTGACATCATGTAGGGCTCGAAACATATTCTGAATAGTATACTTTTATGCCCATGCTTACGTGACATGCACTTGGCGAAGACTATTTGTCGGCCGCTTTTACCGGGAAATAGACCCGTTCCCATTCAAGCGAAGGGTGGAGAGCGCTGTTACATTTCTTCCGGAGACATATAAGAATACGAAGCAGGAAGACGTAGAGAAGAAATCTGGAGTTGTGAATTCTCCTGCTTACCTGCATTACAGTGGAGGAGGTTTTAAATGGAAGAAAAGTAAAAAACAAAAAAACTTTTTTTACTTTCAAGAAATGAGAAGTCTCCCTCGTAAAGCAGAAATGTTGGAATTTTAGTCTTTCATTAACTGAAAACAGACCTTTTTTAAAAATACCAACACACCTGATTGTCCTTTGTTTTAAAATGTTGTCACTTTAAAACTGAACAACTCAGCACTATATGAAATAAAGAAATGACTTTGAGGTAGATTGAAATACTGTTGAAATCTCTTTTCACAATTCTATGTGTGATTATATCTCATTTATTAAGGACATTTTTATAGCACTCATATCAGGGCCGGCGCTAGGCATGGGCAGTATGGGCAGCTGCCCAGGGCCCCGCGGCTGTTTAACTAGGATGGGGCCCCTCACGAGTCCATCATGCTTTTGAAATGGTGCCATTGTACAAGTTACAGGTGGGGAGCCCCCTCCCTTTGGATTCGTGGTCATGGTGAACCGTGAAAGACACAAGGCGGGCCCCCCTCTCCTGGGCCCGGCTGCCATGGGCTGAAACGGCAACATGACACCGCATCCCTTTGAGGTGCTGCAGACTGGGCAGGGTTTGTGGCCGTGAATAGCTTTCCCTGCATCTCTTTCTCTTAGCCTAATCGCTGCATCTGCATGATAACAGCGGTTAGGCAGCTACTTGGACTGGCGTAAGGTGTGAAGTGAGCCCTGCCCCTGCATGAATGAAACGCATGCAGGGCTCACAACAAAAAAACAGAGTGAATTCACATCAGAATGGGCGCTGCTGCTCACTTCCAATGAAGGGAAAGGGAGAAGAGCAGAAAACGGAGAGAGAGGTTATTATTCTTTTTTTTTTTACAATTCTGTTTTGTTGTTTTATTTTCCAAACAAGCATGTGCATCCAAAAGTAAAATGAACAGAGTCAAACATAAATAGTAACTGCAGTTGAGTATAATCGCTTACTGTTTTTTAATTTCATGTAATTTACAAGAAACAAAGGAATATTGAACAATTGGGTCTGTAAAAGAATAGTGGAGATGATAACATTGAGTTGGTAGCAGGGAAGGAGGGGTGACCCCACATCCAAGAAACAAAAGATAGTAAGAGGTGGGGGAGATGATAGAGTACAGCAGAGAGGGGAGAGCTGAACATAAGGGGCAAAACAGCTATATAGAACAAGACGCTTAAGGAAAGGGAGATGGGGAAGGAGTGATGTGTATGTCATGGCAGAATCAATGAAAGAAGGGAAGAATGTTGGTTAGGCAAAAGGAATAGCATGCAAAAAAATCTAACAGGCTTGGGGAGAGTGAGAGGGTGGAAGAGGAGAGAATGTTGTAAGTTACATAAGTATGAATAACTGTAAGTTACATAAGTATGAAAAACTAAGTTACATAAGAGCAGTGGTGTAACACAAAATGATGGGGTCTCTCTCTGCAGAATGTGATATTGGGCCCCTGAGTCTCCCACATCTCACAGATATTCATTGGCCCTGGGCTGAATGGGAGCCCCCTGATGGGTTGGGGGCCCCCTGAAGTGTTTTGGGCCCATCTGTGCTGCAGGGGCCTGTATTGCGTCCTGGCACAAGAGCTGAAGCAAGGTAAGAGGCCGGGAAGAAGAGTGGTGAATAGCAGCGCATGTAGGGGGAAGCGGAAGCTACAGGGGCAGAAACAGCAAATGGAGGTAAGAGGTGAGAGAGAGAGAGATAAAACATGAAGAGTTGAGCATGGAGGGGAGAGGTGGACATGGAGGGGGCAGAACCAGTGAATAAAGTTAAGGCTGGAGAGAAAGATGAAAGGTGAAAGGCGGTGCTTGGATAGGAGAGGTAGATATAAGAGAAGCGGAACCATTAGGATAACTTGAGTGTCATGGAGAGGGAATGGTGAGTGTTAAATGTAAGAGGCAAGACAACCAAGAGCAGGTACGAGGCTGGGAGAGAGAGGCAGGGGAGAGGTAGATTTCAGGGAGGTAGATCTAGAGAGAAGGTTAGAGACTGCAGAGAGATGAGAGGTGAAGGGTTTAGCAGGTAGGTAAGAGGTGGGTGTAATAGAGGCAGAATTAGTGAGAAAGCTAAGAGACCATAGTAGAGATAAAGTGAAGTGTAGAGCATGGAAGGGAGATGTGGATATAAGAGGCAAACACAGTGAGACTAGGTAAGAGGCAGAGTGCTCAAATAGGAGAGGTGGATTTAAAGGGGACAGACCAGCAAAAAATTGTTAGGAGGCTGGAGGAAGAAATGAGAGGTGAAGGGCAGTACATGCATGGGTATATAGATGTAAGAGAGGCTGAACAATCAAGAAACCTTACACAGAGAAGAGAGTGGGAATGGAGAGAGGTGGATGTAGAAGGCCAGAATTGGTGAGAAAAGTAAGAGGCAGGGGGAGAGATGAGACATACAGCATGGAGGAGAAAGGTGGATATAAGAGGGGCATAACGAGAAAGAGAAGCGACGAAGCTGGGGATAGCAGAGCAATTGATGTAAAAGGGGTGTTGTGAGAGGCTGGCTCAGTATATGGTGCTCACTTATGTAAGTGTAGCACCCTGCTGTGATACTACATCTTATGCAAATTAGAGGGGCCTCGCATGTTCCTATCCTGCCCGGGGCCCCACAAATCCTAGGACCGGCCCTGACTCATATAACCAAGAGACCACTCCAGAGGACTAAGGAAAACTGAACAACATGACCACAAACCACTGTGAGCCCCAGATGAAAAACTGCCCTTCTGCGAAACTCCCAAACTTCCCGAGGGTGTCACAAACACATGCACTCAGCGCGGGACACAACCAATTCTCTTAAACAGCTGAGATCGATATATAAAGGTTGATGCAGGGCTTTAAGTGGGCCGGATCTGTCCGGGTCTGAGCACCGGCAGTTATTTTCAGGGGGCCTCGAAACGGGTCTCTATCGGGCTCTATTTTCGGGCCTCGCAGAGGTAGTCCGTTTTCTTTTTTTTTCTTGCACCAAACTTATTTTGCTCTAGCTGGAATTGCCAGGCTAGATCCTGAGGCCGCTGACCTATGTGCACGCTGTAGATCCTTTCATGCAGATTTTTATCATATGATGCGGGACTGTGGGGGAGTATAACAGTTTAGGACAGAAAATCCTCTCTTTAATTAATGACTTTTCAGGCACCTATCTCCGAGTCATTCTGAGTAAAGCTTTGTTTGTTGGGTAAGTTACCTAGAACTAAGGATAATAAAAAATCTTGTAATTTCATAGATTTAGCACCTTATTTTTGGTAAGCGTAAGATTGCGATCCTGCAACCAGCCTCCAAACACACACAGCCGCACCCGAGTACTTCACAGGTCTTTAAAAGACCATTTGCTTGTAAATGAGGCTCTGTTGTTTTTCACCCCTTTGTAGAGCCCCTGCAGCTCCACTCTGCCTATTGCTTGAAGAATTAGCCCCCCCGAAATGTTTTCTTAGCCCACCCCCTCGAAATTTGGCTCTACTTGCGCCTCTGGGGAGGGTGTATGGCGATATTCATACATATCTTTATTTAGACCACGCCCCTACTTGGATAGGCCACACCCCTTTAAAAGGTTTGCCCCGCCCCTTTTAGAGCACCCCAAGTTTTTTTCCCCACTTAAAGCCCTGGTTCTTGTACATAACTAAATGGAGCGTTCACAAAGAGCCCGCCTGACTGCAGCCATTTATTTTAGAAGCCTTAAGCACGCCTCAGTCAAAGAGGCACTTCTTAAATGCAAATCCGCTCAAGAAAAGCTTCTCCACAACGGCTTGAAATGAACCAGTCATGGCATTGTTTATTGAGTTTCGCTTGATTCCTTCAGACAACCGTTTAAACAATGACTGTTGGGAAATGTCCCTCAAAGAATCGCCAACAGTGGTAGGGAATCAGGATTTTTATATTTCGCTAATACTGGTTAAAAGAAGAAGGCATATTTCTTTCTGAAGGGATTAATGGCCGATTTATAAGAAGACAGCTGCAGGCAAAACAATTGGCAAGAGATCTTTATTATTCCTGATAGGTTTGTGAGCATGTCGAAGGCAAATTTACAAACTCTACTGCTTGTTGTAGAACCTTAATGTTTCAGGCTAAATAACCCATCGCTTTCTTCCCCACAGGGCATTCGGTTTTTATATGAAATCCAGGGCCTGGGATGGTGGTATCTGCGTGAAACGGAGCGCCCAGAACGCCTTGTGTAACGAAGAGAAAGCCAAGTCTGCAAGGGCTTGTCATGTCATGTATTGGAAGTGACCAGAGCTCCCAGAATGCTTTGGGCTGGGTTTTAAAAAAGCACTGGGAGCCTGGTGACATCTGTAAAGGGCAAGGCAACGACTCTTAGAATGCATGGGGCAGATTTACAAGCCTCTTGCGCCACTTTTGCGTCACTTTTCCCATGTTAAAAATGACGCAAAAGTGGCGCAAGGGCCTTGTAAATAAGCCCCTATGTGCTTAGAGCATCTTCATGCGCAGTCAAGGCGGCTACAGTGCAATTTTTTTTTGTCTGAAAGCAACTCACGTTCACAGGCCTTGTGCCTAAGCGCCGAGTAAAATCCAGGAGTGGACTCGGAACAAGGCGCCCTGGTGCCCAGGTGTGATTTGCAAATTGGTCGTATGAGAACATCACGTTCGCCCTTCCCACTTGCATCTCTCGAGTTTCAGGTGTGTTCGCCTTGCAGTACTTTCATTGTCCAGAAACGAAATGCTTTATAAAATTTCCAAAGAGTGTTTTTGGATTGAAGGCCGGCCTTGATTGGGTTAATTTTATTATTTGTGTAACATCATTCATGTAAATAATAGGTGATTGGATTGGGCAATCTTTTATCGAGGCAGTTTCATTGGTGCATGTGTAATGATACTGTGAAAGATGAAAGCACTGTAGTGTACAGTAGGTTTAAAAGTTCATGTGATGGTATCACTAACTTGCGTCTGTCAGAGATCCAGGCAGATTGTCGGATGCAGGTTGAAAGTGCTTAAATGGCGCCCATGGTTGCAGGTGTTGGGCCTTACTTGTGTCCTTCCACTGCTCACTATTAAGGCACTACTTTTTTTTCTTTCGTTTTTAGCTAAGCACACCACGAGAGTGCATGTGTTTTCGCTCGCCGCAGTGAAGTACGACAATTGTTTTATGCCTCACCACTTTCAAATGTCACCAGCCGGCACTGGTGTCTGCCCTATTGCATTAGCACTTTGTGGCCATGTGTGAACGGCTCATATTGCTAAAATATGTTCTTTTGGGTTCACTTGCTTTCCAATCACGGGGTCTGCTGTGGTTGCAGAGGTTACTTAAGCCTCTTCACACATCTTCATATAAAAGTGTTTCAGGTTCTAAATGAATCATGTTTTTGTTTGAACGTGAGTGAAAAGCTCTCTTGCTAAAGCAAATCAATGTAGCCGTACAGCCAGCTGCCAAGTCTATCGGTCATTAAAGGGCTTCTCCTGAGTTTATATATTTATTACTTTACTACCACTATAGATTTTTTTAAAAACACCTATCTCCAATTCACTGCTCCATATCTCAGCTCTACCTCTTTCAATATATCCTCTACTCCCCACTCATCCCAAACATAATTTTACTCCTATAATCTTACAAATAACCCTTTCTAGATTCTCCCCTCCTCTATCCCTCTTTTGACTCATCCCAAACCTCCTTTTACTACTATAATCTCCCAACTAACCCTTTATAAGCGCTTCCCTCCTCTGTCCATCCTACTAACAGACTCACATGCCCACCGCTGCAACTAACAACTTACATTTCCATATACTAATCCACCACTATTCCACCTTGGGTTCCGGAGTAGAGGGCTACTTGCTGAAAATCGCCTTGACACCTCGTCAGGGGTAGTAAGCGATATATAAATAAAATGGTCCGTTTTCAGGTTGGTGAGTTTATCATCTTGAGTCGCCCTGACTGGATCCCCGGACAACTTGTTTCCACCTGTCCGTTTTACCTAAGTTAAAGTCTTTCCACGTTTCAAATTATCACCCACTACACTAAGCTATAGTTTAAAGTTTGTGCTATTTCCCCACACAGATGGTAATATGCCTCAACGCACCTTTGAGGGCACCTGCCCTTACCTGAAACTCAACCTCCCTTGCCGAGTGCCTTCTTCCGGTACCATAATTTCTACTATTGTTATGTACATAATTATTGGTACTGTATGATATGTGACATGATTGCTTTCATTAATAGTGCTATGCTAATATTACTCCACTGCATATAAAAAAACTAAATAAAAAACATAGTCATTTTCAACACCAAGATCTCTAGCTTTCACAAATGTGAGACCTATTGCATTGCAAATGCTTGTTAAAATAGGAAAAATGGGGCTATTGCACACATTCGCAGTCGTCTCTTCAACAACCCCAGACGCAATCAAATCCTGTATTATCTGCAATAACGCCCAATCCCCTGCCTTTAGTATCTTGTACTGGGGAAGACGAGGCAGAACAGCATTGTCCTTAACTCTGATGGAGACCGGAGGTATCTGCAACAACCCTACATCCGTATCACCTGTAGCCCATAATGTCGTCGGCATCTCCTTAAACTCAGTGGGAAGGGGCTCATCCTTTCCTTACACCATCCTCAATAATGACCAGGAGATGATCATTTTCTGTGAGTACGTACCAACAAGCCCACTGTGAGCAAGTAAGTCATATTTACTAATCACAGACTAGTCTGCTGCCTTTCCCACAGCTAATACCATCCAAAGCTGCCGATACAGCTATTTTACTAATGCACTTTGGAAGGAGTCTGGAAGCCACTCAAAAGCTAAAACAATGAAAACTTTCCATTAGGCAGGCAAGCATCTTCACCCATCCTCTCTTATTTTTGACCATTATGAACTGCGTTGGTGGCCATGGTGAGTGGATTGGTGTTGGTAGTAAGGGCGTATACTGATTTTGTGATGATGACATTTTCAGGGCCAGTGATTTGCTCGCTCTGTACCTGCTGGTTCTTAGGAGGGATCTTTGTGTTCAGACTTTGTGGGTAGTGCTTCCCTTTACGGCTGTTCAAAGATGAGCATCCCAGGCAGGTCCCAAACGTACCACGGTGCACAGCCTTCAGGGCACAGGTAGCATCATGTGCCTGGTCCTGATCCTATGCTGAAAACTTTCACACAGAAGATGTACTCTGACGTCTACAGAGACACTATGGCAGCAGCATCTGTTTGACACATTGGTAGTCTAATGGAGTCCCAAAGGGCTGCTGGGTACCATTCTTGGGGCACATGGTAACCACCAGGTCTTTAATTCAGATTGTATATTTAGACACAGTGCTTGAAATGGAAATATGACGTCAGGTACTTATTATCCCAGCGTGCAGGTTTGCTACTGAGAAGTGATGGTACTCTCCTGTTAAAATGATTGCATCCGTGCAGAGAAGTGCTGGTACTCAGTACCTTGAGTGCCTTCCTACTTAAAGCGCTGGTTAGCCATAGTAAAGATAGTTAACAACTAGTGCACCTGTTTGTAAATGTGCATAATGTGCAGCCCCAGACCAGCTTGTGATGTTGCTTCTGCTCAGGCGAACACATTCTGCAGACCTGAACTGAACCGTGACCCAGCCCACACTGTTCCCCTCAACCAACAAGACAGGGCAGTGAGATTGTACCACTGACAGAGAGCAAGTGTCTGCTAGGCTTAGTCTGAGATGAGTTTGTGTGTGTCCTGTCCTCCCCCGCTCTCCCAACAACTCTTTCCAGCGTCTCTGCAGACAGCTTTTGAGCATCATGAACTGATCTCTGTGTGACACTTCTCCAGCTGTGGATGGAAATGCAGACACCTGGATCTAGCAGTGTGAGTTGAGGAATGTCAAAAATAGACTTCAGTGTTGTGTTTCATACCTATTATGCCTACATCAGCATGAAGAGCAGACAGCTGTTCTCTCACCAGCCCTACTACATCTGACTCACCTCTAGCTCGTGCCCAGCCTCCTTTCTAAGCGATACCAAAGGGGGGATGATGGACGGAGCGTTTGAGCAAATCAAACACTCACCCCCAGTCAACTGATCTGGGTTTAATCCATCATCATTCTTTAGCTCACTCCACCACCCCAGTTCAGACACGGCCATATGCAAATCAGTCTGACCCTGTGCCTCATGGGAACAGTCCAGCCCGAACTGCCAAGCCATGTCTTCCCTGGACCGGAAACAAGCATCCTGGGACCGGTTTCTGGCTATTCAGCCGTCATCAGCCAGGCTAGCTTGAATCCAGTGGCAAAGTGAGCAAGGGACCCACGTCTGGGCATACCCTGCCAACTTAGGGCGACAAAGCGATACCAAAGGGGATGATGGACGGAGCGTTTGAGCAAATCAAACACTCACCCCCAGTCAACTGATCTGGGTTTAATCCATCATCATTCTTTAGCTCACTCCACCACCCCAGTTCAGACACGGCCATATGCAAATCAGTCTGACCCAGTGCCTCATGGGAACAGTCCAGCCCGAACTGCCTTTCTAGACAGATGCAGGGTGAGAACATTCACATGACAGTGACTTCATACTTCTGCTGTGTATGTGAGCTGGGAACATTACCTCTGGGGCTCCCATATCGCCAAGAGTCACATTAAAAGGCAATGTGCCCCACCACGGTGGAAGTACAGAGTACAGCATGTGTTCGACTCATCTCAGCTGGGAGAATTGACTCCTCAAAATGTCTCGGTCATCTGCTGCCACCAAGTCTGTAGAAAGCACGCACGAAATATTCCTCAGAATGTCTCAGTCATCTGCTGCCACCAAGTCCGTAGAAAGTACGCACGAAAACTTCTTCAGAATGTCTCAGTCATCTGCTGCCACCAAGTCTGTAGAAAACACGCACGAAAAAAGTCCTCAGAATGTCTCAGTCATCTGCTGCCACCAAGTCTGTAGAAAGCACGCATTAAATATTCCTCAGAATGTCTCAGTCATCTGCGGCCACCAAGTCTGTAGAAAGCACGCATGAAACACCCAAGGATCGGGTTTTACTGTCCCTGCCATCACTTTTTGCAGAGCTTCGCTCTCATAGGCCATCCAGCATATGCAATGTGCACCTGTCCACAGAGCTCTCAGGTTTCCCAGGTCCATGCGTGAGAAGCACATCCAAGGGAGAGTGTGGATTCACAGTCTGGGTCGGGCAGTCCTGGTCATCCTATTGTAAAATCAGGACAAGTACCAGGATGCAAAGCAAAATACATGGACTGGATGAGCTACTCACGCATTGGACGTGGGACACTTGAGAGCTCTTTGCATATGGTAGTATCAATTATTGTCGAATTGAACTCTGATGTAGTCAGTCTTCACCTGGTGGTGGAGTGCTGTTAAACTGTGTAAGGTAATAAACAGAGAGCTTCTACCACTGTAAAACCAACAGAAATGAGAACACGTGTGAAGCACAGCAAACATCTCCCTGCAGACTTACGGTGTGTGGCAAATAGTGGCAACACAAGGCGATGGCCAAGGGCAAAACAGGAAAGAGACATTGTCTCCAAGTGCACTGTGACATCCATGTAGAGCCTATGTGCATGTGGGTATATTTGACATATGAACTCTATAGAAGCCCTGGATAACAGTGATGATGTGCCTCCACTTTGTAGGAAAGGCATGAAAATGGCAGTCATTACCAGATCCATTGAAGAACACAAAAATATTGTTTGTGTGGTTTTGTGTCTCTGTGTCTTTTGTATGTCCTATGTAGGTGGCAAGTTAGTAAGGATGTATTGTACTAATCGCTGGTTCGGTGCTGCATTAGGCCATTTTAGGTAGAGTTCTAGGCCATCAGCCACCATCAAGGGGACCAGGTTGCTTCGTAAACATCAAATCTGGGCCAGGTGGGAGAGGGATGCAATAGACCTGACTTAGTATTAGTGGTGGGGATGGTATGAATTATGATTTCAATCCTGCCCATAAGAGATAGGTTATACATGTGTTTGTGGTTATATTGTCATGACCTGAAATATCGGGATCAGAAGCTTGTGTGAAATGTCCACTCGCTGGGCTACTCGGAACCTGGAATGTTGATTCACGTGTCCCTAAACTGTTGCTCACTGCTTTACTGCACCTTCTGCACAATTATATAATTACAATTCAGTTTCTGAAGTGCAGGCAATGGTTACCATGGAACTGCTAGTTTGGCTCTTGAGGAGCTAAAGTTCCCATAGAGCTGCCAATGTTAGAAACTAATCTTGGGCTGTGGCCTGTAGATTATAAATCCCTTCGTGGGATTTGTAGGAAGCCTCACGTTAAGCAGAGGAAGGTGGACAATTTTTTGGGAACATTTAGGGCAGATTTTCAAATGGTACCAAGCTTATTAAGACATACAAAATTAGAATTTCAATAACTTCCCCACTACTCAGTCGCTACCATCAACATATATAGTGTATAAGCAGATGTGTAATGTGTGATATACTCTTTATTATCATTGCTGGGTGTGGGTGGTTGTCATGTGTCACAAGAGCCTCAAGTGGGTTATGTTGACCTGTCCTCCTTCATATCTGCATGTGTGAATTATGCCATGGGGCTTCTTTTAATATAGAGTGAACTTAGCCAAAAGGCAGCATAGCGGAGGATCAAAGGCAAGCATAAAGCCATGAGTGATAGTCGGCCTTTTTCCGGCTCTCAAACCTGCTATATAAAAAGTCTGGGGGTTTGGCTGGAAAAAACTCTTACTACAGAAACCCAGGTTACTCCATTGTCTACTTCTTTGGAATCATGCGTATGTTGAGCAAGATTCTGCATCTACGCCCTCAGCCCGCAGGGAGGCTGGTAGTCCAGGCCTTGATTCTCTCACACCTGGACTACGGCAACTCGCTTTACGTAGGTGCTCCCATGGCAGTTATTCGAAAACTATGAGTCGCGCAAAATGCTGCTGCATGCTTTCTGTTTGGGATACCTAGGTATGAGTCAGCTAGACAGGATTTGATGGATCTTCAATGGTTACCTCTTGCCCAGAGGATTGAATTTAAATCCCTGTGCACTGTACACAGAGCCTTATATGTGCAGCCCCCCCCCCCATTTTACGCCAATTGGTTTCCTCCTACTTCCCCTAAAGGCTTCTTAGATCAACCAGTGCATACCTAGTGAGAGAGATACAAGTGGAGGAAGTTCCTTTTGCTTTAGTGTTAAGTTCTGGAACACCCTCCCATTGGCCATTTGATCCATGAACAGTGGCTGTTTTCGAAAATCTCTTAAGAACTGGCTTTTCAAGATTTGATCTTCCAAACTTCTGGCCTTAGTGGCGCAGTTCTCTTTTTTCGTCAACGCTAGTATGCCTTCGGGTCGCCATGCGCTCTACAAATCCCCTAGCATAGCGTAGGATAGGTCGCTGCTTTATGGACGCTTAATGCATTGTTATGTAGTGTTCTTTAAAGAGGTGCGTCTTCAACTCTTTCCAATATTGTAGCAGCGTTGGGGCTGGCCTGATGTATACGGAGATGTTGTTTCAGATCCTTGCTACAAAATGGAAAAGGCTTGTTACCTTGTGTTTTTCTTTTTTACGCTTCCTAGTTTGATAGTTTCCTGGCTGTGGATGTCCTGAAAATCACGAGGGATTGGTAGCTTGTCTGCAAGGTAAGTAGGGGTGCTGGCTGGTCGTGATTACTTAGGGGCCCATTACGATGGCGGGCGGAAGCACAACCGCCGTGCTGGCGGATGCAAAAACCACCAGTTACCGCCGGCACGCAGCAGTCCACACGCCCGCACAATTATGATGCGAAAAGCAGGCCAAACACCGCCGGCAAGCCAGCAACACCGTCCGCCATCAAAGTGCGCCCGCACACGTAGCGGCGCAGCATAACTGACACACACCGTCCGACGAAACACGTCCCGCCCGGCGCATAAATTACGATGCCGCAAACAAACGGCTCCCACGGCAAAGAGACACCGCACGTGAAAGAGAGGTGGAAACACGGACGCAGAGCACGGACAACGAAGAAGCGGCACCCCGGGCATGAATCCAGCACTGCAGGCCCTTCCCATGCTTCTGCTGATGCACCACCAAGGACGCAACGTACCGCGGAGATGCAGGTAGGCACACACACAACAAGTGCACGCAAACAGCGCACACAGTGCAAGGGCGGAAAAGCGGACAACCCCCACCAGCGCGTGCACACTACACATCCACCATTGCATCCACATATGACACACAGGCCAAATCCCAACATCGCAGAACACATGTGTACACACCACCTGGGACTAGGAACCAACCACCCCGTCACGGCCCCAAAGCGCCGATGACGCCGCCACACATGCGCACAACGCAGAGGCCAACCGCAGCGCCATGCATGCGTCGCACACAGACACAGGGACACAACCAAGCAGCACACACATCAGCCCCACCCCGAACGCACATGACACGTGACAGGCCGGCCACAGACATGTCCCCAACGCCCAATTCACGGACAACACCCAACGCCACACAAACGACGCACACATGTCAGTGAAGACACGCAACTGCAGGACACACCCCAGTGTAACAAACATGGCGTAGCACACAGCGGCGGCAACACCAACTAGGAGAAGCAGGGCCCTGTCGGGAAGAGGAACGCCAGTACCACACTGAAAAACCCATACCACCCTGCACATATGAACAAGACACATGAAACGGAACACCAAAGAGCCCGGGGACCGACAACAGGTGGCCCAAGAATTACATCCACACACAAGGCCCAACGCAGAGCGGAAAGGCAGCCTGCCGCCCACACAAGGGAGAGCAGACAGCACTGAATGACCTTCCATTCCAACACCGAAACCACAGCCCTACGACAGAAGCCGGTGAATACAGCCATTGTCCAAGAATAGACCAACACAGGCATGCCGAGGAGACCGACCACAGGGCAGATAGCGCATATCACAGAAGCACACAACGGACGGGGAAGAAAGAAGAAAACACTCCCCATGTCGGCCACATGCAAGTTAATTGGAAGGAGTCACACAGCACTGACCTTGAACTGTCTGAGAAGCATGTGGGAAGAGGGCCCGTGTCCTCCAAACAAGCCAACAGAACACAAGTCCTGTCTCCCCACGACTACACAGAGCTCACAGCAACCCCGGAGCGTGCACATTGCAGACTGCACACACAGCCGGAGCACGCCACCTCTACGAACCGCTGCGAAATGGCAACCGCAACACACCTACCCAACTACGCCGAACAGCTCAAGCTGTACCAAACCAACACGATACATACATTGGGATGCGATCTCCTGTCCCTGCTGAACGTAAGTTACCGACTGACTTACCGCATCACATTGTTCAGCTGCGTCATGCCCGTCTTCTACTGTCGGAGGTGTCCCTACCAGCATCCCGTCGAGATATGCCTCTCCAACCCGGCATGTCTGAAGGCGGACCTGCTACCACTACTCCTCCCTCTGGACGCACACGACAGGGCCTGCTCTGCCTATGGGGGCATGGCGTATGTGGCCAACATCGCACGCGCACTGAAATGGAACCACTGTGCCTCCACACGACGGATCATCGAGAACAGCTACATCGAATGTCACCCAGCATGCCCCATCATGGTCCTCCAAGGGACAACCTACGAACAACACCTTGACAGCCACCATCCGCTTCATTGGCTGGCAAACATGTACACCACCAATGACATGGAAGCCCTGCTGGACGGCATCGCATACCTGACAACCTGTAAATACGTCGGACCACAACGCAGGTTCCCCGAGTGACCTATGAAGTCCAACCCCGCACCCATGCTCAGCTTCCGCACGGACTGGCCAGTCACCACCACAACAGCCATACCAAACGACCGGCAACTGTAACCACACCATCAACGACATCGCCATGACATCGGATATGACCGGGACATGCACACTGTTCCCCATCACATCCAGGAACACCGCATGCATCGTGGGAGGCAGTGGCATGGGCTCTGTGCATCGCACCCACATGGACGGAACTGCACGAACAACCAGGACACGACATGGATCCAGCGCACATGGACACACACACCGCTCAGTGGACATGAATAGGTCGCCTGGAGTCTGTGGGTGCTGCACCCCTCCCACCCCCGCCCCGGGAATCCCATACCAGGACCTTTGCATGGACGACAAGTGCATACAACAACAACACGACCCCAGTGACTGTGACATGTCCAGTAACCACCACATTGCAACAACAAGTGGCACGCCGCTGCATGCACGCAAGCACATGCCCTGATGTCATCTCACATGCACGCGTGCATGAGGAACAACCGCAGCAAACCTGTCACATGGAACTGAGATGGACTGTGCCCATGATGCCGAGCGGTCTGGTAGGCTACATGTATACCGTCTGTGTCAAAGTCCGCAGCTCCGCAGCTATACGTAAATGTACATTAGCACAGCCTTGGCCAAGCAGATGTAACCCCACACCCTATCCCATTTGTTATCATGCTCAGTATATCCTCAACATGTATTCCGCTGCCAGTAGTGTCCACTATACTGCATCACAGAGGACAGAAGACTCAATATAATGTTTGAAACCAAAACTGTTTTCGCTGACTCATTTCACAAGTACGAATGAGAGAGGATGAGAGTATGTGAAGTACACGGCAGTCGTGACATGACCATGTAGTCCACTGGTATTGGATGTCAACGCAAATGAGTAGCACTACTGTGGAAGACACACATGTGTCGTGTGAAGTCGTATGGACGCAGTGCTCAGGTGGGTGGGTGCGACGGGTAGATGCGCACATGCCAAGTTGGAGCACGCCGTGTTGGGAGGGGTCATGAACAGTACACCACCGCTTCCCTGGGCATTGTGAGAGGACACCTGTCGGGGGAGTGAACACGTGTGTGCACAGCAGCCGGGCACACGTACAAAGCGGTACCAGGCGCACCTCAGCCCACCCTCTGTGGACAAGCTGGATCCTGTTGTGCGCCCGCCATGCCCCTTGACAAGGCACACACAGCCCCAGTCGACCAGGTACAACCCCAACATAGTCAATCCGCACAGGCGATACAGGGCACGGGATGGCAGTGGAGCATGGTGTGTGAGAGGTCTCCTCGCGCTCCTCCTGGTCATATCACGCAGGCAATAGAACCTCAACGTCTAGCATGGCACAAGTCAAATGGAAGTGTAGGGGGACGCACCACAGCACGAGCAGCACTGACGTCACGGGAGGTGGCTCGCACCATCCCATCCATTGCCCATCATACCAACCACGCCACATGCCATTGCGACTAAGTGCAAGCGCGTGCGCCACCACCCCCGAGCCCTCCCCAGAGAGGCCAAAGAGTGAATGTGTGGGCCATCAGCCACAGACGGACGCGGCCTGGCCGCAAGGGCAGCCACAGCCACTGGGTGTCGCAGGTGGCGGATCCGGAAGGCGAAGACTGTGATGCATAGTCCATGCAGGCCGGGTCTCCATTTGGGGCACCACGCAGGTGGACGGCGTCCCGCCACACATCATACCCTGAGACAGCCCACTCGTGCAACTGGACCCACACATACACTCCTTGCCCTCTCTGGTGCGAGCTTGGGGCTGCCTGTGCAGGCGCTAGCCTCGCAGGTGAGCATTCATATTGGGGGAGCGAGGGGAGGACATGAGGGCTGGGGCGAAGATGACTGTATCACTGTCAGTAAGTACAAGGGATGACCCAGATGTGGAAAGGAAGAGACGTGTCCCGTGTGTACTGCAACTAGTCGCCAATCCAACTACCCCCATGTCCGGAATGTAAGCCCGCACCTAGGCCCGCCCATCCGCCACATCGAACATACCACCAGCACGACAACCTTCCCATTCGAAACACTGACTGGGGGTGGCGACCAGTGTACAATCATGTGTAGCCTACCCACGCGTACATGTGGGCCCTCCATGATCCATGTCACCTGCGGCAAAGTCATGACATGCGCAATGAGGGAAGTGAGGAGAGCTGTCCGCCCCACGCGCAGAAGGTGCATCAGCTCCACAGACCCAGCAGCGAGTCCAGCAGGGGTCACATGTGCAGGGGCAGCTGTGCCTGGTGTGAAGGCACATGCATATAGACAGCACATCGACCAATGTGTAGTCTGCCCACATCTACAGTCCATCATCATGCGGACATAGGAATTGAACACAGGGCAACACATCTTAGTTGGTGCACCCACCGTGACCAACAATGCGCAATCATCGACGTACCCGCCCTGTGCATGGCCCCCACCCAACGGAGGCACATCCAGTGCCACCATCCCACACACACAAGCCTTCCACGGAACATGCTGTGTCCAATGGTCAGTACAGAGTCAGCGCCCATCTGGTGGATCCTGAACAGGAGACACATGCACACACATGCCAGCTCCCACTATGTACGTCTGCCACCTGGCACGTGCAATGTAACCTCTCACCTGTGACGTGTGACTGCAAGCACACAGCCGTCTTGGCATGGGGCTGTCAATGTGGACACCAGTCAATGTTTCGGGAGCTGTGATCCGTACAGTGCTGTACATAGGGTGCAGTGCTGACACCTACTACTGTCTCATATCCCCTCGTGCCACAGGTCCCACTTGTATTGGCCGCTCAGCCCGTGCCCACATCGTCGTCGTCGTGTGCCATACTCATCCAGCCTCGGAAGCAGTTCCATGCTCAGCAGACACTCATGTTGCCGTGGCGTTGCCGCTTGACGAATATGCAGTCAGTCCCCATCAGCACGCCCCGCAAGTCATTGGGGCCTAGATCCCCATGTGCATGCACATGGCAGTGGTATGTCTCACTTGCCATTGCCATTGTTGGGAGACCTGTGTAAGTGTATTGTGGCCGTGCCGTCCCAGCTTGACAGCTGGGCTGTGGCTCATGTGCTTGCTCAGTCATGTCAGTGATGTGTATGCGAAATTGCTATGTGCCGTGTTGCTTTGACATGTGTCCTCTGCCATTTAACCCAGGCGGAGACCGAACATTGACCGCCCATACCAATTGCTGGCGGACATGGACGATACAGAGGTAATCAGGAAGTTTCGGCTGGACAGGCCAACTCTGCATCGACTGTGTGCCATGTTAGAGCCCCATCTCCGTCCCCGCAGGGTGTATCCGACTGCTGTCACCCCCACGGCTAAGGTGATGGCCGCCATGCATTTCTTCGCCACTGGGTCATTCCAGCACACAGTGGGCAGTGGAGGAGGGATGTCCCAGCCCATGTTCAGCAAGGTGCTGAGGGATGTACTGGCAGCCATGATGCTGTACCGGAACAGGTACATCCGCTTCCCCAGGGCTCGTGAATTGGCGGCAGTGAAGGGTGCATTCTATGCCCTTGGCAGAATCCCACACGTCGTGGGAGCCATTGACTGCACTCATGTTGGCCTTGTTCCACCACAGGCCACTGAGCACCTGTACCGCAACAGGAAGCACACGCACTCCCTGAATGTGCAAGTGGTGTGCCTTGCGGACATGGTGATCACCCACGTGTGTGCCAAGTTTCCAGGCTCGGCACATGACGCACACATAATGCGCAACAGCATCTTGCCACGACTGATGGCCAATCTGCAACAGGATCGTGCCTGTATTGTCGGTGAGTATGTGGAGTGGTGTAGCGTGCTGGTTGTGCGATGCTGTCCCCTGTCCAGTTGGAATAGCTACGGTTCTCTGTGTCCCTCACACCCAGGTGACTCTGCGTATCCGAATGGGGCATGGCTGCTCAGTCCATTGAGGAATCCTCGCACCCCAGCAGACGATCGATACAATGAGGCACATGGGAGGACCAGACGTGTGGTCGAGCGTACCTTTGGCCTCCTCAAGTCCAGGTTCAGGTGCCTGGACCGCACCGGGGTGCACTGGCGTACTCCCCACAGAAGGTGTGCCAGATAGTGGTGGCGTGCTGCATGCTGCACAATCTGGCCATTCGGAAGCAGATCCCCCTCATTGTGGATGACGGAGATCAACCAGGGCCCCAGCCCGCAGACCAGGACAGCTCGAGTGAGGTGGACAGCGGAGAGGAGGAAGCTGGGAATGTGCGCCAGCAGCTCATCGCCCGCTACTTCACTTGACGGTGAGTGTCCATGTACGACGGATGATGTGTCTGTATCTGTGCAGGTGTGTGTGTGCTGTGTCAGGGTGGCCGTATGTTCACTGCGTGCAGTGTGTCAACGCTCCATGGCCAGGGTAGTATGCCACTGTTGGTGACTGTGGCATTGTGCCCTATTGCTCCGTGCGATGTGTGTACATTGCTTGTAGTTGTTGACATGTACTGTGTGATGGGTGTGTGACACACTCATTGAATGTGCTCCTGTTCTGTCTCCCACCCCTAGGTCCCTACAGGCCCTCCGGATTCCATTGCCATGCCACGCATCAGGTGCCCTCCCGCCCAAGGTGGCCGTTGTATTCCGTACAAATAAAACACAGGGCACAAACAGCAGTTAGTGAAAAAGGTGCATTTATTACAAACTGTGACATGTGATTGTGTGTAAGGTGATGACAAAAGTGGTGCGTGCAGTGACAATGAGCTGTCGGTCATGGCTGCGTGATGATCAGGGTGTACCCACTGGTTCTATGTCCATAGTCCAACACACACATGCCATCCAGCTGGCTGTGTGGAGTGGGATCG
This sequence comes from Calotriton arnoldi, assembly GCA_963921515.1. Lineage (NCBI taxonomy): Eukaryota > Metazoa > Chordata > Amphibia > Caudata > Salamandridae > Calotriton > Calotriton arnoldi. Next base: position 1,655,252 of record CAWUFW010001326.1, on the reverse strand, counting down.
TAGAGCAAGTCAATGCAGTGGCTGGTCAAGGAAGGCTGGCGGAAGGCTGGCTGGCTGCCTCACTTGCGACTGGAGCGTGCGAAGTCCTCCCGGGAGATCTGTTTCCTCTTCGGACGGCCCCTTCCACGTTTGGGAGGGGGTGTGTGGTGGCGACCTGCTGGTGGTGGGTGAGGTGTGCTCACTGGCTGTGGACGCAGGGGAAGTGGACACTGCTGGCCGACCCTGCGCCCTAGCAGGTGGTGGCGGAGGTGGTGTTGCTGGCCTTGCCTGTGACCCCACCGCCACCACCAGCTGGCCCATGAGGTCCACGAGTTGGTCCATACGGGACACGAATTGGCCCATATGGGCGTCCATGGACCTCAGCACCCCCAGCACCTCCCGCGTGTCAGTAGCAGACCTGGCCCATTGTCCTTGGGCCTCTTCATAGGCCCCAAGGACTCTGGCCATTTGAGGCAGGGCATGGCTCCCAGGGGAGGCTGGCGTTTCCCTGACCCTGCTCCTCCTACCAGTCCTGCTGCCACCGGCCTGCCCACTAGCCACATTGCACACCACGGTCCTCGCTGTGGCTCCCAGGGTGGATCCAGTCGGCCGGGCCACCACCTGCGCTGGGGCTGGTGCCAGCGAAGACGTGGTGGTGGTGGAGGCGGTGGTGGTCGGTGCGGCGATGGTGGCGGTTGCGGCAGTGGTAGTGGCCGCAATGACCGTGGGTGTGGCCGCAACGACAGTGGCAGCAGGGGACTGGGACTGTTCAGCGTCCCTGGATGATGGGTTGGTGGGTAGGAGGGGTCCTGGGGAGCGGCTGGGCCCTGCCACGCCAGATGGGCCAGCTTGGTGGTCCGTGTCCGAAGAGGTGGACAGATCCTCCAGATCCGTGTGTCCTCGTTGGGGGCTTGTAGGCTGGCTGTGCTGGCTGCTGTCTCCATCCCCAGCGTCCAGCAGTTCGTCACCTGTGGAGAGAATGAGATTTGTTATTGTGTTGCACCTGGCGAAGTATGTATTAGTCGTCTGACATTGGCAGTTCGTGCAATCTCGTACATGGGTTTCCCGGAGGCGAGTGTGTGGCTGTGGCATCTGTAGTTGTGTGTGCTAGGCAATGGGACTGTGTGCTGTGCACATGTGGCATGGGACGGATTGGCCATGCCGATGGGTGTGTTGCTGTGCCCCTACTCATTGTGACTCTGGTGTATGCGGGCTCCTGGCCCATCCTGGGTCTGGTTTGTACTTTGCTTTTGGAGTTCATATGGAACGCTTAGGAACGCATATGGCAACATGGGGGCCATGCCCCAGATTCGCATTTGGGAGGGGATATGCTTTTGGGGTTCAAATGGAACGCTTAGGAACGCATATGGCAACATGGGGGCCATGCCCCAGATTCGCATTTGGGAGGGGATATGCTTTTGGGGTTCAAATGGAACGCTTAGGAACGCATATGGCAACATGGGGGCCATGCCCCAGATTCGCATTTGGGAGGGGATATGCTTTTGGGGTTCAAATGGAACGCTTAGGAACGCATATGGCAACATGGGGGCCATGCCCCAGATTCGCATTTGGGAGGGGATATGCTTTTGGGGTTCAAATGGAACGCTTAGGAACGCATATGGCAACATGGGGGCCATGCCCCAGATTCGCATTTGGGAGGGGATATGCTTTTGGGGTTCAAATGGAACGCTTAGGAACGCATATGGCAACATGGGGGCCATGCCCCAGATTCGCATTTGGGAGGGAATATGCTTTTGGGGTTCAAATGGAACGCTTAGGAACGCATATGGCAACATGGGGGCCATGCCCCAGATTCGCATTTGGGAGGGGATATGCTTTTGGGGTACATGCTGTGAGCCATGGGTGCCGAACGTGACATGTGTTGTGGCAGCATGACAGTGCATGGTCTGAGGTGTGTGCATGCCTGACATGCCCTGCATATTTGCTGTCTGTTGTGGTTACTGGACATGGCATTGGACGCATCGTTATGAGTGAGTGATAGTTGTGTGCCAGCCAACGTATTGCAGTTGTCCCATCTCCTTGGTGTGCGTGCTGCCCTGTGCCATGTGCATCACTGCAGTGCTCGGGGGTGTGGCCCATGTTGTGTGTTGCTGCTCACAGTGTGTCGTGCGCTTAATTGACTTCTGGCACATGGTTGGTCATGGGCATGTGTCTTAGCGTGACTGCTGTATGTGTGGCAGCTGTGCGGATGACATGCCTTTCATGTGACTGGGGCTGACGGATGGGATGGATGGTATGTTGTATGTGCATGGTGTGTCTGTGAGTTTGATGGGTTCAGTGGTGTTCGTGTGCATTTCTGTTGTTCCGCTCTGTTGCGTCTAGTGTTGTTTGTCTTACATAGGCGTAGTTGTGGGGTGTGGGGTTGACAGGCAGTGGGGGCTACATGGACAGGACTTCAATGGTGTTTCGGTTGTGTGTGATGAGTTGCACAGTGGCTGCCGTGTGGGACTATATTCAGTGTGGCTTGTGCATGCAGACGTGGCTCCTTGGGTGTTGCTATGTCTGTGATGGGTCATGTGGGGTGTGAGTCTGTTGTTCATGTCCGTGTGCACATTGTTCACTTGTTCGTGACGGTGGGCGGTGCTGCGTGTTCGTCTGCTACGTGACATGTCCCATGTGTTGGTGGTGTTATGGTCCTCATGCCTCCAGTAATCCAGCCCTGTCCAGTTTCCCACCTGCAAGTTGTTCGTGCGTGCACTGTACTGGATGCCACATGGCTCTAAGCGGGGGGTGCTCCATGTTGCAGGTCTGTGGGGGTGGGGGGTGTAGTGGGTCGTGGGGGTGGCTGTACACCCACTGACACCGATTGCTGTGGACCGTGATGTCTGCCTTTCGGCTGTCGTTGTGCACTGCGGTGGCTGACACGTGGCTGTGGGGTGTGGGGGATGCTCCTCCTTGCTGTGCTGTGGGACTGGGGCCTGGTGTGTGTTGTACTTGGGCTGTCCACCGTCCCACCCACTGCACTTTGTGTTCCTGCCACTTACCTGTTACTTGTCGGTTAGTGCAGCTGTGGCGGACACATGGGTGTGGTGGGTGCTCGTTGTGGCGCTTCTGGCATATTTGGGGACCTGTTGGTGGTTACGTGGCTGGCTTAGTGTACACATGTCCCCACGCATCTTACAGTTGTTCGGTTTGGGCTGTGTGTGGTAGTGTCTGTTGCATGTGCGTGTGTTGTGTTGTGTATTGTGTGCTGGACATGGGGGTGTTTGTCCCTGGGAGCTGTGGCATGGTAGTTGCGCATGTGAGTACATAGCGGTGTGCTAGTATACATTAGTTTGTACTTACCAGCCTCCACTCCCCTGCTAATCCGGCGAGGATCTCCGGATGGATTACGACTCGCACCTTCTCCTCCCACGCTTTGAAGGTCTTAAAGAGCGCGGGATTCCTCCGCCAGTGACGGCAGCCAGCTCTCTGTTTTTGCCCTCCTTCTTCTTGACCAGGCTCTTTACGTCATTCCAACGTTTGTTTATCTCGACTCTGTTCCTGGGCAGGGTCCCGACTGCATTGACCTGGTCTACGATCCGGTTCCACATTCTGTTTCTGGTGGCTAGTGGTGTGTGCTGGACCATGTTCCCATAGATTTGTGGGTACACCTTGATGATCTCGTCGACCATGACCGTCAGCTCCATGGGCGTGAACTTGGGCATCCTTTGTGGTGCCATGGTGTTTGTGGTGCTGGTGCGGTGTGTGTTGTGTAATGTGCAGGGGGTTTGTGGTGCCGGTGTTGGTGGTGGTGGTGGTGGTGGTGGTGTGGTGGTGGTGGTGGTGGTGGTGGTTGTGATGTGTGCGTTTCTGTGGTGTGCTGCTGTCCTTGCTGTGTCACTGTGTCCTCTCCTCTCCTCTCTGGTTTGCAATGTAGCAAGGGGTTGTGGTCTGTGGGAGTGCTGCTTTTGTACTCACCTATGTGGGTGTGTCCTCATGGTCTGTTGTTTTCAGGTGTGTTGTGTCTGGGGTTCTGGCCTTTGTATTTTTTGTTTGTCCGGGGGGTGTTTTCGGGATGTGTACTGTGCTTGTGTATTTGTGTGTGCCTTGCTGTGTGGACTTGTTGGCCATGTTGTGTGCTATTGGTTTTGTGTGCGGATGGTTTCTGTGCAGGTACGTTGGCGCCATGGCTTCTGCCGTGTCGATTCTCATCGGCGTTGTTTGCGCTGGCGGGCGGTATATTTGTTGTTTTTCCGCGCTCATGGCGGTGCGATCGTAATTTCACGTGCGGTGTGTCGGCCGTGTGGGCGGGCGGTTTTGTGTTGTCGTGCGTGTTTCCGTCCGTGGCGGGCGGTTTGACTCCGACTCGGACGATGGCGGGCGGTATTTTGTGTGATTTTTCCGCCGATGGCGGTTTTCGGTTTGTGTACTCATAATGGCGTGGTCGGTGTTCAGGCGGTGTGTGCGGGCGGATTTTTGCCGCTTCCATGCCTGGCGGATTTTTTTACGCCGGGTATCGTAATGGGCCCCTTAGTAACTGATGCAGCTGGCATGCAACTAAAACCTGGCTGCAAGGGGTTCAATTCTTGCAGTGTGCTAAATTCTCAGAGGAGGCATTGTGCCAATCAGCAGAGTCGTGTCGCTGTGTAAAGCCAATGTAACCTGCAATCAGTGCCGCAGTAAATAGTTTTCCACATGTCATTGTGCTCTATTTTGTTATTAATATGAGACTTCACTCTTGCACTGTGGTAATAACTATGTAAATGCGGTTGCTGTAGTGAAATATATTGGGCCACAATCTTTTCGCTGACATGGTAGAAATGTAGAAATGCTACAATTTATATAACTACAGTGTGTGTGTGTGTGTGTGCGTGTGCGTGCGCGTGCGCGTGAGCTCTATAACTCAGTCAGTTCCATTGAAGTGGCTCACAAGATGTGCATTTCCTGTGCCAATGACTGACAATCTCCAAGTATATATGGATCTATATTTACGTAGCACATTACAAATCTTCAGACAAGCCATTCAAATGCACCCAGTGCCTTCTCCTACCGAGCCAGCACATCCTGCTGTCAGGCTTCTCCTGGAGGTGACACACAAGGACATAGCACGTCCTCTTCTTGTCCAGATGGGACTGGATGCCCTCGGCAACATTCCCACTTTTCAGAGGAGTCCTTTAATGTGCTTCTTACGTGGCATCTGTTCTGTGGTTGCCAAATGGCACCAGCACCTTTTGTGCAGTGTGAACATGTGCCTCACACGAAGCCCAGAGCGAGCATCCCACAGTTCACGCGCTAATGCAACACTGCTAAGAGCTGTGTGTTTTACAAGACTCCTGATGCAATGCACGCCTCAGCGCGCGCTCCAGGGAAGCTTCTGGAAGTTTCCAGCGAGGATAAAATCGACCAAGCGCACAGAAACGATTCCGAGAGCATACAACCACCTGTAAAGTCTTAGAGAATGTTTTCTGTGCTATATTCGATGGCACACTATGCAAGGATTATGGAAACCAATGATCCATCAAACTAAACAAAAAACAAATCCTTTGACATGCGAGGGAGGTCAGCACAATTATTTTAGTGCATGGTTTTGGCTTTGACAATGAGTCACTGGGAAGTGGTTTTAAACTGCAGCCTACCTGATTGAGATCTACAAACCAAAGCACATGGACAGCACACGCACCTCAGCCATGCAACTAGAGTCACCAATGCTTAGTTTGAGCCGTTGGTTGGAGGTCGGGCCCACTGTCACTAGTGTCGGGACCGACACTTATTTTACCCCTTCAGACTTTAACCTACAGCAGAAGAAAGAAAAAGCAACAAAAGGAGGAAAGGAGAAGGAAGAGAAAGATGAAAAATGGTGACAATGGGGGAAATCAGGGATTAAAATTAATCTGCAAAACTGAAGTAATGGTAACAGTCACGGCTCGCATAACTGCGTGGGGAGGGGGCGGGTGGTGGGGTCGCGCGGGAGGGTTTAATTTTTTTTCCCGAAAACTTACCTTACCGGGTTCCGCGCTGCCTCCGCTCCTGGCCGGGTCTAGCTGCTGGAACAGGAAGCATGCATCCTTCCTCCCCTCCCGTAAGCCAATCACAACGCTGCAATGGCAGCGTTGTGATTGGTGCAGACAGCACCCAGCCAGGCGCCTGTAGGGAGCCCATTTTCTCTATGTAGGCTGCATGCAGTGCGCATGACTGGTTTGGTTGGCCCCAGAGGCCCTACAAAACAGTCAGGGCCCACAACAGTGGGCAAGCCACTCCTCCCCGACCCCACCAACCAGGCATACCGTCCCGCCCGCCCCCAACCAGGCATACACTGCCTTCTGCTTTCTCGCAGTGCGAGAAGTAGAAACATAAAATGGTATTTAAAATACCATTTTATGTTTCTTCTTCTCGCACTGCGAGAAAGCAGTGGGGCAACGCTCATCCACCCTTATGGAGGAGCCGCCCCTGTATGGTAATGGGGCAGCGAGTGCATGGTGGTGGAACAAAGAGTCATGAGGTGGAAACAAGACTATGCTGCCGTGGTATTCAGCAGTGCCAACCTTAGTCAGAACCGGCTGCAGGCTTTTGAGAAAAAACTTTGGGCACCAGCACTTATTTTACAAATTAAGCACTGAGGGTGACAACCTCCTTCCAGGTCATTGCGGACACACTTTCCAGTCCCAGACATTTGTGTGATAACTTAAAGCATTGTGGCTGACGTAGTTTTCTTTTGTTTCCATTCAACTAACTAATACACCTCAAAATAATTATCTGTTGATGAAAAGTTCAGGAGTCGAGCCAATGACTGTAAGGACCTTGAGTGTGGGGGTCACTCTGCATGCAACATTGGTGGCTGGTCAGCGGGGAGTAATGCTTACAGTGAGTCTGATGGAGTTTAGGTGTGTACCCCTACCTTGTCCATGGGGATTGGGAGGACCCAAATAGGTAAGTGATTACAGCGTTCCCATCCTTCCCCGGACTGCTCGGGGTTTGTTGAGTCATAGCATGTCAGGAGGATGCTGGAAATGTCAGCCTATGTATGGCACATGGTAGTGGGCGGATGGGTGTTGCTTTTACATCCTTTACCTGGAGACTCATGTCTCGAGGTGAGTCTGCACCACACAAATAATGACTGGGATAAGGGCGAGTGGGACTATGAATAAAGATGATTCCAGGAACTAACTGGGACATTCCTCCTCAGCAAAAAATACACATGTGGTGAACTGACAACAGTGTGTGCTCAGTAGAGACAATGAACGCTCAACAGAAGAGTTGAGGTCTGAATCCTGGTGATGGTTCTGACATCACTTCCTGTGACAGAGAATGCCCGTCCATCAGTGGGGCAGCTGGACGGTGCCCACAGGCACTATTATCGCTGATCCTGTGGAGCCATGTGAATCAGAAGATGGCTCATCTTTAATTTGAGCATCTCAGGGGTTGCGCGGGCCGGCAGAGAGGCTGCTATCCAGAGCACTGGCCGCCCAGTCTTATTCACTGGCAACTTTCAAATGATATCAGGATATGGTGGATTCCATGTCACATCACTTATAAAACTTGATCCTAATAGCATGGAGTTCCCAGGGTCGCTTCTTTTAGAAAATTAGGCATATCCTGTCATTGTATCCATTTCCTGGGACTGAACGTGGGAGTTGTAAATTTCAGATTACAGATTTCAACCCTAGCAGCACAGAATCAGGCTTTTAGTTTTCTGAGATGGATACATAGATTGATACTATATTTGGCAACAGTATCACCCTTCATTTCCTATGGCTATCATGCTGCTACAAAACAGCAATACATCACTGGGAAGTGCTGTTTAATACAGACTTTCCCCATGAAAATAGATCTGACTTTTGTATAACTGAAAGTGTGGATTGGTGGAGTGGATGTGGGCGACGATGAGTCAATGGTTGGATGCAGGAGTGGATGAGTGGTGCATGGATGGATGAGCAAGTGCGCTGATGGATGACTGGATGAGCGAGAGAGTTCATGGATGGATGAGTGATAAAGTGCACACTTGGGTGAATGAATGGGGTGCGTGCGTGCTTGGATAGATGACTTGCTGAATGGGTGAGTGCCTAGATGGGTGAAGAGGGCAAGGCCACAATAATAAGACACAAGTATAGTGGAGGGTGACAAAAGAACAGCATGCCTATCTGGTCCTGAATTATCAACACAAGTGGTCCCTGTGGGGAAAGTGTGGCCCTTGACATCCACTGCAATAGTTGTAAATAACCCTTCTTACAAGTAAGGTTTGTTATGCGTTTCGTGCATTTTATTCTTTTTTAGACAGAAATCCTGTTCTCGAATGACTAGGATTCATATACTATCAATAAAGTAACTTAACGAGGTGTTGCTATTTAGTGACGACGCAGTGCAAGTGAATAAAGTGAGCATTATAGTGTGCACGTAGCAATATATACATGTGACTGATATAAACAATGTGATGTTGTCTACAACACTCGTAATACAAGTGGCGAAATCCACAATCAAATCAAATCAAAACAGTCCACTGTCGATGTTTCGAACCACAATGCAAAATTAATTAGAAAAGGGTCATCATCAGGACGGAATATTGTAGGAGGCGCCCGAGGTAGTCATCTAATCCAGGATGTGTCTAGATCAGTGGGTACAGCATCCAGTTTGCTTGAGGGGAAAGTTGTTAAAATGTGTACACTTGGTGTGGCACCAAGTGGTAGCCAAGCTGGACCAGCCCTGGATTCATTCATCCAGTGCACTTTCTGAAAAGCAAAATACCAATCTTTAAAGATGGTTCATTCAAAGCAAAGGATACGTGTGATTATTAATAATCATGCTACCGCTAGGTGCCAGACTGAGTTTACACATTATAACAACTTTCCCAGTAAGCAAGCTGTGATAGAACCAACACAACTACAAACCTTGAAACCCTACGAGTGTGACAATTCTGATTATTTCAGGCCTCCAAAGCTGTAGGAATGGCTTGCAAGGCAGATACTAGGCATAAGGTATATTGATTTAATAACCACCTGTTGTTGTGCTCGTCTTTATATTAGACAAACAGCTCCACCATGTGGCAGACTGTCACAAGCACCAGTGTTGACAATTAAGTGCTGGTGCCAAGCACCGGAAACCACCGGCTCAAATTAAGCACTGCCCTTTTCCCACTCAAGATCTCTGGCTGGATATAGGCTCTGCAGACTTCTGTGCCTGTCTCGGGACAAGCCAATTGCCTCTGCAACAGCCTTTTAAGGTTCAAGGACTTAGGAGGCAGAATTAGGCACATGTCTGTATAAGACATGGTTAAGGTAAGGGAAGAGGATGGACAGAGAGGGAGCAAGATTCAGCCATACAGGCAATGTGCACATAAAAAGGTTGCAACCTTCACCACACAGACATACCAATGAAATGGGTAAATGCTGGTGAAGAAACACAGCTCCACACATCATGACTGATACAACCAACCAATGACTGATGACCTTGGGCTGATCATTATGTGAATGACAATTACATCAACCTATAGTCAGGGCTACTGGAATTGTACGATTTTGCGGCCACAACGTTTTCTGCATAATTATAGATTTGCTACGTTTGCTATTTAATCCATCATTTGCTGTATAATCTCCAGAGTTTAACAAAAAAAAATTCTAGCTCAAACGGATCAAACGTTATTAATAATGTGGTGACATGTGTTGGTGGGTCGCAGTGGCGTAACAAAACCTCAAGGGCCCCCCCTGCAAGGTAAGGTGAGGGGGCCCCCATTACCCATTCCCTAACTGCCTTGCTGCTTCTGAGTGTTTTATTTGTTTGCAGCTGGCCAGAACACTGGGTCCCCTTTGAGGTGAATGGTGTGGAGCCCCCCGGCGCTGCGGGGGCTGCAGGGGTCTCTGTTACGTCCCTGGTGGGCTGTGGAATGCCCTTTGCAAAGGTTGAATAGTCTCCTTTCTGTTGCTTATTTCTGTATATGGGTAGCAAACTGGTACTAACAATGTGAAACTTTTGCCCAGATAGTGTTAATATGTGTAAAAATGACAAAATAATGAGGTAATACCTTCGCAAAATGTGCTGCATTAGGACGAATAATTAGCCTTTTCTTGCTGCATAATTTAGTCAATCCTGCCGTCATATTTGATCTTCCCCTGATGCATAATTCCAGTGGCCTTGCCTATGGCTGAGTGGGGCATACTGTTAGCCCTTTCTCTGTGTAGATCATGCAAGCCCAGTGCTTTAAGTGAGCCGGTACTCACAGGCCCTGAGCCCTGGCACTTCTTATTTTTATCACTCTGAGTATTGGCACTTCTCTAGTGCTGAGGAGACTACTGGTACTGAAAGTAGGCTCACTGGCTGCTACTACTGGTGAGCACTAGACTGTCAGACTGGAACCTGCCTCTGACAGCCAAGGCACTTCTGTAGCCCTGAGCTGAGTCCCCGCTGAACTATTCAGCGTGGGCTTATTTGCATAATGTCTGGGTGTTCACCATCACGCTGTGTTTGACAGAGCAGGGTCCATTCAGGCCTGGTGCTGCCAATCACATGCACACTTGTGAACATTTGTGCAAACACAGGAATCCAGGCAGCCCGGTGACAGTGGCAATTAAGAAAGTCATGGGGAGTTAAGGAGTTTAAAATGGCTTTAATTCCTCCTGAGTCTTTTGTGTGAGTGTCTGTTTATGTCTGTGTGTTTGCCTGCTTGTGTGTGCATGTCTGCCTCTTTCTTTCTGTCTGTGCGCCAGCTCAAGAAAATATAGTATTGTGCCAAACAACAAGAAATAACAGTAATGAAGCTGCAAATATTACAAAACATGGAAATGTAAATATATAATCGCATTTGGCTATTATTTTGGGTAACAAGTTAACCTGTTTTGTTTATATAAACTAATTTCTCATGTGTTTTGGTATGTGCTGCAACTGTTCTAGAAGTCATTACGTATCATCATGTCTTGTCCTTAGCCCCACCCTAGCCCCGCCCATTCACCACACCTCTAGCTCATTTTAATGAGTATGTGCACTTATTTTTTCCCATTTAAAGCACTATGCAAGCCTTTGTGCGAAAACTAACACTGACTCTAGCCAGAATTAAAGCTGTTGGTATTCTTACATCTCACCTGACATCTGCTAGAAGAGTGGGCAGTGCTGGCATTAGGAAAAGCCATTTTGGCGGAGATACTATTTGTGAAAGGGTCCCCTCAACTTGCTTGAGCACAACTAGGTAAGTGTTGACTCCATTTTACATGCCCACACTCAGCATCCCCTAATGAGAGTACCTCCTTATGCTGCAATATAATCCTCACGTGTATTAACAAAGTGACGCTTGCACAGGGACTGAGGCTTCTGTATTTAATATCTGCCGTGGCCCGTGCAGGTAAGAGCGGTGTGGCGGTGTGGCCGGGTAGGAGGGATTTCGACAGACGAGGGAAAATTAATTATTTATTAAATTTTCCCTTGGTGGCGTCTGTTGAAATACACCCACCCGGCCCCACCGCTCTTACCTGCATGGACCGCGGCTGTTTAATAGACTTGAATAAGTAATGGCGGGAGCTCCCGGGGGGTCGGAGCAGCTGCGTCACACCATGAAAACTGAGGCGAAGGAACGAAGCCAACAGGCTGTCATTTTACAATGGCAAACGCTGACATTGATCAATGGCTGCGAGAACAAACTGCAAGCAGCTGAACACCTTCAAAGTGCACTCAAGCCCACAATTGTAATTTTCACTGATGAATCCAATTGCCAGTCATCAGATTTTTTTGACAACTCCTCTGTGAAAGTTTAATGAAAAAAATCTTGAAGAATGGCCAGGTCTTAAGAAGGATGGTGGGAATAAAGCTTCCCGGACGTATGACGTAACCTAAATGGCGGCTTTGTGGCCAGCCTCTCCCTGGGGCTCAGTCTCAATGTTATCCAGCGCCAGGAGGTGCGAGGAAACTCAACTAGGTTTATTGCAATAATACCAGAGGAATCCCAAAGCGATTTGACGCTCCATGATGGTGATTTCCCAGGAGCTATAAAATGGTATTCCAGATCACTGGAGGAAACTGCTTCTTCTCCTCTGCCCTCAGCTCCCTTGGTCTGGTTGCAAACCTAGGCCCAGAATCACTAACATTTTGTATCAGTTCTGCATCACCCTTTAGACGCAACCCCAAAGAAAAATGTATTTCTGGATTTACTAAGTCACGCTGCCTTGCGTTACTTTGTTTCCGGGAGGCGTGCTACTCTCTTGCTTACAATCCTTCCGGTAGTAGATTTGGTCACTAAATTGGCCCTGGCAAATCAAAGTCAAGTGGCATGAGCTGGTTAGAAAATCAGCCAATGGCAGGCCCTAACTTGTTACTACTGAATACCTGCAATTATACAAAAACCATGCTACAATTCAGTAACGCTTTACTGGTCGATAAACGTTTATCAGGTAACAATTTCAGGGCCTGGGTCACAAAGGTGAACTTACACTTTTGTATACGTTTACGATTGTTTACTATTCACAAAGGGGTTTACGAGTAGTATCTTTACTAGTGCTGAGTCTCCGCACATAAAAAGATAGGTCTTTTCATGTGCGGAGACTCCGCACTCACAAAGATACTACTCGTAAATCCCTTTGCGAATAGCGGACAATCGTAAACTTACACGACAGTGCAAGCTTACCTTTGTGAATCAGGTCCTCAGTTGGGATCCTATCTACTTTGAGTTGGATATAATGGTTAATCCGAGTGCTTATCTTTGGTGACATTTTTCTTTTACTTATTATCAAAATAAGTAAGTGACTGTGTGTTGTAAAATTAAGCAATATTTCCCATTATTATAGCACAGACAGCATCACAGAGTTGACAGCTTGTTTCTCCGTTAGCCCCTAAACTGCATCATATTCGCTTCTGATGGGGGTGGAGGGTGGAGGCAAGGACTGGCATCTACACAGAGTCAGCAAGGCCTCATTGACTTTCTGTTTCTGCCACTGCTTTCTTGACCCTTAACACCGGGGATAGGAAGAGCTGTGCCAGGAGTAAAAAACATAACATAACGTGTTTTTGTAAAGCGCACGTTCATGCAAGGGTATCTTGGCGCTGAATAACAGATGTTTATTGTTACCCAACTCAATGGTACTCAAGGGCAAGCAGGGTAGCATTATTTACGCCCATAAAAGTAGTTACTTCAGCATGCAAAGACCACTTTCTGAAGCTATTTTGTACTCAGGATCAGAAATGTGGGCATTCCTATGTGGCAGGTGCTGCCAGTGTTATCCTTCAGTGTTCACCCATAAAACTGTTCCTTATAGTCTAATCTCTTCTACTTTTACTGTACATTATAGCCAGCCCTGAACTTGCTGGTTGCATGTTGTAATATCGTCTCAATAATATCGTGCTACCAGAATATCATTAGGCCTGGGTGGAATCATAATTCTGCTAGCAGAATTGGAGGAATTTGGATACCTCCACGTTATGCTTGTAACATGGAGTTCCTGTCAAATTCCACCAATCAGTGCATGGTGGAATTATTCTGCCATTCGCGCGGCTCCATAATGTGCGCTTGCGAGTGAGATTTGCAGGCTTCTAATGTGATTTCCAGGCACCATGGAGCGTTCCAGCACCATTTTCTAATGCCAGCGGGCGTGAGCAGTCACGGTCAGAGAGGGCTGCCGTTTGAGTAAATTTGATGCACTTCGAGTAGATTTTCTACTCGAGTGGCAGCAAAATCAACTGGAATGGTCGCAGGCTCTTGCGCAAAGGATGGTGCCGTTCATGTTGATTTTCAGCACTGTTCATGCTACTGATGCTAAATTGCAGCACAAGCAGCAATTTTTCCTCCCATTGGTGGAATTCCGCTGTTTTTATGTATCTCTGTGGAATTCCATGGAGTGAAACTCTGAGAGTTTCTCCCACCCCTAAATATCGTGGGCAAAGTATCAAGGGCTAAAATCTCAAGAAGTTATGTGCATATAGGCAACTTGGGAGTGGCTCGTGTTGGGGAAAAGAGACGGGCGGGTTAGGGGGTCAGGAAGGTAGGAGAATGGGGACAACGGAGACAAGTAGAAAAAAAAAGTAAAAAAGAACTTACCTGCTGCCTTCCAGCATCGTGTTGGGCTCTTCTGCTCCTCTCCGCTGCAGGCAGGCATAGGCTCCCAGCCTGCCCTGTGGTGAATCCTGAAGCTGCTTCAGGATTGGCCTAGGTGCCGATGATTTGCGCTCCAGTACAGACAAGGGGCCTGTGCCTGCTCTTTCCAACCCCAGCAATGCAGCCGGGGTTGGAGAGATCTTCACTGCGCATGTGGGTTTGGCCGGCCTGAGACGGCCGGCCAAACCTATGAGCACAGTGAAGGCAGTGCCCACCACTCCCTCTCCAGCCTGTCACCACCCTGGCCCCACCCCCAAGACTCAGCACAAGAAAAATAAAATGATAATAAAACGGGTTTCATACCCGTTTTATTATCACTTTATTTTTCACAATTTTGAAAGTGCTGGCGGGGGCTCGACGCTCCTTCGCCACAGCGGAGGAGCTGCCACTGAGGCAGCTTCAGATTTACTTATCTTAACTCCACATCTGCATACCTTGGTGTTACCGGGGACACCCACAGCAATAAAAGGCCTTGGGACTCTGTGGGGAGCCCCAAGGCCCCCACAGCCCTTGTGGGCTTCCCTGCATGTACGTATCACAGGTGCGATGGAAGCTGGCTACATTTGTTTGCTTCTTCCTGGCTGGAGCAGTTCTTCTCTGATCCCGCTGGGCGGGAGCAAACCTGTGTTCCCTGCCCATAAGAGCTCAGGCAAGCAGTTGAAGTTCTACCTGCCCTTACTCTTGCAAGTAGGGAACAGCAGTGTCCTGGTGGATCCAATCGGGCCCCGGGAGAGAGGGTCCCATGCCCCACAAAAAATAACTTTGCAGCAGGCATATTAACCCTCTACACTATTCAAAACTGCCACTAGACAAAACTCGATCTCTCTCCTGGAGGAACATTAATCACCAGAGTTATCTTGACATTGTTTTTGCTGCTTGAAGAAAACTGCTAAAAACACAATAAACTCTGCAGCGGGTTCTTTTAAACACATAAGTTATTTTTAGTCACCGAGCCTTCCCCCACAGCTCAGCACAAGGTCCGGCTGCACAGGTTTCACTGCCATAAGCTAAAGTCGGCCCTTTCCCCAAAAGAGGAAGGGGCACCATCAAGCTGTTTTTTAAATGTTGTGGGAGGCTACAGGGAGCACAGCAGTCCACCTAACAACATTTTTAAAAAATGCATTAAGTCTCCTGGGCCATTGAATCCATGATGCTAGGAGAGCTTGCCATAATTTTACAGCACTCAAAAGCTGGACTGTATGCTCTTCAGATGGGAGTGTGGGGACCCTCTGTGTTTAGTTGTTCTATGGCTGCATTTTGTGGCTTCAGAAAAGGTTAGAAAAACTCTCAAAGGCTTCTTAATGTTGTTTTGTTTTTAAATACTTTGTTGAAAATATTTTGTGGCAATCACTGTTATTAAACATTGCAATGTGGGAATTTATAAAATATACACTTGATTATAGTTATCAGAGATTTTTGACAAAGACAATAGGTCTGCTTTATATATGTTGATGTGCTGAACCCTTGATACAGCCAATAGGCCTACTTTTTATATTTTTGTGTTCTTACCCTTTAACAAAGTCAGAAGGTCTGCCTTATTTAAAATGACACTGTATATATTGTTACACGACAGTCAGCCATGCGTACAAACATAGCGCTGCCAGGCCCTGCGCCCAACCCCATGATGCGCACAGCTGTGCGCAGTGGGGGGTAGGCGTCCAGGGGCACTGAGTGCAGGGCCTGGCCGCAGGCACCCAAGCCACGAGTGGCCAAAGTCTGTGTGTGGTGAGGAGTTGGGTGCCCGAAGGGGTTGGGCTCCTGCAGAAGGTTCAGCGCATGGCCTGGCCATATATATTTGGTCAAGGAACATATATGAGGAGTTAAGGAAAGTATACCTATACTTACGTACACTTACTTACTTTCTCAATCTTTTCAACCTACAATATTATGCTAACGTGATAGTATTGAGGCGTTATTTGGTAGAATACCATAATTTGTTGCCTCTAAATCTCATACACGTGAATGACCTCATTGTTATCTATGGGCATCTTAAGTGACAGTGATTTTTTCTACCTTCAACAGGTTGACAGGACAGAGGTTATCCGGACCTGCATAAACCCCATATTTTCTAAAGTGTTTACAGTTGATTTTTATTTTGAAGAGGTTCAGCGACTGCGGTTTGAAGTCCACGACATCAGCAGCAATCACAACGGATTGAAAGATGCAGACTTTCTGGGTGGCATGGAGTGCACTCTCGGACAAGTGAGTACTGTCTCATTCTTTCATTTGCTTAATATTGTCCTTTACATGGTTCACCATCCAAAAGTATGGAATAAAAATGCTCCACAGTATTTCATATGTAGACAATATTTTAAAATGTTTTGGGGAATTTTTGTAGCAAAGTTGCAGTTGGTTAGTGATTACAAAGGACAACTATATCTCCTCCATTGTTTCTCTTTTATCGACATTCATGATGGCAACTGATGGCAAGTGCACCGAGGTTCACGTCGAACTAATAATCTATAGGTGCTAATGACCTTCATTGCTTCAACAAATGTACCTGAGCAGGTGTTTGAGGGTGACAAAAGCAACGAAGACCCAAATGTGATCAGGGAGTTTGTTCCAGATGAAGGCAGCTTGGGATGAATATCAATGTTTGCCTTTAGATATTAGTTTAAATTTGGTAGTGCGGCTAAGGGCTCTGTGAGACCCTTCAGGTGGTATATGTAATGATTTTTGTTTGTGATAGTCGTGAGAACCTTGGAAAGTATTTGACCATAAGACAGGCAACTTTGAAAGTAATTCAGGCCTTGTCAAGTAGTTATTCCAAGGAGTTTCTTGCCTTGGCGGTGTGATCTTTTTTCCTAGATCAAAAATGCTGGCTCTGCCTCCCTGTGATGTGTGTCTGGAGCCAAGGCTCACACTGACAATGGATGTTGTTGTGCACTTGCAGAGTGCCCCCCAGAACTGGTTTGAACTGGGCTCAGAGCCCCCTGCACAAAGAGAACTAAGACATTTTGGGGTATAAGTATCAAACCCAAAACCCCAGACTTTTAGATCATTCCTGGAATTCAAGAGGAACCTTTGCCAAGGAGAAGAGCTGGAGAGACTGAGGAGAAGTACTGCCCTTGCTGTGTGTCTGGGGTCGCATCGCCTCCCCAAGGTCTCAGGAGTGTCGCATCTCTTTGTTTTCTGACTCTGCGGCTGTTTGGCTTTTGGAACTTTGACGCATCTCCAGGTACTTTGGTGAAAAGTCACGCATCCATAGTTTTCTATGGTACAAGTTCTTGAAACCTTTTGAAAGTCATATTTTTAACTGTGTATGTTGGATTTTGTGTCGTTTTGGTCTTGTTTAGTTTAGATAAAGATACTTTATTTTTCTAAACTGGTGTGGAGTCCATTTCTGGTGCTTTCACTGTGTTACTGTGAGTGTTGGTACAAATACTTTACACATTGCCTTTGGGATAAGCCTGTCTGCTCGTGCCAAGCTTCCACAGGGGTGAGCAGGGGTTATCTAAAGTGTGTATCCCCCTTACCCTGACTAGAAGCAAGGGTCCCTATTTGGACAAAGGTACCTACCTCTGCCAACTAGAGACCCCCATTTCTAACACACTCATATACACAAGGTCTGGTATCTTTTGGTCATTATTAACGGTTTCAACTAAGAGAGCACTGCTCGAGAAAATCCTTTGATCTTCTCAGGAGAGCACTTGTGAAAATTCATGCTAATTACACAAAAATTCTGTTATTGTCTAAAGATCCATGACAACAGGCAAGTCCAGTCAACACATTTCATTCCATGCAGAAATTCCATCAGGATGTAGAAATAAACATGAACATATGTAAAATCATATACATATATATATGAAAATATATATAAATATAAATATATATAAATATATTTCCATAGGAAATGTGTTACTAATAACCTTGGGGCCGTTTGACGAATCTCCACGAAAGTTTCCAAAAAGCTGCTTTTTAACTAGTTTTTGCATGGAAAGTTTCGGGGTGATCCCAAAACGTGTTTTCCACATTCATTTTTTAATAGGAACTTTAGAAACAGCTACAGCCTAAACCAATGATCGGACTTACACCAAATTTGGCAGAAAGCTAGATCTTGCTTTTTTGGTGTAAAACCATTCAGTTGTTTTCGAGTAATTAATGCTCAAAAGGTTTGTATATCGAAGGATGTGGAGCCTCCATGAATCCCACTTATCACCACATCAACCAGAAAGTGGTGGCAGCCATATTGGGACTCAGCCCGAGTCCTAAAAAAATCTAAAAAGAAAAGGCATCGGTGGCAGTGTAGGGATACCCTGACTCCCTAGACCTTGTGGTGGCGTCCCAGAGGGACCTCGTCTGCGTCCCAAAATTATTTTTCAAAAATAATATTTTTTCCTTGTGCCACAAATTCATGGAGGATCTGCGAATCCACTGCAAAATTATTTTTAAAAGCGCAGGCTCCCGCACTTTTCCCCCAAAAATACCCCCTGGCATGGCCAGGGCCCGGGGGGGGGCAGCACGTATAGTGGTTAAGGGGACAGGGGCATGTGGCCTCCCCCACAGCCCCTGGACCCCATCCCCCAGGGCCAAAATATAAATAACAAGCATTTGCAATGCAATAGGTCTTCCATTTACGCGAAGTTTGAGCTATTGACACTGCAAAATAACAATGCCTTTTATTTTTGTTCTCATTTTTAAAATATAAATAAAAGGCATTGTCATTTACAATGCCAATAGCTTAAACTCGCGTAACTGCGAGACCTATTGCATTGCAAATGCTTGTTCAGTCTTTCAATCAACACCTGAGACAATGAGCAGTGATTAGCCACTTCACCATTGCCAATGGCCTGCCATTCAAAGTCTATTGTTTAAGACATGGCCCCTGTGTGTTATCAGATTACATGTTCACTGTGGCAAGAGATATCTGGTTCCTACTGCCAAATGTCATAAAACAACCTGCCACTCGCGCTGCACAGAAACACCTCATTAATTCATAATCCACACGGACCGTGCTTGCGTTACCCCGTGCTCTGTCAAAAAGATGTTATTTGTGCAGTACTACTGTAAACATGTTAAAGAGCCTATTTACATGGGTAAAAATGTATTACGCACCGCAGCTCTCGCTTGTGAGAACTGACAGATTTCGCTCGTATTTTGGCCGTAGTAGGTCGAGTAAACGTTCACGGTTTTTAAAAAAGACCGAGCTTGGTTTTGAGGCAAGGTGTAGGTTTTGCCAACATTATTGTAAGAGTCCTGTTTGTAAGGACAGTCTGTTAAAAGACTACCACGTCTGAGTGGGGCGTATTACAGTTTTGCGAAGAAGCCCCGTGTGGCGTAATCAATAAATGTCTAAACCATAAAAGCCACGCACGATCATAGATGTGCCGTACCGACGACACTGTACCTACCGCCGCGAGAGCAGAGTAAAGTGACCCGTCAAGCTCCCCCAACCCCTGCTCTTACTAAAATGTCCAGCTCGTTTCGGACGGAGACACCCCTGCCCCCCAACCCACCCTTGATTAGCAATGCAAATATATCACTTTATATGCAAATAACGACCGGGAAGTGCCCCAGTCTGTGTGAACTGGAAGTGGGAGACTCTGGATGGTCACAGAAGCTCCCCACCCCATACCCACCCACGTCCGACCAACCCCAGCACCGCCACTTCAGCCGCCGGAGTTATGCCAAGCTCTCATGTTTTTGAACTTCGTATATTACCCTCGCAACAAACTTTTTTATTTAAAAGCCTGATTGGCATCGGAGTGTTTCCTTTGTCAGCAGCACACACTTAAAAAAAAAAAAAAACAAGCCTTTTTTATTGGAGAGAGAGATGGGGCTCTGAGGTGGGCCGGCGAGCATAAATATGCAAAGGTGAAGAGCGTGCTTCGCCTTGGCAGCTTGTAACCCGGGTAACTGACGCGCCATGATAGTGCAAATGAAGCGTGGCATGATAAGAAAATGAAGAGGAATGGAGCGGCACCTCGTGAGCAGCTGCACGCGGCCCCCTCTCCGGCGCGTCAGAGGCGGAGGGAGCTCAGCTCCGTCTTCAACAAGATGTCACCGTGAGAGTGAAAGCACGCCATGTGCGCGTTCTGCTCAAACGCCGCGAGCGCGGACAGGAGATGTTCGTACGCGTGCACAACTCCTGTCCTCTGCACGCGTGCACATGTCCTGTCCCCCTTCCGACGAAAAACCGACAACAATAGATCTCGCCAAGGCAAGCAGCGCATGCGCTGCGTCACTAGGAGAGACCTAAAAAGGGACCTGTGTGCCCACCCTACCCGGGCATTTAAAAGGTAACCGCAGGGGCCATGACAGTTATTGAAAGGGAGGGGAGTCTTTAAAGGCCCCGGGGACCCCATACCCTGGAGCTGGCGCTGTGAATATGTCCTGGTAGCCCACCCCCAGGACGCAGTAGTTTCTGTGCCCTCACTACCGCGGACACAGAAACATATGTTTGATCTCGTCTGGCAGGAGCATTGTTGAATCTCCCCTCAAACTGGACCAAACATACAAGCCTGCTCCCAGCTTACGGGAGATTTAAACATGCTCCCGTTGGTTAGGAGCAGACTTGTGTTCTGTTGTTCTGTTTCCCTTTCTGTGGACGGGGAAACGGAACACATATTGCTCCCGACCGTAGGGAGCAATAAAAGCTAGCTGCTCCCTCTGGGTGGGAGCACCATGTGGGGAGCTGACTGGGGATGCAGGGGTCCTGGGGCTTTCGCGCAGACTACCTATATTTAAGGCAGGCTCTTGGGGATTGGGTCCCAGGGCCATAATAGGCTTCGGAGGGGACCCCCTCCCCTTTAATAAAATACGACCCTTGGGGATGGGGATCCCCAATGCTTAATAAGGCTGGGGAGGGGAGCCATGCTGCACTCCTCCCCTTTAAAAAGTCCTGTGGCCAAGAAATGAGGTCCCTAGGGCCTAATAAACCTCAGGGAGGGGGCCAATTCCCATTTATATCATCGGGCTGGCTTATACCACCTGGTGAAAATCACCCCAATAATATCAGCCTATGAACCTATCTTTTACTGAACTGTCAATAAACAGAGTTGTAAAAAATAATAATAATATCAATAAATAGAGCCGCTTCTACGAACTGAATGTTTCACATCCTTTTCCATCAAAGTAGTCAACATACATAAGGGCATCTGTATATGATATAGCACAAGTATATTGCTGAATTTAAAACCATTGGCACAATTATTCCAACTTGGTTCATAAATACCTGCCCATGCTATATGACATGATTAAATGCCATTAATTGGTATTAGACTCAGGACACATTTTAGGTTATGTTTTAATACCTAATCAGCCATTGAAACTTAAACTTTGTCTCTATACATCGTTTCCAGCTGTGAACGTCTGTAATGCCCATTTTTGATGTTGAACGTGTTCGTCCCAGTCATTCACGTTCAAAACATGCAGCATTTTTGATTTATCGTATATACCTAGTTCTAAAAGATTCCCTATTCATTAAATGCATTTAGGACACATAACTGGGGAAATTTCCATCTCAACAATCATTTTATTTCACATTTGTATCCCAGAGATGAAACAAAAACGCTTCACTTGGCAATCTTTGCTAACATTAATTTCCGCGCTGTTCCAGATCAATAAGAACTTAAATGTAAAAAACGACATACATGTCATACCTATCAAATGGCGTCTATCAGTTCTTATGGTGCAATGGGGCACAATAATTTGCATTGAGAATGAGTGCTATTTTGGATGTATCTTGTATACATGATTATAAATCAGAGGTTTTTATACATTGGCTGTCTCTGTCTTACATAGTTGGGGAACAATTCCATCACATCACTCTCTCCTGTGTTATCCCAGCAATCATTGTAATATACCTTTATATCCCATAAATGTACTTTAAAATCTCCATTAACATTTTTAGAATTATAGGTGATATTTTGTCCAAGCTTTCCAGAGGCTGTTATACAGATCATACACCCAAAATACAAAATGAAATGGTAATCCTGGGTGTCCAGTGTAAGCAGCCTGGATAGCAAACATACTGTCTTCAAAGCAACATTAAATAAAGCGACATTTATCAAATCACCTCATCATCTAGTGCTAAAAATCATAAGAGCTCGCATTCAACAAGAGTGTTATCTTAAATGGCTTTTTTTATATCAAGTTCAAACCAGAAGCAATCACAGTTTCCGATTAACAAAAGCTTTGTTGTTCCACCAGACTGTGTCAACAGTCAACACCATCCTACAAGGGGGCTGCATTAATGAAGAATAATATAATGTGGAAGCAGTGGCGGCTGCCAACCTTTAAAAGTGGTAAGGTGAGCAAATTGCCCTACCACTTCCCAAAAAAAGAAAAATAAGGCACCCCCTCCCTCCAAAAGTCCATAATTAAACACCCCCCTCCCAAAAACACAAAACAATACACTCCCTCCAACACCCTATATAACGCAACCCATCCCTCCACCCAAAATAACAGTAACATTTTAAATAAATAAAAGTTGAATAAACTGTATTTACTGACTGCCACACGTCGTCCAGTCCTCCTCGGTGAAACTGCAGTCTGCTGTGGAACTCCCCTAACCAATCCTGGCGCTGCTGTAATGCTGCATGAGAGAAGCGTCAGAGTTGGATGGAGTGGGTTGGTCAGATGCTCCTTCCGGCCCTGGAGGCCTATGTTTGCTTTCCACCCAGCTGGAGAGCTGCAAAGTGGGCACGTCAGGTTGGCTGTCGCAAGACGGCCGGCCAAACTGACATGCGCACTTTGTAGCCTCTGGCCAGCGCTCTAATCCTCTATGCTGCCAATCGGCAGATGAGGACACGCCCCTTTCTTGGCTTAAGGCACTGAGTGTGGCGCACACGTTAGAAAAATAAAATGGCAATTAAATCATTTATTTCATTGTTACTTTATTTCTTCACGGGTGTCTCTCAGCAGGCGGGGGTCGACGCTCCTCCGCCCTCGTGGAGAAACCGCTGCTGCATGGAAGTAATCACAGTTCTTAAGCAACTATCCTTCCCATCAAAATATTTCAACACTAAGTGCGATTTAAAAAAAAGGGCTATATGAGAAATTAATAATGTCATACTTTCCACAGTCTCAAAATTTTGCATTCTTGACATAATGACTGCAAAGATATTACTATGCAGACAAGATGTATACTAAACAATAAGAAGGAAAAATGGGTGTACAAACAGAAGCATGAAAGACAAACTATCATAAATGTGCCCCTTGAAAACTGATCTCCGTGAGAGGGTAAGATTGTATAAAAGGTAAGGAGCAGTTACACACCCAGCAGCTCCTGTGGGAGAAGAGTGCTGCGTGAGTCTCTGTGAAAGAAGCATTAAGCCCCAGAATCTCACTTGCATCCTCAGTATTAATAATCAATATAAACAGTACCACAAGAGAGGACAAAAGCGACTACAGCAAAAAACATTGAAAACAGGAACCGGTCTCAGGGCAAAGAAGGACCGGATTCCAAGAAGACAAACAGGATACTTTCCAGACAGCCACCACACAGGAAGGGCTGGGTGTGACAGGGGATACATCTGCATTCATCTGCATACTGATAGTCTTCCTGGGCTGGGAGAGGGAGAGGTCGTTCACACTTTACATTCGTGTTGGTTTCGTGCTGCACTCACACAAAGGGCTGATATACCCCTACTGATTGTCTGGAACCAGGGCTGGGTTGAAATGGATTGTTGTGCACTCCTAAGGGTTCCTTTAGAAGTCACCCCTTGAATAAAGACATTTTTGAGTATAAGAACAGGTGCTCTGACCTCATGTTTTTAGACACTTTTGGGACCTGTAACTAAGCTCTGTGAGAAGAACTGCTGTGCTACTGAAACAGTGCACTCCTGGGCTTGGGAAGAACTCTGCTGGAGTAAAGACTGCGGTGCTGTAGGATTGCCACTTTGCCTGGACTGACTGCTCTAAGGGACTGCTTCCCTGCTTTGCTGAGCTGCCCTGCTGAGGACCAGTACCAGATCCATCCCACTGGAACTCAAAGTGCTCTCCAAGGGCTTGTTGGCTTGACTTCTTCACGAGGTCTCAGGGATATCAAAGACCTCGCTTTCTGCACCTCTCCTATCACCCCAGTAGTGCAGAGCCTGTCCCGCAAAGCCAATTCTCCATTGCCGGAGTGTGTTTTGATTGACACAGCTGAAAAGCATGGGCCCCATTGCTGGAGCGTGTTTGGGTCTAATTTACCCTTCGGCAAAGTGAATGAGACGTCTGAACACAGCCCTGGCACCGTTTGACCAAGGGAAACCTTCCTTGGTTGTTCCCAGATCACCAGTGAAGCTAGCGCTCCACTTTCCCGAATGCCTTCGAGAGAGAGCGAGTGCATTGCTCCACCTCGGTCCCCACATCGCCCTACAACAGTGAGACGTCCTTCTTGGCTGGGTGTTCCCTGCGGGTCGAGGAAGAGCACCTCCTTGGTGCCGCACGCTAGAAGAGCATCAATCCTCGACACGGGTGCCTGCAGAGAGTTCTGACCAGCGTAGGCGTCACCCCTGGTTGCCCTGACAACTTCCGTGCCCTGGGCGCAACTTGCACAATAACTATGGGGTTGATGACGGATTGCCTCAGGTCTCCCGCCAAGCCTTGCGGCAGCGTGATTCCCCAGCCAGTGGCTACGAGTATACCTGAAGGTACTGTGGGCATGGACACCAGGTAATTCCTCAGCGGACACACTTTCTTCCCATGCCCAACTGGACCCAGGCAGTCCCTGCATCCTTAACAGTGGTGCTCACCTTTCTGTAAACCCATTACCAGCCGGTCGCTCTACAGAGAGGAGCGCGACTAAAAATAATATCGTCGTTTCTGTGCCCCATGTTCAAATAGTGCATATTTTCAAAAGTGCTGATTGCTTGTCTAATGCTTTGACCTTATTGTGGGCAACGTTATTATCTTGAAAAGTACTGCTTGGTATCTATCCATTGAAACTTGACATCTCATGACTCACTTATGGGATTATTGCCATTTTTATCTTTTTTGGATCAGGATAATAACAAGTACTATCTCACTATTTGCCTAGTATGCACAGCATTTATGGTTCATGTCATTTTGGTCTACTTTTAAAGGAGTCTGAATTAGTCAATGTATCTGCAAGAGCCAGGAACCATGATACTGAAGTGAGTACTACCACCAGGACATGATCAGGGCAAGGTTTGACAATAGAAGAGATTACATGTATTGCAATGCACTAGATTGGCAAAGTGGAAAAAAAGGACTGGAGTGTAATGTGAAGCATGGTGTGCATTGTATTGGAGAGTGTACTGGCATGGTCAGGTGTAAAGGCAAAACCTCATAGGGCCTAAATGAGTACCACCTAGTGGCTGTATGACTGAATCCTGACATCAAGGAAGGCCATCCTAATCTTGTTCATAGATATTGTAAATTTCACATTGTAGGGATTGGTGTTCAGATACTCAAAATATTTACTTATTTGTTTCAATGAACCAGTCCAGACCAAGATACTATCATCAATGTATCTTCCCAAAAGTAGGCATATTGTATCAAATTACTAGCTCTATGGACTATGCCCCCTTTGATTGGAAATGTTAATATTTGACCCACAGATATCAATATTCGTGTATCGGAGTGATTCACCCAATATCACCCTGAACTCAGCCCTTTTCCTACCCGACAGACCACGCCCACAACCTCGGCATCATCTTGGACAGCAAGCTATCTATGCAGAAACAGGTAAACACAGCCTTGCCCGCCTGCTTCCACACCCTACGCATGCTTCGTAAAACTTTCAGGTGGCTCCCAATCAACACCAGAAGGACTGTTACTCAAGCCCTTGACATCAGCAGGCTGGACTATGGGAACACTCTCTACGTAGAAATCACCCCACGCCTCCTGAAGAGACTACAGACAATACAAAACTCAGCGGCAAGAGTCATCCTCGACCTCTTCAGATGGACTCACATCACCCTGCACCTCAAGAAGCTACACTGGCTCCCGATCCAGAAGGGATGCCAGTTCAAGATGTTGATCCATGAAAACAAAGCACTGGACAACGAAGGACCAGCATAAATCAACACAGCAATGACCTTCCACCAACCTGCCAGACACCTGCGATCTGCCTCCCTCTTCCTCGCAGACACCCCCTGGATCGCTGATCCAACAATGGAGGACGCGCCTTCTCCCACCTGGCGGCCAAAGCCTGGAACAACCTTCCCTTAGGACCACCTCATCGCTCTGGGAGTTCAGTAAAGGACTCAAGACCTGGCTGTTCGAATGAACAGAACTCCGTAAAGCAACTAACAACTCCAGCGCCTTGAGACACTCACGGGTAATTTGCCCTGCTTTATAAATCCTATTTGATTGATTGAATATTTGTAAATTGTTTAGCACTTACTGTTTCTAAAGTTGCTTTGGATGGATGGCCTCTTGACACCTCAATATTTTACACTGTCATTACTAAAGGAATAGCAGTGAAACTTAGGGCCTGATTCACAGAACTAACTTACGTCAAAAACGTAAACGTAAACGTAAAGTTAGTACTTTTTGGTATTCACAGAATACACTTACTCATTTTGGTATTCACAGAATGAACTTACTCATTTCGGTATTCACAGAAGTTAGTAGTCCTAACTTTAGGACTCCTAAAGTTACTAACTTCTGTGAATACCGAAATGAGTAAATTCATTCTGTGAAACCAAAATGAGTAAGTGTATTCTGTGAATACCAAAAGTACTAACTTTACGTTTACGTTACGTTTTGACGAGGTTAGTTCTGTGAATCAGGCCCTTAATGCCCTCGATTATCCTTGTAAATTGATGTTAAGTTGACAAGTTGTGTGTGCTGGTAAGGATTTATTTGAGAGTACATTGATAACCTTCTAGAAAACTTTGGAGTTTCTGTTTTCTTTGCAACCAAAATGCCTAAAGATAAAGGAGGCATTGGGTACAGGGGGAGCGGTTGGAGTGGGGAAGTATAAATTGATAACCTTATAATAAGACATAAAAATATGAAAACCTGGCATTTTGTTTTTATTTTTATCAAACAAACTCAAAAAGAGACAAAGGGTATATCGCATCTGATGGAGGAAGGGAATCAATAACCCCTAGTAAGACGAGAAGAAAAACGAAAGCAGAACAGTGTATGTTCCCTTACATATAAACATGCTCAAAATAAAGAGTCTTTCTGGTGTATGGGAAAGAGAACGGAGGCCTTAGTAAGGCATGAAGAACAATGAAAACGTTGCAATTTCTCTTTCCTTTAACACCAACATGCTGGTTTGGAGAGGGGGGAGGGAGGCAAGTAGATCAATAACCCCTTAGTAAAGCATGAAGAGCAATTGCAGTTTCTGTTTTCTTTCAAACATGCTTTTTCAGAGATTGAGGTGTATCGTGTTCCAAGTTTGCTGGAAACCAAATGTCCCAGTGCCATTTTCTCTCTTTTCCTGCTAGAGAAGCTACGGTAAAGTGAACGCCTTGTGGTTTGTGCTCACCAATCCCACAGAGATCAAAAAAATGATCTTTGCAAGAACTAAGCATTGTTTGTCTAGAAGAAAACTAAGATGTGTGGTGCCACAAGTGTCATCATTATAACCTGTACTATTTAATATTTACATCCAGCATGTATTAGGTTTCTTCAAATGCTGGAGGCTTGTGATTTCAATCTTATGCTGGGAACACCCAGCTGCAGGAGTGTCCTACTCAAATTAGTTGATGAATAAATGCCAGCTGGCTCCAGCAGAACAGGACAACATGGAGGTTATTGTTTTGGTGTGAACCTCAGATTCCCCAACCACGTGGTCAGGGGCTCTGCTCCAGGACTACTTGACTAGATAATTGAATCAAAGTGAGCAACCTATAGGTCAAATTGAATAGTGAGTTGCCTACAAGGCAGCAGGTTGGAGATGTGGTTAGGAACCATCCTCTTCCAGCTGTCTTTATAATGATAAATAATTCGCATCATCCTGTTCCATTACCGTCCATTTGTGGTTGCAGCTATCATCGTGTAAAGACTGGATTATGCTAACCGGATCTTCGCAAACAATTTACAGCTGACCCAAAATGCAGAATTAGACTATCTGTTGTCTCCGCATATGTAACCACATTTCACAGTGGTGCAGATAAATTGATTGGATCAAAAGAGAAGATCATGTCCTATGCATGTAAAGTATGCATGGGATAGGGCCAGGATGCATGACAACCAAAATCCAGCCTCTAGAATGTGCCACATTCCTTCGTTCTAATGGGAAATTACAACTACAAGATGCTAGAGACAGAAGATCAACAGGGGAAAGATTCTCTTTTGTGGCCCAAATACTGAAAGTCTCTGTGTGACAATATCAAGTCCAAGAATCAATATGCCATTATTCATTCCTCTGTAAAAATGATCCTTTTTAAGTGATGAATTTAGGTTTTTTGTCTAATTTCTACAAGATCATATGCAACTTGTTACCACACCACGAAAACACATATTATGTAGCGTGAGCTAGGCTGTATGTCAGACTATCATTATCAGAAATATCATCTGAGATATATATATTGTGTACTAAATATTGTTTTCTAAAATATTGCCTCCTTGATTGTAGATTTCCTATTATTAATACCAATGGGGCAATATTTTTGTATTTGATATTTATGCCACAATATTTTTGTCAGACATTATTTTGAGAATGATATTTTGGCACCTGTAAGAAATTGGGTTACTGGATGGGGAAAGGGTGAAACCTTCTCAAGCAGCAACCACAATTCTTAACAGGGTGAAGTCACAAGCAACCCTAAATTAACCTGTGCACAACCATCGGGTAGCTTGGCACAGAGCAGCCAGGCTTAACTCAGAAGCAATGTGTAAATGTGCAACACTTCAAATAGTAACACAGTGACAACACACCACAAAAAGAGCCCACAACAGATTTTAAAACATAGAGTAATTGTTAATAAATAAAACAACCTAAAAACTACAAAAATCCAATTAGTAGAACCAGAGATATTTAACTTTAAAGACTAGTAAAAATAGCACTAAATGGCGTAAAGCTCCAACTGTGGATATCTAATCACCACAGACCAGGTCAAAGACACAAGTTTAGGCCAACCGCGATGGAGCGTGGGCCGGCTACAGGGATCCAGTTAGGACCACTGAACAAAGTACCTTCAAACTGGTTTGTGGAGCATTGTGAGGATCCACATTGAAGATGCGCTGCGCAGCCAAAGCGATGCGTCAATTTCTAAAATGCAGCGAGGCTGCGTTTCTAGGCCCTAATTGCTCGACGCCAAAGATCGGGTCGGGGTGGCACCACTTGTAAGGGTAGACTCACAGATGGCAGAGTCCAGGTGCACAAGCAAGGTTGTTGGAGTCTTCTGTCCTGAGGCTGAAGTCAGGAGGCTAGTCAACTAGCCCTTGGGATCACTCTGGGGTTCTGTGTTCAAGATATGCAGGTCCAGTTCTTATCAACGAGGCAAGAGGACAGCAGCCAGCAGGTCAGCACAGCAAGGCAGCAGCACAGCAGTCTGGCAGAGTGGCAGTCTTTCAGCAGCTTAGCAGTCCCTCTTCCTGGCAGAGTATCCACAGGCCCAGAAGTGTAGTGAAGTGGTGGTGTCTGAGGTCCAGTATTTATAGCCAGTTGTGCCTTTGAAGTGGGGGAGAAGCTTCCAGAGGCTTCCCTTTGAAGTCCCCAGGCGTCCTGCCTTCTTGTCCTGACTCCAGTTTAACCACTGGGGGATATGCAGCCCTATCTGTGGAGGCAGGACACAGCCTATTCAAGTGTAAGTGGGGCTATGCCCAGCTCCTCCTTCCCATTCTGCCAGTGATGGCCCATCCAGGCACACCTAAGCTCCATATTGTGGGTCGCCAATTAGGACTACACAAAGCTCAACTGTCAGCTACACCCAGCCATGTGCACTAATTGGCTAAGGCAGGAAAATGCCAACTTTCTAAAAGTATATTTCTATAGGACAACGGAAACCCATGGGTAATAAGGGACCGGGGTAAAAATATTTTTGCAGGAACAAGGGTCCCTTATGAGAGGACTGTAGAAAATCAAATATACATAGAGATACAATGATGTCTACGTATGCTATCCAAATGGAATTATCATAAATATTTATTAAAGCAGAATAAAAGACATTGCAGTGGGAAAATGAACACAAGGAAGGTCACATAAAGCTTCCAAACTCTGGCATATCAATGTGACAAAAATGAAAACGCAATGGTTCCTTATCACCCATAGGTTTCCATTGTCCTCTAGAAATATACTAAGTGAAATCGGTGGATTGCAAGGGTTATTGTATATCCTACCAATATTGGTGGGTTTCTCCTTCCCCCTTTCCCTCGCCTTCCTTTTCTTTTTCTCCTGTTGCCTTGCCATCCAAATATGTACTTTTTCACATTGAAAGGAGCCTGTCAGATCATACACTTCTGTATTCTGTTGACTTATGTGACCTTCCTTGTGTTTATTTTCCTACTGCAATGTATTTTATTCTGCTTTTGATGAATATTTATGATTATTACATTTGGATAACATATGTTGACCTTATATAGTTGATTTTCTACAGTCCTCTCATAAGGAACCCTTGTTCCTTCTAAAAAACTTTCTAAAAGTGGCATTTTCATAATTGTAGTTTAATATCCGACTTCACCATAAGTTAGGATTTTTCATTACATGTCCAAAGAAACGAAACATGAACTGGCTACCTGGTCACATTTGGCAATTACAGCTTATTAAATGTAATAACGTAAATCTAATGTTAGTCTATGGGAGAGGTAGGCCTTGCAGTAGTGAAAAACGAATTTAAGAGTGTTTCACTACCAGGATATTTAAACCTTAAAAGTACATGCCCTACCTCCTAAATCCAATGCACCCTGCCCTCTGGGCTGTCCAGGGCCTACCCTAGGAGTGATGTGTAGGTATAAAAAAGGAAGGTTTGGGCCGGGCAAAAAGTTTATTTTGCCATATCGGCATGGCAGTTCAACTGCACACTCAAGCCGCAATGGCAGGCCTGAGTCATGTTTAAAGGGCTACGTAAGTGGGTGGCACACTCAGTGCTACAGGCCCACTAGTAGCATTTAATTTACAAACCCTTGGCACATATATGCCACTTTACTAGGGGCTTACAATTAAATTAAATATGCCAATTAGGGTAAGCCAGTGTTACCATGTTTTAAGGAGCGAGCATAGGTCCTTTAGCACTGGTTAGCAGTGGTAAAGTGTGCAGAGTCCTAATGCCAGCAAAAGCAAGCTCAGCAAAAATAGAGCAGGACGGCAAAACGTTTGGGGGAAGACCACCCCAAGGCTGACAGGTTTAACAGTGCCACACAAAGCATTATACAAATTCAATCTTCTCATCCACTAATTCGTTGCTCAAGTCCCAATCTTTTATCCATGTCCAATGGTGTCTAAGTCATTAATAGATCTTTTCATAGGCAATGTGGCCAACCAGGTGGAAAGCAGGGAACCCCTTTAGAATCAGCACAACCTGGTACACTCTGGAGAGGCACTTTGCCATTGTTGTTTTAAAAGTTATGAAATATCATATTTGACGATGATTCCATCTTAAAATTCATAACAAAAAGGTTGGTATTTGGCTCTGGTTCCAAATGATAAAATAACAGTACTCATGTGAAAGGCAAACAACACTAAACAAAAGACATGAAGGGGCATATTATCAAGAACGGCGTTAAAATTATCGCCGCTTTAGCGGCAGAAAACTGCCGCTAAAGCGGCGATAATGGGCTTGATAATATGCCCTTGAGAATTCCAAAAGAAGCCCATGTTGACACCAGAACATGGGCTTCTATTGGAATTCTCAAGGGCATATTATCAAGCCCATTATCGCCGCTTTAGCGGCAGTTTTCTGCCGCTAAAGCGGCGATAATTTTAACGCCGTTTCTTGATAATATGCCCCGAAGTAGTTCGTTTGATGGGTTTAATTTTGAAAATTAGACAACTTGTTTTTGCATACCATGGTAAATGCAATTGAATTGATAAAATAAGGAAATAGCAGAGGGAAAATGGTTTAAAATTGAGGCATACGAAGATTGAGAGCAGAGACAGGCAGAAAATGATACATACAAATGCAGTGGATTGGTGTATAGCGTAACCTCTGGACTGGATTCTGTCCACTATGAAATCCAAGGGTTAATTAAGAGCTTTATATCTGTCTGCCAAATTTAGTTGTAAGACAGCTCTGATGGTCAGCATTTTTGGTGAAATCTGAGGGATTGATAGACAAAGGTGTTGGACTTTTGTCTTTCTGTCGAGTGCTTTAAGGCTTCATATTTCATTGTAGCTCAGATTGTTCTTTTTCTTATCCTTGTTTAGAGCTGTTATTTTGTTTTTGTTGCCCGTTTCTTCTTTTCTAGTTTCCATTGACTATCTCCTATTGTTTGTTTTTGAGGAGTTTGCTCCTCACTGTGGCCATTAAAAGGAAGCCAACATAAGTCTCTTTAGAATGGCAATATATGGCAATTGTAATTTTAGAGAAGATAAGTCTGACAATGGAATGAAACATAGGGGCATATGTATGAAGCCTTTTTCCCGTTCGCAAACTGGCCGATTCTCAGAATCGGCCCGTTTGCTGACGATACAGCCTTTGGGATGTATCATCCCAAAGGCCTCTGCACAATAGGGAATCGCAAAATTTGCGATTCCCTATTCTGCGAATGCATTTAAGGAATCGCAAATTGCGATTCCTTAAATGCAATTCTGGAAGCACCCAAGTTGTGCAATTTTGCCTTTAGAAATCGCAAATTACCACCAACTTCAAGTTGGTGGTAATTTGCGATTTCTTTGAAAAATGCACTTTTTTGCATTTTTCAAAGTGCCATGTGGTGCACATACATGCCCTTAGGGCATGTATGTGCGCCACATGTGCACACATGCTTATTTCAGGGGTGCAACAGGGTGTCCTTTTGACACCCTTGCACCCTTGAAATTGCATTCGCAATTTGCAAGTACCTAATGGTCTTCCCATTCATTCCTATGGGCCTGCAGGCCCATAGGAATGAATGGGAAGGTATTCCTTAATTGCGAATCGCAATTTGCGATTTGCAATTAAGGAATACTTAGGAATTGCAATTAATATTGCGAATCCTACATACATTGCCTTTTACGAGTCCTTAATAGCGAATCGCTAAAATTCGCTATTAAGGACTCGCAACATGCTTTCTTCATACATATGCCCCATAGTCTATTGCGGAGCAGCACAGTCTTGGGAAACACATGCAGGTACGGTGCTGTTGGTCCATGTGCTAAACAGAGCATGGGCTATTGTTTTTAACTAAAGCAGAAGGGGTTTTCTTTTCTTTGGAAAATGCAGTTAAAACTATATGGAATAGCTAATCTGTTGATGTGAGAAGACATAGACTGTGCTGTCTATTATGAAACCCAGAGATTTCACAATAGGGGTTAGTGATGTGGAGAAGCTTCTGCCTTAAGTTCATGAGGATGCATTGGGTCACATTTGTTGTTATGTTTGTATGTGACAAGAAGTAACCCCATGTACTCAGGGTCTGACAAGAACAAACTCCATTTACATTAGAAAATTGGCATCCAGTGATGAAGTTTCATAAAGCTAGTGAAGAATGAAGATGCCATTAATGGACACGGTTTTAAATATAGCTGTGTGTCTTTGGCACATGAGTGTCTGGAGACCTCTGACCCCTAACTGCAAGCTTGATAGTACAAGGTGCAAGTTGAATAGTGACAAAGCTAGCATGGAGCTGTGTGGGACACCACATACCATTTGTGACCTCCTGGAGTTGTGTTTATCAAACTAAAGTATCTAGTATCATTTCAGAAAATAGAAGAGGACAAGTCCATGGTTTGGTCATGAAAAATTATTTGTGTTTTCCAGGGTTTTTAATAACCTTTTTGTATGACTGTCAAAAGCCACTTACAGGTGAAGGAGATGAGTAGACATCCTTCCTCTAGGATGCAGTGCTCATCATCAGTATGTTTTAGGGTAGCAGTTTATTGGCTGAAGCCAGAATGAAGGCAGATTGGTAGTTTATAAATAGTGGGTTGCCAGTGATATAAGCAATGAGCTGATATTACACAAACATTTCATTGTTTTTGCAAGCCATGGCAAATTTGACACAGGTCTGACATTGGATAATGAATTTAGATCAAGTTTTGTTTTCTTTTTTAATATTGAATTGATCTGAACGGTTTCTAACGGCTGCAAAAAACCTTTAGGTGAGCTATGAGCTGATCAAAGAACACAAAATACATTTAAAATGAAATTTATTTTCATGATATTTACCAGAAAGGCATTCAGATAGCAGATGGTGGCTTAAATTTGCCGTATCATTTTGGAGAGATCATCTTTGAAATTTGGAATGAAAGTGCCCTAAGCATTCTTAGATTTTGGTGGGCGGGGTTCATAGATCAGTGAGTTGGGAATAATTTTATTGCTGATATAACTGATATTTTATCAATAAAAAAGAGTCATTAATTGTATGCAGTTTTCAGAATGTGATCGCAATGTGGTATTGGCATTGAGATATTTGGATAGAGAGTCATGGTATTGGTAGAAGTGGAAAGGTGTTCTTGTAGCCAATGTCTCTGCTTTCCTGGACACCTGTACCATGCTGGGTTTGACTCAACCCATATGGAGCCCCACTCGTATGGTCAATAATGGTCTTCTAAATTCCATCATCACTTCCTTCGATAATATTGCTGTCTCTGGCCCACTTCCCATCCCTTGGACGGATCATTTACTTTTCTCCCAATAGTGATACATTAACAATTTACCGAATCTTGATGAATTCCGAATTAGGTTTGGGAATAAATACAAATTCAGTATTTGGAAGGGGTGTGTTAAGGATGTCCCTTTCAGATACCGAATCTTTAAGCTATGTATTAATGGTTTACAACTGAAATTGGTTGCAAAACATTAAAATGTTGCCAGTTTGTCAAAAGAGGTAAGCCAGTCACAAAGGGGTAGAGGTCTGCAGGGGGGTCCCCTACCCCTTTGTGAATGTTTACAAAAACATTTTTTATGAGCAAGCTGTGTTCTGTGAGACCACTGCCTGCACATAAAAAAGGTTTGTGTAATTTTTTTTTTTTTTTTAAACACATCCTGTTTTCCTTAATGTGAGAAATTCCCAGTGCATCTGTCACCTATTGGCCGTTACTGGGGAGGGTTAGAAACAGGGGCATCGTGAACCCCTCTCTTTAGTAGCTAAAGCAGGGGTAAAGTTCTTGATTGGCCTTTTCTGTCTGCAGTTTGGCAGAAAAAAGGCTCTAATTACCGTGAAAGGCTGGGTGGTTGGTTGAGTGAATGGATGGATGAGTGAAAGGGTGGATGGGTGATAATACATGAGGAATGGGTTACTGAAAAGTTACATGGATGGATGATGGATGGATGCTGGGATGTTGTGAACCCCCAGCTTTAGAAGCTACAGCGGGGTGGAGTTCTTGATGGGCCTCTTCTGTCTACAACTTGGCAGACAAAGAGGAGTGAGTGAGTGAAAGGATGGATGGATGAGTGAAAGGCTGGAGTAATGGGTAAGTGAAAGGATAGTTGATGGGTAGATGGATGGATGAATGACTTAAAGGATGGAAGAAAGGATGGATAAGCGGAAGAATGGATGCATTAGTGAAAGGGAGGATTGAAAGGATGGATGGATGAATGAAAGGGAGGCTGTATAGATGGATGAATGGATGGATGGCTGAGTGAAAAGATAGCTAAGTGAGTGAAAGAATGGATGGCTGAGTGAAAGAGAGGGTGGATGGATTGATAGATGGAATGAGCGAAAGGGAGGATGGACAGATGGATTAAGTGAAAGGTGAATGGTTGGATAGAGTAAAAGGGTGGATAGATGAGAGAAAGTATGGATGAGTGAAAGGATGGATGGATGAGTGAAAGGATGGCTGAATGAAAGGAAGGGTGGATGGATGAGTGAAAGAATGAATAAGTGAAAGGGAGGGTGGGTGGATGAAAGGGTGGATGGATTGATTAGTGAAAGGATGGATGAGTGAAAAGGAGGGTAGATGGATGGACAAATAAGTGACAGAATGGATGGATGAGTGAGTGGATGAAGGAATGGATGGATGGATGGATGATGGATAAGTGAAAGGGTAAAAGGATGGATGGAAAGTGGTTGGGTGGAAGGAGGAGTGAAAAGATGGATGATTGGATGGCTGAATGAAAGGGTGGATGGATGGATGGATACGGGAAAGGGTGAAAGGATGGATGGATTTGTGGTTGGGTGAATGGATGAGTGAAAGAATGGATGATTGGATGATTGAATGGCTGATGGAAAGGGTAGATGGATGGATAAGTCTAAGGGAGGACAGATGGATGGAATGCAAGAATGAATGGAGTGAAAGGTTGGATGGATGGTTGACAGAAAGGATGGATGATGGATACGTGAAAGGGTGGATGGATGAATGGATGGACTTGAAGATGTATACATAGGTTTGGGTATGGATGGGTGGGCGGACAGAATGGTGAAAGACCTAATAATAGATGAAAAATTAAATGATGACAGAATATAAAGGTGAAATTGTGGATATTAGCTGGCAGATGGAAGGATGCCATACGCTAGATGAAGACAAATGTTGGCAGTCAGGGAATCTACCACCGCACCACCTGAAGTAATCATCAATCTTTTAATGACAAATTGCCCACCTCAAGATGCCCAGCTACCAATTGGCCACACGTTCAATACTTTAGAACATAGAATGAGAGGCAACAATAGTCCAACAAAAACAATTAAAGCCCAGTACTACAGGAAAAACGAAAAGTCAGTCACTGCTGGTGATATTTTCTCTTTTATTCCATTTCTTTTCAGCTTGCACAGCCTACGCGTTTTGCTTAAGTATAGGCTTCCTCAGGGCGAATTTCGTGTGAATTATGGTCTATTTTCATTAGCTGTACCACACCAGCACAGTCTATTAGAATATTTCATCAGTCTAAGCAGCATAAGTTGTTCACAAGAAAAGATATCAATGACATTTCCATCCAGATACAGTGTAAACAGGCAAAGTATCATATGGCAGAGGGCATCCACTTCATGCTGTGTTCGGCAAACAATGTAATTCAGACCGCAGCATCTTCTATAGTGCGAGTAGCTGAAAAGAAATGAAATGTAACAGAAAAGATCACCAGCAGTGATTGACTTGTTACACTTTGGACTATTGTTACCTCTCATTCTATGTTCTAATGAATGGATAGATGCTTGGATGGAAGAGACAAGAGAGCTCTTCTGGGGAGGGCTGTGATGACTTGCTTTGTTTACTTGGTGCCATAGGAGCTTTGGTTCAAAGTGGGGGTATTTTAATTTTCTGGCTACTCCCTTGGTTAGAAAGGCCCCTTTGTTGCTGTGCACTAGGGGGTTTCCTTTTTTCTCCAGTTCAGGCTGCTTGGGAAGAACTTCCTGAGCAGCCTGAGTCTTTTTTATTTGATTGTAATGATGATCAGCGCGCAGGGCGTGCTGATGTCATTATTCCTGAAACTGAAATTAAAATGAGCCAATTGGCTAGTTTTACTTTCACTGAATCAGTGCTGGGGGGCAGATCTCAGCCTCCTGAGCACTGACTCTCCCAGGAGAGGTATGACTGGAAAGGGGGAGTCTCCCTTTTCCAATGGTACCTCTGCCCAGTGGATCCCTGCTTAGGGATCGCTGCAGGAGAGCGATCCCCCAACAGGGATCCACCCGTAGACACTAGAGATAGAGGGAATGGCCCTTTGGCAAGGGTTTATTCTCCCCCAACCCCTTCTAAAAACTGTCAGTCTTTCTGCACCACCAAGGGGGTAGAGGGCGTAATTAACCCCGATCTGCCCCCAGAGGGCGAGGGGGGGTCCGACATCCCACTAGACACCAGAGATTTATTTTTTTATATAAATATAGGGGTGGGGGCCACCCAGCATGGGCATAGCCATGCTGCTACCCCAAGTGAATGGGGAAAGTCTTCTTGCCTCCCCTGGGGGGAAGATGAGGTAATTACCCCCGATCTACCCCTCAGGAGGGACAGAAATCCCACTAGCTGCCAGGAAACTTTTCTTGGGCAAAGAGGGCTCTGACCCAGGGCCACAGCCTTTCAGGGGGCCCTCTATTAGAGTCAATTCTGTTCTGTAGAGAGTCTTGCCCTAATAATTCTTAAATAGATTGTTTTAAACACTGTTTTCACAACATCCATATAAAAGTTTCTTTTAGCTCAAAACAGGACATCACATTTGAGAAATGGGAGGGTGTAACAGAGAATATTTGTATTAATATATGTGAGCTACAGCTGTGTTACTATATTGAAAACACACATCACTATCCCTGAAAATTAGATGTAAACACATTTAGAATTTGAATGATTGTGCTTGTGCACATGTGACCTTGCCAAAAGGGCATGAAAGAGATGAAATTGGATCATAAATTCAAAGCTGTTCTGAACAGGGGCCCCCAAAATATGTTTCGGCCAGGCCCCCCAAAATCTATAAGATAGCCCTACCCACCCCACCTAAATAGGGCAATAGCCCTTCTGCCCCCCTTGGGGAGCAGATAGGGGTGATTACCCCGATCTGCTCCCCTGGGGGCCAGAAAGCCCACTAGATGCCAGGAAAGGTTTCTTTTAAAAAAAATAGGGGTGGGGGCTGCCCAGAATGGGAATGGCCATGGCCCCAAGTAAATTGGGCAACTGTCTTTCTGTTCCCCCTGGGGGGTAGATGGGGTAATTACTTCAGATCTTCCCCCCGGGGGGAAAAAATCCCACTAGACACCAGGGAATGTATTTTTTTTTTAAATATAGGAGCGGGGTCTGCCTAGTTTGGTATTGCCATGCCCCCTGCCCAAGTGAATTGGGCAACAGTCTTTCTGCTCCCCCTGGGGGGCAGATGGGGGTAATTACCCCAGATCTGCCTACCTGTGGGGGCGGAAAGCCCACTAGATTGCCAAGGAAAGGGTTTTAAAAAATATAGGGGTGGGGACTTCCCAGCATGGGCATAGCTATTCCCCCACCCCACCTAAATAGGGCAACTCTCTTTCTGCCTCCCGGGGAGCAGATGGGGGAAATACCCCTGATCTGTCCCCTCCCCCCCCGAGGGTTAGAAAGCCCACTAAACACTAGGGAATGAATTCATGCAATATTTTTTGGGGGGGAGCGGCTCCTCTTGGCATGTGTCCATGCTTCCCTCCCACCCTGGCGCCAAATAGACTTTCTCCTCTCCTGCGGGGTGTATATGGTATTCACCCCAATCTGCCACCCCCGCCCGGGGCACAGAAACCCCTTTAGACACCATGGATTTCAAAATGGCGCCAAAACAGTCAAAGGATGGTGTGGCTTACCCTGGCATCAAGCATACCCCTGCCCCAGTGGGGTCTATAGTGTCTTTCTGCCCCCTGAGGGCAGATAGGAGGCTTGTCTCAATTTGGAAGGTTGTCCCACACCTGCCCCCGTGGTGTAGAAAATCCACCTGACACCAGATGGTTTGCCTTAAGGGCAAAAGAAAGTGGTACGGGTGTTGCAGTCTGGCATTGGCCACATCCCACCCCAAAAGGGACCACTCAGTCTCCCCCTCCACCAGGAGCACACAGGAGGTGAGCTTCCAAATGCCCGGGGGGGGGCAGGGCAGAAAGATCACTGTATGACAGGAATATATATTTTTTAATAAAATAATGGGGTGGGTCTTGCCCATCAGGCCCTACCCTCACCCCTAAAACCTCAACAGTGTTTCTGCTTCCCTGCAGACTAAAGCATTCAGTCCCAATGGCAAACAAGAAGACATTTGATTCTTTTGGGTGTTGTTTTTATATATTGGCTAGGAGAATGTGGCTAACTCCCAATATCGTCCCACTTGCAATGGTGAACGGTTGCACTTTTTGGGCTTTGATAGACTACCACCT
Source organism: Calotriton arnoldi (assembly GCA_963921515.1). Taxonomy (NCBI): domain Eukaryota; kingdom Metazoa; phylum Chordata; class Amphibia; order Caudata; family Salamandridae; genus Calotriton; species Calotriton arnoldi. The sequence continues at coordinate 1,615,534 of CAWUFW010001326.1, read as the reverse complement.
GGAAAAACCTACCAGACTAGACAGTTCTGTAAACTAGACATCTGGAAGAGTCCAGGGTGGTGTGCTTCGCATGCACTACATACCATTTTCTTACCCACAATGCCCTGCAAACCTCAAACTATGACTAAAAACACACATTTGAAAACCTCAGGAATCTGTGGGGAGCCACACATTTCCTCCCACACAGCATTCCCTCAAGTCTCCCAATCAAAATGGTACCTCACTTATGTGGGTGTGCCAAGAGACCTGGACACAAAAGGCCCTAAAGTGCTTGGTGGTGAGATCAACAATAGGGGTAACTGCGGGATTCAAGGCCATGCTCGGCTGCCACCCATGGAAACCAACCAACCACAGACATTTTTGAAAACTACATAACCAGTGGATTACAGGGTGATGTGGCTTGTGTGAATCCCACAAGATTTCTTACCAGCAATGCCCTGCAAACCTAAACTTTGCCTGAAATCACACATTTTCCTTACATTTCTGTGATGGAAATGTCTGTAATCCACAGGAATTCACAAAATTCCTACCACCCAGCTTTGCCCCACTTGGGCCGATAAAAACATGGTGCCACTTGTGTGGTTGGGCCTAGTCCCCGCAACAGGAACGGACCAAACTGAGGTCAATAGGAGTCCCCGCAAAAGGGCTCCCATTGGCCTTGGCTTGATCCATTCCTGCTGCAAGCTCTAGGCCCAGCCACACAAATAGAGCAGTGTTTTTATCGGCACTGGTGGGGTAACGCTGGGTGGTAAGAATTTTGTGAATTCTTGCGACTTTCAGAAGTTTCAATCACAGAAATGTAAGGGAAATGTGTGATTGCAGGCAAAATGTAAGGTTTGCAGGGCATTTTGGGTAAGAAAATCTCATGGGATTCACACAAGGTACACCACTCTGGAATTCCCTGGTTGTCTAGTTTACAAAAATGTACAGGTTTGCTAAGTTTCTGTAGGTTCCGCCTGAGCTAGAGCCCAAAATCCACAGCCACCCACAGAAAAGCATCAGTTTTGAGTGGAAGAATGTAATGTATCCATGTTGCGTTTTGGGCTGTTTCCTGTCGCGAGCACTAGGCCTACCCTCAGAGGTGAGGCACCATCTTTATCAGGAGTCTTAGGGGAATGCAGGGTGGAAGGAAGTTTGTGGCTCCCGGCAGATTCCAAAACTTTCCATCACAGAAATGTTAGGAAAATGTGTTTCTTTAGCCAGAGTTTGAGGATTGCAAGGAATTCTGGGTAACAAAACCTGGTGAGAGCCATGCAAGTGACCCGACCCTGAATTCCCTTAGGTGTCTAGCTTTCAGAACTGGACAGGTCTTCAAAAGCTGCCAAGGTGTTAGATTGCTATGTGTGATGTTTTCATAATTTCAGTGTAATTATGAGTGACATTTGAACGACTATGAGTGACACTTCCTAGCGAGCAGAATCAAGCAATGAAGACGAGGGACCACCACACTGAAATGCGGTACGCTTGGATGCATGGTACTTGGCAGGGCTGCATCATGGAAGCAGGAAGACAGACCAGTATTTCCGTCCTGGGACACTTTGTCTGCCTTGATATTTCATCTTTCTTGCGAATCAACATGCTGTGCACATTATTGCTCTTAGATAACTTGTAGGTACTGAGTTACTGCTTATCGTTTAAAGGCAGAGCCTACTCCCATCTACATGGACCTGTTTCTTATATTATATACTCGTGCAAGCAGCTTGGAGCCGCTAGTTTTACATTAAATAATCACCATGTAAAACTATTGCTTTTTACCTTTGTCATTACTACATTTTGTAAAATTATGTTGCTTTCTTTTATTGCTATTTATTACTACTACTGGTATTTGGAAAACAAACTGTCGCCTTTAACTTGACCTCCAGTGCTTGGGGCAAGGTGCACTAAACTGAAATCGGCATAGGATAATATGGCTAAGTAGGTTTATGTCCCTGCTGCAAGGACCAGTGTGAAATCTGCCGGGCCCATGAATGGATATGGTCTCGGTTCTTCATTTTTGTGATGTTGATTGTGTCAGGTGGTTGTGTTGTTATTTATAGAGCTGCGAAGCTGCAGGGATGGCGAGACCTCGAGCACTGTTGAAGAACACATATTATTACTGATATTACGAATTTGTGTCATCATATGTCAATTGGACTTCAAGGCATGAGTTAAATTTCTTCATTTCTGATGTTTCCCCTCTTTTTACTGTTTTTTTACAAGCATGAGCTTTGGTTCCTGTGTGTAAAACGAGATTTGTACAAAGTATGGCCCCGGGCACAGAGTAAACATTGTCACATAGAAGCTGCACTCCTAAAGGGCAACAGTTCTTGTTAAAATAAAATCCTGCTTTTTGAACATGATGTAAAATAGAATGTCTGCTTGGAAGTGTGTGCAAATCGTTCTATGGCGTGTTTCTGCCTCTGCAGAGCGCCTTTGACCAGGGAGTGTGGAAGTCGCAACTTGAAGACGACAGCAGGCCCCACACACAGCTTGTCTGTGAGCAGAGGTCCACTAGGGGCTTACTAGAGCACGTGTTGCTCTGCAGCCCCGAGGAGGGACCTGCCAGTTCTTTAGCCGTGGAGGAAATGCTGCTGAGGGCAGATCACCTTATAGATGCCCAACTGGATGGAGCCTGGCCTTTGAGCCATTAGCAACTACTATACTGACCTCAGGCACACTTTCTTCGTTCAAGGGCGGCAAAGAATCCTCATGCTCCATGATTCTGGCTCAGCTGGGACCTGATCACACACACACTGTCTCAGGCGCAGCCGGTGGGGTCGGGTCCAGTTGTGGGATACCGTGTGCGCCCATTGCAGCAGCGATCTCTTTCCCATATTGCCAGCGGCAGGGCAGCAGTGTGTGCCAGTGGGAACCCGCCACGCGGTGCGAGGGGTGAGCTATGCTGCCATTGCCCCAGCAGCCTTTAGTGCAGGCAGCAGCCCATGAAAACTTTGAGAAATATCGCCCACTCCCGCTAAAGTTGCGTACAATATCTGGGTAGCCATTGGGCAGGCACTGAATCTGACGTCCTGACGCCAGTGAACACTAATGCCACGTGCGTGTCCTAAGTGTTACATTGTAACAGTGTGCAGCTCTTACAGCTGCGCCAAAGTCCCAAGCCTGCCAGAAACAGTGCGTCCCGCGCGCTGCCACTGCAGCTTGTCTGGTACATTATTATATAGCAGCGCTCCGAATTGACAGGTGAGGAGGCGCTATAATGCGTGACTTTGCATTTCAGTGCGGTGATGCGGATCGTCAGACTGAAATGCGTTAGTCTAACGCCTAATGTGTGGTACTTGGTAGGGCTGGTCTTCTAGGTTTCCGTAGGTGCTGGCTGAGCTTGGGCTCATAATGCACAGCTACCCATCTTGTAAAAAAAGGGTTAGTTTTGAGTGGAAAAATGTGATGTTATCTATGTTGCGTTTGGGTTGTTTCCTGTCGCAGGTACTAGGCCTACCAACACAAGTGAGGTACCATTTTTATCCAAAGATTTGGGAGAATGCTGGGTAGAAGGAAATTTGAGGCTCCCCACTGATTCCATAAGTTTCCACCATATAAATGTGAGGAAAATATGTTTTTTTAGTCAAAAGGTGAGGTTTGCAAGGAATTCTGGGTAACAAAACCAGGTGAGAGCCACGCAAGTCACCCCACCTTGAATTTCACTAGGTATCTAGTTTTCATAAGTGAACAGATTTTCTAGGTTTCCCTAGGTACTGGCTGAGCTTGGGCCCAAAATGCACACATATCCATCTTACAAAAATGGGTCAGTTTAGAGTGGAAAAATGTGATGTATTCATGTTGCGTGTGGGGCTGTTTCCTGTCGTGGGTACTAGGCCTACCAACACATGTGAGGTACTAATTTTGTATGGAGACTTGGGAGAATCCTGGGTAGAGGACAATTTGTGACTCCCCACAGATTCCAGAACTTTCCATCACAGAAATGTGAGCAAAATGTGTAATTTTAGTAAAAATGTGAGGTTTGCAAGGAATTCTGGGTAACAAAATCTGGTGAAAGTCACACGTCATCCCACCCTGGATTCCCCTAGGTGTACAGATTTGCTAGGTTTCCCTGGGTGCTGGCTGAGCTAGGGTCCAAAATCCACAGCTACCCACCTTGCAAAAAAAGTGTCGGTTTTGGATGGAAAAATGTAATGTGTTCATGTCGCATTTTGGGCCGTTTCATGTCGCGGGCACTAGATCTACTCGCCAATTGAGGTTCCACTTTTATCAGAAAACATGTGGGAGCATAGAATAGTAGAACAATTGTTATTATCAATTGCATTTCGCTGCATTTGTGCCTTCCAAATGTAAGTCAGTATGTAGAAAAGAAGACATTTTGAAAAATACCTTCTAAATCGTAAGCTAGTACGGGTACCCACAAATTCAGAGATGAACAAATAACTACTGCTCCTAAACTCCATATCTTATGCCCATTTCAAAAATACATAGGGTTTCTTGATTGCCATTTTTCACTCTAGATATTTCACCATATGAATTGGTCTATACTCGGTACCCAATGAAAAACCATTGTACGCTGCGGCTCAGTTGTTGGCTCTGAGTACTTTGCTCTTGACAAACCTACAAACCCTATAGATCTCAGCAGCCAGAGGGGGTCTAGTGGGCATAATGGTATATTGCTTTTGTAAATCTGCCATTGTGACAAAAAGTTACAGATGAAAATGTTGTCATAAATGGCCATTTCTTTCCTACTCATGTTCAATATTTCTTTATTTCAACAGGTAGTTTCTTTGAGAAAACCTTGAGGGATCTACACATATGACCCCTTGCTGATTTTGAAAATGTGTCTACTTTTCAGAAGTCTATAGCATTCCTGGGCAACCCATTGGTTTCACATTAGCTTCCAACACAAACTGGAAGAAAGTAGGTTGAGAGCACAAAAAATAGGAAAAATGGGCTACCTCTTTGAAAAATGCCAAAACAGGGGTACATTTTTTTTAAAATTCAGATCTACATGTTCCTGAAAGTTAGGAAGATGGTGCCTTTAGCTCAGCAAACTGTTTGTTGATGCCATTTTTAGGAAAAAACAGACATTTTTATCCAGAGAACTTTTTTCCTATTTTTCCCCCAAAATTCAAAATGTAGCTATATTTTGCCTATTTTTCTGATCCTCTCGAGGGCAATCCATAAACACCTGGGTACCTTTAGAAGCCCTAGGATTTTGAAAGAAAAGGACACAAATTTGGCGTGGATACCTTATGTGCAAAAATGTTATGGAGCCTTAAGTGCAAACTACCCGAAATAGCCATAAACAGGGCTCAGCACATGGGGGGGGGGGGGAGCAGCAGTTAAGGGGTTAAGAAAAACAGGCTGCATTTTTGTAAGTTTCTAAACAAGTAAAGTTTATTGAAACAAAAGGGGAAAGGAAAAGAAAAGAGGAAATACAATAAGGATATATGTACAATATGATATGTGATTATACATGAATGAGTGATAAATACAACAATAACAAGAAATATAAAGATATAAAACGTATCTGGTCATTTGTCGGAAACGCAACAGCCTAGCTCTATTACATCTAAATAAACAATGTTAAACATAGAGAGAAAGAAAAAAAAGAAAAAAATAACAAGAAAAAACACAGAATGTCAAGGAGGTTTTAACACCTCTTGTTTCGAAGCAGTGCGTGTAAAAGAAAGCTTAGCATGACAATCAATAAATGTCGTAACTGGAGACCATATATTTATATGTTTTACAGCCAAAGAAATTGGATATACATAAACAGTATCCAATCTATGGTTATGACATACAGCATACCACCACGCTTGGAAGGAGAGATCGGAAAGATTCTTTCAATGTTTGGTAATCTGTTGAAATGCTACTCCCAAAAGCAAATCCAAAACTTGCATGTTTAAAGGGCATTGAGACCAATCATCAGAGAGAGAGCCCCAAAAAATATTTGCAAAAGAGAAGGGCACCTCAGATTGAAAGATTAGGGTGATTTGTTTCCAAACAATTTTCCAAAAGTGGTGTACAAATAGGCAAGTAAAAAGTAAATGTTTTAGATCCGCATCTGAGAAGGAACACGACCAACAAGTATTAGGTACTTCCTCTTTTATCATATGTAGAAAGGTGGGGGAGAGAAGTAGCCTGTTGTAAATAAAAAAGCGTCTGCGTGGTGTTGGCTGCTCTGGATGTTTTCCTAATTTTAAGCCAAATTCTATTCCATAATTGAATGGACCAACTGACATCTAAATCTCGTTCCCATTCCGATTCCAGTTTAGTTTTATCTCTGGGGGATGGGGATTTACGTAAACAGGTGTAGATATTTGATGCTTTGGGACCTGAACTCAAAAAAGCATGAGTAATGTTGTAGGTAATGTTGGATGAGTCAGGAATTAGTACAGACTGAGTAATAGCAAAATTCAAAGCATTGTGTAGCAATTGATATCTATTAGAAAATGAGACAGGAAAGCCAAAAATAAGTTTAGCTTGATGAAAAGATATAACTTTATCATTATGAACTAACTGATGAACCCAAAGAAGAACCCTCTGTCTCCATGTTTTCCAATAAATGGGCTTTCCTTTAATCATTATACGGATATTATGCCATATGGAGGATTGTAAAAGTGATGCCATGTCAGTAGAGCTATCAAGTATGAATGTATCTAATAATTTATTTGTATACTTAACAATAGGAGTAGATAACTTTTATGGCTTACGAGTAAATGATAGGTATTCTTGAAAGGAGAAGGGAGCGAGATATGAGTGTTCAAGAGTAACCCAAAGAGGAGCATCTGATGAGGAACCTATTAGCCAATGAGATGATTGTCGCAAATTAAAAGCTTTATGATAATTTGAAAAATCGGGAAAATTTACACCGCCCTCTGATTTAGGTCGAATAAGTTTTGCTAGCGACATACGGGCTCTTCTTTTATCCCAAAGAAAGGAAGATAATAAGGAATTGATATTTTTTAAAAACTTCTGAGGTATGGCGACTGGAATGTTAGACAGTAAAAAGTACAATCGGAGATAACATCATCTTTATTGTGTCCAACCTTCTCCACCAGGATAAGTATAAAGGATGCCATTTGTCAATTAAGGAAGATATCTTTGAGGAACATTTATCTAGATTAATGGAGATTGATGACTTAATTGAAGCAGAGAAATACATACCTAAATATCTTATATGTTTAGTGTTCCATTTAAAATTAGCTAATTTAAAGTCATCTTTAAAAGTAAATTTAGTTAAAGGTAAAATTTTGCACTTGTCATTATTGAGCTTGTAACCAGAAACAGAAGAGTAAGCCTCTGTCTCAGAAAGAAAAGTAGGTAAGGAGGACTGGGGTTTCGAAAGGAATAACAAAATATCATCCGCATATGCTGCCAGTTTAATGTGTACACCCTCAGAATTAAAACCATGAAACTCTGAATTCTGACAAAGTTTAGAAAGGAAGGGTTCTAAGGCTAAATTAAACAAAAAAGGGGATAAGGGACAACCTTGCCTAACACCTCTTCTCAAATTAAAATATGAAGATGTAAGGCCATTGACAAATATTGCTGCTTTAGGATTTGAGTACAAAAGAGAAATTAAATGAATAATTTTAGGACCAAATCCAAACCATTTGAGTGTTGAAAAAATAAAGGGCCAATAAACTCTATCAAATGCTTTTTCTGCATCTAAAGCAATAGCCGCTAGAGATTTGGAAGAATGAGAGGATTTGGAGAGTATATAAAAAAATAATCGTGTATTATCTGTTAGAAAACGACCTTTTACAAAACCATATTGTTCCCTACCCAAGAGACCGGGGAGAAAGGATTCCAATCTCAAGGCCAGGGATTTTGAGAACATTTTATAATCTATATTCACTAAAGAAATTGGTCTATAGTTTTTACATAAACGTGGGTCCTTATGTTCCTTGGGTATAAGGCATATCAGGGCCTCCAAAAAGGAAGCTAAAGAAGTTCCTGTTTGCAAAAAAGAATTAAGAAGTTTATGTAACTTGGGAAGGAGTAGTTGGGAAAAATATGAAAAAAATTCAACAATAAAACCATCTGGGCCTGGAGCCTTATCTTTCTTGAGAGTGAGCAAAGCATTGCGTAATTCTGACAATGAAACATCAAGCTCCAGTAAATCAAAATCCAAGTGAGTATCAAAAGATTTTTCAATATGAGAAAGATAATCTAAAATGGATTCATCTGTAGGTGACATTTCTGGAGTGTACAGGGAGTTATAAAAGGTGTAGAATTCTTGTAGAATATCCGAGTCTTTAAATTTGGGTATTTGCTGAGCATCAAGGATCGATTCAATGTTAAATTTGTGTTTTTTAACTTTAAGGTAATTTGCCAAAAGTTTGCCTGATTTGTTTTGGCCACCATAAAATTTTGCGCTGGATTTGAGCAAATATAAGGAAGCATTTTCAGTAGACTCCTTGTTAAATTGAAGTTTGGTAGCTATAAGATCTTGTAAATAATCCTTTGATTTCGTAGTGTAATAGGAATGTTCCAATCTCTTTATTTTGGTAAAAAGATCTGTGGCAATTTTGCGGGCATTATGTCATTTTTTGGAAACGTAATTAATGATGAAATCACAGGCAGCAGCTTTAAAAGCATCCCATACGACATGAAAAGGGAGATTGTCTGATTCGTTGAAATGAAAATATTCTTAAAAAAAAGAGGTGAATGAGGAAGTAAAAACAGGGTCAAGTAGCAGTGAATTATTAAAACGCCAAAGTCTAGGAACAGAAGGCTTGTGAAGTATGTCTAAAGAAATGGAGACAGGGGCATGATCAGAAATCAAAATAGAACCAATATCTGCAGATCTTATGGATTGGGAGATATTGTGGGAAATAAAAATATGATCAATGTGTGATTGTGTCTGATGGACTGGGGAGGAGTAGGTATATTCTCTCAAGGTAGGATTACATATTCTCCATGCGTCAATTAAATGTCTATGTTGGAAGGAATGTAGGAATAATTTATGAGCTTTGGAAGATGTAAAAGAAGCTGGGGAATTACAGTCTATGAAGGGATCTATAATTTGATTACAGTCACCTGCCACAATTAGGTTGTCATGAGAGAGCTGCATCAATTTTTCTGCAAGGTGAGACCAAAAAAAGGAATCACCTGTAGTTGGTGCATAAATATTAAACAAAGAGAGTGGAACCTTCCCTATCAATAAATCTGTAAATAACCAACGACCTATATCATCTTTCTCCTGAGATATAAGCTTAACATTGAGAGATTTGTGGCATAATGTAATGACACCATTTCGTTTACCATCACCTGGAGAAAAGAAAACATCACCCACCCAATCTCTTTTTAACTTTAAAGACTCAGAATCAGTGAGGTGTGATTCCTGAAGCATTGCAATACCAATGTTCAATTTAGCTAAATGCGATAACACGCGCTGTCTTTTGATCGGTGAGTGTAAACCTCGAACATTCCAAGTAGCAATATTTAACGACATATAATAACTTTTAAGATAACAAGTTGAACTGGACCAGATATAATGAAAACTTGATATATGATAAACCACAGCATTATGTAGATGAGGAAAAATATCACAATATATGAAACAGGGAAAAAGAAGAAGAATATTAAAGATGAAAGATTAGAGAAAAATAGTTAAAGTAGAAAGACAAAAAGGAACAAATAGAGGAAAAGGGTAGAAAGAGAATGCAAAATTGATATAAGAAGACCACAAAAACATGTAAATGAGAAAAAAAATAGTGCAAGTTATCTTAAGAAGAAAAAAGAAGTTTGTCAGAAATAACAAAAAAATAAGGAAATAACAAATAAACCAAAGACAGACCAAAAGAAGGAAGAAAAAAGTTCCAAGTAAAGAAAAAATGACAAAGAAAGGAAGGAGAAGACTAACATAGAAGAAAAAACACATACCTATAAGAATCCAAAAGTGAGGGTGAGAGAGGGAGAAGCCACATGGAAGGGCGGTGCATCCAGATCTCACGGAAGGGGGCACAAGGTCGACTGGAAATGACATGGTACGAAACAACGGGATAGACATACAGCAGGGATGCCTATAATAGGAAAAAGAAACAATTAAGCCACTAATTTATTACATAACGATCACACTATATGAGATAAACAATAGAAATGAAAAACGATTTGAAAATAACAAAGACAATAGAATCAGGACAACAAAAAGTAAATATGACTTGAGAAAAATGACTAAGAATTTAAAGAGGTAGAGGAGAGCGGTACAACAACATCCTAGAATAGATGCACAATCTCAACCAGATTGAGAAGATGAAGCGCCAGATGTGTTCATAGTTTCAACTCTACATGTATTGAGAAAACTCTTTAGCTTAACAGGATCTTCGTAGGAGGTTGTCTTGTTCCTATACGTGACCTTAAAAAGGCACGGGTGAAAAAGACAATATCGAGCACCAAGAGCGCGAAGATCCGGTCTCATGCTTAAAAATTCTTTGCGCCTATCTGCAGTGCTCTTGGCATAATCTTGTGAAAATAACAGCGTATGACCCAACCAAGAAATGCGAGATAACTTTTTAGAGGCTGAGAGAACTTTAAGAAGGTCTGTGTATTCCAGAAAATACATAATGACACCTCTTGGACGAGGAGGACCAGAAGTATTAGTATGCAAACGGCCTAACCTGTGTGCACGCTGAATATTTAAAACAGTATCTTCAGGAAGAGCCAACACCTTAGGCAGAAAGTTTTTAAAGAAGGTGAGAGGATCTGAACCTTCTGTGTTCTCTGGTACACCATAAATGCATAAATTGTTTCTTCTATTTCTGTTTTCCAAATCCTCAACATGCTTCTGCAGGGAAAAGACTTGAGATTGTAGGAGATTAACCTTGCTTTCAGTTACATTGTATGAAGAGACGCTTTGTTCCACTGCAAGGAGACGCTCATCTAATTGAGACCATCTGTCTGTTAGAAACTGAAGTTTAGTGTTTGTTTCTTCCATGAAGGGCTTTAATGCACGTATTTCTTCCAATAACAAGTCCAATGAAGCAGGAGGTGGCGACTTTGTAGGAGAAGGAGGATCTTTTTTGAGGCGCTTGGGATTAGTTTTGACAGGATTTACCAAAGTGTTTACTGTTGGCATCGGAGATGGAGAAGCGTTAACTCTTGGTTGGGAAGCGGAAGTAGATTCCATTGCAGCAAACTTCGAGAAGATGGTAGAGTTCTTGATGAATCGATGTGCTGGAGAAGAAGTAGAAGAAGTAAGCTTCCTTAACCTCCCCATAAACTGTGCAAGAGCAGAGACTGCAGGAACTCAGAGCAACAGGTATGAAAAATTCAGCTTCAACATCAAACGTAAGGTATTGAATGGCGACAAAAATTGGATCAGTTATAAAGACTAAAGCCTTTTGACACAAGTCAAAACAAAGGATACCTGAAATTAGTTATTTGACTGCGAGGTAAATTGTCTCTTGCCCAAATAATCAATCCAGAGGTGCTGAAAACCAGTAGAAACTTGTAAATTCCTCAATGAAATAGAAACTGCTATGCTGAAATAATGTCAGATAAAAATAAAAGTATTAATGAGGTGAAAAGCCTGGCAAACTTGCTAAGGTGTGGCTCTTGATTTGGTGCTCAGGAGTATTAGAGATAACCAAGAATGAAACAATAAACATGCTGAAACTAGCAACTTCAGCTCTGAAGAGATGACAACTGTGTCAGCTGTGGTAATAGAAACGCCAAATCCATTACTGGAGCAATGATGGAAATCCTGGTTGCTGTAATTCTACAGATCTGGTAGGTGCCATATACAAGTCAGTGGCCATCAAATACTATATCAAGGAGGCGGCGGCATGAATTCTCAACATGTATTCCCATACGTTAATAGGAGCAAAGAAAAGTCCATGCGCTCATCTCCTCAGCGGCGCCGGTACAATATCTGCTAACGCGGCCGCCTCTCAAAATGGCGGCCGCGTCTGAGGCAACTGCAAAAGACGATAAAGTACCTTTTTAAAGATGCTGGTGTGCTTCACGAACTACCAGGAGGTCGTCTGGGTCTTCAGAACATCATATCCGCTGAAAGAGAAAAGAAAAAGACCCGGGACCAACAGGAAATTACCGCCGACTCATGCCGCCGCACCGGAGCTCACGGTGCAACCGCCATCCTCCTTGGGCATCAAGCCACACCCCCAAAAACAGGCTGCATTAAAGGAGAAAAAAAGATTGTTTTATTTAAAAGCAATCACAGACATGGTGGTCTGCTGACCCCAGCAGACCCCCATGCCTGTCATTGTCGCCAATCGTAGTGGGTTGCAATTTCCGACTTACCTCATGCATAATGATGAGGTAGGTTGAATTGCGACCCACTACAAATCTAAAAAACCCATTTTTCTACATTCGATTTAAGGAATCTCAAATTGAGAATCATTATTTGTCACAATTTACGATTCATTAAATTAATGCTTGTACGGGAGAGCCTATATTTCATCTTTGCTTTCTCCCTTTGTCTTTGCTTTCCCATCATTCTCTTACTCTTTTTCCTCCCTTTTCTGCCTTTCTCTCTCTTGTTCTGGATCAAAGTCTTAAGATTAAAAATAAGTGCCAGTCTCCAAAATTATGTTCTGGTGGGCCCCACTTGAAACCACCCACCTGCAACCACCTACCAGCTCAAATTAAGCACTGCTCCTAAAGGGAATTAGAGTTATGTTTAAAAAAAACACTTTAATTTTATGCAAACATTTCTTGGAGACAAGTCTTTCTCCTAACGCATAAACAGTTTTACTTCCTCAACACTTTCAATCCCTTGACACGTCTAGTTACACAGTTATCGAGTCAGCTTTCAGAAGTAATTGCATTGTGTAGGATGATAACAGAGTGGAGAACGCTTTTCACATAAAATTTCATGTCAAATTGCTGCTGTGATAAAATATAATGGCGCCGTGAAACATTCTGAGATGTTGTTTCTCCTGTCTGTCAATCCCAGCCCTCCTTCCGCCGCCCACCAAGCGGGCAGCAACTCAAAACAAAGAACACATTACAGGGTAATATTGGAACTGACAAATATACCGTTTAGCCACCGTAAAATAGGCGTATTATTACCCAACAAATAAATATGGGTAAACACGAGCCCAGCGGCAGGCTAGATGAACGATAAACAGTTTGAGAATATGCAATTTCGCACTGTGACTCTACAAACAACATCTTTCTTGCAGAATTTACACACTGGAAAATAAATGCACATCTGCATTCTCTATAATCCAGGCAGTGTGCAGCTGATATAGTTTGTTTCTCCTTTGCATTAATTACAGTCTCCTGTTCCAATGCAAAGCACTGGAAAAACCTGGGGGTCCGATTCTCAAACCGTTGTAGGTTTCACCTCAATGGCGCTGCCTAGTGAATAGATTGTGGTTTATTTCTCAAAACGATTACGTCACCAAGAGAAAACCTACTACCACCATTGTATGCAGGTGGATTGGGGTAGGGTGGATTGTATTGGGGTGGGGTGAATTGGATTCGAATAGGGTGGTTTGGAGTGGAGGGGGTGGACTGGGCTGGAGTGGGGTGGATTGGATTGGAGTGGGGTGGATTGGAGTGGGCCCAGCAGGGTGTATTGGAGTGGGGTGGGGTCGGGTGGATTGGAGTTGTGTGGATTGGACTGGATTGGAGTGGGGTGGATTGGATTGGATTGGATTGGAGTGGGGTGGATTGTAGTGTGGTGGGCTGGATGGATTGGATTGAGTGAGGTGGATTGAACTGGGGTGGGGTGGATTGGGCTAGAGTGGGGTGGATTGGAGTGGAGTGGGGTGGATTTGACTGCAGTGGAGAGGAGTGGATTGGAGTGGAGTGGATTAGATTGGAGTGGGGTGGATTGGGTTAGGGTGGATTGGATTGGGGTGGGGTGGACTGGAGTGGGGTGGATTGGAGTGGAGTGGGGTGGAGTGGAATGGAATGGGGTGGATTTGAGTGGGGTTGTCGTGTAGTTCCTATAGTACCCATGCAGGACCTGCGCGTTTGGATAACATAAACCGTGGGCTTGGTGTTAGACTGACTCTGTGCACCCCCACCGCAAATGTTAGCCTGATTTGCTTTAGCTAGCTCACAGTGCCATTAGAATCTCCTCTTATCGGGGAGAGATTAGTTTCTGGCAACCTTAGACCATGACAACCCAAATTCCTCAGAATCGTGGAAACAATATACTACCTTTTGCTCAGTCACTCGTGCTTACTTATTCGGTTTGTCTCAGAGAGTTACACAGAATAAACAGTCTGGGCGTTTCAATAAGTATTTATTGAACAGTTGTTATTCTAGTGTAAAATATATGTGCTGCAGAAACCAGCAGACAATAGCAGAGATATATTATCAGCAGTACGATAAAAGCAAAGGGATAGAACAGTTCTACCATATTGCAATAATCATGAATACATACATGAATATAAAAAGCATTATGCAAAGTGCGCGTACTCCTACGATGCCTAACTAGATGTACCTGAGTGTACCTAGCATATGTGTGTAGGTCTAAAAAGCCTAAGAGCCAAGAATCCTTCTAGGATTTAGTCGAACCCCCATACCTGAATAGAGAGAGTGTGGGACCCCGTCCTGGTCTCGAGTTGGACACCCCGCAAGGGCTGTGCCAGACCGCTGTCTCCTGGAGCGACTGCATGCAGGAGCCTCAGCGTCTCTGGTCAGTGTGTCAGCATGGAAGTCTCGGTTCCCTCTGTCTTACCGGGGTAAGATGTGGTATATTTATACCCTGAAGACTCTGGTTGCTTCGTATGGTTTGTATTGGCCATGTTAGACTTGAGGAAGACGTCAGGGGTGAACTTTGTACATACATATTATGCAGGTGGTGTATTCCTAGAGAGCCATGCATAATTGATGAGTACAGTGTGGGCCTGTGTTTGGGAAAAACCCTGCTGTATTCAAAACCACAGAATAGATAACGTTCAGCCCTCGGAGCACGTTGTGTATTAGTGAGGACCAATGTAGGTGAAAGATCATGCCTATATAAGGAATCATGACTATAATAGGACATGTACAGTTATGACCGTAATAGGGCATATGCGGCTTTGACCATAATAAGCAAGTACGAATATGACCATATTAGGGCAAATATGAATACGTCCATTTTAGGGCATGTATGAACGGGTCTACATTAGGGCCTCTATACGGGACATAACACGGTGGGATGGAATGGAATGGAGTGGGGTGAATTGGAGAGGGGCAAATTGGATTGGATTACAGTGGGGTGGATTAGATTGGAGTGGGGGTGGATTGAGTAGGGTAGATTGGATTGGGCAATCCAATCTATTGAGGATTGAATTGAGGTGGATGATATTGGGGTGGGGTGGGGTGGATTGGATTGAGGTGGATTGTTTTGGATTGGAGTGGAGCACATTGTTTTGGATTTGAGTGGGGCAGATTGGAGTGGGCAGATTGGAATGGGGCTAATTGGAATGAGGCAGAGTGGAATGAGGCATATTGTTTTGGAGTGAAATGGGGCAGACTGTTTTGGATTGGAGTGGGGCAGATTGTTTTTGTATTGGAGTAGGGCAGATGGGTTTGGGGCAGATTGTATTGGATTGGAGTGGGGCAGATTGTTTAGGATTAGAGTGGGACACATAGGAGTGGGGCAGATTGTTTTGGATTGGAGTGAGGCAGATTGTTTTGGATTGGTGTGGGGCAGGTTGTTTTGGGATGAGTGGGGTGGATTGGATTGGAGTGGGGTGGATTGGGGAGGGAGTGGGGTGAATTGGATTGGTGTGGGTAGATTGGATTAGAGTGGGGTGGGTTGTGGTGTATTGGAGTAGGATGAATTGGGATGGAGTAGGCGGATTGGGATGAGGTGGATTGGATTGGAGTGGGTCAGATTAAGGTGGGGCAGAATGGAGTGGGGTGGATTGGAGTGGGGTGGATTGGAGTGGGGCGGATTGGAGTGGGGCTGATTGGAGGGGGCAGATTACTTTGGATTTGCGTGGGGCAGATTGTTTTGGATTGGAGTGGGGTAGATTGGAGTGGGCGGATTGCAGTGGGCAGATTGTTTTGGATTGGATTCGGCTGGATTGGAGTGGGGCGGACTGTTTTGGACTGGAGTGGGGTGGGGTGGGTTGGCGTGTGGCAGACTGTAGTGGGGCAGATTGTTTTGGATTCAAGTGAGGCAGATTGGAGTGGGATGGATTCGAGGGGGTCAAATTGTTTTGGATTGGAGTGGGGCAGATTGTAGTGGACAGATTGTTTTGGATTTGAGTCGGGCAGATTGGAGTGGGCAGATTGGAATGGAGCAGATTGGAATGGGGCTAATTGGAATGAGGCATATTGTTTTGGAGTGAAATGGGGCAGACTGTTTTGGATTGGAGTGGGGCAGATTGTTTTGTACTGAGTGGGGCATATTGATTTGGATTGGAGTGGGGCAGATTGTTTTGGATTGGAGTGGTGCAGATTGGAGTGGGCAGACTGTTTTGGATTGGAGTGGGACAGGTTGTTTTGGATTGGAGTGGGGCAGTTTGGAGTGGGGCTGATTGTTTGGATTGGAGTGGGGCAGATGGTTTTGGATTGGAGTCTGGTGAACTGGAGTGGGGCAGAATGGAGTGGGGCAGGTTGGAGTGGGGTGGGTTGGGATGATTGGAGTGTTGTGGATTGGAGTGGATTGGATTGGATTGGTCTGGGCGGATTGGACTGAGTGGGGTGGATTGGTGTGGAGTGAGGTGGGGTAAATTGGCATGGATTGGAGTGGGGCAGATTGGAGTGAGGTGGATTGGGGTGTACTGCACGGTTATGCGTTAAAGCATCACTTCAGAAATTACACATACGAAAGAAACAATGTCTCTTTGCAATAAGATATTCTTCATCTTTTGAGAACAGTGCGCACAAGCAAAAACAAAAGAAAACATGAGTGCAAAGTTAGAAAATAGGGCTTGGCAAACTAAAAGAAAGTTAACTATAGAAAATAAAACTTAGCAATTTTGTTTGTCCTGCTGGGAACGTTTTTGCCAGTTACAGGCCTTCTATTTGCAGAGCACTCGAAGTTAAAAAGAACAAAATAGTACCTCAATCACGTCGAGAGCAGCAGACGGGCACTGGTTAAGTTGAATCAGTCAGTGCTTAGTCTCTGTTCCACAGAGAGGAATGAATATGATGTTATGCCAGCAGTGACCAATTACAAGGCTGTAAAGAAGGGTGCCACGCAAGCCAACAAATGGCTAAGCAACGGGTAGGCTCCAAGACCTTTTTGGATACAAGAGTGTCTCGCAAGCTAGATGCATGCACTAGCGCATGCTCTCGCAGGCTCGACCGTAAAAAGAGTGTCTACTGATAGCCTTTCTGGAACAAATCAAAAAACAACAGCCATTGACAGAGTAGGAAGCTCCAATGGTGCGACTACCTTCCCCTCCCCCGTGGGAAACATGAGAGTGCCTCTCCCACTAGCAGCTCATGAACACCTGTCAGGTTCCGTGGCCCGCAGACCCTGACCAGAAGGAGGAAGAAGGCTGGATGCCTTATTGGCCCGTACCTCTGCTTGCCTTACAGCCCCCGGCTCCCACTGGTGAAGTACTGTATTCGGCCGACGAACAGGAGGAGGACCATTACGGGCCCTTTAAGACCCGGTGGCCGACGAAATCTGAGAGAGGAAGCCCCACCCCCTGGTGGGAGGAATCACCAGAGCCAGAAGGAGAAATAACCCCGGAAGAGCTGGAGAGCGGCGCGTTGTTGAGGTGGAGAACAGAAGAACGCGGACAAAGAACCCGAGAAGCCGTGGAGTATCCCCTAGGTGGAGACGACGGTGGAGATGCTTCGTCGAAGGTGCGGACCAACCTAGAAGTCCCGACGGAAGTGCCTGGAGGCTAACGACCTCACGAGCCACCCAGCTGCGTTCCCGGAGGAGCGTGGCTCGCACAGGTGCATGCTCGGTTTCTAAGGAGTGGGCGGCGGGTAGAAGAGAGGACCCGGTCCTTTCTAGGGGGGGAGCCAGTAGAGCGCACATCCGGGAGTCTTGTAAAGGTTCCCTCGTATTGCCTGCCTACTCGGTGACGGTTCCTTCTTTCACAGCTCAAGACTGCATGTCGGTGTATACCTTCCCACACTCCCTTCCCTATTGTATGCTTGAAATTTAGACCGGATAGCTGACACCTATTTCCTTATCTTTTTGTGGTACAACTGGAACCCCTACATCGGATACCTTTGGTGGAGAAATACCGGAGCGAAGAAGATTGCTATTCCCCTGGGTGGAACGGACTGTATATATTTACTTTGCATAATTGCTGAAAGAAGCATTAAAGGTGTCTAAAGCCTCTAACCTGGCTAGTCCTTCCTTCATCCCGCTACATTACCATATGGGCCCCTACCAAGCCACACACATCTTACCTTCTTAGCTGGGCCCTCCCCATCCCTAGGCATTCCCACGTGCCCCCATTTTCCCTTTTCCTACCATCTGCACTCCCACTTGCTCACTTCCTACTCCTTCAGCACTTCTGAGTGCCCCCTCCCCAAGGCTGTCCAGAGTGACCCAGATTCTGAGAATGCCAATCGTAGGGGCGTATCACAAGCCCCTGCAGCCTCTGTGGCCCGGGGGGCCACACCCACTCAGGGGCCCTCAAGCCTTCATGGTACACCAGGGCTTTAAGTGGGATAAAGAAACAGGGGGGTCCGTGAAAGGAGTGGGCCTATGTAATTGAGTACGTGGCTTAAACATATACACTCCAATTCATGTAGAGTTCCACCCTACCCACACATTTGCACAGAATCACAACTGCAACTGGCATACATGAACATTGCTCTGTGCTCTCTGCAGAGAGGCCAAGGATTGGATGACCATGTATTCTCAATACCTTTTTACTTCTGGCAGACACTGAGAGAAATTCACACTGCCTTCAGCCACAACTCAATTGTGCCCCATTATAAACACCTGGATGAGACTAAGGGCCAGATGTACGACCATTCAGTTTAGCGAGTCGCAAATTGTACAGAATTGCGACTCACAATTTGCGACTCGCTAAACTGAATGTACAACAGTGTCTCTGACACAGTTTGCGATTCCCAATAGGGTCGCAAATTGCATGCCTCATCAATGTTCATGAGGCAAGCGCAATTTGCGACCCCATTGGGAATGGCTAGCACTCACAGGGATGGTGGCCTGCTGTGGTCAGCAGACTACCATGTCTGTGACTGCTTTTTCAATAAAGCAGTTTTTTTTTAAATGCAGCATGGGATGCATTTAAAAAGAAAAATTCAACTTTTCAGTTTCATTTTTTAGGGCGGGCAGTGGTCCCTGGGACCACTGCCTGCTCTTAAAAAATATTTTCGCACCTATTCACAAAGAGGAAGGGGTCCCCTGGGGACTCCTTCCCGTTTGCGAGTGGTTTACCACCTCCTTGAAGTAGGTGGTAAACTGCAAGTGTTTTACGACCACAAATGTAGTCGCAAAACAATGGTACATTGGTGTTAGAGTCGGTATTAGGAAGGGACGCCCTTGGCACGCCCCTTCCTAATAGCGAGTCGCAAACGCTATTTTGCGGGTCAGTGACTCGCAAAATAGCGTTTGTACATACCTACACCATTTTTTGCGTTCGCAAACAGGTTGATTTTTCTTTTGCGACTGCAAAAAACGGTCGTACATCTAGGCCTAAATTCTAATTATGCCCTAGAGTAATAAGCTCCCTAAAAAAAAATATAACACAGCATTTTGGAAAAAGCAAACACTCATAGTGAATGCAAGATTAAGTAAACCATATGAAATATAAACTGGACCGACATGGATTACCTTAACTTAATGTTACACTCATTGTTCAGAAATTGGTCGGTGTTTTTGCTTGTAAAGTTAAGGACATGAATACAGGGCCTGAAAGGGACCCGTTTCAATATCCATGTTAAATTACTACTTGGTCTGAGACCCTGTGGGACCTGGCCCACTTAAAGCCCTGGAGCACACCCAAGCAGCCCAATGCCAATGAATATCTGTGATATAAAGGAGATTCAGAGCCCCTCTTCACAGTTTGCTGGGGGGGCCCAGCATGTTGCATTACACCACTTGCTGATCCAGAGCAGGAGGTGGCCATGTGAGGGAAAGGAGCATTAAACACGTACAGCAGCAAGAGTTAGAGAGGTAGCACCGAGCAAAAGGTGCATTTAAAAAAAAAGATGTTCACTGACAAAATATTGATGTTAAATATATAGAAGTAAAAAATATTGATGCAAAAATGTAGAATGTAAAAATATCGGCTACCTATACTTACACAGGTAAGTACAAAAATATCGAGAAAAAAAATATTGATGTAAAAAATATAGTTGTGCAAAATATCGAATTTTATATAAATATATATATATATATAAAATAAAATTATATATATTAAATATGTTAAATAATAAAATTAATATAAAAAAGAAAGTAGATTTAATATAAATTAAAAAATATAATAAATAAACTTAATTAAAAAAGTTAACCACACATACATAATAATTCATATATATTTACTTTAAAACAAATAATAAACTATTAATTTAAATTTATTTTATAACTTGAAAATTATATAAAAATTTACAAATATATATATATATATATACATACGAGATGGACTCTAAACATCCAGGAGGGCTAAATGTAATGGAGGATTTGCACACTTGCCTTTAATTGATGAGATTGAACCATGATTAAATCAAATAAATAATATACAAAGTGTACACCGGATAACAGGAATTAAATCGAATCATTCAATGAGTCGCAAGGATATTTTATATTTTATATTATGTGCTTCATGTTTTATATTGCATGTTTAATATTTATTTATACATATGGAGACTAATATTTAATATTCTATATGATATATATTTATGATATTTTATATTTGATATTTTATGTTTTATACTTCATGAGTAATATTTAATATTCAATGTTCAATATCCAGTACTCAATGTTGATTACTCTATTACTCTGTGACTATTCCAGCAAACAAAAACATGAGTGATATCTGACCCACATCACCTTTATTAATTGGGTGGTTATGGACATAGCCACCCCCATGCAAGCTACTAACCTCAGGATGAAGGGGTAACACAAGGTATTCATACCAAGATGTATGGCAGACACGTAAGATAGATGACATAAATTAGTGTGATATACATATGAAACATCAGGCAGTTAATAATGTTATCTAAATGAGATTTAAGTGAACTAAATAATCCTGATTATAGACACGCAAGGTAGCACATACAGCACTTTGAGCACTTTAGGCACTTTTAATCATCCTGGACATACACATATATGAATGACATATATACAAACCATGAGGCACAATGACAAATTCAATATGACCTCAAACATGTTTACATGGATAATGTATTTATAAGGATTTATCCAATGCATTTAAAATTTGAAAACGTATAAATGTAAACAGAACATGTGGGCGCTATATATTTTCAGTATGAAACCATATTTTATGTATATAATGCAATTTTATATAACATCAACTTTTTAAATGTGGTTTTATATTTTTAAATCTTAGCTAGGACTTTTTATCTATGCTTTTATCCCGATACATACATTTATAGGTTTTAACGATAAATATATATGTGGATATACATCATATTTGAATGATAATTAGCATGTGATAATTATAAACAAAGCAAAGCTAATGATATTTATTTAACCACTATTGAAATCAATCATTGAAAGTCAAAAAAAATATTCCAAGTCATGATGCATTGTTTATACTTTGTTTATGTCCATGATTCACGTTGAACTTTCCACTCTCCACTATGCACTATGTCACTTTAAAAGGCGAAAAAAACTTACCACAACTTCATGTCATGTGATCAAGGCTCTTGAGGAGTCGAAACGCGTAATGGCGGCAGAATAAAGCAGTAAACTTTCACACACAAGTGGTCCGTGTCCGTGTATTTCGGAGGGGATTTGGAGTGACGATGGCGATTGTGATATATATACATATATATACATATTATCTACTGGCGGTCGCCAGTAGATAGTTATAGTTAGGACCTAGTTTCCATAGGAAAAGCGTTTTTTGTTTTCCCAATAACTTTGGCGCCGGATGACAAATCTTCGCTACATTTTCAAAACTCGTTGGGCGCTCCGGTCAGCTCCTATCCTGAAAGTTTCGGGGTGATTCGCCAAGTGGGGGCCGAGAAAAAAGGGGGGTCCCAAAACGTGTTTTCTCCATGTTATTTTCCATAGGAAACTTTAGACACGGCTACAGCCCGAACTGCTGAACGGAATTACACCAAATTTGGCAAAAAGGTAGCCCTTGTTTCAGAAAGAACTCTTTTGTTAAATGGTGTAAATCCGTTCAGTAGTTCCTGAGAAATTTAAAAAAGAGGGCGAAAAATGAATTTCCCATAGGAAACTTTAGACACGGCTACAGCTCGAACTGCTGAACGGAATTACACCAAATTTGGCAAAAGGTAGTGCTTGGTTCAGAAAGCGCCCTTTTTTTAAATGGTGTAAATCCGTTCAGTAGTTGCTGAGAAAATCAAAAAATAAAAGTTTCGATTATATATAGAGGCGCGGTGGATCCGCGGACCCTCCCGACCACGAGCTTTATTCTAATTGGCTTTCAACACTCCTAACCAGGAAGTGTTGGCAGCCATCTTGTGACTCGGTAGAACCAAGTCACAAGAAAAGAGAAAAACAAACGTGAAAAACAAGAAAAGGGGGCAGGGTAGAAACACCCTGACCCCCTAGGCCTGTGACGCGTTTTAAGTTGGGGAATTAATTCCCCTTCAATCCTGAGGGCCCCTGGGGGCCAACTAGCCCACCAGGTACCTCCAGTAAGCGCCACAGGCCTGCGTTGCAGAGAGGTGGTCCAGGCCACGCCCTTTTACACCTCTCTGCAACGCAGCTCTGTGGCGCTTACTGGAGGTACCTGGTGGGCTAGTTGGACCCCAGGGACCCTCAGGATTCAAGGGACTTAATCCTCAACCTACAACGCGCCACGGGCGCGTTTGCACAGTGGTGAAGGGAGGGGCGGGGCCTGAGGTGACATGTGTGCAAACACGCCCTGTGGCGCGTTTTAAGTTGGGGAATTAATTCCTCTTCAATCCTGAGGGCTCCTGGGGCCAACTAGCCCACCAGGTACCTCCAGTAAACGCCACAGGCCTGCATTGCAGAGAGGTGGTCCAGGCCACGCCCCTTTTTACACCTCTCTGCAACGCAGCTCTGTGGTGCCTACTGGAGGTACCTGGTGGGCTAGTTGGACCCCAGGGACCCTCAGGATTCAAGGGGACTTAATCCCCCAACTTACAACGCGCCAGGGGACGTGTTTGCAGAGTGGTGGAGAAAGGGGGCATGGCCTTTTTCTACCTCTCACCAATCCCACTGCGTGGGGCTTACTGGAGGTGAAAGGTAGGCTAGTTGGCCCCTAAAGGACCCCCAGCAGTGAAGGGGACTTCAATCCCCATCCAAGAGCGTGCCAGGGAGCGCGTTTGTAGAGTGGTGGGCAAAGTGGGCGTGGCCTGGTACGAGTACTTACCAGTGCTGCTGTGTGGGACTGACTGGAGGTAATAGTTTGGGAAGTTGGCCCCCAAGGATGCCCTTGGGGGCCAACTACCCCTCTTGTTACCTCCAGTAAGTCCCACACAGTGGGATTGCTAAGACGTCTTCGGAGGCCATGGCCCCCTTTCTCTACCACTCTGCAAACGTGCCTCTTGGCAAACTACGGGATGGGGGATGAAGTCCAATTTAGTCCTGAGGGAGTTTGGGGGCCAAGAATCCCTCCTGGTACCTCCTGTAAGTCCTACGCAGCGGAATTCCTGAGCGTTGGTTGGACACCCAGCACCCTTTCTCCACCACTCTGCAAATGTGACTACTAGTTAAAGTAGCATATTTCTGCATCTCTGACTTAGAGGTAGTTTTAATCCCCCTGCCCTATTATGTACTAGGGCCTTACAGAGGAGGTCATGCTAATCACAGGGGTACCCCAACGCATAGTGTTCCCTAGTGTATGTAGGTGTTTTTACTGTATTCTAGGTGTCTGTTAGCATAGCACTGGCTCTAGGCCTGGTTAGTCAGAGTCAGTTACCACCAGTACCCGTCTGAAAAAGTTGTGGGCACAGGATGATTTTGCAACAAGGCCTCTTTCTGCTCCTCTGTTGGTTCTTTCTGCACGTCTTGCTTCTTCCTGCGCTTTTGTTCGTCTTTGTGGACTTCTGTTGCTTCTTTCTGCATTTCTTTTGCTTCTTTCTGTGCGTTTTTTCTTCTTTCTTCACATGTCCTACCTCTGTAGGCATTGTGTTGGACTTGGCCCTTTTTGGCAGGTTCACCCCTGAACGTTTTGCCTTGTCTGTAACCTGGTGTTGGTGATTTTAGGCCTCTGGGCACTTTCGCACTGTGGTCCAGTGGAAAGTGCGTGCGCTCTCTGTGTACTTGTGGTGAGATTGGCCTGCCCTCCCACAGGAATGCATGGGGGATAAGTGTGTCCATGGTAATTCCTGGTATGAGAGGAGCAGTGTGGTCAAGTCTAGTATGTATGAATTTGTGTGAATAAATGCTGCGCAATGGTGTGCGCAGATTTATTATGACTGGTGGAGAAATGCCACTTTTAGAAGTTGGCATTTCTGTGTGCTATGTGTCTGCCTGCCTGATGTGAATTGCATGTCTGGCTTTGTGAGTGACAGGTGCTGGGAGGTGTGTGTGGCTCCAGGAGGGGCAGGGTGAGTCAGCGCTAGGCTGAATGGGACACCTGGGCTAAGGGTAGTAGGAGGAGTAATCCCCTGACTCTGAATAGGACTGTGCCCAGGCTGTACAATGCTGGCTCCGCCCCCTGTGGTGTATCTGATCACTGAGCCCCCACCTGACAAAGGGAAGAGGAGCTTGGCAAAACAAAGTGCTCCAAATCCCCCCTAAACCAGTTCTGACTGGTATCCCCAAGCCCTGTGCTGTGACACAAAGGAAAAGGGTGTATAAAAGAAGGGGCTGTGACCCCATGTTGGCTGTTCAGTTCAGTTCTGTATTTGTGCTGTTCCTGCTGGGGCGTGCTGCTGCTGGGGCCCAGGGGGGGCTGCCAGGAGGGCTTGCCTCCCTGGGCCCTGCATTGCCCCTTCATCTAAAAGACTTATGCTTTTGGTTCCAGGACCCAGGACCTTTTGCTGCATTCTCCTGCGCCCTGTGAGCACTTTATTTTTAATCTCCCCAGAAAAGGAGCACGAGGGCTCCGCAGCGCTGGGCTGCTCGACTTGATGGGGGGGGGGAAACCCGGCGTGAAGGATTCCCCCGTGGTGCCTAGAGCGGCGGGTGCCCACCCCGCTTATTTTTATATTTAAATAGTGGGTGCCCACCCCACATGGCCGCTTTTTTCAAATGATGATGTGGGTACCCACCTTGCGTTTGCATCGAAGAAGGGGTCACTGCCGCAACCCGAGTGAAAATGGCCGGAAGAGGTGCCCGTGATGGTGCGGGGCTCCCGTGAGCCGATGGGAGCCCCGGTGTGTAAGAAGGGAGTACGGGAGCCTACCCCACCTCCAAGAACCCCACAGTGAAGTCCCGGGTCCCAGGAGGGGGCCCGGGTGAAGAGGGAGACGTTGCAGCCAGGCGGGAGCCCACCCCGCACTGGCAAACCGAAGAACAGCTGCGGCGCTTGAGGCGGAGGGGGCGCGAGGCACATTGTCGGTGCCTGCCCCCGCCGTATGGGAGAAGTGGTGCCGGTCCCCAGCGCCGAGAGGAGCCCGGGTGAAGCCAGAGAGAGAGCCCGGTGAGTTGGGATGGCTGGGGGGAGGCAAGATAGAGGCACCAGTGCCGGTGCCGATCTGCCGAGCGGCCCCGCTGGACAGTGGGCCGC
This sequence comes from Calotriton arnoldi, assembly GCA_963921515.1. Lineage (NCBI taxonomy): Eukaryota > Metazoa > Chordata > Amphibia > Caudata > Salamandridae > Calotriton > Calotriton arnoldi. Next base: position 1,589,870 of record CAWUFW010001326.1, on the reverse strand, counting down.
TCCAACGTGGCTTCTCCCAGGTTGGTGCCGAGTAAGGCACAGTATCGGTGCATGGGCGGTCCCGCGAGAGAGCGGGCTGCCCCAACGATGGGCATATTGGTTTTAAGAGGGCCCAGATGGGCCCGTGCCCCCTACCTTTGGCCAAACGATGGGCATATTGGTTTTAAGAGGGCCCAGATGGGCCCGTGCCCCCTACCTTTGGCCATGTTTTCACAGTTGCCCCGCTTGCCAGTGGGCAACTGCAACGATGGGGAGAGAGTATGTAGAGAGGCCCAGTGAGGCCCCGAGGGCACCGATGTGCCAGGGCCCCCTCCTTTTGCTTTATTCCCAGTTGCGCCGCACCAGCACGGGCAACTGCAACCCTTGGGCACAATTAATTCAGAGTCCCTGAGTGGGACAGGATGCACAGAGGTGCCAGGCCTTCACTTGCTTCACAGCTGCCCAGCAAGTAGGGGGCAGCTGCAACGTTTAGGCCAGTGCCACATTTGGATCCACAGCTGCGCAGCACTTAGTGCCAGCTGCAACGTTTAGGCACAGTTATTTGGGGGCATTATTGTGTGTGAGATAGGAGTGAGATGCACTCCTACGCCCCAGCGCAATGGCGCGCTTTCTGTTCCGCTGCCTTGGCAGCAGCCCTGACATTTTGGACACAGGGCATTTGAGCCCCTTTGAGAAGGCCAATTGGCCAGGGGGACTATGAGGTTAATAGGGCGCCAGGCCCTAATGTGATTAATGCCTCTACTATGGTCTTTATTAGGAGACTATGTGCTAATGTGATGTATGTGGTGCTAGGAAATGTGATTTATATAGTATAATTTACGCACCCGGTTTTATGCCTCTAAATGTGGTTTTACGTATGAGGATATTTGCATACTGTGTTTATGCTAGTGAGATTATTCTCTACTGTGTTTTATGCCCCTAATGTGAGTTATACTTAGGAGGTTAGGGTCTAAGATATTAGACTGATGAGGTTGGCGTACAATGGATTTGGCGCCTAATGTGATACTGTGCATAATGTGGTTTATGTTACAGGCTGATGCTGAGTACAGTGGTTAACAGTGATTACTGGTTGTACGTTTATGATATGTCCTACATTTACTAAGTTCACTTTGTGCTGGTTCTGACAGTGGTCCAGTGGGCCCTGTCAGGTGTAAATAATCCCTTGTAAATATGACCTAGTGCCAGGTGGCACCATGTATATTAGGTGAGTACTATTCTAATGTGTTATGAGAATACAAAGGCTATTTTTGATATAACCTTGTGTGGAGTTCCTTTTGTGGTGTGCCTGGTATGTTGTTGTTGTGTGCGTGTGCAAACGCTTTACACATTGCCTCCGGGATAAGCCTTACTGCTCGTGCCAAGCTACCAAGGGGGTGAGCAGGGGTTATCTTTGGCGTGTAACTCCCTCGCCCTGACTAGAGTGGTGGTCTCTGCCTGGCTTTGGCGCAAGCCTTAGCCAACCAGAGATCCCAATTCTAACACATAGTTAGAAACTAGCATTTAAAAAACCTTTGAAATTCACTTAAAAAACCATAGGTTTCAGGCACGTTATAGTTAGAAATTAGCATTTAAAAAACCTTTGAAATTCACTGAAAAAACCATAGGTTTCAGACACGTTATAGTTAGAAATTAGCATTTAAAAAACCTTTGAAATTCACTAAAAAAACCATAGGTTTCAGGCACGTTATAGTTAGAAATTAGCATTTAAAAAACCTTTGAAATTCACTGAAAAAACCATAGGTTTCAGGCACGTTATAGTTAGAAATTAGCATTTAAAAAACCTTAGAAATTCACTGAAAAAAGCATAGGTTTTAGGGAAAGTTATAGTTAGTTGGACATTTCACTCGTACAAAACCAGAGAAATTCCCCGTTATAGTTAGTTCAGCTAACTATAACTCGCGCCCCGCAATGCACTGCTGATGACGTCACATATTACATCACTCATGACATGGTCAGTGACATCACTGATGACATCACTGATGACATCTCAAATGACATCACTGATGACATCATCCATGTGATAATTTGATGTATCTTCTCACACCCTAATGTAACCTTTGATACACCCACTCTAAATTACAGACTGCCATTCTCAAAACCATAGACACTTCAACACCAATAACTACATACCAACTCACTGATTCTTAGGTCTACACACACATCCACTCACTCACCCGTACAGTCACTCATACTTACGGTCACTCAGTACAGGACTATCATATGCACTCATACACCTATATAGACACTCACACACCGCCACTCATCCATAGAGGTACTCACACACCTAGTCAGTCATGCAAATAATTAATCACACTGCCATTTACTCACCTATACAGTTATACACACACCAGCTCACTTACTCATACAAATACTAGCACATTCTTACGCTCTTATACAATCACTGATACAAGCACACACTCATCCATACAGCCACTCTCACAATCACACACTCTCACTTATAGCCATTTATATACTCCAACACACATATATACTACCTTTCACATATGTAGTTACTCACACATGTACCACTGAGATATACATTCACTCTCTAACACACCCATACACACACTCACCCACACATACAGTCCATCACAGATGCACTCTTGAAACCATGCACCCAGTGAATCACCCACTCACACATCTATGCACAGAGTCACACACACCCCACCCACACAAACACTCAGGCACCCATACAGATACTCAGACAACCAATCAATAACCCATATAGACACTCATGGAGCTATTCACAAACCCATGCAGCCGCTTACACACCAACAGACAGACGGATACAGACATTCACACAGTTTAGTCACTAACTCATGCATTCAGTAAGATATGTTTAATCACTCACTTATAGAGTCAGTCACGCACCTACTAAATCATCCATTCAGACACTTATACACCCACTCATTCTTCAATACGCCTTTCCCTATATATATTAAACATATTTAAACTTTACAGAAACACACAGTCACTGGATGATGTCATCAGTGATGTCATCAGTGATGTCATTTGAGATGTCATCAATGATGTCACTGAACATGTCATGAGTGATGTAATATGTGACGTCATCAGCAGTGCATTGCGGGGCACGAGTTATAGTTAGCTGAACTAACTATAACGGGGGAATTGCTCTGGTTTTGTACGAGTGAAATGTCCAACTAACTATAACTTTCCCTAAAACCTATGGTTTTTTCAGTGAATATATATATATATACCAATAACATAAAATCTCATTAAAAACATTCTATTATAAATTAAAACATTAAACTATTTAAAAATCTTCAAACTTAAATTTCCCACTTCAGTGAGTGCAACAGTAGCGAAAGTGCTGGATAGCGGAGGGGTAAAAATTACTATTCCTACTCCAGTGAGTGCAACAGTAGGGAAAGTGTTGGATAGCGGAGGGGTAAAAATTACTATTCACACTCCAGTGACTGCAACAGTAGAGAACGTGTTGGATAGTGGGGGGTAAAATTCACTATTCCCACTCCAATAATTGTAGAAGTAGGGAAAGTGTTGGATAGCGCAGGGTAAAAATTACTATTCCCACTCCAGTGAGTGCAACAGTAGGGAAAGTGTTGGATTGCAGAGGAGTAACAATTGATATTCTCAAAAATGTTAACAACAATAAAAATATTTTAAAAACAAAATACATTACAAAATATATAAATATGTTAAAAATTCAAATACAAATAGATTTAATATTACATTTTTCAACAAAACATATTATAATGTTAAATACATATAACAAATACCTACAAATATTACATTAAATAACATAAAAAATAATTTCCAAACAAATAAATATTTTTTGTCAAAAATTATTTAGAAACAAAAACATTAATTATTACATAAATTTACTTTTTTATTTCCTACCCTATAACACAACACAATTCACAACCCACATCTAAATTAAAATAAGAATGTACTTCCTCAACTAACATAATTAATTACCAATTAAAGAAATATTATTAATTAAAAAACAATTTAAAACTCATAAAAATTATTTAACTTCCCACACTTTACCCCTATAATACCCAAAGCCCACAACTAAAATTAAACTGTAAGAAAATGAATTACACAATTAAAACTTATTTTCAATTAAAAAACTAATAGTATTTAACAACTAATTATAAAGTAAGTAAAATTAATTTACTCCCCTCACTGTACGCCTATAACAATAAAACCCACACACAAAAAATATAAACAAATACCCTAATGAAATATAAATTAATTAATTAATATTAATGATCAACTAATTTTTAATTAATTAAACAAAAATTACTTCCCACCCTTTACCCCTATAAACCCCACAACCCACACCTAAAACTAATTACACACATTCCATATTTAATTTTCAATTAATTAATTAATATTAATTAACAACTAAGGGGCCGATTCCGATTCGGGCCGGAAATCTCTCCGACCGAGCCGGACCCGGAGAGATTTCCGACCGAATCGGACCCTAGCAGTCCGACCGAACGAGTACGATGTGCACGCATGCCATCGGACTCGATTCGGTTGGACTCCCATGGAAGTCAATGGGAGCCGGTCGTACAACACGTACGCGGGCTCCCATTGACTCCATGGGTGCGAGGCGAACAAGGGCGCCCCCTACAGCGGGTACGCGTCGAAGCGGGTCGCGCCGTACATGCACAAGTAGGGGGGACCCATGGGTCCCCCCCTGTGTGCGACTCGCGTGGCTACGCGTACAGGGGGGTCCGACACGGACCCCCCAAGTGCGGCTCCGACTGCTCTTTTGAGCCGGACAGCACGAGTCGGTCGGACTGCTCGAGGCGCGCATCGTACTTACCCGGCCGGGGAACGTCTCCATTGCGCGGTGAGAGTCGTGTCCGTGCGAGTCGGTCGGAGCGGTCGGCTTTCGCGAACGAGTCGGTCGGTGTGGTTGGGTCTCGCGAATGAGTCGGTCGGAGATTTCGCATCGTACACGCTCGCCCGGACGCACGTACGAATCGTTCGGGAAACAGGGCTCCGAATCGGATCCGGTAAAGCCGAATCCGATTCGGAGCCCTACCGGCCGAGATCGGAATCGGCCCCTAATTATTAATTAATTAAACATAAATTACTTCCCTCCCTTTCCCCCTATAAACCCCACATCCCGCAGCCAAAATTAATAAAACAATTTCCATAATTAATTTCCAATCAATTAATTAATATAAATTAACAACTAATTATTAATTAATCAAAACTAAATGACTTCCCACCCTTTACCCCTATAAACCCCACATCCCACACCGGAAAGAAATTACACAATTACCATAATTAATTATCAATTAATTAATAATAATTAATAGCCAATAATAATTCATTACAAATAAATTACTTCCCACAATTAACGCTATAAAATCTAAATTAAATAAATAAAAAATAATCATTAATTTATTATAATTAAATTACTTCCCACCCTATTCTCCTATAAACACACAACCCGCTACAGAACAAATAAATGCAAAATTTAATTAAAATAAAATTCATAAATACTACAAATTTAACACATATGTTAAAAAACATAAACAATACTTATGCAAAAAAACATACATCACATACATTTAAAATATAAACTTAAATACATAACACTAATTAAAAAATCGATATTTTAAATATCTTTATTTTTGGAAAAAATATTAATGACTTCTATATGTTTAAAAAAGATATATTTCTTACCTTAAATTCAATATTCTTGACCAAGATAATCTAGCTGCCGATATTTCAGAATCACGATATTTCCAACTCGATATTTGTGTAAGTCGACATTTCCAACTCGATATTCTGTCTCAGCACCAAAAAAAGATATAGGGGCCGATTCCGATTTCGGCCGGAAGGGCACCGAACGATGGCCGGAGCCCTTCCGACCGAATCGGAACGTGCCGGCCGGATTCTTTCCGACCGAGCCATTCCGATGGGCTCGGTAGGAAAGGAATCCGACTCAGATTTCCGGATGGCTTCCGACGGGCTCGGAGAGCCCGTCCGCCGTCCGGAAATCCTTCAGTTCTCCCCCGGCCGCCTCTTCACGACCGAGGGAGTACGATGGCAGTTTTTCACTGCCTTTTCGTGCCGGTCTTTCCGGGCACGAAAAGGAAGTCGGAAACTGTCTTTGGGGGCCCCCAGTAGGGCCCCCATGTGTGCGAGGACGCCGAATGGCGGCCTGGGGGCACCTATGGTGCCCCTCTGTTGATCCCTGCACCCGGTGGCAGGCACCTTGGGGTGCTGGCCACAGGGTGCAGGGATGAACTGCACCCCCTGCTTTTCACAATGCAAGCATGCATTCCGCTCGGAATGCATGCTCCCATTGTGAAGTATACGAGTGCGACCGAACAGGGTTCGGTCGCATCGTACTTGCAGGGCCGTAACCGACGACAGCAGGTCGGTCAGTTACGGCTCCTGACCGATGTCGGACGGACCTGAGTCCGTCCGACATCGGAATCGGCCCCATAGTGTGTGAGTGTGTGTGCATGTGAGAAAGTCAGTGAGCGTTGTACTCACTGCTCATCCGTTTAAAATAATGCTGGCTGTGGCACAATGGTGGTAATTCTTAGACACTTGTGAACAAACATGGGATGACTCTCATTGCCCACCCCTGGTAAAATGATGCCTTTCACAAAATGGTGATACTTTTTGGCAACTGCTGATTGTCCATGGGTTGATGTCACTTTGCCCACCCTTATAAAATGCCAGTCTGTGTATAATGGTGATAATTCCTGGAAAATGGTGGGCATTCCATCGGGGGATACCTAATGCTCAACCCTTGTAAATTGTGGGTCTTCAAATTATGGTGGTATTTCTTAACAACTTTTGGCCATCCTTTGTGTGATGTCTACCCCTAGTGAAATGCTGGCCATGACACATAGGTGGCAATTGAAGGCATATTATCCATCACCAATAAAATGCTGGCCTTGGTGTAAAGGTGATCATTCCTGACATATTGTGGGCTTCCATGGTATGATAATGCCTATCTCTGATATGATGCTGGTCCTGACAGAATGGAAGTGATTCTTGACATAGTGTGCTCATCTCTTGAATAGTGGTACCCACGAATTGCATTATGAAGACCCCGGGAGTATGTTATGTTATGTTATAGGATTTATAGAGTGCATTGATGTCCCAGCAACGGGGCATCCCAGCGCTAGTCTGAAAAAAAATATGTATGGTGAGAATACCTGGCATACTGTTACCATTCGTTGCACAGTGGTACCCAAGTGTGGCATACTGTTGGTGTACTGATGGCACTGGCACAATGACAATGATCCCTGGACTATTGTGGGTACCCATGGCACTGTAATGGTTGTAGCAGTGTGGTGGTAACTCTTGCCATATAGTGAGCATCCATTGCATAATGGTGGTAGTTCTTGACATATTGTGGGAAATCATGGCATCCACACCTTCTATAATGCTGGGCGCTCCATTAGGGAGGTAATTCATGGCAGGGTTTGGGCATGCATGACTTGATAGTGCCCACCTTAGCATAAAGCTGACTCTGGCTGAATGGTGGTAATTCATGGTATATTGTGGGGCACTACAGGATACAAAACAAAAATGAGGGCTATGCTATAGGGTTCGCACAACAAGCATGTGGTCGGAGTGGGAGGAAGTAAATTAGAGCAAAGACTGCCCCAGTCATGGTGCTCACTTGGTACCAACACCCTGCTATCATGGGTGCACGTTCCGTTCTGGAGCAGGGTCCCATCATGGGAAGTTTAAGAAAGAAAAAGCTACTGAAGCCCGCAACAAGTCCTAAGACAATAATATGGACATTGGGGTGGCAGCGAACGTTTCTACCTGAGTGCCTTGATTAGGATTCCATTTTTGGGTCACTGACGTATGTCACAGAAACTTGTAATTGACTTAGGAACTTCATACTACATGGACGTAGGAACTCACAATGTCAAACAACCTTGAAAAAGTCTTGTAGATGAAACACGTGTCAGCTGCCTGTTTGGAAGATATAGGGGCCGATTCCGATTCGGGCCGGAAAACATACCGACCGACTCGGTCCGGGAATTTAGTCCGACCGACACGTACCGGTGCTGCCTGACCTGCGTAGTACGATGAAATGCAGCCGAACGACCGACCCGCACAGAAAACAGCTATCCGGCCGGGAAACCACGCGAATCGAACCGACCGACACGCACCAGGAATGAATCTGAACGAAACGTACCCGCGAACTCCGACCCGCACAGTATGATGCAATGCGTTGAAAACCAGACCGAGTCGCACGGAGCTCAAGCCATACGACCGACACGCATACAGAACAGGGAGCCGAAGCAACCCAATACTCCGCGACCGACGCGTACGCCGCACATGAAACCCAGCAGAAACACAGCATGAACGACTCGGAGAAGCTCGCACGAGCCAACTGAGGCGTCCTACTCGGTCAGAAGAATGTCTCCTACATGCACAAAAAGTACAAAGGAAGAAATTGAAAAAAAGGGCCAAACAAGCAATTACAAAGCCAATAAATACTGGGGGAAACATGGAACAAAGACACACCCACAACTCCACCCATATAAAGGCCACAAATCCCTACCATGATCCTTTGCAAATTCAACTGACCTGCCAGCACAGAACACCATCAGACAGCAACCGCAGACACACTCACAGCTCATCCATCACACAAGCCACACACCATCAGCACCTCAACAAATAGCACCCTCACATACACCCAGCAAAACCTACACTCACACACCCTCACTTGCACACACACACACACATCAATCACCACCACCACCCATCACCATGCCCCCAAAGAAGAATCCAAAGTTCCTAGACAGTGAATTGGAAGTCCTGGTAGATGAGATCCTCAGGGTAGAGCCACAGCTGTTTGGTACATTGGTCCAACAGACCCCAATGTCGCAGAATACCAAGATGTGGGAGAGGATCGTCGACAGGGTGAACGCACAATCACCATGTCTGCACACAAAGGAAGACATCCAGAACAGGTGGTATGATGTGCGCAGGAGGGTCAAGGACCTACTAAAGAAGGATTACGCCTTGAGCCAACACACCAGCAGTGGCCCTCCTGCCAAACCAGTATACCTCAGGCCCTGGGAGGAGAAGGTGCGGGCCATCCTACCACCAGTGAGCGTATATGGACTATCAAACATCTCAGAGCCTGGTGAGTACAGAACCAATATACCCAATATCGTGTGACAATACACACACATCACTGTCAAGGGGATAGTCAAACCATGCACCCTTAGCAAATCCACAGCAACCAAAAGATAATCATCCCAAGATGTGTATGTCAGTCAGATAAACACAATACATGCCATTTCATAGTGATATGTAACTGTGTCATGACATGTACAAACCCAACAACAAATAGAGCTAGGCAGTGGCACAAATATAACCAACAAACACAGTCAGATATGTAGCCACCACTAGAACACCACCTCACAGGGAAGCTCACTGAAAGGAAGGAATTCTGTGTATGCTGGTCAAGTCAGTGTAGCCAATAGCATGATGGGAGTTGTAGTCACAGATATTGCTCACCCTCACAATTGGCCCATCAACACCACTCTGAACCATGCTCACATCACAGGGAGTGGAAAACAACCGACAAGATGGCTGACACTGGGTACTGCTGTGGGGAGCACAAGGCCCTGCTGGGAACTGTGCACCAACAAACAACAGGACCACACTGTCAGCCATCTTGCCATTGCTGTCACACTCACACACAGTGAAGTCCACTCAAAAGAAAGGAAGTGTGGGCATGCTGGGAAGGTGGTGTAGGCAATAGCATGATGGGAGTGGTAGTCACAGATATTGGTCACCCTCACAATTGGCCCATCAACACCACTCTGAACCATGCTCACATCACAGGGAGTGGAAAACAACTGACAAGATGGCTGACACTGGGTACTGCTGTGGGGAGCACAAGGCCCTGCTGGGAACTGTGCACCAACAAACAACAGCAGGACACCACTGACTGACATCCTGAAAGCCGACTTGCACTCCCTGCAATAGAAGCACGTTCCATGGTGGGATATCTGGCTGGGTGGGAAGGAGGACTGACACCTCTGACCATATTTACAAGCAGCTGTTCACACACCCCCTTAACACAAACTCCACACAACTCACCTGGGAGAATGCAATGCCTCACACTCCAATTAAATATCCCACAAAGAACCACAACCCTGGGTTATGCTGTGTGAAGCACAGGGACACACATGAGACTTGTAGTCAAACAAACGCCAGGACAACACTGTCAGCCATCCTTTCAGCACAGGCACACTACCCCACAGGGAAGCAGAGTCAAAAGGAAGGAAGTATGGGCATGCTGGGAAGGGGGGTGTAGGCAATAGCATGATGGGAGTGGTAGTCACAGCTCAACATCCCCCACCCCCATGGCCCAGCAAGCTCACACTGAAGCATGCACACCTCACAGGGAGTGAAAAGCCACTTCAAAGATGGCTGACAATGGTGCTCTGTTGTGGGGAGCACAAGGCCATGCTGGGAACTGGGCACCAACAAACAACAGGACACCACTGACTGACATCCTGAGAGTCAACCTGAACCCACTGCAAGGGTGGCATGCTTCATGGTGGGATAACTGGGCTGGGGGGAGAAGGAGGGCCGGATGTCCACCAAATACAACCAATGCTGTCCATGTACACACCTCAACATCCACATAGAAATGCTTCAAGTTTGCAGGACAATGTGCTACACCAATATCAACCCCTGACTGTGACAACTCAGGACAATGCAATGTACAGGCCCGCATCCAGAGGTACAGTCACAACTGTCAGGTGTGTGAACCATTGATGCCTGCAGAAACATAACATACATTGTGTGTGTCTCCCAAAAACAGGTGATGATGGGGACACAGCAGCAGACGAGGAGGAGTCCCTGTCCCAGGCTCCGGGGGACACAGAGCTCCCTGGTGTGGAACAGCCTCTGCCCTCCTCGGATGGCGAAGACCTACCTGGCCCCTCTGGTGTGAGTCATCATGCAACACCAGCAGGACCACCATCTGCACCCCCTGCACCCACCCCTCCAACAACTGCCAACACACAGACCACCCCCGCCGACACGGACAGACGAAGGACCACCAATGACAACAGCACACGGACCCCGCGCCAACGTGGAAAAACGGACAACAACCCCAGTAACAACCCCCAAGGGGGCCTAGGGTCACCTGTGCATGCCACCGCAGGTCCCGCACGTGTCGCCAGGGGTGGTGGGAGGGGTGGTAGGCAGAGGTCGCTGTTTGCAGAGGGGTCTGGACTGCATGATGACCCACAACTGGCACGCATTGCTGATGCGTACCAGAATAGCACCGGAGAGGTCAGCCAGGTAGTGGGGATCCTCAAGGACATTCAACAGCAGCAGGCTGCCCATCATGCCCGCTTGGACTCACACATGTCCCGTGTGGAGACACACATGTCCCGTGTGGAGACACACATGCATGGAGTCCAAGTGGGACACATTGCAAGAACTGACAGCGGTGCATCGGGACATATTGACATGCCTCCGCCAGATTAGCACCAACATGGCCACACCTCCCTGTGTGCCCACAACATCTGGTGCTGCAACAACTGCAACTGCCACAGGGAGGGAGGATGACTCTGGTGGAGAGTCCCCTGCACCGCAGCAGCCTGCACGTGAGGGTCCCCCCCCAAGAAGAGGGGTCGTCCGAGGAAGGACAGCTGAGAGGCCGATGGCCATGTACATCCCCCAGGAACCCAACACCTGTTCTGGAATTTCACCTTTGTGTGCAAACTGTTCACCCTGTCGAATGCAACCCAACTCTCCCACATGACATGGGGACTTTAAGTTGGACCAATGTATCAGATGACTGGTGACTTTACTCAGGACATTTCTGCTACCAAGACTTCCAACTCATCTGGGAACTTTGGATTCCAATCCCAATGTACAGCACCCACCATCCTGTGCACTATCCTCACCCATGTATGTAAATAAACACCCTAATACACCATACTTGCCTCTGTTGTAATTCCAACATGGTTTCTATCATGGAGATGATGATCTACTAAATGACACTGTGCATGCTGACTGCTACAGCAAGTACAACACCGTCATGTGAGTCATGGAGACGTGACACATATGAGGGAGACACACCACTAGGGCTACACAACACATACACACCAGGGCCATCTGACTCATCGCCTACACTGATGTTGCCAGGAAATACAGTGCAATGCACAGACACAACACCTATTCACAGTCTGTGTTAACTAGCCCACTGGTGCAGTAAGCAAATGTCAGTCAGATGTGTGACCTCAGACAACGCACATCCCAAAGTGAAGCACAGGTTTATTACACATTTGCAACATGTTGTTTCCACTACAGATGCAAGGTAATCCCACGTGGCAGTGGCCACACAGTCAACAAGTGTAAAAGAAAGGAAGTCCAGGGGTGTGGGGCACATCACCTGTAGGGAAACGACAGCTTCCACCCTGGAAGTTGAATCACGGTGTCGGGGGATCACAGTTGACCAAACAACTCTGAAAGTACCCAGTGAAGGACAGAAATGACACACAGTCAAAAGCACTGAAGAACAGGACAGAACTGCAATACTCATGCCCAATACATGTCACAAGATACCTACACAAAACCAAGTTAGCATGTGAACACTGTTGGGGAGTACAGACTACCTGTAAGGACACATCGCTGCACGCATACAGTCAAGTAGCACATGGACACACTCAAACAGCACCAGAGCACCACCAACACATATCACGCAAACTCACATAATTGACATGACATCTCTGGATACTCACATTCAGCTGAAGAAGTTGGTGATGAGCTGTGTGCGGACATCCCCCTCATCATCATCACCATCACTGGCATCGTGGCCCAGGCCAGGATCCTCCAAAGGTGGCGGATGTTGGTCATCGTCATCCAGGATGAGAGGCAACTCCTTCCGCACTGCCAGGTTGTGTAGCATGCAGCAGACGATGACAATCTTGCACACCTTTGCTGGGGCATATGGGAGGGCCCCTCCTGTCTTGTCCAGGCAGCGAAAGCGGCTCTTCAGGAGACCAAATGTCCGCTCAATTACTCTCCTGGTCCGACCATGTGCCTCATTGTAGCGCATCTGGGCTGGTGTCACAGGGTTCCTGAGGGGCGTCAGCAACCACGGCATGTTGGGGTATCCCGAGTCACCTACATACAGACAATTGCACATTAGTTGAGTTGGAAAAGAGGGTGGAATACCACATTGCAGAACACACACAATGGTACAAAGTCAGTACACACCGACAAGCCAGGCACGCTGGTTCCGCATCTGTGACATCATCCTCGGGATGCGACTACTCCTCATCACATAGGCATCGTGTGCAGAACCGGGGAAACGGGCACACTCGTGTCTGATGCTCATATCTGCAAGACATACCACCAGAGCATTGACCGAATGATAATGTTTTCGGTTCCTGTATGCCTGCTCATGTGCCTGTGGTGGTACCAAAGCTACATGTGTCCCATCAATGGAGCCAATGACATGCGGCATCCTCCCCAGGGCATAGAAGTCACTCTTGACGTCAGTGAGTTGTTGACGTTTAGGGAAATAGATGTACTGGTTCAGGTATCTCAACATAGCCTCCAAAACATCGCGTAGCACACGGCTGAACATGGTCTGTGACATCCCACCAGCAGACGCCACAGTGTGTTGAAAGGTACCGGTGGCAAAGAAGTGTAGGGCTGCCATCACCTTCACCTTGGGGATCAGCGCTGTAGGGTATGTCCGGCCAGGTTGCAAATGTGGGGCCAACCGCACCGTCAATTCCTCAATCAGCGGCCTGGTGAAGCGGTACCGTCGGATGCAGTCCCGTTCCACCATGGTTGCAAGGTCAGGGAATGGTCTATGGACAGCTGGTGCCCTGCAGTGCATAGGTGAAGAAAGAAAGATTGTCAGTCACCCCACATATGTGGCATAGACCATACTCATTATCACATGATACATCATTACGAGACACAAGTACATGATGTGTGTGCCGTTCTGTAAGGACATGTATGGCACCTACATGGCCAACATCTAACATCACAGTTCAACATGTGTCATCAACAAGTCCCAGGTTGTGCTATGGGATATCATCAGGCTGTGTCACAGTACCCATGTACTGCTGTCACGTTCCAAACACACACCACAGTGACATGTGAGCACAGATGTGCCACAGGCATCACAGCTCATTGACAAGTAGATTCCCAGGGACCCTGTATTGCCACATGGACACTGGCATGACATGGCGTATCATGAATACACCACAGCAAAACAACCATGACCCCCACAGGTAGTGATCCCTGTTGCCTCTGCAGGACAGACATGGACGTCTGTGACACACACATGCACAACATCAAAGTCCATTCACAAACAACGTGGATGTGGAGAATGTCTCCCATTGTGCACATGGAATCAGAGACATTGTAAACACAACATGCACACAGGCTGTGGAGGGCCATCACTATTGTGGCAATGGGTCACCCTGTGACGTACATACCGTCCCACATGGGACTCAGGGGGTATGTGACATGACATACACATACACAACCTGGAAATGTGACCATGCCACATGCTCTGAAATGAACAGTTGCACATCACAGTGGTCATGTGCACAACACACCAAGGATTCTGTCCCCATGAACACGTGCACAGCCTGGGAGTGGCTGCCCCCAAGTGCCACCCAAAAAACCACATGTTGACCCCCATACACGGAAAAGGTAATGCAGCCTTACATGCCTTAGGATACAGTGTGGACGGCTGTGGTGTTGTAGGTGTGCCCCTGAGTCCCAGGAAAGTAAATGTGGCTGGCATACGTTCACCTGTGACAGGCATGGTGACATATGCGAGTGACTTGTACAGGGACGCGTTGTACAGCAGTGGACCGATCGGGGCGCACGCATTGGCCATTGCATATGATGTGAAGGGGTACGCGTTGTACAGCAATGGACCGATCGGTGCGCACGCATTGGCCATTGCATATGATGTGGACAGAAATACGCGTTGTACAGCAATGGACCAATCGGTGCGCACGCATTGGCCATTGCATATGATGTGAAGGGGTACGCGTTGTACAGCAATGGACCGATCGGTGCGCACGCATTGGCCATTGCATATGATGTGAAGGGGTACGCGTTGTACAGCAATGGACCGATCGGTGCGCACGCATTGGCCATTGCATATGATGTGAAGGGGTACACGTTGTACAGCAATGGACCGATCGGTGCGCACGCATTGGCCATTGCATATGATGTGGACAGAAATACGCGTTGTACAGCAATGGACCGATCGGTGCGCACACATTGGCCATTGCATACGATGTGAAGGGGTACGCGTTGTACAGCAATGGACCGATCGGTGCGCACGCATTGGCCATTGCATATGATGTGAAGGGGTACGCGTTGTACAGCAATGGACCGATCGGTGCGCACGCATTGGCCATTGCCTATGATGTGAAGGGGTACGCGTTGTACAGCAATGGACCGATCGGTGCACACGCATTGGCCATTGCATATGATGTGGACAGAAATACGCGTTGTACAGCAATGGACCGATCGGTGCGCACGCATTGGCCATTGCATATGATGTGAAGGGGTACGCGTTGTACAGCAATGGACCGATCGGTGCGCACGCATTGGCCATTGCATATGATGTGAAGGGGTATGCATTGTACAGCAATGGACCGATCGGTGCGCACGCATTGGCCATTGCATATGATGTGAGCGGGTACGCGTTGTTTCTCGACATTCGCGTTGTACAGCAATGGACCGATCGGTGCGCACGCATTGGCCATTGCATATGATGTGAGCGGGTACGCGTTGTACAGCAATGGACCGATCGGTGCGCACGCATTGGCCATTGCATATGATGTGAGCGGGTACGCGTTGTTTCTCGACATACGCGTTGTACAGCAATGGACCGATCGGTGCGCACGCATTGGCCATTGCATATGATGTGAGCGGGTACGCGTTGTACAGCAATGGACCGATCGGTGCGCTCGCATTGGCCATTGTATATGATGTGAAGGGGTACGCGTTGTACAGCAATGGACCGATCGGTGTGCACGCATTGGCTATGGCCTGGCATGGCAACGGACGCGTTTTCGAACCTTCAACGAGTCTGATGCTGTGAATTCAGTTGGCCATCCACAACAATGTTGCAAATTCATGAGTGTCATGAAGTTGAACTTTTGAAGGATGCTGTGGGCGTGTGTAAGTGGTGCAATTCCATGGATTTGCCAGATTCAGAAGATGCAAACGACTTGGACCTATCACTTTGGACACATGGGACAGTATCTGCCTCTGCAGCACACATATAATGCTGGCTGTTCCCCTGAGAGCTCACTTGCCTGCACTACATGCTCCAGGACGACATCTGCCACCACCACTGCTGCTGTATATGCATCCTCTGGATCCTGCAATGGCACGTACTGTGGAGAGAGCCCCAGCCTTCAGCACTGAGGAGAACCAGGCCCTGCTGGACAGCCTCCTTCCACAGTACAGCAAGCTGTATGGGAAACCAGGGGAGCAGGTGAGTGTGCTGACAACTGCCTTACTAAATGTGCATGTTGTCTGACTAGCAAGACTTACAGTGTGCACGCCACTGGCTAGCAGGCTCACTGAGTAGTTGTCACCCCCCATAGTGTGTAGTTACATGCACTGAACAGGTATAGTGCAGTAACAGTGCATTTAAACAAGGTTAGACTTCCCAGGCAATGATACCATGTAGTAACTGCTGGCAAACTGTTCATAGCCATCGTTGCACTACCTGTGTACATCATGTGCCCCTGTGATTGAGACATGTATATCAAAATGTGTGATGCACGGATATGTTGCATGTGTAGTAATGGCCTTTACACTTTGTCATCCTCACAGGTTGATGCCCACCAGAAACAGGAAATATGGCTGAAGATCGCCCGGGCAGTAAGATCTGTGGGGGTCTACAAGCGCCGGATCCGCAACTGCCAGAAGAGGTGGCAGGACCTTCGGGGCTGGACCCGGAGGATCGCAAGGGTCCAGCTGAAGTTGTCGCCTCCTCTCAGGAGGGGCGGACACCGGACCCTGACCCCCCACATGCTCAGGATCCTGGTGGTGGTCTTCCCTGATCTGGATGGGCAGCTGAAGGCCAGACAGCAGCAAGGAGGGGGTGAGTCCATGACTGCACTGTGAACTTTGTCTGACGTGCTATGTGCCCTCCTCTGGCCTGGTTAAACTTCCACAGTACATCAGTCTTGTGGTCCAGGACCCATGTCCCTGAATTGTGACATGCCCACTCCTCATCTGATACCCAGGTGTGGCCCTTTCAGTCAGGAAATTGTGTCACTTGGGTGCTGTGTCCTTGCATTTTGCTTAGCTCAAGGTGGGGGACATCATTTGTTCCCGTTACTTTGTTGTGGGCTTCATGGGTGGGTCCATTGCTTACACAATGCCTGAGTTCTGACATGTAATCTGCGTGTTACTTTGATATGTGGTCCAATTGCTGATCTGATTCACCACATGTGCCTGGGGTATTTGGCACACACCCATGCTGCGGGTGGGAACAATGTTTGGGACTCAGGAGTATGTATATCAAGTGGGTCACACATACTTAGCCACCTGCCTACTGTCCAGGGCTCATCCCTCTTTCACGTGGAGCAGGACAGTCATGCCTACTCCAGGCCATACAATACACTCTGTACTCCCACTCCCGTGTATCAGCTGACACGTTGTGCTCAGTGAAATGTTCCCTCAGGTGTCTGCCTCTGTGTCATTGTGCTGTGGCTTCGTTGTCAGGACTACTGGGGTGCTTATCGGTTAGGGCTCAGCATGCCACCGGAGATGTGACCATAGGAGACGATACTTGTGTGACATATAGGTGTTTGATCACTTGACTGTGCAGACTGGGGTATGCGAATGTGAAGTTCAGGCAGCTGTTTCCCATTCACAGCAGATTGTGAGGTGCTCAGGTTCCGAGGGTTGTGTTTCAGGTCTCCCATATGTCCAATTGGTATGACGTGGACAAATAAGAGTTCAGATGATGTGGTTTGTGGGGGAGGGACATGTGCACTTGTCAGCTACAGGACTTGCATTCCCCATGACCTAGGATTGTGACACAGTGCAGACTGTTGTTGGCTGGCTGCCCTGCCCATGTGACTGGAGACAGTGATGTATGACTTTGCAGGCATGCCTGTGCCATGGCATTACACTTCCTAAGAGTGATCCTGCAGGGGAGTGACATGTGCTACATGCACCCCATTGTGGCATTGACTATCAGGACATGGGTGCATCATGGTGTCTGGTGCTGGTATGCATCACATGCATTTCAAAATAGACTCTGGCCATCCCTTAATCAGGACACCTGTACTGACTCAGTGGCAAGAGTTGTGATGTGTGCATGTTCACATACTTCACCGTGTTCTCTGCACTGTCCAACTACTGTGTAGGTGCTGCATGTGTCCACACTGGGGTATTGCCATCCTACAGACACCAGACAGATGGGTGCAAGGCCAGGAGGGATGTGAGTGCCATGGTTGACCATCAGACTGACAATTGGCTTCTCCTACTCTGTTTGGGCACTTTTGACAATGTTCAACTAAGGATGCCAGGACTTGCTCTGTAATGTGCTGTACTTACTGTGGTGTGTGCGGTCAGTGCAGGTGACTGATGTTTGTCTGTTTCCCTATTTGTTTGCAGATACATCCACGGCCACAGGAGGGGACAGCTCCACGGACCAGGTGGAGCCGCAGAGCCAGACTGGGTCAGCAGCCGATGAGTGGTCGGAGGGACCCAGTGGCATGGAGGGCGAGGGGAGCCACACCGAGGAGTCCTCAGCACCATCCACCTCAGCTGAGGACCACAGCAGCTCGGAGGATGACTCCCTTGTGGAGGCGGGTGTCAGCAGCCACCACACCCCAGCTAGTATTGCTGTCCCCGCCACCACCACCACCGCCCTCCCATCGGCTCCCATTCCAGAGGTCCGTGGAGGCTCCCGTGTTCGGGAGCGTGTCTCCTTCCTGCCAGGCACCGCAGCCCCTGCCCCTGTGTCCCCTGCTGCCCTGAGTGAGGAGTCTGTGTACCTACTTCGCCAGCTCCATATAGGGCAGACAGCAATGCTGAGTGTCCTCCATGCCCACACCACTCTGTTGACTCAGCTGGTGTCGTTTATGGAGGGCATCTCATCGGGCATGTCTGCCCTACAGAGGAGCAATAGGTCCATGGCTCCTCCCTGACGGCAGCAGTGTCCCTCCTCCAACAGTCCCTCACCCCTCCTACCTCTGCCCCATCCACACTTCCTGGCACCCTACCTGTCCCAAGCACATGCACACCTGCACATTCACCCAAACACACAGACACGAGCAGCACAGACACACCCACTACAAAAACAAGATGTGCACGCAGGCATCCTCAGGGGACTGATACCACACCCACAGGGGATGGGGTACAGACACACACACAGGCATCCACAGTCACTCCGCAGTCCTCCGATACCTCTCCCTCCAAGGCCCCTTCCCTTGCCTCACCTGCAACCCCACCTACACAGCAGCTCTTCCTCTGTGACTCTCGGCCTCTTCCCTCCAATCCAGCTGATCCAGCATACAGGGGAAGAGGAAGTCCACCCACACAGAGGGAGTGCCCTCACCCCCGGACACCCTCCCCCAGGCGCAGACAGACTGAGGCCCCCATCCGCAAGTCCCCCGGACCCGGAAGAGCAAGACCCCGCCGCCGCCCTGCAGCTCAACCACCAAGTCTCCTTCCTCCATCCCTCAGGCCCCCACTCCACCGGTTCCCCCACCACACCCTGCCCCAGGTTCCCCCACCCACAGATACACCATCCCCAAAAGGATCCGGCCTTCTCCCCCTCCCACTTGCTCTTCCAGCACCACACCCCCCGCTGCGGATGTTTGTGCCACTGTTGTGGAGACCGTGTCCTCCCCCTCTGTCCTGCCCACCTTACCTGAACCCCATTCGACTCCCCTGGAGATAGGCACTGCAGTGGAGTCCACTACCACCCCGTCTGACTTGGGCAGTGCAGTGGGGAACCTGTCCACTCCATCTGCCCAGCCCACTGCAGTCGTGCCGGCACCCACACCTTCTGACTCATGCCCCCAGTTGTGCCGGCACACACCATGTCAGACACCTCCACTGCAGTTGTCAGTGACTCTCCAGCACCCACCACCCCTTCCCTGCCTCCTTCTGGTGAGCCCTGATCCTGTCCCTGTGGTGCCTGGTCTGCCCCCCGTATGCCCCTCCGAGGTGTATGTCCCTGGTGTGTAGCATTGCAGGCATGCAAAGGGTGACATCTGCCCCTGTCACCCTGTTTGGACTTTGATAATGGACTGGCCATTGGCCTTTGTTTTTTTACTGGACTTTCACTTTTTAACACACATATGCTGAATAAAGCTACTTTCTGTTCTCTAGTGGTTTTGCTTCAGATGTACATGACGTTGATGATGCTAACCATGCCCTTGCTGCAGTGATGGTGATTTTTGTTGTCAGGAAAATGAAGTGTTACTGTGCAGGACCCCATGTGGTCCAGGGGGAATGCGTCCTGTCCTGTTGTGTATCCATGTCATCCTTTGCAGCAATATGAGGGTGTCATGTTTTCAATATTTGTCAATGGGATTTCCTACTTATATTTGCAATTTCACATCTGTGGCGTACACCCCTGCACATCTGTTGTGCTTGCCATTGTTCAATTTGTCTATTTCCCTGACCGTGTGAACATCTCCACTGGACATGCAAGTTTGGGCATCAATGGGGAAGGACTCATCTGTGTTATCAGTGCAACTTGCTATACATGTGTGTTGGATCTGTGCTGATGATTTCGGTGACACTCCCATGACCAGGCTGATATGACGGGAGCCTTCATTTTGTGCTAATTGTTGACTGAGTGACCAAGTGTTCTGCTGACATGATAGAGCCCTACTGAGACAACGTATGGCACAGCTTTCCTTACACAGGAGTGGAGTCCCCTCATGGCAGTGTGTAATTCTGTGACATTGCCTGAGCACAAGGTGTGTGTTGTGTGAGCATGTCTGTGTGTGTTCACTTCCATTTTGCTAGGCAGGCTGGGATCCCTAGTGATGTTCCTGTTTGTGATGCTTGCTGAGTTGACCTATGTTCCCCCAAAGTCTTCTCCCTGGCTTCTCTGGGATGTGAGTGCATGGCACATTACTGGTCATCAGGGTGTCACCCATAGGTGTGTTTGCTGGCAGGGCTGAGTTTGTGGGCAAACGCAGATGAGACACAGTCAGGATTACCCTTGGCACTTGTTGGTTACACCTGTCATGTAATTTCCAGTTTGTGTTAGCTTTCAGTGATTGTGACACATTGTGTGTGTGACTGCTGCCACTCCTCAGGGTCAGAGCTGCAATGATGGAAGCTGTCTATGTGTGTTCTTTGTGGGTGACCTTGGCTGCTTCATTGGTGTGTGACTGTGGCCGGGATCCCATTGGTTGGTATGGTATTGACGTCATGCCCATGTACGGCGAACTGTGCAGTGTGTCAGACATTCACGAGTCTGGTTTACTGGCCATGTGTGATGGGTTTCTGCACCTTAGTTCCCACCACCACCCCTGGGATTGTCATGGGTGCATGTGAGCTTCACTGCTGCACATTGGTGGAGATCAAGGTGTGTGGTCTTGAGTGTGTGCAGATGAGAGTTGTTTCACGGCTAGACCCCTGCCTCCATATTGGCCTTGGCTGACAGGCCATGCTGATTGATTTGTGCTTGTGTAGGTGTGATGGTAGTCTGTTGCTCAGGACACATGACTGTGGTTCACAGTGTGAACGACATCTACCTTTGTCATCACGGTGGGATTGTCATGCAGGCTGGTGTCACCACAATCTGGGGTCCCTGGGGGTAGTGCTGTGGTGGGTCTGTGTCTTGCTGTGTTAGTTGCTGTTCCTACAAGCTTGTGTGACATGTGTAATTTGGGCTCCCTCTCATCTGACAATGCCTGATTGTCCACATAGGGGATTCGGATCCATGAGTTACCTTTGTGTGGCACTGTATGCACATCTGTGTAATTGGGATTCAGGCCTCCTCATGTGTTGTGTGGTTGCCTGGGGACACTGGCACCCCCCCTCACCTGTTGTGTTTGATATGCAGTATGGGGCTGCCTGTTTGTGTTTGTGCATCTGCTCCACTGCATTGGCATATATTTAGTGTGCCATTGGCTGTATGTTGTTTGGTGGGTTTCCCCTGCTGTCCCTGGGACTCCTGGGTCATCAGTCAGCACAGTGATCATGGTTTGTATGTCCCATTGCTGCCATGGTATGGTATTTGTTCACCTGACATCTACAGTCTCCACAGGATATCTACATTTGTGTGCCCATTGGTGCAGATATGTGGGTCTGCATTATGATGGTCACTTCTGTCATTGTGTTATTGATGAATGTTGACAGTGTCAGCCCCCATGGGTGATGTTTGTCTGCACATGGCCAAAGGTATGTCTTATTTGCACTGCACTGTTTGCCTCACTCAATCTATGTTGCTATGGGACACAAGCACTACTATGTCACTGATGTTTTTGTTGTTCTGTGACCATGGATAGTCCATGCTGTTTGGCATTTGCAGCTTTTGCCATGACAACACTTACATTTTGGTCACTGTGATGATGGGAGTTTAGACCCCATTGCCACAATGTTCAAAATGTGCTTCAGCTATGGACCCCACACTTACCTTTTGGTCACTGTGATGATGGGGGGTTAGACCCCATTGCCACAATGTTCAAAATGTGCTTCCGCTATGGACCCCACACTTACCTTTTGGTCTCTGTGATGATGGGGGTTTAGACCCCATTGCCACAATGTTCAAAATGTGCTTCAGCTAGGGACCCCACACTTACCTTTTGGTCACTGTGATGATGGGGGGTTAGACCCCATTGCCACAATGTTCAAAATTTGCTTCCGCTATGGACCCCACACTTACCTTTTGGTCACTGTGATGATGGGGGGTTAGACCCCATTGCCACAATGTTCAAAATGTGCTTCCGCTATGGACCCCACACTTACCTTTTGGTCACTGTGATGATGGGGTTTAGACCCCATTGCCACAATGTTCAAAATGTGCTTCAGCTAGGGACCCCACACTTACTCTTTTGGTCACTGTGATGATGGGGGTTAGACCCCATTGCCACAGTGGTTATGGTCTGCTTGCATTGTGTAGGCCACACACATTTATGTGTGACACATGTGATAGGGGGTCACATTGTATGTTCAATGTCATGTTCAGTCTTGTAGGCATTTGACACAGTCTACACACGCTTGTCATGGTGTTGGGGGGATGTGTTTTTCTGACATTCCTTATGTTGGAGTATGCTGGTTGTGTCATGTATTACCCATCCTATGTGTAGGGGTGGTGGTAGTGGTAGGCATCCAGCCCCCCCTGAGTAGGGGTGGTGGTAGTGGTAGGCATCCAGCCCCCCCTGAGTAGGGGTGGTGGTAGTGGTAGGCATCCAGCCCCCCTGAGTAGGGGTGGTGGTAGTGGTAGGCATCCAGCCCCCCCTGAGTAGGGGTGGTGATAGTGGTAGGCATCCATCCCCCATGAGTGGGGATGGTAGTAGTGACAGGCATCTAGCACCCCTGAGTAGGGGTGGTGGTAGTGGTAGGCATCCAGCCCCCCTGAGTAGGGGTGGTGGTAGTGGTAGGCATCCAGCCCCCTATGAGTGGGGATGGTAGTAGTGACAGGCATCTAGCACCCCTGAGTAGGGGTGGTGGTAGTGGTAGGCATCCAGCCCCCTGAGTAGGGGTGGTGGTAGTGGTAGGCATCCAGCCCCCCTGAGTAGGGGTGGTGGTAGTGGTAGGCATCCAGCCCCTATGAGTGGGGATGGTAGTAGTGACAGGCATCTAGCACCCCCTGAGTAGGGGTGGTGGTAGTGGTAGGCATCCAGCCCCCCCTGAGTAGGGGTGGTGGTAGTGGTAGGCATCCAGCCCCCATGAGTTGGGTGGTGGTAGTGGTAGGCATCCAGCCCCCCCCTGAGTAGGGGTGGTGGTAGTGGTAGGCATCCATCCCCCTATGAGTGGGGATGGTAGTAGTGACAGGCATCTAGCACCCCCTGAGTAGGGGTGGTGGTAGTGGTTGGCATCCAGGCCCCTATGGGTGTATATGGCATTGGTGATAGCCATCCCGCCCCTATGGTTCTGCTGTTGCTAGTGTAAGTAATTTCTGCTTCCCTATGTGTGTGTGTTATTTGTCGGGTACGTGTCGTTTATTTGTGTGGTGGGTGTTTGACTTACCTTCTGCACCGTACGCGTCCGTACCTGTTCCGGTAATAGATGTAGAGTATTGGTAGGACCTGCGCGATGGGATTCATGGTTGGTTCTGCCTCGCTCGGCTTTCTCGTTGCTTCGACTCGTACTCGTGGCTGGCGTGTTCGCCTCGTAGCCGTGGATCGTCTTGTGGCGCGAATCGGAGCTTATGTGCGCCTCTCCCGGATGCTCTGACGTGCCGTACATAGCGACGGGTTCGGCGCGTACGGAAGGCGCATCGTACTAGTCCGGCCGGAAGGTGCTGTATTTTGGCTTCCGTGCGACTCAATTCTGCGTTTACGGATCCGGCTCAGACGGGGAACAGGAGCTGGATTGGGTAAGTACGGCTGGGTCGGGATCTGGGCAGTTATGCGCATCGTACTTGCTCGTTCGGACGAATGTTCGAATCGGTCGGGAAACAGGCGTTCGGCTTGGTTTTTTCCCGGACGAATAGTGTTAGGTGCGCTTTTGGCCGAGATCGGAATCGACCCCATAGTGTGTGTAACATGAAGAAAAAGTGGAGAAGAATAAAAGTCATGAATATCTTTAAGAAAATCACTCTACTTTTACTGTCGACATATCATTATCTTAGAAGACTTGCAGTCGCGGCTGCTCCCGCAAAGCAGTAGTGGCAAGGTGAGGGGAAGAAGGGGAAAAGGGGGAAGCGGAGAGGAGAAAAAAAAACCACTTACCTGCTGGCCGGCCACCGCCTCTCCTCCGTCCTCTTCCTGGCTTCTGTTTGAACAGGAAGCAGGATAGGCTCCCCTAAGCCAATCACAAACCAGCTATGCAGCGTTGTGATTGGTCTGAGCTCCGTGGTTCGGCCCTCAGAAAGGGAATGGGAGCCTGGGCATGTTCTCCACCCAGGCTGTAATGCAGCCTGGGTGGAGAACATGCAAAGGGCACATGAATGTTTGGCCAGCCCCATAGGTCCGGCCAAACATTCATGCCTACTTAGGAGGGTGCCACCACTTCTCCCCCCTGCGCGGCCTAGCCCCGCCCCAAAAAACTGCCCCAACACAGAAAAATGAAATGATAATAACATCGCGTTATTATCATTTTCTTTTTTGCCAGGCTGGAAGCAGTGGGCACGGCTGGACTGGGAACCAAAACTGGCCCTGGCAAAGAGCTCGGCCGGCCCCGGGTGAGGGGAGGGAGAGGGTGGAGGGGTGCTAGTGGAAAGCTTTGTGCCGCTTTTGTTGCTGGGCCCCAGTAACAAAACTGGCCCCCCAGGGGTCTAAAACTGGCACCCACACTGGCGGCCAACCGGGGAAACGCCTGGTGCCCACTAAGGCTAGTCCGGCCCTGGCAGTGGGGTGATGCTTCTCCGCCTTAGCGAAGGAGCCGCCCCTGGAGACTTGTCAGGACTTGTTTGTGTGCTTCAGTACTGGCCACCACTGTATGATGGTGCCAAGGCACATTAAAGTTCAAGCAGCCTCAGAGAGGACGGAAGCAGTGCAAGTAAACCTAAGTAATGTCAACACTTGGCACATGCTTAGCCAATCCATTCTCCAGAACCAAGAGCAAGTAGGTCTTTGGCAATTGCCGGGATTTGGGGAGAAAATTGGGAGAAGCAAATGCTTTTGTGTTTGTGAATACTTGTTCTTTGAGTAGTAGATTTAGGTTCTTGAAATACGAGTAAATTCACCCTTATACCGGAAGTCGGATACTACTCACAGAAAGTGGTTTTGGAGTCAGACCTGTATATTCATTTTTAATTCACAACTTAGATAGGCTTAAAACACAACTAACTACTTGTGGGAAAATAAAAAAATGTAATCTGACCTTTATCTCAATTCTGACCTCTTTTTGATTGTGCTGGTCCCATGACTACCCTTGATAGGCTGGTCTAACAAAGCCACAAAAGGTGTTCTTTAGATAGGAATATTGGTACAATCCTTTGATACACTGGTATCCCCACGCTTCTCAAACGTAAGACTGTCCAAGGTCATCACTGTTAGGAGAATGCACGATAGGCCTAGGCTCGGTCTTACATTTGCTTCTTCCCAGCAGTCTTGTTCGAGTCATGCCTTCCCCGACTCCATAAACATAGCTGAGGCTAGTGATGTCACTCTATACAAAGCTATTTACTAATATGTGTGCATAAAATACGGAAATCAGACGCACACGTCTTTCTGTTAATGTATTTTTTTATTGTTTCCCACACCTGTGGACCTCTGTCAGAAGTTCATTTAAACCGTAAAGTACTTTGGTTAAAAAGAGGCCAGCAGAATGGAGGCAATAAAAGAAATGCTGTGTCAAACCAGAAATTTGCCTGGATTAGTGCAATCAAAACCTCCGGATTCCCCACCCTGATGATGGTAAACGGAATCCGTGATGATACAAAAAAGAAATCCATTGCATCTTGGAAAATTGAGGATCCATATTACCTGTTTCAAAAGCAATGAAATGCCACTGACTCTGACCCTGCCCTGCGCACGAGAGGTACATGCATCAGATGTGTGCAATGCTTCTAGGCACTACCAGACATTCAGAACCATAGGCCCAAGTCCTCCTTAGCCTTTTGAGGCACAATCCTGAAATGTGACTCTATGCCTTTTGGAGGGTCCCACATGACAAGTAACTGACGCTTCCCCAGCCTTACAAGCATTTCAGAGTCACAGGCCTAAAATGTGCCTGAATTTTCCTCAGCCCTTTCTGCATCTCTGAGATGAAGGTCCAATGTGACTGAAAGGGACTCAAGACCTGGTTGTTCGACTGACCCCACCCAATCAGCTTGGCTCTCAGCGCCTGGACACCCTCACGGGTGATTAGCAGCGCTCTATAAATCCTGTTTGATTGATATGTGACTGTCTCAGCAGAAACAACCTTTCATAAGCTAAAGTCAAACACTACAGTGAATACGTGTGACCCTCACTGGCCTTTGTATGGAAAAGCCTGATCTCTGCCCAGTCTGAGCGGCCTTTCAGATGCACGAGCCTTAAGGTGGCTCACTGCGCCCCATCAATGTCACCCTTTGAATGGGACGCCTATCAGTGGTCACTCCATCCAGGAAAACGGCCCCATCGACCTACAAAACACCCATGTAGGGGCTCTTGAGTGTGAGTAAAGTCAGTAGATGGATGTCAGTCTCACACCGTGCCCCAGTGTTTCTGTGAAAACACCACAGGGCTGATTTAGGGAAAAATCCTCAGGATTCCTGTATGCCCTGGCAGTGACGTCACGAAACCTGAGGGGACCCATCTGCAAATTTTGGTGAGGGGCCCCTCCCACCTCACCCCCTTCCTATTATAACCTCTCACCAGTTGATATCCTGAAGTCAGAGTGTAATCTTTCTCTAAAGTTTGAATCGATAAAGTGGTCAAAGAACAAATGTGCAGGTCGCAAACAATCTCATACATGTCAATGGTATCCATACATTAAAGGAAGGTTCTGCTTATTTTCATACGTTTAAATTCACTATCATTGAATTTTTGTTTAATAATAAAATAATGATGCTGTTTTATAATAAACAAAAAGATCACACAGTCTGCTCCAGGAAGACACGTTGACCATCATCCTGAGATGTGCGGAAATACCATTGTGGGGCTCCTCCTCTCCAATTATCGATACCAGGGGTAACAGTAATTCCGGGATTCAGAAGTACTCTTGTTTTCCAATTTTCACCCTGTGAGGTCCCTGAGAAATTGATAATTAGCTTGGAATTCAGAGTTACAGCAGCTGACAAATTGGGAATTACACTGCACTGGCACTAGAGTGCTTTTGAACGGTGCAGTCTAAATATCGAGTTTAGAATATCGACCTACAGTAATATCGAGTTCCAAATATCGTAGGGACAGAATATCGTAATCAAGAATATCGACAACCAGAATATCGACCTGAAGGTAAGCAATATCGTTTTTGTTAATATCGAAGTTAGTAATATCGATAGCAAAAAAATCGATGTTACTAATATCGATATTTATATTAGTCTTATGGATTTTATTATGTATTTTATATGTATGTGTTATATATTTTTGTTAAGTATTGTACTGGTTTTTAAATATATGTATAAACATTTTATAAGTTAGTAATGTTTTTTTAAGTAAATTATTCGTTTTAGTACTGTAGTGGGTTGTGGGTTTATAGGGAATAGGGTGGGAAGTAATTTAATTATAGTAAATTCATTAATAATTTTTAGGAATTATTAATTAATTTTAATTAAATTTTGCGTTTTAGTTCTGTAGCGGGTTGTGGGTTTATAGGGGAATAGGGTGGGAATTATTTTAATTGTAATTAAGTAATTATTTATTTTTATTTATTGGTATTGTGAATTAATTTATTGTTAATTAAGTATTAATTGATAATTAATTTTTGTTCATTGGTAATTAATTTTTATTAATTGATTAATTGATCATTATATTAAGTGTATTAATTTATTATTGGAACGGGTTGTGAGTTTATAGGAAATAGGGTGGGAAGTAATTTAATTCTAATTAAGTAATTATTAATTTTATTTTTGGGTATTGATAATTAAATTATTGTTAATAAATTATTATTTGGTAATTAATTTTAAATAAATATTATTTTTTGGTATTGTAAAATAATTTATTGTTTAATAATTATTTATTGGTCATTTATTTTTATTAATTATTATGTATTGGTATTTATCATTAATTTTTTGTTAGTTAATTATTAATTGGTAATTACTTTTTAATAATTATTATTTTTTGGTATTGAAAATTAATTTATTGTTAATTAATTTTTATTCGGTAATTCATTTTAATAATTATTATTTATTGGTATTTATTAATTTATTGTTAATTATTCATTGGTAATTATTTTTTATTAATTATTTATTGGTATTGGTAATTAATGTATTGTTATTTAATAATTAAGGGGCACATTACGATGGCGGGCGGAAGCACAACCGCCGTGCTGGCGGATGCAGAAACCACCAGTTACCGCCGGCACGCAGCAGTCCACACGCCCGCCCAATTACGATGCGAAAAGCAGGCCAAACACCGCCGGCAAGCCAGCAACACCGTCCGCCATCAAAGTGCGCCCGCACACGTAGCGGCGCAGCACAACTGACACACACCGTCCGACGAAACACGCCCCGCCCGGCGCATAAATTACGATGCCGCAAACAAACGGCTCCCACGGCAAAGAGACACCGCACGTGAAAGAGAGGCGGAAACACGGACGCAGAGCACGGACAACGAAGAAGCGGCACCCCGGGCATGAATCCAGCACTGCAGGCCCTTCCCATGCTTCTGCTGATGCACTACCAAGGACGCAACGTACCGCGGAGACGCAGGTAGGCACACACACAACAAGTGCACGCAAACAGCGCACACAGTGCAAGGGCGGAAAAGCGGACAACCCCCACCAGCGCGTGCACACTACACATCCACCATTGCATCCACATATGACACACAGGCCAAATCCTAACATCGCGGAACACATGTGTACACACCACCTGGGACTAGGAACCAACCACCCCGTCACGGCCCCAAAGCGCCGATGACGCCGCCACACATGCGCACAACGCAGAGGCCAACCGCAGCGCCATGCATGCGTCGCACACAGACACAGGGACACAACCAAGCAGCACACACACCAGCCCCACCCCGAACGCACATGACACGTGACAGGCCGGCCACAGACATGTCCCCAATGCCCAATTCACGGACAACACCCAACGCCACACAACCGACGCACACATGTCAGTTAAGTCACGCAACAGCAGGACACACCCCAGTGTAACAAACATGGCGAAGCACACAGCGGCGGCAACACCAACTAGGAGAAGCGGGCTCCTTCGGGAAGAGGAACGCCAGTACCACACTGAAAAACCCATACCACCCTGCACATATGAACAAGACACATGAAACGGAACACCAAAGAGCCCGGGGACCGACAACAGGTGGCCCAAGAATTACATCCACACACAAGGCCCAACGCAGAGCGGAAAGGCAGCCTGCCGCCCACACAAGGGAGAGCAGACAGCACTGAATGACCTTCCATTCCAACACCGAAACCACAGCCCTACGACAGAAGCCGGTGAATACAGCCATTGTCCAAGAATAGACCAACACAGGCATGCCGAGGAGACCGACCACACGGCAGATAGCGCATATCACAGAAGCACACAACGGACGGGGAAGAAAGAAGAAAACACTCCCCCATGTCGGCCACATGCAAGTTAATTGGAAGGAGTCACACAGCACCGACCTTGAACTGTCTGAGAAGCATGTGGGAAGAGGGCCCGTGTCCTCCAAACAAGCCAACAGAACACAAGTCCTGTCTCCCCACGACTACACAGAGCTCACAGCAACCCCGGAGCGTGCACATTGCAGACTGCACACACAGCCGGAGCACGCCACCTCTACGAACCGCTGCGAAATGGCAACCGCAACACACCTACCCAACTACGCCGAAGAGCTCAAGCTGTACCAAACCAGCACGATACATACATTGGGATGCGATCTCCTGTCCCTGCTGAACGTAAGTTACCGACTGACTTACCGCATCACATTGTTCAGCTGCGTCATGCCCGTCTTCTACTGTCGGAGGTGTCCCTACCAGCATCCCGTCGAGATATGCCTCTCCAACCCGGCATGTCTGAAGGCGGACCTGCTACCACTACTCCTCCCTCTGGATGCACACGACAGGGCCTGCTCTGCCTATGGGGGCATGGCGTACGTGGCCAACATCGCACGCGCACTGAAATGGAACCACTGTGCCTCCACACGACGGATCATCGAGAACAGCTACATCGAATGTCACCCAGCATGCCCCATCATGGTCCTCCAAGGGACAACCTACGAACAACACCTTGACAGCCACCATCCGCTTCATTGGCTGGCAAACATGTACACCACCAATGACATGGAAGCCCTGCTGGACGGCATCGCATACCTGACAACCTGTAAATACGTCGGACCACAACGCAGGTTCCCCGAGTGACCTATGAAGTCCAACCCCGCACCCATGCTCAGCTTCCGCACGGACTGGCCAGTCACCACCACAACAGCCATACCAAACGACCGGCAACTGTAACCACACCATCAACGACATCGCCATGACATCGGATATGACCGGGACATGCACACTGTTCCCCATCACATCCAGGAACACCGCATGCATCGTGGGAGGCAGTGGCATGGGCTCTGTGCATCGCACCCACATGGACGGAACTGCACGAACAACCAGGACACGACATGGATCCAGCGCACATGGACACACACACCGCTCAGTGGACATGAATAGGTCGCCTGGAGTCTGTGGGTGCTGCACCCCTCCCACCCCCGCCCCGGGAATCCCATACCAGGACCTTTGCATGGACGACAAGTGCATACAACAACAACACGACCCCAGTGACTGTGACATGTCCAGTAACCACCACAGTGCAACAACAAGTGGCACGCCGCTGCATGCACGTAAGCACATGCCCTGATGTCATCTCACATGCACGCGTGCATGAGGAACAACCGCAGCAAACCTGTCACATGGAACTGAGATGGACTGTGCCCATGATGCCGAGCGGTCTGGTAGGCTACATGTATACCGTCTGTGTCAAAGTCCGCAGCTCCGCAGCTATACGTAAATGTACATTAGCACAGCCTTGGCCAAGCAGATGTAACCCCACACCCTATCCCATTTGTAATCATGCTCAGTATATCCTCAACATGTATTCCGCTGCCAGTAGTGTCCACTATACTGCATCACAGAGGACAGAAGACTCAATATAATGTTTGAAACCAGAACTGTCTCCGCTGACTCATTTCACAAGTACGAATGAGAGAGGATGAGAGTATGTGAAGTACACGGCAGTCGTGACATGACCATGTAGTCCACTGGTATTGGATGTCAACGCAAATGAGTAGCACTACTGTGGAAGACACACATGTGTCGTGTGAAGTCGTATGGACGCAGTGCTCAGGTGGGTGGGTGCGACGGGTAGATGCGCACATGCCAAGTTGGAGCACGCCGTGTTGGGAGGGGTCATGAACAGTACACCACCGCTTCCCTGGGCATTGTGAGAGGACACCTGTCGGGGGAGTGAACACGTGTGTGCACAGCAGCCGGGCACACGTACAAAGCGGTACCAGGCGCACCTCAGCCCACACTCTGTGGACAAGCTGGATCCTGTTGTGCGCCCGCCATGCCCCTTGACAAGGCACACACAGCCCCAGTCGACCAGGTGTAACCCCAACATAGTCAATCCGCACAGGCGATACAGGGCACGGGATGGCAGTGGAGCATGGTGTGTGAGAGGTCTCCTCGCGCTCCTCCTGGTCATATCACACAGGCAATAGAACCTCAACGTCCAGCATGGCAAAAAGTCAAATGGAAGTGTAGGGGGACGCACCACAGCACGAGCAGCACTGACGTCACGGGAGGTGGCTCGCACCATCCCATCCATTGCCCATCATACCAACCACGCCACATGCCATTGCGACTAAGTGCAAGCGCGTGCGCCACCACCCCTGAGCCCTCCCCAGAGAGGCCAAAGAGTGAATGTGTGGGCCATCAGCCACAGACGGACGCAGCATGGCCGCAAGGGCAGCCACAGCCACTGGGTGTCGCAGGTGGCGGATCCGGAAGGCGAAGACTGTGATGCATAGTCCATGCAGGCCGGGTCTCCATTTGGGGCACCACGCAGGTGGACGGCGTCCCGCCACACATCATACCCTGAGACAGCCCACTCGTGCAACTGGACCCACACATACACTCCTTGCCCTCTCTGGTGCGAGCTTGGGGCTGCCTGTGCAAGCGCTAGCCTCGCAGGTGAGCATGCATATTGGGGGGCGAGGGGAGGACATGAGGGCTGGGGCGAAGATGACTGTATCACTGTCAGTTAGTACAAGGGATGACCCAGATGTGGAAAGGAAGAGACGTGTCCCGTGTGTACTGCAACTAGTCGCCAATCCAACTACCCCCCATGTCCGGAATGTAAGCCCGCACCTAGGCCCGCCCATCCGCCACATCGAACATACCACCAGCACGACAACCTTCCCATTCGAAACACTGACTGGGGGTGGCGACCAGTGAACAATCATGTGTAGCCTACCCACGCGTACATGTGGGCCCTCCATGATCCATGTCACCTGCGGCAAAGACATGACATGCGCAATGAGGGAAGTGAGGAGAGCTGTCCGCCCCACGCGCAGAAGGTGCATCAGCTCCACAGACCCAGCAGCGAGTCCAGCAGGGGTCACATGTGCAGGGGCAGCTGTGCCTGGTGTGAAGGCACATGCATATAGACAGCACATCGACCAATGTGTAGTCTGCCCACATCCACAGTCCATCATCATGCGGACATAGGAATTGAACACAGGGCAACACATCTTAGCTGGTGCACCCACCGTGACCAACAATGCGCAATCATCGACGTACCCGCCCTGTGCATGGCCCCCCACCCAACGGAGGCACATCCAGTGCCACCATCCCACACACACAAGCCTTCCACGGAACATGCTGTGTCCAATGGTCAGTACAGAGTCAGCGCCCATCTGGTGGATCCTGAACAGGAGACACATGCACACACATGCCAGCTCCCACTATGTACGACTGCCACCTGGCACGTGCAATGTAACCTCTCACCTGTGACGTGTGACTGCAAGCACACAGCCGTCTTGGCATGGGGCTGTCAATGTGGACACCAGTCAATGTTTCGGGAGCTGTGATCCGTACAGTGCTGTACATAGGGTGCAGTGCTGACACCTACTACTGTCTCATATCCCCTCGTGCCACAGGTCCCACTTGTATTGGCCGCTCAGCCCGTGCCCACATCGTCGTCGTCGTGTGCCATACTCATCCAGCCTCGGAAGCAGTACCATGCTCAGCAGACACTCATGTTGCCGTGGCGTTGCCGCTTGACGAATATGCAGTCAGTCCCCATCAGCACGCCCCGCAAGTCATTGGGGCCTAGATCCCCATGTGCATGCACATGGCAGTGGTATGTCTCACTTGCCATTGCCATTGTTGGGAGACCTGTGTAAGTGTATTGTGGCCGTGCCGTCCCAGCTTGACAGCTGGGCTGTGGCTCATGTGCTTGCTCAGTCATGTCAGTGATGTGTATGCGAAATTGCTATGTGCCGTGTTGCTTTGACATGTGTCCTCTGCCATTTAACCCAGGCGGAGACCGAACATTGACCGCCCATACCAATTGCTGGCGGACATGGACGATACAGAGGTAATCAGGAAGTTTCGGCTGGACAGGCCAACTCTGCATCGACTGTGTGCCATGTTAGAGCCCCATCTCCGTCCCCGCAGGGTGTATCCGACTGCTGTCACCCCCACGGCTAAGGTGATGGCCGCCATGCATTTCTTCGCCACTGGGTCATTCCAGCACACAGTGGGCAGTGGAGGAGGGATGTCCCAGCCCATGTTCAGCAAGGTGCTGAGGGATGTACTGGCAGCCATGATGCTGTACCGGAACAGGTACATCAGATTCCCCAGGGCTCGTGAATTGGCGGCAGTGAAGGGTGCATTCTATGCCCTTGGCAGAATCCCACACGTCGTGGGAGCCATTGACTGCACTCATGTTGGCCTTGTTCCACCACAGGCCACTGAGCACCTGTACCGCAACAGGAAGCACACGCACTCCCTGAATGTGCAAGTGGTGTGCCTTGCGGACATGGTGATCACCCACGTGTGTGCAAAGTTTCCAGGCTCGGCCCATGACGCACACATAATGCGCAACAGCATCTTGCCACGACTGATGGCCAATCTGCAACAGGATCGTGGCTGTATTGTCGGTGAGTATGTGGAGTGGTGTAGCGTGCTGGTTGTGCGATGCTGTCCCCTGTCCAGTTGGAATAGCAACGGTTCTCTGTGTCCCTCACACCCAGGTGACTCTGCGTATCCGAATGGGGCATGGCTGCTCAGTCCATTGAGGAATCCTCGCACCCCAGCAGACGATCGATACAATGAGGCACATGGGAGGACCAGACGTGTGGTCGAGCGTACCTTTGGCCTCCTCAAGTCCAGGTTCAGGTGCCTGGACCGCACCGGGGTGCACTGGCGTACTCCCCACAGAAGGTGTGCCAGATAGTGGTGGCGTGCTGCATGCTGCACAATCTGGCCATTCGGAAGCAGATCCCCCTCATTGTGGATGACGGAGATCAACCAGGGCCCCAGCCCGCAGACCAGGACAGCTCGAGTGAGGTGGACAGCGGAGAGGAGGAAGCTGGGAATGTGCGCCAGCAGCTCATCGCCCGCTACTTCACTTGACGGTGAGTGTCCATGTACGACGGATGATGTGTCTGTATCTATGCAGGTGTGTGTGTGCTGTGTCAGGGTGGCCGTATGTTCACTGCGTGCAGTGTGTCAACGCTCCATGGCCAGGGTAGTATGCCACTGTTGGTGACTGTGGCATTGTGCCCTATTGCTCTGTGCGATGTGTGTACATTGCTTGTAGTTGTTGACATGTACTGTGTGATGGGTGTGTGACACACTCATTGAATGTGCTCCTGTTCTGTCTCCCACCCCTAGGTCCCTACAGGCCCTCCGGATTCCATTTCCATGCCACGCATCAGGTGCCCTTCCGCCCAAGGTGGCCGATGTATTCCGTACAAATAAAACACAGGGCACAAACAGCAGTTAGTGAAAAAGGTGCATTTATTACAAACTGTGACATGTGATTGTGTGTAAGGTGATGACAAAAGTGGTGCGTGCAGTGACAATGAGCTGTCGGTCATGGCTGCGTGATGATCAGGGTGTACCCACTGGTTCTATGTCCATAGTCCAACACACACATGCCATCCAGATGGCTGTGTGGAGTGGGATCGTAGAGCAAGTCAATGCAGTGGCTGGTCAAGGAAGGCTGGCGGAAGGCTGGCGGAAGGCTGGCTGGCTGCCTCACTTGCGACTGGAGCGTGCGAAGTCCTCCCGGGAGATCTGTTTCCTCTTCGGACGGCCCCTTCCACGTTTGGGAGGGGGTGTGTGGTGGCGACCTGCTGGTGGTGGGTGAGGTGTGCTCACTGGCTGTGGACGCAGGGGAAGTGGACACTGCTGGCCGACCCTGCGCCCTAGCAGGTGGTGGCGGAGGTGGTGTTGCTGGCCTTGCCTGTGACCCCACCGCCACCACCAGCTGGCCCATGAGGTCCACGAGTTGGTACATACGGGACACGAATTGGCCCATATGGGCGTCCATGGACCTCAGCACCCCCAGCACCTCCCACGTGTCAGTAGCAGACCTGGCCCATTGTCCTTGGGCCTCTTCATAGGCCCCAAGGACTCTGGCCATTTGAGGCAGGGCATGGCTCCCAGGGGAGGCTGGCGTTTCCCTGACCCTGCTCCTCCTACCAGTCCTGCTGCCACCGGCCTGCCCACTAGCCACATTGCTCACCACGGTCCTCGCTGTGGCTCCCAGGGTGGATCCAGTCGGCCGGGCCACCACCTGCGCTGGGGCTGGTGCCAGCGAAGACGTGGTGGTGGTGGAGGCGGTGGTGGTCGGTGCGGCGATGGTGGCGGTTGCGGCAGTGGTAGTGGCCGCAATGACCGTGGGTGTGGCCGCAACGACAGTGGCAGCAGGGGACTGGGACTGTTCAGCATCCCTGGATGATGGGTTGGTGGGTAGGAGGGGTCCTGGGGAGCGGCTGGGCCCTGCCACGCCAGATGGGCCAGCTTGGTGGTCCGTGTCCGAAGAGGTGGACAGATCCTCCAGATCCGTGTGTCCTCGTTGGGGGCTTGTAGGCTGGCTGTGCTGGCTGCTGTCTCCATCCCCAGCGTCCAGCAGTTCGTCACCTGTGGAGAGAATGAGATTTGTTATTGTGTTGCACCTGGCGAAGTATGTATTAGTCGTCTGACATTGGCAGTTCGTGCAATCTCGTACATGGGTTTCCCGGAGGCGAGTGTGTGGCTGTGGCATCTGTAGTTGTGTGTGCTAGGCAATGGGACTGTGTGCTGTGCACATGTGGCATGGGACGGATTGGCCATGCCGATGGGTGTGTTGCTTTGCCCCTACTCATTGTGACTCTGGTGTATGCGGGCTCCTGGCCCATCCTGGGTCTGGTTTGTACTTTGCTTTTGGAGTTCAAATGGAACGCTTAGGAACGCATATGGCAACATGGGGGCCATGCCCCAGATTCGCATTTGGGA
Organism: Calotriton arnoldi; assembly: GCA_963921515.1. Classification (NCBI taxonomy): domain Eukaryota; kingdom Metazoa; phylum Chordata; class Amphibia; order Caudata; family Salamandridae; genus Calotriton; species Calotriton arnoldi. The sequence goes on along the minus strand of CAWUFW010001326.1, from coordinate 1,552,607 downwards.
TGGAATATGCTTTTGGGGTTCAAATGGAACGCTTAGGAACGCACATGGCAACATGGGGGCCATGCCCCAGATTCGCATTTGGGAGGGGATATGCTTTTGGGGTACATGCTGTGAGCCATGGGTGCCGAACGTGACATGTGTTGTGGCAGCATGACAGTGCATGGTCTGAGGTGTGTGCATGCCTGACATGCCCTGCATATTTGCTGTCTGTTGTGGTTACTGGACATGGCATTGGACGCATCGTTATGAGTGAGTGATAGTTGTGTGCCAGCCAACGTATTGCAGTTGTCCCATCTCCTTGGTGTGCGTGCTGCCCTGTGCCATGTGCATCACTGCAGTGCTCGGGGGGTGTGGCCCATGTTGTGTGTTGTTGCTCACAGTGTGTTGTGCGCTTAATTGACTTCTGGCACATGGTTGGTCATGGGCATGTGTCTTAGCGTGACTGCTGTATGTGTGGCAGCTGTGCGGATGACATGCCTTTCATGAGACTGGGGCTGACGGATGGGATGGATGGTATGTTGTATGTGCATGGTGTGTCTGTGAGTTTGATGGGTTCAGTGGTGTTCGTGTGCATTTCTGTTGTTCCGCTCTGTTGCGTCTAGTGTTGTTTGTCTTACATAGGCGTAGTTGTGGGGTGTGTGGTTGACAGGCAGTAGGGGCTACATGGACAGGACTTCAATGGTGTTTCGGTTGTGTGTGATGAGTTGCACAGTGGCTGCCGTGTGGGACTATATTCAGTGTGGCTTGTGCATGCAGACGTGGCTCCTTGGGTGTTGCTATGTCTGTGATGGGTCATGTGGGGTGTGAGTCTGCTGTTCATGTCCGTGTGCACATTGTTCACTTGTTCGTGACGGTGGGCGGTGCTGCGTGTCCGTGTGCTACGTGACATGTCCCATGTGTTGGTGGTGTTATGGTCCTCATGCCTCCAGTAATCCAGCCCTGTCCAGTTTCCCACCTGCAAGTTGTTCGTGCGTGCACTGTACTGGATGCCACATGGCTCTAAGCGGGGGGTGCTCCATGTTGCAGGTCTGTGGGGGTGGGGGGTGTAGTGGGTCGTGGGGTGGCTGTACACCCACTGACACCGATTGCTGTGGACCGTGATGTCTGCCTTTCGGCTGTCGTTGTGCACTGCGGTGGCTGACACGTGGCTGTGGGGTGTGGGGGATGCTCCTCCTTGCTGTGCTGTGGGACTGGGGCCTGGTGTGTGTTGTACTTGGGCTGTCCACCGTCCCACCCACTGCACTTTGTGTTCCTGCCACTTACCTGTTACTTGTCGGTTAGTGCAGCTGTGGCGGACACATGGGTGTGGTGGGTGCTCGTTGTGGCGCTTCTGGCATATTTGGGGACCTGTTGGTGGTTACGTGGCTGGCTTAGTGTACACATGTCCCCACGCATCTTACAGTTGTTCGGTTTGGGCTGTGTGTGGTAGTGTCTGTTGCATGTGTGTGTGATGTGTTGTGTATTGTGTGCTGGACATGGGGGTGTTTGTCCCTGGGAGCTGTGGCATGGTGGTAGTGCATGTGAGTACATAGCGGTGTGCTAGTATACATTAGTTTGTACTTACCAGCCTCCACTCCCCTGCTAATCCGGCGAGGATCTCCGGATGGATTACGACTCGCACCTTCTCCTCCCACGCTTTGAAGGTCTTAAAGAGCGCGGGATTCCCTCCGCCAGTGACGGCAGCCAGCTCTCTGTTTTTGCCCTCCTTCTTCTTGACCAGGCTCTTTACGTCATTCCAACGTTTGTTTATCTCGGTTCTGTTCCTGGGCAGGGTCCCGACTGCATTGACCTGGTCTACGATCCGGGTCCACATTCTGTTTCTGGTGGCTAGTGGTGTGTGCTGGACCATGTTCCCATAGATTTGTGGGTACACCTTGATGATCTCGTCGACCATGACCGTCAGCTCCATGGGCGTGAACTTGGGCATCCTTTGTGGTGCCATGGTGTTTGTGGTGCTGGTGCGGTGTGTGTTGTGTAATGTGCAGGGGGTTTGTGGTGCCGGTGTTTGGTGGTGGTGGTGGTGGTTGTGATGTGTGCGTTTCTGTGGTGTGCTGCTGTCCTTGCTGTGTCACTGTGTCCTCTCCTCTCCTCTCTGGTTTGCAATGTAGCAAGGGGTTGTGGTCTGTGGGAGTGCTGCTTTTGTACTCACCTATGTGGGTGTGTCCTCATGGTCTGTTGTTTTCAGGTGTGTTGTGTCTGGGGTTCTGGCCTTTGTATTTTTTGTTTGTCCGGGGGTGTTTTCGGGATGTGTACTGTGCTTGTGTATTTGTGTGTGCCTTGCTGTGTGGACTTGTTGGCCATGTTGTGTGCTATTGGTTTTGTGTGCGGATGGTTTCTGTGCAGGTACGTGGGCGCCATGGCTTCTGCCGTGTCGATTCTCATCGGCGTTGTTTGCGCTGGCGGGCGGTATATTTGTTGTTTTTCCGCGCTCATGGCGGTGCGATCGTAATTTCACGTGCGGTGTGTCGGCCGTGTGGGCGGGCGGTTTTGTGTTGTCGTGCGTGTTTCCGTCCGTGGCGGGCGGTTTGACTCCGACTCGGACGATGGCGGGCGGTATTTTGTATGATTTTTCGCCGATGGCGGTTTTCGGTTTGTGTACTCATAATGGCGTGGTCGGTGTTCAGGCGGTGTGTGCGGGCGGATTTTTGCCGCTTCCATGCCTGACGGATTTTTTTACGCCGGGTATCGTAATGGGCCCCTAAATCTTTATTTATTTATAAAAATTAATTTAATTATAAGTATGTTAATTTTAACCCCTACGCTATCCAACACTTTCCCTACTGTTGCACTCACTGAAGTGGGAATAGTAATTTTTACCCCTACGCTATCCAACACTTTCCCTACTGTTGCACTCACTGGAGTGGGAATAGTAATTTTTACCCCTACGCTATCCAACACCTTCCCTACTGTTGCACTGACTGGAGTGGGAATAGTAATTTTTACCCCTCCGCTATCCAATACTTTCTCTACTGTTGCACTCACTGGAGTGGGAATAGTACATTTTACCCCTACGCTATCCCACACTTTCCCTACTGTTGCACTCACTGGAGTGGGAATAGTAATTTTTACCCCTACGCTATCCAACACCTTCCCTACTGTTGCACTCATTGGAGTGGGAATAGTAATTTTAACACCTACGCTATCCAACATTTACCCTACTGTTGCACTGTTTGGAGTTGGAATAGTAATTTTATTCCCTCCACTATCTACTATTTTTTGTATTATTTTAGCTAATGTAGTATATAATTAATTTTAAAAATTATTTTTTTTTTTTAATTTGTTACATATATTTATTTAATTTTTATTTATGTTATTGTTTTATGTGTATAGATGTGTTTATAAGATTTTCTTAATAATTTATGTTATTAAAATAATTATTAAAACATATTAAGTAAGTGTATGTATTATATATTATATGTATATATTAAATGTATTTATAAATTAGATATATTTAATTTATAATTTTTAAACATTTTAAAATATTTTTAACTATGTTTATTTTAATTATATGTATTATTTACTTTATTTTACATTACTTTTTAACAAAAAAACCCGATATTTTTAACAACGATATTTTTGACAACGATATTTTTTTCTCGATATTTTTGTACTTACCATAATGTAGATAGGATGTCGATATTCTTGACTTCGATATTCTTGCTGCAATATTTTTGTAGGTCGATATTCTGACCTTCGATATTCTGTCAGTGATTCCTTTTGAACATATATTATTGAAATTTAATTCGGGATACTACTCAGAGAACAAGGAAGGAGACATTCCAGTTTCCCATCATTTCAAAATTGATTTAAAATACCAAACCATAATGGTGATTCCCAAAGATCTTTTTCTGAATTGGTGTAAGTTACTTCTGACTCCTGAATTCCCTTGTTGTTAAGTCATGAAAGCTTTGTGATCTAGTCCCTTGAGCTCAGTCATGAACTTGCCAGGTTCTCTTAGACAGAAGATCTACAGGATTTTGTCCCCTTGAACCTTTGAAGCGCTCCCTTAGGCATCCGTCTGAATGTTTGATTTGTGGATCAAGCAGGTCAGTGAAGCACAGAGGGAGCTTACATTCATTAACACTTCACTGACACGGACGTTATTTAGGGGTCGCCGGGGTTCGCAGCTGTGACCCCCAGGTTGCCTTTGTATCCCCTGGCCTCAGAGTGGGAAAACTCAGTGCCAGGAGCAAAGGGGCAGCTCATCATTATAGACGTTGGTTGGGACTCTGCTTGCTTTGTTTTCTCTCAATTTCCTATTACACTAATAGTGAATAATGAAACATTATTCACTCTTAGGGGCCGATTCCGATCTCGGCCGGTAGGGCTCCGAATCGGATTCGGCTTTACCGGATCCGATTCGGAGGCCTTTTTCCCGACCGATTCGTACAGTCATCCCAGCGAGAAAGTACGATGCGAGCGCACGCGAAATCGCCGACCGACTCGTTCCCGGGTCCGAACCGCTCCGACCGACTCGTACGGACACGGCTCGCGCCACGCAATGGAGACGTTTCCCGACCGAGCAAGTACGATGCGCGCTCGAACAGCCCGACCGACTCGTAGCGTCCGGCTCCAAAGAGCTGTCGGAGTCGGACTTCGGGGTCCATGTCGGACCCCCTGCACGCCGTAGCCGCACGGGTCGCACACAGGGGGACCCAAGGGTCCCCCTAAACATGCATGTACGGTGCGAGTCGCACCGACGCGTACCCACTGTAGGGGCCCCCTGTTCGCGACGTACCCATTCAGTCAATGGGAGCCCGTGTACGCGTTGTACGACCGGCTCCCATTGACTTCAATGGGAGTCCGACCGAATTGAGTCGGGCAGCATACGGCCGCATCGTACTCGCTCGGTCGGACTGCGGGAGTCCGGCTCGGTCGGAAATCTCTCCGGATTAAGCTCGGTCGGAGAGATTTCCAGCCCGAATCGGAATCGGCCCCTCAGTGTAATAAAAAATGGGGTACAATTAGCTGGAGTATGATATTCCCCGCAGTTGAAGTAAGTACAAAAAAATGCTTTGAAATGTATGTTGTGTGCGAGCTTGTGGGTGAGTGTGAGTTTACGTAAGAGAGTGTGTGTAAGCGTGAATACATGTGTATGTGCAAGCATGTGCATGTGAGAGAACGTAAAGGTCAAAGGGCGTGCAATGTCACTTCCACTACCCCAGGCATTTTGGTGAATTAACGTTCAAGATCACTCGCTGAATGCTCAGTTAAGAGCTTCTACAGACAAGCCTCTGTATTATTAAAAGGAAGTATTAGTTTACTTTCGGATACCTAGTTGCAGCCTCACACACCCACAATGTAAAAATCTGTTTGCTGTCATGGAGAAGGTAGAGTAGGGAAAAAATGAACATGATCTTAGGGGCAAAATAGTCGAGGGGAGATCCCAATGTCTTCAGTAGTTGTGTGGAGTGAGAAGGAAAACCACTCTGGATCCTGTGAGTGCTTTTATGGTTTCATAGAAGGGAATCAGTGAATGTTCTTTCAATCAATCAATCAGGGGCTTGTAGAGTTGTAGAGCGCACTACTCACCTGTGAGGTTCTCAAGGCGCTGGGGAGGGGGGGGGGTGCAGCTCCGGATAATTCGAAGAGCCAGGTCTTGAGGCTCTTCCTGAAGGTGTGCAGAGTGGGGGAGCGTCTGATGTTGACAGGGAGCTCGTTCCAGGTCTTTGATGCGAGGTAGGAGAAGGCCCTTCTGCCTGCTTTGGTTCTGCGGATGCGTGGGGTCTCTGCCAGGGCGAGGTCGGAGGAGCGGAGATTCCTTTTGGGTACGTGGAAGGAGACTCTTTCGTTGAGGTATTTGGGTCCGATGTTGTGGAGGGATTTGTAGGCGTGGGTGAGTAGCTTGAACGTTACTCTCTTCATGATGGGGGAGCCAGTGTAGGTCTCGTAGGTGCTGGGTCATGTGCTCGTGTCGTGGGGTTCCGAGGACGAGTCTGGCTGTGGTGTTCTGGATGGTTTGGAGCTTGTGTAGCAGGGTTTTGTTGTTTCCTGCGTAGAGGGCATTACCGTAGTCCAGTCTGCTGGTTATGAGTGCGTGGGTGACGGTCTTTCTGCATTTGGGGGGGATCCACTTGAAGGTCTTGCGGAGGATGTGGAGGGAGTTGAAGCAGGTGGAGGCGACGGCGTTGGTCTGGCGGGTCATGGTAAGGGAGGAGTCTAGAATGATGCCGAGGTTCCGGGCGTGGTCCGTCGGGGTGGGTGGGTTTCCGAGCGCAAGGGGCCACCAGGAGCTGTCCCATGCAGTGGGGGAGGATCCGAGGATGAGGACCTCAGTCTTCTCCGAGTTCAGATTTAGGCAGCTGTTGTTCATCCATGCAGCGACGTCTTTCATTCCTTCTTCGAAGCTGAGTCTGGTGTCTTCGGGGTTCTTCGTGAGAGAGAGGATGAGCTGGGTGTCGTCGGCGTAGGATACTATGCTGAGCCCATGCTGTCTGACGATGGTGGCGAGGGGGGCCATGTAGATGTTGAAAAGCGTGGGGCTGAGAGAAGATCCTTGGGGTACTCCACAGTTGATCTCTGTAGGTTCGGAGAGGAAGGGGGAGGAGTCTGATCCTTTGGGTTCTGCCGGAGAGAAAGGAGTGGATCCAGTCGAGGGCGGTTCCTCGTATGCCGTCGTCGTGGAGTCTGGCTGCGAGGGTGCAGTGTGAGACGGTGTCGAAGGCTGCGGAGAGGTCTAGTAGGATGTGGGCCGCAGTGTTGCCCTGGTTGAGTAGCATGCGGATGTCATTGGTGGCGGCGAGGAGGGCGGTCTCGATGCTGTGGTTGCTTCGAAATCCGGACTGGGAGGAGTGGAGGATGGCGTTCTCTTCGATGAAGGTGGTCAGCTGGGCGTTGATGAATCTCTTGGTGACTTTGGCAGCGAAGGGAAGGAGAGAGATGAGCATTAAACCCTGAATGCTGTAATCCCATTTCTCTTCTGATGTGACCTAAATTGTCCTCACTTCAACTCTCTGAAGGTTGGAAGACATGAGGTTTCTGTAGTTGGAGAATGACCGTGGAGAGGTATAGAGCAGGAAGGGGGATAAACACGAACACACTCATGCACCTCAATTAGGGAAAATTGAAAGGAGTTGATTTTAGAAACGAATATTAGGTGTTATATAGTGACATATTCAAGAGCCACAGTATCAGTTATACTTTTTACCCACATCAATTGAACTCATTTTACTGTAATTAGAAACATTAAAAGGCTGCGAGGGGCCTCCTGAGATTCAAAAATGGGATCAGCATGCTACATACAGGTCTCTGCAGCAGGTGCATTAATTCAATCAGCTATATCACTCGGATTGGAACTTCTGGCCTACAGGTCACACGCAAATGTCAGAAGCAGGAACGATATACCTCTGAACAATACTGGCATTCAAAATCTTGATCAGGGGGTTACATCCAGATCTCTGCAGCACAAGCGTTAGCCAACCACACCATCGTACTGTAAATGGAAAACGTGACCTGCACACAAAACACAAAAAAACACAAGAGCCTGTGCTCATCTCCCAACATACTGTCACAAAGGGTAACGGACATCTGATGTTAGTGATGGATATCTTTTACTCCCAACTTCTATACACTTGTTTGTTTCTTAGCCCTGAAGAAGTCGCTGCGCACAACAATTAATCGCGACGAAACACGTGTTGGCTAAGGATCTCAAGATTAAACTGAAGTGACTGTTTCAACGGAGAAACAAGAGTGTTTTTTATTATTGTCAATGATACATAATATATACTGTCGGCGTGTGCAAGGGACTGTTGTTTTGGTTTATCAGTGGTTATCCACACATTGGGGAGGAGGGTGGCTCTCCCCACCCTTATGCACCACAATCATAATTGTACACTAGTATATACTCACTGCGTATTTCCCAGGAGCGCCATTACCCTACACAATCCACCGACCAAGAAGTCCCACTCAAGTTGTATAGCACATGTAAGTGGAACTGCCTTGAGTGGGTCACAAGTGGTAAAACTACTCAGTTCAGTGGTATTCACCTGAGATTAGAACCTTTAAACTTGCAGGTTACTCAGATCTCCACAATAGATGCATAAACCCCCCTGAGCTATGTTACTAGAAAGATGGACTTTCCTTAACTTCATGCTTTGTATTGAATTGTATTGGATTGTCAAGCATCTCGACTCCACTACCCCCCCCCAACCAGGCCCTCCCCCGCCTCACCACCCCGCAGCACTCCCTCTGCAAGCCGCCACTGCCTGGACTGCATAAAAGGATGAGTAGAACTCTACTCTATGTGCATTTCTTAGGAAGAATGTTGGATTAGAGTGAGTCCTAGGTGGGAAGAGTTTTGGTGTTCTGCCTGATGATCAGAGTGGTGCTCATGTCCAATCATCTTTTTCTGTGCCACTGCTTGCAGAGGAGCAGAGAGGTTTGAGGAATAGAACGCTTGAGCCTTACGTTCTGTTCTCTCTGGTTGGAAGGATGTTAGTTGTGACTGTGGTCTATAGTCTAGTGTTTTGGTGTTGTGTGTGATGAGTAGAGAATTGCATATATCACATCTAGTAGCCTGGGTAATACTTTTATACATTTCGATGGGAAAGGTAGGATTGAAGAGAGGTTCGGGTGGGTGGATGGCAGGACATCAGGGTGTTTCTTCACTTAGGGTGAGGGGGGGATGGTAAATGCAGAGGGTTGTTAGGGTGTGAGGCAGTATCCAAGGTAGCTGTAATATTTGTGGGGAGGTAATACTGAGGATGGTGTGGGAAGGTGACAGGATTCAAAGTAATTGGTTAACACTGATTAATGGTGATGTTTTTCATCTCGGGGTTTTGAGTGACATCATAGACAAATCGATATCCCTCTTCTTTTCTACTTGGTGAAAAACATCTCCTTATTAACTGTTACCCATCTATAATTCTAGACATGAATGTCTTCCCTGTGGTTCTTCAGCTTAGCTTTAGGGAGGGTGTAGACTAGTCTGGTTCAATTCCTTCTCACTCCTCTCTTGTATGTAGAATTGAAGGAGTTATCTGTGCAAATGATTTTTGGACATCAGGATGTTTTATTTTCGATATGGCATGAGGCTGGTGTACTTCTCAAAAACTTGCCCCTGACTCTAACCTTCTTAGTAACCTCCACCCAGTCTCCCTGGTTCCTCTCTCTGTGAAGATCCCCATTAAGGAAGTTGTTTGCCAGATTTCTACTTGCTTGAACTCAGTAATTTGCTTGACAGTAGCAGAGCCAGATTAGACTCAGTTCAAGGCACTGGAGCATCCCTACTGGCTGTTCTTGATGAATCACTGATCCTTCAAAGTTAAAACTTCTCTCCTGTGGTTCCTCCCTTAGTATAGCCCTTTTAAATCTCTGCCTTTGCCTCCTCAATCTTTTCCTTTTGGTTTCCCCACATGTCATACACAAATGATACCCAAATCATTTTATCTTTTAATGGTAATCTTGGTTTTCTTCAAGAACAAGTTTACTCTTGACTCATAGCCATTGCCACTTAGATGAATGGCCACTCACTTAAAGGGAATAATGATGAAAGAATTTCTGATTAAAAGAGGCAACCCTTACAGTAGGGTCTCTGTTCTGGTGCCCCACTAACCCACCATTGTAGACTTTCCTTCTAACTCCTACTAAAACTGTTTAAAAACAGGGCACCATCTATGACCAGGATGTTTCTTTCACTGTTCTTATCAAACAGGTCTCTTCCACATGTTTCTTTTAAATTCCTGAACTCAGGAATATTATGCCCCTCCTTCCTTTTAATTGCCATAAGACTGTAGTTCAAGCTATTTTCCTGTCTTGCCTATGCCATGAAAATTCTCATTGACTTGGTCTGCCTCTTTATCTTATCCAGAGACTTCAACTCATCCAAACACTGCTGCTAGGATCCGCTTTAATCTCTGCTAAATCTTCAGAACAAGGGTGAAACCGAGAAGAGAGAGCATTTCCCTCCTTGACTGCTGGAAGAAATGCATAAGAGCATGACAACAGTCTCAGCTTCAACCTCTGTCCTGCAAGACCTGCTTCAGGGCTGTTACAAGGCAATGGCTTGCAGGGAGTCTTTGGGCCTGCATCTGCCGGCCACAGCCTTCTTGCTTGTCTGTCACAGAGAGCCTGAAAGATAAGAGTGGTGGAAAGTGCTAAATCAGAAGATTCTCCTGGCCACCAGAAAAACTGCAGTAATTTTTCTAAGTTCAATTGCAAAAGGTTGATGGAGACCAACCACCTCATTGTATCCAACCATATATTTGACCTTTCCTTGTAGCATGCCTCAGTAAAATATTCATGATGGGACTACAATGATATTAAAATATTAATTGTGCAGCCCCTGGCCAGGCCTCTGGAGGGGCTAGTGATATAATGGAGGCTTCCATTTTTCAGAACAACAACACTGGGGGTACAATGGAGGAAGCTTAGGAGCTGCTGCCCTTCTAGCTAACTGCATGAATTATATATGCTGTGCGTGCGCAGCAGCGCCTTTTGTTATCCAGGTTTCGTTAGCACTAAATAAACACAAGACACGCAGTTTCATTTTATTCACTTTGACGCATTTGCAAACACTAGAAAAAAATAAAAGCTGCGCCAAAATCTAATTTTGCAGTGAAAATCCAGTACAATTTTGCGGTCAAAGTCCAATGGTGCAATTAAAATGTCAACAGTCAATAAACATTATGAAGCATAAAAATCAATTTTCCAATAGGCTAGCATGTTCACTGTAAGAAAATCATTTTTGATAATCTACTTACCTGCATTAAAGTAAAGGGTGATTACATAAGAAGAAAAACCGTCTGCTAGAGTGACATGAACACATTTCCATGTTGTAAAATTTCAAGCTGCTCTGTAATGTGATTGAAAAGGTGAAAGCACATTATATCCCTGAAGCTTGCTAAGTATATTTTTCTTATGGTCAGTACCTTGCTCAAGTTGGAAAATATAAGTGCCTGTGCCTGAAGTTGTTCTCAGAAGCCCACTGCCAGCACTGATGAATGTCGAGATTGTCAAAACCACGACTGAGTAGTCTTGATTCTGCCTCATGCCTTTTTGTTCCCACCACCACAATCTCACTTCATTATTTCACTCTTGCAGGTTCTTTTTCATCTCTGCTTTCCTCTTTAGTTACTATTTTCCATCTTTCTCTTCCTCACCCTTTCCTTTCTTTTGTGTTTTCTCTCTCTTACTCTAGGTCAAAGTCTGAAGAGGAAAATTAAGTGCCGGTCTTCAAAAATAATTGGAGGTGGGCCCTACCTACAACCACCAGCTCCAATTAAGGGGTCGATTCCGATCTCGGCCGGTAGGGCACCGAATCGGATTCGGCTTTACCGGATCCGATTCGGAGGCCTCTTTTCCGACCGATTCGTGCATGCGTCCGGGCGAGCGAGTACGATGCGAGCGTACGCGAAATCGCCGACCGACTCGTTCGCGGGTCCGAACCGCTCCGACCGACTCGCACGGACACAACTCGCACCGCGCAATGGAGACGTTCCCCGACCGAGCAAGTACGATGCTCGCCTCGAGCAGTCCGTCCGACTCGTGCCGTCCGGCTCCAAAGAGCAGTCGGAGCCGGACTTCGGGGTCCGTGTCGGACCCCCTGCACGCATAGCCGCGCGAGTCGCACACAGGGGGACCCATGGGTCCCCCTACACGTGCATGTACGGCGCGATTCGCATCGATGCGCACCCGCTGTAGGGGCGCCCTTGTTCGCGACGCACCCATTGAGTCAATGGGAGCCCGTGTACACGTTGTACGACCGGCTCCCATTGACTTCAATGGGAGTCCGACCGAATCGAGTCCGATAGCATGCGTACGCATCGTACTCGTTCGGTCGGGCTGCTAGAGTCCGATTCGGTCGGAAATCTCTCTGGGTCCGGCTCGGTCGGAGAGATTTCCTGCCCGAATCGGAATCGGCCCCTTAGCATTTGTTCTGTATGGATGCAGAGCGCTGTTAGACTTGGCATCCTTGGCGTGGTTTCCCATAACTTTTTGCCTCTACCTCCTGCATTTTTTGACTGTGTGCTGGATTTCATTTTGCTGGCTTAGATGCTTTAGGCACTTTGCCACTGCTGATCAGTGTCAAAGTACAAGTGCCCCCTGTGTAAATTGTGATTATGATTGGTTATCCATAATTGGCATATTTGATTTGCTGGTACGTCCCTCGTAAAGTGCCAGAGTCTGTAAATCAAATGCTATTTGTAGGCTTACAGCCCACATGAGTAGTCCTGTAAATGTGTCTCAGACCTGCCACTGCAGTCTTTGCATGCACACTTGTAAACTGCCCTGTCGACCTGGCAAGTGCACCTACTTTCCAGGCCCTAAATTTTCTATTTTCTTACATGTAATAATAACATTCTGGGCCTGTCCTCCACGGACCTCGATTTACCAAAATTTCAGTGGTAACTCAAGTGACATCACGTTTACTTTGCCCAACTATTCCTCCTAATTGCTGCTGAAGGGATGTGAATTGCATTGAGTGGTCATTGCAGAAACTACTTTTTGTTTCCTCAAACTTGTTAAAACTAAAACACAAATGTCAGGAAGGCTAAACACCCAACGAGCATTTAATGCAAAATAGCAGACATTACAACAAAAGATCAGAGACAATTGTCTTTTCAACTGACTAGAGCTCTCGCTAGAAATTGGTCAGTTGGAGCAAAGAGCTAAAAATACATATAAATTAGGCCAGTAGATATATTTTTTCAAACAATACAAGTCAACGGAGCTTAATCATATTAGAGGCATTTGCTGCTCTCAGTAAAAGCTCATCTAATGAGCAGGTGTCAGGATCTTCTCTCGGAGGAAGTGCTGATCGTCCTTGAGGAGAAGCTGTCATTCATACATATACTACTTGGCTCATTATTCTCCTAGATTCAGCTTTCACTTGTAAATTTCAAAAGCGACGTTGCGCCTTCAGAAAATCAGCAAATGTACAACCCTGAACCCTCTGGCTTTATGGCCTACTTGAGCCATGAAAATTAGTTAACACATTGAATACCACAGGTAGCTTTAAAGTACTATAAAATAACACGCATATTAGATTAAAAAAATTAGCACATTCTTGGCTATATATTAGGTGATTAACACTATGCTGCATAGTAGTATAAGAACATGATACAGGCAGGGTTTAAGTTTTCACACACTGTTTAAGTGAGTTCTCTCCAAACGGATAAACATCACCCCTCACCTCAGGAAACTCCACTGACTCCCTGTACAGAAGAGATGCCAATTGAAGATGTTGAGCCACACATACAAGGCCCTGCACAACCAAGGTCCAGCCTACATCCACCGCCGCATGAACTTCCACAGGCCCTCCAGACACCTGCGATCCACATCCACATCCCTGTCCCTCACCCACACCGCTCACGTTCGCCAGAGCAACAGTGGATGAGGTTCCTTCTCTTACCTCATGGACAAATCCTGGAACAACCTCCCTTTGCACCTCTGAACCTCTACCTCTCGTCTGGAATTCAGGAAGGCACTCAAGACCTGGCTGTTCAACTGATCTCTCGGCAACTGCCACTTCCTCAGGGCCTGGACACCCTCCTGGGTGATTAGCCGCACTTTACAAATGCACTGCTTGATTGATTGATTTCAGAGATGATGGGCACCAAGGGCAGTGGTGGGGCACCAAAAGATAAGTTAATTGTAGCAGCAGCTACCACTGGCTACCCTTCTTTCTTGTTCAAACATTATAACATGGGAGCTAACAGTCCCCTTTATAGGACAATGATATAGAGCAAAATGCCCATTTCTTATGAAATTTGTACTGCAGGAGAAGAAACAAAAATATTTTTTAGTTTTCCTACTGTGGGATGTTTCTCATTTTAAATTGGGTGTCCAGAAAGATGACTTCAACATGAACCTTATTAAAGAGTTTGCACCATGACTTGGTGCAAATGTTGGTATTGTACTGATTGTTCAAAACAAAAATGTCATTTTGCACTGGTCAGTTGCTGCAAATGTTATTAGACTGATTGGTTGGCACAAGCATCATTTTTTGTAAATCAGTTATAGTTTGCCGGTCAATGTGCTAAAGTGCCTCGATCATGCTCCTTGTACAAAAGCCTAAATTTGATTCCATAGAGATATCAAATTAAAGACCAATTTCCATCCTCCCATTCCAGAAAAGGGTAATGGGCCTGTGGTAACACAACAACTGCAAGACCACACTGAGTCCCACTACCTCTGAGTGTCAGGACAGAAAGAATCCATCTACAGTAAATGAGGGTCTTTCAGTAGTACTGGTACGAGCTGACCTCGAGGCTACTTCAGCCGCCAAAACCTATTTTAAACAGTGTGAAATCAACGTCTTCTTCTTAAGTGTATTAAATCCTTTGTATGGAATTGTGTCTAACGGTATGCAGACATAATATCGATGTTTAAATATCAATATACCATTATATCGATTTTTAAATATCGATATGACAGAATATCGACCATCAAGAATATCGTCGACCAGAATATCGACATGCAGGTAAGAAATATCGTTTTAATTAATATCGATGTTAGTAATATCGTTAGTAAAAATATTGTTGTTAATAATATCGATTTTTTTTTTTAGTGTTTTGTATGTTAGTATATGTGTTAAAAGTATAGCTTATTTTTGTGATGTATGTTTGAATTTTTACAAGTAATTAATTTTATGTTAATTAATTTTTGCGTATTTTTGTTCCGTAGCGGGTTGTGGGTTTATAGGGGAATAGGGTGGGAAGTAATTTAATTATAATATATTTAATAATAATTTTTAGAAGTTATTAATTTTAAAAAAACATAAATATTGCTTTTTAGTTCTGTAGCGGGTTGTGGGTTTATAGGGAATAGGGAGGAAGTAATTTAATTTAAATTAATTAATTAATAATTGTATTGATTATTATTTTTGTATTTAATAATTTATATTGTTAGTTGTGTTAATTAATTTGTTATTAATTAACTATTCATTGGTTATTAATAATTAACAATTAATTGGTAAATATGTTAATTGTGTAATTTTTTGAGGAGCGGGTTGTGGTTTTATAGGGGAGTAGGGTGGGAAGTAATTTAATTATAATTAAATACTTAACCATTTTATTAATTAATATTTATGTAATTAATATTTTATATTAATTGTGTTAAAAAATGTATTAATTAGTTATTAATTGGATATTAATTATTAATAAATAATTGGTAAATATGTTAATTGTGTAATTTTTTTATGAGTTGGTTGTGGGTTGATAGGGGAGTAGGGTGGGAAGTAATTTAATTTTAATAACATTTTTATTATTTTTTTATATACAATATTTATTTAAAGTTATTTTATAGTGTTAATTGTGTGAACTAATTTATTTTTGATTGTTTTTAATTTGCTTGTTACTTGTTATTAGTTAATTAATTAATTGTTAAATAATTATGTTAATTGTGTAATATTTTACAATATTGGTGGTGATGTTTATAGGGGAATATAGTGGGAGGTAAATTATTTTTGAAAAGTTAATTATTTGTTAATTAATGTTAATTCTTTTGCAGGAGTGGGAATACTAAATTATTCCCCTCCGCTATCCAACACTTTCCCTACTGTTACACTTGGTGGAGTGGGAATACTAAATTATTCCCCTCCGCTATCCAACACTTTCCCTACTGTTACACTTGGTGGAGTGGGAATAGTAAATTATTCCCACCCGCTATCCAACATTTTCCCTACTGTTGCACTCGCTGGAGTGGGAATAGTAATTTTTACCCACCCGCTATCCAACACTTTCCCTACTGTTGCACTCACTGGAGTGGGAATAGTAATTTTTACCCACCCACTATCCAACACTTTCCCTACTGTTGCACTCACTGGAGTGGGAATAGTAATTTTTACATACCCGCTATCCAACACTTTCCCTACTGTTGCACTCGCTGAAGTGGGAATAGTAATTTTTACATACCCGCTATCCAACACTTTCCCTACTGTTACACTTGGTGGAGTGGGAATAGTAAATTATTCCCACCCGCTATCCAACATTTTCCCTACTATTGCACTCTCTGGGGTGGGAATAGTAATTTTTACCCACCCGCTATCCAACACATTCCCTACTGTTGCACTCACTGGAGTGGGAATAGTCATTTTTACATACCCGCTATCCAACACTTTCCCTACTGTTGCACTCGCTGGAGTGGGAATAGTAATTTTTACATACCCGCTATCCAACACTTTCCCTACTGTTGCACTCGCTGGAGTGGGAATAGTAATTTTTACCCACCCGCTATCCAACACTTTCCCTACTGTTGCACTCGCTGGAGTGGGAATAGTAATTTTTACCCACCCGCTATCCAACACTTTCCCTACTGTTGCACTCACTGGAGTGGGTATAGTAATTTTTACCCACCCACTATCCAACACTTTCCCTACTGTTGCACTCACTGGAGTGGGAATAGTAATTTTTACATACCCGCTATCCAACACTTTCCCTACTGTTGCACTCGCTGGAGTGGGAATAGTAATTTTTACATACTCGCTATCCAACACTTTCCCTACTGTTGCACTCCCTGGAGTGGGAATAGTAATTTTTATCTACCCGCTATCCAACACTTTCCCTACTGTTGCACTCGCTGGAGTTGGTATAGTAATTTTTACCCACCCGCTATCTAAAACTTTCCCTACTATTACACTCGTTGGAGTGGGAATAGTAATTTTTACCCACCCGCTATCCAATACTTTCCCTACTGTTGCACTCACTGGAGTGGTAATAGTAAATTTTACCCCCCGCTATCCAACACTTTCCCTACTGTTACACTCGTTGGAGTGGGAATAGTAATTTTTAACCACCCGCTATCCAACATTTGCCCTACTGTTGCACTCACTGGAGTGGGAATAGTAAATTATTCCCCTCCGCTATCCAACACTTTCCCTACTGTTGCATTTGCTGTAGTGGGAATAGTAAATTATTCCCCTCCGCTATCCAACGCTTTCCCTACTGTTGCACGTTCTGTAGTGGGAATAGTAATTTTATCCCCTACGCTATCCAACATTTACCTACTTTTATAGTTAATGTAGTGTAAATTTTGTAAAAATAAATAAATATTAATTTTAATATTTTAATTTATTATATATATATATATTTTATATTTATATTACAGGTTTATGTATATATATATATGTATTTAAAACTTGTCTTATGTTTGTAACATTTTATTATTAAATAAAATAATTATTAATATTATTAAGTTAATATATATAAAAAAATATTAAATATGTATGTTTAATTTTTTTATATTAGATTTATCATTTTTTAACATTTTTAAATAATTCCAACTATGGGGCACATTACGATGACGGGCGGACAAAGTCCGCCCGCCACCGTAGCGGTGAATGGGACCGTCCGCCATAGGAGCGGTGGTCCCGCCGCGAGTATTAGGATGCCACCGCCACGGTGGCGGTGGCATCCCCTATTCCCAACATTGTGGCGGCGGTGTTCACGGCACCGCCCGCCACAATGCTGGGAATGCACGTTGTGCATTGGCATGCACAAGGTGCACACGTAGGTGGAAGTGACAGAACAGGCCTTATTGGTCTTTTCACATTCCATAACACTGTAGGTATGAAGCCCTGCCTCTCATTGGTTTAGAACAGGGTTTTCCAAATTCGGTCCTGGAGGGCCGGATCCATGGCAGATTTTTAGCATATCCCCATTTAGATAAATGTAGTGATCTTAAAAATCTGGCATGGATCCGGCCCTCCAGGACCGACTTTGGAGATCCTTGGTTTAGAAGTACTGACTTAAAACATTCTGCTGGAGATGTTGGCCTCTTATTTTCAGGCGCCTCGTCTCTTACTGAGGACCATGCATCAATGTTCTAAACCTATATAATTTTTCATTATGAGGTGGGATGAGCATGGCCTCCTGGCCCAAATGACATGTCCAGTTTCTATGTTTCTTTTGCCACTCCTAGACTGGGGTGCTGTGTGCCCTCAAATATTATATATACAGCTGTTCATACTATTCTTTTCCACCCCACCGCGGCATTCCAAAATATCAATCCCAAGTAAATATTTGGTGGTAAAATGGAAGAGAATAAAGAAAAAGGGAGAAAGAGTGCATGGGCGAATGAGAGACGTGGAAGAGAGAGAGAGATAGTAGAAAGTAATATAGCTAGGGAGAATAAGAAGTGATCAGAGAAAGGAGAGCTTCTGGATCCTGGAGTATCAGAGTTACACCCAGATCAAGGGCAGGTATACCAGGCAAAACTTTTATATTTTATACCATTCATCATAGTTTAACCCATTTTTTTACCATCCACTGTGAGTGGAGATTCGATTCATATGGACTTGTTAGGATCTTCCTTGCATCATTGACATGTATCCTCATTTTCTGGTTAAAGATATAGAAAATCGTATACTGAGCCCACTACACATACCATGATTATTGTATAAGCCATCACTAATACATTTCCATAAAAAACAATTCACGTTACTGCTGCTTATTGTTAGAATTCGGGGTCTCAAGTTGGCAGAGGTAGGACCTTTGTCCAAATAGGGACCCTTGCTTCAAGTCAGGGTAAGGGGGATACACACTTTAGATAACTCCTGCTCACCCCCTGGGTAGCTTGGCAGGAGCAGACTTATCCCAAAGGCAATGTGTAAAGTATTTATACTCAAAACACACAGTAATACAGTCATAACACCACAAATGGACACCACAACAGTTTAAGAAAAATGAAGTATCTTTATCTAAATACAAGACCAAAATGACAAAAATCCAACATACATGTAGTAAGAATATGACTTTAAAAAGGTTTCAAGCAACTTGGTTCATGGAAAACTATGGATGCGTGAATCTACGCAAAGTACCTGTGGATGCGTCAAAATTCATAAGGCCAAGCAGCCGCAGAGAGGGGAAGCGTCGAGCAAAAAAGAGATGTGGCAGTTCCTGATCCTTGGAGAGGCGTTGCGACAGTTCTACTGCACGCAGGAGAAGTGATGTGCCGAATCCGGACTGTAGGGGGAAGTGATGCGTTGACTCCAAGATGATTCTGGTCTGTGGGTGATGCATAAGGAAAACTTTCCGCACCGGTGTGATGCATGGAAATCCGGGATGCGTTGGCAATCGATGCGGCGGCAGCAAGCTGCGATGTGTCGGTTTCTTCAGCCACGATCCCACGATGCGCTGGTTCTTGCAGTCGCGACAGGCGCTGCATCGTCTTGGCAGTGGTGCTGCAATGTGTGGAGATTCGTCTCACACGGCAGTGCTGCATCGGGAAAAACAGCCGCTAGAAGAGCAATGCGTCGATTTTCTTAGTTCTTCAGGTTTATTCCTGCTCTCAACCCATGGAACAACCTCCAGAGGTCCAGAACTGGAACAGGCACCTCCTGGCATGTCATAACTCTCAGCAGCAGAGTTCAGGGGAGCTAGGGGTGAAGTCTTTGTGTCCCTGAGACTTCAGAACAGGAGTCCAGCACACACAGGCCCTTGGAGATTCTTCTTCAAGCAAGTTCACAGCAAAGTTCCAGTCTTTGTCCTCTCCTTGGCAGATACAGCAACTGCAGGCCAACCCCACACAGCAAAGGGGCAGTACTCCTCCTCACAGCTCTTTAGCTCTTCTCCTTGTCAAAGGTTCCTCTTGAGTCCAGAAGGGATCTAAAGTTCTGGGGTTTAAGGTCAACTACTTATACCCCATTTTGTCTTTGTTCTCTTTGTGCAAGGGTCTCTGAGCCCAGTCCAAACCAGTTCTATCCTCACTGGTGCAGTATGACCACAGGGGTGGAGACATTGTGCATGGGAGACAGGCACTATTCAGGTGCAAGGAAAACTCCTCCCACTACTCTAAATGCAGCCAAGCCCCATTCAGCTCAGCTCTGAGTCATCCAGGAAGGGCTAGGCACACCTCACCCCCCAGTGTCTGTCTACAGTGAATGCACATCCCCAGCCCCTGTCACTCCAAAACCAGACAGTCAGTCCACAAACAGGCAGAGGCACACAGAATGGTTAAACAAGAAAATGCCTAGTTTCTAAAAGTAATATAGAGAACAATTGGTTCTGTTGGGTGATATAATTGCTGTGATTACTGTATTCAATACAACGGTAAATGTATCTCACAATTCCTTATTCACAATAAATGAAAAAACAATATAGGTAAGAACACACCAAGAAAAAGAATTCACAAGTAGAGTTGATTTACTTTTATATTTTCAAAAAGTATTGAATATTAAATGGCTGTCACAAACACAAGTAAATTGTGAAAATACAAAGGTGACGATTGTGAGGTGGTGACTGGTGAAGTGAACGGTACACTATATACAAAACATACATCTGTGACATAAATTAAAAGAACATTTTGAAATTTTGTCCTGTCTCCTTATTTAACACATGTAATGCAAGACCGAATAGTGTTTTAATTTTTGGTCAAGAGAACTGTATAGACATGTGTGATGAAAAAGTGTCGCCGTTTCGACCCTGCAAACGGCGTGGAATGGTAAGCGTCACTGCGGGTCTTCCTCACGACTATGGAGGGAGGGGTGGACAGCCACAAAAGCAGAAACTTCAATCAATGAAATTAAATGGAAACTGCGATCTATTGGAAGATCAAGAGGTCAGGGCATAGCAGGGATCCAATATTGGTCTCCAAAGTATGAATTCAAATGATTCCATCGCAGTACATCAACTGTGAGAATTCTTCCTATGTGGAGAAACACTCGAGTACGTTGAAGATCTCCACCAGCAGGTTGGACTCTTAATCGTGGGCAATCCCCACCGCAACACCCATTGCCCACCCCGTTCACATTAAGTATAGCGTGAAAGGCTGCCTTATTTACAAGGCAGCGTTAAGGCATGTTAAGAGGCTTAACGCCACCTTGTAAGTAAGGTGAAGCCCCTATCAGCACAGGAACGTCATTAAAAGTGGCGTTCCTGTAGCGATAGGGGCTTGTAAGCATGCCCCTCTGCCTACAGCCTGCTTTTCTTCCTGAAGCTCTATATTATATCCCCCAACGTTCCTTCAGCTGCAACACAGACTCAAAGTTTAACTTTCACAAATAAATCTAAGCATTTTCTTATCCCATGGAACAAAAATAAAACATTAAATTGTAGCAATTCAAACCTCTATGAATTTTTTATCACCAAAGTATTCAGATTCCACGTTCAAAAAATATTTGAAATTAAAATGTTTGCTGCCAAAGCAATACATTTAGTGTGCTTATTTGCCTGACCTCTGCACACAAATCGTGCAACCATTTTCACATGCCTGTGCATATTGTTAGTTTGGATTTATGTGCAGGTACGCCTCACTGCTATGTTTTACTGAGGCAAAATTAAGTTAATTTTTTTATGTCTAGCTTGTCAGCGCAGCTGTCTGCAACCTATTGTTACAAATGGTTTAACACTTTTATAGAGTGGGCTTATTAGGGGTGGGCAGAACTCATGGAGATTCCGCGGAGTTCCGCAAGCGGGCAGAATTGGCACACCGTGCTGATTTTTAGCACCAGAAGCTTGTTCCGTACTGTGAAATCAGCACAAAAGGCACCATGCGGCGTGCAAGAGGGCGCTGCTTCTTTGCTGCCACTTGAGTAGGTTTTCTACTCGAGCAGCAGCTTTCTCACCATGAACGGTCACGGCCACCAGCATTGAGAAAATCTTGCCGGGTGCCGTCCTAGTGCCTGAAAATTGCACTAGGAGATGCCAATTCATGCTCGCGTTTGCCAACTTACCGTTGGCGAGACGTGCGTGAGAAAAACTCCGCCATGTGGCCGTTGGCGGAGTTTTGCCTGAACTCTGTGTAACACGGAGTGGGCAAAACTCCGCAAACTCCGCCGGCTGGGAGGAATTTATCACCCACCCCTACTTTTGTCCCGCCCTACAGGATTATCACCTTCTAATCTCATGCTATTGGCTGTTTGGTGAATCATTCCCCCTCCTATAAAGTGCTTCCATTGCAATGCAAGAGGGGTTATTTTACATCTCAAATACACAATGAATCATTACACATTAGATCATTGGAATGTTGAGAACTCCATTGAAGACAATGGAGTAGCTCCGGGCTTAAATAGGCTGGTATCAGCCTGGAGCTCCAACATTCCAATGTTTGTCTTCGTGCTTCTCCCTTTTTAAATTAAAACATTCTTCTCTTAGAGGGTGGAATATTCTAATAGCCTTATAGCCCTTCTGCTTCAGGATATACCAGTTATTAAAGGCCCTCTCCCTCGTTATTGGTCCAAGCCGCTCAGATTCAGGGCTTTTAACAACTGGTATAGCCCTTGACAAGGTCTATGGGCTATATTAAATTATTTATCTCAAAGATGAATTTTATACAAAAAGCAATAATTTTTTGGGAGTGTTTTCAGTGAAGAAGGCTTTTTAAAATATCTTAGTCTGGACTCAAAATGCAAACCAGACCCAACATTCATTCATAATCCACACTCTTATAACATATCAACATGAATCAATTGACTGCCCTAAGATGTATTGTATAATAATGATTATATTTCTTTATGATATCAAGATAAGATCTTTGTGATAAGAAGGGACTTTAAATCCTGCAGAATACCATAGCCCGGGAAAGAATGTCACTTTAGTACTCTACCCAGTGTTGTTGTCAGAAGGTGGGTTAAGCTCTGCACATTGATGTTGTGACAAGAAATATCCACTTTATGACTTTGACCTTTAAGGCTGAAATCATTGGGCCAGAGTCACAGAACTTTCTGGGTGCCCAAATCATATTCAGATGCACAAAGTCATTACCTATATGTGTAAATGGGAGAATCTGTGAGGGTGTGTAGTTAGGTTAGTTCATGTTAGGGAACATGGAAGTTTGCAGGAGCTGGTCTGTGGTTTACTATAGCTGTGTGGCCATTAACTAGCATTATCGGGGGCGTTCTCAGGCTGCCGTCCAAGATGGCGGCTCGGCACTGAAGCTCCTCCGGTGGACCCCAATAAACTCCGCTGTATTGGACCTCATGGCACCCAAATGAGACCAGAGTGATGCGCTAGGCTGGTCAGCAACATCGGCAGCCTGGGGCGATCGGCTCAAGCGGCGTAAATCATAGCCACTGCTCCGTACGGCCCTGCAGCCGGGTATGGGTGGGACCGTCTACGTGGACTGTGCGAGGCCCTAGATCGCGGCCTGAAGGAGGACGGCGCGGATCGGTTTCCCTGGGACATCGTCCTCAGTTCACAGAGAAAATCGGCTCAATGTGCGGTTCGTGCGGCCGGTTGGCGAGGTGAGTGACGGCTGTGATTGAATCCTCCCCCGCCACACCTTCACTACAAAGGGCCATGCTGCTGATGGGTGCGCGGCCTGCAAGCTCCGCTCCCGGAGGCCCCACGGCGACAGGGACCGCGGGCGAGCCTGGGACACAGCCATCCGGCTGTTTGGGGCGGGCCGCAAGGGGGGGTCACTTGGACCGAGGTTCCCTCGCTGACTAGCCGTATGCACGACCCCGTGATACTGCCGTAGCGGGCCTAATTGGTCCCACGCATGACCGACTCAGTTTCCAGGCCCCAACATTGCCCTCACAATTTTCACCAATTGCGTGTCCATTTCGCACAAGTTGCCGGCCCGGACCATATCTGCACCTATAACTCTTTGGCTGCCAACATGGAGAGCCCCTCTGGCACATGACATCGCTGTGGTTGGAGCATCCCGGGGCATGTATCTGTCAATGAGGAGTGTTGCCTACGGTATAAGTACAAGGTGCTACTCACGGTGGGTGCACTGTGTTGACTGCATTGCGGTACCCCCTGCCCCCACTGTCAGCCTGCAACCCGTGACAGATGTGGCAAGTTAACGGGTGAGGGCGGGGAGGCATGGGACGTAAGGACCCCAGGCAGCAACTCCTGCAGTTCCCGAAAGCGCCTGAGAAAATGCCAGAGACAGATTCTGCCATGGCAGAGGGGGGCTTCGATGAGGTCACCACTGGGGGCCTACCTGCAGCTTCGGACTCCCTATTGCAGGAACTGCGGGCTGGATTCAGGGCCTTAAATGGCCGCTTCGATACACTGGATAAGCGACTGGACAGCCTGGGCGCGAAACTCGACTTGCACGATAAACGTCTTGACACAGTGGAGGGGAGAGTGTCGGACCTTGAGGATGGTTCCGCACAATCGACCAGATGCCTGGACCGAGTTGAAAAAATCCTTAAAGAGGTTGCAATAAAAAATGAAGATTTAGAGGCGCGCAGTAGGCGCAACAACCTTTGCTTGCTTGGAGTTCCTGAGTCGGCCAACACTGGTCGCATGGACCAGTTTGTAGAAACCTTGCTGACTGACATATTTGGAAGAGACTCCTTCACCCCTGGTTTTGGAGTTGAGCGAGCGCATCGATCTCTGGGTCCTCGCTCTAATCCAGGCTGTCCGCCCAACCCATAATTGCTTGCCTCCTGAACTTTCGGGACAGAGACACAGCACTTCGCTTAGTGCGTGAGCGGGGTGCTATCTCCTGGCAAGGATTGACGTTGTCCCTGTATCCTGATTTTACAGCCATGGTGCAGGAGGCGAGGCGCAAGTATAACGGCGTAAAGTCCACTCTCCGGAATCTGGGACTCAGATACGAGATGTTGTACCCTGCTCGGCTGCATGTGGACGTTAAGGGGATGCCTCGAATCTTTGACTCGCCCACAGAGGCCCAGGTGTTCTGTGAGGACTATAAAAGAAGTGGTAGCCAGACCAACAAGGATGTCGTTGGCTCTACCCCGCCCCACAGTGGTTCGGTGGCCAGTGTTGAACTTTTTTCTTCAGAATGACATAAGTGTAACGTGTCGGGCATAATTTGACTTGCATTAACACTGACGTTTTATCTTGCAGAGTTGGGGGATCATTGGTTAAGATAGATAATCATAAAGTTGGGTCCCTGGAGTGGCGCTGCCACCCCCCTGGGTGTTTAGCACATTAGGGGGCCGATTCCGATCTCGGTCGGAAGCTCTCCGAACGGATCCGGCCGGAAAAAGTATGAGCCGTACGCTTGTTTTCTGACCGACTCGTACAGCTGTACGCGCGAGCGAGTACGATGCGATGGTACGCGTGTGTCCCGACCGAACCGTTTCCGGATCCCAACCGCTCCGACCGACTCGTACGGAAACGAATCGCACCACGCAATGGAGACGTCTTACGACCGAGCGAGTACGATGTACGCGTCGGACAGCCTGATCGAGTCGGAGCGTCCGGCTCGAAAAAGCTCCCGGAGTCGGACGTTGGGGGTCCGTGCCAGACCCCCCAAAACCCGTAGCCTTACGAGTCGAACACAGGGGGAGACCCATGGGTCTCCCCAACACAGGTATGTATGGTGCGGGTTGCACCAACGCATACCCACTGTAGGGGGCGCACTTGTTCGCGACGTACCCATTC
The DNA here is from genome assembly GCA_963921515.1 of Calotriton arnoldi. NCBI lineage: Eukaryota > Metazoa > Chordata > Amphibia > Caudata > Salamandridae > Calotriton > Calotriton arnoldi. The sequence goes on along the minus strand of CAWUFW010001326.1, from coordinate 1,527,366 downwards.
AGTCAATGGGAGCCCATGTACGCGTCGTACAACCGGCTCTTATTGACTTCAATGGGAGTCCGACCGAATCGAGTCCGGCAGCATGCGGCCGCATCATACTCGCTCGGTCGGACTGCAGTGCTCCGGCTCGGTCGGAAAACACTCCGGATCCGGCTCGGTCAGAGAGCTTTCCGACCCAGATCGGAATCGGCCCCTAAGTGTGTAATATGTCCATTGTGAAACTTGTTTTTTCCATATTTACATTGTTGAAATTTTTGCATGAGGTATGTGATTGTGTATTCTATGGGGACGTTCTCTGCGTAGTGTGGTGCAGAGATGGGTGGTGGGAGGCTGGCGGGGTTGTTTACGATTTATGGATCTATTGATTTCCATTACAGTTTACTCACCATATGTTGAGCAGTGCTAGTTCCGCTACACACCAAAAATCTATGTCTTATATTACTTATGCCAATTTTGGATAACCTGTCCACTTTCTCCAACCTATCGCTCATTACATGGAATGTTAGGGGGCTGAATAATGCCAGGAAAGGGAAGCATATACTACACTATTTACAGCGACACAGGATTGACGTAGAGTTTCTGCAGGAGACCCATCTCCCCAGAGCTGACGTTACTAAGTTCGCTACAAGCTGGGGCCCTCACCGATATTTCCCAGGCTACAGTACATACGCACGAGGGACTGCAATCTTAATACATAAACATCTTCCCTTTCAACTACACAAAGTTCACTACGACAAAGAAGGTCGCTATACAATGGTAGAAGGTCAGTTAATAGGGCACCACATTGCTTTGGTTAATATATCCGCCCCTAATGTCGATTGCCCAGTTTTTTTTCTTGACATACATGCGCATATTCTGCAGCTAGAGGCCGAGTTTATCTGCATGGGAGGCGACTTTAATTTTCTAATAGATCCACTCCTAGACAGCTCCTCCTCCTCCTCTGATACAAAGCCGCGAGAGCGCGGCATTGCTAGACTTGTGCGACTCAGTTGGGCTAGTGACATCTGGAGACGGCGTAACCCTTTGGAACCTGCTTTCTCACATTACTCAGCCCAATACGATACTTGGACTAGATTAGATTACTGGCTACTCTCCCCTAATTTGCCTACCTGGTACAAATCTCTCCAGATACTTCCTAGAACCTATTCGGACCACTCCCCAATGGTCCTGAAGGTCCACGTCCCTAGGCCGGAGGGTAGGGGGAGACAGTGGAGATTTCCTGGGCAGGTCTTGCTTGACGCACTCTTCAAGTCTGAATGTGGCAATTGAGGAATATTTTGAGCTTAATACTGGATCCGTTGATACCTGGGCTACACTCTGGGAGGCCTTCAAGGCCTACATTTGAGGTGTCTGTATAGCCAAACACGCTGGGGTTTTGAAAGATCTGAGGGCTGCGATAGCTAACATTGAACAGAAATTGAACTCGTTGGACGAAGAGCAGATTGCGCAACCTGACGCGGCCTGATTTGGCCAACGGATGTCCCTTTTAACTGAGTTTAGGGAGGCTGCGGAGCGGGAAACTCTTTTTTTATCTAAATATAACACCGCCCGCCATTACGGACAGACGAGGGCGTACTTTAGCACAACTCTTGAGGACCCCTTCTGAGCGTCCTTATATCACCGAAATTCGCTCTACCACTGGCCGGGTCCTCCCGAACACCTTTGACATACGGGATGAATTCCTATCATATTACACTAAGCTTTACACATCTAGAGTGGTCAGTGATAGTGCAGATCAAGAGGAGTATCTGTCGGAGATTTCTTTAGTCTGGCTTGAAAAATTCATGCAAGAGTTCCTCGCGGAACCTTTCTCCGCTGAGGAGATAGTCAGCGCGATTGATGCCCTGAACGAATCCACGGCCCCCGGGTTAGATGGTTTCACGGGGGATTTCTACAAGGCTTACAAAGATTTGCTAGCCCCATGCTTGCTAGAGGTTTACAACGAAGCTCTCGAGCATAGGGAACTTCCCCCTACATTGCGCGAAGCAGTGATAATATTGCTTCCCAAACCGGGAAAGGACCCGACAGCATGTGGGTCGTACAGACCCCTTTCACTTTTAAACCTTGACTACAAAATATTGGCCAAAATTATAGCTTTAAGGCTGGCCTTGTTACTATATTGTATTGTATCCCATGCCCAGTCTGGCTTTATCCCTCACAGATCGACTGTCCTCAACCGGAGAACTCTGTTCGCAGTCATCCACAGAATATCGCCTGAGGTGCCAGCAGCGGCATGACTGCTTGACTCTGAAAAGGCCTTCGACTCCCTGGAATGGCCTTTCTTTTTGGCTATAATGAGACGGATGGGTATGCCAAGAGGCTTCATTGACCTTACCGCTTTACTGTACAATGGCCCCACTGCCCTGCTCCGATTGAACGGTACCATATTGCATTCCTTTCGGTTATCTCGCGGCACCAGACAGGGTTGCCCACTCTCCCCCCTACTTTCCATTCCAGCCATGGACCCCCTGGTACGACACTTCCAAGAACGTCACTTACAGAGTGGACTTCAGTTTAAGACAGGCCCTCTTCTCATTTCTCTGTATGCGGACGACATTATCCTGTACGTATGCGCTCCCCAAGAGAATCTGGAACCTCTAATTAGGGAGATAATCCAATTTGGCGGCTACTCTGGCCTGGGCATTAACTGGAGCAAATCAATAATATTCCCCATAACTTCAGGCACTAAGAAATGGAATTGTGAATTCCCGCTGGAGTGGTGTGCAGATTCGGCTAAGTATTTGGGTATCCACATCCACACAGATACCGAACAGATTATTAGATTGAACTATGGTCCCGCGGTGCACAAACTTGAGGCGCAAGTGGAACGGTGGCTGAGACTTCTCCTCTCCCTCGCTGGTCGAGTAGCATTGATAAAAATGATCGTGCTTCTGAGATTCTTGTACCTATTTAACAACATTCCTATCCCGCTCCCCAATAGTTTTTTCACATGTTGTGCTCTCACCTGATTAGACTCGTATGGGGCGGTAAGAGACCTAGGGTTAGTTGGGACACCATGACCCTTCCGTATGACAAAGGGGGATTCGGGGTACCGAATTTGCATATGTATTATCTGGTTGCGCAGTGTAGCTTTGTACACTCTTGGTATGACCCGGATGCCCGGATTCCCTACAGCAGACCTGAAGCTGATCTGGTTATTCCCGCTTCCCTGAATACAATACTACTGCGGGGATTCCTATGAGACCCCCGCGATATTCAAACAGTATCAACCACCAGTTGGGCATGGCAGAAATTAGTGCGAGTTACTCGTGCTCCGGCATTGTATTCCACTGAGATTCCGATTTGGAATAACCCATGGATTCCTATTACACAAGAAAAGTTGGTACAGCGCACATTACTTAATTACTCCATAAGCAAAGTCGGAGACCTTTACACCGGGAGGCCACGTCTTTTCCAGCACAGAGGAGGGCAGATTCAGCGAGGCTACATTTATGGACCACTTTATCCTTAGCCGGGTTCGCTGTGCGCTTCGGGCCGAGATTGCTGGGTTTCCTCTGGAGCCCACTCCCTTTGGCCCACTAACCACAGTAATTACTTCATCAGGGGGCGAACACTTAATTTCAAAAATGAACCGGGAGTGTATAGCCCTTGTCCCCAGTAGGGATAACAGATTTCGGGTGGCCTGGGAGCGCGATTTAGGTCATGAAATTTAAGATCCTCACTGGACTTTCTGCTGCACACAAATTAAAGAAGTTTCTTTAAACAATAGGCACAAACTGCTGCATTTTAAATTTCTGTGGAGAGTTTACATGTCTCCGGAAAGAATACACAACATTGACCCAGATAGGCCACACTCCTGCAATAAATGCGGAGCTCCACATGCTGATTTTGCGCATCTTGTCTGGAACTACGTTAAGATTGGGGCCTATTGGCGTTTGATCTGCAAAGAAATAACTAAGATGATAAATTTGGAGGTACTGCCCTCCCCTGAGATCACACTTCTGGGATATGTAATGGGTTTCCCTAGGGGCATGCATAAATTCACTGCCATAGCTTTTTTACTTGCAAAGAGAGAGATAGCTCTGAAATGGGGCTGCAGAGCCACCCCCACAGTCAAGGCCTGGCTCCAGAGTTTAACATATTGCAATTTGAACAGTGAACTCTATGCATCTACCCAGCCTACAATGTCTCGCCCAAGGGACATTTGGGGTCCCCTCAAGAGTTACCTACTTGAGCTTAACACCCCACCTACCTCACAAAGACCGGATGAAATTGTTCCCACAGGGGTGGGATAAATATCCGACAGGGTAGTGAAATTTGATGTACATGTTAACAAAACACACACTATTGCGTTGGAAGGTAGTGAGGTTCTTTGCAGAGTTGGAAGGTCTACTAGGGTTGGTTTCGCTGTTTACAAAATGTTACTATCTGGGGGTCATACTGTAAACTAGATGGGTTGGTTGGACAAAAAAGACAGGATCTGCATGTATGCATATTATTTTCGAATTTGTCACTGCCATATCAATATGCATTGCAAAATTGAAGTGCGTAGCGTGTATTGATTGTACTGTTTATGGAAATGATAAATAAAGTTTAAAAAAAAAAAAAAAAGAACTTAGCATTATCAATCTTTGTCCCACCCTATTTGCACACCTGACTTTACTTATGACAATTGCTGTTCTAAGTGTGTAATTAATGGGGGAAAGGTCCTGCAACACCCCGTATTTTTTTCAGGGTACATATGTACGTAGGTAAAGCATATTCTTTGCATCAAAGATATTTTTACATGGAGGATAAAAGCGGATGAAAATTATTGGAACTACATATTTCCCCTAACCCTATATCTGTGCACTGCCCAATTGCAGGCAATTAGCACAGCTATGACCAGATGAAATACAAGTAAACAGTAAATGTATGGTTTTGTAGAATTTTCATCATACATTGGAATTTGTGAAACTCCAACATGTGCACATGTACACAAGCCATGAGGCACACCAGCTAGATTTGGGAAGTAATTTCCAGCGCATATGAACCCATGGTTTTTGACATAAAGCCCTATCTACTAACATTTGTAGACCTCCTTGAGGCAGGCACAAAAAAGGAGAAACGTTTTGTTTTCTCCAAACGTTTGTAACTGTGCCTGTATGCTGTACTGTACAGCACCCAAAGTAGGAAAAGTTTAAAAGTAAGTCTAAGCATATTGTTTTGCACCGGTATAGTACAGTTCCAGTACAAAGTCTATGCTAGGCTCACGCAGACACGTTTACACTATGGTGCAAAGGTGGCTGCATGGCACTAAGCAGCCTAAAATTGCACCAGTGCTTGGAAAGAGAGCAGCAGTGCCATATCTTTATTGATGTGGTGCTGTCTTGTTCTCTCTCCCTTTTACACAACACAGCAAAGTAACCTTAGTTGCTGTGTGGCATGAAAAATAGTAAATTTGCTTTTCTCTTTATAAACTCCCACACATTTCACTGTAATTTACAGTGTGCCTGAAAGAAAGGTTTTTCATTCATAAAGTTCAGTTGAAAGGTGAATAGTGAGTGGAAAATGTACAGTCTGTTTTGCAGTGAGATGGCTTTCAGATGGAGTGCATATTTTCTGTTCAGAATCCCCTCCACTTATTGTAATTATAATAGTGCTTGGGCCCGAATGTTCGCTTTCCATTTCTTGTTACAGAGTTTTCATCTACACAAAGCTGGAGAAGTTTCATGAAAGAATATAAAAGTGCAATGTTTACTTTCACAGCACATTTTATGTTTATCTTTGCTTTAAATCAAGTTGTCTTAAATATGCATATTTACGAAATTAATAAAGTAAAGTGTACAGAGGGGTTTTGGGAGCATTATTGGAAATTTAGGGGCACATTACGATGGCGGGCGGAAGCACAACCGCCGTGCTGGCGGATGCAAAAAGCACCAGTTACCGCCGGCACGCAGCAGTCCACACGCCCGTCCAATTACGATGCGAAAAGTAGGCCAAACACCGCCGGCAAGCCAGCAACAGCGTCCGCCATCAAAGTGCGCCCGTACACGTAGCGGCGCAGCCCAACTGACACACACCGTCCGACGAAACACGTCCCGCCCGGCACATAAATTACGATGCCGCAAACAAACGGCTCCCACGGCCAAGAGATACCGTACGACAAACCGAAGCGGTAACACGGATGCCGAGCACGGACAACGAAGAAGCGGCTCCCCGAGCATGAATCCAGCACTGCAGGCCCTCCCCATGCTTCTGCTGATGCACCACCAAGGACGCAACGTACCGCGGAGACGCAGGTAGGCACACACACAACAAGTGCACGCAAACAGCGCACACAGTGCAAGGGCGGAAAAGCGGACAACCCCCCACCAGCGCGTGTACACTACACATCCACCATTGCATCCACATATGACACACAGGCCAAATCGTAACATCGCGGAACACATGTGTACACACCACCTGGGACTAGGAACCAACCACCCCGTCACGGCCCCAAAGCGCCGATGACGCCGCCACACATGCGCACAACGCAGAGGCCAACCGCAGCGCCATGCATGCGTCGCACACAGACACAGGGACACAACCAAGCAGCACACACATCAGCCCCACCCCGAACGCACATGACACGTGACAGGCCTGCCACAGACATGTCCCCAACGCCCAATTCACGGACAACACCCAACGCCACACAACCGACGCACACATGTCAGTGAAGTCACGCAACAGCAGGACACACCCCAGTGTAACAAACATGGCGTAGCACACAGCGGCGGCAACACCAACTAGGAGAAGCAGGGTCTCTTCGGGAAGAGGAACGCCAGTACCACACTGAAACACCCATACCACCCTGCACATATGAACAAGACATATAAAACGGAACACCAAAGAGCCCGGGGACCGACAACAGGTGGCCCAAGAATAACATTCACACACAAGGCCCAACGCAGAGCGGAAAGGCAGCCTGCCGCCCACACAAGGGAGAGCAGACAGCACTGAATGACCTTCCATTCCAACTCCGAAACCACAGCCCTACGACAGAAGCCGGTGAATACAGCCATTGTCCAAGAATAGACCAACACAGGCATGCCGAGGAGACCGACCACAGGGCAGATAGCGCATATCACAGAAGCACACAACGGACGGGGAAGAAAGAAGAAAACACTCCCCCATGTCGGCCACATGCAAGTTAATTGGAAGGAGTCACACATCACTGACCTTGAACTGTCTGAGAAGCATGTGGGAAGAGGGCCCGTGTCCTCCAAACAAGCAAACAGAACACAAGTCCTGTCTCCCTACGACTACACAGAGCTCACAGCAACCTCGGAGCGTGCACATTGCAGACTGCACACACAGCCGGAGCACGCCACCTCAACGAACCGCTGCGAAATGGCAACCGCAACACACCTACCCAACTACGCCGAACAGCTCAAGCTGTACAAAACCAACCTGTTCCATACATTGGGATGCGATCTCCTGTCCCTGCTGAACGTAAGTTACCGACTGACTTACCGCATCACATTGTTCAGCTGCGTCATGCCCGTCTTCTACTGTCGGAGGTGTCCCTACCAGCATCCCGTCGAGATATGCCTCTCCAACCCGGCATGTCTGAAGGCGGACCTGCTACCACTACTCCTCCTCTGGACGCACACGACAGGGCCTGCTCTGCCTATGGGGGCATGGCGTATGTGGCCAACATCGCACCCGCACTGAAATGGGACCACTGTGCCTCCACACGACGGATCATCGAGAACAGCTACATCGAATGTCACCCAGCATGCCCCATCATGGTCCTCCAAGGGACAACTTACGAACAACACCTTGACAGCCACCATCCGCTACATTGGCTGGCAAACATGTACACCACCAATGACATGGAAGCCCTGCTGGACGGCATCGCATACCTGACAACCTGTCAATTCGTCGGACCACAACGCAGGTTCCCCGAGTGACCTATGATGTCCAACCCCGCACCCATGCTTAGCTTCCGCACGGACTGGCCAGTCACCACCACAACAGCCATACCAAACGACCGGCAACTGTAACCACACCATCAACGACATCGCCATGACATCGGATATGACCGGGACATGCACACTGTTCCCCATCACATCCAGGAACACCGCATGCATCGTGGGAGGCAGTGGCATGGGCTCTGTGTATCGCACCCACATGGACGGAACTGCACGAACAACCAGGACACGACATGGATCCAGCGCCCATGGACACACACACCGCTCAGTGGACATGAATAGGTCGCCTGGAGTCTGTGGGTGCTGCACCCCTCCCACCCCGCCCCGGGAATCCCATACCAGGACCTTTGCATGGACGACAAGTGCATACAACAACAACACGACCCCAGTGACTGTGACATGTCCAGTAACCACCACAGTGCAACAACAAGTGGCACGCCGCTGCATGCACGCAAGCACATGCCCTGATGTCATCTCACATGCACGCGTGCATGAGGAACAACCGCAGCAAACCTGTCACATGGAACTGAGATGGACTGTGCCCATGATGCCAAGCGGTCTGGTAGGCTACATGTATACCGTCTGTGTCAAAGTCCGCAGCTCCGCAGCTATACGTAAATGTACATTAGCACAGCCTTGGCCAAGCAGATGTCACTCTGAAGCCCACATCCCACATGCAACAGCCAATCACATGTAACCCCACACCCTATCCCATTTGCAATCATGCTCAGTATATCCTCAACATGTATTCCGCTGCCAGTAGTGTCCACTATACTGCATCACAGAGGACAGAAGACTCAATATAATGTTTGAAACCAAAACTGTCTCCGCTGACTCATTTCACAAGTACGAATGAGAGAGGATGAGAGTATGTGAAGTACACGGCAGTCGTGACATGACCATGTAGTCCACTGGTATTGGATGTCAACGCAAATGAGTAGCACTACTGTGGAAGACACACATGTGTCGTGTGAAGTCGTATGGACGCAGTGCTCAGGTGGGTGGGTGCGACGGGTAGATGCGCACATGCCAAGTTGGAGCACGCCGTGTTGGGAGGGGTCATGAACAGTACACCACCGCTTCCCTGGGCATCGTGAGAGGACACCTGTCGGGGGAGTGAACACGTGTGTGCACAGCAGCCGGGCACACGTACAAAGCGGTACCAGGCGCACCTCAGCCCACCCTCTGTGGACAAGCTGGATCCTGTTGTGCGCCCGCCATGCCCCTTGACAAGGCACACACAGCCCCAGTCGACCAGGTGTAACCCCAACATAGTCAATCCGCACAGGCGATACAGGGCACGGGATGGCAGTGGAGCATGGTGTGTGAGAGGTCTCCTCGCGCTCCTCCTGGTCATATCACGCAGGCAATAGAACCTCAACGTCTAGCATGGCACAAGTCAAATGGAAGTGTAGGGGGACGCACCACAGCACGAGCAGCACTGACGTCACGGGAGGTGGCTCGCACCATCCCATCCATTGCCCATCATACCAACCACGCCACATGCCATTGCGACTAAGTGCAAGCGCGTGCGCCACCACCCCCGAGCCCTCCCCAGAGAGGCCAAAGAGTGAATGTGTGGGCCATCAGCCGCAGACGGACGCGGCCTGGCCGCAAGGGCAGCCACAGCCACTGGGTGTCGCAGGTGGCGGATCCGGAAGGCGAAGACTGTGATGCATAGTCCATGCAGGCCGGGTCTCCATTTGGGGCACCACGCAGGTGGACGGCGTCCCGCCACACATCATACCCTGAGACAGCCCACTCGTGCAACTGGACCCACACATACACTCCTTGCCCTCTCTGGTGCGAGCTTGGGGCTGCCTGTGCAGGCGCTAGCCTCGCAGGTGAGCATGCATATTGGGGGAGCGAGGGGAGGACATGAGGGCTGGGGCGAAGATGACTGTATCACTGTCAGTAAGTACAAGGGATGACCCAGATGTGGAAAGGAAGAGACGTGTCCCGTGTGTACTGCAACTAGTCGCCAATCCAACTACCCCCCCATGTCCGGAATGTAAGCCCGCACCTAGGCCCGCCCATCCGCCACATCGAACATACCACCAGCACGACAAACTTCCCATTCGAAACACTGACTGGGGGTGGCGACCAGTGTACAATCATGTGTAGCCTACCCACGCGTACATGTGGGCCCTCCATGATCCATGTCACCTGCGGCAAAGTCATGACATGCGCAATGAGGGAAGTGAGGAGAGCTGTCCGCCCCACGCGCAGAAGGTGCATCAGCTCCACAGACCCAGCAGCGAGTCCAGCAGGGGTCACATGTGCAGGGGCAGCTGTGCCTGGTGTGAAGGCACATGCATATAGACAGCACATCGACCAATGTGTAGTCTGCCCACATCTACAGTCCATCATCATGCGGACATAGGAATTGAACACAGGGCAACACATCTTGAGTTGGTGCACCCACCGTGACCAACAATGCGCAATCATCGACGTACCCGCCCTGTGCATGGCCCCCCACCCAACGGAGGCACATCCAGTGCCACCATCCCACACACACAAGCCTTCCACGGAACATGCTGTGTCCAATGGTCAGTACAGAGTCAGCGCCCATCTGGTGGATCCTGAACAGGAGACACATGCACACACATGCCAGCTCCCACTATGTACGTCTGCCACCTGGCACGTGCAATGTAACCTCTCACCTGTGACGTGTGACTGCAAGCACACAGCCGTCTTGGCATGGGGCTGTCAATGTGGACACCTGTCAATGTTTCGGGAGGTGTGATCCGTACAGTGCTGTACATAGGGTGCAGTGCTGACACCTACTACTGTCTCATATCCCCTCGTGCCACAGGTCCCACTTGTTTTGGCCGCTCAGCCTGTGCCCACATCGTCGTCGTCGTGTGCCATACTCATCCAGCCGCGGAAGCAGTTCCATGCTCAGCAGACATTCATGTTGCCGTGGCGTTGCCGCTTGACGGATATGCAGTCAGTCCCCATCAGCACGCCCGCAAGTCATTGGGGCCTAGATCCCCATGTGCATGCACATGGCAGTGGTTCGTATCACTAGCCATTGCCATTGTTGGGAGACCTGTGTAAGTGTATTGTGGCCGTGCCGCCCCAGCTTGACAGCTGGGCTGTGGCTCATGTGCTTGCTCAGTCATGTCAGTGATGTGTATGCGAAATTGCTATGTGTCGTGTTGCTTTGACATGTGTCCTCTGCCATTGTCCCTAGGCGGAGACCGAACATTGACCGCCCATACCAATTGCTGGCGGACATGGACGATACAGAGGTTATTAGGAAGTTTCGGCTGGACAGGCCAACCCTGCATCGACTGTGTGCCATGTTAGAACCCCATCTCCGTCCCCGCAGGGTGTATCCGACTGCTGTCACCCCCACGGCTAAGGTGATGGCCGCCATGCATTTCTTCGCCACTGGGTCATTCCAGCACACAGTGGGCATTGGAGGAGGGATGTCCCAGCCCATGTTCAGCAAGGTGCTGAGGGATGTACTGGCAGCCATGATGCTGTACCGAAACAGGTACATCCGCTTCCCCAGGGCTCGTGAATTGGCGGCAGTGAAGGGTGCATTCTATGCCCTTGGCAGAATCCCACACGTCGTTGGAGCCATTGACTGCACACATGTCGGCCTTGTTCCACCACAGGCCACTGAGCACCTGTACCGCAACAGGAAGCACACGCACTCCCTGAATGTGCAAGTGGTGTGCCTTGCGGACATGGTGATCACCCACGTGTGTGCAAAGTTCCCAGGCTCGGCCCATGACGCACACATAATGCGCAACAGCATCTTGCCACGACTGATGTCCAATATGCAACAGGATCGTGCCTGTATTGTCGGTGAGTATGTGGAGTGGTGTAGCGTGCTGGTTGTGCGATGCTGTCCCCTGTCCAGTTGGAATAGCAACGGTTCTCTGTGTCCCTCACACCCAGGTGACTCTGCGTACCCGAATGGGGCATGGCTGCTCAGTCCATTGAGGAATCCTCGCACCCCAGCAGACGATCGCTACAATGAGGCACATGGGAGGACCAGACGTGTGGTCGAGCGTACCTTTGGCCTCCTCAAGTCCAGGTTCAGGTGCCTGGACCGCACCGGGGGTGCGCTGGCGTACTCCCCACAGAAGGTGTGCCAGATAGTGGTGGCGTGCTGCATGCTGCACAATCTGGCCATTCGGAAGCAGATCCCCTCATCGTGGATGACGGAGATCAACCAGGGCCCCAGCCCGCAGACCAGGACAGCTCGAGTGAGGAGGACAGCGGAGAGGAGGAAGCTGGTAATGTGCGGCAGCAGCTCATCGCCCGCTACTTCACTTGACGGTGAGTGTCCATGTACGACGGCTGATGTGGCTGTATCTGTGCAGGTGTGTGTGTGCTGTGTCAGGGTGGCCGCTTGTTCACTGCGTGCTGTGTGTCAACGCTCCATGGCCAGGGTAGTATGCCACTGTTGGTGGCTGTGGCATTGTGCCCTATTGCTCTGTGCGATGTGTGTACATTGCTTGTAGTTGTTGACATGTACTGTGTGATGGGTGTGTGACACACTCATTGAATGTGCTCCTGTTCTGTCTCCCACCCCTAGGTCCCTACAGGCCCTCCGGATTCAATTGCCATGCCACGCATCAGGTGCCTTTCCGCCCAAGGTGGCCGTTGTATTCCGTACAAATAAAACACAGGGCACAAACAGCAGTTAGTGAAAAAGGTGCATTTATTACAAACTGTGACATGTGATTGTGTGTAAGGTGATGACAAAAGTGGTGCGTGCAGTGACAATGAGCTGTCGGTCATGGCTGCGTGATGATCAGGGTGTACCCACTGGTTCTATGTCCATAGTCCAACACACACATGCCATCCAGATGGCTGTGTGGAGTGGGATCGTAGTCCAAGTCAATGCAGTGGCTGGTCAAGGAAGGCTGGCGGAAGGCTGGCTGGCTGCCTCACTCTGCGCTTGGAGCGTGCGAAGTCCTCCCGGGAGATCTGTTTCCACTTCGGACGGCCCCTTCCACGTTTGCGAGGGGGTGCCTGCTTGCGACATGCTGGTGGTTGAGGTGTGCTCACTGGCTGTGGACGCAGGGGAACTGGACACTGCTGCTCCACCCTGCGCCCCGGCAGGTGGTGGCGGAGGGGAGCTGCTGTCCCTGGCTGTGACCTCACCGCCACCACCAGCTGTCCCATGAGGTCCACGATTTGGCCCATACGGGCGTCCATGGACCTCAGCACCCCCAGCACCTCACGCGTGTCTGAAGCAGACCGGAGCCATTGTCCTTGGGCCTCTTCATAGGCCCCAAGGACTCTGGCCATTTGAGGCAGGGCATGGCTCCCAGGGGAGGCTGGCGTTTCCCTGACCCTGCTCCTCCTACCAGTCCTGCTGCCACCGGCCTGCCCACTAGCCACATTGCTCACCACGGTCCTCGCTGTGGCTCCCAGGGTGGATCCAGTCGGCCGGGCCACCACCTGCGCTGGGGCTGGTGCCAGCGAAGACGTGGCGGTGGTGGCGGCGGTGGTGGTCGGTGCGGCGATGGTGGCGGTTGCGGCAGTGGTAGTGGCCACAATGACCGTGGGTGTGGCCGCAACGACAGTGGCAGCAGGGGGCTGGGAATGTTCAGCAGCCCTGGATGATGGGTTGGTGGGTAGGAGGGGTCCTGGGGAGCGGCTGGGCCCTGCCACACCAGATGGGCCTGCTTGGTGGTCCGTGTCCGAAGAGGAGGACAGATCCTCCAGATCCGTGTGTCCTCGTTGGGGGCTTGTAGGCTGGCTGTGCTGGCTGCTGGCTCCATCCCCAGCATCCAGCAGTTCGTCACCTGTGGAGAGAATGAGATTTGTTATTGTGTTGCACCTGGCGAAGTATGTATTTGTCGTCTGACATTAACAGTTCGTGCAATCTCGTACATGGGTTTCCCGGAGGCGTGTGTGTGGCTGTAGCATCTGTAGTTGTGTGTGCTTGGTAATGGGACTGTGTGCTGTGCACATGTGGCATGGGACGGATTGGCCATGCCGATGGGTGTGTTGCTGTGCCCCTACTTATTGTGACTCTGGTGTATGCGGGCTCCTGGCCCATCCTGGGTCTGGTTTGTACTTTGCTTTTGGTGTTCAGATGGGACGCTTAGGAACGCATATGGCAACATGGGGGCCATGCCCCAGATTCGCATTTGGGAGGGAATATGCTTTTGGGGTTCAAATGGAACGCTTAGGAACGCATATGGCAACATGGGGGCCATGCCCCAGATTCGCATTTGGGAGGGAATATGCTTTTGGGGTTCAAATGGAACGCTTAGGAACGCATATGGCAACATGGGGGCCATGCCCCAGATTCGCATTTGGGAGGGAATATGCTTTTGGGGTTCAAATGGAACGCTTAGGAACGCATATGGCAACATGGGGGCCATGCCCCAGATTCGCATTTGGGAGGGAATATGCTTTGGGGTTCAAATGGAACGCTTAGGAACGCATATGGCAACATGGGGGCCATGCCCCAGATTCGCATTTGGGAGGGAATATGCTTTGGGGTTCAAATGGAACGCTTAGGAACGCATATGGCAACATGGGGGCCATGCCCCAGATTCGCATTTGGGAGGGAATATGCTTTTGGGGTTCAAATGGAACGCTTAGGAACGCATATGGCAACATGGGGGCCATGCCCCAGATTCGCATTTGGGAGGGGATATGCTTTTGGGGTTCAAATGGAACGCTTAGGAACGCATATGGCAACATGGGGGCCATGCCCCAGATTCGCATTTGGGAGGGGATATGCTTTTGGGGTACATGCTGTGAGCCATGGGTGCCGAACGTGACATGTGTTGTGGCAGCATGACAGTGCATGGTTTGAGGTGTGTGCATGCTTGACATGGCCTGCATATTTGCTGTCTGTTGTGATTACTGGACATGGCATTGGACGCATCGTTATGAGTGAGTGATGGTTGTGTGCCAGCCAACGTATTGCAGTTGTCCCATCTCCTTGGTGTGCGTGCTGCCCTGTGCCATGTGCATCACTGCAGTGCTCGGGGGGTGTGGCCCATGTTGTGTGTTGTTGCTCACAGTGTGTCGTGCGCTTCATTGACTTCTGGCACATGGTTGGTCATGGGCATGTATCTTAGCGTGACTGCTGTATGTGTGGCAGCTGTGCGGATGACATGCCTTTCATGAGACTGGGGCTGACGGATGGGATGGATGGTATGTTGTATGTGCATGGTGTGTCAGTGAGTTTGATGGGTTCAGTGGTGTTCGTGTGCATTTATGTTGTTCCGCTCTGTTGCGTCTAGTGTTGTTTGTCTTACATAGGCGTAGTTGTGGGGTGTGTGGTTGACAGGCAGTAGGGGCTACATGGACAGGACTTCAATGGTGTTTCGGTTGTGTGTGATGAGTTGCACAGTGGCTGCCGTGTGGTACTATATTCAGTGTGGCTTGTGCATGCAGACGTGGCTCCTTGGGTGTTGCTATGTCTGTGATGGGTCATGTGGGGTGTGAGTCTGTTGTTCATGTCCGTGTGCACATTGTTCACTTGTTCGTGACGGTGGGCGGTGCTGCGTGTTCTGTCTGCTACGTGACATGTCCCATGTGTTGGTCGTGTTATGGTCCTCATGCCTCCAGTAATCCAGCCCTGTCCAGTTTCCCACCTGCAAGTTGTTCGTGCGTGCACTGTACTGGATGCCACATGGCTCTAAGCGGGGGTGCTCCATGTTGCAGGTCTGTGGGGGTGGGGGGTGTTGTGGGTCGTGGGGTGGCTGGACACCCACTGACACCGATTGCTGTGGACCGTGATGTCTGCCTTTCGGCTGTCGTTGTGCACTGCGGTGGCTGACACGTGGCTGTGGGGTGTGGGGGATGCTCCTCCTTGCTGTGCTGTGGGACTGGGGCCTGGTGTGTGTTGTACTTGGGCTGTCCACCCTCCCACCCACTGCACTTTGTGTTCCTGCCACTTACCTGTTACTTGTCGGTTAGTGCAGCTGTGGCGGACACATGGGTGTGGTGGGTGCTCGTTGTGGCGCTTCTGGCATATTTGGGGACCTGTTGGTGGTTACGTGGCTGGCTGAGTGTACACATGTCCCCACGCATCTTACAGTTGTTCGGTTTGGGCTGTGTGTGGTGGTGTCTGTTGCATGTGTGTGTGATGTGTTGTGTATTGTGTGCTGGACATGGGGGTGTTTGTCCCTGGGAGCTGTGGCATGGTAGTTGCGCATGTGAGTACATAGCGGTGTGCTGGTATACATTAGTTTGTACTTACCAGCCTCCACTCTCTGCTAATCCGGCGAGGATCTCCGGATGTATTACGACTCGCACCTTCTCCTCCCACGCTTTGAAGGTCTTAAAGAGCGCGGGATTCCCTCCGCCAGTGACGGCAGCCAGCTCTCTGTTTTTGCCCTCCTTCTTCTTGACCAGGCTCTTTACGTCATTCCAACGTTTGTTTATTTCACCTCTGTTCCTGGGCAGGGTCCCGACTGCATTGACCTGGTCTACGATCCGGTTCCACATTCTGTTTCTGGTGGCTAGTGGTGTGTGCTGGACCATGTTCCCATAGATTTGTGGGTACACCTTGATGATCTCGTCGACCATGACCGTCAGCTCAATGGGCGTGTACTTGGGCATTCTTTGTGGTGCCATGGTGTTTGTGGTGCTGGTGCGGTGTGTGTTGTGTAATGTGCAGGGGGTTTGTGGTGCCGGTGTTTGGTGGTGGTGGTGGTGGTGGTGGTTGTGATGTGTGCGTTTCTGTGGTGTGCTGCTGTCCTTGCTGTGTCACTGTGTCCTCTCCTCTCCTCTCTAGTTTGCAATGTAGCAAGGGGTTGTGGTCTGTGGGAGTGCTGCTTTTGTACTCACCTATGTGGGTGTGTCCTCATGGTCTGTTGTTTTCAGGTGTGTTGTGTCTGGGGTTCTGGCCTTTGTATTTTTTGTTTGTCCGGGGGTGTTTTCGGGATGTGTACTGTGCTTGTGTATTTGTGCGTGCCTTGCTGTGTGGACTTGTTGGCCATGTTGTGTGCTATTGGTTTTGTGTGCGGATGGTTTCTGTGCAGGTACGTTGGCGCCATGGCTTCTGCCGTGTCGATTCTCATCGGCGTTGTTTGCGCTGGCGGGCGGTATATTTGTGGGTTTTCCGCGCTCATGTCGGTGCGATCGTAATTTCACGTGCGGTGTGTCGGCCGTGAGGGCGGGCGGTTTTGTGTTGTCGTAGCGTGTTTCCGTCCGTGGCGGGCGGTTTGACTCCGACTCGGACGTTGGCGGGCGGTATTTTGTGTGATTTTTCCGCCGATGGCGGTTTTCGGTTTGTGTAATCGTAATGGCGTGGTCGGTGTTCAGGCGGTGTGTGCGGGCGGATTTTTGCCGCTTCCATGCCTGGCGGATTTATTTACGCCGGGTATCGTAATGGGCCCCTAAGTTCTTCACTAATTATACCATACCTATTGCTTTGTCCTCAAGAATATAAATTATAAAAAACAGAAAGTGCATCCTGTCAATCAATCAATCAGCTTGGACTTGTAGAGCGCAGCTAATCATCGGCGAGGGTATCCAGACACTAGGTGCTTGCTGGGATCAGTCACAATGCCAGGTCTTGAGTCCTTTCTGAATTCCAGGAGAGAGGATGATGTTCAGAGGTGAAGGGGAAGGTCGTTCCAGTACTTCACGGCGAGGTGGGAGAAGGATCCTCCCCCACTGTAGCTTCGGTGGATGTGAGAGGTGTGTGCAAGGGCGAGGGAGGTAAAGCACAGGTGTCTGGAGGGATGGTGAAAGTTGAGGCGATGATTAATGTAGGCTGGTACTTGGTCGTGAAGGGCCTTGTAGGTGTTTATCAGCATCTTGCATTGGCATCTTTTCTGGATGGGGAGCCAGTGGAGGTTCCTGAGGTGGAGGAGTGATGTGGATCTTTTTGGGGAGTTTGAGGATGAGTTTGGCCATTGAGTTCTGTATTGTCTGGAGTCTCTTCAGGAGTTGGGTGGTGATTCCCACGTAGAATACATTGCCGTAGTCCAGCCGGCTGGTTATTAGGGCTTGAGTGATGGTTTTTCTGGTGCTGATGGAGAGCCATCTGAAGATCTTTTGGAGCATGCAGAGGGTGTTGAATCAGGTGGAGTAGACTGCGTTGATCTGGCGTTTTATGGTGAGCTTACTGTCCAGGATGATGCCATGGTTGTGGGCGAGGCGTCTCGGTGTGGGTTCGAGTTTGAAGGGCCACCAGGTGTCGTTACACAAAGAGGTGTTGTTCCCAAAGATTATCACTTCTGTCTTTTCCATGTTGATCTTCAGGCAGTTGGTCTTCATCTAGCCAGCTACACTCATCATGCAGTTGTGAAAGTTGGTCCTATTGATGGAGTGGTCTTCTGAGAGCGAGAGGTTTAGCTGGGTTTCATCTGCGTAGGATATGATGTTGAGGTCATGCGTTCTGATGATGTTAGCAAGGCGCGTCATGTAAGTGTCGAACAGGGGGGGGGCAAAGGGATGAACCTTGAGGGACACGGCAGATGGTGCTCTTGGGTTCTGAAGTGAAAGGTGGAGGGGAACTCTCTGGGTTTATCCTGTGAGGAAGGATGCAATCCATGTGAGGGCGACTTCCTGGGTCCTGATGTGGTGGAGTCTTTTGATGACTGTGTGATGGGATATGGTATCAAACGCTGCTGAGATGATGAGGAGGATCAGGGCCATTGTTTCTCCCCAGTCAAGGAGGGTTCTGATGTCGTCAGTAGCAGCAATCAGCACGTTCTCAGTGCTGTGGTTGGTGTGGAAAGCAGATTGGGAGGTGTCCAGCAGGTTGTTTCTCTCCAGGTGTTCGGTGAGTTGGCGGTTGATGGCCTTCTCAATGACTATGGCATTGAAGGAGAGCAGAGAGTTGGGGTGGTAGTTCTTGAGTTTGCTGGTGTCAGCGGAGGGTCTGACCTCTGCTTGTTTCCATCCTTCGGGGAAGGTGGCTGTGGTGATGGATGCATTAAGAACGGAGGTGAGTTTGCCGTTGATTTACGTGCGCATGAGGTTGAAGAAGCGGTGAGGGCAGGGGTCCCCTGCAGTGGTCGAATTG
This sequence comes from Calotriton arnoldi, assembly GCA_963921515.1. Lineage (NCBI taxonomy): Eukaryota > Metazoa > Chordata > Amphibia > Caudata > Salamandridae > Calotriton > Calotriton arnoldi. Next base: position 1,508,478 of record CAWUFW010001326.1, on the reverse strand, counting down.
GGGAAAAAAATGTATGGGAACTGTGGGCGGAGAATCAGAGGGCAGGAATAACCCAAGGGTTGGATCAGTGGGCGGAGTCAGAGGTGTGGCCAGAATGCGCGAAACATCCCAATTTTTAGTATTTGTTTGGCATTTCACTGACCAGTTACAGCTTATTATGTTATTTAATTCAACCAATGGATACACAAGATTATTTAAGGATGAATATGAGTTATTGACATTAAAATACATTTACAATGTGGGATATGTTTCCAATCACAGAATGTCCCAAATACGCTTAAACGTGGAAGCACAAGCATTTGTCTCTGAGCCATGGAGTTTCTTTCATCAGCACTTGTCCTCCCTTTTTCCACAAGAGCAGTTCAAACATGAATAGCAAAATATCCTGGTTTGCAAATGTTTTCTATATATTTATGGCTCTGCCATATTTGCCACATAATACAGCATCTGCTGCATAATCTGACAATTTTAACTAATAAATTGTTTGTTGCTCAAACGGATCAAAAGTTACTAAAAAATGTGACTTGTGCTGCTGCGAAGTTGACTGATCACCTCTCTCACTGCTGCATTTGTATATTACACTGGCACTAATAAGGCAGAATCTTTCCAGAGACTGTTAGCTTGTATAAAAATGTCAAAATAATAAAGTATCAGAAAATATACTGCATTATGCTGCAGCCTTTTTGTGCTGCATAATTTAGTCAACACTGCAGCATTATTTTGTCCTTCTTTGCTGCATAATTCCAATGGCCCCAAAGCAGGCAGCACATGTTAAAAGTGCTTGTGCATGAAGCAGAGAGACTGTGTAGTTTGCCAACTTATTTGTGTGCGTGCAAATCCTGCATTGCCAATCCCTGGTGAGTTGCAGCTACTAATGCTGGAACAAGGCCAACAGAGGTACCAATGGTGAGGCGGACTGGCCTCAAGGGCAGTGCCGGCTTTAGCGCTGATGGCGCCCTGTGCAACAATGTTTGTTGGTGCCCCCCAATGACCACCTCTGCCATGGTTTCCCTCACTACCACCCTTTAACAGTGCCCCTCAAGTCTCTCTAACCACACACTCTCTCAGATGCATTTAATTTGATTTACAGCGCCACAGTTACCAGTATAGGGTGTCATAGCACTTTACATCACACACATTACACAGAGACAATCAATTATACATGTGTAATTCACTGTATGGGAAGTGTTACATAAGACAAAGGACTACAAGGTGTAGGAGTCACATGACAACCATATTAGTAGTTTAATAGTGTTTGGTCTGGAGAAACACAAACTCTGAATTTAAAACGTAATACCATGGTAGGGGGTTCTCTTTAATAATCAGAATTGATTTCTATCCAAATGAACACTTTTTGCATCATTAGGATAATCAAAGACTGGGGGAAAAAACATAACGCTCAAATTTATACCTTGCAGTTTGCTCTTTGATGGCAGTTAATAGCTCACTGTTCTATGTTTGGATTTTAACTTATATAAACTGCAAGTAACAAAAGGATCTCTCTGATAAAAGTAGTAACCCACTGACCTGTTTACATTACCCTTTGTGATCTGCAGGGTGCATGTTCTTTGCAGCAGGCACATTAACCTACCTTTCCATGAGTCAAAACTTCCACTAGACAAAAGTCTGGTCTCTCCCTAGGAAGAACATTATTCACCGGAGTTATCATGACATTTTTATTGTTGCCGAAAATTGCTGGAGGCTAGGAAGGAGGCATCATGTGCTTTTAAAACCATAATATACTCGCAAACACGATGCCCTCACCCAAAGTCAGCGTCCGGTGCACTCACACCTGTTGCTCTACGGTGTGCTGCCTCATAGGCCTGCCTGCAAGACTGGAGGAGAACTTCAGTATGGATTGAGGTGGACAGGCCTTCAAGGGTAACCCACACTTGCCACCACTTGGGTCAACCTGCTGGTGCTAAGATGGAAGGGCTTCTACGGTCTAGCGTGGCCTTCTAAGGTCTAGCATGGGAATGTGCTCCCTCAGGAGAGTGGTCTGGTGGACTGGTCATGAAAGCTGAACCTGGTTCTCCAGGTCCAAATTCGGCTGCTCTGGCCATAGTGCCACATCCTCGCCCCCACTGAACACAATACTGAGAGAAACTCGCACTGCCTTCAACTACAACCCAATTGTGCCCCGCTATAAACAGCTGGATGCGACTCAATTCAAATTACGCACTAGACAAGAGTAATAAGCTGCCTAAAAAAAAAAAAAAACAACATCCTGGAAAAAGCAAGTACTCATAAGGAATGCAAGATTAAGTAAAGTATGTGAAATGTAAGCAGGAACAACAAACAACATGGTTACCTTAATGCTTTTACACTCATTATTCAGAATTCAGTTAGTGCTTTTGCCTTTAAAAGTTAAGGACAGGGCAATAGGGTCCGTGTGGGACCTGTTTCAATGTCCATTGCTTATATCCTTACTAAACGTAAACAGTATAGTTTAGAAAGACCACATCCGTGAACACAGAGCCACTGTACACATTTTGTTTTCCAATCCACCCATTAATCAGGCATTGGAGTACCTCCAAGATTGGTGCACTTCCCCACCTGGGGAAAACAATGCTGTTCAAAGAAAGGCAAGAAAACAAAAGTAGCGCTTTTCTGGCAAACTCTGTAAAGTGGCGCTAATGTTTGGGTGTGAATAAAACCAATCTGACCACTTTGCGACCACTCTGTCTTTCTTTATTTAGTTATTTATTTATTTTCATATTTTGAACCTTTTATTTCTCTCCATCCCGAGGCTGCACTTTGGAATAGAAAAATGTCAGAAAAAGAAGACATTTCCATCAAAATTGTTTTTCTTTTTTTGGATCCATTTCACAGGGTAACAAACGAAAGGAGAGGAAAGAGAGGGTAAGATCGGTGTCTTAAAGTCACGGTTTTCAGTAAGTGAGGAGGAGCGAGACAGAAAGAGAAGAAATATGAGGAAGAAAGAGAGAGGGGGCAGCAGCCAGCGGCAGAGCAGAAGTGCCCATTGTCCTTGTCTCCTCTGGGCAAGAAGGAAAAGATAAAGGGGCCGATTCCGATTCGGGCCGGAAATCTCTCCGACCGAGCCGGACCCGGAGAGATTTCCGACCGAATCGGACCCGTGCAGCCCGACCGAACGAGTACGATGCACACGTATGCCATCGTACTCGAGTCGGTCGGACTCCCATTGAAGTCAATGGGAGCTTGTCGTACAACGCGTACGCGGGCTCCCATTGACTCAATGGGTGCGAGGCGGACAAGGGTGCCCCCTCACAGCGTGTACGCGGCGAAGCGACTCGCGCCGTACACGCACAGGTAGGGGGACCCATGGGTCCCCCTGTGTGCGACTCGCGCGGCTACGCGCACAGGGGGTCCGACACGGACCCCCAAAGTACGGCTCCGACTGCTCTTTTGAGCCGGAGTGCCCGGCTCGGTCGGACTGCTCGCGGCGCGCATCGTACTTACCCGGCCGGGGAACGCTCTCCGTTGCGCGGTGCGAGTCGAGTCCGAGCGAGTCGGTCGGTGCGTGATTAGACCCGGGAACGAAGTCGGTCGGAGCGGTCGGGACGCCCGGACGAGTCGGTCGGCGATTTCGCATCGTACTCGCTCGCCCGGACGCGCGTACGAATCGGTCGGGCAATAGGGCTCCGAATCGGATCCGGTTAAGCCGAATCCGATTCGGAGCCCTACCGGCCGAGATCGGAATCGGCCCCAAAGTCTTTTTCTTTCTCTGCCCGCCCCACCCATCCCAGAATTGCCACGAATGCCTAGCCTTATCTAAAAGCCTTCACTATTTTGGCCATCCTGGGACGCATGTTCAAAATTAAAAAGTAGGGGAACGGAATCTATTGAATTAAAGAAGTAGGGGCATGCCGTGTCCTGCCGATCCCGCCCACTTCGACCACTGGTCCCTGGGTGTTCCAGAGTGGATTGAGTGCATGATGGCTGTGGTGCTCTGTCTGGTGAGCTGTTCTCATGCGGTGAGCGAGTGGTTGTGGGTGGCTTCTGTTAGTAAGAGGAGGTTGTGGAGGTTGGTGGGTTGAGGTTCGAAGTTACTGTAAATGGTGGCTATCTTATTGTGCAAATAGTCTGCCAGGGTGTCGCAGAGTTCATGGGAAGGGAGATTGTGTTCTCAGTGGCTGATGGGCAGGAGAACTCTCTGACAATGCGGGAGAGTTCCTTGCTGTGGTTGGACCTTGCTTAGATGCGGTCTGCCAGGGCGCCTCTTTTTGTGTCTTTTAGGCATTGGTGGTATATGGTGAGCGCATACTTGAAGGTGGTTCAGTATCCTATATGCATTTACTGTTCCTGCAGCAACCAGCCACCCAACAGTAGTCAGGAGTCATATTCATGTGAAACCTACATTCCCCCTTTCTACCTGCTTATCCATAAAAGAACAACAGTCAAACAGTTGGGAAAGTGTTGGACTTTGGAGGGTCAGATTTACTATTCCCACTACAACATTAGCAACAGTAGGGAAAGTGTTGCACTTTGGACGGGTCAGATTTACTATTCTCTCTCAAAAATAAGCAACATTAGGGATAGTGTTGAACTTTGGAGGGGTCATCATTACTATTCCCATTGTAACCTTAACAACAGTAGGGAAAGAGTTGTACTTTGAAGGGCCCAGATTTACTGCTCCCATTCCAACCTGAGCAACATGAGGAAAAGTGTTGAACTTTGGAGAGGTCAGATTTACTGTTTCCCATTACACTCTATTTTTTGACACAACCATGGGTGGGCGGAGCTCGCGGAGTTGCTCTACACGGAATTCTGCGGAGTTGCATAAAAACTCAGTGGAGTTCCATGAGCGGGCGAAGTTGCTCCACTCACCCGTCACCCACCCCTATCTTCTCCGTTGTGCTCTGCACCAGTTCTACACATACACTTGGGGGCAGATTTACAAGCCCCTTGCGTCATTTTTGCACCGCCGTTGCGTTACTTTTTATGGCGCAGCGTAAAAATGCGGCCCATTTACGACATGACGCATCTAGGGAGATGCGTGACGTTGCAAAGCCCTGCGTCACATTATACCTGCGTCAGGTATAATGTATACAGGATGGGCGTTCCCACTTAAAAAAGCCTCGTAGAAGTGACGCAGTGAAATCTACAAGATTTCACTGTGCCACTTCTAGGACGCCACTGCGTCAAAACCTTACGCCTGCTTGAAGCAGGTGTAAGGAGTGACGCAGCACAATGATGATAGGCCTCCCCATGCATTGCTGGAGTTGCGTCGAGCTTGCGACACAACTCCAGCAATGCGTGACTTTTGAGTTAACAGATGCGTCAGAATTTCTGACGCATCTGTCAATCCTTGCGCCATGGTGCGCCGTATTGTAAATACGGCGCATCCATGATGGCGCAAGGGGTTCTTAGGGTGGCGCAGGGAAAGTGATGCATCTCTACAGATGCGTCACTTTCTTGTAAATCTGCCCCTTGATGCTTAAAGGGTACACTCGAATCCCAGCTATTTGAACCGGTAGCTTGCAAGGTGCTGATATGCTTATGCAACAGCCTCATTAACCCACGGACGTATCGCACTAGCTTGTGTTTTTAAATTGTACCGACACCATAGAGCCTTAGTTGCTACACCTCTTCACAGAGCCACCTTGAGAAACTTCTGTCCTGCCAGACACTGAACATTAAAACAGCAAAATTGCACAGCTGCACCTATTGAAGGAGCAACTCTGTGGCAGGAATGGCTGTTGGTGCGAGCAATGACCTCCTGAACCAAGAAAAGCCGCTAACATGATTGCTAACTAAATTCTGGCATTCCCCAGTCCAGTGTGAGATTGACTGCAGCCTCCTTGCACGGATGAGAGTTCATCTCTGACCTGCCACGACTCCTGCCTGAGATTTGTAACTTTTAGTCACATCTCTACGTCTGACCCACAGCTAAAACAAACTCTCTCACCCACGTACCCGCCTGCTCCACGCAGTCCGGGAGGAGCCCCACCTGCCCTCCTCTCCAACACCGGCCCATTATCCCCTTGTCGCTTCCTGCGGGCCCCTTACCTGCAGCCCGCTGGCTCGGAGCTAGTTTCTTTGGGTGGGGCACATCAGAACTCAACTCGTAGTGATTGCCTCATGTGCCATTACCAGAGTGCACCATGCAAGCATGGCGCTTGTACTCCAGCCCAACCAAGCCCAGCCCGCTCTGAAAGAGGCTGCAACTCCCACCGACAGTAAGGTGTTCGGCTCAGCCAATGGCGCGTGTGGAATCCACCACAGTCAATGAGCATTGTGGCATTTTGTGTGGCTCACCATGATTGGCTAAAGAGCCTCCACTGCTTCAAATCTAGGTGCGGGTGCCGGTACACTCCGCTGCGTGAAGTAGGCAGAGTTTTTGTCAAACTCCGCACTCCAAGCAGAGTGCGGAGTGACAAAAACTCAGTGCACTCCGCGGGCGGAGCGGAGTTCACCGCCCACCGTTAGACACAACTTTTGTTTCCCACAGCATTTTTTAAAACATAATTATGGTAGAACACCAACTGGTTGAGGTGAACATATTTTATGGGAACTGTGCCTGCCACAGGACATTCGCTGCCAGAGCAACATTCACCACATGAGTTTAGAAACTGTGTGGAAACTGCACAGAGCAGATAATTTATGTGACTTTTGTATGTGAGCGCTAATCTTGCAAACAATTTTAATGCAGACAACCATGCAACTGTAATTTGAGTAATACACATCATTTTCACAAGACGTGCAATTTTTCTCATTCATTCTCCTATCTCCAACTTCTTAAAGTTCAGATGATGATAACTGCATTTCTGAGGGAGATATCTGGACAATTGCATAGAACTGTGACCACCATCTCAGACCTTGGGCACTGGTCTGAAGTCCAACAAGTTTACGGCCCCTGCCTGCTGAAAATAGTTCTAGGGCGCTCATCTACCATAATTTAAACTTAAGCATGTAGGGTCATACTGAAATGAAATGGCAGGCTTGTGAAGGAGGGGCACTGCTTCTCCTCTACTCATCTAGGTCACTTTGAAGTGAATGTAGCCGGTCAGTACTCTTTTGCAGGGAACCGAAACACCCTTACCTCTGACCCAACTTGCAACTTCCAGCCACAGCCATCTTTAATTATAGCTGAAACTCCAGAGGGAACATTCTGCAATTTTCCAAGTTTGTCGATGGGGACTATGTGCATAGTCCCGTCCTGAGAGAGAATTCATTTCCACATCCAAAGATGGTTTCACCTTTGCCAATTTCTGGGCATGTAAATAATTTCCATAATGTGGGGAGCTAAAGCTGTCCTTTCTAGCAGGTCAGATGCAAACCATGATGTTCCTCCACCTCAGATCTATACTCCCTCACGAAGCTTGAGGGAGCTGCTGACACATATTTTCTCTCCATTGTCCCTCTAACTGTTCATTTGTCCAAGGTAGTCATTGGTATGACATATCCCAGTCTAGAGAGCAGATGAGTGAGTCATAAAGGTTGTGTCTTCTCTGTCAATCTGCTTTATAATCTTCCTACAGGAGACTCAGAAAAGTGATGTGTGACCTCTGCTTCACTCATCATTCTTGGTTAGTGCAAGCCTCTCATCTTTAGTGAATAGACTGGGATGGTGGCTTGCAAGTTGGATTGTTTTAGAGTAGAATATTGCTAACTTTCTCAACGCTCGAAGGAAAATGAAACAATTTACGCCCATTAGATTCGTTTTTTAGTAAAAAAAATGCACACCAGTGCTGAAACTGTTCTGCACAGTCACTGCAAATAAGGGGTACACATCAAAAACATATTTTAGGGTTTCATGTGCATCAGCGGACTATGGTTTTGTTTTTGGAACTCTTCTCTACTAAGCGATCAATCCTCATCTCTTGTTGTCGGGCAATGTATATATTGCCTTAGTATATTGCAAATTGCATTTGTTGCACTTGTTTTATTCTGTCTAAATGCCTAATAACACTACATACCTATCAAACCTGCCAATTATGCCAAATGTGTTTCTATCACTAATGTGATGTATACTGTAATTGCTGGAATTTCGTTTGTTCATCAATGATGTCATAATTGTTTTTAGCTGTGATGTCATTTGTGATGTTATGTGAAAAGTCACAAGCAAAACTTTAGAAGGACTCTGAGTTCATTACTCAATAAACCCTTTGTGGAGCAGAAGTTTGTGGTGGGGTACTGTTAACTTAGGCCGATAATCAATAGATTTGGCAGGAAGTTTTAGGGAATATTAGGACATTGGAATGTTAGGAGCTCCATTGAAGACAATGGAGTGCTCCGGGCTTCTAATGGCCGGTAAAATCCCGGAGCAGCAACATTCCAATGTTTGTTCACAGCTATTGCTGTGATCAAAGGCCTCACGGAGCCCTCGGGGATTTCAACCCCCTCGGGCTCTGTGAGGCCTTTGTTTTACAAATTAGAACGTTCTGCCCTTTAGGGGCGGAATGTTCTAATAGCCTTAGAGCCATCCGTAGCGGGGTCTACCGGCCATTATAGGCCTGTTCCCTTGTTAAAGGCCGTCACCTTCGGCTCGGGCCTTTAATCCTGGAGCGGGGCTTTAATGGCCAGTAGAGCCAGCTACGGAGGACTCTAAGGGGCTTATTTATAAGCCCTTGCAACAATTTTATGCTATGCATAAAAAATGCACCCGTTGCGCCCTATTTACAAAGTGACACATCTAGGCAGATGTGTCACTTTATAAACCCCTGCGCCACATTATACCTGCGCCAGGTATAATGTATGCAGGGTGGGGGTCCCCCCGCATAAAAGCCTCGTAGAAGTGGCGCATTGAAATCTATAAGATTTCAGTGCACCACTTCTAGGACGCCATGGCATCAAAACCTTATGCCTGCCTCATGGCAGGCATAAGAGTGATGCAGTGCAGTAAGGATACCCCCCACACATTGCTGGAGTTGAGTCATGCTTGCGACACAACTCCAGCAATGCGTGACTTTTGCACCACCAGATATGTCAGGATTCCTGACGTATCTGTCTTTCCTTGCGACATGGAGCGTCGTACATTAAATTCGGTGCATCCATCGTGTCGCAAGGAGGGTGCAGTGAAAACTGTTGCATCGCTGTTTTATCGCAGCGATGCGACAGTTTTTATAAATGAGGCCCTAAGGCTATAATTACCTTGTACCTACTATTCATTGTCAACTTAGCCTCTCAAGCTTTAAAAGCAGAGCTTCTTATGCAGCAGTGAGTCCAAAGCTGAAAAGCCACTTCTTTAAATCGGGATTCACCGCTTTAGCATGGGACCAGGTGGCACCAAGTGAAATATTAAGGCCTTTCGTGATGTCTGGTTAGGCAGAAAAGTTGAGGTGGAGTACTCAGCTGCAAGAGAGCTCTATTGTTTATATTGTTGAAGGGACACTCAAAGCCCTTCTCAAGAACCATCTACTAAAACACTATCTGAAATTAAAGATATGGCTACGAGGATGGGGTTTGAGGATGTATCTAAATTATCCACTAACCAGGACTGTATACACAGTTTTTACTTCTGACTTTATCTTTCTCGCCAGATTATAGTTCTTCCAAACAATTCACGAATAATGTACATACATAGAGGGGCCTTTGGTCAGTGGTCTTCATCTGTTGTGTTTTTTAAACAGTCAATCACATTTAGCTTCTCTCGTCGTCGTCTGCTGAAATCCCCCCTCCCTCCCCCACCCGGCCGCACCGCTCTTACCTGCACGGATTGCTGCTGTTTGAAACTGAGGGCTAATGCAGCCAACTGGGGTGGATGTTACATATATGAGTGGGATCTTTATTCCTCTGTGAACAATGCATACATGTATGCATGTATTTGGTATTTCAAAAGTAGGAATCTAGCCAAAAGGCAGTGGAGCACTATACAGGGTCAAAGAAAAGCATAAAGTGGAGGAGTGATAGGGGAGGTAGCTGGTTTGCTGTTTAATGCACTGTGATGCAGTGTTCTTTATAGAGGTGCTTCTGAAACTTTTTCCTAAATTGGGGAAATTGAGGAAAGTCCCTGCCATGTGCTGTCAGCCTGCTCTTTGTGTAATGAACTATGTGAATGCTTTTTGAAGACGCTGGCAAGAGAACTATGGCTTAGAAGCAGAACAAGCATTTGCAATGCAATAGGTCTCGCATTTGCGAGAGTTTGAGCTATTTTTATTGTAAATGACATTGCCTTTTATTTATGTTTTGGTTTTTGAAACATAAATAAAAGCCATTGACATTTACAATGCCAATAGGTCAAACTCGCGTAAATGCGAGACCTATTGCATTGCAAATGCTTGTTGTTACCGAAAAGCCCTTTCCACAGCGCATACTGGCTTCTTTAACGTTACTCACAAAAACAAACAAGTACAGGTAAAGCACGAGATGGCTTCGTGTAACCAAAAGCACAATGCTCCAGCACTGGAATTATAATCAACTTAAATCCCAATGGCAGGAGTCAGGAGGCCTCACAAGGAACATATTAACCTGTAATAATGTGCTAGAATCTGTTGGAGGAATATGGTTAAAGACCAGTGTGCACACTGATGAGAGGCATGTGAGTCCAGGTCAGTGTCTCCTATGAATGAGCAGTGCGGACCCTGAGTAACAGTCTCTTAATCATGCAGTTTTGCCATCTGCACTTGTCCTGTTATCATCAGCGCTATTCTTATTGTTGTCATCGGCACTAGTCTCATTGTTATCATCAGCGCTATTTTCGTTGTTGTCATCAGCACTAGTCTCATTGTTGTCATCAGGGCAATTCTCACTGTTCTCATTAGCACTAGTCCCACTGTTATCATCAGAGCTATAGTCATTGTTATCATCAGTGCTATTCTCATTGTTGTCATGAGCACTAGTCCCATTGTTATCAGAGCTATTTTCATTGTTATCATCACCACTAGTCCTGTTGTTATCATCAGGGCTATTCTCATTGTTGTCATGGGCACTAGTCCCATGGTTATCAGTGCTATTCTCATTGCTGTCATGAGCAATAGTCCCATTGTTATCATCAGTGCTATTCTCATTGTTGGCATCAGCACTAGTCCCATTGTGATCATCAGTGCTATTCTCATTGTTGGCATCGGCACTAGTCCCATTGTTATCATCAGTGCTATTCTCATTGTTCGCATCGGCACTAGTCCCATTGTTATCATCAGTGCTAGTCTCATTGTTGGCATCGGCACTAGTCCCATTGTTATCATCAGTGCTATTCTCATTGTTGTCAGGAGCACTAGTCCCATTGGTATCATCAGCGCTATTCTCATTGTTGTCATGGGCACTAGTCCCATGGTTATCAGTGCTATTCTCATTGTTGGCATCGGCACTAGTCCCATTGTTATCATCAGTGCTATTCTCATTGTTGGCATCGGCACTAGTCCCATTGGTTTCAGCGCTATTCTCATTGTTGTCATGGGCACTAGTCCCATGGTTATCAGTGCTATTCTCATTGTTGGCATCGGCACTAGTCCCATTGGTATCATCAGTGCTATTCTCATGTTGGCATCAGCACTAGTCCCATTGGTATCATCAGCGCTATTCTCATTGTTGGCATCGGCACTAGTCCCATTGTTATCATCAGCGCTATTCTCATTGTTGGCATGGGCACTAGTCCCATTGTTATCATCAGCGCTATTCTCATTGTTATCATCAGCGCTATTCTCATTGTTGCCATCGGCACTAGTCCCATTGGTATCATCAGTACAATTCTCATTGTTGGCATCGGCACTAGTTCCATTGGTATCATCAGCGCTATTCTCATTGTTGTCATGGGCACTAGTCCCATGGTTATCAGTGCTATTCTCATTGTTGGCATCGGCACTAGTCCCATTGTTATCATCAGTGCTATTCTCATTGTTGGCATCAGCACTAGTCCCATTGTTATCATCAGTGCTATTCTCATTGTTGTCATGAGCACTAGTCCTATGGTTATCAGTGCTATTCTCATTGCTGTCATGAGAACTAGTCCCATTGTTATCATCAGTGCTATTCTCATTGTTGGCATCGGCACTAGTCCCATTGTTATCATCAGAGCTATTTTCATTGTTATCATCAGAGCTATTTTCATTGTTATCATCACCACTAGTCCTGTTGTTATCATCAGGGCTATTCTCATTGTTGTCATGGGCACTAGTCCCATGGTTATCAGTGCTATTCTCATTGCTGTCATGAGCAATAGTCCCATTGTTATCATCAGTGCTATTCTCATTGTTGGCATCGGCACTAGTCCCATTGTTATCATCAGTGCTATTCTCATTGTTGGCATCGGCACTAGTCCCATTGTTATCATCAGTGCTATTCTCATTGTTGGCTTCGGCACTAGTCCCATTGTTATCATCAGTGCTATTCTCATTGTTGGCATCAGCACTAGTCCCATTGTTATCATCAGTGCTATTCTCATTGTTGTCAGGAGCACTAGTCCCATTGGTATCATCAGCGCTATTCTCATTGTTGTCATGGGCACTAGTCCCATCGTTATCAGTGCTATTCTCATTGTTGTCATGGGCACTAGTCCCATTGTTATCATCAGTGCTATTCTCATTGTTGGCATCGGCACTAGTCCCATTGTTATCATCAGTGCTATTCTCATTGTTGGCATCGGCACTAGTCCCATTGTTAAAATCAGTGCTATTCTCATTGTTGGCATCGGCACTAGTCCCATTGTTATCATCAGTGCTATTCTCATTGTTGGCATCGGCACTAGTCCCATTGTTATCATCAGTGCTATTCTCATTGTTGTCAGGAGCACTAGTCCCATTGGTATCATCAGCGCTATTCTCATTGTTGTCATGGGCACTAGTCCCATGGTTATCAGTGCTATTCTCATTGTTGGCATCGGCACTAGTCCCATTGTTATCATCAGTGCTATTCTCATTGTTGGCATCGGCACTAGTCCCATTGGTATCATCAGTGCTATTCTCATTGTTGGCATCGGCACTAGTCCCATTGGTATCATCAGCGCTATTCTCATTGTTGTCATGGGCACTAGTCCCATGGTTATCAGTGCTATTCTCATTGTTGGCATTGGCACTAGTCCCATTGGTATCATCATTGCTATTCTCATGTTGGCATCAGCACTAGTCCCATTGGTATCATCAGCGCTATTCTCATTGTTGGCATGGGCACTAGTCCCATTGTTATCATCAGTGCTATTCTCATTTTTGGCATCGGCACTAGTCCCATTGGTATCATCAGTGCTATTCTCATTGTTGGCATCGGCACTAGTTCCATTGGTATCATCAGCGCTATTCTCATTGTTGTCATGGGCACTAGTCCCATGGTTATCAGTGCTATTCTCATTGTTGGCATCGGCACTAGTCCCATTGTTATCATCAGTGCTATTCTGATTGTTGGCATCGGCTCTAGTCCCATTGTTATCATCAGTGCTATTCTCATTGTTGTCATGAGCACTAGTCCTATGGTTATCAGTGCTATTCTCATTGCTGTCATGAGAACTAGTCCCATTGTTATCATCAGTGCTATTCTCATTGTTGGCATCGGCACTAGTCCCATTGTTATCATCAGTGCTATTCTCATTGTTGGCATCGGCACTAGTCCCATTGTTATCATCAGTGCTATTCTCAATGTTATCATCAGTGCTATTCTCATTGTTGGCATCGGCACTAGTTCCATTGTTATCATCAGTGCTATTCTCATTGTTCGCATCAGCACTAGTCCCATTGTTATCATCAGTGCTATTCTCATTGTTGGCATCGGCACTAGTCCCATTGTTATCATCAGTGCTATCCTCATTGTTGTCGGGAGCACGTGTCCCATTGGTATCATCAGCGCTATTCTCATTGTTGTCATGGGCACTAGTCCAATGGTCATCAGTGCTATTCTCATTGTTGTCATGGGCACTAGTCCCATGGTTATCATCAGTGCTATTCTCATTGTTGTCATGGGCACTAGTCCCATTGTTATCATCAGTGCTATTCTCATTGTTGGCATGGGCACTAGTCCCATTGGTATCATCAGCGCTATTCTCATTGTTGGCATCGGCACTAGTCCCATTGTTATCATCAGTGCTATTCTCATTGTTGGCATCGGCACTAGTCCCATTGTTATCATCAATGCTATTCTCATTGTTGTCAGGAGCACTAGTCCCATTGGTATCATCAGCCCTATTCTCATTGTTGTCATGGGCAGTAGTCCCATGGTTATCAGTGCTATTCTCATTGTTGGCATGGGCACTAGTCCCATTGTTATCATCAGTGCTATTCTCATTGTTGGCATCGGCACTAGTCCCATTGTTATCATCAGTGCTATTCTCATTGTTGGCATTGGCACTAGTCCCATTGTTATCATCAGTGCTATTCTCATTGTTGGCATGGGCACTAGTCCCATTGGTATCATCATCGCTATTCTCATTGTTGTCATGGGCACTAGTCCCATTGGTATCATCAGCGCTATTCTCATTGTTATCATGGGCACTAGTCCCATGGTTATCAGTGCTATTCTCATTGTTGGCATCGGCACTAGTCCCATTGGTATCATCAGTGCTATTCTCATTGTTGGCATCGGCACTAGTCCCATTGGTATCATCAGCGGTATTCTCATTGTTGTCATGGGCACTAGTCCCATTGGTATCATCAGCGCTATTCTCATTGTTGGCATCGGCACTAGTCCCATTTGTATCATCAGTGCTATTCTCATTGTTGGCATCGGCACTAGTCCCATTGGTATCATCAGCGCTATTCTCATTGTTGTCATGGGCACTAGTCCCATGGTTATCAGTGCTATTCTCATTGTTGGCATTGGCACTAGTCCCATTGTTATCATCAGTGCTATTCTTATTGTTGGCATCGGCACTAGTCCCATTGGTATCATCAGCGCTATTCTCATTGTTGTCATGGGCACTAGTCCCAGTGGTATCATCAGTGCTATTCTCATTGTTGGCATCGGCACTAGTCCCATTGGTATCATCAGTGCTAGTCGCATTGTTGGCATCGGCACTAGTCCCATTGGTATCATCAGCGCTTTTCTCATTGTCATGGGCACTAGACCCATGGGTATCATCAGCGCTATTCTCATTGTTGGCATCGGCACTAGTCCCATTGTTATCATCAGTGCTATACTCATTGTTGGCATCGGCACTAGTCCCAGTGGTATCATCAGTGCTATTCTCAATGTTATCATCAGTGCTATTCTCATTGTTGGCATCGGCACTAGTTCCATTGTTATCATCAGTGCTATTCTCATTGTTCGCATCAGCACTAGTCCCATTGTTATCATCAGTGCTATTCTCATTGTTGGCATCGGCACTAGTCCCATTGTTATCATCAGTGCTATCCTCATTGTTGTCGGGAGCACGTGTCCCATTGGTATCATCAGCGCTATTCTCATTGGCACTAGTCCCATGGTCATCAGTGCTATTCTCATTGTTGTCATGGGCACTAGTCCCATGGTTATCATCAGTGCTATTCTCATTGTTGTCATGGGCACTAGTCCCATTGTTATCATCAGTGCTATTCTCATTGTTGGCATGGGCACTAGTCCCATTGTTATCATCAGTGCTATTCTCATTGTTGGCATCAGCACTAGTCCCATTGGTATCATCAGCGCTATTCTCATTGTTGGCATCGGCACTAGTCCCATTGTTATCATCAGTGCTATTCTCATTGTTGGCATCGGCACTAGTCCCATTGTTATCATCAATGCTATTCTCATTGTTGTCAGGAGCACTAGTCCCATTGGTATCATCAGCCCTATTCTCATTGTTGTCATGGGCAGTAGTCCCATGGTTATCAGTGCTATTCTCATTGTTGGCATGGGCACTAGTCCCATTGTTATCATCAGTGCTATTCTCATTGTTGGCATCGGCACTAGTCCCATTGTTATCATCAGTGCTATTCTCATTGTTGGCATCGGCACTAGTCCCATTGTTATCATCAGTGCTATTCTCATTGTTGGCATGGGCACTAGTCCCATTGGTATCATCATCGCTATTCTCATTGTTGTCATGGGCACTAGTCCCATTGGTATCATCAGCGCTATTCTCATTGTTATCATGGGCACTAGTCCCATGGTTATCAGTGCTATTCTCATTGTTGGCATCGGCACTAGTCCCATTGGTATCATCAGTGCTATTCTCATTGTTGGCATCGGCACTAGTCCCATTGGTATCATCAGCGCTATTCTCATTGTTGTCATGGGCACTAGTCCCATTGGTATCATCAGCGCTATTCTCATTGTTGGCATCGGCACTAGTCCCATTTGTATCATCAGTGCTATTCTCATTGTTGGCATCGGCACTAGTCCCATTGGTATCATCAGCGCTATTCTCATTGTTGTCATGGGCACTAGTCCCATGGTTATCAGTGCTATTCTCATTGTTGGCATCGGCACTAGTCCCATTGTTATCATCAGTGCTATTCTTATTGTTGGCATCAGCACTAGTCCCATTGGTATCATCAGCGCTATTCTCATTGTTGTCATGGGCACTAGTCCCAGTGGTATCATCAGTGCTATTCTCATTGTTGGCATCGGCACTAGTCCCATTGGTATCATCAGTGCTAGTCGCATTGTTGGCATCGGCACTAGTCCCATTGGTATCATCAGCGCTTTTCTCATTGTTGTCATGGGCACTAGACCCATGGTTATCAGTGCTATTCTCATTGTTGGCATCGGCACTAGTCCCATTGGGATCATCAGTGCTATTCTCATTGTTGTCATCAGCACTGTTCCTCAGTGAAAAATCTAAGAAAGTTTCAAAAGAGCAACCTGTGCCCGACAGGCACTTCAAACTTAGCAGTCTGTCAGGAAGTACATCGAAGAGCAGAGCCCTCCACCGCTGCAAGTAGCTGAACTGAATGCCCAAAGGAACATTTTGCGTGCGTGGTGTACATTTATCTGGAGTTCGCCACCAAACCTGTTACACTGTAATCAAACATTCCTCCGTACATCCACGCCAAAAACAGTCAGCAGAAAACACGGGAGTTCTGCCTCACAGAAGTCCGAGGAGCGGCCTAAAGATGGGGCAGACATTTTTATACTGTGTGAACATAGTGAACATAGTGCAATGCATAATACTTCAATACTTCAACACTTTTAAAAGCAGCTGCGAAACTTATTTCAGATACTATCTGGAAAAAAACAGTGGTGCACGCGCACCACAGAGGAGCGGGGGCGAGGGAGCGCGGCAGCGAGGCGAACGCGCGCTGCTGCGCGTGCTAGACACGGACGGGAGTGGGCGTTGCAAAGGCGGGACATGCGCCCGCCTTTGCCCAATCGCGGGCCTTTTTTTTTACAAAAAAACACGCGAAAGCCAATGCCTGCCGGCGAAAGCCTGATCACACGCACGAGCGTGTGGTCAGCTTTCAGAACCCCATACAAGAGGTCTCGCGCTGCGCGAGCAGGTCTGCGCACTGCAACGCTAGGCACGAGACCTAAAAACAGATCACAATTGTTTTATGAGAATTCAACTGCTGGTCATGATTTTAGAAATTCATGGTAACTCTGCATTCTATTCATATGTCTTAATTAATTTTAAGGTTGTCATTTTGTATGAAGTTTGTAGCACAACTTTAAAAAGATTTTAAAGATGGAGCATTAGTTACTAAAGATGACTCTGGAAGCATTTCAGGAATAGCCCACTATCTGTGAGGTAGCTGCAATTCAAGGCTGAAAACCAAACACAATTCCAGACTAAAACATTTTTGAATTTGGTACAAATCTACAATTGTGGGAGTGTTTTAAGTTTGGAAACATTGTAGCTAGATCAAACCTTGTGAACATCTCACAATGTGCCTAATTGTTAAACATAAACCAAAATATTTTCTGATTCATATTTTTGCGTGTTTTTTCACAGATCGTTTCGCAGAGAAAGCTTTCCAAATCTTTACTTAAGCATGGAAACACTGCTGGGAAATCTTCGATAACGGTAAGTCGAGATGAGTACATTTGTGAATCCTCTGCTAAAGCTTGATGACCTTACGAGTCTGTAGCAAATATTATATAAACTCAAATTCAGGGCTGGACTAACCATTCTGTCATCTACCATTTCTCCTATTAGATGTAGGCTTGAAGGCTGCTTTAAAAGCTGCCATGACCCACCCATGCCCGCATGACCCCATTTTAGTCGCAGCCACCAGCAGTGGGACTAGTTTAGACATTCTTGCCAAGGATAAAAAGCGGTATGAGGGTTGATTTAACTCAAGTTCCACTAATATTACACAACATATCGTAATGGAATCCGTGCACCATGATTATATGGAATCGTTTGGTACCCTGTTGCTAGCTAAATGTCCTTTCCTTTCATTTTGCACCTATATTACCAATGTGGACATTTTTGTTTAATGACACTTGGCAATGACAAATACAAGTCCATCTAAGTCGCACTAGCAATCATACTATTAGATTGTTAAAGGATGAATTAGTGGTGCTCAATCTATACAAAACTCAAGCATCAGAAAACATTATTTGCATATAAAAAAGCATTGGTAACAACAATTGTCAGAAGAGTATATGTCCTCGAACCATGTTTTGAGCAGACTTGGTGTGCAGATCTACAGTGGCGCCTGGCATCTATGGGGGGCGGAGTGGACGCGCACCCGCGAACACATTATATAAAAAAAAACGTACCTGAAGACGAACATGACATCCTTCGCACCGGACTTCTTCTTTCTTCGACAGCAGCCCGGCCACCAGGAAACCGCCCATGAACAATCCCACCGCTGCTCTCATGTAGCATGAGAGCAGCGCCCTGATGAGTGCTCCACAGCTCTCTGGAGGCCTGCACGTGCTCTACCCCAGCTGTCTTAAGACAGCTGGGTTAGAGATTTGTGGCTTGCCGTTGTAAGACAGCCAGCCAAAAGACATGCGCACTTTAAACAGTGCATCGACAGCCCTCCCTACTGCTGTCACTCAGCAGCGGCTCCGCCCACGTTCTGATGCTCTGTTCGGGACAGGGGATGAAAAATAAAATGGTAATGAATTACCATTTTATTTTTCGTCTCTGGGGGTTTGGGGGTAATGTAAGTGGGGTGACGCTCTGTCATATGGCCATTTGGGTCATTGTCGACATTGCTAAGTTAGCATGAGCTCTGCTGCCATGATGCTGCTTTTGCGCATGTTACTACATGACTTTATTTTGCAAGACTCTGTTTGTGCCTTTCACATGAGAACCATCTGCTTTCTGCGTTCTCTGTCTATTCCTGGAGTTTAGTCTGAACACGGCGTGCAAGGTCGATAAACAATGCCCCTTGTTATTCTGTTCTGGTCAGTCCCTAGCACCTAGACAAAACATGCTAACACAGCTGCTATTGCTGGAAACTCGTGCTTTGATATTATGGGGATGCATGTTGTTCAATAACATCACTTGGAGAGGGACCTTCCCAGGGAGAAGACCTATGCAGTTCCTATGATGTAAAACTTCATCTAGGCACTAAGGTATGGGGTCTGCTGACAAAGCCCAGAGATCTTCTTTTATATAATAAAACTTCTTCTAGTCAAGGGGAGGGTGGTTAGGCCTTATAGTCCTTTATCCACTGTCTGTATACGATGACATCCCCCTTTATAGTCTATGGAATTAAAACAATGCTAACTGCTTTAGGTTTATGCGTTTTGCTGCTGGCAGTGGCTCGTATACTGCATTATAGAGCACTATAGTTAAAATAAACGTTTTGAACTATTACAGTGACTCCGTCAATTCTTATTGTGGACAAGTACGAGTGAGTGAGCGAAAGGGTATGTCTTGCTACCGCGATTCCTGAGAGAGTCAGGAGTGTTGTGCTCTGGTTTGTCTAATCATTTGTAGCTTCTTGATTTTGTAGGAGAGCGAATGAGACACTATAGCTAGTCGGTTTGGGGATTTTGGGTACTGAGGCGGTAGGAAGGCTCATCCCCTACACACGAGGTCCTGTTTTCCTGCGCATAGTTCTGTGTATGTGCAGAAACCCCGCAACAGCTCTTCCGCTCCAGCGGAGGAGCCACCCCTCCAGATCCCAAGTCAAAACTCACATGATAAAAAATATACTCGCATAGAGTATCTGCTTTCTGTCTCAGGTGGCACACCATTAGAGGGATTAAGCCATTTTATTGCCATTCACATGGCATCTCATTGGTTTTGTGACTTTGCAAACAGTTCTTTCAATCGCAGATTCGAGTTTGTGAAGATGTGCTATTAGCGGAGCAACTGAGTATTTTCCTCTGTTGGGTGAATGTGCCAGCTGCAGTGAGTAGTGGGTGAATGTTCTTCGTTGAAACCAGAGGGCTATAACAAATCACCCACACATGCTTTAGTATTGTAGCCAACAGGCACACCTAGTTCCCCACAGAAGTATGTCTGTGGAAGACAACTGACAGAGGCAAGTGCTGTTGTGTGTGTGTTGTTATAGCTTAGTAGGGTGTATGTTAAGAGTTCTGACTTAATGCACTAATTTGGGTCACAGTGTGTCTCGCAAGAAAGTGATGTTGTAAGCACAGCTATACTCAACTTCGTGGCATATATGTGCTCTGATGGACAATTGTGTATTTGTTCTGTCTAATGTGTCCTTCTGAGAGTGTCTGTGTAGTCTATACTCATAATTGTTCTAATTATCTCACATTAATTTATTTTCAATAAAAAATCAATTTATTAAAAAATCAATTAATTAGACTTGGTTTTCTTCGGCTTTAAATATGGGCATTTTTAAATCACTTTATTGATTGTCTTTCAATTAAGACACATCAAGTGCATTCAGCAAAAAACCCTACATCAACCAAATTCAGTCTCTTCTGGGTATTTTTCAGGCATCTAGCATCCGATAAAGATCATCTAATGGATCAACAAAATTTGAGATGTAGGGGCTGATTACACAAATCATTTAAAAAGTATGAATATGTAGCACTACAGCAGCATTTTTTACTTGCTCTTACATGCCTTTGTGAATCTACCCCAAAACCTCCAACTCCCTATTAGTAAAAGTGCAAAGAGTGCACACTCCTTTCTATTTGTAGATTAATATTTCCTTAATATTTCATTTGATTCCCAATTTAGATTATATGGGGCCACTTTACAAAGGCATTCATGAATACATAAAAGGGTACAACAGGAGTACCACTTCAGATACTCGTAAATGCCTATAAGAATCGGTCCCACTATATCAACTGGATACAATCCAATCCACTTTGCCATTTTTTTAGATGTATCCTTCTTCACAAAGACTGAACTCACCCCAGAACAAAAGACTTGGAGACCAGACAATGTTAATATAACAAATCAAAGCCAGCATGTAACAGGCTCCTTGTGGCAGCACAAGCCAGAGAAGCAGATCATGTTTTTGTATCAAAATTCCTCATTTTAAGAAGACCGTCACCCTTAACTATTCTTTTTCTGGTAACACACCTAACATCTGGAATACCCCCAACCCACATTAAACTTGCCCCATTTTTATCATGTTAAAAAAAAATCTCAATACGATCTCCTACCATCTTCAATCAATGAATCAATCAAGTCTTACTTGTATAGCGCGGCTTGTCAACTGAAAGGGTATCCAGGTGCTTGCTGCAGGTTTTAGTCAACGAGCCAGGTCTTGAGCCCCTTCCTGAAGTTGGTCAGCGACAGTGCGGTGCAGGAGTGAAGGGGGAAGGTGTTCCAGGCTTTGGCGGGGAGATGGAAGAAGGGGTGGATCTGTGCGAGGGTGAGGTATGCTGAGCAGAGACTCCTGGGAGGTTGGTGGAAGTGCAGGCGGTGGTTCATGTAGGCAGGACCTTGTTTGTGGAGGGCTTTGTAGGTGTGGGGCAGAAGCTTGAAATGGCATCTCTTCTGGACCGGGAGCCAGTGGAGGTCTTTCAGGTGTTGGGTGATGTGGGTTCTCTTGGGCAGGTCGAGGATCAGTCTGGCGGCTGCGTTTTGGATTGTCTGTAGTCTATGCATGAGTTCGGTGGTGGTGCCTGCATAAAGTGCGTTGCCGTAGTCCAGTCGGCTGGTGATAAGGGCCTGCATCATCGTCTTACTGGTGCTGATCGGGAGCCACTTGAAAATATTGCAGCGCATGCAGAGCATGTGAAAGCAGACTGAGGAGATGGAGGTGACCTGGTGTTTCATGGAGCGGTCGCTATTTTAGTCTTTGGCGTGGGGTGTGTCAGAGTTCCGATGGCCACCAGGAGTTGTTAGGGCAATGTTTTTGCCGAAGATCAGAACTTTAGTCTTGTCCGTGTTGAGCTTTGGGCAGTTGTCCTTAATCCAGGCTGAAACGTTCTTCATGCAGTTGTGGAAGTCGGTCTTAGTTGAGGCAGGGTCGGCTGAGAGAGAGAGGATGAGCTGAGTGTCGTCGACATAGGAAATGATGTTGATGTCGTGCAATCTGACGATATCCGCGAGTGGTGTCATGTAGATGTTGAAGAGGGTTGGGCTGAGGGATGAGCCTTGGGGGATGCCGCAGATAGTGTGCTTGGTTTGCGATGTGAAGAGAGGGGACATCTTAAGGATTTTTGGGAGCCCTGGGCCAAAGGTATTTGGGGGCACCTGTTCTGAACATCTTTGAATTTATGATTCAATTTCTGCTTTTTCATGCCCTCTTTGGCCAGGCCACTCACAGTGCATAAGCACACTCGTCCAAATTCAAAATGTGTTTACATCTAATATTCAGGGATAGTGACATGTGTCTTTTATATTGTAACACAGCAGTGGCTCACTAATATTACTGCATCCTGAGACACCCTCCGGGTCCAGTAGCTTGTTTCTCTCCAGGTGTTCTGTGAGTTGTAGGTTGATGGCCTTCTCCAAGACTTTGGCGGTAAAAGGGAGCAGTGAGAAGGGATGGTAGTTCTCAAACTCACTGGGGTCTGCAGAAGGTTTCTTGAGGAGGGGTATGACCTCAGCATGTTTCCAGGTGTCGGAAAGGTGGCTGTGGTTATCGAGGTGTTGAGGATGGTGGTGAGTTGGCAGCTGATCTTGTCACTTCCGAGGTTGAAAAGTCGGTGGGGGCAGGTACTCCCAAGTGGATGGAGTTCATGAGAGTGGCAGTGTACGGTGTGCTGAGTTGTTCCCATGTGGTAAGCGGGAGGTCGGCAGCAGTGGTAGATGGGATGCTGAGGAGGTTGGAGGATTGAGGATCGAAGTTTTTGTAGATGGTTGCTATCCTGTTGTGGAAGTGGTCGGCGAGGGCGTCGCATAGTTCCTTTGAGGGGGGGATCGAGTTTTTGGTGGCTGATGGGCAGATGAACTCTCTGATGATGGCGAAGAGTTCCTTGGTTTGGTTGGCGCTGTTCTCAATTTGGTGGGTCAGGGCCCTCTTTTTTGCAGTTTTGATATGGCTGTGTAGTATTTGAGGGCGGGTTGAAGATGGGTTGGTCGGTGTATATTTCCGGCTGGTGCGCCATCTTCTTTCCAGTTGTTTGCATCTGCGTTTTGACGAGCTGAGTTCTGGGGTGTACCAGCTGGCTTGTTGGTAGGGTTTATGCGTCTTGGCTGGTTTGGTTGGAGCAACTTATCTTGTATTATCCCTGATCCCTTTTTGTGCACAGATGACAAGTCTATTCTTTTGAATAGATTCCGTATTTTAATGTGTTCTCCTCCTATGTCAGGGCTCATTGTCATTTCTCCCACTTCATGCTGCGATTGCTGTGACTGTTTTACTTCAATGTCTCCTCTCATAACAGTTCCTCCTGCCTTAATTCTGTTTTCCAACAAAACCTAGTAAAGTGTCCAGTTTGTTGGCACAGTTCCTATTAAATCAAGTAAGTAAATGTGTAAATAGAGTCCTCACTGAAGTTATAGTGTGTCTTTTTTGCAAGGAGGTAGAATCACAAAAGAACAGACTAAATGACTAATTACTTCAAATGTTTTCAATATGGGCTATGACTCTGGATGTTTGATTGCTCAGTTCTCATTATATTTGCACCATACCTGGTAAACACAGATACCGAGGGTGAGGAATGGACCAGTTGCACATGTACTGCACCATCCATAGTTCCACAGCTCAGAATGGGGGTAACATGGTACTACTAATATTTTCCCATGTTCAGAATGCTGTGATTTCTCACACACACAAATTCTGCTATATCTCCTCTGTCAAAAATTATATGAGGGAAAAACCCATAGGCGTGGTAATGTCAGCTCATGTTCGAATACCAATTCAGTCACAAACTCCTGTTTGCACCAAAATCAGAGTTCTCACAGTGTGTGGAATGAGAGCCTAAGTAGTGATGACATAGGCATCTACCAGCCCTTTATCAGAGTGTCCTCCAAAGCACAATAAAATAAAATAAGAAGTGCGTACTTAGTCTATGTGACCAAACTTAGTTGTGCAGTGGCTGGTTGCATAGCATCACAAACGTTTGAGGCTATGGCAAGGAGAAAGTCAGGGAGAGCACACTCACATCTGCCTTCCCCCAGCTACACTTGTCACATAACAAAAAATACAGAGTGAAAAAAAAATATTGACAGCAATGACACTCAACATTGCATTTTCTCTGAGTTTTATACTGCGCATGGACGTATGTGACAGGAAGTGGTCATGCATCAAGTGATGAGCGCTAAAATATATCAAACTCTCAATGGAATGACTTATTCATCAAAAAATCACCCAAGTCCTTTGATAACTCTCCCTCTGCTTGCATGAAAGTCATGCCTGTTGTGTGAACATTCTTTTAACAGCACTTTTAAACTAAAGCAATATGCACATTCAGCATTATGTTTGCTTCCCGCAACAATTGTACTGTACGCAACCACATGATCTTTGTACATTCTCAGCGTGAGGCTGACATCCTGTTACCTTGTAAGCTTTTGCCTTTACATTATCATAAGTGTATTATTTGTACAGCTTTAGTATACTTAAGAGCATCTTGGCTCTAAAAAGAACCCTAAATGGCCATGCAGCAGAAATGACTAACAACAAGCAACATTAATTAAAAAAATAGTCTCTTCAAGGACTTCCTGAGGACAAAGTGATCCTGGGTACTGCATCCAGATGTTCCATTAAACACACAGGATCTAAGTATCTCCATGACAGTTCTAAATGATCTTGGACTTTTAAGAGTACACTCTACGTCTTATCCACTGCTTAAAAATGTGTGTCCTTCTTTTACACCACTGGAGTCTTGTATGAGATAGTCAATTAACCATATAGGACTCTTTTCTAACCTCAAATGCCAGGTAAGTCACCAGGCCTGAAGAGGGTGTGGCCTTCGCCTGGTGCGAAGGAACATTCTTTGTAAAGTTGAGGATCAGCATCATCCAAGAAGGACAATGCATGTAACATCCTTCTTTGTAACATCATAATGTTTCAGCTTCCTCTGAGCAAAACACTTCCCTAGTTACAGGCAAGCTCAAGAAAACAAATTCACCGAAAAAAACCACTAGGAAAAGAGGGATAATAAACCCTGGTCAATCCCAGTCCTGCCGTTCTAATGAGTTTTGTCTCTTTAGCAGGTTTAATGTGTTTACGTAGCTTGTCAAGATTTATTTGCCAGCATAATCTCTACCAGGCCCATAGGACATGCCCTATTATAGGGTTATCATGTGTGCGATACAATAGTGCCTTTATGTAATTAAGATGATGGAATCAGTTCAAAACAGGTACATCATCTCCCCAGTTCTCCAATCAACTGAGTTTAGTTGAGCAGTAGTCACAGGTATACTTACTGCATGTCTACAGTATAATGATCAAAAACGTGCAAAGATGGTCTACCACATAGCTTTGGTTCTGAATGCCACTCTTGCATTCTCAGTGTGACTACCAGTCATTTTTCTATCAAATATCTCTTTATACTTTCTTTTGTATGGGCTACAGCAGAGCTTGAAACCTCAACAAATTACATCCCAGACTATTTGTTGACCTGCGACCATGGACATGGCAATTTTCTTTTTAGTATTCCTGTTGCATCCTTGTTTGCTCTATTCATGTTTGCTTTATTCTTTAGATCACCTTGAGAACTGAGCACCCACTTTCTGTAGCATCTGCATACGCATGAACTACTTATTTGTAAATATACTACAATAAAAGGAACTCTGCCTTGGATGCATTTGTTGATCCATAAACCATTCATGTGACTAATCTTCTGATGTATTGCACAGAGATATTATTCAGATGCTGAGCTTAAATATGTGAAATTAGGCCGACATTAATCCATTGAAACCTTTGTCTTAGCTGCACCATATTACCCAGGTCCCTGTGGAATCTAAAGTTGCTTCTTTTCTTAATATACTTTTGGAATAGAGGCTCTTTTTCTTCTAAAAAAACATATACAGCTGTGGTGTAAAAAATTGCCAGTATTCCAACTGGTAGGGTAGATAGTTAGTTTAAGCAAGCCCCTCCCATGTTAGCAGATCTACATTGAATCCATCGGTTATGTTATGTTATGTTATTTGAGCTTATATAGCGCACGGTTACCCAAGGGTATCCTGGCGCTGAGCATACCTGCTGGTCGTAAGTGATAAAGATTTTACTGTGAGAAAAGCCAAGTTTTCAGCCCCCTTCTGAAGGAAAGGAGATCTGCTGAGTTCCTCAAATAGGGTGGAAGCTCATTCCATGCCTTAGAGGCACAGGTGATGAAACTTCTGCCCCCCAGCTGGCCTTTTTAATCGGAGGAACTAAGACTAGTTTCGCCCCTGTAGACCGAAGGTTCCTTGCGGGGACATACCATTTAAATTTTTGCCTCAGATGGTTGGGGCCCATTCCATTGAGGGCTTTAAAGGCCATGCAGAGCGCTTTAAAACATACCCTTAGCTTCACAGGGAGCCAGTGTAACTGTTTTAGCTCCTTCTTTACAGAGACGAATTTGGGAATACCTGTTAGCATTCTGGCTGCAGCATTCTGTGCAATTTGAAGCCTGTTAACATGCTGTTTTTGGGCATTTAAATATAGACTGTTACAGTAGTCAATCCGTGCCATAATAAGGGCCGTGATCACTGTCCTGAGACTGCTCTCCGGAAGAAAGAACTTTATTTTCCTAATGATTCTCAGGATTAAGAAACATGTCGAGACTCACCGAGCTTATATGATCGCCAAAAGAGAGCTTATTGTCCATAATCACCCCCAGGTTTTTTGCTTTCCTGGTGGGAGAAGGGCAGAGGCCCAGCTCTGCTGGCCACCAATCTGGCGTCCACAGGTTAGGGTTGTTTCCAAACATAATAACCTCTGTTTTGCCTGAATTTAGTTTCAGGCAGTTGGACGACATCCATCCTGAGATGGCCCTCATGCAATCATGAAAGCGAGCTCCTGTTTCCTTCTCTTCCCCATCTCTGATTGACAACACTATTTGCGTGTCGTCTGCGTAGGAGGTGGTTTGGAAGCCGTAGGATTTAATTAGGCCCGCCAAAGAGATCACATACACATTAAAAAGTGTCGGGCTTATCGATGAGCCCTGTGGCACCCCACACGGGAATGAGAAAGGCTTGGATCTATGATTGTCCAGGTCCACTGTTTGCGTTCTTCCAGAGAGGAAGGACTGTAATAGGTTCCAAGCGGCACCATGTACTCCTACTTCAGACAACCGGTCCATAAGAACTTCATGATGGACGGTGTCGAAGGCTGCTGACAGATCTAACATAATCAGAATCGCCTTTCCTCCTCTGTCCAACGCCTCTCGCACCTCCTCTGTGGATTTGATTAGAGCCAGTTCAGTACTGTGTTCTGCTCTTAAACCCGTATTGCGATGAATCGAGTAGATTATTAGATAGCAGAAATGTGCTGAGCTGGATGTTCATGGCCTTTTCAATAATCTTGGCGGGAAGCGGGAGTCTTGAAATTGGCCTATAATTTTTTGAATCGGTAGGGTCCAGGGTGGGTTTTTTTAATAAGGGAAGGATAGAAGCCTTCTTCCAATTACTGGGGAATTTGCCCGTTGTAATTATGTTATTCAGCAATGGTGTAAGAGTCGATCCTATAACTTCTGGGATTTGCTTTAATACCGATGCCGGACATGGATCCATTGGGGATCCAGACCGAATGGAACTCAGAAGTTTGATTGTATCTGGTGTCTCTAGCAGAGAGAAATTGACTAATGCCGGTTTGTTTTGTTCTATATTTGAAGGCATCGCCCTCATCCCCCTTTGAGCTAGGCTGAATGAAGAGAAAATAGATTCCACTTTTTGTTGGAAAAATGTAGCCAATTTTTCACAGAGCTCTGGGCTGCTTTGGCTCTTGGGGGCCTTTGGGGATGCTAATTTGGTGATGGTTTTGAAGAGCTCTTTGGCATCGCATTCAGCCAGGGAGATTTGTTCCACAAAGAACTTTTTTTGGGTTTCCCACAGTTTATCCTTGTATTGTCTAAGGCTTAGCTTATAGCTTTCTTTGTCCAAGTTATTGTAGCCTTTCCTCCACACCCTTTCTAAACGTTTACAGGCCTGTTTTTGGTATTTTAGTTCATCCGAAAACCAGGGGGCAGATGGATGAGCCCTTTTTGGAGTCCACACTTTAACGGGGGCGAGTTTGTCACATGCTACTTCTAGCCACTCCGTAAATGCAGAGGTCGCTTTGTCTACCTCTACAGGGAGAGGAAACTTGGTATTTTCCAGTGCCTCTCCTAACTCTACACAGTCTACGTTTTTCCATACTCTTTTTTCAATGGTCCCTGAAGGTTCTGATCTAAGTTTGTGGTCCTTAGACTCTTTCACCTTAAAGAGGATGGCACAATGATCGGACCACACCAAAGGGAATACTGACGAAACTGTCAGTGTAGGATTATTAGAATAGATCCCATCCAGCGTGTGCCCCTTGTTGTGAGTTGGAACTCCGATCAACTGCTTCAATTCCCCTGCCTCCATCACTTGCCCCAGTGTAATAGTATCTACGTTGGATTGATCCTCCAAATAGAAGTTAAAATCCCCTAGTACCGTAAAGGAATCTGCACATAGCCCTTCTTCGAGCAGTGTCCCCAGCGAATCTAAAAATCCACCCCTGGGCCTGGAGGGCGATAGAGAAGTATCCCCTTGAAGGTACTATGGTGTGAGGTGCATAAACTAAATGAGAGAGCCTCACACGTGACATTTGAAGCAGTGTGAAAGGTGGGCTTCAGTGACTCATGGTAGATGACTGCTAGTCCCCCTCCTCTCCCATGGAGTCTGTCCAAAGTATGACAGTGGAATCCCGGAGGGGTCGCGTTGGCTAAATCAGGGCCAGACGCCTGATCAGACCAGGATTCAGTAATGAAGGCCAATTTAATATCTTGTTCCTCAATAAGCAACGCACACTCCATGCTATGCTCGGTGAAGCTAGGGCAGTATTATTTATACATTTTCTTTTCTTTAGAGATTGAAGAGAACTTGACCCAAATAGAAGTTCATGCCCTAAGTCAATACCACTCTTCCCCAAAGACACCACCTCAGAATTGCTCCATTATTGCAATTTACCGATGAATATTTTTTTTTTTAAAGTCTTTTTATTGGGTACATGACTTGTAATAGTATTGCATACAGTAATAAACCTACGCACAGAGAGTAAGTGTTCCACAATGCACCATTCCACCTACGTCATGCATTTCTGTTACATAGATACATTTGGCGAGTTATCCCATATGCGGCACCTCGGTTTGTTAGTTGTCTTCCAGTGAGGGTTACGCCGATGGTATCGTACAGATATTTCCCCTGAATGTGTTCCACTT
The DNA here is from genome assembly GCA_963921515.1 of Calotriton arnoldi. Taxonomy (NCBI): domain Eukaryota; kingdom Metazoa; phylum Chordata; class Amphibia; order Caudata; family Salamandridae; genus Calotriton; species Calotriton arnoldi. The sequence continues at coordinate 1,479,048 of CAWUFW010001326.1, read as the reverse complement.
TCCCAACACCCGTTCCCACTTCTTGGGACATCCCCTATGAATATACACAGCCTTTTCAGCCACCATAGCATTATCCATATCATTATACCATTCTCCCGAAGTCGGAGAATATTGTGCCCCCCAGTGCCTGGCTATATTGCGTTTGGCTATCATCATGCCTAGTGTTGCCCAATCTTGAGCTGTGCGATTGAGGTCTGTCGCTTCCCATATATTTAGGAGACATCGCTTAGGCTCCGGTGGCACAGGAGCCTCACTAACCTGCATTATTGTGCTCATAATTGTTTCCCAATACGTCATGATTTCTGGGCATTCCCATATCGTGTGGTAGAATATGCATACTGCACCGCACTTACGCAAGCAGAGTTGGTTATCAGTCTTTCCCATCTTATATAAGGTCACCCTAGTGAAGTAGGTTCTGTGGAGCACTTTAAGCTGTATTAAGCGTAACTTTGAGGATATCGTCACCTCCCGCCGGGATTCTAGCGCCTCCTGCCAGTCAGTGTCATCTAGTTCCCCCACATTGGTCTGCCATTTTTCCCAGAGAGACTGCATAGGGTCTGGTTGATTGTTAATAATTTTACGGTAGGTTAGGGATATGGCTTTTTTATCCATATATTCCGTTAGGAGTCTGTCCTCTAGTGGGGGGGCTTACGGAAGGATAGTGTCAGGTGGGATGGCAGCTTCAAGTGCATGCTTAATCTGCAGGTTGCGGAACAGTTCTGTAGGTGCCATTTCGTACTTGTCCTACATTTGAGTGAATGTGATAACTTTTCCCTTGATCCAAAGGTCGCCCTCTCTTGAGATTCCTATTGTGTCCCATTGTTTGATCCCTTTGCTGTTGCACAGTTTACCCAGTCTTCCGGTCTCCCAAAGTGGGGTTGATTGTGTTATCTTGTTATCCCAGCCCAATTTTCTAAGTGCGCTGTACCATATTTGGACTGTATGTGCAGTAGGGCCCAGGAGAGCTGTTTTCCGGGTTTTGTTGTAAAGTGCTCGGTTGATTCCTCCCACTCCCAGGACATGTCTATCCATTCGATAAGCAGGGTCAGCTTGGGGGGAGTGAAGCCAATGATTGAGCACGATCAGTTGGGAGGCCCAGTAATATGTCTGTATGTTTGGGAGTGCAATGCCACCATCGTACCAACTCTTAACTAATTTATTCATGGCTATCCGAGCCGGTTTTCCATTCCAGAGGAGACTGTTTACTTCTGCCTCTATTGCTCGAAAGTAGGATGGAGGAACCAAGAATGGGGTATTTTGCAAGGCATAAAGGAATCTGGGGAGTGCCATCATTTTGAAGAGTGCAGCTCTCCCTAGCAGAGGTAGCGGTAGGGATTGCCAGTGCTTGGCATCTCGACGCAACCTTTTCAGGGGCTCTAGGAGGTTTTTATTCATAAAGTCATCCGGGTTTGATGTAATATGAATCCCCAGGTAATTAAAGCTGTCCTCCACCACCTCCACCTCACACCCCCTAGGTAACACCGGCGGGGGGCCATTCAGGACATATATAATTGACTTATTCCAATTAATGCTGTAACCAGAGTTCCTCCCGTATGTCTCGCAGATATTTAAGAGTCTATGTAACGAACACTTTGGAGATGCCATATATAACAGAACATCATCTGCATATAAGGATATGCGGTCCTCCCATCCTTCTGCCCAGCAGAGCCCGCGGATAACCGGGTCTCTTCTTATCCAGGCTGCCAATGGCTCCAGCACAAGGACGAAGAGGAGCGGTGATAAAGGACAACCCTGTCTTGTTCCACGCCCCAGGGGGAATTCACTGGAGATACGTACGTTTGCCACTACGTGTGCGAGCGGTTTTGTGTATAGCAGCCATATCCCAGAGCAGAAGTTAGGCCCAAACCCCATATGTTCAAGGACAGCGAAGAGGAAGGGCCATTTGACCGTGTCAAAGGCCATGCGTCTGTCAAGAGATAGTATAATGGCCTCTTCCTGAATGGTATGTTTACGACCTATTATGCTATGTAGGCATCTCAAATTGAGCGCCGTATTTCTACCCGGCATGAATCCAGCTTGATCCGGATGTACTAGCTTAGCGAGGTGAGGTGTTAGTCTATTGGCTAACGTTTTGGCCAGGATCTTGGCCTCTGCATTGAGCAATGATATGGGATGATAAGATGTGCACTCTTGGGCCAGTTTTCCAGGCTTATGGATGGCTACTATTGTCGCCATGCGCTGGTCCTTGGGGAGTTCTCCCTCCTCCAAGCTGGTTTCGTACATATTTAATAAGTGCGGAGTGACTTTAGTTGCAGCTCTTTTGTATAATTCGATGGGGATGCCGTTGGGCCCTAGGGCTTTCCCTGATTGTATGTTCCCTATAGCCAATGTTAGTTCTTCTGTTGTGAGGTCTGCTTCTAGTGATTGGGTCTCAGCCTTTGTGAGTGTGGGGAGTTGAATATCTTTAAGGAATGCTGTCGCTTCCTCTGGCGTTACCATGGCTGTAGGGGCATAAACATGTTCATAATGAAGAGCAAGTGCATCTACTATTTCCTGCGGGTCTGTTATAGTTTCTCCAGTGTTAAGTCGGAGTTCCGCCACCCACCGGTCAGCCCGTTCTCGTTTATCAAGCCAGGCCAAGAGCTTGCCGGCTTTATCCCCAACTTCGTATATCGTATGTCGGGTGGCTGTTAGCCTAGTTTTCGCATCTTCCCACAGATGCGCTTTATATTCCTGTTTCTTTATATACAGTTGATGTGTATTTATTTCTGAGGGGTTTTGGGAGTGCACTGCCTCTAGTTGGCTCACTTCTTGCTCTAGGGCCACCACTACTTTTACTTTTTCTTATTTGTGGCCCGAGATCAGAGAGATTGCCTGCCCTCAAAGAACTGGCTTATACGCCTCCCATAGAATGAGTGGGGAGGACACTGAGGGTACATTTTCTCTAAAATAGTGTTGCGTGGTGGTAATCAATCCCTTCCAAATCTTTGGATTCCTCAAATAGCCTGGATATATCAGGAATATGCGGCATTGTGTTGGGGCGCGCACCGCATACTTGACAAGAACGGGTGAGTGGTCCGAGATGCCCCTCACAAAAGTAAAGTTATGATATTTTACCTGAATAATTGTGCAATTGAAAAAATTGGAAATTTGTGAAAATAGGAGATCTTTATTATAATTTAGATGGATTTTGTCAATGCTCTGTAAATAGGTATTTGATACCAACATGCAAAGTATTGCTATAAAGTTTCTAACATTAATTGTAACTTTTATATGAATGTTCCAAAGGAATTAAACATATTTGATAGAACGGTAAAAAATTTTAATGTGGCTTTCTTCCTCTAAATAAAACATACTCTTAGTGGCACCCTATTTCCAATCATAATAAGTACAAAGCTTGTCTTATCTCCCCGATTAGCCCATCGACTATGACTCAGAGATCCATTCTTCAATAAAGTGATAACTAGCAGGCAGTCTTTATCTGTTCAAGCTCCATCCATATGGAATAACAGTAAATATTCATGCTGCTCTAACCAAATGGTGCCCTTACTGTTGTCAGACCCCTAACCCTTTCCAGGGCCAAGAAGACCCTTGTTCCCCAGCACAAATGTATGCCCATGTCAAATAAATGGCTTTGTTTCCTGACATCCTTTAAAGACCCTCTGCACAATTGGCAAATGGGGGCCCACGCTGCAGGCCCCAGAGACAGGTGCTGGCTGGATTCAGCCTGTCCAAGCCAGTGGCCCGTGGTGGCCACAACTTTGAGTTTTTGCTGGCTCGGCCCGCACTGTCATTGCCTACCTGGGGCTGGCGGGGGGGTCACCTGGGTGTCTGGCGACAGGGGTGGGGTGGGAGGGGTAAGGGGACTTAATATGAGGGTATCTTTGCCTATTGTCACCTCACTCCCTGGATGCCCCTGACAGATGCCGACACACCCACCTTGTCAGCAGCAGCCAGGTCACCCTGCTTTTAACCCACTCCCCCCCCCCATCCCCTAGGTCACTGTAGGGAGGTGGCATGGGCGGAAAAGGAGTCGTGTTTGGCTACTAAACAGGTGGACAACCTTGGCATCAGTTATAAGTGCAGGCAAATCCAAGAGGGAGTTGGCCTTAAGCCGAGATCCCAACTCGGGGCACAGATACACTGTTTTTAGAGAAGGGCTAGTGGTGCCTGCTTCCGCAAATGTCCATAGCCTTATCTTACACTGCCCCAATGGGTGTTTGAGGGATTGGGAGGTCCAGGTATGGCCCAGCCCATCCTCAAATGGTGGCCAGGGGGATACCTTAGTGGGTGACCCTGGCATGGTGAATGATGCTGCTGGGGGACCAGTTCGATGCTGGCCTAGGTTTCCACTAGACTGAGGGGACAGGTGGATTTGCCTTGTAAGGACAACAAATGGAACCATCGAAAGGGGTATTTACCTTTGGTCCAGGACAATGGAAAATGGGTGGTGCCGCAGGGAATGGGACCTGAAGGGTTGTCAAGCATGACTCTGCCAATGTAACATAGGTTTAAATGTGTTGGTTCCTTGCAATGTTGTTGCAGTGTAAATGATCAATAATTAATCTTTAATGCTATGTTGATAAGTTCAATGTCGTGATTGTGATGAATATTAAATATGGCTCAGAATATGATCTCTCTAACGCAACCACGGCATGGTTTCCTTAGTTTTCTTTTCAGAGACAAAATTTACAAAACTTAAGTCGATTTGGATGGGGGGTGGGGGGATTTGAAACCTGACTGGTCTGAATGCGGTCCCTCACCAGTGTGACTGAAAGTCATTAAAGAGACTCATAGACTCTATGCACTATCTTTCCTTTCACAAGATAATAGAATCTCTTCCTTACAGAGAGTCTGTGATAGTATTAAGAAGTAAAATACAGTAAAATTGTTGTATGAAACAGCCACACTGCTGAATTGACTCATCCCTAATTTTAATAATTACTGTTAAATGATTCTTCACACAACAGGAACTACTGTCCTTCAAGTAATGGAGAAGCTAAAATGGGACTTGGATAATGTATTTTTCTTCTTTGATGGATAATGCCGAGAACAGTGTGATATATTTCAGCACACAAAACTTGAAAGAGATGACTCATCTCTACACTGTGTTTCTACTCCCTGTGGAGAGAAACAATACCAAAGGACCTACTTCTCACAAATTTAATATTTTGCCTTGAAAGCTTCAGTACAGATAAATTCCCCTGATATTTCTTTTATGTACAAACCACACATCAGGCAGTGAAATTGTTTCTTTTTGCAAAAATATGATTAATAGCATGCATTAGAATATTCAAGGTTAGAAATCACTCAGCTGCTTTGCTTGCACATGTTTATTCTTTTTTGAGGCATATGAATAGTGCGCTGTAAAACATAGCTGACATTTCCAAGGGTGCATGAGGGGGTTCGTTGAGAAGCGGAGTTTAACAAAGTTTGTGTAATTGACATCAAAGTGTACAGTATGGTGTGGTGCTGGTCAATAAAGTTTCTTGGCTCCTCATCCGGGTGTGAGGGGGTCACATGCTGTTCGGAACAGTTAAGTTAGGTGCCAAATGTACAGAGTCATTTTGTAGTTGCAGACCTTGAGAATGGCAAAATCACAGGGTTTGCAACCACAAAATGACCTTTTGATATCTACTAAATCCCCTGTGCAAGTCAAAACCCCATTATGAATAGCAGTGGTTTGCTGATCTATTCCAAATCACAATTAGAAAAGGGAGAGAAAAGGACGTCCACTCCTAATTGCAAATCACAATGAGAGGTATCAAAGGTTCCTGACAACAATTGATGTTGCAAACCATAAATGTGTTGATCACTCCTCAAAGGAGGTGGTCGTCCATTCACAAACGGGAAGCTGTCTCTGTTGGACAGCTCCTCTTTTGGGAGTTGTGTTGGCCAGCATCTGAGAGACACAGGTGGTTGCTGAGGGGACCAGCAAATGCCCCCCCAAATGCCTTCTCAAATGAGAAAATATATTTTGAAAAAAGCAGCACCAGTTCCTTTAGGGAACATGGCTGTTTAAAAGAAAGCTTTCCTTTTGGCATTGTAAAATCCGGGATTGTAGTCTACAGTTTCTTGCAGTCCGCTATCCCTGTGTTTGTATTCAACACAGGGGGTCATAAATTGGGACTTGCCTCTTGAATATTCATGAGACAGCCCATTCTACGACCCCTGCAAATGAAGATTTTGTGATAAAATGTATGAGAACATAGATTGGATCGCAAAATTAGAGACAGGTCACAAATACTTGGTGCACAATTTGCAACCACTGTTTGCGACCTGTCTGTTTGCACATCTGTCCCTTTTCCCCTTAATCATAGGAAATATTTGAGTCTGAGGTTTCCTACACCACGCAGCCGACAAGGGACAGCTGGACCGCCCTCAACATCGAAGACACCCTAAAGACTATGAAGACAACTCACTCCGGGGCCCCCACGGACCCTTGCCCCCACCACATCTACCACAGAGCCGCAGACATCATCGCCCCTTAGCTTCAACGAATCATCAACCGCTCCTTCGAGACTGCCACCTTCCCCGATGACTGGAAACATACCGAGATCAACCCTCTACTGAAAAAACCCTCGGCGGTCCTAACCAACCTCAAGAACTTCAGACCAATCTCCTTACGCCCATATCCAGTGAAAGTCATGGAAAAAGCTGTCAACGGTCAACTCGCCTCCTTCATAGAAGGAAACGACATCCTCGACTACTCCCAATCAGGCTTCAGGAAGAATCCCTGCACCGAAACCGCCCTTCTCACCGCGACAGACGACATCCGCTCCCTCCTCGACAGAGGAGAGACTGTGGCCCTCATCCTCCTGGACCTCTCCGCTGCCTTCGACAGTCTCACACCGCACCCTAGCCCACAGACTCCACGATGCAGGAATCCGGAACAAGGCCCTCAACTTGATCCTCTCATTTCTCTCCGGCAGAACGCAGCAGGTCAGACTCCCTCCTTTCCTCTCGGAACCCACACCAACCACCTGCGGAGTCCCCCAAGGATCCTCCATCAGCCCCACCCTGTTCAATGTCTACATGGCCCCGCTCGCATCCATCGTCAGATCACACGGACTCAACATCGCATCCTATGCAGACGACACCCAACTCATCCTATCCCTATCCAACGAACCCGACAGCTCCAAACACAACTTTCAAGAAGGAATGGAAGCAGTCGCCAGGTGGATGAAGAACAGCTGCCTACAACTCAACACGGATAAAACCAAAGTACTCATCATGGGCCCACACCGCACTGCCTGGAACGACACCTAGTGGCCCCCCCGGCCTCGGGAACCCTCCCTCCCCCACAGACGACGCACGCAACCTTGGATTCATCCTGGACTCCGAACTCAAAATGGACCGCCAGATCAACGCTTTCACCTCCTCCTGCTACCACACCCTCCGCCTACTCCGAAAGACCTTCAACTGGATTCCCCTTGAACAAAGGAAAACCGTCACCCACACCCTCATCAGCATCAGACTGGACTACGGCAACGCACTCTACACTGGGATCAACAAAAATCTCACCCGCAAACTCCAGAACGTCCAGAACGCCGCCGCCAGACTAGTCCTCAACCTACCGTGCCACTGCCACATCAGCCAACACCTACGGACACTACACTGGCTGCCTGTCGAGAAGAGAATCACCTTCAAGCTTCTCACCCACGCCCACAAAGCCATCCACAACACCGGACCCGCCTACATGAACCACCGCCTCTCGTTCCACACACCTCAAAGATCCCTCCGCTCAGCCCAGCTCTCTCTTGCAACGGTACCACGTATCAAGAAGACCAGAACAGGCGGAAGCTCCTTCTCTCTCCTCACGGCCAAGGCATGGAACTCCCTCCCTCTCCACCTCCGACAGACACCTACACTCTCCAAGTTCCTAAAGAACCTCAAGACCTGGCCCTTCGACGAATCACCCTGAACATCCAGGAGCTGCGCGCACCCTGGAGGATCCTGAAGGACCTCAAGACCTGGCCCTTCGACAACTCACAGTGAACACCCAGGAGCCCCCCAAGTACGTTGAGACCCTTTCGGGTCCCTCCCCGCTCCCCCTCAAATTCTTTAAAAATAATAAAGAAGGCACTTACTGTGTTTCTGCCGCCTCACCTGCCTGGCCGCTCTCCTTCCTGCTCCTCGCCACCTCGCATCCTTCTTCATTGAAAAAAACACTACGTTGTACGTCTTGCGCATGCGCACTCGCAAGACGTACAACGTAGTGTTTTTTTTTATGAAAAAGGACCACGAGAGGAGCATGAAGGAGAGCGGCCAGGCAGGGGAGGCGGCAGAAACACAGGTAAGTGCCTTCTTTTTATTATTTTTAAAGTATTTGGAAGGGGGGAGGGAGCGGCTAACACCGCTCCACCACGTAGGCGGAGTTTTCCCTATCTCCGCGTTCGCCACGGAGCGCGGAGTAGGCAATTCTCCGCAAACTCCACTGGCGGAGCGGAGTTACCCGCCCAGGGTTAGTAATAACTCAAAAGGTGCACAGCTGTCTCCCATACTTGAAAGGTGAAATGGATGACTGGTCTCATGTGTTATCTGAAGGGAGTTCTCATTGTGCTTTGTGAGCAGTGACTTTTAAACTCCATTCAGATATTGCAGAGGGAAAAGGAAGTTCTTGAGTGTTTTTTTTCTAGAGAATAATAAATTACAGTTCATGTAGAGCTGTTCAGGAAGTCTTCATCTGGTGCCTAGTAAGAGGTGAATTGTGAATCAAAATACTCATGCCCTTTGTGAATACCGAAAGTCGTAACGTTCAACTTTTGGTATTCACAAAGGGCATTTACGGGTAGTAAATGCTCTTTGTGAATACCGAAAGTCGTAAAGTTAGACTTTCGTCTCACTTTACCTTTGTGAATCGGACCCTATGAGTTCTTTTAACTTTTACTTTTTATGACTTCCACCTTTTTGCTACATGTTTTTTATTTTGTATATTGTAATGGTTTTAAGTAATCACACAATAAATTAATTGCCCTCAATGAAAGAGGAATGGTTGGATTTCACCCTCATCAATTGGGCTTGCTCACACAAATTCTTCCAGTATTGTAGTGTTTCCTAGTGTCCAAATGTACACTTAGCGACTGCATTGTGGCCATTCTGGTTGGGTCATCTTGTATAATGGAAACCGGAATGGCTGCATTTCCCCCTTGTAAACTGGATTTACTCTCACAGATATTCTGCCAGTTCGGAGTGAGTACAATAAGCATTCCGGGTGGCACAACTTGTACAATACAATTAGGAACGGTTGAATTTCGCCATTATAAATTTCATTTACTCATAAAGGCATTCTGCCAGAATGCTTGAATTTACATGTGAACAATGTATTAATTGGGTGGATTTGTGGTCATTCAGGCGTGGGTCTACCTCTAAAACTGTTGCAGGCGTTTTTCTACACAGACAACTGTTTATTCATACTATGGGCAGGAGTTAATCCACTTTTCAGGGTAGAAATGGTGAAATAAAGGTAGTGCTTTTCTCCACAAAAGGATATCCTCCCCATGGAGAAATAAAAAAGCATATGCACTTTAGCACCACATTTCCACAAGCATAAATGTACACCAGAATACATCCTTGAGTAAAAAAAATGGGTATGCAAATGAGTACTTCAGGGATTTACCGTAGCCACATCTTCCGCGGAATACTCCTGGATTTCTTTGAAAATGCCTGAAAAGTCATATTTTTGCTAGACAAATATAGTTCTTAGCCTTTCTGTGTAAGGTTACAGATTTTCACTTAGCCATAGTAAAAGGTTGACAGTCAGTGTTAATCTGACTAAATCATGTATGTTGTGTCAGTGGACCAAACTACCACTAAATGTGAACTACCGACATGTAGTTCACATTCAGTAGTTATTGAGCTCCATTTTCCTTAACAGGGAATCTCCTCGTCGAGAGGAGATCAAGATGCGAATTAGGTTGCGCAATCTTTCACTTTTTCATGGTGAAGGAAGATAACACTGCAATGCTTTGCTTCATTTCGCCATTCAACGATACCTACACCCTGGCACTTGTGATGTGGACCATCTCTCTTGGTACATTTCGAAGGATTGTAGGACATCGCACCATCAGCACCACACAGACGCCATACTGTCTGGACATGGCCCCCATTGTGTGAATTTTCTCTCTCAAGAAGCCATCTTTTGCAAATCCTTTAATGTTAGTCAAGCTTTCTGATGCTCAAGCTCTTCGCCAGGACTATATTTGCATTGCAGTCACACCACCTTATGGATGCAACGTGAATCATCAGCTATGCCTTGAGTGAAAGCATGTTTTTCAATCAGACCTTTGCCGATACACAGAGTTCCTTAATGATATCACTGGTGCATGTTAGTAGATGTAGTTCACATAATCCCTTTATCAGCATCTTGCAAGTGCTTTTAGAATCAAAAATACTATCTACCTCAAGTTTTCCACACATTACCCATGCAGCTGGACTGTATGTCACTATCAGAGTATCAAACAACTTGTGGTCACCACTCCAGTTCTCTTAAAGCAATTGCTATATATAGACAATTCTAATGGAGTAAAGTCAAGATGTAATATTCTTAACCCCACATCACTGCACAGTATAATCTTAGGGTACAAAGTTCCACAATACT